>CM072770.1:74331849-75581849 GCA_036936925.1 Cenchrus fungigraminus
CATCGATGTAGATCAAAGTAGGACTAGATATGATTACATCACCATCGAATGTTGAAGGTACAAACGACTTGACGAATTCAAGTCGTGGATCCAGAACTCCACCATGGCTTCACCACGCAGGGCCAACCATGGTGGCTAGGGCATGGCCTAAGCCATCTCCTAGGCAACTCGAGGACTTGCGGCGGCCATCAGCTTCCTCTCGGCGCTTCTCCTTCGTGTCGGCGGCTCTCTGATGAATGGATGGATATGGCGGCCAACGGAGGCAGAGGCAATTTATCGAGGAACACCTAGGTCAAAGGGGGGGTGTGAACCGAGCTCGAAATGGGCTGGGCTGACCGGCCTGAACCGGCCGGCCTGGGCCCGTTTTCGGCCCGGTTCGGCCCGACCTTCGTCCACGTTGCTTCTCGCGCTTCCTGGAATTTATGCCGAACTTCTTGTGGGCCCTTGACATCGTTTTCCTGAGTTTGGATAAGGGTACTTGGCGTGCGAACTCCCGTATTTTCTGTTTAGGTCCTCGAAGCTTCACAACTTCATGCTTCGGTCCTTGGGTCGTTTGGAGTCAAGTTCATCACGTGTCTTGACTTGTGTCGGGCTTCATGATCTTCTTCTAAAGTGCTTGATGAACTTATCCCGAAAGTCTCCTCTTTAACGATGATTTCTTGCATAAACAATAAACTCCAAAACCCACATGCAAGTGTGAACTTGTTACATCATTAGTATGCCTAGTGGCGGGTTAGTTATAATTCAAAGCTCAAACCAAAATGTAACAAGTGCTCTTGGTTGACGGAAATCGACCGTCAACAGACCCTGAGGTAAATCCTATTCGACACATAGCACGCGGTATTAACCGCCTCAGCCCAGAACCTTCTCGGAGTCCTATGCTCATCGAGCATCGTCCGAGCCATCTCACATAGGGTTTTGTTTTTTCTTTCCACCACACCGTTCTGGGGAGGTGTATACGGACTAGAGAACTAGTGTTCAAGACCCAAGTCATGGCAAAAGGTTTCGAAGTGAGAGTTTTTAAATTTCGAGCCATTGTCACCGCGGATCACTCGTATGGCATCTCTGTGCCTCTTGTTCTTCAACCTCAAGACAAGATCTTGAACAAAACCAAACGTCTCCCCTTTCTCCTCCAAAAAGAAAACCCAAGCATACCGAGAGTAGTCGTCCACCATAACTAGGACGTACCACTTCCCACCCACAGATCGCACACGAGCTGGGACAACAAGGTCCATATGGAGCAGCTCGCATGGATGCTCCGTCATCACATCGGTGAGGGGTGGATGGGAAGCAGCTACCATCTTAGCATGCCTGCACGGCGCACACACCAAATCCTTTTCAAACCTCAAGCGGGGCAATCCTTGAACCAAGTTGAGTCTACTCAAGCGTGACAACAAGTCAAAACTCAAGTGACCCAACCTCCTATGCCACTTCCACAACTCACCAGAAGAACCAGCCACAAAACACCTCGAAACACCCAAACTCTGAGAGAAATCTGCTCGAAATATTTGATCCTCGGGGACGACCACACAAACAAGGTCACCTCGAGTATCAAGTATCCGAGAACCACCAGACTTAAGCAACACCTCAAAACCTTCCTCAAGAAGCTGGGAAACAGAGAGCAAATTAAACCCTAATGACTTGACCAAGGCAACAAGCTTCAGCACCACTTTGTCATTTACCCTCACTTCAGCCCTCGCCCATTGTCCCCAAAAGTAATGTATGTCCTGGACACCATCTAGGTGAGGCTGGAGAACCACCCCCGATCTCCGGTCATGTGCCTCGAGCAACCGGAGTCGATCAACCAAACATTCCCCAAGCCTCCCACCTGAAATTCAAAAATGAGCACGTGAGTGAGCAAACGACTCAACACTGGGGTTAGTACCAAAAGAGTAAAACCAGTGCTGAGCCATCTTCTCCAAAGTGGGGTTAGCACAATCCATCCTAGCATTCCTACCAAAGTGTGCATCAAACCTACCACGAGTACCAAACCTCGGACCCATCCTACCATCTGTTGACGGTCGATTTTGGTACACCTAGCTATGAGTTTACCGTCAACATTTGCACATATTTGATATTCTAACTAATGGTACTAACCCCCCGGAGGTATCAAGTTCACCCTTGCATGTCGATTTTGGAGTTTATTGTTTACGTAGGAAACTAGCGCTTAAAGGGAGACTTTCGGGATAAGTTCATCAAGCACTTCAAGAGAAGATCATGAAGCCCGGCACAAGTCAAGACACATGATGAACATGACTCCAAATGGCCCAGGGACCGAAGTATGAAGCCGTAAAACTCCAGGGACCTGAACAGAAGATGCTGAAGCTTTCGCGACAAGGAGCTCTATCTAAACCGGGGAGAAGACGACGTCAAGGGCCCACATGCAGAAGGGAGCAAGTCAACAATTGACCGAGAAGTGTCGGGGAGCGAAACGGGGCCGAACCGGGCCGAAATGCCTGTTCTGAGCCCGGTTTGCAACGCCCTTTGACCTAGGTGCTCCTCTATATATTGCCTCTACCTCCGACGGCCGCCACATCCATCCATTCATCGGAGAGCCGCCGACACAAAGGAGAAGCACAGGGAGGAAGCCGACGGCCGTCACAAGTCCTCGAGTTACCTAGGAGATGGCTTAGGCCATGCCCTAACCGCCATGGTTGGCCCTGCGTGGTGAAGCCATGGTGGAGTTCTGGAGCCACGACTTGAATTCGTCAAGTTGTTTGTACCTTCAACATTCGATGGTGATGTAATCATATCTTG
Source organism: Cenchrus fungigraminus (assembly GCA_036936925.1). Classification (NCBI taxonomy): domain Eukaryota; kingdom Viridiplantae; phylum Streptophyta; class Magnoliopsida; order Poales; family Poaceae; genus Cenchrus; species Cenchrus fungigraminus. The sequence continues at coordinate 74,334,607 of CM072770.1, forward strand.
TCCTACTTTGATCTACATCGATGAGTGTTTTATCCATATGTGTAGCTAGCATATGATTTTAGTAGGAATAGGTCTAATCGTGGTGGTTAGTCTATCTCTTGCGGATACATCGTTGTAGTGCACGGACTGAGGTTGTCGTTCGGTGATGAATACCCTTGCGTAGTGACTGTATGGTGGAGGAGAAAGCGGCGAATGAACGTGTATCGGACCACTCCATATCGGGTTACTCCATATCGAGTGTACTCCTTATCATAGTATAGGTTTAGATTGGTTTGTCACCTTGGCTGGAACGGCAACAAGAAGACGATAGGCTAGGGTTACCCTTTGGTGTTTACCTTTATGGCTAGGTGGATGAGATCCATACATCCCTTCGTGTTTGTATGTTACCTTTATGCAATCAACGCTTCATGATAGGTTAGATCATTAGATTAGATGGATAGCCTTAGGAGTTTGCTTCTGATCCTTAGATTGACAAATCTAGGGAGGACCCTCCTTGGTGAAAAAGGCACCAAGTCACCCGTATGCTTGCGGTGAACTTCAACACGGTTTTGCACCGTCAACAAGCCCTTTTTTCTGGCGCTGTTGCTGGGGATCGGCAACTCGAACCCTAGGGTGATCTATCTTTCTTTTTAACTAACCCTAATTTTATTAGTATTGCATATATCTTGTGCTTCTTGTTTGTGTCCTTGAATGCAGGTAAAACCCTAGACGCAAAGCGATCGAGAAGATTTCGAGATTCGGACTTCAACAAGTCCAACCTCGCTCAACCAAGTTGATGGCTATGCAAAGAATTGCTCTTTAGTGGTAGGTGCTAACCTTGGTTAGTGGCCCAACATCTGCTATCGAGCCTCCACCCAAAGCAAACAAAGATGAACAAGGTATGCTTATGTGTCGATTAAGTTTTTTTGACTAATGTCTTTTGGAGGATTGTTTGTTCGAGCTATAGGTTTCGGAAATGACCATGTCAAGCATGATGGAGAAGGATTCCATTACCATCAATCTCATGCAGTGATGGTAATGACTTTTGAAGCCAAGGGATGCGTGACATGGTGTCCTAAAAGACTTCAAGATAACGACCACACGTACATCTCCGGATCGATGGACGAAAGGATAACGATGTCATCACGATGAGCCTCAGCAGAAAGCATTAGATAATTTGGATTTTCTGAAGCCCCATGAAGTCTACGTTCCAACGAATCAAGCGGCAAGGCAATCGGAGGTTCCTACAAGCAGATATGGCCGAATCACCGAAGGTTGCACGTGCTGAAATTATGGACATCAAGCAATGCTGAAGTGAAACAGCCATAGCTCCCTCATTCAGACTCTGATCAAGACGAATGAGTACCCGTTGGAAAGGTAATTTTATAAATTTTTCAATAGAACTATATTTTGGTATATGTTCTGTTCTAGATGCAGGGGTAAATCCACGAAGAAGAGGCAGCAACAAGGCGATGACGACAAGATAGAGGAGATGGACATGGTGTCAATAAAGAGAAGATGGGGCAACGGTTCCGCAACACGTACATGATGAAATTCAGAAGCTAAGGACTAAAACAAACCCTTTGGAGCTGGGATGAATGAAGACACAAGAGGCACCACTCAACACATGAAGATGTTGGAAGCGAACCACGACCGATTTCATAAGGCAAAATCAAGCTGCATGGCTACTTTGGATTCTCGCACAAGTAACCATGGCTTCACGACGATGGAAAAGTATGTGAGAAAGTCGAGCTCTATGACTCAAAATGAAGCGCTTTGTGGGAGGCAACCCGATCTTTTTATATATCTATATAAACTACGATAGTCTACATTGTGCTCTTTATTTGAAAACTTCAAGTAACATCGTACCATTGCTCCAATAAATGTCGCAACCACATGTATGCTTTAATAGATATTGAGTGAGCACCTTGCTACTTGATTTTGGAAAACTTGTAGACCACTTTTTGTATGCTTATTAGTGTTTAGAGTCTTTTTTATTTGTGTCTTTTTAGAGAGAAATATGAAGCATGATCCCTTTGATTCTAAACTTGTGGCTAGTTAACTTAGGCTAACTTTTGCTTTTGGTTTAGATCACCATCATATCATGTCATACCTTTTTGTTCATTCATATCATGTTGCACTTCATTCCACTTTGTTCTTCACCTTTGCATTGTGTTGCATGTTGCATCTCATCTTTTATAACCCATCCCCTTAAAAAAAACATCTTTGCCTAAACCTTCCTATCAAACCACACCTAACCCAAGCCAACAAAAGGGGGACCGACTTATGTCAAGTCGACAAAATCTATCTCTATCCCTTTCTAATTAAAATTTTAACTAGCCTCGTCCTAAACCCTTAGGGAAAACCCCTTGTACCTTTAGTAATCCTAAAACCATAAGTTTGTTTTTCATCCGAAAATCTAACCCTTGTTTTCTTTTCTTCTCTTCCAAAACCACCTTAGATAGAATTTCTTCACTTGACTTATCTTTTCAAAATTCTTGTCTTAAGCAAAAAATATAGGATACCCATAAGCCTTACCGTAAAACCTTGTTAGCATGCTTGATTAGGTCTTTTGATAAAAAATTTTGTTGCCAAGACTTTACCTCTCATAAAGTGACTTGCTTGTCATTATTGAAGAACAACATCGAAAGCCTTTGCAAACATTGCTGACCCTTTTTTCTAACTCCTTTGCATTTGCATTTTGCATCAACCCCTTTGTTCTATTATGGATAGGTTAGCTTGGTTTCTTTGCGAAAAATTTTGATGAATGCTTTATTTCCATGATAATGCTTCACGCGTGGCATTTTCTTTTGCAATCTTGTTTAAACATGGTGTTTAGACATGATTGGAGACCACCATCATTTAGTTTTGTAAACCTTGCTTTCACGTTACATAGGTTGGTTTATAAGCTTTGCAATGCGCTTTAACTTTCTTGTGACATGAAGAATTATTAACCTTGGAATGAACATGGTGTTTTGACCTTGGTTAAATCTTTATGGTTATATAGAAATAAAGTAATCTAGTTGTAAACATGGTGTTTAGAACTTGGTGCAAACATTGTGATTGTTTATATCCCTTCCTTTCATTTGCATTTTTCACCTACACACACGTACACTCATTAGGTTCTTACTTTTCTTTTTACTAGGAAGGCTATGCCACAAGTTAAGATCTTTGAGATGTATTTGGTTTGTTGGCAATTATTTCTACTCCCGACCATCACCCCAGGGGTAGAATGTGCATTTGATTTGTTTTGCAGGCATGACGAAGTGTTCCCATGAGTTCTTGACCGATTGTCATTGGTCACCTACAAGGCTTGAGAGGGAAGTCGCTGTTTCCATCAAGGTTTGAGCACGTGTTCAGAGATCTACAATGGAAGAAAAGTTCATATTCAGAAGCTCCTTCAAACCTTCTTTCCAACGCCTCAAGGATCATCAATTTTGAAGACCCGTACAAGGAGATATGGCAGAAACATTAAGCGCTGCACATTCTGAAAATTACAGATTGCGTCGCCGGAGTAAAAAAGGCACAACTCTCTTGTTTGGAACCCGTTTCGTGCGAATGATAGCTCGTTGGAAAGATAACTTCATGAACTTCAACTTGGAGGGGTGTTTCACTACATGTTCTGTTCTGGAAGTAAAATAAAATCTGTGGAAGATGACGCAGCAACAAGGACGGGGTGGAAGTCGGTGATGACGAAGGATTGGAACCATAGCTTGATGATAATAAGAAGAAGTTGAAGGACAACTGAGATAACAAAGGAAAGAAGTGAAGATGATCCTCAAACACATGGCAATAGGGAATTACAAGCGATTCAAGTTCTTTCACACTTAGCAACATGTTAAGCATGGGGGAGGATTTGAAGGACGAAAGGGAAAAAGGCCACATGGAGTTCAAGGATCACCTTCACCACAAGATGCTCATCATTCTTTTACCATGCTAAGCACAATGCTTAAGCATGGGGGAGGCCACGCTGCACTTCACTTCGAGCATCGAAAAGGACGGTAACTCACCCTTAACTTTATCTTTGTTCATCTCCTTCTAAATGCTTGCACATATATGCTTTCAACCCTAAACAAACTTTGTATTTATCTCTTGATCAATAACATGGCTACTAGGAGGACAACCTAGGTTTGTTAGTTTTACTTTTCAATAAATGAATCACCATCTCTTTTAGCTTACCACGATGATATCATTTGTATGTCTTGCTTATGGAAAAATGATGAAAGTTGCCGCTTTGTTTTACTTGCATGATGTTTTATATGACATGACTTTTTGCTCTCTATTAAAAGGAACTTAAATTGACTAAATACCGGCTCTTTCATTTGTGGAGGTTAAATGACTAATTTTTAGACCCACATACTTTATGTTGCTCTTTGATTTAAGTTTACCGATGACCTATGCCTTGCTCTTGTTTTATTTAAAATTATTATGCTATCTACATTTGTGAATCTCTTGCAAAGTTCTACCTACCAAAGCCTATACACATACAAGTACTTTTATGATGTAACCTTTAGTTTGCAAACTTATATCTTGATGAGTTGGATTAAGATTGATTTCTGTGGTATGAGACTAAGAAGCTGGTCATTCCTTTGCGTATCTTTTTCATGCTTGCCATTCTTGTCCATGCATTGTGAGTTTCTACACTGGAAATTTCACAACCTTCGCTGGGCATCCACCCTAAACCCAAAACATCTTTTTGTGATTACCTCCTTGACCACAACCCAAATTGAGTATGGATGATCTTTTGATGAATTTTCTGAAGATTTTCTGGCAAAGAATTCAAGATATATAACATATGGAGGGACTCATCAATGCACCCAAGATCATGCGAGTTTCGACGTGGAGGATGCCCTTGAAGATTTCAAAAGATTTATAAAGGAATATAAGGATTTTGTACTTCTCTAGCAGCCATAGGTCCCCTCACTTCTATGCTCGAGACGAGCAATCATTTAAGCATGGGGGAGGACTGCTATAGCAAGTACTATGTTTGCTTAAAAGTTCGGAGGAGCATAAAAAAAGGATGGATAAAAAATAAAAAAAATGAATGAAGAAAAAAAGAGAGAAAAAAAGAGAAGAATAAAGAAAAAATATATATAAGAAAAGAAAAAACAAAAAAAGAGAAAAATAAAAATGCTCCTTAGTTTTTTTTTCGCTTTCATTAAAATCTTAGAGAGCTTTGAAGACAAGTCCATACTGAATGTTTTTCAACCATGTGCAATTTGATAACGAGAACATCATTCGTGTCTCGGGATCACCCATTTGCCACTTGCACATGTCCACCTTTCTAAATGCGTGTGTTCCATCTCTCTCCCTTTCCAACATTTATTTTCCATGACCTTTTTGACTAGTCTCGGTAATTCCAATAGACCTCTCTCTTAGTTTAACAATATTTCAAGTATAATGTTTTGCTAGGATTGTTTTTACCTACCAAGCTCCACATAAGCTTTCCACTTTTATATATGAGTAGAATAGGTTGAGAATAATCTAGTATAGGCTTGAGTGACTTGATGAGATGAGTGTTTCCATGATCTTTTGCAAGAGAACTTCACTTATGTTAGTTGTGCAACTTTTTGAAAACTCTTCACGATGCAACAAGGTAAAGGTTTAAAGCTTGCTTAAGTTTGAGAGCACTATATTTGTTTTATTGTGGCATGTTCTTTAATGATAGTCTATCTTCCATGATGAATTAGTTGGTCAACACTTGAACCTTAAATGCTAAATACTTGAGAGAGCAATATGTCTTGTTGTGTATAACTAAGTGCAGGGAAGACATTGAAGGGCAACACTGATTTCCAAATTATGCGAAGATCTTGGACTTGCTCGAGGACGAGCAAGGTTTAAGCATGGGGGTATGTTGACGGTCGATTTTGGTACACCTAGCTATGAGTTTACCGTCAACATTTGCACATATTTGATATTCTAACTAATGCTACTAACCCCCCGGAGGTATAAAGTTCACTCTTGCATGTCGATTTTGGAGTTTATTGTTTACGTAGGAAACTAGCGCTTAAAGGGAGACTTTCAGGATAAGTTCATCAAGCACTTCAAGAGAAGATCATGAAGCCCGGCACAAGTCAAGACACATGATGAACATGACTCCAAATGGCCCAGGGACCGAAGCATGAAGCCGTAATACTCCAGGGACCTGAATAGAAGATGCTAAAGCTTGCGCGATAAGGAGCTCTATCTAAACTGCGGAGAAGATGACGTCAATGGCCCACATGCAGAAGGGAGCAAGTCAACAATTGACCGAGAAGCGTCGGGGAGCGAAACGGGGCCGAACCGAGCCGAAACGGGCATGGGCCGGTCGGCCCAGGCCAGCGGGCATGGCCTGTTCTGAGCCCGGTTCGTGACGCCCTTTGACCTAGGTGCTCCTCTATATATTGCCTCTGCCTCCGACGGCCGCCACATCCATCCATTCATCGGAGAGCCGCCGACACGAAGGAGAAGCACCGGGAGGAAGCCGACGGCCGTCGCAAGTCCTCGAGTTGCCTAGGGGATGGCTTAGGCCATGCCCTAGCCGCCATGGTTGGCCCTGCGTGGTGAAGCCATGGTGGAGTTCCAGAGCCACGACTTGAATTCGTCAAGTCGTTTGTACCTTCTACATTCGATAGTGATGTAATCATATCTTGTCCTACTTCGATCTACATCGATGAGTGTTTTATCCATATGTGTAGCTAGCATATCATTTTAGTAGGAATAGGTCTAATCATGGTGGTTAGTCTATCTCTTGCGGATACATCGTTGTAGTTCACGGACCGAGGTTGTCGTTCAGTGATGAATATCCTTGCGTAGTGACTGTACGGTGGAGGAGAAAGTGGCGAATGAACGTGTATCGGACCACTCCATATCGGGTTACTCCATATCAAGTGTACTCCTTATCATAGTATAGGTTTAGATTGGTTTGTCACCTTGGTCGGAATGGCAACAAGAAGACGATAGGCTAGGGTTACCCTTTGGTGTTTACCTTTATGGCTAGGTAGATGAGATCCATACATCCCTTCATGTTTGTATGTTACCTTTATGCAATCAACGCTTCATGATAGGTTAGATCATTAGATTAGATGGATAGCCTTAGGAGTTTGCTTCCGATCCTTGGATTGACAAATCTAGGTAGGACCCTCCTTGGTGAAAAAGGCACCAAGTCACCCGTGTGCTTGCAGTGAACTTCAACACGGTTTTGCACCGTCAACACCATCTCCACCTGAACTAAAACCACCACGGGAAAACCACTCCCGTCGCGCTGGAGGAGAACGAAAGCCACGAAAGGAAGACCGTGGACCGTAGCTCCTCTCCAACTCAAAGCTACGACTTCTCCTACCCTCATATTGAGCACGAGGTGGAGAATGTCTAGAAAACACAAAACCACCAGACACACCATGCTTACCACCTGTACCACGACCAAAAGAACCGATCCTAACATCGCCACGACCACGAAAACCAAACTGGTCAGTGCCCAGACCTGCACCAGTCTGACCGGTCCCCCTAACTGGTCTGACCGGTGGCGCACTGCCAGCAGCACCACCCACCATTCTCTGATCTTCCCAAGCCGAAACTGTCCTCACAATAGCCTTAGCCCTGGTCATTTGCATACGAGGCTCAGGTACACCATTAGAAGAGTGGTGCCTGTCCTTGTTAGCCCACTCCCTAGCCATTCTCTCCTCATGCTTCCTCTTGAAGCAAAACTCACCCTTGTGACCATCTCTCCCACAATAGTCACAATGAAACCGTATGAGCTTAGGTTTAGACTTGGGTTGGGGCTGCTCACTTGGTTTCTCGTTCGGTTTCTCTTCACTCGGTTTCTCTTTAGGTTTCTCCTCACTAGGCTTCTCATCCTTTTTCCCAAAGAACTCATTTCCTAAGTCACTCTTGAACTTGATGGGTTTTTGGAAATCATTTGTTTGAGGAGGAAACACTGGTGGATCTGGAGTTGTGTCAAGTCGGTTTCTCAATGGGTTTGGCTTAGGAGCATAGGTATTTTTGTGGAAGGTTTTTGGTGGAGTTTGGATATAACCAATCTTCTCTCCTCCCTCACCACTACACTCTCCAATCTTATCCGACCCAAGCGCTTGCCCATCATAGCGCTTGTATGCCTCTATCATCATCCTAAGCTGTGGTTCATGACCCGACAACCAACCCATCATCTTTCTCAACTCATCATTTTCATCCTGTAAGTGATCAACATAATGTGCAAGTTCCAGGTTCTTTACAGCTTGCAATTCACAAGTAGAGCATGAAGTAGGAATAGGAGCTTTCAATTCAGCTTCAAGCGAAACAATGTAAGCACGAGACTCATCAAGCTTTCCATGCAAAACAGGGCAAGAAGTGCAAGCACCTAGCAAAGCAGGTCTAGACTTAAGCTCAGCCACTTCAACCATAAGCACATCTAGTTCCTCACACTTGGAGGCATGCTTTTCCTTAAGAGCAGTATGATCAGCTAGGAACACAGGGCAATCAGCACAATCAACCTCATCAGAAACAACAGGTGAAGCCTTAAGCGAATCAATTTCAAGCTTGGCATCTAGATTTTGTGTTTCTAGCTCAGCCACTCTAGTCCTAGCATCCTCAAGTGAGGCCCTAAGCTCCTTTCTCATCTTCTTAGCCTCTCTAAGCATATCATCACGATTATCAAGCAATTTTCCTAGCTCCTCATTCTCCTGGCGTAAGAAGGAAAGCTCGTCACGTACCTCATCCTCGGAGTCGGAGTCCGAGTCACTCTTGTGACTCTTCTTGCTGCCGGAGCTACGTGCCATGCTGCAGAACCCACCTCTCATGTAGCAGCTCAGCCTGCTAAAGTTCTTCGATGACTTCTTGCTCTTGCACCGATCACCTTCATCTTCACTGCTACTCGAGCTCGAGGTAGAGTAGGTGGAGCTGGAGTCGACGTCGCTTGCTCCGACCATCACTCGGGCCTTCTTGTCGTGGCCGTCCTTCTTCCTCGATCATCGCTCATCCTTGCGCTTGTGCTTGTGATCACGCCTCGACCGGTACTTTCTCTCCGTCTTCGACTGGTGCTTGTAGTTGTCCTTGTCCTCCATCTTCTCGGGGCAGTCGGCGACGAAGTGTCCTGGCTTGCCACACTGAAAGCACGTCCTCGTGTTCCTCCTTGTGTTCACCCGGTTCTCGTGCATCCTCTCGAACCTCTTGGTCAGCAGCGCCAGCTCGTCCTCTCCAAGCACGTCTAACTCCTCATCTGGCAAAGACATCAAAGAGGATAAAGAGTACATCCTGGTGGATGGGTTAGCGTTAGACTTTGCACCTGAGCCACCGATGAGGGTGAGACTATGAGAGTCAGTCGGGCCCTCGAGCTTGGCTGTCACACCCCGGTCCACCTCAGCCAACTTGAGCTTCGAGAATAGCTCGTCTGCCGACAGAGTCTCATACTTGTCCGACTCTATAATGGCCTCGACCTTTCCGCCCTAGATCGTACGATCCAACGAGTGCAAGAGCTTCATGGCTCTCTCATGATCATCGTATGGGAGCACGGTCACATTGGCCCTCATGTTGTTCACAATCCCTGTGAACCGCTGGAACATCGTATCGATGGACTCACCGGGGAGATGAGTGAAGTTCTCGTACTCTCTCCGGTAAGTTGCATACATCCGAGCCTGAACCTAAGCATTTCCAGTGTGAGCATCCTTCAACTGTCTCCAAATCCTACAAGCCAAGTCCTCTGTCTGAACCTGACTGAATTCGGATTGACACAGAGCATGAAACAAGTGGTCGGCCACCTTGTTGTTGGCGTCATGCATGTCCCTCGATCCTGGACAAGGAAGTTCACAGGATGAACATAAGCGGTGTTCACCGTGACACCCCAAAGGATCTGACCCTTACCGCAGAGGAAAGCTGCCATCCGCCTCTGCCACATCTGGTAGTTTTTCCCATCGAAGTGCGGTGGACCCGATCCCTGTTCCTGGTACACCATATTTGGATCTTAAACTGGTTAGAGTCCCAAAAGACCCGTAACCGGCTTCGATATCACTTGAAGGACCGAACTGGCGACCAGAGAGGGGGGAGTGAATGGGAACTGATAAAAATTCTTCTCGAAGGAGATGACTACTCCAACAAGACGAACTCGGCTTGGCCAAAACACTTCTCCGACTTAACTACCCAAGTTGGCCAAGACCACATAGCCACTAGAGTGCTACTGGTCCTAGGAACCAACAACCACGGAAACCAACTCGAGAACACAGCGGAACAAACACTCGAGCAGAACACACAGACCACACCGGTCAGACCGGTCACCACCACCGGTCAGACCGGTCCTGGTCGAATCACCTGGACTAAGCCGCCGGATCACCCAACACCCTCCAAAGACACACCGGGTCACCCTGGACCCCATGCCGGATCACCCAAGCAAGACTAGACGATTTCCACAAGCAAGCCTCTGCACTGGTCAGGCCGGTACAACACACCGGTCAGACCAGTCCTAAGCTGGAAACCCCAAATCTGAGAATCCGACCTCCCGAGCTCCAAACAGCACTAAACTTGAAACAGCAGCAACCTTGGAAACTAGGGAACTCACCAGCACGTTCACCCGAGCAAAATCCCTACAGGGGTCTGCACCGGTCAGACCGGTGTAGGGCACCGGTCAGACCGGTCAGGGCCTGGGCGCTCGGGATGAACAGCAACCCGCGTGTCAACTCCTCCAAATCCAAATCCCGATCTCCCGATTCACTCCACGGATTTGCACAAGACTTTGGGGATAGTAGGAGTACCTCATGGGCATTCCATAGCCACGATTTAGTCCACCAAAACTTGCTAAATCAAGAGGAATCGAAGGATCTCCACCAAGAACGCCTCTAACCCTAAACCGGAGAAAACCCCAAAATCGAGCCCCTTTACTCACGGATTTGGGAAGGGAATCACAAGGAAAAGAACCACGAAGGGTTCATGTATACATCTCCCACCAAATCCCAAAGAGAAAGGTCTCAAAACTACCACAAGAAAATCACCAAGAAAAGGCTCCGAAAATCACCAAAAAGGGAAAACGGGAGAGACACAATCAAGCCTTGAGGAAACACGCTGAATCATATATACATACCATTAAGTTTCATACAAGGTCTAGCTTGCCACCCGATTATCCATCCCTCTCTAAGGATCTCACCATGAAGCTCTCAAGCTAGTCCTAAAAATCCTAAGGAAAATAGGAACAGGAAAATAGCAAAAGCAAATGAGCTAGGGTTTCAAGAGATGGCTGCCATCCTCTCACCACTTGGGTTATATGGAGGCAAGCCGAAAGATGAAACTACCCCTATTACATTAAACTAAGATACATGCCCCTGAAGGGCCTTTTGGGAAACTTCGTTGTAGCACCATCGGACGGATGCCCAGCGACCGCAAACTTGCTTAGCCTCGACGCAAGCCTTGCGATCCCGACGTGTGTCCTCCGCTTCAAAGTATCCGGAAGCTGTCGTCTCACACCGGTAAGACTGGTGTACCCCACCGGTCAGACCGGTACCCACCAGTCAGACCAGTCAGACCCACCGGTCAGACCGGCCTGATGCTGCTGCACCTCTGTCTTCGGTCTTGGCTTAGTGGATCAACCAAGGAACCTAGTGGTCTTCTGGTGAACCACTGCAAACCCCGCGAACTCAGTGTAGCCTCCACCAATCACCACTCATGACTCGGCTCACACATAGTCCCGGCTCGACCTTGGTTTTGAGGCTCAACCAAGAAACCATCCACGACTTCATCTTGCCATTCTTGCCATCATGCGGCCCGCACTTGACCCCGCTGGCCACCGGGTCCCTCGAACCAAGCCTACTTGTCTTCTCCACACCTAGAGGCCTACCCGGCAACAACCTTTCGTGCTTGTTCTACACCTGGACCAACACCAGTCAAGCCGCAACCTGCATCTGCAATACTTAGCCAATAGTCAGTCCACACAATGTTGTCAATCACTCATCACACCAGGAAGCGACCATCCACCAGTCCTCGAACCACACAGGCTCTCAGAAAAGTAAGACGAAGTCATCAACTAGAGCCGGTGTAGGGTAGCGGCTCACGACCAGAGTCTGCACGCGGGGTTTGCGGCGGTTCACCACAAAACCGTCGGGTTACTTGGTTGAGCCACAAAACCAAGACCGGAGACTCGGCGAGCAGAGACGGGATCTAGGCGCGCTGAGAAGCTTCGATGCCGGGGGACACGCGGTGGGATCGGAGGGCTTGCGTCGAGAGGACGTGGACTGCGGCGAAGGTGTGGCCGCCCGATGAAGAGGAGTGCTAGTTGACCATATTGCCCCTAAGGGGTTGTATCTCAGTTTAAGTTCTAGGGGTAGCTTGGCCATTTTCCCAACCCAGAGGGTCTCCATATATATATTGCTCTAGGGTTTCTAGGCAAACGATTCTTCCGGACTGCTTCTCATTTTCCCTGCTCCATAGGCTTAGATTTTCTTCTCCGTTTTGTAGAGAATCCGAACTCCGAGTGTATGGAAGCTTTCATGGTTGCGTCGATTTCCTTCTTGTGGCTCAAGTGATTTTCATGTCTTTTTCGGGCTATTTTCGTTGGATTTTCATGCGTGGTTTGTTCCTTCAATTCTGAGGTGTTTGGTTTTGGATTTCTTTGTGGGGATCATGGATAGATGTCTTGTGCATCTTTGTGCTTGATCTTGACCCCTCAAACTCCGGATGTGGCCTCCGATTGAAGGATTTCAGTTGGAACCCTAGCTTTTTGTGTGAGCTCGGTAGAATCTCGATTCCTCTCGATTCAGTGGGTTTGAGGCTACAAATTCGTAGGTATAGCATCTCCTAGAGACGCTTCATCTTCACCTATGATTTGATAGCAATCCCTTGGTTGATTCGGGAGATCGGGCAAAGGGGAGGAGGTGTTGACTTTGAGCAACTCGAGCTCGAGCTGTTCTGTCCGCGCCTGGTCGGCGGACCGTCCGCGAGGTATCGAGTTCGTCGCGTGTTCTTCAGGTCGTGAGCATGAGACGTTTCAATCCGTGGAAAGTCAAGGGTTTCGTTGCAAGGGGTTTGCGGACTGTCCGCCAGCAGCTCGCGGACTGTCCGCGTGGGATGGGTTGCCCACGGACCGTCCGAGGGTAGGGCACGGACCGTCCGATTTTCGCCAGTACATACTAGTGGTTCGAATTGTTTTTGCGGACCGTCCGCCGTGGTCCCGCGGACCGTCCGCCCGGTGCTCGCGGACTGTCCGCCTGGGCACCGCGGACCGTCCGCCCAGGGCCTCGCAGATTGGCTAAGTCCTCTGCTTCTAGAGTTGTGCTTCCGCTTTGCTACTTGTTGGGACTTGTTCCTAGGGTTGGTACGTCCGTCGTGACTACGCGTCCTTGGCAAGCTCATGTGGGAATCCTTGGTTGTGAATTTGGGACATTGTCGAGTTCGATTCTTCGGAGAAGAATTTTTATCGGCTCCCATTCACTCCCCCCCCCTTCTCTGGTTGCCTAATCGGTCCTTGAACCCTGTGATGGATGATGGTGGGACAGAAGGCAAGACAATTCCAATTGAAATTGATTCCCCACCTAGGCTTGGTGAGATTGACAACAGCTACATTAGATCCTTCAGAGGTAACCCATTCAAGAGAGCTCCTACCAAGTATGATCATGCATATCACATTAATCATGAAACCTATGATGGATTTGGAGTGCAATTCAAGATAGCTAGACAAGAAAATCCAAACCTGCATGCTAGATGTGCTGCCATTGACTATAGATTTTGGTCTCCCTTCCAATATGACATCTACAACTCTGTCATTAGAAAGAAAGGCAAGATCATAGTGATGAAATGGGTTGATTGGGAGCATCTTGAGAGGAAAAGGATCCCTGAATCAGAGGAAGTGCTAAGAATTGTTGATAAGCATGGAATGAGAGACATCATGGGATGTAGCTATGACTGGAATACTAAAATTATAGGACAGTTTCATGGTACCTTTCACTATGAGGATAGGGTTGATACCATCAATTGGATGACAGAAGGAGTTCATTACAAAGTAGATTTCACCACTTTTGCTAGGCTGTTGGGGTTTGGTGAGCAAGAAAGGATGGCTGAAAACCTTTTCTTTGAGAACCACATGAAAGGGAAAGATGTGCCTGAGTGGTTTGAGTGTGAAGAGCTTGCAAACAAAAAGACAGTTGGGCTGAAACCAATTTACTATGCACTCAACAACCTGATGAGAGAAACTATCAACCTAAAGAGTGACAGTGATGCTACTTCCCTCAGGAAATATGCTGTGAATTTGTTGAGGAGGATGATACCAGGCAGCAAGCCCTTCTCTATCAGCAAATACATCTGGTTTGGGCTCATAGACACCTTGGATGACGGAAGGAACAACTTTTCGTATGCTCCATATGTTATGTGTGTCATTGAGATGGTCAGTGGCTTGAGTTTTCCAAAGGATTGCGCCCATAAGTCGTATCAGTTGACCTCCTGGAGCCACAAGCAAAAGGAAAGTATGCTTAAGACTCTCCATGAAGAATCCACACCTGCTGTCCACTCCTCGGAAGTTGGTCCTAGCAGCAGCAAGGAAAGGTCTAAGGGCAAGAAATTGAGAGCCATGGTGAGGGACCTCTTCTCAGTGTGTAGGTACACAACCACTCAGGTATATGAGACAAGAAAAGATGTAAGCAAGCTGCTGAACCATGCTGGCTTTGCTGCTCCAGCTCCTATTCCTCCTCCCACATTCTTTATTGATAACACCACTAGTGAGGAAGAGGAGCCTAAGGATGTGCCTGAAGATGATGAGCCCCTCATTGCTTGGATGCGTTCTTCCAAGGGTCCCAAAATTGACACAAGAAAAACCCTTAGCTCCAAGATCCCTAAGCCACATGGCGAGGATGCCACATCTGACTCTGAGACTGAGGAAGAAGCTATTGTACATGTGTCTGACACAGAGACTCACTGGAGCCAAGACTCCGAGTGATGTTTCTGTTCAGGTTCAAGATCTCTATTCCCCTCTTTATTTTTCTTCCCTTTTTGCTACATGTTGACAAAGGGGGAGAAAAGTAAAGATTGAGATGCATTCTCTAGAGAATCTGATCTGTCTGATGGCTGATGCTCTATCTTTGGAGAGATGTGAGAGTTACTCTCTCAAAACTTTATCTCTAAACTTGGTCTGTAAATATTTGGGTTTGCCTCTGTTGGCAAGCCATGATGGAGATGGTTGTGGACATCTTTATGAGATTGAAAACTTTTAAAACTGTGTGATGTGATGTAATAGGACTGGATGAGCATGCCCTGTTTATTTATAATCTAGATCCTGTTAATTGTTGTTATTCTTTTCCTGCCTGTGATGCTTGTTGGAGTTGTTGTGTTCCAAAATGTAGAGGTTCTGTGAATTTTCGCAGAGGTTCTGCGTATTTTCGTAGAGGTTCTGCGGTCTGGACATAGCTGACTCTCTGGTTGATTCTATCTGTCATATGCATCATGGTTTGTATGTTACACAGTTCTTGTCACCCCACGATGAAACAAATACATGGTATCTTGTTTTCACTTACTCTCAATCTATGCAAACATTTATTGATACATTTCATCTCTATTCAAAATGAGAAATGCATATATTGAGGGGGAGACTTGTATTCTTCTCATCAAAAGCTAAATCTTTTCAATTAAATGTAAGCTTTAATTGGGTTGTCAACATCTACCAAAAAGGGGAGATTGTAAGTGCAAGTAAGCCCTAAGTGGATTTTCTTGATGTTGAACACACAATTAGAGGACTAATGATCTTTTGAGTGTATATATGTGACAGGTTACTACTCTACCATAGGTGCAAAAGAGAAAATGGAGACCCCTAAGAGATGGTTTCCTATGGCTCAAGTTGAGTTTAATTCATTTTATATTTCGAAATTGAGTATAGGACAAGTCGTACTATTAAGGGGGATTCTAATAGTGGGGTGGGTGAAACTAAGTGCATGAAAACCTCTTCCAACAATCTTCAACCCAGCCACAAAAGATCTGTCAGCCTGCTGTTCTTTTCCTGCGAAACGCAGAAGGTCTGCAAATTTTCGTAGGGTTCTGCGTTTCTCTGTTTCAGGCTGTTGTGTTCTGTCAGCTGTTGCAGCTCATATCTGAGGGGTATTTATGCTCCCCTACGACCTAATGGTCTTTTGCTTCTTCCCACTACTGCAAACCGCCCCAAGCTCTCTCTCTCTCTCTCTCTCTTGCTCCTGCATTGAATCCCACCTACTCCATTCCAAATCCAAGCACTTCATTTAAGGATTAGGTGATTCCTTATGAGATTGAGCTAGGGATTCCCCCTCTTGTGTTCTTGTGCACTTCGTGAAACCCTAGCCTACTTGGTGGATCTATTACTCTTGGAGCCTTGCTCCTAGACAGCTAGAGGTTGCTTGGAAGCTCTCCAATCTTCGTGTGGAAGCTTCAATAAGTTTGTATTACCCCTTTGTGCTTAGTGCAACCCTCCATCTATTGCTTTGGTGATAGATGCGAGAGAGGAGTGGATTTAAAGAGATCCCATAGCCTTTGTGGGTTAACTCAACAACGTGGATGAAGGCAAGCCTTTGTGGCTGTTGACGGCTGTTAAGTACCGCTTTTACACCATCAACTCCTGTATAAAATAAATGAAAAGTGGACATCAATGCTACGATAGGGGTTTATACTGACAATTTCCACGAGTGTTGGTGTTTCTCTACTTTGTTGCAGGACACTCCAAAATACGTACTAGATGGTGCAGTTGAGAACAAGCAAAGCAATGGCTTATATAGGGTGCAATTGGAAATAGTGTCAAATGCCAAATAGGACTCCAACATTGCGACGTGCTCATCAAGACGATCAAAATGGATATATTATTTGTATGCATCGGAGTCTGGATGAAGAAGAAGGAAAAGACAAATTAGCTGATGTCACCGGGGGCCCCACACTACAGCACCATGCAACCCGCGCAGGAGACGCCCGGGACGCTGACACGTTGGCTGCCCCGCGCTGCGCGGACGCGCGCACGCACGCGAGCGGGTTCGCCCCCGGCCGGGACGCATGGCGGCCTCTGGCTGGCTGGCGGTAGGTCGGTTGGCCGGCTCGGGCGGTCTCCCCCCTATGCTGCCGGTTTTGCCCAGAAAATGCCCGGTTCAGTGACCCAGTCTCGGGTTCACCTCCGGTTTAGTGCCTTAGGATCCGGTTTTCACCCGGTTCTTTCTTCCACTGCCTCAAGCACCTTCCAGAGCACGCTACAGGGGCCAGGTGGCGCGTGGAGAGCAGCAGAATGAGGGGGCGAAGCAAAGTGGCCATAGGCCTATAAATAGAGGTGGAGAGACCTCATTTAAGGACACGCAACTCTTCTCCTCCTCTCTCATTTTCTCTCTTGCGAGGAGAGGCTCTCCTCTCCTCCTTCTAGAGTGTACTCCCGCCGTCCCGAAATCATGGTCGCGGAAGCAACAGCGCTGCGTCCCCAATTCATTGTTGTTCATACTGCCGTAGTAGCTGGCCAGCAGCTGTATGCACCACACTGCTTGGGTCAAAAAAAATCAAGCCTCGATCCTGCCCACCTAGTCCACACGGAAGGAGTAAAAAAAATCAGAACTTATCCCCAAGCTGGCAACCTCCACCCACCCCGCGACCATCCATCCGCCTGCCCACCCAGCCCGCACGGAAGGCAGGCGCGGGGGCGGTGTCCACGGCTGCTGCTGGGGAGGCAAGTGCGGCGGCTTTCCCCCAGCTCCGGCGTGGAGCTTGGAAGCAGATCTCAGAGCTCCAGCCCCAGCTCCGGCATCCGTCGTCGAGCACGTGCTGCGCACAAGGAGGATCTCGGAGCTTCGACCGCCGCTGCGGCGCGCCCCTCCCCTGCGCCGACGGCAGCGGAGGCCGGATTCGGCGCCCTCCCTCCTCTCTTTCGGGCGCTCATCCATCTGCGCCACCGTCGCGGCGGCCACCGTTGCTGCTCTGCTTTCCTATGCAGCTGTGCTAAAGGGGCGAAGGAGCTGGGACCTCACAGCGGGGCTCGCGCCGGCGGCGGAGGTGCTCGCCGGCTAGCCATGGTGCCATCCCCAGCAGTGCCGCTCCTTCCCCTTCCCAGTGGCCGTTGAGATGCCGCCTCGTGTAGCACGGCGGCCTGCACCGTCCACAAATTTCTCCCCTACCCTTCTCCTCTCCTCGCACCAGCCAAATCCACCCAGCTCCAAGCTCGGTGTTGGGCGAACAGCTCGTTGGGCGGCACGGCGGCGGCGGACCTCTTCCTCCGCGGGGCGCGGTAGCGGCGGCTGTTCCAAGGAGAGCGGGAGGGCGGGGTGGTTGGGGGCCGGCAGGAGTACAGAGGGAGTAGGCGGTAGGGGTATCAGTGTCTTTTACACATTGCATTGGTATTCGATTTTTCCCTCCGGCGACGATCATTGCGGGACGGAGGGAGTAAGTGTGGAGTAGTTAATTAGATCAAAGCTAGGGAGAGAGTGAGAGGTATGTACCTCTATGGATGCTCGTTCTTCAATTAGAGTAAAGTGAGTATTTCTGCATTTTCTATTTAGACTAAAGTGCAAGTGATATGTTCTTGTGTTCTTCGTCTGTTCATCATTTGGAGGCGTGTGTTCTTCACGAACACGCCCCCTCGATCTAGTTGATTAGGTGCACAAGTTTGTATTCTGTTTGTATGACTAGTCTATTAGAATAAAGTGGATATGCCTGCATGCTGTAATTAGAATAAAGTGTGTTCGTGATTCCTTTCTAATAGTTTATGCTAGGTTGCATGAGTAGCATTTTTCCTCTGCTAGTGCATAGATCCTGGGTTTATGCGTTCGTCTGCTGCAAGTCTTTCGTATACGTTGGAAGCACAGTACGGGACCGAGTGCTCTCTCGTATGCCTTTAGTGTAAGCTAGTAGTACCTATAGTGAGTGAGATCAGTTCTCTTCCGTGGTCGTAGTTCTATTAGTAGAGGATGTCGTAGTCCGTTGGCTACGGCTGTAACCACAGCGTGGACGTTGTGACACACTACCGATTATCATCCATTCGGCTTATCCCAAGGTTAGGTAGAGGCAGTCTAGGAGGTGGTGACAGCCCTTCTGGCCCTCGTTGATCCTCCGCAGCAGTATATAGTCAGAGCTCCTTCCACATAGATCCGCGTACCGGAGTCGCCTGTTAAGTCAGGGCTATCGGTACCCTAAGCCAAGTTCTATCTAGAGATCGACCTTTAATCTCATCTATAGTGCTATCTTTAGGAATCTTCTCTATCCTTAACTCTTATCTGGGTGTGTCCTTGGACCAACTGTACGAAGTTAGTGCACACACGTTCCCTTAGATTCGATACCCTTGGAATACTCTGAGGTGAAAGCTACAACGGTATCCATGCGCTTGCGGATTTGTTCGTGTGACGCTAAAATACCCAACAGTGGCGAGCTGAACCACAGGATATATATATATTGCTAGCTCGATTTTACCTTGTTCCTACTTGTTCATCTAGGGTTTGACTTCGATCTACTCTTAGGACGAGTTTGGAAGGAGTCCAAGTTGTTGTATCCTCAATTCATCTTCTTACTAACCTGTATATTGTACTAGATCTGTTTTATTCTCAGTAATCCGCAGCAGCTCTGGTGCAGGTTTCATAACGCAAAAGTTCTGTGAAAAAATGCAGAGGTTCTGCGAACTGACAGTGAAGTTGCAAGAAAACTTTAAATTTGTTTTGGAGGCCTATTCACCCCCTCTAGGCCACTTGCCTTGATCCTATCATCTCCTCGATTCAGGATCGTCCCACAACTTCGTCGACGTTGACATGGCACAACGCGCGGGCATCCGCCTCAAGCCCAGCGCCAATCTCTCGGTGGCCGTGGTGAATAGGGAGCACATCTCTTCCCCGGGCAAGGTGGTGGTGCAGACCATGCATATTGGTGGGGAGACGTTCGACCTCGACCTGTATGCCCCCCCTAGTGAGTACGACATGGTGCTCGACGTCTAGTGGCTTGGCACGCTGGGACCGATCATTTGGGATTTCGCTAAACACACCATGGTGTTCGCCCGGGACGGCAAGTGCATTCTGTGGTGCGGCGTGGACACGATGCTGGGTCTCTCCTCAACGGCTCTTTCCAGCTCAGGAGGCGAGCTCATGGACACGCTACTGGAGGAATTCGTGTGCATGTTCGCCGCACCCCCAGGGCCTACCTCCCCGCCACAAGTTCAGCCATCGCATTCGCCTCAAGACAGCCATGCGCACATGCAGAAAGACAAGCTGGAGTGGTGATGCGATGAAATGCTTCGTTTGGGCGTCATTAGGCCCAGCTCGTCGGCGTTCTCATCACTGGCACTGCTCATCCGCAATCACAACAACACTTGGAGATTCTGTGTCGGCTACCGGGCCCTCAACGATGCCACGATCAAAGATAAAGTTCCTCATACCTGTTGTGGAGGAGTTGCTTGACAAACTGCACGGTGCCAGGTTCTTCACCAAGCTCGACATGTGTTCCGGGTATCACCAGGTCTTGATGCAGTTTGCAGACGTGGAGAAGAAGGTGTTCCACACTCACCAGGGCCTATTCGAGTTCCTCGTAATGCCGTTTGGCCTTACCAATGCCCCCGTGACGTTCCAGGCGCTGATGAATGACAACCTGCTCCCGTACCTACGTCGAGCCGTCCTTGTGTTCTTTGACAATATACCGATCTACAACTCATCGTGGTTGGAGCATCTCCTCCACGTTTGCATGGTCTTTCGCACGCTGCAGGATCACCAACTTTTCCTCAAGAGGTCCAAATGCGAGTTTGGGCTTTCATCCGTGGCATATCTCGGCCATGTCATCTCGGCGGAAGGCGTCGCCTTGGACAGGCAAAAGGTCCAGGCGGCCTTGGAGTGGCTGATGCTGGTGTCCGCCCGGGCTATGCGTGGCTTCCTCGGGCTCAAGGGGTATTACCGACGATTCATCCGCGACTTCGGTACGATCGTGGCGTCGCTCACCGCTCTGCTTCGGAAGGAGCGCTTCCGCTGGACCGACGACGTCGAGCGCGCGTTCCGCACCCTCCAGCGTCCTCTCACCATGGCACCAGTGCTGCAACTCCTAGATTTCGAATGGGATTTCATCGTCGAGTGCGACGCGTCAGGTTTAGGATTCAGGGCAGTGCTTCACTAGGGTGCGGGCCGTATCACCTTCTTCAGCAAGCCAATCGCTCCGCGTCATGCCAAGCTCATGGCGTATGAGCTCGAGCTGATCGGGCTCGTCCAGGCGGTCCGGCATTGGTGGCCGTATCTCTGGGGCTGCTGCTTCATCGTCCACATGGATCACCGAAGCCTTCGCTTCATCCTCGACCAGCGGTTGACCACGATTCCTCAACATCAATGGGTGAGCAAGCTATTGGGCTTTGATTTCATCGTCGAGTACAAGCTCGGTGCACTCAACGTCGTGGCCGACGCCCTGTCTCGCCTGGACGAGGCGACTGGTGACATTCGCCGGGAGATCAATAGTGATGTTGCGTTGTCGCAGCTACAAGACGCCATCCGGGGCGGCGCCAATCCGGAGCAGTGGTCGGTGGTGGATTGCCTCATTCTGTTCAAGGGTCGTGTCTTCATGGCGGCGACGTCCAGCGTTTGCCGGGCTGTTCTGGAGCTTGTCCATGGTGCCAACCACGAGGGAGTGCACAAGATGCTGCATAGGCTTTGCGCGGACTTCCATCTGCCTAAGGATCACAAGGTGGTGCAGGATTTTGTGTGGGCGTGTGCGCAGTCTGCCAGCGAAACAAGAGCGAACACCTGCAGCCGGGCAGATTACTTCAACCACTGGGTATTGCTATTTCTGTTTGGTCAGATGTGGCATTGGATTTTGTTGAGGCGTTGCGTAAGGTAAATGGGAAGTCCATGATCTTGACACTAGACAGTGGTGGATAGACTCTCCAAGGCGGCGCATTTCATTCCTGGGCCACCCTTATTCAGCGACATCAGTAGCTTGCACGGGATTCCGGTGTCAATTGTAAGTGATCGGGATCCAGTGTT
Source organism: Cenchrus fungigraminus (assembly GCA_036936925.1). NCBI lineage: Eukaryota > Viridiplantae > Streptophyta > Magnoliopsida > Poales > Poaceae > Cenchrus > Cenchrus fungigraminus. The sequence goes on from CM072770.1 coordinate 74,356,455, forward strand.
CACAAGTGAATTTTGACGCGAGCTCTTCCGCTTAGCGGGCGTCAAGCTCCAGATGACGTCGGCTTTCCACCCACAATAAGATGGCCAGTCGGAGGCAACCAACAAGATTATTGCCATGTACCTAAGGTGCCTCACGGTCACGGGGGATCGTCCGACAGTGGTTAGAGTGGCTGCCATAGGCAGAGTTTTGCTACAATTCTTCTTATCAGTAGTCCCTCAAGACGTCGCCTTGAGTTGGTCTATGGGCGGACTCCCCCTTCCATCCGTTCGTATGCTCCAGGCTGCCAGCGGTGGACAGGGCCATGATCAAGCGGGATGAGTTTCTGGCCGAGGTGGCGGCCGTGCGGGATTGGCTGGAACAGGCGCAGCAGCATTACAAGGTCATATATGATCGCCGTCATCGTTTGGTGGAGTTCGTGCCGGGGCAATGGGTATGGCTTCGTCTTCTCCATCGGCCAGTGGGATCCCTGAATGTGCAGGGCAGAGGCAAACTTGGGCCCAAATTCTTTGGTCCTTTCCAAGTGCTAGAACGTGTGGGCGACGTCGCTTACAAGCTGCAGCTTCCAGCTGGTACCCGGATTCATGATGTCTTCCATGTGGCACTACTTAAGCCATTCTATGGGGAGCCTATGGCAAACATGACAAATACAGAAAGGGTTCTTGTGAAACATATTGCCTGTGTTTCTGTGGTACAACTATGTTTTCTAAACCTTTAGTTGCTACGAAAGCATATACCTTTCTTTTTTGTTTTTCGCTTGCTCATGAGATGTTCTTGCTAAGCAAATGTGCTGGTTCATCCTGTGTTCTCTGTAACTGAACATACTATAGGCTTTTCATATATATGGAGGTGCAAACGTACAATACTTTCCATGTCTATTCAGTTCTACAATGGAGATGAATTAAGGTCGCAGCCGCAAGTGAGAGCACTAAGAAGATAAATCGTATCATAGCTAACTGACTACTTTAGTTATGAGAAGTAATTTGGCATGCACTTATGAGCCACTGTCTAATTCACTTGGCTCGTAGTAGGTTTCCTGCTAGATGAACTTCTCTGAACTTTGTTTGCTTCCCAGTTCTTCAGAATTACAGCTTTGCTGATTTTGTGTGATAAGTTTTCCAGTTCAGTGTGACAGATATTGAGTTTGAGAAGAACATCTCCCCTATTCTTATGACCATGTTTGATTGCAGGTTCAGTGGAGGAGATCATTGCTGCAACTATTCTATTTTTCTGGATATCAGGTTAAGAAGCAGACTTCAGCTCCGTGGTGCCGTGAAGAAACAAATCACTCCTGCAGTTTTTTCCAGTACCGTGAGATGGTTGTATATTGTCAACTCAAGAAGCATAAAGGCATGTGCTGGCCAAGCTCTAAGTACTGACATATATTATAGATCTGTCATATATACTAGTGAAACTCCAACCAAGAGGCACACTGAAGCTAGCCGACGAAGAGAGGTGAAACTATAATTGGCAGATGTATGAGTGTAGAAAAAAAGGTTATTCAATTTCTCATGATATATGAGTTGGTCGGTTATGATACAACAATATGGTATATTGTAAATCTGACAGTGGTTCGTAGTGTTGTAATTTATACAACATATGTTCTTATGAATAAAAATAAACCATTTATTTCCCTGTCATTCCTTATTGCTCCATCTGTTTTGATGATCTATGAGGTTGTGCATAGTTTTCTCCCTCCTACCAATCGAACTTGATCAATCATTGCACAGTTTTGCCTGTGCTACTGAAGCAAATTATGGCTAGAATTGCACCATGAAGCTTGTGTTGAGATAAGTTCCATATGCACCACCAGTCTACCATAGACAGCCCCTAGGAGAACACATTTAAGCAGAATCGAATTCCATAGCAGGTAAAATCAGTCTAATTTCAAACTAATCATGTATGAGTCCACATCCATTAATAATTGGTGGAACTAGTACATACTCCAGTCATCACATGAACCTTTGGAACAAATAAAACAGTAGTTTTCCAGCACATAATGCATTCCTTGATTTCTCTAGCGTCATACATCCCACATCCAAATTGCCTTCCACTTGGATTACTGATTGTGTTTCAGACAACGCTGCAGGAAAATTGCACCATTGCTTTATGTGTTCCATTTTAAGATTGAAGTCCAACATTTCTGAACGGTCAAGGACATTAAGGTCAGACACTTGCCGTCATGTGGTGTCAGGCATGGAGGGGAAGAATAGATACTGCATGATAATCAAACCATGAAGAAAGGCGAGAACTAAATCAGCAGTGACCAGACATCAATCATGATCTTGGCTGGTGCGAAGTCGCTGCCGTTCCAGAGAACCCCATTGTCGATCCTAAACTATTGAACGGCATCATCTTGTAAGTTACCTCCGAGATGGAATTCATACAGAATCTTGAAAAAGATCCATGACCTGATCTTGTCCCTTTATACAAGGGGATGGTTCGTGTGGAGAATTAGAAACGGTGTGGAACAATCACCGGACCATAACGGTAGCTTGGAGATTTGGGGACGGTCGTACTGGAAGAAGACAACAGACCAAGAAGGAGCTAAGGAGGTCAGAGAAGGGTTTTATGCGAATGTCTGGTTGAAAGGGGTGTTCTGTGCGAAATGTTACAGATGGAGTGCGGGGGATTATTTGTAAAAGTGTGCTAGGGGTTTCGAGATTCATCTCAGCCACTCGTTCTGCAACTGACGGATGGAATTTTGGTTTGCACGATTCCACTGAGAACCTGTTTTGCATCCAATATTTACCCGGAATGAATGCCCAAACCAGTCACCCGTGATCGTTCGTCCAACTGACCACATGCTCTTCCAGTTCTAGCTATGAATTGGAGTAGAACAGCTAGCTGATAAAACCGTGTTAATTTCTGATTTATACATGGTAGTGCAAGTAATCTCTCTTTTTTCTTGTATACTTGATGTGCTACTTATTTATGATACACTGATATCGTGTTATGCGCAATTCACCCTTTCCTCTAACCAAGTAATGTCAGAGTACACACGCTCAATTCAGAGAATTCAGTTGTCAGCGCATGCCACATCCCAAGGTACATCTTGAAGTTTTTGTCCCTGCTTCGATTAACAGCTGAGCTTGAAGTACATATTAATTCTTTATGTGCCTAGGATATACATTTGCTTTACCATATAATTGATTCCAGCCTCTAACTTTTTTGTTTGGCAATTATGCCATGACCATTGGTGAAGCAAACTGAATCTGTTGTAGAGGAGGTATACACATACACTCTACTGAAGAAAATGTGCTATGACAGGTGCAATATTCAGGTATCAAAATAACTAATCAGAAAAGGACTTTGATATATCAGACTAATCAGCCATCTTTATTGTATTCAGTTATATGTTACATTTTTTTATTGCTTGGTTTCCATAGGCTGGATTAGTCTGAGAGAAGCCATTTGGAACCAAGGACAAAATGCTTTACATTGAGCAATGTGTGCCAATTCCGGAGCTGTAAGTGTTTTCATTTGTGGTGGTATGTTGTTACCTGTTTTCATTCCTTTAAGTAACATTGCAGGTGTCTGCCTTCCTTACACACCAATATTGCATAAAATTTAGGCACTCCACGGTTTTTACTAAATAAAGTGAGTGATTAATGAACTTTTGTCAGAGTGGAAGCTAAATAGTTATATCTATTCTGATTAAACTGTCCTACCAAGGTTATCAAATAACTGCTGGTATTTTTTTTTTGACGCGCTATAACTGCTGGTATTAATTATGCATCAGGGATCCAGATTTTTAAATTTGTGCGGTGAAACATAGTATAGGCAATTCATTTGTTGGGGAACAACAAACCTTACCGGTTCTTCCTAAGATCGTACACTGAACAGCTCATTTTAATTATCACCAATATTTTCTGTATTAGTTTCTGTGACTTAACTAGCTGCTGGTTTACAGGAAACAAGATGATGATTGAGAAGACCAAGCGCAGTCTACATGATGCTCTTTGCGTGGTAAAGAATCTTATCTGCAGCGCACTTGAGCTGGAGCCGCTGCCCCTTGGTCTCCAGCAAACCTGCACTCTTATTTTTCAAATCAGTCCCACACAGCTTGTTTGTGTGTCCGCACTCTTATTTACAAATCTGTCATACACAGTGTTGACACTCAAAATTGGCAAAAGCCGACTCAGGCCAGGCAGGCCGGTCAGACCGGGTCCCCAGGGCGGTCTGACCGGGGTGCGCTGTAGCCGGTCTGGCACAAAGGGGCCAGGCGATCTAACCGCCCCCCAGGGGCGGTCTAACCGGGTTACCGCGATTTCGCGTAGAATTAGGAGTTTAGTTTGTGTCCGAGTTGTAAAGCGTTGTTTGCAGGGCAAGTCCTCCCACCCTATAAATATAAAGGGTCGTGGCCGATTGAGAGCTATCATCCAATCGTCATTATCAATTTTACCTTATTTTCTCCAAACCCTAACTTTTCCAATCTCTATTGCTCTCCTCCTTCGTCTCCACGGTGGTTGAGGGAGTTCTGAGTGGCCTACCGATCTCAGGACAACCCTAGGCACACTGTTCCCGACGGGGTCCCTCCCGGAGCAGCGAATCTAGGTTTTCGACGTACCTCCTGTCCAAGGCGGTTAGACCGGCCCCCCCAGGCGGTTAGACCGGCCTGTGCTGGGTGGTTCGGCGAGGTGATTTCCGACGACCGCGCAATCTAGCGCACTCGTGTGTTCGACTGTAAAAAGCGTCAACACACTTTTGGCGACTCCGCTGGGGAAAGATCTGGTTTTCGCAACCGATCTTTCGATTTTTGCATGGGATCACAGTGCGATCTTGACAAGAACAACATGATCATGGTGAATATTGAGGAACTCAGTGAGGAAGACCAGAGGACGTACACGGAGCTGTAAGAGTACATCAAGCAGTAATTTCTCTCTGGCGCCAAGAAGGATCGTTCAGGCAAGGTGATGTTCACTCAAGATTTCGAGTTGCCGGCGATCAAACTGAACAAAGACAAGGTTGAGGTAATACCCACTGTAAGTCAGACACCAACACCTCCTACTGATCTAGTTACGCAATTATCTGCTATTACTGATAGATTTGAACGTGCGTTTAACGATAAGAGTAGTTTGGTTGCTAGTGTTGTTACTCGCCTTGAAAAATAGAGGGTAAGCATGTTATTAATATATCTGATGATGGCATCCCTCAAGTAGATTCACAAGGGGTTCTGCATCAAGCCACGTCAGCAGCACTAGAAACTTCACATGAAGTTCCTATGTATGGTATGCCGACGGGGTTTTATCCGGGACAGTCACCATTACCCAAGCCGACCCCGGTTAGACCGCTCTCAGGCCGGTTCAACCACCCTGTCTGGCCAGATGGTTATGGTCCCGGATCAGCCGTTGCCTTTGTCGGTTGTGCCTAGTACATTGGTTCAGAGTCATAATAATTCTTATGGTACTGTTCCACCAATGTATAGCACAGTAGCTCACACATCGCCACCTATTCCTAACGTTGCTCCATCTTATGGTGTGTCTAATGATGTGTTTACCGACTTGCATCGCATGCAAAATCCTAATCAACCCCCTATGAGTAACTTAAGAACAGCTGCAATGCAATCTCAGTTACCTGCTAGGAATGAATTGGCTCAATTTAAGGAAGAAATAGCTAACATGATGAAAAATAAGCTCGGCGTTGATATGGGTAATACTAGATTGTATCAAAAACCATATAGGGCCGATTTTGATTATGTGGCTTTTCCCCCTGGTTGGCGTATGCCCGACTTTGTCAAATTTAGTGGTGATGATAACCGTACAACCTGGGAACACATTAGCCAATATACTGCTCAACTAGGTGAAGCTGGTACCTTTAATTCCTTAAAAGTTCGCTTGTTTTCATTGTCTTTAACTGGTACCGCTTTTGCTTGGTTCTCTTCGTTAGCTCTCAACTCTATTGATTCTTGAGATCAATTAGAGCAAAAGTTTCATGACCACTTCTTTAGTGGGAGCTACTAATTAAAATTGACAGATTTAACATCGGTTAGGCAAAGTAAAGAGGAGTCGGTTTCCGATTACCTTAGGCGCTTTAAAGAAGTTAAAAACCGTTGCTTTAATTTGTCTCTTACTGATTCTGACCTTGCTGATCTAGCTGCTAGAGGATTAAGACCTGCTATTAGAGATAGATTAGAGGGTGTAGAATTTCATACTCTTGCTAATGTGCTTGTTAGAGGTATGCACAAGAATTAAAACTAAATAAGGAAAAAGAACACTCTAAGACTCGTCGGTCTAATGTGCATATGATTGAATATGATTCCGATAGTTCAGACGACGAAAATGATGTGTATGTTGCTGAATTTGTGTGGCCTTCAAAGTCTAAAGCTAGTTCTTGTGCATCTCTTAAGCCGGCTACTAAAGGTCGGCAAGAAGAACTAAAATTTACTTTTGATGTTTCTAAATGTGATCGTATCTTTGATGAATTACTTAAGCTTGGAAATATTAAAATTTCTCATACTATACCTCCACTTGATGAAATTAAATGATGTGCATATTGTAAGTTTCATAACTCTTATTCTCATGCCACTAACGATTGCAATGTGTTTCGTCGTCAGATTCAATCGGCCATTAACGAAGGTCATTTGATGCTTCATGAAATGCAAGTGGATAAGCAACCTTTTCCCGTCAACACCATGGAGTTGCAGCAGCCCAAGGTCTTAGTTCGGCCGCATCAAGCCGAAGCTACTAAGGGCAAGAACGTGATGGTCGGGGAAGCTAAACCCGATTTGAGGGGAAAAGAGTTGACAAGAGAAGTGGCATATGAAAAGACCCCTGATGGCAGAGAAACTTTCAAGATTACTGTCAAAGCTTCTGGACATGGGGGCAAGGATCGTCCACGCCGTCTGGTCAGCAAACAACCGAGCCTGTCCTGGACAGGGCGGTTAGACCGGGGGTACAGGGCGGTCAAACCGCCCCTGCACATGGCCGCCCAAAAATGCTTATTCCGAAGCGATCAGAGATTGGGAACTAAAACCTCAACGTGGCAAAGAATCAGAGGAGTATTCCAAAGCCAAAGGTCACGTTTGATATGCTATTTGACAAGTACTCCAGACAAAAGGCCGTTACAAGCAATCGGCCGGTAAAAAAAAGGATGAGATCACCTCCATATCAAGAGGGGCCGTCGTCGCCTCTCAGAGCAGCTATCAGATTCAGAGGTGAATCGTCTCAGAGGCAACACTTTACTCCAAATTGGGCTCCTTCAAGTCCAAATCCGCCTCGTCCAATCTACGATGACAATGGGGTAATGTGGGTGCCATATCAGCAATCTTTCCATCCTGGATGGGGAGGACCAAGGAGATCATCGCTGGATCGAATTTCAAGACATACGCAAGATCGTTGGACTCCGCAGCAAACCAGGCAGGGTTATCAGGCCAACCCGGTTAGACCGCCCCCCACAGGCGGTCAGACCGCCCTGCCCAAGAAAGCGCAACTTCCTCCAAAGAAGGTGTACAAGCCCAAGATCAGAGAGGAGGAGGTTCAGAAGATGGACATCGACCCAGAGAGGACTACAAGCCTTGACATCATTCAGATTGGGACGATGGACGTTCCTATTGAGAAAAGTGGCAAAAGACCGGTTGTGCTAAACAATCAGGTTGTGACACTTACTCAAAAGGGATCTGTTGCTGCAAATGATCATGAGGCCAGTGGAAGCAAGTCTCGTCCGGAATACTTCTTGCCAAGGTGGTGTCCTCCAGGTCTGACTCATACTCAAAGGCGAAAGCTTCAGCGATTGAGACTACGTGAGAAGAGGGAGAAGGAACTGGAGAAGCAGAGGGATGAGGTCTTCAACAGCCACAGGCCCATGGTGCCACAGGGAAAGGAGTGGAGAGTCAAGACGGCGCCCCAGACAGAGGCGGTCAAATCGCCAGAAGGGGCGGTTCAACCGCCTGAGGCGGTTAGACCGGCTGACCAGGCGGTCAGACCAGGTTCTCCAGAAACGTCGCCCGGTTTCGCTTCTTCAATCCCCTTGGCTTGTGATGACAAGGTATCGTCTGTCCCTACTCCAGAGGATGATGAGGAGCTTGTGGACTACAGTTCTTCTCCAGAGCGGATGAGCCTTGAAATCAATGTGGTTCATTTGTTTGTTGATGGTTCGGTGCCTACGGAGGAGGACTTCGCTCATCTTGACTTTGGGCCTAAAGATGCTATATTTCAGAAGCCCAAGGATACTGATAATCATTTGAAGGCTTTGTACATGAAGGGTCACATCAATGGGAAGCCTATCTCTCAGATGCTAGTGGATGGAGGTGCGATTGTCAACTTGATGCCGTACTCTCTATTCAAGAAGCTTGGAGGTTCAGATGAGGAACTGATCAAGACCAACATGACCGTCAGTGGAGTTGGAGGAGGCGAGCCGATAGGAGCTAAAGGTTTGGTCTCCATGGAGCTCACTATTGGAAGCAAGACGCTCGCCACGGCTTTCTTCATCGCTGAGACACAAGGTAACTTCAGTCTTATCCTTGGTCGTGATTGGATTCATGCGAATAAATGCGTTCCTTCTACTTTGCACCAAATTTTAATACAATGGGTAGATGATGAGGTAGAAGTAGTGCATGGTGATAATTCTGCTTGTATAGCTGTAGCCGATAGTCATTCTATAGGTGTGCATGATGATGTAAAATGTCTATCTGGCTTAGATTTGTCTAATTATGAGTTTGTAAGCTGTTCCAATGATGGCTTCATCCCTGCTATCATAAAGCCGTTTGATAATCGGCTAAACCACTTCATGTGACTCAATGAGTTCAACAAAAGAGTGGTTGCAGCAGAGGATTGATCACTATCAGGCACATAAGACCGATACGTGTGAAGCTATTGAGGATCTTGATAATTTGGGCAAGTTAGGACAAGGGTTTACGTCGGCTGATCCTCTTGAGGAGGTTGATATTGGTGATGGCACTGTACCTAGGCCGACATTTGTAAACAAGAATCTTGATCCTATTTTTAAGCTTGAATTAATAAAGTTGTTAAAAGAATATGTCGACTGCTTTGCTTGGAATTATAATGAGATGCCTGGTTTAAGTCGTGACTTAGTAGAACATCGTTTGCCTATCAAACCTGGTTTTAAGCCTTATAAACAGCCTCGTAGGAATTTTAATCCTGATATTTATGACCGAGTGAAAGAAGAAATCAATCGGTTGCTTGATGCTAAGTTTATTATGCCTTGTCGGTATGCTGATTGGATCTCTAATATTGCGCCTGTTGAGAAAAAAGGAACAAAGAAACTTCGTGTTTGCATTGATTTTAGAGAACTTAATAAAGCTACTCCTAAAGATGAATATCCTATGCCTATAGCCGACTTTCTTGTTAATTCTGCATCTGGACATAGAGTTCTTAGCTTTCTTGATAGTAATGCTGGTTACAATCAAATCTTTATGGCCGATGAGGATATCTCCAAAACGGCTTTTATATGTCCAGGATTTGTAGGTTTGTTTGAGTGGATAGTCATGACTTTTGGTTTGAAAAATGCTGGTGCTACTTATCAAAGGGCTATGAATTTGATTTTTCATGACTGGCTTGGTGTTATCGTAGAAGTCTATATCGATGATATTGTTGTTAAATCAGCTGGTTTAGATTCTCATTTAGCCGATCTAAGACTTGCATTTGAAAAAATGCGTTGGTATAATTTAAAGATGAATCCACTCAAATGTGCCTTTGGAGTGTCGGCTGGCAAGTTTTTGGGTTTCATTGTGCACGAGAAAGGTGTGGAGATTGATCCTAAAAAGATTGAGTCAATTAAAAAGGTTCAAGCTCCTACTTGTAAAAAAGAGTTGCAGAGATTCTTGGGCAAGGTTAATTACATGAGGCGATTTATTTGTAACTTGTCTGGGAAGGTTGATGCTTTTACTCCTTTACTTCGGTTAAAAAGTGGAGCTGAGTTCACTTGGGGGGCAAAACAACAAGAGGCTTTTGATGAGATTAAGAGTTACTTGACTTCACCGTCTGTTCTTCAAGCGCCTAAGAGTGGTGTTCCATTCCGACTTTATATTGCGGCGGAGCCAAGTGTGATTGGGGTTGTTTTGACTCAAGAGACCGATGGCAAGGAGTATGTTGTTGCTTATGAGAGTAGAAGATTACTAGACGCCGAAACGAGGTACACCTTTATTGAAAAGCTTTGTTTATCTTTATATTATGTTTGTACCAAGTTAAGGCATTATCTATTGTCTAGTACTTGTTATGTTGCATGCCAAACCGACATAATTAAATACATGTTGCAAAAACCTATTCTAAGTGGTAGAGTCGGCAAGTGGGCTTATGCTCTTGTTGAATATGATTTGCGTTGTGAACCTATTGGATCAATGAGAGGGCAAATAGTAGCCGACTTTATTGTACAACATAGAATTGATAAACAACTTGATTTAGATGTCGGTTATGTAACTTTTACTCCATGGAAATTGCATTTTGATGGATCGGCTTGTAGAAGTGGTTGTGGTGTTGGGATCATTATTATATCACCTAGTGGAGCTATTTTTGAAGCCCTTAGCCGGTTGGATCATAAATGTACTAATAATCAAATTGAGTATGAAGCTCTCTTGTTTGGATTGCAAATTTTACATGACATGGGAGTGAGACATGTAGAAGCTTATGGTGATTCATTACTGGTGGTACAGCAAGTATCTAAGGTATGCCGATGTCTAAATGGTTCTTTAAATGCTTATCTTGATAAATGTTTAGACATCATATCTTGTATGGATGAATTTGTAATCTATCATGTACCATGGGAGGAGAATCCGAAGGCTAACGCTCTGGCTCAGCAAGCATCTGGTTATAATGTCCAGAAAAGAAATTTTCAGGAACGAAAACCGATGTTTAGCGAAGCCGAGGGTTACATTCTGGAGGAGCCGGTCCAACCGCCCCCTCCGACCGGTCAGACCGGGTACCCCGGTCAGACCGCCCCCTCGGATCGGTCAGACCGCCCCTCGGGGGGCAACCCTACTTCGGACACCATTTCTTCCAAAATTGTTGAGGACGAAGTGGAGGATTGGAGAACGCCTCTGATTAAATATTTGTAGGATCCTAAAAGTATAAGTGATAGAAAAGTCCGACGATGGGCGCTTAAGTTTATTCTGGATAATGATGAGTTATATCGTCGGACGGCAGATGATTTGCTTTTAAAGTGCTTGGGTCCTGATCAAGCAAGATTGGCTATGGCAGAGGTGCATGAAGGAGTTTGTGGTACTCATCAATCAGCTCCCAAGATGAAGTGGCTCCTTAGGAGAGCTTGCTTTTATTGGCCTACTATGATAGTCGATTGCTTTAGGTACTACAAAGGATGTGAAGAGTGTCAAAAGCATGGAGATGTTTAGTTAGTGCCTGCTGCATTGATGCATCCGATTATCAAGCCTTGGCCTTTCAGAGGTTGGGGATTGGATTTCATTGGCAAGATACATCCTCCGTCAACCAAAGGGCATTGCTTTGTGATTGTGGCAACTGATTATTTTACTAAGTGGACTGAAGCAATCCCTCTCAAGAACATGGCACACAAGGAGGTAATTGGGTTTATTACGGAGCATATCGTACATAGGTTTGGTATTCCGCAAACTTTAACTACAGATCAAGGTACTTCATTTGTGGCTAAAGAGGTACGTGATTTTGTCAATTCCTATGGTATTAAGTTGCTTAATTCATCTCCATATTATGCTCAAGCTAATGGTCAAGCCGAGTCTAGCAATAAAACTTTAGTTAAGCTCATTAAGAAGAAGGTAGAAGACAATACTAAAAGATGGCATGAAGTTTTATCTGAAGCTTTATGGGCTCATCGCATATCTAGACATGGTGCTACTAAAGTTACTCCTTTTGAGCTTGTGTATGGTTTAGAGGCCGTTTTACCCGTTGAGGTGAATCTAGGCGCATATAGACTTGCAAAGCAAAATGATCTTAATGTTGATACATATCATGCTTTGATGATGGATAACATTGATGAGGTGACCGACAAGCGTTTGGAGGCTTTGGAAGCAATTGAGAAGGACAAAAGGTGAGTTGCTAGAGCATATAACAAAAGGGTAAGAGCTAAGTCTTTTCAAGTACGAGATTTGGTTTGGAAGACTATTCTACCTTTAGGATCCAAGAGCAATAAGTTTGGTAAATGGTCTCCGAGTTGGGAAGGTCCATACAAGATTGTGAGAGTTTGCTCCGGAAATTCCTATATGGTGGAATCATTGCAAGGACAGCAGCTGCCAGGGCGCTCAATGGAAGATATTTGAAGAAGTTCTATCCAAATGTATGGCAAGATGCTTGAAGGTTTATGGCCGGTTTCTATGAAAATCGCCCTTAGCATAAAAATGGCCGATAACAGTTTTGTCGTCCTTAGGATTATTTTTTAGCACGGAAGCTTTACTAAAAAAACAAGGGGGCATGTGTTGACACTCAAAATTGGCAAAAGCCGACTCAGGCCAGGCAGGCCGGTCAGACCGGGTCCCCAGGGTGGTCTGACCGGGGTGCGCTGTAGCGGGTCTGGCACAAAGGGGCCAGGCGGTCTAACCGCCCCCCAGGGGCGGTCTAACCGGGTTACCCCGATTTCGGGTAGAATTAGGAGTTTAGCTTGATTCCGAGTTGTAAAGCGTTGTTTGCAGGGCAAGTCCTCCCACCCTATAAATATAAAGGGTCGTGGCTGATTGAGAGCTATCATCCAATCGTCATTATCAATTTTACCTTATTTTCTCCAAACCCTAACTTTTCCAACCTCTATTGCTCTCCTCCTTCGTCTCCACGGCGGTTGAGGGAGTTCTGAGTGGCCTGCCGATCTCAGGACAACCCTAGGCACACTGTTCCTGACGGGGTCCCTCCCGGAGCAGCGAATCTAGGTTTTTGACGTACCTCCTGTCCAAGGCGGTTAGACCGGCCCCCCAGGTGGTTAGACCGGCCCGTGCTGGGTGGTTCGGCGAGGTGATTTCCGACGACCGCGCGATCTAGCGCACTCGTGTGTTCGACCGTAAAAAGCGTCAACACACAGCTTGTCTATGTGTGCTTGCAATCTAAATCGATCTGGTTACATACTTGAAAATACGTCGAATACTGAGAAGTATTTATGTATGATCACATTGTTTGTAGAAATTTAATTTTCTTTTGATATGTTTGTGCTTTCTTTCAAACTATAGTATGGTTGAATGATTTGTGTATTACTATAAATATTCCGCTGCCCGTAGCAACTCACGGGCATGATCCTAGTGGAAAAAAAGTAGGCATGGATTACATGAGGATATTATACTGGGTACCTGCCTTGAATGGAGAAGATAAACTCCTACTAGAATTCTCTGTAATCCTACTAGGACTTATACCGTGTAATCCTACTACAACTCCTAACTTATAACCGACTAGGAACCAGCCCCCGGACTATATAAAGGAGGGTGTGGGTACCTAGGAGGACAGACACAATCCCTCTGGGGACAACACCCAAGCACAGGGTGCAATATACACACTCCAAAAAGGACGTAAGGTATTACGCTACTCTGGCAGCTAGAACCTGTATAAATTTGTGTTTTGTGTCCTCGCCCATACCTTCGGGTTCCAGATCAGACGACCCCGCACCGCACAATCTACTACCTCGGGTACCCCCATGGTAGGCTATTGGACATAACTCTGACATCTGGCGCGCCAGGTAGGGGTGATCGTCGAGACCATCGGGCGAATTCGAAGGACCTCATCAACCACAAGATCAATGTACCCAGTGTGTAGTTGCTATATTTGTCAACTCATCGAGTTCCTGTCAATGCGGAATCAATTTCTGGATGCAAGCACAAATCGTCAAGTTCGAGTCTGCGACGCAGACAGCCAACCGTAATTTGCCAAGTCAAAGATGCCCCCTGTCTGCATCAACCAACAACAAGGTACACAATCAAGTCTGTTGAGTCTTGCTGATGGTGCTGGAGTCTGAGGCAAATCCACTGGCCACTACAAGAAAATCGCTGACTAGTGACGCAACCACATTTCAGCATCAATGATTTGTGAAGTTCCTGCTAATCTCGTCATAATATTTCACTTCCGAGCAAATTTAGTGACAACAAAAACTTTCGTCATGATGGTTGGTACTGTAGCCGAGCATTCCCTGTTCCAAACTAGTTTTGTGATGTCATAAGCTCCTCAATAGCGTCATAAACCAACTTTGGTCCCACATGTAAGTTGAAGCAGCAATATAAACCAATCTTGGTCCCACATGTAAGTTCAAATAGCTGGAGCCCAATCGCTAGCGCCCCATCGAAATGTTGCAAAAATAATTCGCCATTGCGAGGGATCGAACTGAAGACCTACAAGAGCAACACAACATTGTTTACCATTACACCATCTCATGGTTCTATGACTTTTTTTTGGCAAACTTTATAAATATATCTGATATTTTCCCGCGGTCTCGCGCAAACTCATCGAACCACCCGCGCCAAGGCACCTGGCCGCGACCACCGCGTGGCCGACCGCCCCCACCACACCACTTGCGACGTATGCCACGTGGTCGGCTGCCGGCGCCAGGTCACCGGACACGTCTGCCCCAACCACAACACGGAGCGGTTCTAGTAAGTTGGCGGGAGAAAAGCCCGCGCTGTAGCCAAAAATAGTTTTCCTGCAGGCTGCTTCCCGAAAGGTGGAAAGGAGAACGGAGAGGCGAGTAGGCTACCAAAACGGATCATTCCGGCAGTGATTTGCGACTTCCAATGACTGCTCACCCCTACGGGCGCAACCTTGGTGATACTTCCTACAGCGACGTGTCAATCTGGTAAGTAATTTTGTGTTAAATTCATAAAATGAAATTTCATTTCGTAGAATGTTCTCTTTTCAATTCGTTTTGTGGTCAGTAATTTTGAGTTGGATTCGCCAAAAACATTCCAGATGGATAGACGCTGGATAACTAGTTGTACTGGTTTTACCACCGATCATGAGAAAGGGGTCCAGGATTTCTTGGCATTTCTTTGGACAAGATACGCTGAGGACGATGAAGAAATACTATGCCTGTGTCGTCGATGCCTCAATAATTCTACAGGAACTATAGAGCGAATTGGAGTTCACTTACTTGTGAGTGGGATGCCAGCCACTTACACTAGGTGGAACCATCATGGAGAAGCTTTGGAGGATATGGTTGACGAAGAAGCAAATGTTCAGGATAATGTAATTCTGCAGGATCATGGGCTTGAGAAAATTGCAATTCTGCTGGATGCAGAGGGAGATGTGGATAATGTAGCTCCACGGGATGGTGGTGATCAGGAAACGGTCCAGGAAGACCAATACATATCGGGTATGGAGGAGAATGAAGACCCTGGAGACCATGGAATTTCTGAATTGATTGCTGACTTAGGCAAGGGTGAGGTGCTCGGTGAGAAAATGTATGAATTTGTAAAGGAACATCTGAACCGTAAGGTCTCACCGACATCTACATATGCACAATTTACATTTGTTGTGAAGTTACTTTATATAAAGTCTTTCAGTTGAATGAGCAACGTCGCATTCAATGCGATGATGAAGTTGTTACAAAAAGGATTCCTAGAAGCGTGTCTTCCAAACTCTTTCAATGAGGCAATGAAGTACATATATTCCATGGGACTCGGTGAAGGACCGAACTGGCGACCAGAGAGGGGGGGGGAGTGAATGGCAGCCGATAAAAATTCTTCTCGAAGGAGATGGCTACTCCAACAAGATGAACACGGCTAACCAAAACACGTCTCCGGCTCTACTACCCAAGATGGCCAAGACCACATAGCCACTGGAGTGCTACTGGTCCTAGGAACCAACAACCACCAAAACCTACTCGAGAACGCAGCGGAACAAGCAACTCGACCAACACTGACACACACCGGTCAGACCGGTCACCTGCACCGGTCCTGGCCGGATCTTCCGAACTGAACTGCCGGAACACCCGACACCCTCCAGAGACACTCCGGGTCACCCTAGACCTTGACCCGGGTCACCCGACCAAGACTTGGCAATTTCCACAGAAAAGCCCCTGCAACGGTTAGGCCGGTGCAGCTCACCGGTCAGACCGGTCTAAGCCTGGAAATCCCAAATCCGCAAACCTGACCTCCCGAGCTCCAAACTAAACCAAACTCGAAACAACAGCAACACAAGACACCAGGGAACTGACCAACACGTTCACCCGAGCAAAACCCAACTGGGGTCAGCACCGGTCAGACCGGTGAGAGGCACTGGTCAGACCGGTCAGGACCTGGGCTCTCGGGATGAACAGCAACCCGCGGGTCAACACCCCCAAAACCAAATCTTGATCTCCCGATTTGCTCCACGGATTCGCACAAGACTTTAGGGATAGTAGGAACACCTCATGGGCACTCCATAGCCAAGATTTGGTCCACCAAAACTTGCTAAATCAAGAGGAATCGAAGAAATCCCGCCAAGAACACCTCTAACCCTAGAACGAAGAAAACCCCAAAATCGAGCCCCTTTGTTCACGGATTTAAAAGGGGAATCAAAGGGAAAAGAACTACGAAGGGTTCATGCATACATCCCCCACCAAATTCCAAAGAGAAAGGTCTCAAAACCGCCACAAGAAAATCGCCAAGAAAAGGCTCCGAAAATCACCAAAAAGGGAAAATGGGAGAGACACAATCAAGCCTTGAGGAACCACGCTGAATCATCTATACATACCATGAAGGTTCATACAAGGTCTAGCTTGCCTTCCAATCATCCTTCCCTCTCACAAGATCTCACCATGAAGCTCTCAAGCTAGTCCTCTAAATCCTAAGGAAAATAGGAAGGGAAAATAACAAAAGCAAATGAGCTAGGGTTCCGAGCGATGGTTGCCATCCTCTCACCACTTGGGTTATATGGAGGCTAGCCGAAAGACGAAACTACCCCTATTACATTAAACTAAGATACACGCCCCCGAAGGGCCTTTTGGGAAACTTCGTCGTAGCACCATCGGACGGATGCCCAGCGACCGCAAACTTGCTTAGCCTCGACGCAAACCTTGCGATCCCGACGCATGTCCTCCGCTTCGAAGTCTCCGGACTACGTCGTCGCACACCGGTCAGACTGGTGTACCCCACCGGTCAGACCGGTACCCATCGGTCAGACCGGCCTGATGCTACTGCACCTCCGTCTTCGGTCTTGGCTTTGTGCATCAACCAAGGAACCCAGCGGTTTTCTGGTGAACCACTGGAAACCCCGCGAACTCGGTGTAGCCTTCGCCAATCACCACTCATGACTCGGCTCCCACATAGTCCCGGCTCGACCTTGGTTTTGAGGCTCAACCAAGAAACCGTCCACGACTTCATCTCCGTTCTTGCCACCATGCGGCCCGCACTTGATCCCGCTGGCCACCGGGTCCCTCGAACCAAGCCTACTTGTCTTCTCCACACCTAGAGGCCTACCCGGCAATGACCTTTCGCGCTTGTTCTACACCTGCACCAACACCAGTCAAGCAGCAACCTGCATCTGCAATACTTAGCCCATAGTCAGTCCACACAACGTTGTCAATCACTCATCACACCAGGAAGCGACCATCCACTGGTCCTCGAACCACACAGGCTCTCAATCTCCCCCTTGATGAGTGCATTAACAACACACACATTTGGTAACCAAAGAGAAAAGGAAAAAAAGAAACGACTAAAAAGAAACTCAACCAAGTGATCGAAAGCCAAACAAAGGCAAAGAGCAAGATCACTTGAAAGAGGAAAGACTCGGTCCCCTTAGGCAAGGGCAACAGCTTGACACAACCGAGTCAAAAGCAAGCTCAAGCAAAGTGCAAAGACCACCAATGCAAAGCTCGAAAACCACAAAGAGCTCCCCCTGCACACATGCAAGCTCCCCCTGAACCAATGCAACTCCCCCTGGATGAATGCATGCAAACCACTTCATGAAACAAAGCAGCTGCAACAGCCTTGCTCTGACCGGTCAGACTGGTGTCCAACATCTGAACAGGGCCAGCACTCTGACCGGTCAGACCGGTGACCACCACCGGTCAGACCGGCGACAAACAGAGCCCAGAAATGGCTCGAAACCACCTGAAAACCCTCTAAATGCATTCAGAAGGCCAAAACATGCACAAACTTCTCCCCCTTGTTGACAATGCATGAATCAAGCCAAAAATAGGAAAATTTCAACCTAGAGCTTCTCAAATAGACAAAATTCAACATAGGATGCTACACATATCCAAATGAGCAAGTTAGATACTCTATAGCTTCGTATGGACATAAACTACAAGATCACCAAGTTTCACAACCATTGGGCAAAGCTAAGATAGAATTGAGCATTTTTACGAAAAATTCCCTCTCATGAGCAAAGTCCTAAACATGAGCAAAACATGTTAAAAAGGCAAAGCCACACAACCTTCATGCTAGGACAACCATTCTAAGCATAAGACCATCATAAACACCCACAAGCATCTCATGTCATGTCAAAGCTTACCGAGCCATGTGCTTACTTCTATATATGAGACTTCTCATTGGTAAGCAACATGCAATGGTTTAGCACCCAAAAGCAAGTAAATTAAGCACATATGACATGGAAGCACATTTTCAAAGCAAATTACATTTCATTTTCAGATTTATATTTGGTACATGAAATGTCTTTGCGACAAAAAGGAACTTATGCCCCTCCACAAGATAAAGCAAAGGGGCTAAACATTCATGATGGCAAATGAGCCTTTGGCCCCATATACTCAAAATAAGCTGTCCAAGCACAAATTAAGCATAGAAATGCCACTAAAACATGTCATGATCATATAAATACATTTACTCATGAGAGAGCATACATATGACATTTTTCAAAAACATAGCTATCAACCATGGATATAAATCAAGATCATCAAGAGCTAAGCCACACTAATCCATAACACACCAAACTAGCTCACAAGATCATATATAGCACATCATGGTGAACTATGTATATAAGAGAAGCTTTTCCTACAAAATGCATATGATACAAAATGCATGCAACCCAACATACAAAGATGACTATACATCATGTTACACATGCAATGCAAAATGCAAGAAGGCATAAAAGGAAAGCTATACATATGCTATAAAGGAGCTCCCACACCCAACTCAAGAGACCAAACACACACCAAGTTCCCCCCACAAACGAGTGAAAGTTGCTTGATCTAGGGGTTTGGTGAAAATATCCGCTAGTTGGTTTTGTGTGGGTACATGGATCAAAGCGATTTTCCCTTTCTCAATATTGTCCCTCAGAAAATGGTATCTCACTTCTATATGCTTGGTTTTGGAATGAAGCACTAGGTTCTTAGCAACACTTATCGCAGTCGTGCTGTCACAAAGAAGTGGAACTTGGGAATACTCCTCACCAAAGTCACTCATGGTGTATGTGATCCAAAGGAGCTGAGAGCAACAACTGGATGCGGCAACGTATTCAGCTTTGGTTTTAGATTGAGCAACACTCGATTGTTTGCAGGAAGACCAAGACACCAAAGAAGAACCCAAAAACTGGCAAGTCCCGTAAGTGGACTTTCTATCCAACTGACACTCGGCAAAATCCGCGTCTGAAAAACCGTGAAGCTCCAAAGAAGAAGACGCGGAGTACCAAAGGCCGAAGTCGGTAGTGTATCGCAAATACCTGAAGATGCACTTGACTGCTTGCCGATGCGAAGTTCTCGGAGACGCTCGAAAACGAGCGCACAGACATACCGAGAATTGGATGTCCGGCCTCATCGCCGTCAGGTACCGGAGGGAGCCGATCATGCTCTAGTACTCCTTCTGTTCCACGTGTTCACCGTCCTCGTCCGCATCAAGAGCTGTAGTCGTACTCATCGGCGGCATCATGGCCTTGGAGTCCTCCATCTTGAACTTCCTCACAATGTCCTTGGTGTACTTGGCTTGGTGTATGAATGCTCCTTCCTTTGATTGCTTGATCTGGAGCCCAAGGAAGAACTGCAACTCACCCATCATGCTCATCTCAAATTCCCTGCTCATGTCTTCTGCAAACCTTGCAACCAAAGAGTTAGACGAGCCACCAAAGAAAATATCATCCACGTACACCTGCACAATTAGGATCTCTTTGCCCTGCCTGAGGAGAAACAAGGTCTGATCTACCTTCCCTATCTCAAAACCTCTCTCAAACAGGAACCCTCTCAACCTACCATACCAAGCTCTAGGCGCCTGCTTCAGCGCCTTCCTCAACTTGTACACCCTGTGGGGGTACTTCTCACTCTCAAACCCTGGTGGTTGCCTCACAAACACTTCTTCCTCCAAAACGCCGTTCAGGAAAGCACTCTTGATATCCATTTGGTACAATTTGAACCCTTTAGCCACGACAAAGACTAGACGGATCCTAATCGCCTCCAAACGGGCTACAGGAGCAAAGGTCTCCTCGTAGTCTATCCCCTCTTTCTGTGTGTACCCCTGAGCAACAAGCCTTGACTTGTTTCTCACCACTTCTCCTTTCTCTCCCTCTTTATTTTTCCACACCCATTTTGTCCCAATCGGCTTACACCCTGGTGGAGGCTCCACTAACTCCCAAACTTGGTTTCTCTCAAAATTCTCCAATGCCTCATGCATCGAATTGACCCAATTGTGATCAGATAGCGCATGTACAATCCCTTTGGGCTCAAAAGTAGCAACAAAAGCAGCATGGGCAAAGTGAGAATCATTACGAGACCTCGACCGTGTAGTGCGTTCGTTGATGTTCCCGATGATCGTTGAAGCTGGATGATCCACTTGTCCTCACCGGGGAGCTTCTCGCCTCGAAGCCACCTCCCCCTCAGCTGGAGCTTCATCACGATCTCGGCACGTCGTCGTAGGTGTGGGAGAAGGACCGTCCACGATCGTAGTCGAAGTAGTATGTTCATGCTCAGCCGTGGGTGCCACACCACCATCTTCATCATCACCTTGCTGCACATCATCCTCGAAAATCTCCTCGACAAGTTCCTCGTCACCTGCACACTAAAAAACAAGCTGACTACGTGGCTGTGTCTCGTCGAAGGTAACCTTGCAAGTCTCCACGATTTGGTTAGTTTCAAGATTGAGCACTCGAAAGGCTCTAGAATGAGACGCATAACCAAAGAAAATGACATCGATAGACCTAGCCTCGAACTTGTCCAACTTCTTCCCTTTCTTAAGGATGAAACATTTGCAGCCAAAGATGTGAAAGTGACTCACCTTGGGGGTTCTACCGTGCATCAACTCGTAGCAAGTTTTCTTCTTATGCACCCTGAGGTAAATCCTGTTCGACACATAGCATGCGGTATTGACCGCCACAGCCCAGAACCTTCTCGGAGTCCTATGCTCATTGAGCATCATCCGAGCCATCTCTCACAAGGTTCTGTTTTTCCTTTCCACCACGCCGTTCTGGGGAGGCGTATACATACTAGAGAACTGATGTTCAAGACCCAAGTCATGGCAAAAGGTTTCGAAGCGAGAGTTTCTAAATTCCAAGCCATTGTCACAGCGGATCGCTCGTATGGCATCTCCGTGCCTCTCGTTTCTCAACCTCAAGACAATATCTTGAACAAAACCAAACGTCTCCCCTTTCTCCTCCAAAAAGAAAACCCACGCATACCGAGAGTAGTCGTCCACCACAACCAGGATGCACTGAGAGCCATGTGTGGTTCGAGGACCGTGGTAGGCCGCTTCCTAGTGTGATGAGTGATTGACAACGTGGTGTGGACTGATTCTTGGCTAAGTATTGCAGGTGCAGGTTGCGGCTTGACTGGTGTTGGTGCAGGTGAAGAACAAGCGCGAAAGGTCGTTGCTGGTGAGGCCTCCAGGTGTGGAGAAGACAAGTAGGCTTGGTTTGAGGGACCCGGTGGCCAGCGGAGTCAAGTGCGGGCCGCATGGTGGCAAGAACGATGAGATGAAATCATGGATGGTTTCTTGGTTGAGCCTCAAAACCAAGGTCAAGCCGGGACTACGTGGGAGCCGAATCATGAGTGGTGATTGGCGGAGGCTACACCGAGTTCGCGGGGTTTGTCGGTGTTTTAGATTGGCAACCTACCAAGGGGAGTACCCGAGGTAGATGAATGTGGCCTCGCCGAGATCGGTAACTCGAAGGAGAGACACGTGGCACACAATTTAGACAGGTTCGGGCCGCGAGGTGCATAATACCCTACGTCCTGTATGCTGCGTAGCTCTGGATTGATTGTGTGTGTTTGCAAGATGATGCGGATGAAGAGATAGGGGTCCCTGCCTCGCCTTATAAAGTCCGGGAGGCAGGGTTACAAGTCGGTTTGCCAGAGGAGTTCTAGTCGTGTGCGGCTAGGAGTACTCTACATGGATCCGGACATGTCTAGCTTCCTATCCGAGTACTAGTCCTCTGCATGCCTTGCGCTCCACGCCATCAGGTGCTGTGTAGCTCAAGTCGAGTAGTCCCAGGGGCCCACGGAGTAGTCGGTCCCAGTACCCACCTGAGTAGTGGGCCCAGGGATGTCCGTACGACAAGCCCCCGAGTACTTTGTCGTCGAGCAGGATGTCTTCGAGTAGTCTTGACGGCCTTGGCGAGTAGTCCTTGAGCGTCCCCAAGTTCCACAAGCCGAAACTCCTCAAGAATGCTTGAATCATCCTGAGGCTAGAAGGTACTCCAGCTGATCTTTGAGTAGTCCTGAAGTCTTCTCGAGTAGTCCGCAAGTGTCCCCGAGTGCTTCTCTCGAAGGTCTTCAATAGTACTCGTGTTGTCTTGATGAAGAAACCATATGGAAAATGCGATTCGGAGAATCGCATTCCATATGGAATGTAGCCCCTGAGCCTTAGGTCGAATCACAGATTCAAGCTGAGGGTCAATCTGAAGTCTTGTCAATCTTATCCCGAAAAATCCGGAGAAAAAACCGAAGGACACGTGCACGGAGCCCCCGAGCCTTGAGTCAAGTACTTTCTCTCGAATTGAAGGGTCATCTTGACTGTAGGATGTGTCCTGAGTGGGATCTTGATATGGTGTAGCCCACTGAATCTATTAGCTGTAGTCGAGCCCCCGAGATGGAAAGCATCGAGTACTGGAATACGAAGAGTCAGGCTGCTGCCGCTAGGTCACCCGTCTGGCGCCTTATCTGCCCGTTGAGAACTGAACCGTCCGACGGCTTTATAAATATCCGGTAAGCCCCTTAGGGTTTTTCACTCCTAGCAGTTGCATTCCTCAGATTAAATCTGACTCTTCGCCCCCTCTGCTCCTCTGCTGCCGCCGCCACCGCTCAGAGAATTAGATCTACTTGCGCCCGCCGCCGGAATCCGCCCACCTCCGTAGCCCCCGAGCGAATGCGAGTGAAAACTCCTGTCACTTGGAGGATGAAGGGGTCTCCAGCAAAGAGCAAGAAGACTGGCGCGTCGAAGAAGAGGAGCCGTGATGAAGCCGGAGATGCCAGCCAGTCGTCGTCGTCGCCTCCCTCGTCCCCTCGCCCTAATCCGGCGAAGGAATGGAAGAAGGCGAAACTGAAGACCGAGGACCTCCTCACCTTGGTCAACAGTGGATTCCTCCGCGAGAAGGAGATGGATCTCTGGCGCACCGCCACTGGCGACCCGTATCCGATGGAGAAAAACTCGGACGAGATTCCGATGTTCGCGCGGTTCGTGGAGCGTGGACTTGCGCTGCCGGCCAGCGACTTCTTCAAGGGGATGCTCAGGTACTATGGCATCGAGTACCTCAACCTCAACCCTAACGGGATCTTCCACACCTCCTTCTTTGTGCACTTCTGCGAAGCTTTCCTGGGGATCAAACCCCACTGAATCTTGTTCTGAAAGTTCTTTCAGGTGAAGCCGCAGCCAAGTACTAATGACCCGCGAGTAGTCGGAGGCGACGAGATTCAGATGCGCGAAGACATCGCCGACCAGTACCTGCCGTACAAACTCATCAACTCCAACCAGGACTGGAAGGCGAGGTGGTTTTATATCAGCAACCACCACCGCGAGTTGCCGAAGTCGAGCGGGCACCAGCTAAAGCATGCGTCGTGGTGGAACACAGAGCCCACCATGTTGGAGGGTATTCAACTACCCCCCTGCTAAAGAAGATCAAGGCCCTGCGGGAGGCCGGACTAAGGGCCGAGCACGTGGCCTTCAGTTTCATGAAGAGGAGGGTGCAGCCGTTGATGGCGCGAGACACCCTCGGGTACCAATACACGGGCGACGAGGATTCCTCTCGGATGCCTGGCTTCGAAGTCGAGGACGACGTCATCGTCGAGAGGCTGGGCAAGATTTTCAAGGACATGCCGCTGTACACGCCTTGCCCAGTCCCCGAGTACTCCGCAGCTCGGCCGCCATGCCAGGTCAGTAGCGTGACATAAGCCCCCGAGTACTGATTAACTTGAGGTAGTCGTACTCACATGTGCTGTATCTTGTAGGATGATGTGGCGAAATACGTCTCAATCCCACCCTCCCCTCCGCGACTTGAGGAACAAATGTAGTGGAAGGGCAAGAAGAAGGAACGTCGCGAAGTCAGTGAAGGTGATGATGCCGTCATCATCGAAAGTAGCTCCGATAAGGATGACGAGGAAACACTGCAGCAGCGGTTCCAGCTGCGCTCAAGGTTTAGCCGAGCTGGGATGCCAGATGTCCCGGTCATCATCGAGAGGCCATCGAGCCTAGAGGCTAGCCTGCCGGTGCCGCCAAGGAAGCCACGCAATGCGACGCGGAAACGCGCTGCCAAGAAGCTGAAAATCTCCGAAGCCACCAGCCAAGAGGTGAGTACCTCAACCAGAGTAGTCGAGTACCATCAATAAGTAGTCTTGTGCTGACAAGCCCAGTTGAACTATTACAGGACATCCCCTCCTCAAACGACGAGGGCGCCTGGGATACGGTGGGGGCGGTGGCTGAAAGGAGTGTCAGCCCGCCTCTAACCACTGAAGAAGTCGTACCAGTGGCGGCACAACAAGAGACCGGCACCGTGGAATCACGGGCGTCGGTCGAAGAAGGACAGGGCCCCACTTCGGCTGTGGCAGCAGAGCAGCCAGAGGAGGCTCATGCTGAAGCCGGAGCTGCCAGCGAAGCTGGCATAGTTGACATCGCCAGTATTCTGGGTGCACCGACCGTGACTGTGGTGCGGTCGACCCTGTAAGTTTTCTCAACCCTCGAGTAGGTGTGTAGTCATTAATCTTGTGTTGCTGACTGGATACATTGTGATGCAGGAAATCCACGGACTTGTCGTGGCATGGTGGGGAGATCAGCACTCCAGCTGATGGAGAGGACCGCTCAGCGGAGGTGCACGAACCCACGCCACCACCACAAGCTGAAGCCGTAACGGAGTCAACACTGGAAGAAGCCACCTTGGTTGAAGGTATGTGTCCTGTCACCAATGGTAGTCATCATGTGTAGTAGTCGTAGTCATTGAAATTGACTTCGTGTACTCATCTTGGCAGGAGCACAAACTGAGGGAGCCGCGATCCCGGAAGCCGTAGCCATGGAGACGGCGACTGTGGAGATGGAGCCCACAGAAGCAGTTGCTGGGGCGGTGGAAGCGACAGCCCCCGGGCTGGGGACTACGGTAGCCCCCGAGCTGGGTACGGAGGCACAGGTCGATCCGCTCCCCGGGATGAGCACGGACGTAGTCGTCCGCGAACCCATCATAGAAGAAGTCGCGCCGCTTCACTCGGCGCCCATGCCAGAGGCGGCATCATCAAGCCGTGGGGGTCTTGAGCTGCTGGAGGACAACCTCATCAACCCGGCTATAGTTGCTCTAAGCATGGAGTCATGACGCCGTACAGAGCAGTGGGTCAAGGTACGTTGCGAGTACCCTGAGTAGTCATGCATTGCGAGATACAGAATACCCATTTGACTATTCTGTCTTGCGCAGGATGTTGTTGAAAGGTCCCGCCAGAAGTCCGAGCTTCTGAAGGGGTTTGGCGACACAGTTCTCCGTGCCGAGGCCTTGGAGAAAGAGCTCGACAAGTCGAGGAAGCATTCTGCTTTGCTCCAATCCAAGCTCGACGGCGCCTTCGCCCAGTACCACAACGAGGTACAAGAAGCGCAGGCGAAGAGGGACGACTTGATCCGGAAGAACAAGTCGCTACGCTAGAAGAATAAGGGTACGTCCTCCGCCAAAGCCTTTGAGTACTTATTGGAGTACCTTGGAGTAGTCTGACACTGTGTTGAGTTGTCTGTAGATCTTGAATCAAGAGTTGCGCAATTGAAGGCTTGAGAGACGGACCTGAAGAACATTGTATATCAGGAGACCGATAAAAGAGAGGTACTCGAGTACAAGTACACCCAGTTGAGCCATGAGTGCATCTATCACATGGAGCTCTGTGAAGCCTCAGATCGTGATCTTGTAAATTGCTATAAATCTCTGCAGAAATTGAATGAAGACTGCGAGAAGCTCCGAGGCCAGTTGAAGGAACTCGAGGAAGCCATTCTGCCTATTGCGAGGCTGTTGGTACCACATCCAGGCGGGCCAAAGATAGCGCCATTGGTAGACAGGCTGAAGGAAGCCCCCGGACGCTTGGCGACGTATGTCAAGCATCTGGCAAAGTCAATTCCAAACCAGGTCTTGGCGTACATGAAGTCTTACTTTCCCAAAGCCCTTGTGGACGTGGTGGCCGGCAGACTTGCGGCGAACTGTACCGATGATCAGTACAAGGCTCTCCTGGAGGAGATGGCACCCATTGCTGAGCAAGTGGCAGAGAAGCTCAATCTGTAGTAGATGAACCTGTAGAGATAGCTTAGGGTAGTTTATGTAAAACAAATAGAGTAGTTAGTAACTTGTTTGAATTATAAATGAAAGTTTGTCCATGCTTTGTATGTGAAATGAGTACTCGTTGTCGCCACTTGCAGCGAAGTGTGCGGACTACCAAACCGTGGAGAAGTCGTGAGTAGTAGTACTCAGTAGAGTCTGCCTGATCGGAAGGCACAGTAAAGAAGTTGAGTAGAATCAATCTTTATTATTGATGAATGAGTACAATACTGGATGGCCAGGGCCGTTTACAAGTGAAGTCGCCAGGACCTGTAGGCCGCCTACGGCTAAGTGGTGCTAGGGCCCTTGAGCCGCTTATAGCTGGAGATCCGTTAGTAGCCGTATAGGCTGGATCTAGAGTACATGGTCTTATAGACCACCGCTAGAGTCCTCAGTGCTCTGAGCAGCCCAAGATCCGTTAGTAGCCGTGGACACTGGATCTTGGAGAGGGGTAGTCCGGAGACTAGTGCTAGGACCGAAAGGCCGCTTACAGCGAAGAGTCCGTGAGTAGCCGTATAGACTTGGACCCGTAGATGAGTAGTCGAGCGACTACGCGTAGAAGCGACATAGCTGGTCGACGTTCCACGAGTTGCTGATGTCATCGCCTTCAAGTGTTTGGAGGCGGTAGGAGCCTGGTCCGGTCACCTTGGAGACTGAGAAGGGACCTTCCCATGGTGAGCTAAGCTTGTGTAGTTCGTCCGTGTTCTGGATGCGACGGAGGACTAGATCACCGACGTTGAAGGATCATTCCTTGACGTTGCGATCATGGTAGCGTCGGATACCTTCTAGGTACCTTGCTAACTGGACGAGGGCAGCGCAACGGGCTTCTTCGAGGCTGTCGATGTCAACCCGTCTGCTGTCTTCTGAGATGCCTTCGTTGTATTGTTCTACTGCCGGGGATTCCCACATCACGTCGGCAGGTAGAATAGCTTTGGAGCCGTAGACCAGGAAGTAGGGCGACTACCCTGTCGGCTTGGTAGGTTGAGTACGAAGCCCCCAGAGTGCATTGGGTAGTTACTTGATCCACTTGCCTCCTTTGGTGTTAGCTGCGTCGTGCAATCGCTTCTTGAGGGCATCGAGTACCATCCCATTAGCGCGCTCGACTTGACCGTTGGCGCGGGGGTGGGCGACTGAGATGTACTAGATGTCAATCCTGTTGTTTTCGCAGTACTCCCAGAACTGGTGGTTGTTGAAGTTGGAATCCAAGTCTGTGATAATGTGATGGGGTAGCCCGTAGCGATGCACTAGCTCATCCAAGAAGTCGAGTACTCTGTCGGCCTTTGGGTAGGTGACCGGCTTGACTTCGATCCACTTGGTGAACTTGTCGATGGCCACCAAGACTCTGTTGAATCCTCCTGGCGCAGTTGGCAGAGGCCCAATCATGTTGAGCCCCCAGCAGGCAAAGGGCCAGGTTGGTGGTATGGTGACTAGCTTGTAGGCCGGGATGTGTTGTTGCTTGGCGAAGAATTGATATCCTTGGCACTTTCTGATGAGTTCTTCAGCATCGGCCAGAGCTGTGGGCCAGTAGAAAGCTCGTCAGAAAACCTTGCTCACCAGCGTGCACGAGGACGCGTGGTTGCCGCAGACGCCTTTGTGGATCTCCTCCAAGATGTCCTTGCCTTCATCCTGAGGTATGCACTTCATGAGTACTCCAGAAGTGGCACCCCGCCTGTAGAGCTTGTCTCCGACTAGTACGTAGGTCTTGGCTCGGCGGACGAGTTGTTCGGCCGTGTTCTTGTCGGAGGGAACCTTCTGCTCCCGGATGTAGTCGATGAAGGGTTGTCTCCAGTCCACGTCGATCATCATGACCTCCTGACCGAACTGTGGTGGCACAGGGTCAGTGGTCATTGGCGCTGGCTCCGGGATAGATGTCGTGTGAAGCTCGTGGACGAAGACTCCGGCAGGTACTTGCGCGCGAGTAGAACTAAGCTTCGACAGGACGTCCGCTGCAACGTTGTTGTCGCGGACGACGTGGTGGAACTCGAGACCGTGAAAATTGTTCTCGAGCTTGCGGACTTCTAGACAGTAGGTGTCCATGTTTTCCTTGTTGCGATCCCAAGACTTGTTGACTTGGTTGATGACCACTGCGGAGTCGCCGTAGACTAGTAGCCGCTTGATCCCAAAGAGATTGCGAGGCGAAGCCCATGCAGTAGGGCTTCGTACTCGGCTTCGTTGTTTGAGACCTTCCAGAAGATCTGCAGGACGTACTTGAGTTGTTCGCCCTTTGGAGAGATCAAGAGTACCCCTGCACCTGCACCCTCGAGCTTGAGTGAGCCGTCAAAGTACATCACCCAGTGTTCTGGCCACTCGGTTGGAGTTGGTAGCTGATTCTCCCGCCACTCTGCCATGAGGTCGACTAGTGCCTGGGACTTGATAGCGGTACGTGGCTTGAAGTCGATGTTGAGGGCGCCGAGTTCGACCACCCACTTGGAGATTCTTCCAGTAGCATCCTGATTGCGGAGTATGTCACCGAGCGGGTAGTCGGTGATGACGACAATTGAGTACTCCTGGAAGTAGTGTCGTAGATTCCGCGAGGTGATGAGCACTGCGTAGAGTAGCTTCTGGACCGGCTGGTACCGTGCCTTGGACTCTGACAGAACCTCACTGATGAAGTAGACTGGTCGCTGGACTGGGTAGGCGTGGCCTTCTTCCTGCCGCTAGACAATGATGGCAGTACTGACCACATGAGTAGTCGCAGCGAGGTAGAGCAGTAGCTGCTCCTTTTTGCGAGGAGCCGTGAGGACCGGTGGCTTTGACAGGAAGTCTTTGAGCTGTGCCAGAGCTTGATCAGCCTCCTCGGTCCACGCGAACTTCTCTTGGTGCTTGAGTAGTTTGAAGAAGGGTAGTTCCCGTTCTCCAAGTTTCGAGATAAATCTGTTCAGGGCCGCCATGCACCCGGTCAGCTTCTGTACATCCTTGATGCCGGTTGGAGCTTCCATGTTGGTGATGGCGGAGATCTTCTCGGGGTTGGCTTCGATGCCGCGATGGCTGATGATGAAGCCGAGTAGTTTCCCAGATGGTACTCCGAAGACACACTTGTTGGGATTGAGCTTCCATTGGTACTCTCACAGGGATGCGAAAGTCTCTTCAAGATCGGTGATGAGTGTATCGGAATTTATGGTCTTGATGACCACGTCATCCACATAGGGTTCGACATTCTTGTTGAGCTGCTTCTTGAAGCAGGCCTGGATAGCTCGCTGGTATGTAGCGCCGGCGTTCTTCAACCCGAACGACATTGTCGTGTAGCAGTAGGCACCGAACGGGGTGATGAATGCGGTCTTCTCCTAGTCTTCTTCCTTGATAGTGATCTGGTGGTACCCGGAGTAGCAGTCGAGGAAGCAGAGTAGGTCGCAGCCTGCCGTGGAGTCGATGACTTGATCAATCCGCGGCAACCCGAAAGGGTCCTTGGGGCAGTGCTTATTGAGGTCGGTGTAGTCGACGCACATTCTCCATTCGTTAGTATTCTTCTTGCAGATGAGGACGGGGTTGGCGAGCCACTCAGGATGGAAGACTTCATGGATGAAGCCCGCCACGAGTAGTTTGGCGAGTTCCTTCTTGATGGCATCCCGTCGGTCGTCGGCGAAATGACAGAGGTGTTGTCGCTTGGGGGTAGCTTTAGGGTCGACGTTGAGTGAGTGCTCGATCAGCCTCCTGGGCACACCTAGCATGTCTGCTAGTTTCCACGTGAAGATGTCTCGGTTAGCCCGGAGGAAGCTGACGAGCGCGTCTTCCTATTTCGGGTCGAGCCCCACGCCGATCATGGTAGTCTTACTGCTGTCGCCCATCCCAAGGTCGATGGCCTTCACCTGCACTTCCTCTGACGGTTGAGGCTTGTTCGCGGTGTCGGTCTTCTCTGGTATCTCGAGTTCGGTTGGCGCGAGCTTCTTGGATGTAGCAAAGATCTCCATCATTGCATTGGGTACTTGATTGGTGGCTGCGAGCTCCACGGCTTCGGTGTCACAGTCGAAAGAGATCTTGAAGTCCCCTTGCAGCGTGAGTACTCTGGCAGGACTTGGCATTTTGAGTACCAAGTAGGTGTAGTGAGGCACCGCCATGAACTTGGCGATAGCTGGTCTGCCAAGGATGGCATGGTAGGAGGTTTCGAAGTCCGCAACCTCGAACTTGATGTACTTGGTGCGGTAGTTCTCCCTTGAGTCCCCGAAAGTAACTGGCAGGACCACTGAGCCCAGTGGGATAGCCGCGTTACCCGGGACGATGCCGTAGAATGGTGACACGCTCTTAGTGAGCATGTCGGTGATGTCGAGCTTCATCTTCTTCAAGGTCTTGGTGAAGAGGACATTGAGTCCGCTCCCGCCGTCGATGAGTACCTTGTTGTGTCTGGAGCCCGCCACTACAGGTTTCAGGACGAGTGGAAAACGTCCTGGCTCAGAGAAGCTTGTCCATTGATCCGCGCAGGAGAAGGTGATAGGTACCTCCGACCACCTTAGAGGTGTCGGTACCGCTGGTTCGATGTTCAAGACTTCTCATCGAGTGGCCTTCTGAGTTCGTCTGGTGGGTAGTCTGCCGAAGAGGACATTCACCGTCATGTCGGGTTCCTGGAACTCGCCGTTGCCCTCGTCGACTTTTTTCTTGCCCTTCTTGTCGTGAGGAGGCCATGGCTCGGGAATGTCCTTGAGTGCTCGCCGAAGCTGGTAGCACTGGTCGGTGGTGTGGTTGCCATCCAGATGCCACGGGCACTTCTCTTTAAGCAAGTCTCTGAAGCTGCCTGAGGGCTTTTTTGAGTTGTCCTTCGCAGGGCGCTGTATAGCCGCGACTGTGTTGTCTGGCTTGCGCTTGCAGTTGGAGCTCGAGTAGTTGTTGTTATTGTTGTGACCCACTTGATCCTTGTTGTTGTTTTGGCCGCCCGTGTTGTTCTTGCTCTTGCCGCGAATGGGGTCGTACTTGGTGTTCGCCTTGTCCTCTTCGTCGGCCCATGAAGTGATCATGTCCTTGAGCTTGCTGATGGAATTCGAGCGGCGGCGACTGAAGTCTTCGAAGGTGCGACGGTGGTAGAGCCCGTCTTGGAAGAGGTCGATGACTTCTTTGTCGGTGACGTCGACTACGGTCGCGCGCTTATCAAAGAAACGTCGCATGTACTGGCGAAGCGTCTCGCCTTGTTCTTGCTTGACCATTGCCAGGTCCATGCGGGTACCCGAGCGCCCCATGGCGCCCGCGAAGTTGCTGGTGAACTGAGCCTTCAACTGGTCCCACTCGTCGATCGAGTTCTTGTCGAGTGACTCGAGCCAAGTGAGTGGAGCCTGGTCCAGACAGAAGGGGAATTAGAGGCACTTCGTGTCGTTGCCACCAGCGTTTTCAATGGATAAGGCGTAGCACCTGAGCCACTGAACTGGGTCTTGCTTCGCGTCATACTTGGTGATCCCTAGAGGTTTGAATTTCTTAGGAAGGAGCAGGTCACGAAGTCTTGCAGAGTAGGCGAGGAAGCCGTCGCTGTCGCTTGCTTCAGTAGCCTTCTTGCGACGGATCTCGTCGATCCTGTGGCGAGTGTCGTAGCCACCACGTGTGTTGCTGGTGGCGTGGCTATTCGCGTGGCCTCGGCCTCCGCGATCGCCGCCGCCACCAGCTCTTCTGCCGGCGCCATGGGATGAACTTCCGCCGCTGCTGCCACCACCTCCGCCGTCACCGCGGCTACCACCAGCGCCACCGCGGCTACCACCAGCGCCGCCCTGGCTGTTGCCGCCCTGCGAGGGTCCTCCAGCTGAGGCCCTAGAGCGGTTGGGATTTGGCTGGTGTTCTCCACGGACACGGTTGCGTCCGCCATCTGCCGGGCTGCGACTAGTGGCTTCGTGATTTCTGGCTTCGTGATTTCTGGCGGGGGGTACTTGGAATTTTTGTGGAAGGTTTTTGGTGGAGCTTGGATATCACCAATTTTGTCTCCACCCTCACCACTACACTCTCCAATCTTATCCGACCCAAGCGCTTGCCCATCATAGCGCTTGTATGCCTCTATCATCATCCTAAGCTGTGGTTCATGACCCGACAACCAACCCATCATTTTTCTTAACTCATCGTTTTCATCCTGCAAGCGATCAACATAATGTGCAAGTTCCAGATTCTTCAAAGCATGTAATTCACAAGTAGAGCAAGAAGTGGGAACAGGTTCTTTCAACTTAGCCTCAAGAGAAACAGTGTAAGCATGCATCTCATCAATCTTTCCATGCAACACAGGGCAAGAAGTACAAGCACCTAGCAAAGTAGGTCTAGATTTAAGGTCAGCCACTTTAGCCCTAAGCACATCTAGTTCCTCACACTTGGAGGCATGTTTTTCCTTGAAAACAGTAAGATCAGCTAGGAACACAGAGCAATCAGCACAATCAACCTCATCAGAAACGATAGGTGAAGCCTTAAGCGAATCAATTTCAAGCTTAGCATCTAGATTTTGTGTTTCTAGCTCAGCCACTTTAGTCCTAGCATCCTCAAGCGAGGCCCTAAGCTCCTTTCTCATCTTCTTAGCCTCTCTAAGCATGTCATCATGATTATCAAGCAACTTGCCAAGCTGTTCATTCTCCTCACGCAAGAAGGGAAGCTCGTCACGTACCTCATCCTCGGAGTCGGAGTCCGAGTCGCTCTGGTGACTCTTCTTGCTGCCGGAGCTTCGTGCCATGGTGCAGAAGCCATCTCCAGCGAAGCAGCTCAGCCCACTCAAGTTCTTGGATGACTTCCTATTCTTGCACCGATCACCTTCATCTTCACTGCTACTCGAGCTCGAGGAAGAGTAGGCGGAGCTGGAGTCGACGTCACTTGCTCCAACCATCGCTCGGGCCTTTCCGCGGCCGTCCTTCTTCCTCGATCGTCGCTCGTCCTTGTGCTTGTGCTTGTTCTTGTGATCGCGCCGTGATCGGTACTTGCCCTCCGTCTTCAACCGGTTCTTGTAGTTGTCCTTGTTCTCCATCTTCTCGGGGCAGTCGGCGACGAAGTATCCTGGCTTGCCGCACTGAAAGCATGTCCTCGTGTTCCTCCTTGTGTTCACCCGATTCTCGTGCATCCTCTCGAACCTCCTGGTCAACAGTACCAGCTCGTCCTCTCCAAGCACGTCGAACTCCTCATCTGGCAAAGACATCAATGAGGACAAAGAGTACATCCTGGTGGATGGGTTAGCGTTAGACTTTGCACCTGAGCCACCAATGAGGGTGAGACTATGAGAGTTAGTCGGGCCCTCAAGCTTGGCTGTCATACCACGATCCACCTCAGCTGACTTGAGCTTCAAGAACAGCTTGTTCACTATCAGAGTGTCATTCTTCTCTGACTCTACAATGGCCTCGAACTTGCCATCCCAAATTGTACGATCCAGAGAGTGCAAGAGCTTAACAGCTCTGTCATGATCATCATACGGGAGCACGTCCACATTGGCCCTCATGTTGTTCACCACAACCGTGAACTGCTGGAACAAGGCATCTATTGACTCACCGGGGAGATGAGTGAAGTTCTCGTACTCTCTCCGGTAAGTCGCATACATCCGAGCCTGAACCTGAGTATTTCCAGCGTGAGCATCCTTCAACTGACTCCAAATCCTACAAGCTAGGTCCTCTGTCTGAACCCGATCGAATTCGGACTGACACAGAGCACGAAACAAGTAGTCGACCGCCTTGTTGCTGGCGTCATGCATGTCCCTCAATTCCAGAGCAAAGAAGTTAATCGGATGAACATAAGCTGTGTTCACTGTAACGTCCCAAAGGATCTGACCCTTACCGCGGAGGAAAGCTGCCATCCGCCTCTGCCACATCTGGTAGTTTTTACCATCAAAGTGTAGAGGAACCGAACCCCGTTCCTGGTATGCCATCCTTGGATCTTAGACTGGTTAGAATCCGAAGATCCGTAACCGGCTCTGATACCACTTGAAGGACCGAACTGGCGACCAGAGAGGGGGGGAGTGAATGGGAGCCGATAAAAATTATTCTCGAAAGAGATGGTTACTCCAACAAGATGAACACGGCTAACCAAAACACGTCTCCGGCTCTACTACCCAAGATGGCTAAGACCACGTAGCCACTGGAGTGCTACTGGTCCTAGGAACCAACAACCACCAAAACCTACTCGAGAACGAGGGGAACAAGCAACTCGAGCAACACTGACACACACCGGTCAGACCGGTCACCTGCACCGGTCAGACCGGTCCTGGCCGTATCTTTCGAACTGAGCCGCCGGAACACCTGACAGCCTCCAGAGACACTCCGGGTCACCCTAGACCTTGAGCCAGGTCACCCAAGCAAGACTTGGCAATTTCCACAGAAAAGCCCTGCACCGGTCAGGCCAGTGCAGCTCACCGGTCAGACCGGTCTGAGTCTGGAAATCCCAAATCCGCAAACCTGACCTCCCGAGCTCCAAACTAAACCAAACTCGAAACAACAGCAACACAAGACACCAGGGAACTCACCAACACGTTCACCTGAGCAAAACCCAACTGGGGTTAGCACTGGTCCGGTGAGAGGCACCGGTCGGACCGGTCAGGACCTGGGCTCTCGGGATGAACAGCAACCCGCGGGTCAACACCCCCAAAACCAAATATTGATCTCCCGATTTGCTCCACGGATTCGCACAAGACTTTGGGGATAGTAGGAACACATCATGGGCACTCCATAGCCAAGATTTGGTCCACCAATACTTGCTAAATCAAGAGGAATCAAAGAAATCCCACCAAGAACACCTCTAACCCTAGAACGAAGAAAACCCCAAAATCGAGCACCTTTGCTCACGGATTTAGAAGGGGAATCAAAGGGAAAAGAACCACGAAGGGTTAATGCATACATCCCCCACCAAATCCCAAAGAGAAAGGTCTCAAAACCGCCACAAGAAAATCGCCAAGAAAAGGCTCCGAAAATCACCAAAAAGGGAAAACGGGAGAGACACAATCAAGCCTTGAGGAACCACGCTGAATCATCTATACATACCATGAAGGTTCAAACAAGGTCTTGCTTGCCTTCCAATCATCCTTCCCTGTCACAAGATCTCACCATGAAGCTCTCAAGCTAGTCCTCTAAATCCTAAGGAAAATAGGAAGGGAAATAGCAAAAGCAAATGAGCTAGGGTTCCAAGAGATGGCTGCCATCCTCTCACCACTTGGGTTATATGGAGGCTAGCCGAAAGACGAAACTACCCCTATTACATTAAACTAAGATACACGCCCCCGAAGGGCCTTTTGGGAAACTTCGTCTTAGCACCATCGGACGGATGCCCGGTGACCGCAAACTTGCTTAGCCTCGACGCAAGCCTTGCGATCCCGACGCGTGTCCTCCGCTTCGAAGTCTCCGGACTGCGTCGTTGCACACCGGTTAGAGCGGTGTCCTCCACCAATCAGACCGGTACCCACCGGTCAGAGTGGTCAGACCCATCGGTCAGACCGGTCCTGGTGCTGCTGCCTCTGGTCTTCGGTCTTGGCTTTGTGGATCAACCAAGGAACCCAGCGGTTTTCTGGTGAACCACTGGAAATCCCTCGAACTCGGTGTAGCCTCCGCCAATCACCACTCATGACTCGGCTCCCACGTAGTCCCGGCTCGACCTTAGTTTTGAGACTAAACCAAGAAATCGTTCATGACTTCATCTTGCCATTATTACCACCATGTGGCCTGCACTTGACCCCGCTGGCCACCGGGTCCCTCGAGTCAAGCCTACTTGTCTTCTCCACACCTGGAGGCCTACCCGGCAACGACCTTTTGCGCTTGCTCTTCACCTGCACCAACACCAGTCAAGCCGCACCCTGCACCTACAATACTTAGCCAAGAGTCAGTCCACACAACGTTGTCAATCACTCATCACACCAGGAAGCGACCATCCACTGGTCCTCGAACCACACAGGCTCTGACTCGTCTATGAAAAAATCCATGTTTGCAAAAATAATTATGTATTATTTCGCAAGGAGAAGTATGTCAAACCTGATGTGTGCCCAGTATGTTGTGAAGCGGATTCAAGATCGAAGGATGCAGACACCAACAAGCGCATTCCTTGTTGACGGCTGTTAAGTACCTACTTTAGCCGTCAATATACTCATACATAAAGGAGCAAAAGGCATTTCTTACATGCATTTAGTTAAGAATAATGTAGCTCCACTTGTCCTTGGAGTTTTTGTGATGTAGGTAAAATAAGCATATAAGAAGTGACAACTCACCATCTATGGGTCAAGCCACGTCACCTCAGCAAAGGAAGGGCTGCCACCTAGGATCCCATTCATGCAAGCCATGTCATCAATCCAAGGGAAGCAACCCCGACGAATCAGAGAGCGAGACATGGACATCACAAGAATTGAAGGGCCCACAGGCAGGCAAACCGCCTCAAAACTAGGTGGACACCGGGGACCGACCTTGGGACCCATAGGACAGCCACCACGCGAAAGCACAGGTCGAGGTGGGCCCACAAGGGGTCGGCCGACCCCACAGGTCGGCCTAACCGACCTTGTGTCGGCTCATCTCAGCCTTCCACGTGGTGCTTCCTGGTCGGCTCCTGATCCATTTCTAGGGTGTTCACACCATTCTCCCGAAGCTGTCCTAGTCCTATAAATAGATGTGAAGGGACTCATTTCTTACCCAACTCACTTTCCAACTCCTCTCTCACTTTTGGTTTCCAAGGCTAGGAGGTAGGCTAGAGTAGTTCTACTTCGGGTTCCAAGTCTACTTTGGGATCTAGGTATGAGTTCTCTTGTATCTTTATTTTATTGTATGACTTTGATCTACTTCAGTTATTCAGCTATTTCATATAAAGTAGTGTTAGCATATATGGGTGATTTGTTCATGTGTTCTTCGTTCGTTCATCATTTAGAGGCTCCTGTTCTTGATGAATAAGACCTTTCGATCCACTTGACGAATGATTTACTCATGTCTTCGGTGTTTGTTTATAAGTTAGAGGCTCTTGTTCTTCATGAACACGACCCTTTGATCCTGTTGAATAGACATAGTAGAACACGAATCCGTTTGTGTGCCTAGCCTAGTTTGATCCAGTTAGATCATGTGTTTGTGTTGTATGAAGTTCGAGTTCAAGCTACGGTACTCGGTGTAAGTGGCCAGTTATCTGGTGGCACTGACCTGGGTCACAATAGCCTGGGCCAGCCAGTGTCTAGTTAACAACGCAAGCATGGTGCTTGGGTTTAGTAGCTGTGTTGCATATGAGCGTATCCCACGAATAGTTAGGGGTAGGCCACGGTAGTGGTAGCCGTTGGACCCTTTGTAATCCCCCATGTTCGGCTACACTGTAGGAGTCTAAGATCTTACAACCGACATCGTGCGGAAGCGACGCGGGTGGTTAGCTCCCCGTTTGTGCCTGGGTGCTGAGCTGATATTCATAAAGTGCTTAAGTGACTGACTGGCTTCTACTAACTTTATATGTTTAGTACCTTAGATCCTAGAGCTAACTCGTATGTTGCCTCCTAAGCTATAGTTTACCATAGAGAGAACGAGTTTGGGTGTGTTCACACTACCCATCCTTATCATATCTTACCCCTGTGTTTGGGACCTGACTTATTCTCGTCATTGATCTAACCTCAATGCAATAGTGTTGCACATGTTAATCTGACCACGCCTTCCTTGGATTCGATACCCTTTGGAATACTCCTTTGGGGAAATGCTACAATGGTATATCCGTGTGCTTGCGGATTCTTTGTAACGTTAAGATTACCATCGGAACATTTCTGGCATCCTTGCTAGGAACTCATGAACTTAGCAAAGATGTTAAGGAATGTCGTCC
Organism: Cenchrus fungigraminus; assembly: GCA_036936925.1. Taxonomy (NCBI): domain Eukaryota; kingdom Viridiplantae; phylum Streptophyta; class Magnoliopsida; order Poales; family Poaceae; genus Cenchrus; species Cenchrus fungigraminus. The sequence continues at coordinate 74,394,675 of CM072770.1, forward strand.
ACCATTTCTGGCACCGTTACTGGGGATACAAACCTAGTGATGACGTTAAGAAATGTCAACATTGCTCAAAAGGTATTGAGGCATTTTCCACTGATTTCCAGGCTGAAGAGGATGTTTCTTTCATCAAAAACAGCAAAAGATGCACGATGGCACAAGTCGAAGTGAAAATCGGTGAAAAATGAGCTTAGCCATCCAGCTGATGGTGAGGCATGGACACACTTCGATACAACTTGACCAAAATTTTCAAAAAATGGTAGGAACCTTAGATTTGGTCTTGCAACGGATGGTTTTAATCCATTTGGCAACATGACCAATGCATATAGTATGTGGTTCACCGGGCACTACGAAAGACATTGTTACCACGAACTGGCAATGCAAAGTCCATCACTAGTCTTCAGCAGTGGCTTCTCCTTCACGTCATGACTGGCCGGCCCTTCGACATCTTGGACTTCATTTTATGTGAGATGGAAGATGTTATCCTTGATGGGTTGACTATGGCCCGACATATGTCGTATGCTCACTGGATCTCCTTCATCCTGAGTCATGTTACCAAAGTAGATGAAAACGAGAAAGTGGTGCGAACCAGACCCAAAGATTGGAGTGCCGAGTACATGAAGTCCAAGACACATTTCAAGGAATAGAGGCTTGTGAGACCAGGTCACAGACGTTGTCGCCTAAGGTCTACAATTGAGCCATCTCCTGATGACATTTGTTCCTCAAACAGTGAAGACAATGAGGCATCTCCAGTGAGACATCTCTGAGTACATGATGGTGCGTCGCTCCCCACTACAAAAAATAGAAACAATTCTAGTCACTGCAGCAACAACTAGTGAGCAAATGAACTCTTCCTTCTTTCTAAAACTGATCCTTGAAACTCAACGCGAGCAGACCAAGTTCCAGTCAATGATGGAGAAGAGGATGGCACAGCAGGAGGAGCTAAACCGCGCGTACTCGAATCAGATAGTACAAATGGTAACACAGCAGTAGCGCACTATGGAGAATTTTCTAAATGCTTCACTCAGTCACCTTCACCAAGTTAACGGCTTACCACCACCGCCCACTCTACTCGCACCTATTGGTCAGAGCCCCTTGCAACTCATGCCTCCTGCTAACTTGGGTAAATCATTTGAAGTCTCTGAGCTGCCTCACAGTTCAGCAATTGGTTCACAATGGATGACAGAAAAGGATTCCATAGAAGAAAAGGAAGCAAATGCATCAATACTCAAGGTTCTGTTTGATATTGCAGCAGAGGAACAGAATAAGGAAGATCCTTTGGCAGCAATAGCAAACAATCCGGATGGTCGTGCTATCTCTACCGGTAGTAGTGCAGAACATGCTGGTCACTCTACTTTGCAAGTTTTGAAAGATCCTGCTCCAACTACCTTGGAAGGCTCTCTTGCAGCTGATCCTGCTCATGCTGCAGCTACCTCAGAAGGCTCTCCTGCAGCTGATCCTGCTCATGCTACAGCTACCTCGGAAGGCTCTCTTGCAGCTGATCCTCCTCCTGCTCTTGTTGCAGCTACCTTAGAAGGCTCTCCTGCTCCTACTCCTAATACCTCAGAAGGCTCTGAAAGTGCATCTAGGCCCCTAAGTGGATTTTGGTGAATTGAATGACAAAGCGATTAAAGGACTAATGTATTTGTCTAAGATTGTGAGCAGGTTTTATTTATATATTCATGAGCAATTATTGAAGTATTTATTTATGGATGAATATTATTTGGCTCACATTGGAAAAGACAAATATATGGATGATCCTAATGCATAAGTGACAAATATCAAGCAATAAATGAAGATAAATATTGGGATAATTTGAGAAGGTCAATTCATGGTCTTCCATATGAAGACGTAGCTTGATTAAATTTACAAGGATCATAAAAGAGAAGATGGTAATTCTCTAAGTCAAGTGCAAGGCTTCATGTGTTTGTTGAAAGAGGACATAAGGATGAGTGTACACATTATGGTTCTAATTTGGAAGCTTGCACATTCGTTGTCAATCAAGATCAAGCATTTGAAGCGGGTTTTCAAATGAAGGTTAATTGTGTATGAAGCAAAGTGGAACTCAAAAGTGGATTGGGTAAGTGATGAAGAGATCAACCGAGATGTCTAGGGTGAGGGACTAAGCAATCTTTGGGGCCCTAGCTAAGCCGCCATTTCGTGTTTTGCTAAGGTGAAGTTCTAGCATCCGTGGGGTCTCCAAGTATCATATCCAAACCTTAACTGAGGAAAGCAATGCAAGTCATCAACATGTTAAGATTGGCAATATGGAGTGACTTATGGATCCAAGTATGCATTCCTCTGCTAGATGGAAAGATCCTAAGTCATTAGCTCAAGTACGGACGTGCTCAAGTCAAAGGCTATGTTGAAAGCCCTCAAGTGAATATTGATCAAGTATGGCAAGATTGAAGATGTTCAAGCTCAAGAGATCAACAAAGTATTTTTATTCATTCTTGAGTATAGGTATGTCGTACTATTAAGAGGGATGCAACTTAGCGAGTTGACCAAGTCAAAGTGCTCATTAGTTGACCTAAGTGAGATCTAGCCTTGAGAGCCTTAGAGTGTGCTAACAAACCCTCCTAACCTAACCTGATCCATTTCATCTCGGTGGTGAAGTGCTAGTTTCTTAGAAAGTGTTTTGGGGGTATCTCGGGCCTGACCGGTCTGACCGGTCAGGGGCACCGGTCTGACCGGTGCCGCTAGCCCCAACGGCTAGTTTTTCGAACACCGGTCTGACCGGTGTGGGGCACCGGTCTGACCAGTGCCGCCCATGGACTAACGGCTAGTTTTCTCCTTTGAGGGGTATAAATACCCCAAGCCTTCTTCAGTTGAAGGCTGCTATTTCTAGTGACATTGCTGAGGTCCCAAGCCATTTCTAACAAGCTCTAAGCCTTAGTGGCTCTCCCCAACCCTCTCTTTGTGAGATTTGTGGATTCAAGCCATACTCTTTGTGTTGGGTTGAGAGAGTGAGCTCAAGAGCGACCTTGTGAGCTAAGAAGAGCATTTCCATAGCTTGAGCACTTTGGTTTCGCGTCTACAAGCTTTGAAGCGTTTGTTACTCTTGGAGGTTTGCCTCCTAGACGGCTAGGCGTCGCCGGCTAGCTCCCAACGTTGTGGTGAGCAGCAGGAAGTTTGTAAGGGCTGCGATCTTGCCTCTTCGTGGAAAAGATCCCCATAGTGGAAAGGAGGAAAGTGGTTGAAAGAGACCCGGCTTGTTGTGGGAATTGTCCCTTACAAGCTCCTCAACGGAGACGTAGCCATTCCTTAGTGGGTGGTGAATTTCGGGAAACAAATCCTTTGCTTCTTCGTGTGGTTTGACTCTCTAAGTTATTTTTCTAGCATATTTGTTTTGCTTCCGCTTCGATCTACTTGGGTGTGCTACTTGTGTGTGCAGGGCTCATTACCTTGCTTGTGATCATCTACAAAGGCCACTCACCAAGTTTGGTTCGTGCTAGAAGTCAAGAGGTGCTTGAAGTTGTTTTTGCAGGTGCTCTGTGCTACACCGGTCTGACCGGTGAGGTGCACCGGTCTGACCGGTGCCTCCTGTGAAGTCCAGTGCTTGACCGGTCTGACCGGTCATCACCACCGGTCTGACCGGTGGAACACTGTCAGCTCAAGTGTTCGGGGAAGAAGAGTTTAATTTGGTCGTCACGCCTATTCACCTCCCCCTCTAGGCGACATCAAGGTCCTTTCAATTGGTATCAGAGCTTGGTGCTCCGATTCGAGCTTAACCGCTTGGAGTTCTTCGATGTCGACAACTCGCGAGGTAACGTTTGAGCCTCTAGCTCTAGATGGCTCAAACTATGCATCTTGGTCAATTCATGTACTCAATCGCATTAGGACCATGGTTCCACTTGCCGAGAATATTGTTGTTGCTAGCATTCTACCTCCTCACCTTAGGGAAACCAAAATTGACTTGTCAAAATCATCCCTAGAGGACTTAGAGTGTTGGCAATGCAACTATCGAGTATTTAACTATATTTGTAGTGCTTTGAGTGATGATGTGCAGGACTTCATCTATGAGAAACTTGAGATTGATGCACACGCCATTTGGGAGATTCTTCGTGAAGAATATGAAAGGCCCAAATGGATTGATCAAGAGCAGACCATGATGAAGGCACTTGAGGAGAACTCTATGTCTCCATTCAACATCACTGAGCCTCAAGTGTCACTTCCCAAGTAAGGAGAAGGCCAAAGAAGCGAAGACTCTGTCCCTCTGCAGGGACCGGTCAGACCGGTGGCATCCACCGGTCAGACCGGTGCCGGCAGAGGCACAACCATTTGCTTGATGGCCAAGAAGGAAAAGAAGAAAAGGACCAAGGGAGGAAAGATTGAGAAGAATGAAGCTTCAAGCTCCTTGGCCAAGGAACTTGAGGCTCTCAAATCCGAGAATGCCTCCTTGGTTTGTAAGTATGATTCACTCGCTAGACAATATGATAAGGTTATCAAATCCTTTGCGTGTGTAGCTGCAGTGGATCAAGAAAATGAAAGGCTTGAAGAAAAGCTAGGAAAGCTCACTAGTGAGCATATGGCTCTACAAGCCGATCACAAGGGACTTGAGTGTTCCTATGAGAAGCTTGTCGATTCTTATGCAACACTAGAGATAGCCCATGAGGTTGTGCTTTCATCGGTAAAATTTATGCAATCTCTATCTCACACATGCACATGCTCACAAGTTCAAATCGATTTATCTTGCGCTAATGATTGTTTGTCTCGAGCAAGCCAATATAGCATTGAGCATGTACTTGTAGAATCTTGTGATGACCTCATTACTAAAGAAAATGATGAACTCAAGCAAGAGGTTGAAAAGCTTCAAAAAGACTTGTATGTGTTGAAGGAGAAGAGCAAAGTGCAACCTTCTCAAGATAACCGTGAAGACATGGTGAACAAGCTTGAGAAGGGATCAACCGCCACTAGCTCAACCCCTCAACAACATACAATGACCCACAAGAACAAGATTCAAGAAAAGAGCAAGGTTGGGCATGTCAAGTCCCAATATCGCCCAACCAAGCACAAGGCAGAAGAATCACTCTCCAAGAAGCCTAGAAGCTCAAACAAATGTAGAGTGTGCTACAGGTGCAGAGAGAAGGGTCACTTTGCCGACTCGTGCCCAAGTGTGAAGATGGGCAGTGGCACTGACCGTGACCGGTCAGACCGGTGCATGCCACCGGTCAGACCGGTGCCGGTCAGGGTAGCCCCACCTCAAGCAAACAAGGCAAAGAAGACCTCTTCAACAAGAACAAGGCTCAGAAGCAAGCATGGACAAGAAATTACAAGGAGTGATGTGACCAACAAGAACAAAAGCCGCATTTGCTATGAATGCCATCAAAAGGGTCACATGGGCAAAGATTGTCCAAATGGTAACATTCCTAAATCAAATCTAGTCCATTATGATTTCCATAAGCTTAGGAACGATAAGAATGGAACTTGTGCTATGAGGGAGATTAGTTCACCTCAATGTAGCATGAGAGCCATTTGGGTTCCTAAGCACCTTGTGGCTAACCCAATAGGACCCAACAAGTATTGGGTACCAAGAAATGCTTGCTGAGCTTGCAGGTTGGAAGAGATGCATTGAACACATGGTTAGAAGGCTTGAAAATCACGATTGATCAATTGACCATGTGAAGGGCAAAATTACGTAAACCTTGAAATCAATGACATCTCAGTAACTAGTACTCCTTGGTTGAGTCTAAGTCACTCTTAGTTCTTCTTGAATACTCATGTAACGCTTATCTTGTATGAGTGAAACATGAGGTAGTGACTTTGACTATTTTATGAAAATTTACTCTCTCATGCCATTCGATGCTTTTAATGGCTCTCTAGAAGAGCATTACCTTGTCTCTGTTGTAGGTTTCAAATTAGTGATGTGTTCACTCAATCAAGGGACAAGAAATTGAAAATCACCAAAGGAGTGACCACTGGGGGTCACCGGTCTGACCGGTGACAAGAACCGGTCTGACCGGTGCCGGCCCAGTGAGGCTGTTGGACGGGTGACCCGGCACCTGTGCCCGGGTAACCCGGTACGCCTCTGTGTGCTGCAGGGTGACCCGACCCCTATGGCCGGGTGACCTGGGAATGACCCAACTTTCAAGAAAAAGGGTGATTTGGCATCAAAGGTAATGAGAGACTCGACACATTTCAATTAATAAATCATTTATGTGTCATGACCAAGTTTGGAATGAGCCTCACCAAGTTCTTAATTGAATAAAGTGCTTCGTTCGAGAAATTCAAAATATCTCTAGCACTATTTAAGGGGGAGCTCATTGCAACACTTGAGTCACTTGTGGGACTAACAATTTCTTCTAGTGATCTTGTAGTCTTACTCTTTTGTGCATCACTAAGCAAGCTCTTGATAAGTGTAACTTCCAAAAGATTATGTAAGAGCTAGCACCGTTCGAAATTTAAATAAATGCACAAATGAAATGGTCTTAAGGCAAAGGTACGTTTTCATGAATCTCATTGAATACCGTAATGCATCTAGGCCATAATACCATGCTAGTGTGCCATCCTCAGCATGTAATTGCTTCAAGTGAATTTTTGTGTGCCTCTCTAGATATTTGGTTGATACCTTTGCTCTCCCTCGTCTTTGTGTCTCGAGGTTGAAGGTATGAGTCAAATATTCTTGAAAAGCCATTCATTTGAAGTGGATGCATGCACTTTATGACATAGGATAGACTTTTCGAAAAAATCAACTAGTATGTGTAGGAAGAGTGCTCATTTTGAAAAACATTTGATTCTTGGTCTTTGTGACCCAATCAACTTAGTTGTGACTATGGTTCCTCTTGCTTGATTGATGGCTAGTCACAATTAAGGAGATTTTCTCAAGTCCATTAAATCCATCTTTATCTCTCTCTCTTGGAAGAATCAAGAATTATCAAAATAAATTGGATTATCCTTCATTCTTTCAGGACTTGATGAATTTTGGATCAATATCAACTCTTTATCTCTTATCCAAAACTTCTGAAAGAATTAGGATCAAAATCTCTCGTTTTGGCCCGAAGTCTTTTTCTCAGGGGAGCACCGGTCTGACCGGTGCCCACCACCGGTCTGACCGGCGGTACCCCTAAAGTCACATCTTCCTTCTTCTGAGACCTAAGTGGATGCAAAGTGTCTTATAAAATACCAGAAGAAGTTTTTAGAGGAATTTTCGCAAAATGGGAAAGAAGGATTGGAACTTCCGAGGCTACGTCGGTTCTACCGATATGGTTTCTCTGTTGAAATTATCAAAATCATCGGTACTACCGATCACGGGTCGGAAAAACCGCTAAAGGCTCACTGGCTCGACCAAGTGTAGTCACCGGTCTTACCGGTGGCTCGCACCGGTCTGACCGGTGGCGCCCGACTGCAACCCGTGAGCCTACAGTAAAAGGAATCTATCTTTTACCTCTCCCCCCTCTCTCTCCTCCATTATTCACCAAGGCTCATCTCCTCCAAACCGTGAAGACCACCTCTCCTCTCTCCTTCCACCTCTCCCTTCTCCCATGGAGAACTAAGGATTCAACCAAAGAAAAGCCTCAAGATTGGAAGCAAAAGGATCTCCCAAGGCTCCTCCTTTGATTCCCCTTCGAGTTCTTTGGATTCCTCTCAAGTTCTTCTCTCCAAAGGACAGCAGCTATGGTCAGGGAAAAGGAGGGTGCTAAGAAGAGAAGAGAAGAGATATATGCTCGCAGAGAGACTGCTCCCGGTGACTTTGGGGAAGGGGGCAGCACCGTCAATGTCAGCAGCAAGAGATTGAGACGTCGTTCAACTCAAAAGAGTGCAGAGGCACCTGACCTTGGAGGTGACACCGGTACTAGCAGCGATGACAATGTTGAGGATGAGACCTTTCAGGGTCAGTTTGAGCTGAGGAAGCACCAGGAGGCTGGTTCTGATGATGGTGAGTCCAACGAGGCAGAGGATGAGGATGAGGAGGAAGAAGAAGAGGATGTGGATGCCATGGATGAGGATGATGATGATCAGGGTAGGTTGAGAATCATGCCACCTACTTATATCTATCCTGACAGGCCAGTGAAGTACCATGGTTCAGGCATGACTAAAGCTCTAAAGAAGTTGAGGGACAAGAACCCTTATGAGGAGGCAAGGACCGCATCCGATCCAAGGTTTTGGGCTAAGTTTCAGCAGGATTACTATGCTACAGTGATCATCAAAAAGCCCAAAATCACTCATAAGGCACAATATGTGGATTGGGGGCATATGGCTAGAAAGAATGACCCCATTTTTAATGAAGTCATAAGCAACTGTGAGAGGCAAAGGGTCAAGGAGCTTATGGGTTTCCGACAAGATTGGAACAAGGAGATAATAGCCCAATTTTATGCCACCGTGCACTTTGGACACATTGGTACTGAGAGGGCTATGATTTGGATGACCAATGCCCAGAGGTATTCCATCACCTTCCCCAGGTTCTTGAGGTGCTTTGGGATCATGGCGGGAGACAAGGACTTATGGCAGCTCCATGATGAAGGGGAGCTCGACAAGAGCGCCTTGCACCTTATGTACCCGAGAGGTGACCATGCTTATTATGGGAAGGTGAAGAATCTCTATACCTACTATGCTGCACTTAATAGACTCCTTAGGGTGTCTATTACACCGAGAGATGGGAATCCCTCTGAGATCACAAAATTTCAAAAAAACTTGATGGTTGCTTTAAGGCTGGGAGCTCCGGAATTTAGTGTTGGGGATTTCATTTGGCAAGAAATCAAGCACCTATCCGAGGACCCCAAAAAGATTTGCAGCTACAGTCCCTATATCATGTATATGATTGAAAAGGTTGCAAAGACGGAGTTTCCCAAAAATGTGACACACAAGCCATTGAAGCTCAATCCTAGCAAGAATCCAAGGGTTCCATCTCCTAGAGCAGAGCAAGCACCTAGCCATGAGGAAGGAATCACAGAAGAGGGCACTACTCAGTCAGATCAGCCACAGACAGGCCCTCAGGCTGTCACCGGTCTGACCGGTGCTGAGCACCGGTCTTACCGGTGGGGAGGCTGGGAGCAGCACAGGCCCCACAGATCCACTTCTCCATTGAGGAAGTTCCTCAATTTCATATTTGGCATGTGTAGGAGTTAGCATGACATCCAGGTGGAGCAACAAAGGTCTAGGAGGGCAAACAAGCAAATGAGGGACACGATGAAGTTGATGCACAACGCTCAAGGGTTTGAACCGCCTCGCTCTCCTCCCTCTCCTGAGTCTCCACAGGTTGAGATACCCTCCTTCGAGGATAGGATGAGAGGCTGGGTCAACTCCGACATGCTTAATCAATATGGGCCTATGTTTTTTGAGTCCGGGCAAGAACAAGGGTCTTCATCATCGGCTCCTCCTCCACCTCCACCGTTTGTACCCCCTTACCCGGATGTACCTGGTTCTTCTCACTCCATGGAACAAGAACAAACTCCTCCACCTCCTCCACCTTCCGAGCAAGGACAAGATTGGGGTGCTCGCTTCTCTGCCGAGATCTTTGGATATAATCCATATTACTATGGTAAAGACAGTGCTCCTATAGCTCATCCCTCTGAAATCACTATCTCTGACTCCATTTACCTAAACTCTCCTATGCATTGGATTTTTGACACTTCTCAAATAGGAGGGAGCTCTCAACTAGGAGACGGATCTCAGGGATAGTGATCGACGGCTACTCCTTCTCCAGGCCCTTCTTGGAGCTTGATGACAAAGGGGGAGAAGATTTGGATTAAAGACTTAAACTCAGTGTTGCTGTCTGTGTTGCACCGGTCTGACCGGTGCTGGCTGGCTGTTGAGAGCAGCTGTGTAATAAGCTAGAACCTTATCTTAGTGGACTTGAGAACATTTGTGTGAGTGCTACTGTGTGTTTGAACCTTTATTGTAATAATTAAGCGACTTTATTGCTAGATTGTGATGCTTGTATTGAATGATGTATTGTTTGTGTTGGCTAAATAGAGCAAAGTGATCTAAGCCGGCTTGCAACCCCGGCCTGATCACTTTGGACCAAATAGCATGCACACATTTTGCTTTGTGCTCTGGCTGGACCTGACCGGTCTGACCGGTCAGGGGCACCGGTCTGACCGGTGCCGCCTAGTCAGGCGTGCTGGCTGGACCTGACCGGTCTGACCGGTCGGGGGCACCGGTCTGACCGGTGCTGCCTAGTCAGTACTCTTGTTCTTTGCTTTGTGCATATCTTGTCATACGCATCACGGTTTTTATTTTATCGCTCACACATGTTGCACTCCACTGATTCTAAGATATGGGGGGAGCTCACACGCGCTTTCTCCCAAATTTGTGCAATTGGCATTTAAGGCCAAATTTTTGAAATTCAAGTCAAAGCACAAATTAAGGGGGAGCTCTAGCTATATCTAAGAATCTAAAATGCGCTTTAATGTTTTATTTGTAAGCTTTAATCGAGTTGTCATCAATCACCAAAAAGGGGGAGATTGAAAGTGCATCTAGGCCCCTAAGTGGATTTTGGTGAATTGAATGACAAAGCGATTAAAGGACTAATGTATTTGTCTAAGATTGTGAGCAGGTTTTATTTATATATTCATGAGCATTTATTGAAGTATTTATTTATGGATGAATATTATTTGGCTCACATTGGAAAAGACAAATATATGGATGATCCTAATGCATAAGTGACAAATATCAAGCAATAAATGAAGATAAATATTGGGATAATTTGAGAAGGTCAATTCATGGTCTTCCATATGAAGACGTAGCTTGATTAAATTTACAAGGATCATAAAAGAGAAGATGGTAATTCTCTAAGTCAAGTGCAAGGCTTCATGTGTTTGTTGAAAGAGGACATAAGGATGAGTGTACACATTATGGTTCTAATTTGGAAGCTTGCACATTCGTTGTCAATCAAGATCAAGCATTTGAAGCGGGTTTTCAAATGAAGGTTAATTGTGTATGAAGCAAAGTGGAACTCAAAAGTGGATTGGGTAAGTGATGAAGAGATCAACCGAGATGTCTAGGGTGAGGGACTAAGCAATCTTTGGGTCCCTAGCTAAGCCGCCATTTCGTGTTTTGCTAAGGTGAAGTTCTAGCATCCGTGGGGTCTCCAAGTATCATATCCAAACCTTAACTGAGGAAAGCAATGCAAGTCATCAACATGTTAAGATTGGCAATATGGAGTGACTTATGGATCCAAGTATGCATTCCTATGCTAGATGGAAAGATCCTAAGTCATTAGCTCAAGTATGGACGTGCTCAAGTCAAAGGCTATGTTGAAAGCCCTCAAGTGAATATTGATCAAGTATGGCAAGATTGAAGATGTTCAAGCTCAAGAGATCAACAAAGTATTTTTATTTATTCTTGAATATAGGTATGTCGTACTATTAAGAGGGATGCAACTTAGCGAGTTGACCAAGTCAAAGTGCTCATTAGTTGACCTAAGTGAGATCTAGCCTTGAGAGCCTTAGAGTGTGCTAACAAACCCTCCTAACCTAACCTGATCCATTTCATCTCGGTGGTGAAGTGCTAGTTTCTTAGAAAGGGTTTTGGGGGTATCTCGGGCCTGACCGGTCTGACCGGTCAGGGGCACCGGTCTGACCGATGCCGCTAGCCCCAATGGCTAGTTTTTTGAACACCGGTCTGACCGGTGTGGGGCACCGGTCTGACCGGTGCTGCCCGTGGACTAACAGCTAGTTTTCTCCTTTGAGGGGTATAAATACCCCAAGCCTTCTTCAGTTGAAGGCTGCTGTTTCTAGTGACATTGCTAAGGTCCCAAGCCATTTCTAACAAGCTCTAAGCCTTAGTGGCTCTCCCCAACCCTCTCTTTGTGAGATTTGTGGATTCAAGCCATACTCTTTGTGTTGGGTTGAGAGAGTGAGCTCAAGAGCGACCTTGTGAGCTAACAAGAGCATTTCCATAGCTTGAGCACTTTGGTTTCACGTCTACAAGCTTTGAAGCGTTTGTTACTCTTGGAGGTTTGCCTCCTAGACGGCTAGGCGTCGCCGGCTAGCTCCCAACGTTGTGGTGAGCAGCGGGAAGTTTGTAAGGGCTGCGATCTTGCCTCTTTGTGGAAAAGATCCCCTTAGTGGAAAGGAGGAAAGTGGTTGAAAGAGACCCGGCTTGTTGTGGGAATTGTCCCTTACAAGCTCCTCAACGGAGACGTAGCCATTCCTTAGTGGGTGGTGAACTTCGGGAAACAAATCCTTTGCTTCTTCGTGTGGTTTGACTCTCTAAGTTGTTTTTCTAGCATATTTGTTTTGCTTCCGCTTCGATCTACTTGGGTGTGCTACTTGTGTGTGCAGGGCTCATTACCTTGCTTGTGATCATCTACAAAGGCCAATCACCAAGTTTGGTTCGTGCTAGAAGTCAAGAGGTGCTTGAAGTTGTTTTTGCAGGTGCTCTGTGCTACACCGGTCTGACCGGTGAGGTGCACCGGTCTGACCGGTGCCTCCTATGAAGTCCAGTGCTTGACCGGTCTGACCGGTCATCACCACCGGTCTGACCAGTGGAACACTGTCAGCTCAAGTGTTCGGGGAAGAAGAGTTTAATTTGGTCGTCACGCCTATTCACCCCCCCTCTAGGCGACATCAAGGTCCTTTCAGGCTTTCCTGCTCCTACTCCTAATACCTCAGAAGGCTCTCCTGCTACCTCAGAAGGCTCTGCTGCTGCTGCTCCTACTACCTCAAAAGGCTCTTCTACTACTGCTTCTGCTCCAGCTCCTGGTGACCCTCTTCACAATCCTGTTATATCGGCTCCTTCGAAAACCAACAAAAAAGAGGTAGAATGTTAAACATTCCTTTTATTGTCATTGATTCCATTTGATTGTTGTTTTCGAGTTGAACAATACATTTTGCTTCACGTGTGTGAACCAACCATAAATAATCATTTTGCCTGGGCTTTTTGCTCAGGTCTTCACAATTGCTAACCAAGATGAAATTGTACCGAAGTCGGAAGACTCCCAATACTCTTGTACCGGGTTGCAGAATGAGATAAAGGTACTAGCACTTCATTTTCGGAATAGAACATCGTACTTGTGTCGTGGCGTTGAAGACTCCGACTTCCATACGATTGAATCCTCCGATTGGATTAGTGGCTTGGATCAATGAGGGATTCCTACACCCAAAACGGAGAGTTCTACGGCCTCAACATCATGCAATGCATGAGTCATGCTATGCATAAATGATCCTAACACTCCGTACGCATGCTTTTGTTTGTAATTTTTGAGGTAATCCTTGAATCATGTCAGCGTACCGATGTTTGATGAGAGGAAGGGATGTGTTGATCTCCAATGTGGGTATGGTCGAGGAGTATGCAACATGACGTGCTCATAATCTTGTAGTATTAAGCGAATCGAATCAATGAAGGAAGGAATGTGTTGATCTCCATTGTGGGCACGATCGAGGAGTATGCAACATGACCTGTTCATAATCTTGTAGTACTAAGTGAATCGAATCGACGAAGTAAGGGATGTGTTGATCTCCAATGTGGGCATGATCGAGGAGTATGCAACGTGCTCATAATCTTTTAGTAGTAAGCGAATCGAATCGAGGAAGGAAGAGATGTGTTGATCAAGGTGTATTATTGCTGATGGATGCAAACTACAAAGACTGAAAACACATGATTGTCATATCCTACTCCAAAGGGTTTTGTCGGCTTGTCTTCGCGGTTTAGTGGATAAAGAGATATACACATCTATTGCGGAATTAAGAAACTTTTTTCAGCAATGGAGGAGAAGACTATGGTTGCAGCCGCTGAAGTTGATGCAATTCGCTAGTACGAGCTGTCTAATGTGGGCATGATGAGAGCCTGTGTGGTTCGAGGACCGGTGGATGGTCGCTTCCTGGTGTGATGAGTGATTGACAATGTTGTGTGGACTGACTCTTGGCTAAGTATTCCAGGTGCAGGCTGCAGCTTGATTGGTGCTGGTGCAGGTGAAGAACAAGCGCGAAAGGTCGATGCCGGTGAGGCCTCCAGGTGTGGAGCAGACAAGTAGGCTTGGTTCGAGGGACTCGGTGGCCAGCGTGATCAAATGCGGGTCGCATGGTGGCAAGAACAGCAAGACAAAGTCGTGGACGGTTTCTTGGTTGAGCCTCAAAACCAAGGTCGAGCCGGGACAATGTGGGAGCCAAGTCATGAGTGGAGATTGGCGGGAGGCTACACCAAGTCCGTGGGGTTTGTAGTGGTTCACCACAAAACCACTGGGTTACTCGGTTGAGCCACAAAACCGAGGCCGGAGACTCGATGAGGAGGTGCGGCCACCCAGGCTGGTTCAACCGCCCAGGAGGGGCGGTCTGACCGCCTGGGCCGGTCCAACCGCCCAGGGTGGGCGGTCTGACCGCTCGGGTCGCAGCCGCCGAGAAGCCTCGAAGCGGAGGACACGCGGCATGATCGCAAGAGCTGCGTTGGTGCTACGCAGGCTTGCGGTGGATGCGCGTCCGTCCGATGGTGCTGAACTGAATACTTTCATAATTGCCCTTGATGGGCTTGTATCCCTAGTATGCTAGTAAGGGTAGTTTAGTCTTTTGGTTGCCCCCATATAAACACTTGAGTTGTGGGATGGCAGCCAACTCTTGGAACCCTAGCTCATTTTCCCTTGGTTATTTTCCCTTCCTATATTCCTTAGGATTTTCTTGGACTAGCTTGATAGCTTCATGGTGAGATCTTGAGAGAGGGATGGAAGATTGGGAAGCAAGCTAAACCTTGTATGAACCTTCATGGTATGTATAGATGATTCAGTGTGGTTCCTCAAGGCTTTGTGTTGTCTCTCCTGTTTTCCTTTTTGGTGATTTTCGGAGGATTTTCTTGTGATTTTCGTGGCGGAGCTTTGAGGACGATTTCTTGTGGGATTCTTGTTGGGTGTCACGTATGAGGACCTTGTGCCTCTTTGCTTGGTGACTTTGCCCCAAGAACTCCCTTGAATCGGCCTTGATTTGGTGGTTTTCAGAGTTCCTCGAGTTCATGACCTAGAAGGCCAAGACTCGCAATTCCCTTTGATTGAGAGCGTTTAGTGGAATTCCTTTAGTGGAGAGGTTGCCCAGGAGGTAACCCAGGTATCCCCGAAGTTTCGCTGCAATCCGTGGGGTGAATCGGGAGATCAGGCGATGGGAAGTTAAGGGTCTAACCGCCATGGGTCTCCTAGGTTGAAGTTTTGATTTTGCCGGATTTTCCTCTGTGAGTTTGTTCGTCTTGATCAGAGGAGCGTTCTGATGAAATCTTGGCTTGTTTTGGAGTAGTTTGCTAGGTTTTCTTTGGTTGTGATTTCTGCTAGGTACAGGAGGTTAGACCGCCCCTGTGAGCCCGTTTGACCGCCCCTGCTGGGCAGAGAGCTTCCGTGTTGTTTCCGCTGCTATGTGTGTGTAGAAGCTGTTCCTGCAGTTAGTGTTTGTTCCTAGAACCAGTAGCACTTCAGTGGCTACATGGTTTTAGCAAACGGAAGATTGCGTGCGGAGCGTGTGATTTTAGGTACCCGACCGAGTTCATCTTGTTGGAGAAGTCATCTCCTTCGAGAAGAATTTTTATCGGCTCCCATTCACTCCCCCCCACTAGTACAAAAGTTCACATCAATGACAAAACACTTTCATCACGGAACAAGTCAAATTTGTCATTAAAACCTTCTGTGACGAATTTATGACGATTATGAGATCGTCATAGAACACGCGTCACATTTGACGCACTGTGACGAATCAGGCAATTTCGTCACAGAACTACTCCTTTTCCGTGACGAACATGTTTTTCGTCATGTAACCGCTCGTCTTCTATGACTAAAGGAAATCGTCACTAATTTTGTCATGAAAGTGATAGCCACGTGGCGTTGTGCATGCTGGCAGCTGACGTGGCTCGATGCCACGCTGGCTGCCCACGTGTCTCGGTTCCACGCTGGCAGCTGACATGGCTCGTTGCCACGCTGGTTGCTGACGTGGCTTGGCTCCACGCTGGCTGCTGATGTGGCTCAGTGCCACGTTGGCTGCCTACATGGACAATGACATGGCTTGCCTACCCGTACAATGACACGGCTGCCTACATGGCCAATGACGTGGCAATAATGACGTCATCACCACTACACAATTCATCGATGGGCCTAAATTGGGCCAATTATTTCACTGATTCACTTTTTTATTCCAGCTCATCCAGCAATACTAAAAATTCAGCCCATCAAAATTCACCAAATTTAATCCCACTTATTACAAAACAAGTTACAACCCATGGTACACATAATTTCAGCAAATTACAAAGCCCAAATAACATACATGCTCACAACAGTATAGTTCAATATCTCATAAATCTCAAAAAGAGAGAGAGAGAGAGAGAGAGAGAGATTCGACATCTCAGGTTACATTTAGAATCCATCACCATATAGTTGATTACGTTATGCTTTCATCTTGCATCCACTAGACCTCTTTGTCAATAACCTGCAATCAACATAAAATGATAAAAATATGTATTAGCACCAATGTATATAGTACTCAGCTGCTAACAAATCTGTACAAATCAAGGGAAGAGCATGATATACACTAAGCACCAATGTATATGAAAGGCACCTTATTAAAATGCGAGAACAAATATTCCAAAGGTGTTGCATGCAAAAGAAACTGTGCTTTGGATTATATAGTTCTCCATGTTATTGACAGAAGATGCTGTATGCAAAAGAACAAAGGGTAATCACAAGGGTGAGATCAAAAACCAGCATGGCAAAATTAAAAGATGTACTACTAGACATCCATAGATCCACTAACAAGTAACTACACATTTCAATAGCCATTAGCAAGTAGTAGATTAGCAGTCAGCTAGTATAATAGGTAAAAGTTATTTTTATACATTAGCATAGTACATTTCACTAGTTCATTCATCTGCTCCTATCTAGGCAGACAAGCAGCAACCAGCCAAGCATAGATTCACAAAAAGCAAATAGTTGATGGCTATATTGCACAAGCGGAACAGAGTAAAGAGATTCACAATTGCTTAAACATTAGTTTAAAGGCATATATACCATGGCATTATTATGCATCAAACAAAAGATCAACCTACATTCAAGAGTGTGCCGTCATTCTTGTCGACGCTGAGCAGCACCTCCAGGAACTTTCATCTCTGAAAATGTTAAGCAGAGCTATGAGTATATGACTACTACCAAGCACTTGTTCTTTGAAATATCAGTTAAAGTGGAGTTATGCAAAATGCAAGGGAGAAAAATTGAGAAGCACATGTCCCAAATCAACAAGTGACAAAATAGAACAATTGAGAATCACTCGAGTGTAAGAAGATGAAACAGAGTATAATAATAGGTCATGCCAGTTACATCACTTCCTATTTAGAGAGTAAATTTCAGAAATCACACATGTAGAACAAGTAGAAACAAGTTTGAAGTGAAGTAAGGTGCTCAATGTAATTTTTGTACATTGTACAAGGAGCATTCATGCTTGGTAAATTAGCAAGATCTCAATCAATTAACTGATCTGTAAAAGGAGCAACTAGCCATATCAATTACTTAAAAGGAGGGCCACTGTAATATTTACAATAATACAAAACAAGCTTTCTAATCTGAAGATATTTAGTAAGTAAAGGACTACAAGGGAAAAAAGATTTTAACCACTGCAAGTTGCTAACAATGACTACCATCAGGCACTTGTTATATGAATTGTTTGTTAAAGTCAGATGAACACATACAAAGATACTTTTTAAACAAGGGTTTGGCAGAAATAAAACCAGGTGTACGTGAGTAGCAACAGCTGCTACTTGTGTGAGTGCGGACTCAAAACACAAACCAGTGCTACAGGTTTGAGCACCAACTGTATGTAAGAAAGATAGCTTAATCTAGCATGGATGCGGCCTGGATTACTAGCTAGCACCAAAAGCTGGTGTGGCTAGAGGCAAAAGGAATAAAAAACAAAGCAAGACCTCTGAGTCAATGACATATTGGACTAGAAAGGCACCAGTAACAAGTATTAGCAGATAAAAGACTACAACTACAATGCAGACAGATTTTAACAAGTGTGTGTGACAACACAATTTCTTGTTCCCGTTAATTTACAAACAGCAGGATACAAGTCCAGCTCACAGCTACAAACTGAGTTGTCATTAACAATAAAAAAGCAGTCACCGAGTATGAATTTGGAAGAAGGTACCATCTTTTTTGTTATGTCCTGCAGTCTTACCGCACCTCCTTGTAGGCTGCAACCAGTGAATGAAATAAATCACATTAGCTTTCAAACTGCTATGCATCGACTGTGTTTCAGTTCAGCTTGAATATATATTTGAAAGACAATAACAATCAGAGAAGCATATGCTCAAGCAATAGACATTCAGAGAATGCATGTAGCAAAGCAATAATTCTGGAGCTGCGTCATTCTTTCTCAGTTAGAAAGCTGTTACATCGCAATGTAAAACAAAGCATCTCCCACAAACACAATTCCTAGCTTTAATGCTTTAATGTGCACTTAGTTTGTCATATTAACACACATAACATGTCACATCATGACTTGTAGTGAAGTCAGGTAGTCAGAGCACTATCAGTAGACTTTTTATAGTCCATATATCCTTGTAAAATGTATTCCATCACAGTGAATTAAGTGACCTCTGGCATCTTGCACATACAATTAACTTTTTGCAGGGGAAAAACATCCCAGTGAGTTCATTTATCCTTTGATATTAAACTTATTAGCATTCCTGTTACATGGAGCATAACGAAATTCTCTCCTAAAACAGTAACTTACACAGTCATACACTGATACACGAAAACTATCATATCAATAAGGCCATGTATGTCATGTTGCTAGATATAATTGGACTCTACAAACTCCAAGCATACCCTTCTAACTAAAACCCTTCAGATTTGTAGGCAATATGACATACCAAGTGCAATAAGCAGATCTGAATGGAAAAGTGGCAGCACAAAGAAAGAAAGAAAAAGTGGCAGCACAAAGCAGATCTGACATATTTTAAATGCTATAAAAAACCATCAGCAGCCACCAAATGACGGGTTAGATTCATAAGTACAAGGTCCAGGCAGGCAAAAAAAACTACCGTTCCTCGATCAGCCACCAAATGATGGGTTAGAGAGCAATTAAGGCTGATTGAATCAAATCGAACGATGGATAACCAAGGGTTTATTGAATCGAATCGATCGGAAAAGCTGGGATCGGAGAAGGAAGGGGCCACCTCACCTGAGTGCTGGACATTCAATCCGAGACGACGAGCGACTCATGGAGAAGAGCTGGAGGCCCCGCGACACGTAGCTGCGCCACATCTCGCAGATCGGGGCGGACCACCGGATGCAGAGACCCTGTGAACCACGAGGCAAAGCAAACACGTTAGCGGGTGGAGGCGGGGAATGGAGCGGATCGGAGATGGAAGAGGAGGGGGCGGCGACGCACACGTACCATTCCTTCGTTGCTCCGCTAGGGTTGGAGGCGGAGGCGCCTCCGCCCTTCCTGATCTGAGGGACATGGAGAGGGTGGAGCCGGCCCGCACAGATGGGATGGGCGGCGCCAGCCCTGACCTGCTCCATGCGCTCGACGGCGAGAAGGTCCGCTGGCAGCGACGGGGTAGAGAGAGACGCGCGACGCGGTGGAGGGGAGGAAGGGGTGCGGGCGTGCGGAGAGAGACGCAGAGGTGGCTGAGGGGAGGAAGGGAGTGGAATAGAGGTGCTAGGGTTCCGGGATCCTTTTATACAAGCAAACACGATTTCAGTCATTGGATCGACGATCGATGGTCAAAAATAGCTGGGCCAGTTGGGCTGAAACAGGCTCAGTTATGTTTTGAAGCTTAACATTTTCTTTTTCTTTTTCTTTTTCATTTTCATTTTCATTTTATTGCACCGTTGTAAAGTAACACATAAAAGTTTTTATCTTATATACACAAACTCATTTTTTATTTGTAAAAGAATACATATAAATTGAATTTTAGAAGTTCAAAAAACTTTTAAAACTGATTTGCTATCTCCTGTCATTTAAATGATTTTCAGCATGTTTACCGAAAATAATTCCAAGTTGACTTATATGCACCTCTAATAAGATTCAAAAAATTACAAAAAATTATATTTAGGCGTCTATGTTCCATTCTTGCAGATTAGTGAAAAATTCAATTGATACGGGAGGGAGGAAGGAGAGGAGCGGCTAGGTTTATACATCGTGAATGTGATCCTGACCATTGGATCGGGATGGACGGTCACAAAAGAATTGGGCCGTGCAGGCCGAGCCGAAAAAATGGCCCAGATCTGTGTTTGGACCCGTTTAAGCAAATTTAACAATTATTTCTTTTAACGGTAGAAATTATTAAATTTTAAGACATCAAAAATAATTTCTAATGATAAAATTGTCAATACAATAGTCGTACAACTTATCGAGATCTACAACTATTGTTTTGGTCATTTCCCCATCCGAGTTAGATTGAATTGTTTAAATTTGAAACTTTCAAAGTTGAGAAAGTCACATATTTTTTTAAGGTAATAAATGATTTCAAATGAAAACATAATGAATACCAAAGTTGTAGAACTCATCAAGATGTACAAACTTTATTTTGGTCATTTCTCCATCTGACTCTGTTTGAACAATCCAAATTTTGAATTTCAAAAAATGACAACTAGATGCAAGTTTTTCGAACACTAAATGATGTCAAATCAAAAAGTGATGAATACCAAAGTTTCATAACTCATCAAGATCTATAAACTTTATTTAGACCACTTTATCATTTGAGAAAGTAGTTACAATACTTTGTTCAAATTTGACAAACCCCTCACACAGTTTCTTAAACTATGTGAGTGAACATAGGATTAAAGAGTGATGTACACTAACACTTTCTCAAATAAAGAAATGACCCAAATAAAGTTTGTAGAGCTTGACGAGTTATGGAACTTTGGTATTCATCACTTGTTCAGTTGAAATCATTTCGGGTTTCAAAATCTGGTCTAAAATTATCACTTTTAAAAACAATTCAAATTTTGAATTCTCAAAATTGATCACATGAAAAAAGACCAAACTCAAAATATTATCTTCATAGAGCATGATTTTAGAAAATTTTAGGAAAAAAATCATCCAATTCGGAGTTAGTATGAGGGAGAAAAACTAGTTACAAGTCTTAGTCAAAGATTAAAAAGAGAAACCACACTTGGTTAAGCGCATAACTGGAATGATTCATCTGTGACGAAATAGGTTCGTTGTTCGGTGACCATCCTGTGAGTTTCGTCATTATTTTGAGTGGTTTGGCACTGTCACTCGTTATCTGTGACGAAGTTACAAAATTCATCACGGTAGAGACCACTTTCATGATGAATAAATAGAACGTCACTACCAAATCGTCATAGATATTAACATTTCTACTAGTGCCCCCCCCTCTCTGGTCGCCAGTTCGGTCCTTCACATGATCGAGCAGTATGCAACGTGCTCATGATCATGTAGTATGCGAATCGAGGGAGGAAGGAATAATGTGTTGCTCTCCAATGTGGGCATGATCGAGTAGTATGCAACGTGCTCATGAACTGACAATCCATCTGTTGACGGTGAATTTCCGTCAACCTAGCCATGAGTTTACCTTCGGTGTTGTCATGAATTTTATATCTTATCCATTGGAACTAACCCCCCGTATATAACAAGTTCACTCTTGCATGTCGATTTTGGAGTTTATTGTTTACGCAGGAAATCTACACTAAAGAGGAGACTTTCGGGATAAGTTCATCAAGCACTTTGGAGGAAGATCATGAAGCCCGACAAGAGTCAAGACACGCGATGAACATGACTCCAAATGACCCGAGGACCGAAGCGTCAACGTGCAAATCTTCAGGGACTCAACCAGAAAACAGCGAAGCTTGGATGGCAAGCATTCAAGCCTTAACCGCGAAGGAAACGACATCAAAGGCCCACATGCAAGTGCACACAAATAGGGAATCACGCGAGAAGCAACCAGGGAGGAAGCCGGGGCCGAATCGGGCCAAAAAGGCCCTGGGCCGACCGGCCTGGGCGGACCGGCCTGGCCCGTTTTCGGCCCGGTTCGGGCTCCCCTTTGACCTAGCCCCTCTTCGGTCTATTTAAAGCCATGGTGCAAAAAGCCATGCATCAATTCATTCGTCATCCGCCGCCGAGGATCAGAGAAGCTTGAGGGACACCATCTCGGAGAGGAGGTTCGTGCTAGTTGTCTAGGATTTCCCTAGCCGACGTGGGAACCTTGCATGGAAGACCACGTCGGAGCTCCGGAGCAAGGATCAAGATCGAGGTAGGATCCCGGTGGTGATCTTGTTCATGTAATCATTCATGGTGAAATTTTTATAGTGAATCCGATTTCTAGCGATCAAGTGCCTTCTCGATGATTTTGTTCTCCCTTGGTTTTGCTTCTTCCTCAATCTATACTTAAGATATATTGCATAGGGTGCTCTTGTAGCCGCGGTGGCTAGAGGTGCATACCGGACCGACCAAGTGTTTTCAACTTGTTCTTCTCGAACTCGCCCTAGGCTAACCCGCACGAATAGGAGTGCATTGTGACAGAACGGTGGCTCCAAAAGACGGGCGTCTTCGGAATCGGATCGGAGGCCACGGTTTAAAGATGCTTTTAATGAGATTCGCTATTCTATCTTCATCTATCTTGTTTGGAGCTACAACATAAGCACGATCTAGACTCTCTAGATCGGTTATCTTTTTGCTTTGTCTTGCTACCTCTTGAGTTAGTAGATTAGATTAGATTAGATGTGTTTTCTTGATGATCTCTTAGATTAGATGCAATTTGCTTCTTCAAAAGAAAGAGTTTCCTTGCTTTACTAGATTGAATCCTTGCGTTGCACATTGTTCCACGGATTCGATACCTTGGGTTCTCACACTTAAGGGAAGAAGGGTCCCTTGACTACGGCGGGGGATTTGTCCGCTTGCAAATCCATATGAACTTTGATACGACAATCAACCGTCAACAAGCCCCTTTTTCTGGCGCCGTTGCCAGGAAATAAGCAATCAAGATCCAATCTAGTATCGCTTTCTTGTAAATACCTTTTTTTAAGTTTTTCTTTTTATTTTCTTTTGCATCTCTTAACTTTGATCATCCTCAAAAAGAAAAAAAATCAATCTAATCTAGTTTTTGATTAACCCTAATTTTTCTTTTTTTAGATTTTTTTTGTTTTTGCTAACCCTAACCGGAGATGGTTGGCTACCTCTCCAAGAAACCCAAATATTTTTGTGGATGATCCAGGAAACCTTTACAGGCAAAGGAGACGTGCAACACAAGCTAAAGGGTTGGAAACCCTAGATCCAAAAGCCGAAGTCGAAGGACCGTCGGAATCTCCAAGGGAATCACCACCTCCAAGTCCAAAGGAAGATCAACCTCAACCGCCACCCATGGGAGAACAACCGCAACCGGAGCGCAAGATTCAGCTATGCACCCCGGACGTCGTTGATCTACCTATCATAAACCTTCAAGACGCCGGAAGGCCGTTCAAGATCAAGGTCTCCACTATCCGCATGGTGCAACACTCGCCTTTCACCGGTAAAGAGGATCCGAACCTTCACCTCCAAGCATTTGTTCAACTATGTCAAATTTTTCGATGAGGATGGGGTGACTCAAGATCAAATGAGGGCAAGGCTTTTTCCGTTCTCACTACATGGAAAAGCTTTGCGTTGGTTCCACACTTTACCGGCGGAGTGAAAACAAGATTGATGAGGAAGCGTTGATGAGGAACTTTATGAAGGAATTTTATTCGCCTACCAAGACTCAGAGTTTGCGCAACAAGATTGATACGTTTGTTCAATTGCCCATGGAGACGATTGCGGAAGCTTTGGAGCGTTTCAATGAATACATGCGAGCCGAATTCCTTGAGTGGCATATCGATTTCCTTATAAGGAGGATGGAGAAGATGGATATAGAGAGAGAAGCTCAAGACCTAAAGGCTGCCGAGGCAAGATCCACATGCGAGGAGTGTGAGGAGTACGGCCATGACCAAGGTAAACCCCGATTTAATGCAAGTTCATCCATTCAAGATTTGGTTCCTCTTTGTACACAATTGAAGGACTTCATGGACGAGCAAGCTAAGATCAACAAGGTGAAGTACCGATTAGGCGACCAGAGAGGGGGGGAGTGAATGGGAGCCAATAAAAATTCTTCCCGAAGGAAGAACTCGGCCTATGCCCCAAATTCACAACCAAGGATTCCCACACGAGTTTGCCAAGGTCACGTAGTCACAACGGACCTACCAACCTTAGGAACAAACCCAAACTCAAAGCAACACGGAAGCGCAGCTCAAGAAGCAAAGGACTTAGGCAATCTGCGGTGCCTGGGGCGGACCGTCTGCGTGGACCAAGCAGATGTTCGTGGGGGCCTGGCGGACCGTCCGCGGGTTCATAGCGGACCGTCCGAAATGGCCTCCCGAACCTCCAGTACTGCACCTCGAAAAACAGACCGTCCGTGCCCTACCCGCGGACCATCCGAGGGTAACTCGTGCCACGCGGACTGTCCGCGACGAGCGGGCGGACTGTCCGCAAACTCCTTGCAAACAAAAGCAACTTTCAGGAAGGATCAAACCACGAATGCGCAAGAACAAGTGACGAACTGGACAAACGCCGGTCCGCGTGGACTGTCCGCGCCTACCAGGCGGACTGTCCGCCAGGTGCGGACAGAGCAGCTCGAGCCCGGAAACGAGAAGTCAACCCCTCCTATCCATCCATGGATCAACCAAACGGCTTGACCTCTTGAGGAAAGATTTGGGGGAGATGTGAAGCGTCCCTAGGAGATGCTATACCCCAAAACTTGAGACCTCAAACGAACTAAATCGCCGGGAATTGAATCGCAACCGAGCTCTACCAAAAAGCTAGGGTTCCAACCGAAATCCTTCAATCGGAGGCCAAATCCGGAGATTGGGGGGCCAAGATCAAGCACAAAGATGCACAAGACATCTATCCATGATCCCCACCAACAAATCCGGGCCCAAACACCTCAGAATCGAAGGAACAAGGCGCGCACGAAAATCCAACGAAAATAGCTCGAAAAGGACACGAAAATCACACGAGCTACAAGAAGGAAATCGACGCAACCATGAATGCTTCCGTACACTCGGAGGTCAGATTCTCTACAAAGCGGTGAAGAAAATTTACGCCTATAGAGCAAGGAAATGAGAAGCAGTCCGGATGGATGGTTTGCCCAGAAAACCCTAGAGCTATATATATGAGTCCCTCTGGGTTGGGCAAATAACCAAGCTACCCCTAGCACTTAAACTTAGGATACAATCCCCTCAGGGGCAAATAGGTCATATAGCACTCCTCTTCATCGCACGGCCACGCCTTCGCCGCAGTCCGCGTCCTCCTGACGCAAGCCTTGAGATCCCGCCACGTGTCCGCCGGCATTGAAGCTTCTCGGCGCGCTCGGATCCCGTCTCCTCCTGCCGAGCCTCCGGTCTTGGTTTTGTGGCTCAACCAACTAACCCGACGGTTTTGTGGTGAACCGCCGCAAACCCCGCGTGCAGACTCCGGTCATGAGCCGCTACCCTACACCGGCTCCGGTCGACGATTTCGTCTTGCTTTTCTTGCCACCATGCGGCCCGCACTTGACCCTCCTGGCCACCGGGTCCCTCGAGCCGAGCCTACTTGCTCTCCACTCCTCGGAGGCCCCGCAAGGCATAGACCTTTCGCGCCCGCTCTTCACCTGCACCAACACGAGTCAAGCCGCAACCTGCACCTGCAATACTCGGCCAAGAGTCAGTCCACACCACGTTGTCAATCACTCATCACACCAGGGAGCGACCATCCACCGGTCCTCGGATGCTCCGGTCCTCAATCTCCCCCTTGATGAGTGCATTGACAACACACACATAGTAACCAATTCAGAAAAAAGAGAAAAAGAAAAGAAACGACTGAAAAACTCAAACAAGTGATCAAAAGCCAAAGAAAAGCCAAAACGAGATCACTTGAGTGAGAAAAATCTCGGTCCCCTAAGGCAAGGGCAACGGCTCGACACAACCGAGATAAAATGCTCCAAAATTGCCGACTCCTCAAGGTGAGGCAAAAGGGCTCGACACCATCGGCAAAAGAGCACAACTAAAATTCAGGCGAAAAAGAGCTCCCAAATGCATATGAATGCAAACTCCCCCTGAACAAATGCATTTCTCCCCCAAAGAAAGAATTGGGTACTATCTCTCCCCCTTGTTGGTAATGCATGAATCAAGTCTACAAATGCAAGCATGTGCTTCTCAAATAGACATATAACACTACAACATGCTAAAAAGAGACATAGACAAGCTAGATTGCCACAAATTCAGCACTAGCATCGCCAATGAGATAGATAGGGACATACAAGCATGTGACATAGCCATGATCAAAATAAAGCAATTTTTCACAAAAACTTCCCTCTCATGAGCATAGGACCTAAACATGATCAAAATGAGCACAAACAACATATAACTCACAAACTTCATGCAAGGTTACAAATTCTCATCACAAGATCATCACAAACACCTACAAGCTATCTCATGTCATGTCAAAGCCACCGAGCCATGTGTTCACTTCTAAATGTGAGACTTCTCAACGGTGAACATCATGCAACGGTTTAGCACCCAAAAAGAAATTTAAAGCACACATGACATGGAAGCATATTTTTCAAGCACAAGCATTTCATATACCAATTTCAAGATTTACAAATTAAGCATGGTACATGAAGTGCCTTTGTGGCAAAAAGAAGCTTAGGCTTCTCCACAAGGTAGCATGTAGGCTAAACATCCATGATGATAGATGGGTCTTTGACCCCATATGAAAAGAACATGGTCCCAAGCACAAATTAAGCAAGCTATAGCCATAAGTGCACAAATTTAGCATGAAAGGCATTCAACTCATAAGAGAGGATCATATATAGCATTTTCACAAAAATAAGCCATCCACAAGCACATACATCCCAAATCTACCAAGAGCATCGCTATCCATCATATGAGCATCAAAAGCAAAGTCACAATCTCCTATCTAGCATATCATAGTGATCCAAGTATATAGGAGAAGCACATCTCATATGGTACATATGCAGTCTATGATACAAAGATGCAAGCATGATATGACACATAAATGAAAATGCAACATGAGTATGTACATCAAACCCCCAACCAAAGCTCAAAAGGGGAAAAGAACACCAAGCTCCCCTCGCAAACGGGCAAATGTAGCTTGGTCCAAAGGCTTGGTTAGGATATCGGCAAGCTGCTTTTCGGTTGGCACATGGATGGGGTCTATGTTTCCCTTCTCAACATTGTCTCTTAGGAAGTGGTACCTCACCTTTATATGTTTGGTTCTGGAGTGGAGCATGGGGTTTTTGGCAACGCTAATGGCACTCTTGTATCACACATGAGAGGTACATGGGAACACTCCTCACCAAAGTCACTCAGCGTGTGTGTGATCCAAAGCAGCTGTGAGCAACAACTAGCGGCAGCAACATATTCGACTTCTGTGGTAGACTGAGCTACACTAGACTGCTTGCGAGAAGACCAAGAAACAAGCGAAGATCCCAAAAACTGGCAAGTCCCCGAAGTCGACTTCCTATCGACTCGACACCCCGCAAAGTCGGCATCCGAAAACCCAAGAAGCGAAAGAGAAGAGGATGCCGAGTACCAAAGACCAAGCTCAGGAGTGTATCGAAGATACCTGATAATCCGCTTGACGGCCTGTCGATGTGAAGTCCTTGGCGACGCCTGAAAACGAGTGCACAGACACACAGAAAACTAAATGTCCGGCCTCGTCGCCGTCAAGTACAAGAGGGAGCCGATCATGCTCCGGTACTCCTTCTGGTCCACGGGCTCTCCGTCCTCGTCCGCATCCAACGCTGTAGTCGTACTCATCGGTGTCGACAGGGGCTTCGAGTCATCCATCTTGAACTTCTTGAGGATGTCCTTCGTGTACTTGGCTTGATGCACAAAGGTTCCCTCCTTCGCCTGCTTGATCTGAAGCCCGAGAAAGAACTGCAATTCTCCCATCATGGACATCTCGAATTCTTTGCTCATGTCCTCTGCAAACCTCGCAACCAAAGAGTGAGACAAGCCGCCAAAGACAATATCATCCACGTACACCTGAACAATTAGGATATCATCGCCCTGCCTGAGGAGAAAAAGAGTCTTATCAACCTTGCCCATCTCAAACCCCTTACTGAACAAGAACCCCCTCAAACGGCCATACCAAGCGCGGGGAGCTTGTTTCAGCCCATACAACGCCTTCCTCAACCTATACACCCGGTGAGGAAACTCAGCACTCTCAAAGCCCGGTGGTTGCTTCACATAAACCTCTTCTTCTAAAAACCCATTCAAGAAGGCACTCTTCACATCCATTTGGTACAACTTGAACCCTTTAGCCACGGAAAAGGCTAGAAGGATCCTAATTGCCTCCAAACGGGCTACAGGAGCAAATGTCTCCTCATAGTCTATCCCCTCCTTCTGACTAAACCCCTGAGCAACCAACCTCGATTTGTTTCTCACCACCTCACCATTCTCACCCTCTTTGTTCTTCCACACACATTTTGTCCTGATAGGTTTGCAATGTGGTGGTGGTTCTACCAACTCCCAAACGTGGTTTCTCTCAAAGTTCTCTAACTCCTCATGCATTGTGTTCACCCAATTAGGATTAGAGAGAGCGTGTCCAATGTCTTTCGGCTCGAAGGTAGCAACAAAAGCCGAATGAGCAAAGTGAGAAACATTCCTGGACCTTGACCGTGTCGTACGTTCATTGATGTCGCCGATGATTCTTGAGGGAGGATGATCAACTTGAACGCGCCTCGGTGCCTCTCGCCTGGAGACAACCTCCCCCTCAGCTGCAGCTTCCACTTGATCTTGCTGGATCGTAGTCAGTGTAGGGGCTGGACCATCCTGCACCGTAGTCGTCGTAGTGGAAGTAGAGGGTACATGCCCGGTCGGAGCTTCATCATCACCATCATCCTCTCCAGCATCATCCTCCTCGTTCTCAAAGATCTTCTTGCCAATCTCGTCGTCAACTGCACACTCAAAGACAGACGAACTGCATGGCTGGGTCTCGTCGAAGGTAACCTCGCAAGTTTCCATGACTAGATTAGTATCAAGATTGAGCACACGGAATGCTCGAGAATGACTAGCATAACCCAAAAAGATCCCATCGGAAGACCTCGACTCAAACTTATCAAGCCTACCCTTCTTGAGAATAAAGCACCGACAACCAAAAGCCCTGAAATGGCTCACTCTAGGTGCTCGCCCGTGCATGAGCTCATAGCACGTCTTGTTCAAGAAGGCCCCAAGAAAAATCCGATTCCCAACATGGCACGCGGTATTCACCGCCTCAGCCCAATATCTCCTCGGAGTCCTATGCTCATCGAGCATCGTCAGAGCCATCTCACAAAGGGAACAATTTTTCCTCTCGACCACACCATTCTGACAAGCCACATAGGGAGAAGAGAATTGATGTTCGAGACCCAAATCACGACAAAAAGTTTCGAAACGAGAGTTTTTAAATTCAGAACCATTGTCGCTACGGATAGCTCGAATGGCATCTCCATTCCTCTCATTCTTCAACCTCAAGATTAGATCCCTTACAAAACTAAACGTCTCCCCCTTGTCAGCCAAAAAGAAGACCCAAGCATAGTGAGAATAGTCGTCCACTATCACCAGGACATACCATTTCCCACCCGCTGAGCACACACGAGCTGGACCAACCAAGTCCATATGGAACAGCTCGCATGGCCTCTCTGTCATAACTGATGTCAGAGGCGGGTGAGAGGTGGCAACCATCTTACCATGCCTACACGGAGCACATACCAAGTTCTTTTTGTATTTCAACTTAGGCAATCCTCGGACTAATCCTAGCCTACTCAAGCGTGACAACAAGTCAAAACTCAAGTGACCTAGTCTCCTATGCCATTTCCAAAGCTCCGCCAAAACGCCAGCAACCAAGCAACGAGAAGAGCCAACACACTGAGAAAAATCGGCTCTGAAAATCTGACCCTCGGGGATGATCGTGCACACAAGATCACCTCGAGAATCCAAGACACGCGAAGCGCCCGTTTTGAAACGGACCTCAAAACCCTCATCAAGAAGCTGGGAAACCGAAAGAAGATTGTACCCCAAAGACTTGACAAGAGAAACACGCCTAAGAGTCACAGAGTCCCTCACCTTCATGGTGCCCACTGAGAGCACTCTACCTTTCCCATTGTCCCCAAAAGTGATGTACTCTTTGGTCATCACCGGGGTGAGGCTAGAGAACCACCTTCGATCTCCGGTCATGTGTCGAGAGCAACCGTAGTCGATCAACCAAAAGCCCTCCAAGCCTCCCACCTGCAAATCAAAAACGAGAGCGAGAGTGAGCAAACGACTCAGCACTGGGGTTAGTACAAAATGAATCAAACCAGTGCCGTGCCATTTGCTCAAAAGTGGGGTTAGCAAAATCCATCCTATCTCCTCTAGGTGGAACACCCACACGTCCCCTTGGAGGACTACGCGCACCACGAGGTGGAGACCGTGGCCCGTAGCTCCTCTAGGACCTAAAACTTCGATCGTTCTGGAAGTTGTCTGTGTGTGGAGGAAACACGGGTGGAGCTGGGGTTGTGTCTAGTCGGTTCCTAAGTGGGTTTGGCTTAGGAGCATAGGCATTTTTCTGGTGGGTTTTTGGTGACTCTGGGATATCTCCAATCTTCCCCTCATTTTCACCATTTCCCTCACCAACCTTGTTTGCCCCAAGCGCTTCCCCATCATAGCGCTTGTATGTCTCGATCATCATCCTAAGCTGAGGCTCATGACCAGACAACCAACCCATCATCTTTCTCAACTCATCATTCTCATCCTGCAAGCGATCAACATAGTGTGCAAGCTCCATATTCTTCATAGCATTTATTTCACAAGTAGAGCATGATGTAGGAATAGGAGCTTTCAGCTGAGCCTCTAGAGATCTAGCATAAACAAGCGAAACGTCTAGCTTCTCATGCAAAACAGGACAAGAAGTGCAAGCACCAAGCAAAGAGGGCCTAGATTTCATCTCATCTAGTTCAACCCTAAGCACATCTAGTTCCTCGACCTTGGAGGCATACTTCTCCTTAAGCACAGTCAATTCACCAAGAAAAGTGGAACAATCAGTGCGTTCAGGTTCATCGGTCACAATAGGAGCAGACTTAAGAGAATCTATTTGAGCCCTAGCATCAACAAGCAAAGACTCTGGTTCAACCACCTTCTCCTTAGCCTCTCCAAGCAAAGACCTATACTCCCTCTTCTCCTTGTTGGTCTTTCTAAGCACATCATCACGGTTGTCAAGCAAGTCATTCAACCTAGCATTCTCCGCTACCAAGAAGGATGGATCATTGTTTACCTCATCCTCGGAGTCGGAGACCGAGTCATCCTTGTTGCTCTTCTTGCTTGCGGAGCTATGTGCCATGCCGCAAAAGCCTTGGGCGGCGAAGCACAAGCCGTTGATGTTCTTGCTTGACCGCTTGCCCTTGGGCCGGTTCTCATCTTCATCACTTGAGCCCGATGAAGAGTAGCAAGAGCTCGAGTCGATGTCGCTCGCTCCGGCAACCATCGCTCGCTCCTTCTTCTTGTGACCGCCACTCTTCCTCAGCCTCCGCTCAAACTTGTTCTTGCCCTTGTAGTCGTCCCTTGAGCGGTGCTTGTGGTCGGTCCTCGGATGATGCTTGTGCTCGGGCTTCACCTCCATGGCTTCCGGGCACTCAGCGATAAAATGCCCGTGCTTCCCGCACCGGTAGCACATGCCTGAGCTCCTCCGAGCGTTCTTCCAGTTTGTGTACATGCGCTCGAACCGCTTGCTCAGCAACGCAAGATCCTCCTCGCCAAGCACGTCAAACTCCTCATCTGGCATGGACACAAGACAAGACAAAGAAAACTGTCTCGAAGACATGTTAGCATTAGTCCTTGAACCAGACTATGAGGGTCAGTCAGGTTCTCGATCTTTGCACGCACCCCACGGTCCACCGCGGACGACTTGAGCTTGGAAAACAGCTCATCCACCATAAGGGTCTCATACTTCTCCGACTCAAGAATGGCCTCGACTTTCTCACTCCACACGGTACGATCCAGAGAGTGCAGGAGCTTGATAGCCCTGTCATGATCATCGTACGGGAGCACGGCCACATTAGCCCTCATGTTGTTCACAATCACCGTGAACCGCTGGAACATAGCATCTATGGACTCACCGGGGAGATGAGTGAAGTTCTCGTACTCTCTCCGGTAGGTCGCAAAGAGCCGAGCCTGAAATTGAGCGTTCCCGGCATGAGCATTCTTCAGCTGCTCCCAAATCCTGCACGCCAAGTCCTCTGTCTGAACCCGATCGAATTCTGATTGACACAGAGCACGGTACAGGTAGTCGACCGCCTTGTTGTTGGCGTCGAACATGTCCCTCGATCCTGGAGCAAGGAAGTTCACAGGATGAACATAAGTTGTGTTCACCGTGACATCCCACAGGATCTGACCATTGCCGCGGAGGAAAGCAGCCATCCGCCTCTGCCACATCTGGTAGTTCTTACCATCAAAGTGTGGAGGACCCGAACCCCGTTCTTGGTACACCATCTTTGGATCTTAGACTGGTTAGAATCACGAAGATCCGTAACCGGCTCTGATACCAATTGAAGGACCGATTAGGCGACCAGAGAGGGGGGGAGTGAATGGGAGCCGATAAAAATTCTTCCCGAAGGATGAACTCGGCCTCTGCCCCAAATTCACAACCAAGGATTCCCACACGAGTTTGCCAAGGTCACGTCGTCACAACGGACCTACCAACCCTAGGAACAAACCCAAACTCAAAGTAACACGGAAGCGTAGCTCAAGAAGCAAAGGACTTAGGCAATCTGCGGTGCCTGGGGCGGACCGTCTGCATGGACCAGGCGGACTGTCCACGGGGGCCTGGCGGACCGTCCGCGGGTTCACAGCGGACCGTCCGTAATAGCCTCCCGAACCTCCAGTACTGCATCTCAAAAAACAGACCGTCCGTGCCCTACCCGCGGACCATCCGAGGGCAACTCGTGCCACACGGACTGTCCGCGACGAGCGGGCGGACTGTCCGCAAACTCCTTGCAAACAAAAGCAACTTTCACGACGGATCAAACCACGAACGCGCAAGAACAAGCGACGAACTGAACGAACACTGGGCCGCGCGGACTGTTCGCGCCTACCAGGCGGACTGTCCGCCAGGTGCGGACAGAGCAGCTCGAGCCCAAAAACGAGAAGTCAACCCCTCCTATCCATCCGTGGATCTCCCAAACGGCTTGAGCTCTTGAGGAAAGATTTGGGAGAGATGTGAAGCGTCCCTAGGAGATGCTATACCCCAAAACTTGAGACCTCAAACGAACTAAATCGTCGGGAATCGAATCGCAACCGAGCTCTACCAAAAAGCTAGGGTTCCAACCGAAATCCTTCAATCGGAGGCCAAATCCAGAGATTGGGGGGTCAAGATCAAGCACAAAGATGCACAAGACTTCTATCCATGATCCCCACCAACAAATCCAGGCCCAAACACCTCAGAATTGAAGGATCAAGCCGCGCACGAAAATCCAACGAAAATAGCTCGAAAAGGACACGAAAATCACACGAGCTACAAGAAGGAAATCGACGCAACAATGAATGCTTCCATACACTCAGAGGTCAGATTCTCTACAAAGCGGTGAAGAAAATCTACGCCTATAGAGCAAGGAAATGAGAAGCAGTCCGGATGGATGGTTTGCCCAGAAAACCCTAGAGCTATATATATGAGTCCCTCTGGGTTGGGCAAATGACCAAGCTACCCCTTGCACTTAAACTTAGGATACAATCCCCTCAGGGGTATATAGGTCATGTAACACTCCTCTTCATCGCACGGCCACGCCTTCGCCGCAGTCCGCGTCCTCCCGACGCAAGCCCTACGATCCCGCCACGTGTCCGCCGGCATTGAAGCTTCTCGGCGCACCCGGATCCCGTCTCCGCCCGCCGAGCCTCTGGTCTTGGTTTTGTGGCTCAACCAAGTAACCTGACGGTTTTGTGGTGAACCGCCGCAAACCCCGCGTGCAGACTCCGGTCGTGAGCCGCTACCCTGCACCGGCTCCGGTCGACGACTTCGTCTTGCTTTTCTTGCCACCATGCGGCCCGCACTTGACCCCGCTGGCCACCGGGTCCCTCGAGCCGAGCCTACTTGTCTCTCCACTCCTCAGAGGCCCCGCAAGGCATAGACCTTTCGCGCCCGCTCTTCACCTGCACCAACACGAGTCAAGCCACAACCTGCACCTGCAATACTCGGCCAAGAGCCAGTCCACACCACGTTGTCAATCACTCATCACACCAGGGAGTGACCATCCACCGATCCTCAGACGCTCCGGTCCTCACAAGGACGCCGTCACTAAGTTCGAGGCTATGGAGAAAATATTGGAGAATTTAGATGGTAAGGTGACGGAGGTCGGAAGCTCTATCCGTGAAGTGTTCATCATAATGAAGATGCTAGAGACGCAAGTGGGACAACTTGTCGGGCACCCGATGGGTAACAAAGGAGAATTTCCGAGACAACCCCAAGGTCCCGAGATGGCGATGGCTATTCAAACTCATTCGGGAGAGACGGAGGATCACACTAAGAAAACCATGAAGATCACGATCGAAGGACCGGAGTTTGAGATGCCGAGCCACTACATGAAGGAAGTTGTTGCATCCGTCAAGACCAAAGGACAAAGCTAGCCTGTAAAGACCAAAAAAATGACTAAGCCGAAGAATAAGCCCGTGCCCAAGATGGTGCAGAAGTGGGTACATATGATTGCAATGCCCACAAAGAGTGTTGATCCGAAGTAATCAAGTGAAGAAGTCTAGCCATGGACTATAAACGAAGCGCTAGGCGGGAGGCAACCCGTTTCGTCGAGTCAAGAATAAGCTACCGGGAGGACAACCCAATTCAAGATTTTTCGAGTCTTTTCAAGTAAGTTAGTTTTGAAATTTGCTACGCAAGACATTAGACTTAGAATGGTTGAATAATGTTAGAGACATAATTCTTGGTTGGATATTTCATTTGGATCATAAACCTTTTATATGAGCCATCCTATGTGTTATTTGCTTCTTTTCGAGAAACCAAAACCAAAAAAATTCAGAACCTATCTCAACCTTTCGTCCTCTTCATGATGTCACGGTTGACTTGTTTTACATGTTAAAAACACACGAGTAGAGCCACGCCTTGTACCTAGATGTTATCTAAATTTCAGCGCATGGTAGGACTCGCGTGAACCTAGAAACTTGACTTTTGGTTGGTTTAAAAAATCCATATCCTTGGTTTCTCTAAGATTAGAATTTTTCTAAGCATCATTTAATTTTATTTCATTCAAAATCTCTCTCATTTAACCAAAATTAGAACCTAAACCTATGCCCCCATGATCAAGCCGGGAAAAGCTTGCTCTCAACTAATGGAAGCAAACGATACCGGTGAGACCAAAATAAAAGTAGTCAGAAAATATTTTTCGACTTACATTTGTTTCTAATGCTTTAAAAACTCCTCTAAATTTATATTTGAACTCATTGCAAGCTCTGAGTTTATTTTTATTTTTCGAAATTAGAGGAGTGTTTAGCATTAAAACATGCTTAGAAGGAGGCAATTTGATTAACTTAGCCATGCATGCACCATGATGCATCACGGGATGCCCCTCCAACATCCTTCATCAAACCACATGCAAAGGACAAGCATGGGGGGCAGCCAAGGCTTTGTTTTGCAGGAATATCATGGAGGCATGTGAGGCGAGGGAGCATGGAAGTGACGTAAAGCAAAATCATCAAGTGGAAGGAGCAATAATGCAAGCAAAGGAGTGGACGAGAACATTTGGGCGGTGCAACCCCGTAGATGACGTGGTCACAAAGCAACAAAGGAGCATGGAGTGCACTAGAGAAAATTGAAGCCGAAAGGGGCAGAGAGGACCCCAGGCCGGTCAGCCCAGGCCGGCCGGCCTCCCCCCTTCTTAAGCCCCCTGGTGCTCCCCTTCGACAGGTAAGTCGCTCATCCAGTTCCTTGTTCGTGTGCTGGAGCTTGTAGTCTAGAACCACCTTAGACTTAGCGTTCCACTCCGAGTTTGTTTCGTCCAACAAAATCCATCCTAATTCCACTCAAAGTCCATACTCCAAATAATATTTGTGTGCCTTGTTACCGGTTAAAAACCCCGGATTTATATTTGTAAGGAGAGTGCAGCAACCATGTGGAAGAAAACTACAAGCCTTTTCACCAAGAAGAAGGGATCGTCGTCGTCCAAGCCATCATCGACAACCTCTTCGAGGAGGCACTCGGTTTCCGAGTCTCCTCGGAGTATGGAGGAGGACACGACACCGCCGAGGAGGAACGACACTCTTCTCCTCGGTGGTATGAGGGCCACACGAAGCTCGTCTATGAGGTTCACCGAACCTCAAGGACGTACGGAGGAGCCGCCCGTCCGACCTCGCCGCTCGACATGATCATCTGCTCCGCCTCCATACACTCCGCGGTATTCCGGGTATGGGTTTATCATCATGATGGAGGAGGAAGAGAAGAAGCTCACTCGTCTTGAGAAGAGGCTTGTGGCAAACATCGACTTTGACGATCAAGCTCTCCAAGTGTTGGGTTTTCACACGGATATTTACTACATGTTGGGACACCTAGGTTGGGTGCAATTCTCCAATGGAGTGTCAGTAAACACCCACAAGGAATTCGCCTTGGAAATTCTCATGACCATGGCGCCTATCCTTGATGAAGGAGTGCCGAGTCTCTCATTCCGTTTGGAGGGAGTTGAACAAGTGGTTCCCTATGAGTGTATTAGGGAATTACTCAATTTTCAAAAGGGAACCCCGGAACAAGTGGATGTGCATGGAGGCACATTGGAAGGTTTTTGGAGTATGATCACGGGAGAAGCTCACCAACAAAGAAATAGTATTTGGAACCCCATCATCCAAGTATTTCACTCATGGATGTGCAAGAGGATTTTGGGGAGAATGAGAGAGACCAAGATAACCGACATGGAGGTGAATTGGATTTACTCGGCTTTAATTGCCAGGCAGCCAATCGACCCCACTCACCTTATGATCAACCGGTGGTGTTGTGAAGCAACATCGGGTTCGGGAGATATTGGCTCGGGGTGTTATCTCTCCATGTTGGCTATCTCTTTGAGACCGGGAATTCCAAGAAACCCGGAGCATCTCCTAGCCGGGACTTCCCTTGGATTTGAGTATATGAAGCAAGGCAAGTACATAAGTGGAGATGAGAGAGGAGGCTTCAAAGTGGCCAAGGTGAATTTGCCCCTTCCGGATGGAAGATTAAGACTTTTTCTTGAAGGGAAAGAAGATTGGTTAGAGGAAGGACTTCTTGTGCCGGCGAAGAAAAATAAAAGAGGAAGGATTATAGGAGAAGGTTCTTCCACGGCCCAAGAAGGAGGTGCGCAACAAAATTATGTGCCACCATTTGGAGGAATTCCGGCGCCGCCGAGTTACTACGGTGGTGTACCAATGCAGGCATGGGGGAGTGGTGCAGCCATGCCCCCACCAAATTTTGCGGTGCCCAACGTAGCCTTTGTAGAGCCATATGCACATCTTCCTCAACCACAACAAAGTGTGGCCATCATTTGAGGATACGCTGCGAGAAACATGCAAAATATCACAGCCATCCAAACCAATGTAAACCAAATGGGTGAAGGAAATGCAAACATCGCTTATGAGCTTGGACGCCTTCACTTAGCACCGCCGGGACAATTCATAGGAGAAGCGGTGCAATCCTGTTATGAGCAAGGGTACAACAATCAAGATTATCAATATCAATCACCGGCGGAAGATTAGAGAGAGGAGGAGCTTTAGTTAATCTTTCCTTTTCCCTTTTTTCTTTAATTTTCAGCTTGTATGCGCCTATGTATGCGTAGTGTTTTCAGTTTTTATTTAAATTTTTAGCATGTGTGTTAGTTTTTATTTTCATCATGAATAAAGTCACCACCTTGTTTTTACCTTTGGCAAAGATACAAAGTTTGTGCCATGATGATATATGATGATAGTTGCCGCTTTGTTTATCTTTGTACTTGTTTTATGCATGATTAAGCTAATACTCTCTTAAAATACAAATATGAAATTATCTAAATGCTAGCTTAATCTTTAGCAGAGGTTATGATAAAAATAAAGACCCATAGTGTTTTATGTGCTCTCAAGTTTTAGATGGATTAAAGATGATTTATTTTTGTTCTTAAAAGTAATGCTAACCTTGTCATAAATACCACTTGCATGTTGCTCTACCTATCCAGAGCCATATATATATTTGAGTGCAAAAACTTAGTATACAAGGTTTATTTTTGGGTGAGTTATTTCAGGCCATGATTTCTCTGGCCCGAGACTAAGAAGCTGGTCATTCCGTTTTTGCGTATCTATCTTTTTGCTAGCCTTTTTATCCGTGCATTGTGTATCCCCACATCGGAGATTTCACAAACCTCGCCGGATATCCACCCTTAAAACTAAAATATCATCTTTTGTGTTTACCTCCTTGACCACAACCTATCATTGAGTATGGATCATCAATTCGAGGAAGATCGCAAGATGGTGCCAAGATTGAAGATTTCAAAATATCTCTCCAAAGGAAAAATATTTCTAGTACCTACCTTATCTCTATCACCTCTTTGCCCGAGGACGAGCAAACATCTAAGCATGGGGGAGGAGGTAGGTACAATGCAATTTTAGAGTTCAAGGGGAGCAAATAAAAAAAGAGAGAGAGAGAAAGAAATAAAGAAAAAAAAAGGTGAGTATAAAGAAAGAAAAAAATGAGAAAAGAAAAAAATATATGAGTATGTATGATATAAAAATAAAATAAAGTGAACTCCCCGGTTCTCTAAAGTGCATTAGGAATTTCAAAGTTTCAAGATTAAAAGATCCAAACTCATCTTTCCAACCATGTGCAATCCGATAACGAGGACTTCCTTTGTGCCTCGGGATCACTCTTTGCCATTTGCACATGTCCACCTATCTCGAAGTGTGTGTATTTTTCTCTCCCCCTCCTTGATATAACATTATTTTCCAATGACCTTTTTGACGAGTCTCGGTAAGACCATGAGAAGCTTGTCTTGTTTTGACAACATCTCATTTATAATATCTTGGTAGGACTAAAACTTTCCCAAAGAGCTCCATATAAAGCCTACCACTTACATATATGTTTTGAGAGGGAAAGGAGTAGAAGAAATAGGCTTGAGAGACAAGATAAGATGAGAGTTCATGAGCAAGATGCAAGGTGGTTTAAATTTTTGAACTTGGCTTAGCTCATTTTCATCTCATTCTTTATTTCAAAATTTCTGAGATCCTTTTAAATTTTGGGAGCATGTTAATACTTGTGGGAAGAGCTTAATTAATATCTACCCTCCGTAGGGATGAAGGCTAGTACATTATGGAACTTTAAAGAACTAAACTTTTGAGAGCATTATGTTTTCTCGTGTATGATCAAGTGCAGGGTTTGAACAATGAAGGGCAACGATGATATCCATCGAAGGCTTACTCGAGGACGAGCAAGGTTTAAGCATGGGGGAGATGTTGATGGTGAATTTCCGTCAACCTAGCCATGAGTTTACCTTCGGTGTTGTCATGAATTTTATATCTTATCCATTGGAACTAACCCCCCGTATATAACAAGTTCACTCTTGCATGTCAATTTTGGAGTTTATTGTTTACATAGGAAATCTACGCTAAAGAGGAGACTTTCAGGATAAGTTCATCAAGCACTTTGGAAGAAGATCATGAAGCCCGACAAGAGTCAAGACACGTGATGAACATGACTCCAAATGACCCGAGGACCGAAGCATCAACGTGCAAATCTTCAGGGACTCAACCAGAAAATAGCGAAGCTTGGATGGCAAGCATTCAAGCCTTAACCGCGAAGGAAACGACGTCAAAGGCCCACATGCAAGTGCACACAAATAGGGAATCGCACGAGAAGCAACCGGGGAGGAAGCCGGGGCCGAACCGGGCTAAAAAGGCCCTGGGCCGACCGGCCTAGCCTGTTTTCGGCCCGGTTCGGGCTCCCCTTTGACCTAGCCCCTCTTCGGTCTATTTAAAGCCACGTTGCGAAAAGCCACGCATCAATTCATTCGTCATCCGCCACCGAGGAGCAGAGAAGCTTGAGGGACACCATCTCGGAGAGGAGGGTCGTGCTAGTTGTCTAGAGTTTCCCTAGCCGACGTGGGAACCTTGCATGGAAGACCACGTCGGAGCTCCGGAGCAAGGATCAAGATCGAGGTAGGATCCCGGTGGTGATCTTGTTCATGTAATCATTCATGGTGAAGTTTTTATAGTGAATCCGATTTCCAGCGATCAAGTGCCTTCTCGATGATTTTGTTCTCCCTTGGTTTTGCTTCTTCCTCAATCTATACTTAAGATAGATTGCATAGGGTGCTCTTGTAGCTGCGGTGGCTAGAGGTGCATACCGGACCGACCAAGTGTTTTCAACTTGTTCTTCTCGAACTCGCCCTAGGCTAACCCGCACGAATAGAAGTGCGTTGTGACAGAACGGTGGCTCCAAAAGGCGAGCGTCTTTGGAATCGGATCGGAGGCCACGGTTTAAAGATGCTTTTAATGAGATTCGCTTTTCTATCTTCATCTATCTTGTTTGGAGCTACAACATAAGCACGATCTAGACTCTCTAGATCGGTTATCTTTTTGCTTTGTCTTGCTACCTCTTGAGTTAGTAGATTAGATTAGATTAGATGTGTTTTCTTGATGATCTCTTAGATTAGATGCAATTTGCTTCTTCAAAAGAAAGAGTTTCCTTGCTTTACTAGATTGAATCCTTGCATTGCACATTGTTCCACGGATTCTATACCTTGGGTTCTCACACTTAAGGGAAGAAGGGTCCCTTGACTACGACGGGGGATTTGTCCGCTTGCAAATCCATATGAACTTTGATACGACAATCAACCGTCAACAACCCCTTTTTCTGGCGCCGTTGCCGGGGAACAAGCAATCAAGATCCAATCTAGTATCGCTTTCTTGTAAATACCTTTTTTTCAGTTTTTCTTTTTATTTTATTTTGCATCTCTTAACTTTGATCATCCTCAAAAAGAAAAAAATAATCAATCTAATCTAGTTTTTGATTAACCCTAATTTTTCTTTTTTTTTAGATTTTTTTTGTTTTTGCTAACCCTAACCGGAGATGGTTGGCTACCTCTCCAAGAAACCCAAATATTTTTGTGGATGATCTAGGAAAACTTTACAGGCAAAGGAGACGTGCAACACAAGCTAAAGGGTTGAAAACCCTAGATCCAAAAGCCGAAGTCGAAGGACCGTCGGAATCTCCAAGGGAATCACCACCTCCAAGTCCAAAGGAAGATCAACCTCAACCGCCACCCATGGGAGAACAACCGCAACCGGAGTGCAAGATCGAGCTATGCACCCCGGACGTCGTTGATCTACCTATCATAAACCTTCAAGACGCCAGATGGCCGTTCAAGATCAAGGTCTCAACTATCCGCATGGTGCAACACTCGCCTTTCACCGGTAAAGAGGATCCGAACCTTCACCTCCAAGCATTATGGTGGTGACTGAAACAGGGTGCACTAGGAAGGGGGAAGCAAAAAGGACATTTAACATATGCTTTGCCTGGGCATCCGAAATTCTAAATATTTGAATAGCACGCCAGTTTGTTCTGGGGGCTGGTCAGCGTTTTATACTGGTGGCAAAGGATGTTCCTCTTATCAAGACACTGGTACATAGGATGTTCCATTGTTAGGAACTACTCATTTCGTTTATGTACTTCTCCACTTAAATTGATGTCCGTTGTTAAGTAGTAAAGAACGAGAGGGCATACTTTGGCAGGGCCATCCACCGAAATGGATAAATTACCCCCGCCCCCGTCCCTTCCCTGCCAAACTCCTTGCCATCTCAAATCTTTCCGCCCCCATTTCCCCTTCCCTCCTCGCCGCTAGCCCAAATCTTCACCTCCTCTCCTCCATCATCCCAAATCTACCGCTCATAGCTTCATCCCCTTTCCCATCTGCCTTTGTAGAACCAGCAGCGACAACACAGTGGCACCAGGAGGGAAGGTCGTACAAAGGAAATATCCAGAACAAGGTACAATGTTTTCCTCCTCGGTTCCCCGGTGGATGCGTACTTACGTGTTTTCCCATGTGTCAAATCCCATGTGTGCACTAGTTTTTTTTATCAGGTAGATCCCATGTCTACATTAGGTCTTCTTAGGATCTTGTTTTGACTAAAAACATCCTTTTAGGATCTTGTGCGACTAGGAACATCCTACAAGTTCTTATAGAAGTTTTTAGATCTGACAGATCCCATGTCTACACTAGTTCTTCTCAGGATTTTGTTTTGACTAGAAACATCCTTTTCAGGATCTTGTTTCGGCTAGGAATATCCTACTTGTTCTTATAGAAGTTTTTAGATCTAGTTTTATTTACAGTGGTAGGCCAACCTTATAGAAGTTTCTCTGCTTTCCTAACAGAAGTAGACGAGCATTATGATTACGAGCGGCAGAGGGACATTAATGTCTTGAGGAATCACACATTCTTCTCTATGCTTGGCCTCAAAAAAATTAAATCACTTTTACCACCTGGCTGACCAAGCAAAAAGGGTACCAACGATAAAAGAAAACAAAATCTGGATCCGGAGTACAACCCGTCTGATGAACATGAATCTGACCCAGAGACATGTCAACAAGAGGTAATTTTATCATGAACTCGTTTCATGTATTAGTTATGTAGGATTGCTTCTGATCTTCTCTTTTTTTTGTTGAATTTTGTGTAATCATGTCACTCATAGCATACCTGTCATTGGAGGAAGATGGACCAAGAGAATTCGGGCACCAGATGACCCCACCAGAATGCCTCCTAGACTGACTTGGACCAAGGCAAGGGAATTGGCTTTAACTGATGGGAGTGGGACAACTCCT
Source organism: Cenchrus fungigraminus (assembly GCA_036936925.1). Lineage (NCBI taxonomy): Eukaryota > Viridiplantae > Streptophyta > Magnoliopsida > Poales > Poaceae > Cenchrus > Cenchrus fungigraminus. Next base: position 74,437,361 of record CM072770.1, read on the forward strand.
GTTACACAAGAATTGCCCACTGAAGTCCAAGCAATAGCAACCCACGATGAGAACATCATCGACATGACGACTGCAGAAGGCAAGTCATTTGATCTCATATTCGAATATCATAATTACGAACCAAATAATTATTAACTTGTATGGCTGTAACAAACTTGTTAGGTGATGCACGCCCTTCCAGAGCACAACGGGGGCCGCGGGATTCAAGAAGATTGGGCAGAGATCTGGACCGGATTAGCCGAGGCTTAAATGGCAAGATCCCTATACACATTCAAGAAGGGCTCAAACGCCCAGAGGCACCAACGCAAGCTGCAAAGTTTGCATCAGAAGGTGGGATCATAGTGCGTGGGCACATACCAATCCTTCCTTGCTGGAAGGACTACAATCCAAAGAAGAACCAACAACATGGTGACCATCTCAAGAACTACATGGGCAAACTAGCGGTGTGCATATGTTGAGAACCAGAGCGTCCGAGGACCGGTGGATGGTCGCTCCTTGGTGTGATGAGTGATTGACAATGTGGTGTTGACTGCTTCCTGGCCGAGTATTGCAGGTGCAGGTTGCGGCTTGATTTGCGTTGGTGCAGGTGAAGAGCGGGCGTGAAAGGTCTTAGCCTTGCGGGGCCTTCGAGGAGTGGAGAAACAAGTAGGCTTGGCTCAATGGACCCGGTGGCTGAACGAGATCAAGTGCGAGCCGCATGGTGCCAAGAAAAGCAAGACAAAGTCGTTGACTGGAGCCGATGCAGGGTAGCGGCTCACGACTAGAGTCTGCATGCAGGGTTTGCGGCGGTTCACCACAAAACCGTCGGGTTACTTGGTTGAGCCACAAAACCAAGACCGGAGGCTCGGCAGGCGGAGACGAGAAACGGGCGTGCCGAGAAGCTTTGATGCCGGGGGACACGCGGCGGGGTCGCAGGGCTTGCGTCGGGAGGACCCAGACTGCGGCGAAGCCGTGGCCGCCCAATGAAGAGGAGTGCTACTTGACCATCTTGCCACTGAGGGGTGTGTATCTTCTTTTATGTTCTAGGGGTAGCTTGGTCATTTGCCCAACCCGGAGAGAATTCATATATATAGCTCTAGGGTTTCAGGGCAACTCATCCATCTGGACTGCTTCTCATTTTCCCTGCTCTTTAGGCTAGATTTTCTCCACCGGTTTGTAGAGAATCTGACCTCCGAGTGTATGGAAGCATTCATGGTTGCGTCGATTTCCTTCTTGTGGCTCGAGTGATTTTCATGTCTTTTTCGGGCTATTTTCGTTGGATTTTCGTGCGTGGCTTGTTTCTTCAATTCTGAGACATTTGTGTTTGGATTTCTTTGTGAGGATCATGGATAGATGTCTTGTGCATCTTTGTGCTTGATCTTGACCCCTCAAACTCCGGATTTGGCCTCCGATTGAAGGATTTCGGTTGGAACCCTAGTTTTTTGTGTGAGCTCGGTAGAATCTCGATTCCTCTCGATTCAGTGGGTTTGAGGCTACAAATTTGTAGGTATAGCTTCTCCTAAAGATGCTTCATCTTCACCTATGATTTGGTAGCTTTCCCTTGGTTGATTCGGGAGATCGAGAGAGGGGAAGGAGGAGTTGACCTTTGAGACGTCGGGCTCGGGCTGCTGTTCCTGCACCTGGCAGACCATCCGCGCGGGGTTGGCGGACCGTCCTCTAGGAGCCCATCAGTTGGCTATTCGTCGAGTTCTTCATGATTTCTTGAGCGCCTCCCGTTCGATTCGTTTTGTTTGGGGTTTTTGTTTGGGGGAGGTTTGCCAGACTGTCCGCCCGGGGTGGCTGGACTGTCCACGAGGGTCGGACCATCCGTGGGTCGGGTACAAACCGTCCGATTTTCGCTGGTGCATACTGGTGGTTCGGGCAGCTTTTGCGGACTATCCGCTGTGGTCCTGCGGACAGTCCGCCCGGCCCTCGCGAACCGTCCGCTCGGTCACCGCGGACCGTCCGCCTAGGGCTTTGCAGTTTGCCTAAGTCCTTTGCTTCTTGTGTTGTGCTTCCGCTTGGGATTGGTTTGGGACTTGTTCCTAGGGTTGGTAGGTCCATTGTGACTACGTGACCTTGGCAAGTTCGTGTGGGAATCTGTGGTTGTGATTTTGGGGCATAGTCGAGTTCGACTCTTCGGAGAAGAATTTTTATCAGCTCCCATTCACTCCCCCCGTCTCTGGTCACCTAATCGGTCCTTCAATTGGTATCAGAGTCTGTTGTAGATCTTCATGATTCTAACCAGTCTAAGATCCAAAGATGGTGTACCAAGAATGGGGTTCGGGTCCTCCACACTTTGATGCTAAGGATTACCAGATGTGGCAGCATCGTATGTCTGCTTTTCTCTGCGGCAAAGGACAGATCATCTGGGATGTGACGGAGAACGCCTCCTATGTCCACCCCATCAACTTCCTTGCCCCAGGTTCTCGAGATATGCATGACGCCCACAACAAGGCAGTCGACTATCTCTTCTGTGCCCTTTACAAACCTGAATTCGATCGGGTTCGAGCAGAGGACTTAGCGTGCAAGATTTGGGAGAAGCTCAAGGTTGCTCATGCTGGGAACAACCAGGTGAAGGTGCACTTGTTTGTGACTTACCAGAGACGAAGAGAGTATGAGAACTTCACTCATCTCCCCAGTGAGTCCATTGACTCCATGTTTCAGCGCTTCACCGTGATTGTGAACAACATGATGGCTAATGTGACCATGTTGCCATACGATGACCATGACAGAGCCGTGAAGATCTTGCATTCACTTGACCGTACGTATGGGGCGCAAAGGTCGAGGCCATCCTTGAGTCCGACAACTATGAGACGCTCACCGTGGATGAGCTCTTTTCAAAGCTTAAGTCCTCTGAGGTTGATAGAGGCGTGAGAGGCAAGATCGAGAACCCGACTGACCCCCATAGTCTGGCTCTCATTTCCGATTCTAGGACTAACGCTAACCCATCCTGTAGGATGTACTCTTTGTCTTCTCTTGTGTCCTTACCAGATGGGGATTTTGACGAGCTTGGCGAGGACGACCTAGCACTATTGTTGAGAAGATTCGAGAGGATACAAAGTTGAACAACGACGACAAGCATAAGTCCAAGGACAAGAGGAGGAGGTCCAAGAAGAAGGATCATGGATATGGGAAGAAGGCACGGTCTCGAGAGAAGATGAAGAAGTCGAGCGACGTCGAGTCCGACTCCGAGGACACGTCATCATGCTCGAGTGATGAAGAAGAAGAGGGCGGCAAGACCAAGAAGAAGACCCTCAGCAAGAAATTCAACAGCCTTTGTGTGATGGGCCTAAGCTCCAAGGATGGTTTCTGCGGCATGACTCGCAACTCCAGCAGCAAGAGAAGCCAGAAGGACGCCTCAGACTCAGATTACGAGGACGAGGTATGTGATAAGCTCTCTTCCTTGAGCAAGAAGAATGAGGAGTTGGTTGACTTTCTTGATAACCGCGATCACATGCTTAGAGAGGCCAAGAAGCTTAGGAAAGAGCTTAGGGCTTTGCTAGAAGAAGCTAGGGAGAAAGTTGTTGATCTAGAGTCGAAGAACCTAGATGCTAAGCTAGAGATAGAATCTCTTAAGGCTGCTCCTATTGTGTCAAATGAGATTGATTATTGTGATTGCACTATTTTCTTGTCTAATTTGACTTTGCTTAAGGTGAAGCATGCCTCAAAGCTTGAGGAACCAGATGTGCTTAGGGCTGAGCTTGACGAGTTGAAATCTAGACCTATTTTGTTAGGAGTATGTACTGCATGTCCTAGCTTACATACAAGACTAGATGAACCTTGTGCCTGTATTGTTACTCTTGAGGCTACTTTGAAATCTCAAATTGCCAATGCTTTGCTCTACTTGTGAGGTTCATGCGGTGCAAAATCTAGAGCTTGCGCAACGTGTTGATGGCTTGCAAAAGGAGAATGATGATTTGCGCAAGTTGATGAGTTGGTTGTCTAGCCATGAACCTCAGCTTGGTATCATGATTGCAGCATTTAAGCACTTTGATGGTGTTGACGGCTGCTAAGTACCTAATTTAGGGCCGTCAATCCCTGCATTTCAACATGAGAATCATGCATCCACACTAGAATAGGGCTTTAAACTAACGATTTCCACAAGTGGATGTATACAGATGAATGCAGGTGTTTAGCATAAGAAATGAGGACAAAGCACACCTCTATGATCCTAGCACTTCAGGCTCAGCCAATGAGGGGCTTCCATGCAAGCAGCCCCTGGATCAATGACGTCACCAATCCAAGAGAGAGAGCCTCGGCGAATCAGAGATCGCCACGCAAGCATCACATGGATCCATGGGCCCACCAGAGCGCCTAAACAACCTCCAACAAACGTGTACACCGGGAACCGACCACAGGGCCCACCAGTCAGCCGCTCAGAGAAAGCACAAGCTGAGGCAGGCCACGTGGGGGTCGGCTGACCCAGGGATCGGCCGAACCGACCTTTGGTCGGCTGATCCCGAGCCTCCACGTGGTGTTTGCCCATAGGTCCTAGAGGCCATCCCCGGGGTGTCTCGCTCCACTTGATGCCGGTGCCCGCGCCTATAAATAGAAGGGGAGGGGGGTAAGAATAAGACAACACACTTGAAGGCAACTTCTTACCTTAGCCTCCTCTCCTCCTTCTCATTCCTTCTTGGTGGAGGTGAAACCTCATCCCACCAGGAATATGAGTGTGAGGAGGATCTAGCTTAGGTAGTGCTAGGTAGAGAGGAGAGAGTGTGGGTGAGTAGAAGGGAGATGCGATGATCCGTTCTTCGTTCATCATCTCTTTGTACCTCGTGAGTGATACTATTCTTCATTTAGGCTAAAGTGAGTATTCTGTTATATTCCAATTAGACTAAAGTCGTATTCATACATGGGTGATATGTTCTAGAATTCTTCATCTGTTCATCATTTAGAGGCTCGTGTTCTTCGTGACACGACCATTTGATCTTGTTGGCTCGATGAATAATTCTGCATTCCGTTTGTATGACTGCTTGTCAATTAGAATATAATGAGTATTCTACATATCTGAATTAGACCAAAGTGTCATTCATGTCTCTTTGTATTGTCTTGATTCCATGATGGGTAAGGTCTAGTTGTACTCGCGGGTTTGTCACTCCATATTTCTACGGAGTGCTATAGTGTTGCTGCGGGACGTCAGACGTAGCCGTGCTATAGTAGTAGTCGGTGGTGCAGACGTGGTGTCTGGACTACGAGTTATCCTTCAATTGTCCTATATCCCACGGTTTGTCTTGGGGTAGGCTGCGGTGGTGACAGCCATTGGACCCTTTCGGAATCCCCCACGTTCGGATACAGGTATAGGCAACCATTTGCCGTGAATCGACTGTTATAGCCAGGAGGGTCCGATGTCCGAAGCGAGATCCTTTGCAGCTTGTACCCCCCTAGAACCAAGTACCTACAAGAGATACCATACCTCTCGCCTACCTTAGCAGAGATCCTGTGTCCTTGGATAAATCACTCGTAGAGTACCCAATTGTTCCTTGAATTCGATACCCTTTGGAATACTCCCGAGGGATAAGTGCTACAACGGTGTATCTGTGCGCTTGCAGACTTGTTCGCACCCGTCAGTGTACCCGGGTGTTCCTTACACGCTCACGCTAGACGCGCCACTAGTGGTGAGGTTAAGAAATACCAACAAGCATTTCTGGCACTGTTGCCGGGGAACGGTTGTTGAGAATCTACGAACCCGATTATCCTCGTATCTTTTGTTTTCCTTTTTGTTTCTACCTTTACCCCCTTTATCCCAGGAAGGTTATCCTTGTACACACCTTCTGCCCAGTATGAGTGAACCAGTACAATCATCCTTGTGGAGGCGACCCGCCTCCTTAACACCCTGCATGGTTCACCCATCCTTCATTAAGTTAGTTGAGAATGATTCCTTCTCAGGGGAAAGTCATGAAAATCCCTACGCCCATGTGAGAGACTTTGAACAACTGTGCTCTACCCAGGGTAAGACCGGGGCGACACAGGATGTTCTTAGGAGGAACTTGTTCCCATTCTCCCTTTCGGGGGGAGCGAGAACTTGGTACCATTGTTTTGGGCGTGATCACCTCAATTGGGGAGCATTGAGAGCATCTTTCTGCACCCGATTCTTTCCTTTGAGGCATATCATTTCCCTAAGAATGATGATCCTCAGTTTCCAACAGAGAGAGAAGGAGTCCCTAGGCATGGCATGGCATCGTTTTGCCTCTATGACCGAGTCATGCCCAGTCCTTGATCTGCCAGACCTGGTGCTCTTGCAGCATTTCCGACTTGGTTTGCTAAGGGACAGTGGTATGATGCTTGATGCCATGTCGGGAGGCGCTTTTGTGTTCTTAGAGCCGGAGCGAGGAAAGGAAATTCTAGAAAAACTCCGGGATTTCAGCTCCCCGCCCGTCCTGAGCATCGAGGTAGCCAGCCGTGGTAATGAGTTGCCTAGATCCATCTTCGAGAGAGCTCGAGCCTGCATACCAACCTTCTCTACACTCTTGTCGAAGATGTCATTCTTGACTAGCAGGAATCTATGGGAAAGAGCACCTAGTTTGAGTTCCGCCCTTAGGTTCCCCTATCGTTTCTTCTCTTAAAAACCCGACCTCTGAGACTTAGTCTCGAAGGAAGGAGGAAAGGAGTAATCAAAGAAGGGTGGTTGTTCCTGGCAAGAACGACTATCTCGACTTCGACTACGACTTTCCGGGAGAGGTTATGATGGATATTTTGTGCTTTATGTCAAGGCCCAACCGGAGGTGCCGCCACACCGAGGGTCAGGTCAAGACACTAGCCCCAAGATCGCAAGTCTCTATACTTCTGGCCTTGGAAAGCACCACTTTACACCGATCCAGTTGAGCAGCCTATCTCATCATCATGAGCTCAGCTAGGACCGATGCCGATCAAGTTAAGTAGGCAAAAATCCCATCCTGACACCTTTACTTGATCGATGCCCTGCGGGAGTGTGGTTGCATCCTGATCTTTTTGCACTCCCGTTGGAAGCTTGGGTTGGCTTACGTGTCATCCTCACACTGGTGAGGGTGAGAACCCGTAGCAACCTAAGGAGAGAATGAACTAGCAAGTTTGTCACTCTTGATTTACAGCTTGAATGCTTGTTCGACCCATGTAATCTCACTCGCTTGATCTGGGGTCCGAGCATTCTTGAGCCATGCTTCCAGAGATATGGGTCCAGGTGAACCCCCTATGTTGCGCTATTTATGCGGAAAGAGTTTTAAGTAAAGCTAAAAGAGGAGTGAGAGCATTTATGCCCAACACCTTGTCTTAGCCATTACTGGAGCCTCCAACCTCAAAATCTACAGGACACCTGGCCCTGAGACCGTGAGCCTTGCTGTAACCCACAGGCCAAAGGGGAGGCCCAGCGGGGCCCATATGGGTTCGGCCGACCCACTAGGTCGGCCGACCCAGTAAGGGCGCCGCCGCCTCTCCCCTTTCGCATGTGCCTCCCTTCGTCCTCCAGAGATCTCCTCCTCGCCGCGTGACGGATTTCGAGCCACGCAGAACTCCATCCTCCCTGCTCCTTCCTTCCCACAGCAATCGCTATGGCCGACAAGAGCATCGTTCCTTACCCCGCGGAGTCCTCCTCTACAGAGCCCATCAAGGGAGACGTCCCTGCCATTGCTGCGTCTCCCAAAGAGGCAGCGCCCATGGAGGTTGTGTGTATTCTTGATGTGCGGCCGCTCGTTTCCGGTCCTCCGACGGAAGGCAAAGGATCGGGGGCAGCCAGGGAAGGACCCTCGGTTGCTAAGGGGGTAGTGGTCCAGCCCTTCGTGCCTTTGGCCTCCCGCTCCTCAAGTCGATCTGCTTTGCCTGGAAAGGTGAGGAAGTCGCGAGGACATGCCAGCAGCCCCTACCAGAGGGGGGTGGTGATTCGGCCGAAACCCGTGGTGATCCCGCCGTCACCGGTGGTTCCACCGTTTCGGACCGACGCTCCAGGAGCCTCAGGGGCAAAGGGCCATCCGGTCCCCACTGCACCGACGTCTCCTCCGCCTGCCCCTCAGCCTGGGAAGCCCAGGTTCGCTAGCCCAGGCAGCACCAGCAGGAAAGGTACCCGAGCACCGGTGACTCTGGAGGCAACCGACAAGGACTTTGAGCTGGGCAGCAGCTCCACACCACGGGCACCCAGGAAGTCGAGGGAGAAGACTCGGGCAACCGAGCAATCTCCCAAGACTCCCTCTGCCCGGATGGCCCCGTTGGTGGAAGAGCTTGGCAAGAAGTGTGAGAAGCTGGAGTCTATCAGTGCAGAACAGAAGATGGAGCTCACTGAGCTGAGGGATGACCTTCGCGACCTTTGTCATGGCCTGTGTGCCAAGATGAGGCACCTCTTTGAGGCCACAGGGCACGAGGACCTCTACGACGCGGAGTAGAGGGCTACGCCCATTCTTTATTTTCATAGGCGCTTAGTTCGGTTTAGTTTATTTCCTTCCATGTTTATTTCCCTTTCAATTCTTATTTCCATCATATGTGTAAAGCGCCTATTTCATTATGAACTTGAATAAAATAATTTGGCTCCACCAGTCAGATAACCCGGTCGAGTCACACGTGTGTTAGTTGTTTCTATTTTTGTTTGTCTTGAAGAACTCACCCAGGTACAAGATAGTGTGGGGGGGAGTCACACTCTCCAAACGCGAACATGATGGATATTTGCACCCACACCACACTCACACAGTGCTACGATCACTCGTGTTTAAAGAACCTAAACAGAGACACATTTTCACATCACGAAAACCCCGTTCGGTCTGCATCAACAACCAGCGCCGGTTTGCATCTCTACCTTATTCAACCATGATGCTTGAGTTTGTTATGCCCTTTTATAAAATCTTTTATGAGCAGCTCGAGAATTCTATGGTGATGCTTGATCCGTACCTGTGGTTGACATGCATAAGTTCTATCCCTTGTTTATACTCTTGAGGCTTGTGAACCATATCCTTATAAGGACACATGCTCATCTAAGTAGTTGACAAGAGAGATATGGTTTGATGACAAGATCTTAGCTCTGAAGGTATAAGTTCTTGGGTTTATATAAAAAATGCTCTAGCAGCTCTTCTTTGATATGTCGCAGTCCTACCAAAGCCATATGATGTTTTTAGTTGAAAACCTTGTACTCATATGCTGCTTGTTATTGATTTGAGCTTTGTCAAATCTCGTGACCCTATGAGCATTCTTTTCATGCTTTCATGATCAAGAATTATGTGCACACCACTATTTCCCCCTTGCTATGCTTCTACTCTGGAAGTTAGCATTGTATCATCCATCTATCCATCTACATAAATGCTCCATCATGTGCATTGATTTCTCTCTCCTCAAGTATTTTGTAAAGAGGCATGGCTATCCTAAAACATATATATATATATATATAAATATATATGGGCACATGAAGGTCCCTCGGTTGTAAAAAAAGAGAGAGAAGAGGATAGCCATGATTCTCATAACTTCATATATATATGAGAGAGGGAACCATGCAATGGAGTCATTCAGCTCATTCATCTCGTTTAGCGAATATGGTAATAACTAGCACCCATTCCGGGCCTAGTGTCCACCTTACCATATCTACCACATCCATACACGTGCACTTCTTGATCTGACTGTATGACTTGATTTACTCTTTGGATCTAGTTTTTGACTTTGCAATATATGCAATGCAAGTATGCCTTACTGTTCATATCCTACCTTGAGCTCCACATAAGCCTGCTAGAAATAGGATGGATTTAAGGCAGTCATGCCTAGGTGAGGATATATACACATTGAGCGACCTGAGAGAATCAAAGGAGGAGGCAGAGCATGTTTTTCTTTGAAAATCTTTTGAGAACCCCAAGTGCTTACCCTCAGATGTCTGAGGGATTCGATTCATGGTCATTCCTCTTATCAACAACCCAAGATGGCATGGTAGCCACTCCACAAAGTTCATAAGAGCAAGGTATGACCTGGAATAAGTCTTATGTATGTTTCATACCCATGGTTTAACCCGCTCAATCTCTTCCCTATTGCTCGGGACGAGCAAAGGGCAAGTGTGGGGGAGTTGTTGACGGCTGCTAAGTACCTAATTTAGGGTCGTCAATCCCTGCATTTCAACATGAGAATCATGCATCCACACTAGAATAGGGCTTTAAACTAATGATTTCCACAAGTGGCTGTATAAAGATGAATGCAGGTGTTAAGCATAAGAAATAAGGAAAAAGCACACCTCTATGATCCTAGCACTTCAGGCTCAGCTAATGAGGGGCTGCCATGCAAGCAGCCCTGGATCAATGACGTCACCAATCCAAGACAGAGAGCCTCGGCGAATCAGAGATCGCCACGCAAGCATCACATGGATCCATGGGCCCACCAGAGCACCTAAACCGCCTCCAACACATGTGTACACCGGGAACTGACCTCAGGGCCCACCTGTCAGACGCTCAGAGAAAGCACAAGCCGAGGCGGGGCACGTGGGGGTCGGCCGACCCAGGGATCGGCCGAACCGACCTTTGGTCAGCTGATCCCGGGCCTCCACGTGGTGTTCACCCATTGGTCCTAGAGGCCATCCCCGTGGTGTCTCGCTCCACTTGACGCCGGTGCCCACGCCTATAAATAGAAGGGCAGTGGGTAAGAATAAGACAACACACTTGAAGGCAGCTTCTTACCTTAGCCTCCTCTCCTCCTTCTCATTCCTTCTTGGTGGAGGTGAAACCTCACCCCACCAGGAATATGAGTGTGAGGAGGATCTAGCTTGTGTAGTGCTAGGTAGAAAGGAGAGAGTGTGGGTGAGTAGAAGGGAGACGCGATGATCCGTTCTTCGTTCATCATTGTTGGGTATTTTAGCGTCACACGAAATAAATCCGCAAGCGCACGGATACCGTTGTAGCTTTCACCTTAGAGTATTCCATGGGTATCGAATCCAAGGGAATGTGTGTGTACTAACTTCGTATGGTCAGTCCAAGGACACACCCAGATAAGAGGCAAGGATAGAGAGGATTCCTAAAGATAGCACTATAGATGAGATTAAAGGTCGATCTCTAGATAGAACATGGCTCAGGATACCGATAGCCCTGACTTAACAGGTGACTCCGTTATGCGGATCTATGTGGAACGGAGCTCTGACTATATCCAGCTGCGGAGGATCAACGAGGGCCAGAAGGGCTATCACCACCTCCTGGACTGCCTCTACCTAACCTTGGGATAAGCCGAACGGATGATAACCGGTAGCGTGTCACAACGTCCATGCTGTGGTTACTGCCGTAGCCAACGGACTACAACACCCTGTACTGATAGAACTACGACCACAGAAGAGAACTGATCTCACTCCCTATAGGTACTACTAGCTTATGCTAAAGGCATACGAGAGAGCACTCGTTCCCGTACTAAGCTTCCAACATATACGAACAACTTACAGCAGACAAACATATAAACCCGGGATCTAGCACTAGCAGAGGAAAAAGACTACTCATGCAACCTAGCATAAACTATTAGAAAGGAATCAAGAACACACTTTATTCTAATCAGAGCATGCAAGCATATTCACTTTATTCTAAACGACGAACATGCATACAAACGGGATACAAACTTGTGCACCTAATCAACTAGACCGAGGAGGCGTGTTCGTGAAGAACACGCGCCTCTAAATGAAGAACAGGCGAAGAACACAAGAACATATCACTTGCACTTTAGTCTAAATAGAAAATGCGGAAATACTTACTTTACTCTAATTGAAGAACAAGCATCCGTAGAATTACAACTCTCTCTCTCAATCTCCTACTCTCTAATCTACCAAGGAGAGGCCTCTCCTTTGAAGGGAAGCACTCATCCTTAGGTGAAGTAGTGAAGTGTGTCTCATTCTCTACCCCCTCCCCTCATATTTATAGGCCAAGAGGAGCTCCCTAGGCTGCCTTGGGTGCCACCAAAGGACCAATGAGGTGGTGACACATGGCGCAGAGGAGTGGGGGCCAAGTTGGTGAATCTTCCATGAGAAGGAGCTGCAGGCTTCCGGGCGGATATTCGGGCATACACCTGGCACCGCCTTTGGCTTGTCACGACAAGACGACATGTGGAAGGGCGGCGCGAGAGACCTCAGAGTGGGGTCGGCCGACCTGGGATTCGGCCGATCCCGGGGTGGGCCCGATCGCGCCGGTTTTCGTCCAGGTGACTGCCAGGTGGGTCCCAAGGTCGGTATGGGGGTGTTTGTGTTGTTTCTATCCCGTTATCTCATGGTTGTGGGCCCTTGGATCCGTGTGCTTGCTCCTGATTGGTCGAGAGTGTGCTTCTTTGGATCGGTGAGGTGTCATGGCCACATGGGCGTCTGTGTGGCAGCACGTTGCCACGTGGCCTGGTGTGAGGCCCACCGGGTCCACACGATGTCTTGTGCACATCTCTCTCATCCGGGCTCCGATGTATGCAAATGATATATCCGTTTCGATCATCTTGTCGAGCCCGTCGTAATGGTGCAAACCAATTTGGCATTTGAGGTTGTTTATGATGGTGCCATATCTAAGCCATTGGATTACTTGCTCTCAACTTTATCATTTCATGTGTATTTTAATGTGTCCTACAACAAAAGAAAGAAACACCAACACTTGTGGAAATTGTCAGTATAAAGCCCTATTCTAGTGTTGATGCCCACTTTCTATTCATTTTATGCAGGAGTTGACGGTGTAAAAGTGGTACTTAACAGCCGTCAACAACACCCCCACACTTGACCTTTGCTCGTCCCGAGTGAAGGGAGAACAAATCAAATGGGACATGATATCCAGAGGTATGAAGTGAGCATAAGAGATATTCCAAACCATACCTTGTACTTGTGAACTTTGTGAAGTGGCTATGATGCTATCTTGGGTAGTTGAGGAATGGAACGGTCATGAACCAAATCACTTCTGCTCATCATGTCTAGTAACTTGGGGTTTTGCATTAAATTTTTGAAACAAACCTTGCTTAGCTCCTCATTTGATTCTCTCAGATCGCTCAATGTGTATATGTCCTCACCAAGGCATTTGCCTTTCTTTCATCCTACTTCTAATGATGGCTATATGTGGAGCTCAGGGTAGGATAAAGATAAAGCATACTTGCATCACATCTATTGCAAAGTCAAAAACCGGATCCAAGGAGAAAATCAAATCATACGATCAGATCAAGATGTGCACGTGTATGGATGATATGGATATGGTAAGGTGGATACTAGGCCCGGAATGGGTGCTAGATATTACCATATATATGATGAATGTTGTGGTGATGAGAAGGTGGACACTAGGCCCGGAACGGGTACTAGTTATTACCATCAAATTTATTAGAACTCCTTTTTGTGTGATCACATCTCTGTCCTTTTTTCTTCTTTTTTTGGACATGGGCTATCCTTCTCTCTTTTTTTCATGCCTTAGTCATTTTTTCTTCACTCATGCTTTGAGCATGGGTTTTTTCTCTTTTTTTCATAGCCCATGTCTCTTTTTTCAAGAATACTTTTGGAGAGAGAGGTCACATATGGAGCTTTATTTTGTGGAATGGATGGATGATACAATGTTAACTTCTAGTGTAGAAGCATAGCAAGGGGAAAACGGAGTGCACATGAATCTTGATCGTGAAAGCATGAAAAGAATTCTGACAGGGGTCACAACAATTTGACAAATCTCAATGCAATAACAAGCAGCATATGAGTATAAAGTTTGCAACTAAAAACATCATATGGCTTTGGTAGGACTATGGCATATCAAAGAGGAGCTTTGCAAATAGTTTTCGGTTTTTCAAATAAAATTCCCAAGCGCTCACACATTCTGAGAGAAGATCATATCATCAAACCATATCACAAACATCAACTACTTAGATGAGCATGCTTTCCTATAGATTTTTGCTCACAAGCATCAAGATAATAAGTATGGAATAAAACATATGCAAGCCAACCATAGGAAAGCATGTAGAGCAAGTAGAGCACGATTCCATGAGCTGACTTAGCAGATAAGAATTGAAACTCATTCAAACTCATGAATCAAAGAGAGTGAGATAAAGGGTGCACATACCATCGCTCCTGAGGAATATGAGAAATAAGGAGGACCAGCAGTGGTTCGACTAACCCATGGGGCAGCTGTCCCACTCTAGTTTACCTTGTCCCTTTTCATGAAAGTGTAGTCGATGTAGTGCAATGCCTGTGTGGGAGATCTCAAGTGTGTATGTCGATGAAAAGCTTAGGAGATCTCCCACACACTTGTTCTTGTACCTGGTGCTGTCTTCAAACAAAATGGGAAAGAAACAAAAGAGGGACTCTACTGGTTCAAGAAACAGGGAGTCTTTATTCAAATTCAAATATAAATTCACCATGAGACCTAGCTCAAACAAGGCTGGCATGCCTTGGCTTACCTTCCTTTTTGAATCAAGCTTGATGACTTACCCCATTTGGATTCGAAATTCCTGCAAGGGTTAGTCCGCATATACAACCAATATCCATGTAAGCATCAACTATAAGGTTCATCAATCAAACTCGACACCATGTCTTGTTCGATTGAAGAAGACAGTTTTAACCTAAGCACCATGCTTAATTTAAAACAACCTATGAAAGCACGTAGCTAAACATGCATTCAAACCATGGTATTACAAACATAGATAAAGGAAGCATGAAAGCATGATCAGGCTATACTCAAAGGGACGTAACCATGAGCAAAAGAGGGTGAGCATCGGGCAACCTCCCGGAAGGGCTTTGTTTAAAGTCAAAAGAAGGACATACCTAACTGGGCAAGAGGCAAAAGCTAACATCATCTCCAAACCAGGATAAGATTGGATGAGAGGAACTTCACTCAGGATGCTCACATACCTCCCCCACACTTGAAGTTTGCATTGCTGGGCAACAAAACTCAAGTGTGTGGAGATCAAGCTCCCTTTTGTAAATGTTCTCTCAACAAAAAACTTATAAAGGTGTTGTAGTGATGTAGCTCGCATGTTCTTAGGTATCACCTGTCCGTCATTCTTTTCAATCTCCATCTAAGAGGTTAGCGACCAGAAATACCCGAAGGACAACCTTATCCTAAAAACATGCTCTTGCTTTTTATTTGAAAAGGGAAATAAAATCGAACCTAATCCAGGCTATCTCTTGGTAGTGCTTTGTTTACGGTCATAAGCTCGACCATGGGAACTTCTTTCCTGCAGCTGTCATTGGTGATGTCATTCCCGTCTCACCACCAATTGTTAATGTGCCATTGAAGCTTTAGCTGCAAGGTTAGTACCACAGTGCATACACGAAATCTGCAATGCTTATGGTAAACATATGCATCTACAACCATCCTTCTAAACTTTTTACAGGAGAGGACCATAAGGCAGTTGTAGTCCTCATGTGTGCTCAGTGCACTAAGCATGGCTGACTCTGGAAAGGCATGATGCAAGCATGGTTCAGGTGGTATATCAAGCATGATGCTACCATGCTCATCAATGGAATCCTTTCCTTTGGACTCCAGAGTCAGTGCCTCATAGATTTCCATGGCCCATGAATTCTCCATCTCAAGAGATTCAACGTGTAACATCGATGTTGATTCTCTCTCAAGGTCGAGAGCAACATGATATGGGCCAGCGGGAAGAGGCTCAAACTCGATCGAGGATGATGATGATCGTTCACCTTCACAAAGGTCAAGAGGATCTTCTAAGTCGTACTCCTGAGGGGTAGAAAATTCTACAACCTCAACGAGAAAGGGCTCAGACAATGTGAGCGGAGATACATGCATTATCTCCTCGAGTGGGTTTTGCTTGGGAAGAGGCTTCTGCATGGAACTTTCTGAAAACAAGGGAGTGGTGGTAGAAGTGGCTTCCCTAAGCTTTTCATCTAGGCTCCCTAAAGGTGTGGAGTGGAGTTTCTCTAATGGGAAGCCTAGGAGAAGATCAAAATCCATGATGTCATAGATATAAAAATCTAAGCACACCTCAATTTTGTTTATGATGATGGGCACATCCCTAGCGATCCCCCGACATGGGAAATAGTAGCCCCACCTGGGACTTTTGAAATATCTATGAGTCGGGATCAGGGGCTTGTTACCCACAAGAGTATCCATAAGGTACTCCGACATGACGCAAGCCCCGACAGTAGGGTCATGAACAGCTTCTACGACATTTCCTCTCATGGAACAAGGGATAGTCGTGGAGGTTGAGCTAACCCAAATTGCTTTGGAAGTACACTCTAACTCCTTTTACCGCTCTTTCTCCACGGCCTCCTTGAGAGATGTTTCATTTGGAGGATCAGGAGCCAAAGGAGGTATCGTAGGCCTAGGGGAAGGTTCTGTCAAAAGATTTCTAGTTGGCTGGATTTGGACAGAAGAAGGCTCCTTCCCTAGTTGGCCATGTAAGCAATTCGAGGTGTTTTTGAGATTTTCAAAAGGGTCATCCTCGAATTGATAGAGGAACCTTGGAGGTTGAATTTCTTCTTCCTCCATTGTTCCTGGTTCGGGAGAGGGCTCAACGGTCGAAAATTGAGATGTGGAAACCGTAGGTTCAGGTTCGGCTGTTGAGAGACTCTCATGGCTTGATACATACTCATCACGGAGGGGTTCGTTATGGTCAGTAGGAGAGGAAGAGTTTTCTAAGAGGCGATCTAGGATCTCCCTTCCTTCCTCTGTAGTTATGTATGCGAACTCACCTCTGGCAGTAGTGTCGAGGTATAGTGCAGATTCCATGTCTAAACCCGAGTGAAAAATACACAAGCATACCCGATCGGGTATAGACACGGTCAGGCTAGACGTCAACAAGTGTGAGAACCTAGCCCAAGCTGCACCTATGGACTCCTCCTCTAATTGCTTAAAGTTGAGGATATCACTTGGAAGGGATGCCATGTGTCTTGTAAGGGAGAATGAGTGACAGAAGTCAACTCGGAGATCTTCCCAATCATCCACACGCCCTATGATACGAGTGTACCATTGCTCCGCCCTCTTTGTAAGAGAGAGCGGGAACAACTTTAGCCTCAAGGTTTTCTGCGTTATTCTTGGGGGACCCAGGAATAAACACAGCCTCTCAAACTTTATCAAATGGTCAATGGGATCTTCATAATCAGCTCCAGAGAAGGGTCGATTCCGAACCATGGCTATAAACTCAGGGTGGAGTTCATTGATGAGTGTGGAAGTTGATGGATCAGTGAACTCGTTGGATGTGGTGGAGAGGTCGTGAAAGGATGGCCTCTCCACGGGTAACGGGGGTAAAGGTAGAAACGAAGAAAAACGAAAGATACGAGGACCACTAGGAACAAAGATAGATACAGCAACCGTTCCCCGGCAACGGCACCAGAAAGCTTGTTGGGTATTTTAGCGTCACACGAAATAAATCCGCAAGTGCACGGATACCGTTGTAGCTTTCACCTCAGAGTATTCCAAGGGTATCGAATCCAAGGGAACAAGTGTGTACTAACTTCGTACAGTCAGTCCAAGGACACACCCAGATAAGAGGCAAGGATAGAGAGGATTCCTAAAGATAGCACTATAGATGAGATTAAAGGTCGATCTCTAGATAGAACTTGGCTCAGGATACCGATAGCCCTGACTTAACAGGTGACTCCGGTATGCGGATCTATGTGGAACGGAGCTCTGACTATATCCAGCTGCGGAGGATCAACGAGGGCCAGAAGGGCTGTCACCACCTTCTGGACTGCCTCTACCTAACCTTGGGATAAGCCAAATGGATGATAACTGGTAGCGTGTCACAACGTCCACGCTGTGGTTACTGCCGTAGCCAACGGACTACGGCACCCTGTACTGATAGAACTACGACTACGGAAGAGAACTGATCTCACTCACTATAGGTACTACTAGCTTATGCTAAAGGCATACGAGAGAGCACTCATTCCCGTACTAAGCTTCCAACGTATACGAACGACTTACAGCAGACGAACGTATAAACCCAGGATCTAGCACTAGCAGAGGAAAAAGACTACTCATGCAACCTAGCATAAACTATTAGAAAGGAATCAAGAACACACTTTATTCTAATCAGAGCATCCAAGCATATTCACTTTATTCTAAACGACGAACATGCATACAAATGGGATACAAACTTGTGCACCTAATCGACTAGATCGAGGAGGCGTGTTCGTGAAGAACACGCGCCTCTAAATGAAGAACAGGCGAAGAACACAAGAATATATCACTTGCACTTTAGTCTAAATAGAAAATGCGGAAATACTTACTTTACTCTAATTGAAGAACAAGCATCCGTAGAATTACAACTCTCTCTCTCAATCTCCTACTCTCTAATCTACCAAGGAGAGGCCTCTCCTTTGAAGGGAAGCACTCATCCTTGGGTGAAGTGGTGAAGTATGTCTCATTCTCTACCCCTCCCCTCATATTTATAGGCCAAGAGGAGCTCCCTAGGCTGCCTTGGGCACCACCAAAGGACCAATGAGGTGGTGACACATGGCGCAGAGGAGTGGGGGCCAAGTTGGTGAATCTTCCATGAGAAGGAGCTGCAGGCTTTCGGGCGGATATTCGGGCATACACCTGGCACCGCCTTTGGCTTGTCACGACAAGACGACATGTGGAAGGGCGGCGTGAGAGGCCTCAGAGTGGGGTCGGCCGACTTGGGGATCGGCCGATCCCGGGGTGGGCCCGATCACGCCGGTTTTCGTCCAGGTGACTGCCAGGTGGGTCCCAAGGTGGGTATGGGGGTGTTTGCGTTGTTTCTATCCCGTTATCTCGTGGTTGTGGGCCCTTGGATCCGCGTGCTTGCTCCTAATTGGTCAAGAGTGTGCTTCTTTGGATCGGTGAGGTGTCATGGCCACATGGGCGCCTGTGTGGCAGCACGTCGCCACGTGGCCTGGTGTGAGTCCCACCGGGTCCACATGATGTCTTGTGCACATCTCTCTCATCCGGGCTCCGATGTTTGCAAATGATATATCTGTTTCGATCGTCTCGTCGAGACCGTCGTAATGGTGCAGACTAATTTGGCATTTGAGGGTGTTTATGATGATGCCATATCTAAGCCATTGGATCATTTGCTCTCAACTTTATCATTTCATGTGTATTTTAATGTGTCCTGCAACAAAAGAAAGAAACACCAACACTTGTGGAAATTGTCAGTATAAAGCCCTATTCTAGTGTTGATGCCCACTTTCTATTCATTTTATGCAGGAGTTGACGGTGTAAAAGCGGTACTTAACAGCCGTCAACAATCATCTCTTTGTACCGCGTGAGTGATACTGTTCTTCATTTAGGCTAAAGTGAGTATTCCGTTATATTCCAATTAGACTAAAGTCGTATTCATACATGGGTGATATGTTCTAGAATTCTTCATATGTTCATCATTTAGAGGCTCGTGTTCTTCGTGACACGACCCTTTGATCTTGTTGGCTCGATGAATAATTCTGCATTCCGTTTGTATGACTGCTTGTCAATTAGAATATAATGAGTACCCTGCATATCTGAATTAGACCAAAGTGTCATTCATATCTCTTTGTATCGTCTTGATTCCATGATGGGTAAGGTCTAGTTGTACTCACGGGTTCGTCACTTCGTATTTCTACGGAGTGCTATAGTGTTGCTGCGGGACGTCAGACGTAGCTGTGCTATAGTAGTTGGTGGTGCAGACGTGGTGTCTGGACTACGGGTTATCCTTTGATTGCCCTGTAGCCCACGGTTTGTCTTGGGGTAGGCCGCGATGGTGACAGCCGTTGGACCCTTTCGGAATCCCCCACGTTCGGATACAGGTGTAGGCAACCATTTGCTGTGAACCGACTGTTATAGCCAGGAGGGTCCGGTGTCCGAAGCGAGATCCTTTGCAGCTTGTACCCCCCTAGAACCAAGTACCTACAAGAGATACCATACCTCTCGCCTACCTTAGCAGAGATCCTGTGTCCTTGGATAAATCACTCATAGAGTACCCAACCGTTCCTTGGATTCGATACCCTTTGGAATACTCCCGAGGGAGAAGTGCTACAACGGTGTATCCGTGCGCTTGCGGACTTGTTCGCACCCATCAGTGTACCCGGGTCTTCCTTACATGCTCATGCTAGACGCGCCACTAGTGGTGAGGTTAAGAAATACCAACAGATGGTCAGGCGCTTGGGTCAGATAAAGTTGGAGAGTGTAGTGGTAAGAGAGAAGGGAAATTTGGGAAATCTCTAGTTCCACCACACACTACACCCAAGAACCAGTTTGCCTCCAAGCCAAACCAGACGCATAAACCGAGAGAGAAACCAAGTGAGAAGCCATGTGAGCAAGGAAAAAAGCATGAGAAGAAACAACAACCAACACCCAAGGCAAAACCAGTCCGCTTACGGAGGAAAAGGGATGAGAGGTTTGCTAGGGAGGTTGTTAAACAAGGACAGGTACCGACGTTCTCGTGGTGTGTCTGAGCCTCGTTTATGCCTCGGAGTGAGGGTGTTGTGCATACGGTCCCATCTTGGAGGGATCAAAGCTTTCCTACTCGAGGTGCTGAGAGTTTCGACTTTCGAGGTCGTGGTGTTGATCGGTTCGGTTCCTTTGGTCGTGGTGCAGGTGATGGGTATGTTGAGTCTGGTGGTGGTATGTTTGCTGGATGCTCTCCACCTCGTGATCAATACGAGTTTGGGAGAGGACGCAGCT
The DNA here is from genome assembly GCA_036936925.1 of Cenchrus fungigraminus. NCBI lineage: Eukaryota > Viridiplantae > Streptophyta > Magnoliopsida > Poales > Poaceae > Cenchrus > Cenchrus fungigraminus. The sequence continues at coordinate 74,457,829 of CM072770.1, forward strand.
TTGAGTCTCGGAGGGGCTACGAACCACGTTTTCCCTTTCGTGGTGCTCGTACTCCTCCAGTGAGAAGTGAGGTGATTCCCAGTGGTGGTCATAGTTTTGGTAGGATGAATTTTGCTAACCCCACTTTTGAGCAGATGGCTTGGCACTGGTTTGACTGTTTTTGTGCTAACCCCAGTGTTGAGTCGAGTGCTCGTTCTCGCTCTTGGTTTTGATTTTGCAGGCGGGAGGCTTGGAGGACTTTTGGTGGATCGACTCCGGAGGCTAGCGGCACATGACCGGAGATCGAAGGTGGCCCTCCAGCCTCACCCGGGTGGTGTCAAAGGAGGACATCACTTTCGGGGATGATGGACAAGAGTGATCAAGGTAAGTAGATTGGAGACTTTGGTTGTGTGACTCTTGTCAAGCCACTTTGCCTCTTTTGCTCTTTGCCCTATCACATGTATTTAGGGTGAGCTTTGTATGCTCTTTGGTCCTAGTGCATGTGTTTAGGGGGGAGCTTGTGAGCTTTGTGCCCTTTTGCTTGTTTTTGAGTTTGGGTAGGGAGTCTGATGTACATATGCATGTTGCATTTTCATTCTTGTATCATATCATGGTTTGCATCTTTGTATCATAGACTGCAGTTGTATCATATGCCTTAGAGATGTGCTTCTCCTATATACATTGATCATTGTGATATGCTGGATGTGAGCTTATGACTTTGCTAGTAAAGCTCTTGTGATGTATAGCTATGCTCTTGGTAGCTTTGAGATTATATGCATGTGGATGACTTACTTTTCAGAAAATGCTATATATGAACCTGTCTTGTGAGTTGAATGCCTTTCATGCTCAAATTGTGCTCATATCGCTATATCTTGCTTAATTTGTGCTTGGGAATCATGCTCTTTTTATTAGGGGTCAAAGACCCACTTGTCCTCATGAATGTTTAGCCTACATGTTACCTTGTGGAGAAGCCTAAGCTTCTTTTTGCCGCAAAGGCACTTCATGTACCATGCTTAATTTTAAATCATGAAATTGGTATATGAGATGCCTATGCTTGAAAAATATGCTTCTACGTCAAATGTGCTTTAAATTCCTTATCTTATGTGCTAAACCATTGCATGATGTCTACCATTGAGAAGTCTCATGTTTAGAAATAGACACATGGCTCGGTGGCTTTGACATGACATGAGATAGCTTGTAGGTGTTTGTGATGATCTTGTGATGAGAAATTGTGATGTTGCATGAAGTTTGTGTGTTATATGTTGTTTGTGCTCATTTTGGCCATGTTGAGGTCCTATGCTCATGAGAGGGCAATTTTGTTGAAAAATGCTTCTTTTTTATCATGGCTATGTCACATGCTTATATATCCCTATCTATCTTGTTGGCGATCCTTGTACTGAATATGTGGCTATCTTACTTGTCTATGTCTCATTTTTAGCATGTTGTAGTGCTCTTTGTCTATTTGAGAAGCACATGCTTGCATTTGTAGACTTGATTCAAGCATTACCAACAAGGGGGAGGAAAGTACCCAATTCACTCATCCAGAGGGAGTTTTGCATCAAGGGGGAGAAAAATTAGGAGAAATGCATTTGTTTAGGGGGAGCTTGCATTCATGCTTTAGGAGCTCTTTGTCGCCTGATTTTAGTTGTGCTCTTTTGCCGATGGTGTCGAGCTCTTTTGCCTCACCTTCAGGAGTCAGCAGTTTTGGATCATTTTATCTCGGTTGCGTCGAGCCATCGCCCTTGCCTTAGGGGACCGAGATTTTTCTCTCTCAAGTGATCTCGTTTTGGGTTTTGTTTGGCTTTTGATCACTTGTTTGAGTTTTTGATTCGTTTCTTTTTTTCTCTTTTCTCTGAATTGGTTACTATGTGTGTTGTCAATTCACTCATCAAGGGGGAGATTGAGGACCGGAGCGTCTGAGGACCGGTGGATGGCCACTCCTTAGTGTGATGAGTGATTGACAACGTGGTGTGGACTGACTCCTGGCTGAGTATTGCAGGTGCAGGTTGCGGCTTGATTTGCGTTGGTGCAGGTGAAGAGCGGGCGCGAAAGGTCGTAGTCTTGCGGGGCCTCCGAGGAGTGGAGAGACAAGTAGGCTCGGCTCAATGGACCCAGTGGCCAAACGAGATCAAGTGCGAGTCGCATGGTGGCAATAAAAGCAAGACGAAGTCGTCGACTGGAGCCGGTGCAGGGTAGAGGCTCACCACCGGAGTCTGCACGCGGGGTTTGCGGTGGTTCACCACAAAATCGTCGGGTTACTTGGTTGAGCCACAAAACCAAGACTGGAGGCTCGGCGGGCAGAGACGGGATCTGGGCGCGCCGAGAAGCTTCGATGCCGGGGGACACACGGCGGGATCGCAGGGCTTGCGTCGGGAGGACGCGGACTGCGGCGAAGGCGTGGCTGCCCGATGAAGAGGAGTGCTACTTGACCATCTTGCCCCTGAGGGTTGTGTATCTTCTTTTATGTTCTAGGGGTAGCTTGGTCATTTGCCCAACCCGGAGAGACTTCATATATATAGCTCTAGGGTTTCAGGGCAACTCATCCATCCAGACTGCTTCTCATTTTTCCTGCTCTTTTGGCTAGATTTTCTTCACTGGTTTGTAGAGAATCTGACCTCCGAGTGTATGGAAGCATTCATGGTTGTGTCGATTTCCTTCTTGTGGCTCAAGTGATTTTCGCGCCATTTTCGGGCTATTTTTGTTGGATTTTCATGCGCGGCTTGTTTCTTCAATTCTGAGGCGTTTGTGTTCGGATTTCTTTGTGGGGATCATAGATAGATGTTTTGTGCATCTTTGTGCTTGATCTTGACCCCTCAAACTCCGGATTTGGCCTCCGATTGAAGGATTTCGGTTGGAACCCTAGCTTTTTGTGTGAGCTCGGTAGAATCTCAATTCCTCTCGATTCAGTGGGTTTGAGGCTACAAATTCGTAGGTATAGCATCTCCTAGAGACGCTTCATCTTCACCTATGATTTGGTAGCTTTCCCTTGGTTGATTCGAGAGATCGGGTGAGGGGGGGAGGAGTTGACCTTGGAGAGGTCAGACTCGGGCTGCTGTTCCTGCACTTGGCAGACCGTCCGCGCGGGGTCGGCGGACCGTCCGCGAGGCGCCCATCAGTCGGCTGTTCGTCGAGTTCTTCGTGATTTCTTGAGCGCCTCCCGTTCGATTCGTTTTGTTTGGGGGAGGTTTGACGGACTGTCCGCCCGGGGTGGCCGGACTGTCCACGGGGGTCGGACCGTCCATGGGTAGGGTATGGCCCGTCCGATTTTCGTCGGTGCATACTGGCGGTTCGAGCAGCTTTTGCGGACTGTCCACCGTGGTCCTACGGACCGTCCACCCGGTCTGCCCAGGGCTTCGCAGTTTGCCTAAGTCCTTTGCTTCTTGTGTTGTGCTTCCGCTTAGAATTGGTTTGGGACTTGTTCCTAGGGTTGGTAAGGCCATTATGACTACATGACCTTGGCAAGTTTGTGTGGGAATCCATGGTTGTGATTTTGAGGCATAGTCGAGTTCGACTCTTCGGAGAAGAATTTTTATCGGCTCCCATTCACTCCCCCCCCCCCTCTCTGGTCGCCTAATCGATCCTTCATATGTCCACTCATCTACTAGCATAGTTCTTTGCATCCATTCTTGTCATCCATTTTTCTGATAATTGTGTTGTGCTAGGGGCAAGTTGACATTGACACCACCAGTGAGCCTGTAAGGGTAGCATGCAGTGACATGCTGAAGTTGATACAGAGACAGGCGAGGTATCGCCTAAAGCAAAAGTACTTCAATGATGTTCCAGCAAATGCAGTCCCAACTAAATCTCTTGTGACCAATCTGACCAACGCCCAATGGAAGGCTCTGGTTCACATGTGGTCTTCCCCTAAGCACATGGTATGATAGAACTTCAACTTGCCACTACCACATTTCCTTGCACTTATATATTGTTCTTATTCTTATTTCTTACATGAGTTTATATTATTGTAAAGGCGAGGTGTAGTACAAACACCGGTAATTGAGGAAAGGTCAAGTACCATCAGCGCACGGGATCTTGGAGCTACATTGTACAAGCTAATCTTGTGGTAAGGCGATGAACAAGTCATTTTTTTGCTCTGTAGTTCATTTCATGAACCATTTTACAATGCTAGCACTTTAATAATTATGCCTGTTTTCGAAACATATTTAGAGGCAGAAGTATACTGCTCAAGGAAAAGGGCTAAGTCCACTTGATTATTTCAAGTCCTTCCACTGCAGCAAGAATGGCTTCATCGCTCAAGTACAGGCAGCCATTGTAAGTACTTGTCTCCTTTTCCATTTTTCTTTGCAACAATACTAGAAACACGTGTGAGTATTTTATTTTAAACCTTCTATTTTATTTCCTTTTTTAGGCTCGCATGAAACAAATTGTCGCATAACCTCAAGGCGACTAACCAAGAAAGATTGCTGCTGAAGCAGTGGCGGAAGTTGTCCAATCTAGGACTTTTCGGGAAGTTGCTGGCATTCGCCTGCCCTCCATGAAAAAGACTAGGGTTACTAATGCACTTCAGGTTCAGGAAATACGAGCTAGACTTGATAATGAGAAGCAAGGGAGGCACAACTGCGGCAGAAGATTGTTGAACATGAGGCCGAGATGAGCGAACTGAGATTGAAGGCTCAACAACAGGAGACAACAATGAAGTTTCAAATAGAAGCGCTTAAAGATTTGAAGAAGAGCACAAATGACATGCATAATCTGATCTAAGGCTTGATAAATTTCATCCAGGTTTATCCTCCTCTCAACTGAAGTGTGGTCCTGGTGAACTTGTGTTGCTGATGACTTGTTGTACGTTGATTCGATTCGGTGCTAACTTGATGTATGTTGCACAATTGTACTATTCCCTGAATGTGGTGTGAATTATATGGAAGTTGGAAATGTTCTGTTTTATTGCTTGATTATGTGCTGGCGATCAGCAGCCAAAATAGTATACAGTGCTCTACGAAATGCAATATAGGCCCAGGAAAGGCCATGGGGATAATTGCCTAAAATCAAATGTCCCTACATAATGCAATATTGGCCAAGCTCGTTAGATGGACTAGGGCCTAAAATAAAATAGCCCAATATAGTGTGCAACAAACATTTAGGGAATAGCCACAAAAATAACACAAAAACCTGAAACGGGCTAAAATTGGCCCAACAATATTAGACGCACAAAGGCTCTTACATGGACCGGGCCTCAATTTGTGACAAACCGAAATCGTCATAACCCCCTGACACGTCGGAGCCATGATGGATCTCGGTCCGACGTGGCGCAACCGCCGAAACAGGTTTATCACGACAAGTGTTATGAATTTATACACGTCATTAAATTCATGACACCGCAAAATAAGATCTTGTCATTAATCGCGATTTGTGACGGTCGATTAACAAAGTCGACTTCGGTCGCTTCTGAAGTCCGCTCTGGCGGCAAAAAGTCGACTTTGGTCGCGTCTATTGTCCGCTCTGACGGCACGGCTAGTTCCCAAACTTGGAGGCTCATCACCAAATTACTATGAGTCGAGTAGTCTCTTCTACCTCAAAAGCTCCAAGGCTATGTTCAAATTGCTACTCGAAGGCTTCACTCGTTCTCTAGCTCGGGGGCTGCGCTTAAATCACTACTGGACATGACTCATACGGCTCACCTGGCGCAAAATGCTCGGGGGCTAGGCACTGCAAAAGTACTCAGATGATGACTTCCGCAAACATTGAAGCCCCTAGGATTGATTACTTAATCATTTCAAGTCTCGGGGGCTGCCATGCTACACCCATCATTCAATTTTTCCAAGACGGAAGATTCAGATAGATTGACCCTCAGCCACAGTCCACGACTCAACCTAAGGCTCGGGGGCTACACTCCATATGGAGTGTGATTTGTAATCGCACTTTGATTCCATATAAATCCTCAAGGTAAAGTATCTCGACTTTAAGACAGATGAGGTGGAACACATTCCAGTCTTTCGACCATTTGAGTACTATTGAAGACTTCTATCAGCCCGCAGTACTCGAGACAATCAAGAACTACTCGACGAAGCTTCGAGACCACTCGAACTCACAACTCAAGACTACAAAGTGCTCAGGGGCTTGTCGAGCATGCACCCCGGGTATCTACCTTGAATGACTCCTACTAGAATTCCCTTGTAATCCTACTAGGACTCATACCGTGTAATCCTACTAGGACTCCTACTTTGTAACCGACTAGGAACCCACCTCTAGACTATATAAAGGAGGACAGACACAATCCCTCCAGGGACAACACCCAAGCGCAAGGCGCAATATACACAATCCAAACAGGATGTAGGTGATGAGATCCAGTATAATGGGTACCCAAAGACAGTGAATACGAGCGAATCTCACAGCCACGATGGCCCCTGGAGTATTTTTGGTGGCTTTCTAAATTTATTTTCATGAAGGAAAACAGCCACAAATCAAGTGGTATTCTGGGAATTATTTCTGTGAGGGAAAACGGCCACAAATCAAGGCCATGACATCACGTGCCCTCTGTTGGGTATTTTAGCATCACACGAATAAATCCGCAAGTGCACGGATACCGTTGTAGCTTCCACCTCAGAGTATTCCAAGGGTATCAAATCCAAGGGAATGTGTGTGCACTAACTTCGTACAGTCGGTCCAAGGACACACCCGGATAAGAGGCAAGGATAGAGAGGATTCCTAAAGATAGCACTATAGATGAGATTAAAGGTCGATCTATAGATAGAACTTGGCTTAGTGTACCGATAGCCCTGACTTAACAGGCGACTCCGGTACACAGATCTATGTGGAAGGAGCTCCGACTATATCCAGCTGCGGAGGATCAACGAGGGCCAGAAGCGTTGTCACCACCTCCTGGACTGCCTCTACATAACCTTGGGATAAGCCGAACGGATGATAACCGGTAGCATGTCACAACGTCCACGCTGTGGTTACTGCCGTAGCCAACGGACTACGGCACCCTGTACTAATAGAACTACGTCCAGGGAAGAGAACTGATCTCACTCACTATAGGTACTACTAGCTTACACTAAAGGCATACGAGAGAGCACTCGGTCCCGTACTATGCTTCCAACGTATATGAACGACTTGCAACAGACGAATGCATAAACCCAGGATCTATGCACTAGCAGGGGAAAAAGGCTACTCATGCAACTTGGTATAAACTATTAGAAAGGAATCACGAACACACTTTATTCTAATCAGAGCATGCAAGCATATCCACTTTATTCTAAACGACGAACATGCATACAAACGGATATGCGCACTTATGAACCTATGCTACAAGATCAAAAGGTTGTGTTCGAAGAACACAAGCCTCTAAATCAAGAACAAGCGAAGAACACAAGAACATATCACCTATGTATGAATGCCACTTTAGTCTAAATAGGAAATGCGGAAATACTTACTTTACTCTAATTGAAGAACAAGCATCCATAGAGATACAACTCTCTCACTCTCCTACTCTCTAATCTACCAAGGAGAGGCCTCTCCTTTGAAGGGAAGCTCTCATCCTTGGGTGAAGTGGTGTGTCTCTACTCTTACCCCCTCCCCTCATATTTATAGGCAAGGGACAAGTGCTTCCCTCCCTCTTTCCCTTGCTCCCCTTGCGCCACCTGGCGGCCTCCTGTGCAGGAACACTACGGTGGAAGCTTCCTTGAGGCGGTGGAACAGAAAACCAGGAGAAAACTGGATCCTAGGGGCGTGAACTAGAGCTAAACCAGAGTCTGGGTCACTAAACCGGTGCAAAACAGGGAAAAATCCGCGGCTAACTAGCAGAACTGGCCGAACTGGGGCAACCGACGTCCGGCCGGCCTACCACGGCGCACCATGCGTCCCAACGGCAGCCGGCGCGTGCCCCGCGCTCGCCCGCTCGGGTTGACCTGCGGTGTGGGCCTGCGGCCAGTGGCTGCCTGCCACGTGGTGCCGCCTGGTGCCTCCCGCGCGGACGTCGTACGGTGCTGGGGTGTTGACGTCATGATGACGTTAGCATCCCATGATATATTGTCCCTTTAATATCTTTTGCATCCGAACTCCAAAGTTGTCAAATGATATGTCCATTTTGATCCTCTCGATGAGCTCATCGCAATGGTGCAATCCAATTTGGTATTTGAGATTGTTTATGATGATGCCATATTCATGCCATTGGTTTGCTTACTCTCGGCTTTATCATTTCATGTGCATTTTATTATGTCCTGCAACAAAAGCCAGAAACACCAACACTTGTGGAGATTGTCAGTATAAAGCCCTATCCTAGTGTTGATGATCACTTTTCATTTATTTTATACAGGAGTTGATGGTGTAAAAGTAGTACTTAATAGCCGTCAACAACACCCCCACACTTGACCTTTGCTTGTCCCGAGTGAAGGGAGAATAAACCAAGGTGAGACATGATATCCACAGGTATGAAACAAGCATAAGAGATATTCCAAACCATACCTTGTACTTGTGAACTCTGTGGAGTGTCTATCAAGCCATCTTGGGTAGTTGGGGAACGGAACGGTAATGAATCAAGTTACTCCTGCTCTTCATGTCAAGTAACTTGGGGTTTTGCAATAAGTTTTCAAAAACAAACTTTGCTTAGCTCCTCATTTGATTCTCTCTGATCGCTCAATGTGTATATGTCCTCACCAAGGCATTTGACTTGCCTTTCTTTCATCCTACTTCTAATGATGGCCTTTATGTGGAGCTCGGGGTAAGATAAAAGATAAAGCATACTTGTATCACATATATTGCAAAGTCAAAAACCGGATCCAAGGAGAAAATCAAATCATACAATCAGATCAAGATGTGCACATATATGGATGTGATGGAAATGGTAAGGTGGATACTAGGCCCGGAATGGGTGCTAGATATTACCATATATATGATGAATGTTGTGGTGATGGTAAGGTGGACACTAGGCCCGGAATGGGTACTAGTCATTACCACCAAATTTATTGGAACTCCTTTTTGCATGATCACATCTCTCTCATTTTTCTTCTTTCTTTTGGACATGGGCTATCTTTCTCTTTTTTTTCTTCGTGCTTTGAGCATGTTTTTTTTTCACCTATGCCTTTGAGCATGGTTTTTTTTGCATAGCCCATGCCCTTTTTCAAGGATACTTTTAGAGAGAGAGGTCACATATGGAGCTTTATTTTTGTGGAATGGATGGATGATACAATGCTAACTTCCAGTGTAGAAGCATAGCAAGGGAAAATGGAGTGCACATGAATCTTGATCATGAAAGCATGAAAAGAATTCTCACAAGGATCACAACAATTTGACAAAGCTCAATGCAATGACATGCAGCAAAAGTGTATAAAGTTTTCAAGAAAACTCATCATATGGATTTGGTAGGACTTTGGAATATCAAAGAGGAGCTTTGCCAAGGGTTTTCAATTTTTCAAATAAAATTCCCAAGCACTCAAACATTTAGAGAGAAGATCATATCATCAAACCATATCACAAACACTGACTACTTAGATGAGCATGAGTTCCCTAATGATATTTGTTCACAAGCAACAAGATAATAAGTATGGAATAAAACATATGCAAGCCAACCATAGGAAACATGTAGAGCAAGTTGAGCACGATTCCATGAGTTGACTTAGTAGATAAAAATTGAAACTCATTCAAACTCATGAATCAAAGAGAGGGAGATAAAGGATGCACATTCCATCGCTCCTGAAGAGTATATGAAGCAAGGAAGACCAGTGGTGGTTCAGCTGACCCATGGGGCAGCCGACTCACTCTACTTTACCTTGTCCCTTGTCATGAAAGCGCAGTCGATGTTGTGCAACGCCTGTGTGGGAGATCTCAAGTGTGTATGTCGATGATAAACTTGGGAGATCTCCCCCACACTTGTTCACGTACCTAGTGCTGTCTTCAAACAAAATGGGAAAAAAACAAAAGAGGGACTCTACTGGTTCAAGAACCAGGGAGCCTTTATTCAAATTCAAATATAAGTTCACCATGAGACCTAGCTCAAACAAGGCTGACATGTCTTGGCTTACCTTCCCTTTTGAATCAAGCTCGATGACTTACCCCATTCGGATTCGAAAATTCCTACAAGGGTTAGTCCGCGCATACAACCAATATCCATGAAAGCATATACTATAAGGTTCATCAATCAAACTCGACACCATGTCTTGTTTGATTGAAGAAGATAGTTTTAACCTAAGCACAATGCTTAATTCAAAACAACCTATGAAAGCACGTAGCTAAACATGCACTCAAACCATAGCATTACAAACACAGAGAAAGGAAGTACGAAAGCATGATCAAGCTATCTTCAAAGGGGCATAAACACGAGCATGTGATGGTGAACAACGGGCAACCTCCCGAAAGGGCTTTGTTTAATGTCAAAAGCAGGACGTACCTAGCTGAGCAAGAGGCAAGACCTAACATGATCTCCAAACCAAGATAAGATTTGTTATGAGAGGAACTTTACTCGAGATGCTCACATACCTCCCCCACACTTGAAGTTTGCATTGCTAAGCAACAAAACTCAAGTGTGTGGAGATCAGGTTTCCTTTTGTAAATGTTCTCTCAACAAAACTTATAAAGGTGTAGTAGTGATGTAGCTCGCATGTTTCTTAGGCATCACCTGTCCATCATTCTTTTCAATCTCCACCTGAAAGGTTAGCAACCAAAAATACCCAAAGGACAACATTATCCTAAAAACATGCTCTTGCTTTTTATTTGAAAAGGGAAATAAAATCTAACCTAATCCAGGCTATCTCCTGGTAGTGCTTTGTTTATGGTCATAAGCTCGACCATGGGAACTTCCTTCCTGCAACTATCATTAGTGATGTCATTCCCGTCTCACCGCCAATTGTTGATGTGTCATCAAAGCTTTAGCTACAAGGTTAGTGCCATAATGCATACACGAAATCTGCAATACTTATGGTAAACATATGCATCTACAACCATCCTTCTAAACTTTTTTTACAGTAGAGGACCATAAGGCGATTGTAATTCTCGTGCGTGCTCAGTGCACTAGGCATGGCTTACTTTGGAGGAGCCTAATGTGAGCATGGTTTAGGTGGTATATCAAGAGTGAAGCTACCATGCTCGTTTGTGGAATCCTTCCCTTTGGACTCCAGAGTCAGTGCCTCATAAATTTCCATGGCCAATGATTTCTCCATCTCAAGAGATACATCATGGAAGCTCGATGTTGATTCTCGATCAAGGTCAAGAGCAACATTGTATGGGCCAGCAGGAAGAGGCTCAAACTCGGTCGATAGTGATGATGATCGTTCGCCTTCACAAAGGTGAAGAGGGTCTCCCGAGTCATACTCTTGAGGGGTAGAGAGTTCTACAACCTCAATGAGAATGGGCTCGGATGATGCAAACGGAGATACATGCATCATCTCCTCAAACGGGTTTTGCTTGGGAAGGGGCTTCGCCATGGAATTTCCTGAATACAAGGTAGCGGTGGCAGAAGCGGCTTCCCTAAGCTTTTCATTCAAGCTCCCTCGGGATGCATCGAGAAGTTTTTCTACAAGGGAGCCTAGCAGGAGATCAAGATCGAGGACATCAAAGATGTGGAAGTCTAGATTAAGCTTGATCTTGTCTACTATGAGTGGCATGGCACATGCAACCCCTCGACACTCAAGAATATGTCCGGAGGGACAACTCTTGAGGAGTTTGTCGGATGGTCTTAGCATAACGTTGCCCAACAAAGTATACGCTATGTGCCATGGCATAATGTTAACCTCTATAGTGGGGTTAGGATGGGCTTCTACGATAATTCCTTTTATGCAATAAGAAATGATCGTAGAGGGTGAACAAATCCAAAGTGCTTCGGAAAAGTTTCCCACTCCAGTTGACCACTTCTTCTCCATGGCCTCCATGATAGATGTTTTGTTTGGAGGATCAGGAGGCAAAAGAGGTACCGTAGGCCTAGGGGAAGGTTCTGTCAAAAGATTTCTAGCTGGCTGGATTTGGACAGAAGAGGGCTCCTTCCCTTTTTTGACATCTAAGCAATTCGAGGTGTTTCTGAGATTTTCAAAAGGGTCATCCTCGAATCGATAGAGGAACTCTGGAGGCTGAATTTCTTCTTCCTCCACTGTTCTTGGTTCGGGAGAGGGCTCAACAGACGAATCTTGGGATGTGGAAGTCAAAGGCTCAGGTTCAGCTGTTGAGAGACTCTCATGGATCGACTCTGATTCTTGGTGGAGTTCGTTATGGCAGGTAAGAAGGGAAGAGTTTTCTAAGAGGCTGTCTAGTATTGCTCTTCCTTCCACTAGAGTTTTGTGTGCAAACGAACCTCCAGCAGCGATGTCAAGATCTTGGGCAGCGTCCATGTCTAAACCCATGCAAAATGTGTAAAGCAAGACATCATCGGTTAGAAATGAGCCGGGTCCAGATGCACAAAGGCGAATGAACCTAGCCCACGCTGCTCCTATAGACTCCTCCTCTAATTGTTCGAACTCGAGAATATCCCCTGGGAGAGAGGCCATATGAGTATACCATTGCACCATTCTTTCCACAAGAGAGAATGAGTTGCAAAAGTTATCTCAAAGTTTGCCCCAATCACCATTTACACTTTTTACAGTGTCAGTGTGCCATTGCTCTGCCTTCCTGACAGAGAGAGGGGGAACAACTTCCACCTTATGGATTCCTACGTCATGCCTGGGAGAACCAGACGTGAACACAGTTTCTCAAATTCTTCCAAGTGAAAGTAGGGGTCTTCATTGATAGCTCTAAAGAAGGGTGATCCTGAACCATGCCCATAATGTGGAAATGAAGTTCATGGTCGGATGTGGAAGTTGATGGATCATTGAACTCATAAGTTGAGGCGGAGAGGTCGTAAAAGGATGGCCTCTCCATGGGCAACGGGGGTAAAGGTAGAATAAAGGAAAGTGAAAAGATACGAGGACCACTGGGTACGAAGATAGATACAGCAACCGTTCCCCGGCAACAGCGCCAGAAAGCTTGTTGGGTATTTTAGTGTCACACGAATAAATCCGCAAGCGCACGGATAACGTTGTAGCTTCCACCTCAAAGTATTCCAAGGGTATCGAATCCAAGGGAACGTGTGTGCACTAACTTCGTACAGTCGGTCCAAGGACACACCCAGATAAGACGCAATGATAGAGAGGATTCCTAAAGATAGCACTATAGATGAGATTAAAGGTCGATCTCTAGATAGAACCTGGCTTAGGGTACTGATAGCCCTGACTTAATAGGCGACTCCGATACGCGGATCTATCTGGAAGGAGCTCTGACTATATCCAGTTGCGGAGGATCAACAAGGGCCAGAAGGGCTGTCACCACCTCCTGGACTGCCTCTACCTAACCTTGGGATAAGCCAAACGGATGATAACCGGTAGCGTGTCACAACGTCCATGTTGTGGTTACTGCCGTAGCCAACAGACTACGGCACCCTGTACTAATAGAACTACGTCCACGAAAGAGAACTGATCTCACTTACTATAGGTACTACTAGCTTACACTAAAGGCATACGAGAGAGCACTCGGTTCCATACTATGCTTCCAACGTATACGAATGACTTGCAGAAGACGAACGTATAAACCCAGGATCTACGCACTAGCAGGGGAAAAAGGCTACTCATGCAACCTGGCATAAACTATTAGAAAGGAATCACGAACAAACTTTATTCTAATCAGAGCATGCAAGCATATCCACTTTATTCTAAACGACGAACATGCATACAAATGGATATGAGCACTTATGAACCTATGCTACAAGATTGAAAGGTAGTTTTCGAAGAACACATGCCTCTAAATCAAGAACAAGCGAAGAACACAAGAACATATCACCTATGTATGAATGCCACTTTAGTCTAAATAGGAAATGCGGAAATACTTACTTTACTCTAGTTAAAGAACAAGCATCCATAGAGATACAACTCTCTTACTCTCCTACTCTCTAATCTACCAAGGAGAAGCCTCTACTTTGAAGGGAAGCTCTCATCCTTGGGTGAAGTGGTGTGTCTCTATTCTTACCCCCTCCCCTCATATTTATAGGCAAGGGACAAGTGCTTCTCTCCCTCTTTCCCTTGCTCTCCTTGTGCCACCTGGTGGCCTCCTGCACAGGAACATTACGGTGGAAGCTTCCTTGAGGTGGTGGAGAAGAAAACCGGGAGAAAACGGGAACCTAGGGGCGTGAACCGGAGCTAAACCGGAGTCTGGGTCGCTAAACCGGTGCAAAAGAGGGAAAATCCGCGGCTAACCAGCAGAACCGGCCGAACTGGGGCAACTGATGTCCGGCCTGCCTACCACGTGAGAGCCAGGTGTGGTTCGAGGACCGGTGGATGGTCGCTTCCTGGTGTGATGAGTGATTGACAACATGGTGTGGACTGATTCTTGGCTAAGTATTGCAGGTGCAGGTTGCGGCTTGACTGGTGCAGGTGCAGGTGAAGAACAAGCGCGAAAGGTCGGTGCCGGTGAGGCCTCTAGGTGTGGAGAAGACAAGTAGGCTTGGTTCGAGGGACCCGGTGGCCAGCGGGGTCAAGTGCGGGCCGCATGGTGGCAAGAACGGCAAGATGAAGTCATGGACGATTTCTTGGTTGAGCCTCAAAACCAAGGTCGAGCCGGGACTACGTGGCAGCCGAGTCATGAGTGGTGATTGGCGGAGGCTACACCGAGTTCGCGGGGTTTCCGGTGGTTCACCAGAAAACCACTGGGTTCCTTGGTTGATCCACAAAGCCAAGACCGAAGAACCGAAGACGGAGGTGCAGCAGCTCCAGACCGGTCTGACCGGTGGGTACCGGTCTGACCGGTGTGCGACGACGCAGTTCGGAATCTTCGAAGCGGAGGACACGCGTCGGGATCGAAAGGCTAGCGTCGAGGCTAAGCAAGTTTGCGGTCGCTGGGCATCCGTCCGATGGAGCGAAGAGAAAGATTTCCGAATTCGCCCTTGAGGGGCATGTATCCCTAGTTAGCTAGTAAGGGTATTTTAGTCTTTCGGTTGCCTCCATATAACCCAAGGGGTGAGAGGATGGCAGCCATCTCTTGGAACCCTAGCTCATTTGGTTTTCCTATTTTTCCTTCCTATTTTCCTAGGATTTTCGTAGGACTAGCTTGAGAGCTTCATGGTGAGATCTTGTGAGACGGAAGGATGATCGGACGGCAAGCTAGACCTTGTATGAACCTCTTTGGTATGTATAGATGATTCGGCGTGGTTCCTCAAGGCTTGGATGTGTCTTTCCCGTTTCTCCTTTTTGGTGATTTTCGGAGCCCTTTCTTGGCGATTTTCTTGGAGCGATTTCGAGGCCTTTCTCTTTGGGATTTGGTGGGGGATGTATGCATGAATCCTTCGTGGTTCTTTTTCCTTTGATTCCCCTTCCAAATCCGTGAGCAAAGGGGCTCGATTTTGGGGTTTTCGTGGCTCTAGGGTTAGAGGCGTTCTTGGTGGGATTTCTTCGATTCCTCTTGATTTGACAAGTTTTGGTGGACCAAATCTTGGCTATGGAGTACCCATGAGGTGTTCCTACTATCCCCAAAGTCTTGCGCAAAACCGTGGAGCGAATCGGGAGTTGGATTTGGGGTAGTTGACTCGCGGGCGATGTTCATCCCGAGCTGCCCAGGCGCGACCGGTCTGACCGGTGCTCTTGACCGGTCTGACCGGTGCTAGCCCTTGGTGGGTTTTTGTCTCGGGGAATAGCCTTGTCCGTGTGGTTTTGTCCCGTGGTCCTGCTGATCAGTTCTTGGCGTGTTTGGAGTTGTTTTGCTAGGTTTTGTGAGGGGTTCTTCTTCCTTCCAGGTTGTGTTTCGAAGGTGGTTTTTGTTCCAGGGCCTAGAGGAGTCACTGAGGCTTCCTGGAATGTTTGCTGTGCGGCTGCTGTAGCCACCGGCCTGACCGGCTCTGTCCACCGATCTGACCGGTGTCACCGGTCTGACCGGTGTAGCATAGGCAGCAAGCCATGCAAGTTTCCGCTGTGTGTTTTGGTGAGTTCTGGCTCGGAGGGTTGAGTGTTGGTTCCTAGGACCAGTAGCACTCCAGTGGCTGCGTGGTCTTGGCCAACTTGGGTAGTTGGGTCGGAGACGTGAGTTGGAAGCCGTGTTCGTCTTGTTGGAGTTCTCATCTCCTTCGAGAAGAATTTTTATCGGCTCCCATTCACTCCCCCCCTCTCTGGTTCGCCTAATCGGTCCTTCAATTGGTATCAGAGCCGGTTCGGGTCTTTATTGACTCTTACCAGTCTAAGATCCAAAGATGGCGTACCAGGAACGGGGTTCGGGTCCTCCGCACTTCGATGGGAAGAACTACTAGATGTGGCAAAGGCGGATGGCGGCGTTCCTCCGCGGAAAGGGTCAGATCCTTTGGGATGTCACGGTGAACACAGCTTATGTTCATCCGATGAACTTCCTTGCTCCAGGATCGAGGGATATGTTCGAAGCCAACAACAAGGCTGTCGACTACTTGTTTCGTGCTCTGTGTCAGCCTGAATTCGATCGGGTTCAGACAGAGGACTTAGCTTGTAGGATTTGGGAGCAGTTGAAGGATGCTCATGCTGGGAATGCTCAGGTTCAGGCTCGGATGTACGCGACTTACCGGAGAGAGTACGAGAACTTCACTCATCTCCCCAGCGAGTCCGTCGATGCCCTTTTCCAGCGATTTACGGTCGTTGTGAACAACATGAGAGCCAATGTGGACGTCCTCCCATACAATGATCATGATAGAGCCGTGAAGCTCTTGCACTCGTTGGATCGTACCGTATGGGACGGGAAGTTTGAGGCTATTGTTGAGTCCGAGAAGTATGACACCTTGACGGTGAACGAGCTGTTCTCGAAGCTCAAGTCGGCTGAGTTGGACCGTGGTATGACAGCCAAGATCGAGAGCCCGACTGATTCTCATAGTCTCGCTCTCGTTAGTGGCAAAGGAGCTAAGTCTAACGCTAACGCATCCTCCAGGATGTACTCTCTGTCTTCTTTGATGTCTTTGCCAGACGAGGAGTTCGACGTGCTTGGAGAGGACGAGCTGGCATTGCTGACCAGGCGGTTCGAGAGGCTGCACGAGAACCGGGTGAACACGAGGAGGACAGCACGGATGTGTTTTCAGTGCGGCAAGCCAGGACACTTCGTCGCCGACTGCCCGGAGAAGACGGAGAACAAGGACGGCTACAAGGACGGCTACAGGCACCGATCGAGCAAGGATGGCAAGTACCGATTGAGGCGCGATCACAAGCACAAGAACAAGCACAAGGACGAGCGACGGTCGAGGAAGAAGGATGGCCGCGGCAGGAAGGCCTGAGCAATGGTCGGAGCGAGCGACGTCGACTCCAGCTCCGCCTACTCTTCCTCGAGCTCGAGTAGCAGTGAAGATGAAGGTGATCGGCGCAAGAACAAGAAGTCATCCAGGAACTTGAGCGGGTTGAGCTGCTTCGCGGGAGATGGCTTCTGCGGCATGGCCCGTAGCTCCGGCAGCAAGAAGAGCCACCAGAGTGACTCGGACTCTGACTCCGAGGATGAGGTATGTGATGAGCTCTCTTCTTTGCGCAAGGAGAATGATGAGTTGGTTGACTTGCTTGATAACCGCGATCACATGCTTAGAGAGGCCAAGAAGATGAGGAAAGAGCTTAGGGCCTCACTAGAAGATGCTAGGAACCGTGTGGCTGAGCTAGAAACCCAGAACCTAGATGCTAAGCTTGAGATTGATTCGCTTAAGTCTTCTCCTGTGGTTTTTGATGAGATTTATTGCTGTGATTGCTCTGTGTACTTAGCTGATCTCACTGCTCTTAAGGATAAGCATGCTTCTACTTGTGATGAACTAGATATGCTTAGGGTTGAAGTGGCTGAGCTTAAGTCTAGACCTGCTTTGCTAGGTGCTTGCACTTCTTGCCCTGTTTTGCATGGAAAGATTGATGAGATGCATGCTTACACTGTTTCGCTTGAGGCTAAGTTGAAAGAGCCTATTCCCACTTCTTGCTCTACTTGTGAATTGCATGCGGTTAAGAATTTGGAGCTTGCACATTATGTTGATCGCTTGCAGAATGAGAATGATGAGCTGAGAAAATGTATGAGCTGGTTGTCAGGTCAGGAGCCTCAGCTTGGTATCATGATAGCGGCTTTCAAACGCTATGATGGTCAGGCACTTGGGGCTGACAAGCTTGGAGAGAACAGTGGTGAGGGAGTTGAGAGAGTTGGAGAGATTCCTATCCCACCACCAAACAGACACAAGAACAAGTTTGAGCCCAAGCCTAACCATCTCAGAAACAAACTTGACACTACTCCAGATCCACCCATATTCCCTCACCCAACAAATGATTTTCAGAAACCGGTGAAGTTTCTGAGCCCATAGGGAGGTGAGGAAGGAGAGAAGAAGGGTGAGAAGCTGAGTGGGCAGCCCCAACCCAAGCCTAAGCCTAAGCCGCAGCCCATAAAGTTCCATTGTGGCTATTGTGGGAGAGATGGTCACAAGGATGAGTTTTGCTTCAAGAGGAAGCGTGAGGAGAGAATGGCTAGAGAGTGGGCTAACAAGGACAGGTACCACCCCTCTAATGGTGTACCTGAGCCTCGTATGCAGATGCCCAGGGCCAAGGCAATTGTGAGGACGGTTCCGGCTTGGGGAGACAGGAAGGCTGCAGGTGCTGCTGCTGGCCGAGCTACACCGGTCAGACCGGTGCAGGTCTGGGCAGACAGCGAGTCGGGTTTCGTGCTCGTGAGGATGCTCGGTTTGGTTCTGGTGGTTGGTCTGGAAAGTTTGCAGGTGGTCAGTTTGCTAGGCGTTCTCCACCTCGTGCTCAATACGGGGGTGGGAGGAGTCGTAGCTTTGAGATGGAGAGGAGGAACGATCCACGGTTTCCCTTTCGTGGCTTTCGTCCTCCTCCAGCTAGAGAGGGTTGGTTCCCTCGTGGTGGTTACCGTGGTAGTGTTCGTGGTGGTAGCTTTGATAGGCGTGATGATTTGGTTTGTGCTAACCCCACTTTGGAGCAAATGGCTCGGCACTGGTTTTACTCTTTTGGTACTAACCCCAGTGCTGAGTCATTTGTTCACTCACGTGCTCGCTTTTGAATTTCAGGTGGGAGACTTGAAGAACATTTGGTTGATTGACTCCGGTTGCTCGAGGCATATGACCGGAGACAAGGGGTGGTTCTCAAGTCTCGTCCCGGTGGTGACAAAGAAGTACATCACCTTTGGGGACAATGGGCGAGGGCGTGTGCTGTCAGAAGGTGAGATTAAGGTAAGTGACAAGATCACTCTCAGGCGTGTTGCTCTTGTTCAATCGCTTGGATACAATTTGCTTTCTGTGTCCCAGTTGTTGGATGAGGGTTTTGAGGTGTTGTTTCGGCCTGGTGGTTCTCGGATTTTAGATTCTCGGGGGGATCTTGTTTGCATGGTCGTTCCCGAGGGTCAAGTGTTCCGAGCTGATTTTTCTCAGTCTTCTGGTGTGGAGCGTTGCTTCTTGGCTGGTTCTTCGAGTGAGTTGTGGAAGTGGCATAGGAAGTTGGGTCACTTGAGCTTTGACCTTTTGTCTCGCTTGAGTAAACTCAATTTGGTCCGAGGATTGCCACGGTTGAGGTTTGAGAAAGAGTTGGGTTGTGCGCCGTGTAGGCATGCCAAGATGGTAGCCTCTTCTCACCCGCCTCTCACCGATGTGATGACTGAGCGTTCATGCGAGCTGCTCCATATAGACCTTGTTGGCCCAGCTCGTGTGCGATCTGCGGGTGGGAAGTGGTATGTCCTTGTTGTGGTGGACGACTACTCTCGATATGCGTGGGTGTTCTTTCTTGAGGAGAAAGGGGAGACGTTTGGTTTTGTTCGAGATCTTGTCTTGAGGTTAAGAAACGAGAGGCACGGAGATGCCATACGAGCGATCCGCAGTGACAATGGCTCGGAATTCAAAAACTCTCGCTTCGAAACCTTTTGCCATGACTTGGGTCTTGAACATCAGTTTTCGAGTCCGTATACGCCTCTCCATAATGGTGTTGTGGAAAGGTAAAATAGGACCTTGTGCGAGATGGCTCGAACGATGCTCGACGAGCATAGGACTCCGAGAAGGTTCTGGGCGGAGGCGGTCAATACCGCGTGCCATGTGTCGAACAGGATCTACCTCAGGGTTCATAAGAAGAAAACCTGTTACGAGTTGATGCACGGTCGCACACCCAAGGTGAGTCACTTCCATGTCTTTGGTTGTAAATGCTTCATTCTGAAGAAAGGGAAGAAGTTGGACAAGTTCGAGGCTAGGTCTGTCGATGGCATTTTCTTTGGTTTTGCATCTCATTCTAGAGCATTTCGTGTGCTCAATCTTGAAACTAACCAAATCGTGGAGACTTGCGAGGTAACCTTCGACGAGACACAGCCACGTAGTCAGCTTGTTTTTGAGTGTGCAGGTGACGACGAACTTGGCGAGGAGATCTTTCAGGAGGAGGAGCATGAACATGGAGATGATGAAGATGGCGGTGTGATGCCCGTGGCTGAACATGTACCTACTACGTCGACGACGATCGAGAATGGACCCTCTCCCACACCTACAACGACAAACCCAGATCAAGGCGAAGCTGCTGTTGAGGGGGAGGTAGCATCAAGGCGAGAACCTCCCCGGCGAGTGCAAGTGGATCACCCAGCTTCGAGAATCATCGGCGACATGAATGAACGTACTACACGGTCGAGGGTTCGGAACAATTCTCATTTCACTCATGCTGCTTTTGTTGCCACCTTTGAGCCCAAAGACATTGGACACGCGTTATCTGATCATAATTGGGTTAACTCGATGCATGAGGAGTTGGAGAATTTTGAGAGGAACCAAGTTTGGGTGTTGGTTGACCCTCCCCCAGGGTGTAAGCCGATTGGGACAAAATGGGTGTGGAAAAATAAAGAGGGAGAGAAAGGTGAGAGCCAGGTGTGGTTCGAGGACCGGTGGATGGTCGCTTCCTGGTGTGATGAGTGATTGACAACGTGGTGTGGACTGATTCTTGGCTAAGTATTGCAGGTGCAGGTTGCGGCTTGACTGGTGCAGGTGCAGGTGAAGAACAAGCGTGAAAGGTCGTTGCCGGTGAGGCCTCCAGGTGTGGAGAAGACAAGTAGGCTTGGTTCGAGGGACCCGGTGGCCAGCGGGGTCAAGTGCGGGCCGCATGGTGGCAAGAACGGCAAGATGAAGTCATGGACGGTTTCTTGGTTGAGCCTCAAAACCAAGGTCGAGCCGGGACTACGTGGGAGCCGAGTCATGAGTGGTGATTGGCGGAGGCTACACCGAGTTCGCGGGGTTTCCGGTGGTTCACCAGAAAACCACTGGGTTCCTTGGTTGATCCACAAAGCCAAGACCGAAGAACCGAAGACGGAAGTGCAGCAGCTCCAGACCGGTCTGACCGGTGGGTCTGACCGGTCTGACCGGTGGGTACCGGTCTGACCGGTGAGGAGCACCGGTCTGACCGGTGTGCGACGACGCAGTCCGGAATCTTCGAAGCGGAGGACACGCGTCGGGATCGCAAGGCTTGCGTCGAGGCTAAGCAAGTTTGCGGTTGCTGGGCATCCGTCCGATGGTGCGAAGACAAAGACTTCCATTTTCGCCCTCGAGGGGCATGTATCCCTAGTTAGCTAGTAAGGGTTTTTTAGTCTTTCGGTTGCCTCCATATAACCCAAGGGGTGAGAGGATGGCAGCCATCTCTTGGAACCCTAGCTCATTTGGTTTTCCTATTTTCCTTCCTATTTTCTTAGGATTTTCGTAGGACTAGCTTGAGAGCTTCATGGTGAGATCTTGTGAGAGGGAAGGATGATCGGGCGGCAAGCTAGACCTTGTATGAACCTCTTTGGTATGTATAGATGATTCGGCGTGGTTCCTCAAGGCTTGGATGTGTCTTTCCCGTTTCTCCTTTTTGGTGATTTTCGGAGCCCTTTCTTAGCGATTTTCTTGGAGCGATTTCGAGGCCTTTCTCTTTGGGATTTGGTGGGGGATGTATGCATGAACCCTTCGTGGTTCTTTTCCCTTTGATTCCCCTTCCAAATCCGTGAGCAAAGGGGCTCGATTTTGGGGTTTTCGTGGCTCTAGGGTTAGAGGCGTTCTTGGTGGGATTTCTTCGATTCCTCTTGATTTGACAAGTTTTGGTGGACCAAATCTTGGCTATGGAGTACCCATGAGGTGTTCCTACTATCCCCAAAGTCTTGTGCAAAACCGTGGAGCGAATCGGGAGATCGGGAGTTGGATTTGGAGGAGTTGACTCGCGGGCGCTGTTCATCCCGAGCTGCCCAGGCACGACCGGTCTGACCGGTGCTCTTGACCGGTCTGACCGGTGCTAGCCCTTGGTGGGTTTTTGTCTCGGGGAACAGCCTTGTCCGTGTGGTTTTGTCCCGTGGTCCTGCTGTTCAGTTCTTGGAGTGTTTGGAGTTGTTTTGCTAGGATTTGTGAGGGGTTCTTCTTCCTCACAGGTTGTGTTTCGTGGTGGTTTTTGTTCCAGGGCCTAGAGGATTCACTGAGGCTTCCTGGAACGTTTGCTGTGCGGCTGCTGTAGCCACCGGCCTGACCGGATCTGTCCACCGGTCTGACCGGTGTCACCGGTCTGACTGGCGCAGGCCATCGGTCTGACCGGTGTAGCACAGGCAGCAAGCCGTGCAAGTTTCCGCTGTGTGTTTTGGTGAGTTTTGGCTAGGAAGGTTGAGTGTTGGTTCCTAGGACCAGTAGCACTCCAGTGGCTGCGTGGTCTTGACCAACTTGGGTAGTTGGGTCGGAGACGTGAGTTGGAAGCCGTGTTCGTCTTGTTGGAGTTCTCATCTCCTTCGAGAAGAATTTTTATCGGCTCCCATTCACTCCCCCCCTCTCTGGTTCGCCTAATCGGTCCTTCAATTGGTATCAAAGCCGGTTCGGGTCTTTATTGACTCTTACCAGTCTAAGATCCAAAGATGGCGTACCAGGAACGGGGTTCGGGTCCTCCGCACTTCGATGGGAAGAACTACCAGATGTGGCAAAGGCGGATGGCGGCGTTCCTCCGCGGAAAGGGTCAGATCCTTTGGGATGTCACGGTGAACACAGCTTATGTTCATCCGATGAACTTCCTTGCTCCAGGATCGAGGGATATGTTCGAAGCCAACAACAAGGCTGTCGACTACTTGTTTCGTGCTCTGTGTCAGCCTGAATTCGATCGGGTTCAGACAGAGGACTTAGCTTGTAGGATTTGGGGGCAGTTGAAGGATGCTCATGCTGGGAATGCTCAGGTTCAGGCTCGGATGTACGCGACTTACCGGAGAGAGTACGAGAACTTCACTCATCTCCCCGGCGAGTCCGTCGATGCCCTTTTCCAGCGATTTACGGTCGTTGTGAACAACATGAGAGCCAATGTGGACGTCCTCCCATACAATGATCATGATAGAGCCGTGAAGCTCTTGCACTCGTTGGATCGTACCGTATGGGACGGGAAGTTTGAGGCTATTGTTGAGTCCGAGAAGTATGACACCTTGACGGTGAACGAGCTGTTCTCGAAGCTCAAGTCGGCTGAGTTGGACCGTGGTATGACAGCCAAGATCGAGAGCCCGACTGATTCTCATAGTCTCGCTCTCGTTAGTGGCAAAGGAGCTAAGTCTAACGCTAACGCATCCTCCAGGATGTACTCTCTGTCTTCTTTGATGTCTTTGCCAGATGAGGAGTTCGACGTGCTTGGAGAGGACGAGCTGGCGTTGCTGACCAGGCGGTTCGAGAGGCTGCACGAGAACTGGGTGAACACGAGGAGGACAGCACGGACGTGCTTTCAGTGCGGCAAGCCAGGACACTTCGTTGCCGACTGCCCGGAGAAGACGGAGAACAAGGACGGCTACAAGGACGGCTACAGGCACCGATCGAGCAAGGATGGCAAGTACCGATCGAGGCGCGATCACAAGCACAAGAACAAGCACAAGGACGAGCGACGGTCGAGGAAGAAGGATGGCCGCGGCAGGAAGGCCCGAGCAATGGTCGGAGCGAGCGACGTCGACTCCAGCTCCGCCTACTCTTCCTCAAGCTCGAGTAGCAGTGAAGATGAAGGTGATCGGCGCAAGAACAAGAAGTCATCCAGGAACTTGAGCGGGTTGAGCTGCTTCGCGAGAGATGGCTTCTGCGGCATGGCCCGTAGCTCCGGCAGCAAGAAGAGCCACCAGAGTGACTCGGACTCTGACTCCGAGGATGAGGTATGTGATGAGCTCTCTTCTTTGCGCAAGGAGAATGATGAGTTGGTTGACTTGCTTGATAACCGTGATCACATGCTTAGAGAGGCCAAGAAGATGAGGAAAGAGCTTAGGGCCTCACTAGAAGATGCTAGGAACCGTGTGGCTGAGCTAGAAACCCAGAACCTAGATGCTAAGCTTGAGATTGATTCGCTTAAGGCTTCTCCTGTGGTTTCTGATGAGATTGATTGCTGTGATTGCTCTGTGTACCTAGCTGATCTTACTGCTCTTAAGGATAAGCATGCTTCTACTTGTGATGAACTAGATATGCTTAGGGTTGAAGTGGCTGAGCTTAAGTCTAGATCTGCTTTGCTAGGTGCTTGCACTTCTTGCCCTGTTTTGCATGGAAAGATTGATGAGATGCATGCTTACACTGTTTCGCTTGAGGCTAAGTTGAAAGAGCCTATTCCCACTTCTTGCTCTACTTGTGAATTGCATGCGGTTAAGAATTTGGAGCTTGCACATTATGTTGATCGCCTGCAGGATGAAAATGATGAGCTGAGAAAATGTATGAGCTGGTTGTCGGGTCAGGAGCCTCAGCTCGGTATCATGATAGCGGCTTTCAAACGCTATGATGGTCAGGCACTTGGGGCTGACAAGCTTGGAGAGAACTGTGGTGAGGGAGTTGAGAGAGTTGGAGAGATTCCTATCCCACCACCAAACAGACACAAGAACAAGTTTGAGCCCAAGCCCAACCATCTCAGAAATAAACTTGACACTACTCCAGATCCACCCATATTCCCTCACCCAACAAATGATTTTCAGAAACCGGTGAAGTTTGTGAGCCCAAAGGGAGGTGAGGAAGGAGAGAAGAAGGGTGAGAAGCCGAGTGGGCAGCCCCAACCCAAGCCTAAGCCTAAGCCACAGCCCATAAAGTTCCATTGTGGGTATTGTGGGAGAGATGGTCACAAGGATGAGTTTTGCTTCAAGAGGAAGCGTGAGGAGAGAATGGCTAGAGAGTGGGCTAACAAGGACAGGTACCACCCCTCTAATGGTGTACCTGAGCCTCGTATACAGATGCCCAGGGCCAAGGCGATTGTGAGGACGGTTCCGGCTTGGGGAGACCGGAAGGCTGCAGGTGTTGCTGCTGGCCGAGCCACACCGGTCAGACCGGTGTACTACACCGGTCAGACCGGTGCAGGTCTGGGCAGACAGCGAGTCAGGTTTCGTGCTCGTGAGGATGCTCGGTTTGGTTCTGGAGGTCGTGGTTCTGGTGGTTGGTCTGGAAAGTTTGCAGGTGGTCAGTTTGCTAGGCGTTCTCCACCTCGTGCTCAATACGAGGGTGAGAAGAGTCGTAGCTTTGAGATGGAGCGGAGGTACGATCCACGGTTTCCCTTTCGTGGTTTTCGTCCTCCTCCAGCTAGAGAGGGTTGGTTCCCTCGTGGTGGTTACCGTGGTGGTAGCTTTGATAGGCGTGATGATTTGGTTTGTGCTAACCCCACTTTGGAGCAAATGGCTCGGCACTGGTTTTACTCTTTTGGTACTAACCCCAGTGCTGAGTCATTTGTTCACTCACGTGCTCGCTTTTGAATTTCAGGTGGGAGACTTGAAGAACATTTGGTTGATTGACTCCGGTTGCTCGAGGCATATGACCGGAGACAAGGGGTGGTTCTCAAGTCTCGTCCCGGTGGTGACAAAGAAGTACATCACCTTTGGGGACAATGGGCGAGGGCGTGTGCTGTCAGAAGGTGAGATTAAGGTAAGCGATAAGATCACTCTCAGGCGTGTTGCTCTTGTTCAATCGCTTGGATACAATTTGCTTTCTGTGTCCCAGTTGTTGGATGAGGGTTTTGAGGTGTTGTTTCGGCCTGGTGGTTCTCGGATTTTAGATTCTCGGGGGGATCTTGTTTGCATGGTCGTTCCCGAGGGTCAAGTGTTCCGAGCTGATTTTTCTCAGTCTTCTGGTGTGGAGCGTTGCTTCTTGGCTGGTTCTTCGAGTGAGTTGTGGAAGTGGCATAGGAAGTTGGGTCACTTGAGCTTTGACCTTTTGTCTCGCTTGAGTAAACTCAATTTGGTCCGAGGATTGCCACGATTGAGGTTTGAGAAAGAGTTGGTTTGTGCGCCGTGTAGGCATGCCAAGATGGTAGCCTCTTCTCACCCGCCTCTCACCGATGTGATGACTGAGCGTCCATGCGAGCTGCTCCATATGGACCTTGTTGGCCCAGCTCGTGTGCGATCTGCGGGTGGGAAGTGGTATGTCCTTGTTGTGGTGGACGACTACTCTCGGTATGCGTGGGTGTTCTTTCTTGAGGAGAAGGGGGAGACGTTTGGTTTTGTTCGAGATCTTGTCTTGAGGTTAAGAAACGAGAGGCACGGAGATGCCATACGAGCGATCCGCAGTGACAATGGCTCGGAATTCAAAAACTCTCGCTTCGAAACCTTTTGCCATGACTTGGGTCTTGAACATCAGTTTTCGAGTCCGTATACGCCTCCCCAGAATGGCCTGGTGGAAAGGAAAAACAGGACCTTGTGCGAGATGGCTCGGACGATGCTCGACGAGCATAGGACTCCGAGAAGGTTCTGGGCTGAGGCGGTCAACACCGCATGCCATGTGTCGAACAGGATCTACCTCAGGGTTCACAAGAAGAAAACCTGTTACGAGTTGATGCACGGTCGCACACCCAAGGTGAGTCACTTCCATGTCTTTGGTTGTAAATGCTTCATTCTGAAGAAAGGGAAGAAGTTGGACAAGTTCGAGGCTAGGTCTGTCGATGGTATTTTCTTTGGTTATGCATCTCATTCTAGAGCATTTCGTGTGCTCAATCTTGAAACTAACCAAATCGTGGAGACTTGCGAGGTAACCTTCGACGAGACACAGCCACGTAGTCAGCTTGTTTTTGAGTGTGCAGGTGACGACGAACTTGGCGAGGAGATCTTTCAGGAGGAGGAGCATGAACATGGAGATGATGAAGATGGCGGTGTGATGCCCGCGGCTGAACATGTACCTACTACTTCGACGACGATCGAGAATGGACCCTCTCCCACACCTACAACGACAAACCCAGATCAAGGCGAAGCTGCTGTTGAGGGGGAGGTAGCATCAAGGCGAGAACCTCCCCGACGAGTGCAAGTGGATCACCCAGCTTCGAGAATCATCGGCGACATGAATGAACGTACTACACGGTCGAGGGTTCGGAACAATTCTCATTTCGCTCATGCTGCTTTTGTTGCCACTTTTGAGCCCAAAGACATTGGACATGCGTTATCTGATCATAATTGGGTTAACTCGATGCATGAGGAGTTGGAGAATTTTGAGAGGAACCAAGTTTGGGTGTTGGTTGACCCTCCCCCAGGGTGTAAGCCGATTGGGACAAAATGGGTGTGGAAAAATAAAGAGGGAGAGAAAGGAGAAGTGGTGAGGAACAAGTCGAGACTTGTTGCTCAGGGGTACAGTCAGAAAGAGGGGATCGACTACGAGGAGACTTTCGCTCCTGTAGCTCGTTTGGAGGCGATCAGGATCCTTCTAGCTTTTTCCGTGGCTAAAGGGTTCAAGTTGTACCAGATGGATGTGAAGAGTGCTTTTCTGAACGGTGTTTTGGAGGAAGAGGTGTTTGTGAGGCAACCACCGGGGTTTGAGAGTGAGAAGTACCCTCACCGGGTCTACAAGTTGAGGAAGGCGCTGTATGGGTTGAAGCAGGCGCCTAGAGCTTGGTATGGTAGGTTGAGGGGGTTCCTGTTTGAGAGAGGGTTTGAGATGGGGAAGGTCGACCAGACCTTGTTTCTCCTCAGGCAGGACAGAGATATCCTGATTGTGCAGGTATACGTGGATGATATTGTCTTTGGTGGCTCGTCTAACTCTCTTGTTGCAAGGTTTGCAGAAGACATGAGCAGGGAATTTGAGATGAGCATGATGGGCGAGTTGCAGTTCTTCCTCGGGCTACAAATCAAGCAATCAAAGGAAGGAACATTTGTGCACCAAGCTAAGTACACCAAGGACATTGTGAGGAAGTTCAAGATGGAGGATTCCAAGGCCATGGCGACGCCTATGAGTACGACTACAGTTCTTGATGCGGACGAGGAAGGTGAACACGTGGACCAGAAGGAGTACCGGAGCATGATCGGGTCACTCCTCTACTTGACGGCGACGAGGCCGGACATTCAATTCTCGGTGTGTCTGTGCGCTCGTTTTCAAGCTTCTCCGAGGACTTCGCATCGGCAAGCAGTCAAGCGCATTTTCAGGTATTTGCGACACACTCCCGACTTTGGCCTTTGGTACTCTGCGTCTTCTTCTTTGGCGCTTCATGGATTTTCAGACGCGGATTTTGCCGGGTGTCGGTTGGATAGGAAGTCCACTTCTGGGACTTGCCAGTTCTTGGGTTCTTCTTTGGTATCTTGGTCTTCCCGCAAACAGTCGAGTGTTGCTCAATCCACTACCGAGGCAGAGTATGTGGCCGCAGCTAGTTGTTGCTCTCAGCTCCTTTGGATCACATACACCATGAGTGACTTTGGTGAGGAGTATACCCATGTCCCACTTCAATGTGATAGCACCAGTGCCATAAGCGTTGCAAAGAACCCAGTGCTCCATTCCAAAACCAAGCACATAGAAGTGAGGTATCATTTTCTGAGAGACAACGTAGAGAAAGGGAAGATAGCTTTGATCCATGTACCCACACATGAACAACTAGCCGATATTTTCACCAAACCCCTAGATCAAGCAACTTTCACTCGTTTGCGGGGGGAGCTTGGTGTTTGTTTGATTTCTTGAGTTGGCGTGTGGGAGCTCCTTTGTAGCATATGTATAGCTTTCCTTTGTGCATTTCTTGCATTTGGCATGGCATATGTAGCATGATGTATAGGCATCTTTGTATCTTAGGTTGCATGCATTTTGTATCATATGCATTGTTTAGGAAAGGCTTCTCCTATACACATTGTTCACCATGGAATGACATATATGTCTTTGTGAGCTAATTTGGTAAGCTATGGTTAGTTTGGCTTAGCTCTTGATAATCTTGGTTTGTATCCATGGTTGATGGCTATGTTTTTGAAAAATTTCATATATATGCTCTCTTGTGAGTAAATGCCTTTACATGATCTTGACATGTTTTAGTGGCTTGGCTATGCTTAATTTGTGGTTGGATAGCTTATTTTGATCATATGGGGCCAAAGGCTCATTTGCCATCATGAATGTTTAGCCCCCATGCTTCATCTTGTGGAGGGGCATAAGTTCCTTTTTGTCGCAAAGACATTTCATGTACCAATTATAAATCTGAATATGAAATGTAAATTACTTGAAAAATGTGCTCCCATGTCATATGTGCTAATTTTAATTTGCTTTGGGTGCTAAATCGTTGCATGATGCCTACCAATGAGAAGTCTCATATATAGAAGTAGGCACATGGCTCGGTGGCTTTGACATGACATGAGGTGCTTGTGGGTGTTTATGATGGTCTTATGCTTAGAATGGTTGTCCTAGCATGAAGTTTGTGTGGCTTTGCCATTTTGACATGTTTTGCTCATGTTTAGGACTTTGCTCATGAGAGGGTGTTTTTTCGCAAAATTGCTAAATTCTATCTTAGCTTCGCCCAATGGTTGTGAAACTTGGTGATCATGAAGTTTATGTCTTTACGAAGCTATAGAGTATCTAACTTGCTCGTTTGGACATGTGTAGCATCCTATGTTGAATTTTGTCTATTTGAGAAGCTCTAGGTTGCATTTTTTGCATTTTTGGCTTGATTCATGCATTGTCAACAAGGGGGAGAAGTTTGAGCATGTTTTGGCCTACTGAATGCATTTGGAAGGTTTTCAGGTGGTTTCGAGCTATTTTTGGGCTCTGTTGTGCACCGGTCTGACCGGTTGAGGTCACCGGTCTGACCGGTCAGAGTGCTGGTCCTGTTCACATGTTGCCCACCGGTCTGACCGGTGGTGTCTACCGGTCTGACCGGTCAGAGCTGAGCTGTTGCAGCTGCTCTGTTTTGTGAAGTGGTTCGCATGCATTTGTCCAGGGGGAGTTGCATGTGTGCAGGGGGAGCTCTTTGTGGTTTTCGAGCTTTGGTTTGATGGTTTGTGCTCTTTGCTTGAGCATGTTTTGTCTCGGATGTGTCGAGCCGTTGCCCTTGCCTAAGGGGTCCGAGACTTGTCTTCTTCAAGTGATCTTGCTCTTTGCCTTTTCTTTGGCTTTCGATCGCTTGTTGGAGTTTCTTTTAGTCGTTTCTTTTCTTTTCCTTTTCTCTTGGTTACCAAAACGTGTGTGTTGTCAATGCACTCATCAAGGGGGAGATTGAGAGCCAGGTGTGGTTCGAGGACCGGTGGATGGTCGCTTCCTGGTGTGATGAGTGATTGACAACGTGGTGTGGACTGATTCTTGGCTAAGTATTGCAGGTGCAGGTTGCGGCTTGACTGGTGCAGGTGCAGGTGAAGAACAAGCGTGAAAGGTCGTTGCCGGTGAGGCCTCCAGGTGTGGAGAAGACAAGTAGGCTTGGTTCGAGGGACCCGGTGGCCAGCGGGGTCAAGTGCGGGCCGCATGGTGGCAAGAACGGCAAGATGAAGTCATGGACGGTTTCTTGGTTGAGCCTCAAAACCAAGGTCGAGCCGGGACTACGTGGGAGCCGAGTCATGAGTGGTGATTGGCGGAGGCTACACCGAGTTCGCGGGGTTTCCGGTGGTTCACCAGAAAACCACTGGGTTCCTTGGTTGATCCACAAAGCCAAGACCGAAGAACCGAAGACGGAAGTGCAGCAGCTCCAGACCGGTCTGACCGGTGGGTCTGACCGGTCTGACCGGTGGGTACCGGTCTGACCGGTGAGGAGCACCGGTCTGACCGGTGTGCGACGACGCAGTCCGGAATCTTCGAAGCGGAGGACACGCGTCGGGATCGCAAGGCTTGCGTCGAGGCTAAGCAAGTTTGCGGTTGCTGGGCATCCGTCCGATGGTGCGAAGACAAAGACTTCCATTTTCGCCCTCGAGGGGCATGTATCCCTAGTTAGCTAGTAAGGGTTTTTTAGTCTTTCGGTTGCCTCCATATAACCCAAGGGGTGAGAGGATGGCAGCCATCTCTTGGAACCCTAGCTCATTTGGTTTTCCTATTTTCCTTCCTATTTTCTTAGGATTTTCGTAGGACTAGCTTGAGAGCTTCATGGTGAGATCTTGTGAGAGGGAAGGATGATCGGGCGGCAAGCTAGACCTTGTATGAACCTCTTTGGTATGTATAGATGATTCGGCGTGGTTCCTCAAGGCTTGGATGTGTCTTTCCCGTTTCTCCTTTTTGGTGATTTTCGGAGCCCTTTCTTAGCGATTTTCTTGGAGCGATTTCGAGGCCTTTCTCTTTGGGATTTGGTGGGGGATGTATGCATGAACCCTTCGTGGTTCTTTTCCCTTTGATTCCCCTTCCAAATCCGTGAGCAAAGGGGCTCGATTTTGGGGTTTTCGTGGCTCTAGGGTTAGAGGCGTTCTTGGTGGGATTTCTTCGATTCCTCTTGATTTGACAAGTTTTGGTGGACCAAATCTTGGCTATGGAGTACCCATGAGGTGTTCCTACTATCCCCAAAGTCTTGTGCAAAACCGTGGAGCGAATCGGGAGATCGGGAGTTGGATTTGGAGGAGTTGACTCGCGGGCGCTGTTCATCCCGAGCTGCCCAGGCACGACCGGTCTGACCGGTGCTCTTGACCGGTCTGACCGGTGCTAGCCCTTGGTGGGTTTTTGTCTCGGGGAACAGCCTTGTCCGTGTGGTTTTGTCCCGTGGTCCTGCTGTTCAGTTCTTGGAGTGTTTGGAGTTGTTTTGCTAGGATTTGTGAGGGGTTCTTCTTCCTCACAGGTTGTGTTTCGTGGTGGTTTTTGTTCCAGGGCCTAGAGGATTCACTGAGGCTTCCTGGAACGTTTGCTGTGCGGCTGCTGTAGCCACCGGCCTGACCGGATCTGTCCACCGGTCTGACCGGTGTCACCGGTCTGACTGGCGCAGGCCATCGGTCTGACCGGTGTAGCACAGGCAGCAAGCCGTGCAAGTTTCCGCTGTGTGTTTTGGTGAGTTTTGGCTAGGAAGGTTGAGTGTTGGTTCCTAGGACCAGTAGCACTCCAGTGGCTGCGTGGTCTTGACCAACTTGGGTAGTTGGGTCGGAGACGTGAGTTGGAAGCCGTGTTCGTCTTGTTGGAGTTCTCATCTCCTTCGAGAAGAATTTTTATCGGCTCCCATTCACTCCCCCCCTCTCTGGTTCGCCTAATCGGTCCTTCAAAAGGAGAAGTGGTGAGGAACAAGTCGAGACTTGTTGCTCAGGGGTACAGTCAGAAAGAGGGGATCGACTACAAGGAGACTTTTGCTCCTGTAGCTCGTTTGGAGGCGATCAGGATCCTTCTAGCCTTTTCCGTGGCTAAAGGGTTCAAGTTGTACCAGATGGACGTGAAGAGTGCTTTCCTAAACGGTGTGTTGGAGGAAGAGGTGTACGTGAGGCAACCACCGGGGTTTGAGAGTGAGAAGTACCCCCACCGGGTGTACAAGTTGAGGAAGGCACTGTATGGGTTGAAGCAGGCGCCTAGAGCTTGGTATGGTAGGTTGAGGGGGTTCCTGTTTGAGAGAGGGTTTGAGACGGGGAAGGTCGACCAGACCTTGTTTCTCCTCAGGCAGGGAAGAGATATCCTGATTGTGCAGGTATACGTGGATGATATTGTCTTTGGTGGCTCGTCTAACTCTCTTGTTGCAAGGTTTGCAGAAGACATGAGCAGGGAATTTGAGATGAGCATGATGGGCGAGTTGCAGTTCTTCCTTGGGCTACAAATCAAGCAATCAAAGGAAGGAACATTTGTGCACCAAGCTAAGTACACCAAGGACATTGTGAGGAAGTTCAAGATGGAGGACTCCAAGGCCATGGCAACGCCTATGAGTACGACTACAACTCTTGATGCGGACGAGGAAGGTGAACACGTGGACCAGAAGGAGTACCGGAGCATGATCGGGTCACTCCTCTACTTGACGGCGACGAGGCCGGACATCCAATTCTCGGTGTGTCTGTGCGCTCGTTTTCAAGCGTCTCCGAGGACTTCGCATCGGCAAGCAGTCAAGCGCATTTTTAGGTATTTGCGACACACTCCCGACTTCGGCCTTTGGTACTCTGCGTCTTCTTCTTTGGTGCTTCATGGATTTTCAGACGCGGACTTTGCCGGGTGTCGGTTGGATAGGAAGTCCACTTCTGGGACTTGCCAGTTCTTGGGTTCTTCTTTGGTGTCTTGGTCTTCCCGCAAACAGTCGAGTGTTGCTCAATCCACTACCGAGGCAGAGTATGTGGCCGCAGCTAGTTGTTGCTCTCAGCTCCTTTGGATCACATACACCATGAGTGACTTTGGTGAGGAGTATACCCATGTCCCACTTCAATGTGATAGCACCAGTGCCATAAGCGTTGCAAAGAACCCAATGCTCCATTCCAAAACCAAGCACATAGAAGTGAGGTATCATTTTCTGAGAGACAACGTAGAGAAAGGGAAGATAGCTTTGATCCATGTACCCACACATGAACAACTAGCCGATATTTTCACCAAACCCCTAGATCAAGCAACTTTCACTCGTTTGCGGGGGGAGCTTGGTGTTTGTTTGATTTCTTGAGTTGGCGTGTGGGAGCTCCTTTGTAGCATATGTATAGCTTTCCTTTGTGCATTTCTTGCATTTGGCATGGCATATGTAACATGATGTATAGGCATCTTTGTGTCTTAGGTTGCATGCATTTTGTATCATATGCATTGTTTAGGAAAGGCTTCTCCTATATACATTGTTCACCATGGAATGATATATATGTCTTTGTGAGCTAATTTGGTAAGCTATGGTTAGTTTGGCTTAGCTCTTGATAATCTTGGTTTGTATCCATGGTTGATGGCTATGTTTTTGAAAATTTCATATGTATGCTCTCTTTTGAGTAAATGCCTTTACATGATCTTGACATGTTTTTGTGGCTTGGCTATGCTTAATTTGTGGTTGGATAGCTTATTTTGATCATATGGGGCCAAAGGCTCATTTGCCATCATGAATGTTTAGCCCCCATGCTTCATCTTGTGGAGGGGCATAAGTTCCTTTTTGTCGCAAAGACATTTCATGTACCAATTATAAATCTGAAAAATGAAATGTAAATTGCTTGAAAAATGTGCTCCCATGTCATATGTGCTAATTTTAATTTGCTTTGGGTGCTAAATCGTTGCATGATGCCTACCAATGAGAAGTCTCATATATAGAAGTAGGCACATGGCTCGGTGGCTTTGACATGACATTAGGTGCTTGTGGGTGTTTATGATGGTCTTATGCTTAGAATGGTTGTCCTAGCATGAAGTTTGTGTGGCTTTGCCATTTTGACATGCTTTGCTCATGTTTAGGACTTTGCTCATGAGAGGGTGATTTTTCGCAAAATTGCTCAATTCTATCTTAGCTTCGCCCAATGGTTGTGAAACTTGGTGATCATGAAGTTTATGTCATTACGAAGCTATAGAGTATCTAACTTGCTCATTTGGACATGTGTAGCATCCTATGTTGAATTTTGTCTATTTGAGAAGCTCTAGGTTGCATTTTTTGCATTTTTGGCTTGATTCATGCATTGTCAACAAGGGGGAGAAGTTTGAGCATGTTTTGGCCTACTGAATGCATTTGGAAGGTTTTCAGGTGGTTTCGAGCCATTTTTGGGCTCTGTTGTGCACCGGTCTGACCGGTTGAGGTCACCGGTGCACCGGTCTGACCGGTTGAGGTCACCGGTCTGACCGGTCAGAGTGCTGGTCCTGTTCACATGTTGAGCACCGGTCTGACCGGTGGTTTCGACCGGTCTGACCGGTCAGAGCTGAGCTGTTGCAGCTGCTCTGTTTCGTGAAGTGGTTCGCATGCATTTGTCCAGGGGGAGTTGCATTGGTTCAGGGGGAGCTTGCATGTGTGCAGGGGGAGCTCTTTGTGGTTTTCAAGCTTTGGTTTGATGGTTTGTGCTCTTTGCTTGAGCATGTTTTGTCTCGAATGTGTCGAGCTGTTGCCCTTGCCTAAGGGGTCCGAGACTTGTCTTCTTCAAGTGATCTTGCTCTTTGCCTTTCTTTGGCTTTCGATCGCTTGTTGGAGTTTCTTTTAGTCGTTTCTTTTCTTTTCCTTTTCTCTTGGTTACCAAAACGTGTGTGTTGTCAATGCACTCATCAAGGGGGAGATTGAGAGCCAGGTGTGGTTCGAGGACCGGTGGATGGTCGCTTCCTGGTGTGATGAGTGATTGACAACGTGGTGTGGACTGATTCTTGGCTAAGTATTGCAGGTGCAGGTTGCGGCTTGACTGGTGCAGGTGCAGGTGAAGAACAAGCGCGAAAGGTCGTTGCCGGTGAGGCCTCCAGGTGTGGAGAAGACAAGTAGGCTTGGTTCGAGGGACTCGGTGGCCAGCGGGGTCAAGTGCGGGCCGCATGGTGGCAAGAACGGCAAGATGAAGTCATGGACGGTTTCTTGGTTGAGCCTCAAAACCAAGGTCGAGCCGGGACTACGTGGGAGCCGAGTCATGAGTGGTGATTGGCGGAGGCTACACCGAGTTCGCAGGGTTTCCGGTGGTTCACCAGAAAACCACTGGGTTCCTTGGTTGATCCACAAAGCCAAGACCGAAGAACCGAAGACGGAGGTGCAGCAGCTCCAGACCGGTCTGACCGGTGAGGAGCACCGGTCTGACCGGTGTGCGACGACGCAGTCCGGAATCTTCGAAGCGGAGGACACGCGTCGGGATCGAAAGGCTTGCGTCGAGGCTAAGCAAGTTTGCGGTCGCTGGGCATCCGTCCGATGGAGCGAAGACAAAGATTTCCGAATTCGCCCTTGAGGGGCATGTATCCCTAGTTAGCTAGTAAGAGTATTTTAGTCTTTCGGTTGCCTCCATATAACCCAAGGGGTGAGAGGATGGCAGCCATCTCTTGGAACCCTAGCTCATTTGGTTTTCCTATTTTTCCTTCCTATTTTCCTAGGATTTTCGTAGGACTAGCTTGAGAGCTTCCTGGTGAGATCTTGTGAGAGGGAAGGATGATCGGGCGGCAAGCTAGACCTTGTATGAACCTCTTTGGTATGTATAGATGATTCGGCGTGGTTCCTCAAGGCTTGGATGTGTCTTTCCCGTTTCTCCTTTTTGGTGATTTTCAGAGCCCTTTCTTGGCGATTTTCTTGGAGCGATTTCGAGGCCTTTCTCTTTGGGATTTGTTGGGGGATGTATGTATGAACCCTTCGTGGTTCTTTTTCCTTTGATTCCCCTTCCAAATCCGTGAGCAAAGGGGCTCGATTTTGGGGTTTTCGTGGCTCTAGGGTTAGAGGCGTTCTTGGTGGGATTTCTTCGATTCCTCTTGATTTGACAAGTTTTGGTGGACCAAATCTTGGCTATGGAGTACCCATGAGGTGTTCCTACTATCCCCAAAGTCTTGTGCAAAAGCGTGGAGCGAATCGGGAGATCGGGAGTTGGATTTGGGGAATTGACTCGCGGGCGCTGTTCATCCCGAGCTGCCCAGGCGCGACCGGTCTGACCGGTGCTCTTGACCGGTCTGACCGGTGCTAGCCCTTGGTGGGTTTTTGTCTCGGGGAATAGCCTTGTCCGTGTGGTTTTGTCCCGTGGTCCTGCTGATCAGTTCTTGGCGTGTTTGGAGTTGTTTTGCTAGGTTTTGTGAGGGGTTCTTCTTCCTTCCAGGTTGTGTTTCGAAGGTGGTTTTTGTTCCAGGGCCTAGAGGAGTCACTGAGGCTTCCTGGAACGTTTGCTGTGCGGCTGCTGTAGCCACCGGCCTGACCGGCTCTGTCCACCGGTTTGACCGGTGTCACCGGTCTGACCGGCGCAGGTCATCGGTCTGACCGGTGTAGCATAGGCAGCAAGCCGTGCAAGTTTCCGCTGTGTGTTTTGGTGAGTTCTGGCTCGGAGGGTTGAGTGTTGGTTCCTAGGACCAGTAGCACTCCAGTGGCTGCGTGGTCTTGGCCAACTTGGGTAGTTGGGTCGGAGACGTGAGTTGGAAGCCGTATTCGTCTTGTTGGAGTTCTCATCTCCTTCGAGAAGAATTTTTATCGGCTCCCATTCACTCCCCCCCCCCCTCTCTGGTTCGCGTAATCGGTCCTTCACCACAGCGCGCCACGCGTCCCAACGGCGGCCCGCACGCGCTTGAGTGGGCGACCCATGGTGTGGGCTTGCTGCCAGTGGCTGCCTGCCACGTGGTGCCGCCTAGTGCCTCCCGCGTGGACGCCGTACGGTGCTGGGGTGCTGACGTCATGATGACGTCAGCATCCCATGATATATTGTCCCTTTAATATCTTTTTGAACTCCAAAGTTGTCAAATGATATGTCCATTTTGATCGTCTTGATGAGCTCGTCGCAATAGTGCAATCCAATTTGGCATTTGAGATTGTTTATGATGATGGCATATTCATGCCATTGGTTTGCTTGCTCTCAGCTTTATCATTTCATGTGCATTTTATTGTGTCCTACAACAAAAGCCAGAAACACCAACACTTGTGGAGATTGTCAGTATAAAGCCCTATCCTAGTGTTGATGATCACTTTTCATTTATTTTATGCAGGAGTTGACGGTGTATAAGCAGTGCTTAACAGCCGTCAACACCCTCAAGCCACGCAGCTTCCGACTAGTTGGCTGCTCTCCCGAGTAGTTTTGGGCTCCACCCTACCCAAGCATGTATCAGGTGTCAGATGCATTCATTGGCCAGGCCACTTGCGTGGAAAAGCATGGCACCAGGACCTGCCACAAGCAACCACAATGACAAGAGCAGCGAACAGGAACCAAGGACAGCAGGACCCGTAGCGTGGGGAAAAGCTTCTCCCCGTGCTCCTTTTGACCATGTGCTCCTACCCTTTCTCTCTCTCTCTCTCTCTCTCTCTCTCCTCTAGCTTTTACTCATGTAACCTGCTCCACTTGTGATATAAAAGGGAGAGCAGGGGCTCCCCACGGTGGGACTTTTTTACTTCTTTTACTTCTTCCTTCTCCTCTCGGTAGGTGCTCTCTCTCCAATTGTCCTTCTTCTACCTTCAGCCAGACTTGGCTCCAACACACTACAGAGACTTGGGACCGAGCTCCCTCTCTCACCCATTTCTACTCCCTACTACAAATCAGTGCAAATAACACAGGCAGCGCGAATTGAACGTAGGGTATTACTCTCCGGAGGCCCGAACCAGTATAAATCCTTGTCTACCCCCTTTTGCGCAACCATCCGAGGCCCGGCACGCAATCCGAGAAATTTACTAGCCGGCGGTTACAGAACCCTGACAGTTGGCGTGCCAGGTAGGGGTCTTTTTGCGTGTCACGACATTTTTGCAGGTCTCGGATGGCCAACCAAGACAACAACGGCGACGACGACGGCACTGGCTGACATAGCGATATCGACAACAACGCCGGCGCCACCAACGACGACAGAGGCGGAAACTACTCAGACGGACAATCAAGTGGGAACAAAATGCTACTCGAGCTGAACAAAAAGCTACTGGGACAAGGCGAAATTAGTTGCAGCGGCAGTCCACCCTCAGCCCTCTCTAGTCAGCAGTCCAGTAGTCCAAGGCTCCGCACCACGTCCTCAGCTGCCAACACAGCACCCTAGCGGGAACCGCCGACGTCCGCGACACGCGGCCTACCGGCGCCCTCCTTCCCCCGATGGCATCGGCTCTCGACTCCACCTCCCAGGCACACGGCAGCAGCAGGATCGAGCGGAGTGTTGACGGTCCTTACAACAAAAATTTTACCATCAAAACCTCGGGTTCGAGAGGAGTATATGACAAGTTTCATGCACATTTTTATTACTAATAAAGTTCCACAAGTTGTGTGGTGAATTTCATAGGCAGGTACACATTTTGAGAGAATTTGGGACCATAATGCCACATGTGCTAGGCACGGCCGAACCACTTGGTCCGGCCGAACCTGCAGGTGCGGCCAGCCCTACAGGTGCGGCCGGCCCTGCCAGGTGCGGTCGGCCCTGCCCTGTGGCACAACTCTAGTCCAGACCACCCCCACTCCCTCGAGCACAACTTGGACGAGCGTGATTCACTGAAGAAACATCGGTTTGATCAAAGGGTGGAGGCTAGGATCACTTGGATCAATGGGTCCACTTATCCGATCGCTCAACCGCCACAACCGTCATCCAGAGGCAATCCTAGGTGTCCCCTAACACGGTCGGTGCATCACACGGCACGGGATAGGGCCGGCCGCACTTATAGGGCCGGTTGCACCTATCACTTGGCGTGCCGGGCGAAACCGACCGAAGGAGCCGACCTACAACCGCCTCAGGAGTAGTGATCAGGAGCGTCCAAAGTGAGAGGTGGCACATCCCAGGGCCGGCCGTGCCTAGAGGTGCGGCCGCACCTGGGGTTTTGCCCCCTTACGCTCCACCGACCTCCCTTGCCTATAAAAGGCACCTCTCTCTCGCTGGAATGGACACACAACGCAGGAGCATCTCCGTTTCTCTCTTTTGTTCACTTAGACTAGGATTAGTGTAGCTTGGGAGTTAGAGTCGAGTCGAGCTAGTCTCGGGGTTCTGGAGGAGTCTTCTTTAGGGTTCCGGTACTACTCTTGTATCCTTTCTTTGGTTAGACTCAAGTACAATTCAAGTTATCTTTCTATCTTACCTTTCGAGTCAATTACATTCAGCTTTTACTTTGCTCTAGAAGCTTTATTCTTGGTTTAGACTAAAGTTAGTTTAATCTTGGTTAGAATAGCTCTCTTGAACCATATAGTGTTGTGGTCGTTCTTCGCTTGATCTTCTACCAAGTACGTTTGTGCTTAGTAGCGGAGAGAGACCTTCCTTCGTGATATCCGGGGAAAGGGTCTTTGGTTCGTTGTGAGCGCGGTGCTCAGAGCTTGCCTTAGTCTTAGATTGGTGTCCCATTCAATGGAATAGTTGTGGTAGCCTAAGGAGGTGACAGCTCCGGACGGGCTCAGCAGTCCACCACGTTAGTTCGGGCCGGTAGGATTCAGCGCGTCGTCGTTCTCCCTTCTCATCCCAGTCCAAGAGCGCGGCTTTGCATGCCCCTGCAGCACTAGAAGAGCTTGTCAAGTTTAGCTTGCCTTGGTTATCCTTTGCCTTAATTCTTTACCTAGAGTTGACAAGAATAGATAGATCGTGTTACGATCCTTTCTAGTCTCGTTGTCCTCCCAGCTTGCTAGATCCTCTCTAACCCTTTATCAAGATCTCCTTGTGTGTGTCAAGTTATCCCCGAATATCTTTATTAGTTACCCCCGCTATAGCTCTTTACCGAGTCTTGTTTCTCTCCACCGTTTATTCGATCATCTTTGCCGTAGTGCCTCCCTTGGGAAAATATAAATACGATAACCCGAATACCACCGGGTGAAGTGCTACAACGGTAATCCGTGCGCTTGCGGACCTTTCTGTGACGTGTGTTTTACAAAAGACGTTCCCAGCTCCATTACTAGGGGTATAAACCTGGTAGCGATGCTAGTGAGTGCCAACAAGCATTCCTGGCGTCGTCGCCGTGAGTGCAAACCTAGTAGTGAGGCTAAGAAACGTCAACACGGAGCATCGACCTCCTAGCGAGGCGGCAGCGCATCGGCACCCCTCCCCCCCCGTGCGCTCCTAATGGCGACGCGGCCTGGTTCCTCTCCACCTCAGTGTGGCAGGCATCCCGGCTTTCCTCTCCACCTCAGCATGGCGGCCCGGTTACCCTTCACCTCGGTGCGGTGGGCAGAGCGACACCTCGGCGGGTGACGCTTCCTCTTCACCTCTGCACAGCGGGTGGAGCGGCACCCCGGCGGGAGACGCGACTCGCTTCCTCTCCACCTCCGCGCGGTGAGCGAAGTGGCACCTCGGCAGGCGACGCAGTCCGCTTCCTCTTCACCTCAGCGCGGCAGGCGGAGCGGCACCTCGGCGGGCGACGCGGTCCGCTTCCTCTTCACCTCAGCGCGGCGGCCCAGTTCCCCTTCACCTCGGCACGACGGCGGCGACCTCTCCCCGCCTCTCCACCGACGGCCCGCGACGCGGCACCCGCGGCCCCACCTCCACCGGCCACCACGGTGACGCGGACCCGCTCCGCCTCCTCCGCAATGCATCGCGGCCGGCATCCGCCTCTACTCCTCGTCGCGTGTCGGCCAGACACCCGTCGACCTGTCTTCTCCACGACGACCGGCGGTTGTCTCTTCCCCTACTCTCAGCCGCATCAATTTCTCGGGACATAGCCCACTCGGCGGGCGGGGCGGGGCGCACCCCCAGCGCGGAGCTCAGCCCACCGTGGCAGCGGCCTTCCAGCACGGTCGCAGGCAGCCGGCTCGCCTCCGCGGCATTTTCGACTCCTCCACTGGCGCCGGCGACCACACCCCCGCTACTCCGGGACAGAGGGAGGGAGACCCGGCCGAGCGGCCAAGCGTGATGGCAGGACGGGCGGAGCAGGGTCACCTCCGCGGTTCCTCGACATTGCAACGGCGCGGGCCCACCTCAGGATGCGTCGTAGCGGCGCGGCCCACGTTCTCCAGGCCGCAACACTCCGACGACCACGACAGCACGACACCCCCCGCTCCGCCTCCTCCTCGATGCCCGGTGGTCGTCTCCCCTCTGCATCTCCCCCGTGATTCTAGGCCGCATAAGCAGAGGCCTGACGGCAGGGCGGGCGGGGAAGGACCCCGGCGGCGAGCTGTCCTCCCCTCGGGAGTTGCGCTTATTTTCTTCTCTCTTTGCAGGACTCGTGCTCGAGCATCATGGCGAGCTGCTCGCAAAACTACTCGGGGCCGGACATGAAGTACTCGTGCGAACGCCGCTACTCGGGCCGGACTGAAAGTACTCGTGCGAATCGTTTCTACTCGGGGGTGGACGCGTGCGAATCGGAAAACTACTCGGGGATGGACACAAAACTACTCGGGGCCGGACGGGAAGTACTCATGCGAACGCTGCTACTCGGACCGGACAGAAAATACTCGTGCGAATCATTTCTACTCGGGGGCAGACGCGTGCGAATCGGAAAACTACTCGGGTATGGACACAGAACTTCTCGGGGCTGGACGGAAACTTGTCGTGCGAATCGGAGCCTACCCGGGGACGGACAGAAACTAGTCGTGCGAACGGGCCTACTCGGAGAAACAAGTCGGAGACGGAAAAACAAGTCGCGCGAATGAAGTTCCTATTCGGGAAAAACACCTTACGACCGAAAAAACAATTTTCTTGTCAGTACCTTAGTTCTAGTG
Source organism: Cenchrus fungigraminus (assembly GCA_036936925.1). Classification (NCBI taxonomy): domain Eukaryota; kingdom Viridiplantae; phylum Streptophyta; class Magnoliopsida; order Poales; family Poaceae; genus Cenchrus; species Cenchrus fungigraminus. The sequence continues at coordinate 74,499,940 of CM072770.1, forward strand.
TGCAGGTCACGAACTGCAACATCAGCCATTCGCTACCCTGATCGGGACGAAGCCGTTTCAAGCGATGTGACAGGTGGCGACAAGCCGAGACCGACCGCTGCGTCTCAGCTCATCGTCGTACCTCATCCTCCTTCGCCTACCTCGCTGCGGTGGCCCAGCTCGCACCACCATCACTCACGAACACACCCCAAATCATCCCGGGTGCCGTTCGCGCCGACGCGACTGTTGACGGTCCTTACAACAAAAATTTGACCGTCAAAACCTCGGGTTCAAGAGGAGTATATGATAAGTTTCATGCACATTGTTTAGTACTAATAAAGTTCCACGAGTTGTGTTGTGAATTTCATAGGCAGGTACATATTTTGGGAGAATTTGGGATCAACAGGCCACATGTTCTAGGCACAGCCGAACCACCTGGTCCGGCTGGCCCTGCAAGTGCGGCCGGCCCTGTAGGTGCGGCCGGCCCTGCCCCGTGGCATGACTCTAGTCTAGAGCACCCCCACTCCCTCGAGCACAACTTGGATGAGCGTGATTCACTGAAGAAACGTCGGTTTGATCAAAGGGTGGAGGCTAGGATCACTTGGATCAATGGGTCAACTTATCCGATCGCTCAACCGCCACAACCGTCATCCAGAGGCAATCCTAGGCGTCCCCTAACACGGTTGGTGCATCACACGGCACGGGGTAGGGCCGGCCGCACCTATCACTTGGCGTGCCAGGCGAAACCGACCCAAGGAGTCGACCTACAACCGCCTCAGGAGCAGTGATCAGGAGCGTTGAAGGACTGAAACGGCGAACCAGAGAGGGGGGAGTGAATGGGAGCCGATAAAAATTCTTCTCGAAGGAGATGGACACTCCAACAAGATGAACTAGGCTTCCAAAGCACGTCTCCGACTCAACTACCCAAATTGGCCAAGACCACGCAGCCATTGGAGTGCTACTGCTCCTAGGAACCAACAACCACCTATACCGACTCGAGAACGCAGCAGAACTGGCAACTCGAGCACCACTGACCCGCACCGGTTAGACCGGTGAGCAGCATCGGTCAGACCGGTCTCTGCTGGAACTCCCCAACAGTTCCTGTGAACTTCCACAGAAGGCTCCTACACCGGTCAGGCCGGTGTAGCACGCCGGCCAGACCGGTCTAAGCCAGGAAGCCCCCAAAAACCCAAACCTGACCTTCCGAGCTCCAAAACGAACCAAACTCGAAACAGCAGCAACACAGGACAACAGGGAACTCACCAAAACGTTCACCCGAGGCAAAACCCACAGAGCCTCTGCACCAGTCAGACCGGTGAGCAGCACCGGTCAGACCGGTCAGGCTGGAACGCTCGGGATGAACAGCATCCGCGGGTCAACTCCTCCAAATCCAACTCCCGATCTCCCAAATCGCTGCACGGTTTTGCACAAGACTTTGGGGATAGTAGGAACACCTCATGGGCACTCCATAGCCAAGATTTGGTCCACCAAAACTCGCCAAAACGAGAGGAATCGAGGAAATCCCACCAAGAACGCCTCTAAACCTAGAGCCAAGAAAACCCCAAAATCGAGCCCCTTTGCTCACGGATTTGGAAGGGGAATCAAAGGGAAAAGAACCACGAGGGGCTCATGCATACATCCCCCATCAAATCCCAAAGAGAAAGGTCTCAAAACCGCCACAAGAAATCCGCCAAGAAAAGCCTCCGAAAATCACCAAAAAGGAGAAACGGGAAAGACACATCCAAGCCTTGAGGAACCACGCCGAATCATCTATACATACCAAAGAGGTTCATACAAGGTCTAGCTTGCCGCCCGATCATCCTTCCCTCTCACAAGATCTCACCATGAAGCTCTCAAGCTAGTCCTATGAAAATATTAAGGAAAATAGGAAGGGAAAATAAGAAAACAAATGAGCTAGGGTTCCAAGAGATAGCTGCCATCCTCTCACCACTTGGGTTATATGGAGGCAAGCCGAAAGACTAAAATACCCTTACTAGCAAAGTAGGGATACATGCCCCTCAAGGGCGAATTCGGAAATCTTTGTCATCACTCCATCGGACGGATGCCCAGCGACCGCAAACTTGCTTAGCCTTGACGCAAGCCTTGCGATCCCGACGCGTGTCCTCCGCTTCGAAGATTCTGAACTGCGTCGTCGCACACCGGTCAGACCGGTGCACCTCACCGGTCAGACCGGTACCCACCGGTCAGACCGGTCAGACCCACCGGGCAGACCGGTCCGATGCTGCTGCACCTCCGTCTTCGGTCTTCGGTCTTGGCTTTGTGGAACAACCAAGGAACCCAGTGGTTTTCTGGTGAACCACCGGAAACCCTGCGAACTCGGTGTAGCCTCTGGCAATCACCACTCATGAATCGGCTTCCACGTAGTCCCGGCTCGACCTTGGTTTTGAGACTCAACCAAGAAACCGTCTGTGACTTCATCTTGCCGTTCTTGCCACCATGCGGCCCGCACTTGACCCCGCTGGCTACCGGGTCCCTCGAACCAAGCCTACTTGTCTTCTCCACACCTCGAGGCCTCACCGGCAACGACCTTTCGTGCTTGTTCTTCACCTGCACCAACACCAGTCAAGCTGCAACCTGCACCTGCAATACTTAGCCAAGAATCAGTCCACTCCACGTTGTCAATCACTCATCACACCAGGAAGCAACCTACCACCAGTCATCGAACCACACAGGCTCTCAATCTCCCCGTTGATGAGTGCATTGACAACACACACATTTTTGGTAACCAAAGAGAAAAGGAAAAGAAAAAAAATGACTAAAAGAAACTCCAACAAGCGATCGAAAGCCAAAGGAAAGGCAAAGAGCAAGATCACTTGAAGAAGACAAGTCTCGGACCCCTTAGGCAAGGGCAACGGCTCGACACATCCGAGACAAAACATGCTCAAGCAAAGAGCACAAACCACCAATCCAAAGCTCGAAAACCACAAAGAGCTCCCCCTGCACACATGCAAGCTCCCCCTGAACCAAAGCAACTTCCCCTGGACGAATGCATGCAAACCACTTGACGAAACAGAGCAGCTGCATCAGCTCAGCTCTGACCGGTCAAACCGGTCGACCACACCGGTCAGACCGGTGGGCAAAATCGCCCAGCACCTGAACCTCACACCGGTTAGACCGGTGTACCTCACCGGTCAGGCCGATGACACCTGGGAAAAACTGGGAACTGCACGAGCTCAAAACTAGCTCGAAACCACTTGGAAACCTTCTAAATGCATGCAGCAAGCCAAAACATGCTCAAACTTCTCCCCCTTGTTGACAATGCATGAATCAAGCCAAAACTAGGAAAATTGCAACCTAGAGCTTCTCAAATAGACAAAATTCAACATAGCATGCTACACACCTCTAAATGAGCAAGTTAGATACTCGATAGCTTCGTATGGACAAAAACTACAAGATAACCAAGTTTCACAACCATTGGACGAAGCTAAGTTAGAATTGAGCATTTTTACAAAAAATCCCTCTCATGAGCAAAACATGTCAAAATGGCAAAGCCACACAAACTTCATGCTAGGACAACCATTCTAAGCATAAGACCATCATAAACACCCACAAGCACCTCATGTCATGTCAAAGCATACCGAGGCATGTGCTTACTTCTATGTATGAGATTTCTCATTGGTAAGCAACATGCAACAGTTTAGCACCCAAAAGCAAGTAAATTAAGCACATATGACATGAGAGCACATTTTCCAAGCAATGTACATTTCATTTTTAGATTTAAAATTGGTACATGAAATGTCTTTGCGACAAAAAGGAACTTATGCCCCTCCACAAGATGAAGCATGGGGGCTAAACATTCATGATGGCAAATGAGCCTTTGGCCCCATATGATCAAAATAAGCTATCCAACCACAAATTAAGCATAGCATAGCCACAAAAACATGTCAAGATCATATAAAGGTATTTACTCACAAGAGAGCATACATATGTGATTTTTGAAAAACATAGCCATCAACCATGGATATAAACCAAGATCGTCAAGAGCTAAGCCACACTAAGCCATATCATACCAAACTAGCTCGCAAGATCATATATAGCATAGCATGGTGAACAATGTATATAGGAGAAGCTTTTCCTACACAATGTATATTACACAAAATGCATGCAAGCTATCATACAAAGATGACTATACATCATGATACAAATGCAATGCGAATGCAAGAAATGCACAAAGGAAAGCTATACATATGCTACAAAGGAGCTCCCACACACCCAACTCAAGAAATCAAACAAACACCAAGCTCCCCCCGCAAACGAGTGAAAGTTGCTTGATCTAGGGGTTTGGTGAAAATATCGGCTAGTTGGTCATGTGTGGGTACATGGATCAAAGTGATTTTTCCTTTCTCTACGTTGTCTCTCAGGAAATGATACCTCACTTCTATGTGCTTGGTTTTGGAGTGGAGCACTGGGTTCTTTGCAACGCTTATGGCACTTGTGCTATCACAGTGAAGTGGGACATGGGTATATTCCTCACCAAAGTCACTCATGGTGTATGTGATCCAAAGGAGCTGAGAGCAACAACTAGCTGCGGCCACATACTCTGCCTCGGTAGTGGATTGAGCAACACTAGATTGTTTGCAGGAAGACCAAGACACCAAAGAGGAACCCAAGAACTGGCAAGTCCCAGAAGTGGACTTCCTATCCAACCGACACCCGGCAAAATCCGCATCCGAAAATCCATGAAGAGCCAAAGAAGAAGACGCGGAGTACCAAAGGCCGAAGTCGGGAGTGTGTCGCAAATACCTGAATATGCGCTTGACTGCTTGCCGATGCGAAGTCCTCAGAGACGCTTGAAAACGAGCGCACAGACATACCGAGAACTGGATGTCCGGCCACGTCGCCGTCAAGTAGAGGAGTGACCCGATCATGCTCCGGTACTCCTTCTGGTCCACGTGTTCACCTTCCTCATCTGCATCAAGAGCTGTAGTCGTACTCATAGGCGTCGCCATGGCCTTGGAGTCCTCCATCTTGAACTTCCTCACAATGTCCTTGGTGTACTTGGCTTGGTGTACGAAAGTTCCTTCCTTTGATTGCTTGATTTGTAGCCCGAGGAAGAACTGCAACTCACCCATCATGCTCATCTCAAATTCCCTGCTCATGTCTTCTGCAAACCTTGCAACAAGAGAGTTAGACGAGCCACCAAAGACAATATCATCCACGTATACCAGCACAATCAGGATATCTCTGCCCTGCCTGAGGAGAAACAAGGTCTGATCGACCTTCCCCATCTCAAATCCTCTCTCAAACAGGAACCCCCTCAACCTACCATACCAAGCTCTAGGTGCCTGCTTCAGCCCATACAGCGCCTTCCTCAACTTGTACACCCGGTGGGGGTACTTCTCACTCTCAAATCCCAGTGGTTGCCTCACATACACCACTTCCTCCAATACACCGTTTAGGAAAGCACTCTTGACATCCATCTGGTACAACTTGAACCCTTTAGCCACGGAAAAAGCTAGAAGGATCCTGATCGCCTCCAAACGAGCTACGGGAGCAAAGGTCTCCTCGTAGTCGATCCCCTCTTTCTATGAGTACCCCTGAGCAACAAGCCTCGACTTGTTCCTCACCACTTCTCCTTTCTCTCCCTCTTTGTTTTTCCACACCCATTTTGTCCCAATCGGCTTACACCCTGGGGGAGGATCAACCAATTCCCAAACTTGGTTTCTCTCAAAATTCTCCAACTCCTCATGCATCGAATTAACCCAATTATGATCAGATAGCGCGTGTCCAATGTCTTTGGGCTCAAAGGTGGCAACAAAATCAGCATGAGCAAAATGAGAATTGTTCTGAACCCTCGACTGTGTAGTTCGTTCATTCATGTCGCCGATGATCCTCGAAGTTGGGTGATCCACTTGCACTCGCCGGGGAGGTTCTCGCCTTGATGCTACCTCCCCCTCAGCAGCAGCTTCTTCTTGAACTGGGTTTGTCGTTGTAGGTGTGGGAGAAGGGCCGTCCACCACTGTAGTCAAAGTAGTAGGTACATGCTCAGCCGCGGGTACCACACCGCCATCTTCTTCATCTCCATGTTCATGCTCCTCCTCCAGGAAAATCTCCTCGCCAAGTTCGTCGTCACCTGCACACTCAAAAACAAGCTGACTACGTGGCTGTGTCTCGTCGAAGGTTTCCTCGCAAGTCTCCACGATTTGGTTGGTTTCAAGATTGAGCACTCGAAAGGCTCTAGAGTGAGATGCATAACCAAAGAAAATACCATCGACAGATCTAGCCTCGAACTTGTCCAACTTCTTACCTTTCTTCAGGATGAAGCACTTGCACCCAAACACAAGGAAGTGACTCACCTTGGGTGTGCGCCCGTGCATCAACTCATAGCATGTTTTCTTCTTGTGAACCCTGAGGTAAATTCTATTCGACACATATCACGCGGTATTCACTGCCTCAGCCCAGAACCTTCTTGGAGTCCTATGCTCATCAAGCATCGTCCGAGCCATCTCGCACAAGGTTCTGTTTTTCCTTTCCACCACGCCGTTCTGGGGAGGCGTATACGGACTCAAAAACTGGTGTTCAAGACCCAAGTCATGGCAAAAGGTTTCGAAGAGAGAGTTTTTAAATTCCGAGCCATTGTCACTGCGAATCGCTCGTATGGCATCTCCGTGCCTCTCGTTTCTTAACCTCAAGACAAGATCTCGAACAAAACCAAATGTCTCCCCTTTCTCCTCAAGAAAGAAAACCCACGCATACCGAGAGTAGTCGTCCACCACAACCAGGACGTACCACTTCCCACCCACAGATCACACACGAGCTGGGCCAACAAGGTCCATATGGAGCAGCTCGCATGGACGCTCCGTCATCACATCGGTGAGGGGTGGATGGGAAGAAGCTACCATCTTAGCATGCCAACACGGCACACAAACCAACTCTTTCTCAAACCTCAGCCGTGGCAATCCTCGGACCAAATTGAGTTTACTCAAGCGAGACAAAAGGTCAAAGCTTAAGTGACCCAACTTCCTATGCCACTTCCACAACTCACTCGAAGATCCAGCCAAGAAACAACGCTCAACACCAGAAGACTGAGAAAAATCAGCTCGGAACACTTGACCCTCGGGAACGACCATGCAAACTAGGTCCCCTCGAGAATCCAAAATCCAAGAACCACCAGGCCGAAACAACACCTCAAAGCCCTCATCCAAAAGCTGGGACACGGAAAGCAAATTGAACCCGATCGATTGAACAAGAGCTACACGCCTGAGAGTGACCTTGTCACTTACCTTAATCTCACCTTCTGACAACACACACCCTCGCCCATTGTCCCCAAAGGTGATGTATGTCTTGGACACCACCGGGACGAGACTTGAGAACCACCCCTTGTCTCCGGTCATATGCCTCGAGCAACCGGAGTGAATCAACCAAACGTTCCTCAAGTCTCCCACCTGAAATTCAAAAACAAGCACGTGAGTGAACAAACGACTCAGCACGAGCACGGAAACCAGACCCCTGTCTGACCAGACCTGCACCAGTCTGACCGGTGTAGCGCACCGGTCTGACCGGTGTAGCCCGGCCAGCAGCACCAACCAAAGCATCTCTCCTACCAAAACTACCACCACGAACACCACCATGGTAACCACTACGAGGGAACCAACCCTCTCTAGCTGGAGGAGGACGAAAGCCACGAAAGGAAGACCGTGGACCATTCCTCCTCTCCATCTCAAAGCTATGACTCCTCCCACCCACGTATTGAGCACGAGGTGGAGACCGTCTAGCAAACTGACCACCTGCAAACTCTCCAGACCAACCACCAGAACCACAACCACCAGAACCGAACCGAGCATCCGCACGAGCACGGAAACCAGACCCCTGTCTGACCAGACCTGCACCGGTCTGACCGGTGTAGCGCACCGGTCTGACCGGTGTAGCCCGGCCAGCAGCACCACCTGCTACCTTCCGATCTCCCCAAGCCGGAACCGTCCTCACAATCGCCTTGGCCCTGGGCATCTGCATACGAGGCTCAAGTACACCATTGGAAGGGTGGTACTTGTCCTTGTTAGCCCACTCCTTCGCCATTCTCTCCTCACGCTTCCTCTTGAAGCAAAACTCACCCTTGTGACCATCTCTCCCACAATAGTCACAATGAAACCTTATGAGCTTAGGCTTAGGCTTGGGATGAGGCTGCTCACTCGGTTTCTCTCCACTTGGCTTCTTAACCGGTTTCTCCTCACTAGGCTTCACACTCTCCTTCCCGAAGAACTCATTCCCCAAGTTGCTCCTGAACTTTATGGGTTTTTGGAAATCGTTTGTGGAGTGAGGAAATATGGGAGGATCTGGGATTGTGTCGAGTTTGTTTCTCAGTGGGTTGGGCTTAGGAGCATAGGCATTTTTGTGAAAGGTTTTTGGTGGAGCTTGGATATCACCAATCTTCTCTCCTCCCTCACCACTAGACTCTCCAACTTTCTCCGAGCCAAGCGCTTGCCCATCATAGCGCTTGTATGCCTCAATCATCATCCTAAGCTGCGGTTCATGACTCGAAAACCAACCCATCATTTTCCTCAACTCATCGTTCTCATCCTGCAAGCGATCCACATAATGTGCAAGTTCTAGATTTTTCAAAGCATGCACTTCACAAGTAGAGCAAGAAGTGGGAACAGGTTCTTTCAGCTTAGCCTCAAGAGAAACAGTATAAGCATGCATCTCATCAATCTTTCCATGTAAAACAGGGCAAGAAGTGCAAGCACCTAGCAGAGAAGGTCTAGACTTAAGCTCAGCCACTTCAACCCTAAGCACATCTAGTTCATCACAAGTAGAAGCATGCTTATTCTTAAGGGCAGTACGATCAGCTAGGTACACAGAGCAATCACAGCAATCAATCTCATCAGAAACCACAGTAAAAGCCTTAAGAGAATCAATTTCAAGCTTAGCATCTAGGTTCTGGGTTTCTAGCTCAGCCACATGGTTCCTAGCATCTTCTAGCGAGGCCCTAAGCTCTTTCCTCATCTTCTTAGCCTCTCTAAGCATGTCATCACGATTATCAAGCAACTTGCCAAGACGCTCGTTCTCCTCACGCAAGAAGGGAAGCTTGTCACGTACCTCATCCTCAGAGTCTGAGTCTGAGTCGCTCTGGTGACTCTTCTTCCTGCCGGAGCTACGAGCCATGCCGTAGAAGCCATCTCGTGCAAAGCAGCTCAGCCCGCTCAAGTTCTTGGATGACTTCTTGTTCTTGCGCTGATCACTTTCGTCTTCACTGCTACTCGAGCTCGAGGAAGAGTAGGCAGAGCTGGAGTCAACATCGCTCGCTCCGACCATCGCTCGGGCCTTCCTGCCGCGGCCTTCCTTCTTCCTCGACCGTCGCTCGTCCTTTTGCTTGTGATCGCGCCCTGATCGGTACTTGCCGTCCTAGTTCGACCGATGCTTGTAGCCATCCTTGTAGCTGTCCTTGTTCTCTGTCTTCTTCGGGCAGTCGGTGACGAAGTGTCCCGGCTTGCCGCACTGAAAGCACGTCTGTGCTGTCCTCCTCGTGTTCACCCGGTTCTCGTGCAGCCTCTCGAACCGCCTGGTCAGCAACGCCAGCTCATCCTCTCCAAGCACGTCGAACTCCTCGTCTGGCAAAGACATCAAAGAAGACAGAGAGTACATCCTGGAGGATGCGTTAGCGTTAGACTTAGCCACTTTGCCCTCATGTTGTTCACAACCACCGTGAACCGCTGGAACAAGGCATCAATAGACTCGCCGGGGAGATGAGTGAAGTTCTCGTACTCTCTCCGGTAAGTCGCATACAACCGTGCCTGAACCTCAGCATTCCCAGCATGAGCATTCTTCAGCTCCAACCAAATCCTACATGCTAGGTCCTCTGTATGCACCCGATCGAATTCGGATTGACACAGAGCACGAAACAAGTAGTCGACCGCCTTATTGTTGGCGTCGAACATGTCTCTCGATCCCGGAGCAAGGAAGTTCATCGGATGAACATAAGCTGTGTTCACCGTGACATCCCAAAGGATCTGACCCTTACCGCGGAGGAACGCCGCCATCCGCCTCTGCCACATCTGGTAGTTTTTGCCATCGAAGTGCGGAGGACCCGAACCCCGTTCCTGGTACGCCATCCTTGGATCTTAGACCAGTTAGAATCCAAAGATCCGTAACCAGCTCTGATACCACTTGAAGGACCGAAACAGCGAACCAGAGAGGGGGGGAGTGAATGGGAGCCGATAAAAATTCTTCTCGAAGGAGATGGACACTCCAACAAGATGAACTAGGCTTCCAAAGCACGTCTCCGACTCAACTACCCAAGTTGGCCAAGACCACGCAGCCACTGGAGTGCTACTGGTCCTAGGAACCAACAACCACCTATACCGACTCGAGAACGCAGCGGAACTAGCAACTCGAGCACCACTGACCCGCACCGGTCAGACCGGTGAGCAGCACCGGTCAGACCGGTCTCTGCTGGAACTCCCCAACAGTTCCTGTGTACTTCCACAGAAGGCTCCTACACCGGTCAGGCCAGTGTAGCACGCCAGTCAGACCGGTCTAAGCCAGGAAGCCCCCAAAAACCCAAACCTGACCTTCCAAGCTCCAAAACGAACCAAACTCGAAACAGCAGCAACACGGGACAACAGGGAACTCACCAAGACGTTCACCCGAGGCAAAACCCACAGAGCCTCTGCACCGGTCAGACCGGTGAGCAGCACCGGTCAGACCGGTCAGGCTGGGACGCTCGGGATGAACAGCACCCGCGGGTCAACTCCTCCAAATCCAACTCCCGATCTCCCAAATCGCTCCACGGTTTTGCACAAGACTTTGGGGATAGTAGGAACACCTCATGGGCACTCCATAGCCAAGATTTGGTCCACCAAAACTTGCCAAAATGAGAGGAATCGAGGAAATCCCACCAAGAACGCCTCTAACCCTAGAGCCAAGAAAACCCCAAAATCGAGCCCCTTTGCTCACGGATTTGGAAGGGGAATCAAAGGGAAAAGAACCACGAGGGGTTCATGCATACATCCCCCACCAAATCCCAAAGAGAAAGGTCTCAAAACCGCCACAAGAAATCCGCCAAGAAAAGCCTCCGAAAATCACCAAAAAAGGTTAAACGGGAAAGACACATCCAAGCCTTGAGGAACCACGCCAAATCATCTATACATACCAAAGAGGTTCATACAAGGTCTAGCTTGCCGCCCGATCATCCTTCCCTCTCACAAGATCTCACCATGAAGCTCTCAAGCTAGTCCTATGAAAATCCTAAGGAAAATAGGAAGGGAAAATAAGAAAACAAATGAGCTAGGGTTCCAAGAGATAGCTGCCATCCTCTCACCACTTGGGTTATATGGAGGCAAGCCGAAAGACTAAAATACCCTTACTAGCTAACTAGGGATACATGCCCCTCAAGGGTGAATTCGGAAATCTTTGTCATCACTCCATCGGACGGATGCCCAGCGACCGCAAACTTGCTTAGCCTCGACGCAAGCCTTGCGATCCCGACGCGTGTCCTCCGCATCGATGATTCCGGACTGCGTCGTCGCACACCGGTCAGACCGGTGCACCTCACCGGTCAGACCGTTTAGACCCACCGGTCAGACCGGTCCGATGCTGCTGCACCTCCGCCTTCGGTCTTCAGTCTTGGCTTTGTGGATCAACCAAGGAACCCAGTGGTTTTCTGGTGAACCACCGGAAACCCCGCGAACTCGGTGTAGCCTCCGCCAATCACCACTCATGACTCGGCTCCCACGTAGTCCCGGCTCGACCTTGGTTTTGAGGCTCAACCAAGAAACTGTCCGTGACTTCATCTTGCCGTTCTTGCCACCATGCGGCCCGCACTTGACCCCGCTGGCCACCGGGTCCCTCGAACCAAGCCTACTTGTCCTCTCCACACCTGAAGGCCTCACCGGCAATGACCTTTCGCACATGTTCTTCACCTGCACCAACACCAGTCAAGCCTCAACCTGCACCTGCAATACTTAGCCAAGAATCAGTCCACACCACGTTGTCAATCACTCATCACACCAGGAAGCGACCTACCACCAGTCATCGAACCACACAGGCTCTCAAGCGTCCGAGGCAAGAGGCGGCACATCCCAGGGTCGACCGTGCCTAGAGAGCCGGCCGCACCTAGGGTTTTGCCCCCTGAGCTCCACCGACCTCCCTTACCTATAAAAGGCACCTCCCACTCGCTGGAACGGACACACAACGCAGGAGCATCTCCATTTCTCACTTATGTTCACTTAGAGTAGGATTAGTGTAGTTTGGGAGATAGAGTCGAGTCGAGCTAGTCTCGGGGTTCCGGAGGAGTCTTCTTCAGGGTTCCGGTACTACTCTTGTATCCTTTCTTTGTTTAGACTCAAGTACAATTCAAGTTATCTTTCTATCTTACCTTTCGAGTCAATTACATTCAGCTTTTACTTTGCTCTAGAAGCTTTATTCTTGGTTTAGACTAAAGTTAGTTTAATCTTGGTTAGCGTAGCTCTCTTGAACCGTATAGTGGTGTGGTCGTTCTTCGCTTGATCTTCTACCGAGTACGTTTGTGCTTAGTAGCGGAGAGAGACCTTCCTTCGTGATATCCGGGGAAATGTTCTTTGGTTCGTTGTGAGCGTGGTGCTCAGAGCTTGCCTTAGTCTTAGATTGGTGTCCCATTCAACAGAATAGTGGTGGTACCCTAAGGAGGTGACAGCTCCGGACGGGCTCAGTACTCCACCACGTTAGTTCGGGCCAGTAGGATTCAGCGCGTCGTCGTTCTCCCTTCTCATCCCAGTCCGAGAGCGCGGCTTTGCATGCCCCTGCAGCACTAGAAGAGCTTGTCGAGTTTAGCTTGCCTTGGTTGTCCTTTGCCTTAGTTCTTTACCTAGAGTTGACAAGAATAGATAGATTGTGTTAGGATTCTTTCTCGTCACGTTGTCCCCCCAGCTCACTAGTTCCTCTCTAATCTTTTATCAAGATCTCCTTGTGTGTGTCAAGTTATCCCCGAATATCTTTATTCGTTACCCCCGCTATAGCTCTTTACCGAGTCTTGTTACTCTCCACCGTTTATCCGATCACCTTTGTCGTAGTGCCTCCCTTGAGAAAATATAAGTACGATAACCAGAATACCACTAGGTGAAGTGCTACAACGGTAATCCGTGCGCTTGTGGACCTTTCTGTGACGTGTGTTTTACCAAAGACGTTCCTAGCTCCATTATTGGGGGTATAAACCCGGTAGCGACGCTAACGAGTGCCAACAAGCATTCCTGGCGCCGTCACCGTGAGTGCAAACCTAGTAGTGAGGCTAAGGAACGTCAACAAGCATTTCTGGCACCGTTGCCGGGGAGGCAATAGGCAAAATATATTGTTTAAACTTAGTGGTAGAGTTATCCAGGTTCGGTGAACCGCTATTTAAGCGGGTTTACCCTTGCCCTACTCTCGTGTACGCAGAGTAGTGCATGACCGGTTTCGACCTACCGTCCAACTTTCACGACAATCCGGAGTCACTTGTGAGGAGAGTGCGACCTCGTGTCCTCATTCCTCAGAAGTTTCTCTCGAGTCAAGAAACGAACACTGTCAATCCCGTAGACATCACCTCGTTAGCACCAATGGCCGAGAGGACGATCCGCGAGTTTTCTGCTCCCTCCAACACTAATGTCCCTACTGAGCTGAACGTGACGGTGGGAGAAGGAAACTTTGAAGTCAAGCCGGTGTTGATCAACATGGTGCAAGCAAGTCCGTTCTGCGGCAAGCCTAATGAAGATGCCAATGCACATCTCCAGCATTTCCTGGAGGTGTGTAGGACTTTCACTATCCGTGGAGTGACGGACGATGCAATTCGTCTTCGCCTATTCCCGGTCTCATTGCTCGGGAAGACGAAGCAATGGTTTTATGCGGAGCGAGATGCCATCAACACACGGGATAAGTGCTCTAAGGCATTCCTCGCAAAGTTCTTCCCGGTGGGCAAAACCAATGCCCTCCGCGCTAGAATTTCGGGCTTCTAGCAGCAGAATGATGAGAGTATCCCGGAAGCATGGGAACGTCTCCAGGAGTACATCACCGCGTGCCCACACCATGGCATGCAGGGGTGGTTCTTAATTCAGACCTTCTACCACGGGCTCAAGCATACCGCCCGTGAGCACCTAGATGCAGCCGCTGGAGGAGCTTTCTTCTCACTACAAGTACCCGCCGCCAAGGAATTGATCGAGAAGATGGTGGCAAATCAAGGGTGGGATGGAGATCGTCTCCAACCCTGTAACCGCGGTGTACACCAAGTCGATGGAATCGACATGCTCGCCGCTAAGATGGACCTCCTAATGAAGAAATTGGAGGCACCAAGCAATGTGGAGACCGCTAAGATTATGAACGCTCGCATGACGTGTGAGGTATGCGGTAATGTGGGTCATTCAGGAAATGATTGTCCTGAGACAAGGGAAGAAGCCAGCTTCATCAGCAATGGCAACAACAATGGGTTCCGCAACAACAACTACAATAATCAAGGGTGAAACCCAAGGGCCAACTTCCCGTTCAACAATCAAAATGGAGGTAATTATTCTAACAATTTCAATAATCAGCCCTCCATTAAAGATCTTGTCTTTGGCCAAGCTAGAATTAATGAAAACTTAAACAAGAAGCTAGCCGCCAATGATAAAGTTCTTGAAAATTTAAATTCCACTATCGAATCCTTCACTACTACTATGAAGAATCAGCTAAGCTTTAATAAAATGGTAGAAACTCAACTTGCTCAGCTTGCTGCTTCTTTACCTTCTTCCGAGTCGGGTGGAATCCCGGGGCAACCCAAGCCTACCCGAGAGAATGTTAGCATTGTATCCACCAGATGGGGTAAGCCATCTAGGAAGGTATATGCACCTAACCATGTAGGGAAGCTCATACACCAAATCCAAGACCCATGGGAGGAATCAGTAGTCTTGCACAGAAAGGACAATGGGTATCCGGCTATCACATGCATAATCTACTATCAAAAGATCAAGAATGCTCTTTGTGACCTTGGTGCGAGTGTCAACCTCATATCCAAGGCCATGTTTGAGGAGTTAGGATACCCTGCTCTCTCTCTCCGACAATGATGGCAGTCCAACTTGCTGACTCATCGATTAAATATCCAGAGGGCATAGTGGAAAATCTCTTGGTGAATGTCAAAGGCTCCTACGTCTTTGCGGATTTTGTGGTCCTCGACACACAAGATGATGGAGAAATGCTGCTTATTCTCGGGCGACCATTCCTAAGAGATGTCAATGCAAGGATTGATGTCGGAGCCGGAAAAATTCAATTCCGCATAGGGCGAAGGAACATGATATTCAAATTTCAAGCAAAAGAAGAGCAATGTTACCTAGTGCAAGATGAAGAATCTAGGGAGTGGATGAAGCCACGGCCCCAATACAAGAAAGAGAAGGTGGCCCCGACCAAGCCCAAAGTGGAGAGTCCTATTACCACGATGAGGAAGCATTGGGAGCAAGACAAAGCATTCAAAGGGCGCCACCAACCAAAGAAGCCGAAGGCAATCAACAAGGCTAAGGGGGAAAAGAAGACAGAAACCAAAAACACCCCCGCCAAAGCCTCACCGACTTCATCGCCACCGAAGAAAACAAAGAGGGTGTGGAGTGTGAAGGGAGCATCGTCCTAGTCTTCCACTCCGGGACCGAACGAATCCAAGATCAATTGAGCAAACGGAGGAGTCCCGCTCACAGACTCTAAACTACGAGCCCTCACCGTGAGGTAAACCTGTATTTATCTCATATTTCCCTTCAAACATTTTATTTCGTGCATCAAGCATATTTAAATTTAAAATTTGATTTCACCATTGCATTAGTAAGTAAACAAGACATAGAAAAACAGTTTTGGAGATTTTTGGTGATACGGCCGAACCTAGAGGTACGGCCGTACCCCCCCTCGACAAAATTTTTGTGTAGGATGTTTACAGGAGGGGACACGAGTGCTTGGTGCAAATGGAGTAAGGCCGACCGAACCTAGTGGTACAGCCGTACCTATGATCTTCCACGAATCCATCAAGCCAACCACTACAAGCTTCCAAGTGCTCAACTCATCACCAAAATGAAGACACGACAACCAGGTAGCCAAAAAATTAGCTTGGGGGAGACCCCATTTTCAATCAAGGAAGGTATGTCCATCCAAACCAACTTTCAACATCTTGTTTATCACATTTGAATAAAAGAAAAACAACAAAAATATTTGCTTCAACCATGTGCACTTGAAATCTTGTCTATATCCTCACTTTGGAAATGATGAATAGTTGCTATGTTAAAACTTTGCAAGAACCTAGTGTACAACCTTGTGCTCTATGAGCATTTGAATTTGTTGGTATATTTTGAAATAAGAGCCTGAAATAAAACTTTGCGGGAAGCAAAGGCTTATGACCAAACCTAGGGTGTTTACTACTATGATATGGTGAGACAATGTTGATCTTGCTCTATCTCATAGTATGGTGAAAATCCCGGATGATTTCTTTTGAGAAAATAAAACAAGACAAGTTCCTCAATGGTCATATCACCTACCAAAGCCATATGTCGATATCAATGTACAAACCTTCTACATATGCTTGCTTGTGACCCATTGAGTTTTGCCAAATTGTTGTGACCCTTGGTAGAATCTTTTCATGCTCCCATGATCGAGATCACGTACACCCACATATACAAGCTAACTTCCACACCGGGAGTTACGCAAAACATGCCATCCACCCACCAAAAATAAATGCTCCAAAGTTCCAAAGAGATTTCTCTTCTTGTATTCTTGCAAAAGGAGAGAGGTGTCATTGAAAAAAAAGTAAATGCTCAAAAAGCATTGAAAAAAAGTATATATATGTGCTCCAATGAAGCATGACCCCCCTCCAAAATAAAAGCAAGAGGAGAATCTCAAAGCAAGAAGTACTTAGAAAAAACAAACAAAAATATTCCACACACTTGCACATCTCGATCAAGTTGCATGACTAGTTTCTTCTTGGATCCGGTCTTTGGCTCAACAACATCATGTGGCACAAGTGAGTCTCATGCTTATCCTACCCAAAGCTCCACATACAAGCCATAGAGTAGGAAGTTGAGGCTCGCTCAAAGTCTTTGGTGAGGTAACAAATACCACTTGAGCGATCGAGGGAACCATCCGAGGAACCTTGTCTTTCGTTGCAGAATTTTCAAAACTCCGAGATAGGATCCAGAAAAGAGAAGAGCGAGAGATGCAAAGTCAAAACCATTGTACTCTTCAACCTCCGAAGGCGAGGTGGAAAGTTACAAGCCCCACAGGTAAGATAAGGCTTAGTCTCTCTCATACCAATCTTTTCAAATAGCAAGAAGAACATGGATTTGTGCATAGGAACTTGCCGAGTGCTAACATCATGCAACTCCTGATCCACCGAGGCCGAGTCTAGACTTTGCTCGATGATGAGCAAACGTTTAGCTTGGGGGAGTTTGTTGACGGTCTTTACAACAAAAATTTGACCGTCAAAACCTCGTGTTCGAGAGGAGTATATGACAAGTTTCATGCACATTTTTTAGTACTAATAAAGTTCCACGAGTTGTGTTGTGAATTTCATAGGCAGGTACACATTTTGGGAGAATTTGGGATCAACAAGCCACATGTGCTAGGCACGGCCGAACCACCTGGTCCGGCCGGCCCTGCAGGTGCGGTCGGCCCTGCCAGGTGCGGCCGGCCCTGCCCCGTGGCACGACTCTGGTCCAGAGCACCCCCACTCCCTCGAGCACAACTTGGACGAGCGTGATTCACTGAAGAAACGTCTGTTTGATCAAAGGGTGGAGTCTAGGATCACTTGGATCAATGGGTCCACTTATCCGATCGCTCAACCGCCACAACCGTCATCCAGAGGCAATCCTAGGCGTCCCCTAACACGGTCGGTGCATCACACGGCACGGGGTAGGGCCGACCGCACCTATAGGGTCGGCCGCACCTATCACTTGGCGTGCCGGGCGAAACCGACGGGACCCAATTTTATGGGTACCCAAAGACAGTGAATACGAGTGAACCTCACAGCCACGATGGCCCCTAGAGTATTTTTGGTGGCTTTCTAGATTTATTTTTATGAAAGAAAACGGCCCCGAATCAAGTGGTATTCCGGGAATTATTTATGTGAGGGAAAACTGCCACAAACCAGGGCCATGACCTCACGTGCACACCAACCAGCAACCTCCAACTAGTTTAACGCCTTCCTGAGTGGTTTTGGGCTCCACACTGCCCATGCATGTACCAGGTGTTAGAGGCACTTATTGCCCGGGCCACTTGCGTGGAAAGGCACGTGAAGGGCCGATTAGGCGAACTGAGAGGGGGGGGAGTGAATGGGAGCCGAAAAAAATTCTTCTCCGAAGAGTCGAACTCAACTATGTCCCGAAATCACAACCAAGGGTACCCACACGAGCTTGCCAAGGTTGCGTAGTCACAACAGACGTACCAACCCTAGGAACAAGTCCCAGACCAATCCCAAGCTGCACAACGCAAGAGGCAAAGGACTTAGGCAATCTGCGGTGCTCAGGGCGGACCGTCCGTGGGGGCCTGGCGGACTGTCCGCAAGGTCACTGCGGACCGTCCGAAATAGCTGCCCGAACCTCCAGTAGCACACCGCAAAAAACAGACCGTCCGCCGCCTACCCGCGGACCGTCCGCCACTCACGGACCGTCCGTACTCAACCCACGGACCGTCCGCCAAACTTCTTGCACCAAAAATCCACCGACAAAATGGATCAAACGGAAGACATGAAAGAACTCGCGACGAACATGAAGAACAACAGGTGGACAGCCTCCTCGCGGACCGTCTGCACGGGGCCTGTAGACCGTCCGCCAGGTGCGCAGACAGCAGCCCGAGCTTGATCCTTTGAAGGTCAACTCCTCCTTCCCTTTGCCCGATCTCTCGAATCAACCAAGGGAAAGCTACCAAATCATAGGAGAAGATGAAGTGCCTCTAGGAGATGCTATACCTACGAATTTGGAGCCTCCAATCCACTAAGATGAGAGGAATCAAGATTCTACCGAGCTCAACCACAAGAACTCAAGCACCACAAAAAGCCACCAAATCGGAGAGCTTTCCACGAGATTTGAGGGGCAAGATCACTAAGAAAAGAGGCACACCAACCTCATGTGTGATTCCCAAAACAAATCCCACAAAGAAACGCCTCCAAAAGCTTCCCCCGAAAATCCCAAGAAAGAGCTCCGAAAATCACCAAAAAGGACAAACGCCGGGAGACAAAAAGATACTAGATGAACCATGCCAAATCTTCTATACATACCATGAATGGTTCATACAAGGTCTAGCAAGCCGCCCGAACATCCAACCCGCTCTCAAGATGAATCATGAAGCTCTCAAGCTAGCCTAGGGAAAACCTAAGGGAAAGGGAAAACTAGGAAGCAAAATTGAATTAGGGTTCCAAGTGGTGGATGCCATCCTCTCTCCTCTAAGTTTATATGGAGGAAACCGAAAGATGAAACTACCCCTATTACATGAAAGTAAGATACACGCCCCCAAGGGGCACTTTGGGAATTCTCGTCGTAGCACCATCGGATGGATGCCCGACGACCACACACCGCTTAGCCTCGATTCAAGCCTTGCGATCCCGACGCGTGTCCCCCACCTAGATGTCTCTCGGCGTGCCCGGATCTCGTCTCCGTCCGCCGAGCCTTCGGTCTTGGCTTTGTGGCTCAACCAAGGAACCCGACGGTTTTGTGGTGAACCGCCGCAAACCCCGCGGACTAGGTGCAGCTTCCACGTCAATCCCACTCATGACTTGGCCGCCACGGTCGTCCCGGCTCGGTGTTGGTTTTGTGGAGTAAACCAACCAAACCCCGCGTGCAGACTCCGGTTGCGAGCCGCTACCCTGCATCGGCTCCACCTTGGTTTTGAGGCTCAACCAAGAAACCGTAGACGACTTTGTCTTGCTTTTCTTGCCACCATACGGCCCGCACTTGATCTCGTTCGGCCACCGGGTCCATCGAGCCAAGCCTACTTGTCTCTCCACTCCTCGGAGACCACACAGGTTAAGACCTTTCGCGCCCGCTCTTCGCCTGCACCAATGCAAATCAAGCCACAACCTACACCTGCAATACTCGGCCAAGAGTCAGTCCACACCACGTTGTCAATCACTCATCACACAAAGGAGTGACCATTCACCGGTCCTCGGACGCTCCAGTCCTCAACACGGCACCAGGACAGGCAACCATCTGCAACAACAGCAGCAAACAGGAAACAAGGACGGTGGGTGTTGGTATTTCTTAACCTCACCACTATGGCGCCGGGATAGCGTGAGCGTGTAAGAATCACCCGGGTATACTGACGGGTGCGAACGAGTCCGCAAGTGCACGGATACACTATTGTAGCACTTCTCCCTCGAAAGTATTCCAAAGGGTATCGAATCCTAGGAACGGATGGGGTACTCCATCGGTCCTTGGACACTCCGCTCCTCAATCTCCCCCTTGATGAGTGCATTGACAACACACATAGTCACCAATTCATAAGAGAAAGAAAAAGAAAAGAAACGAACAAAAATCTCAAACAAGTGATCAAAATCCAAACAAAAGCCAAAACAAGATCACTTGAGAGAGCAAGTCTTGGTCCCTTAAGGCAAGGGCAACGGGTCAACACAACCGAGACAAAATGCTCCAAACTGCCGACTCCTCAAGGTGAGGCAAAAGGGCTCAACACCATCAGCAAAAGAGCACAACTAAAATCGGGCGATAAAGAGCTCCCAAAACATGAATGCAAGCTCCCCCTAAACAAATGCATTTCTCCCAATTTTTCTCCCCTTTGCTGCAAAACTCCCCCTAGATGAATGAATTGGGTGCACATTTCTCCCCCTTGTTGGTAATGCATGAATAAGGCTACAAATGCAAGCATGTGTTTCTCAAATAGACAAAGAGCACTACAACATGCTAAAAATGAGACATAGACAAGCAAAATAGTCACAAATTAAGTACAAGCATCGCCAACAAGGTAGATAGGGACATAAAAGCATGTAACATAGCCATAAGCAAAGTGAAGAATTTTTTTCACAAAAGTTTCCCTCTCATGAGCCTAGGACCTAAACATGGTCAAAATGAGCACAAACAACATATAACTCACAAACTTCATGCGAGGTCACAAGTAATTATCACAAGATCGTCACAAACACCTACAAGCTATCTCATGTCATGTCAAAGCCATCGAGCCATGTGTCCACTTCTAAATATGAGACTTCTCAATGGTGAACATCATGCAATGGTTTAGCAGCCAAGACAAGGAATTTAAAGCACATTTGACATGGAAAGCATATTTTTCAAGCATAAGCATTTCATATCCCAACTTCATGATTTAAAATTAAGCATGGTACATGAAGTGTCTTTGCGGCAAAAAGAAGCTTAGGCTTCTCCACAAGGTAACATGTAGGCTAAACATTCATGATGACAAGTGGGTCTTTGATGGAAGCGGACTGGTTTCTCCTTGGGTTTTGGTTGTGGTTTCTTCTCAGACTTTTTGCCTTGCTCACTTGGCTTGTCACTTGGTTTCTCTATCGGTTTATGCGTCTGGTTTGGCTTGGGGACAAACTGTTTCTTGGGTGTAGTGTGTGGTGGAACTAGAGTTTTCACAAATTTCCCTTCTCTCTCACCACTACACTCTCCAAACTTATCCGACCAAAGCGCCTGACCATCAAAGCGCTTAAACGCCTCAATCATCATACCGAGTTGAGGCTCTTGACTAGACAACCAACTCAACAAGTTTCGCAAATCATCATTCTTAGTCTGCAAGCGATCAACACATTGCCCAAGCTCCAAATTCTTCACAGCATGCAATTCACAAGTAGAGTAGGAAGTAGGAATAAGAACTTTCAAATCAGCCTCAAGCGAATCAATGCAAGAGCGAAACTCACGTTCGGCCACCGGGTCCATCGAGCCGAACCTACTTGTCTCTCCACTCCTCGGAGGCCACACAGGCTAAGACCTTTCACGCCCGCTCTTCACCTGCACCAACGCAAATCAAGCCGCAACCTGCACCTGCAATACTCGGCCAAGTGTCAGTCCACACCACGTTGTCAATCACTCATCAAACAAAGGAGTGACCATTCACTGGTCCTCGGATGCTCCAGTCCTCGGCACGGCACCAGGACAGGCAACCATCCGCAACAATAGCAGCAAACAGGAAACAAGGATGGTGGGTGTTGGTATTTCTTAACCTCACCACTATGGCGCCGGGATAGCGTGAGCTTGTAAGAATCACCCGGGTATACTAACGGGAGCGAACGAGTCTGCAAGTGCACGGATACACCATTGTAGCACTTCTCCCTCGAGAGTATTCCAAAGGGTATCGAATCCTAGGAACGGATGGGGTACTCTACTAGCGACTTATCCAAGGACACAGGATCTCTGCTGAGGTAGGTGAGAGGTATGGAATCTCTTGTAGGTACTCGGTTCTAGGGGGGTACAAGCTGCAAAGGATCTCGCTTCAGACACCGGACCCTCCTGGATATAACAGTTGGTTCATGGCAAATGGTTGCCTACACCTGTATCCGAACGTGGGGGATTCCGTAAGGGTCCAACGACTGTCACTACCGCGGCCTACCCCAAGAAAAGCCATGGGATACAGGGCAATCGAAGGGTAACCCGTAGTCTAGGCACCACGTCTACACTACCGACTACTACTATAGCACGACTACGTCTGACGTCCCGTAGCAACACTATAACACTCCATATAAATACAGAGTGACGAACTTGTGAGTACGGCTAGACCTTGCCCATCATGGAATCGAGACGATACTGAGAGATATGAATGACACTTTGATCTAATTCAGATATGCATGAGTCTCACTATATTCTAATTGACAGGCAGTCACACAAACAGATAAGTTTACTATGTAACTCCTCCACAAGATCAAACGGGTTATGCTATAGAACATAAAGGCTATGATCAAGAACAGACGAAGAACACTTAAACATATCACCCATGTATGAATGCGACTTTAGTCTAATTGGAATATAATGAAATACTCACTTTAGTCTAAATGAAGAACAGCGTCACCCACGAGATACAAGGGGATGGTGGATGAAGAACAGATCATCACACCTCACCTCTACTCATCCACACACTCCCTCTCTACCTAGCACCACCTAAGCTAGATCCTCCTCACACTCACACTCATGGTGGGATGAGGTTTCACCTCCACCAAGAGGGAATTAAAAGAAGAGAAAGAGGCTAAGGTGAGAAGTTGCCTTCAAGTGTGTTGTCCTCTTCTTACCACCCTCCTCTTCTATTTATAGGCCAAGGCACCGGTGAGAGGACACCCCGTGCACCCCCGGAACGTGACCAGGAGCCAGCACGTGGAAGGCCAAGATCAACAGACCTAAGGTCGGTTCGGCCGATCCTGGGGTCGGCCGACCCCCAGGTGGGCCCCCTCGGCCTATGCTTTCTCCGAATGGCTGCGTGGTGGGTCCTGAGGTCGGTTCCCGGTGTACACGTGTGTTTGAGGTGGTTTAGTCACTTTTGTGGGCCATAAGATCCATGTGATGCACACGTGGCAGTTTCTGATTCGCTGAGGCTCTCTCTCTTGGATTGATGATGTCATTGATCCAGGAGATGCTTGCATGGCAGCCCCTCATTGGCTGAGCCTGAAGTGCTAGGATCATGGAGGTGTGCTTTCTCATCATTTCTTATGCTAAACACCTGTATTCATCTTCATACATCCACTTGTGGAAATTGTTAGTTTAAGCCCCTATTCTACTGTGGATGCATGGTTCTCATGATGAAATGCAAGGATTGACAGCCTTGAATTAGGTACTTAACAGCCATCAACAACTCCCCCACATTTGACCTTTGCTCGTCCTGAGCAATAGGGAAGAGATCAAGAGGGTTAAACCAAAGGTATGAAACAAACATAAGAATTATTCCAGGACATACCTTGCTCTTGTGAACTTTGTGGAGTGGCTTCCATGCCATCTTGGGTAGTGGATAAGAAGAACGACCATGAACCGAATCCCTTAAGCATCTGATGGCAAGCACTTGGGGTTTTTAATGATTTTTAAAGAAAATCATGCTCTGCCTCCTTCTTTAATGCTCTTGGATCGCTCAATGTGTATATGTCCTCACCTAGGCATGACTGCCTTAAATTCATCCTACTTCTAACAAGCTTATGTGGAGCTCAGGGTAGGGTATGAATGGTAAGACATACTTGTATCACATATATTGCAAAGTCAAAAACTGGATCCAAAGAGAAAATCATGTCATACAATCAGATCAAGATGTGCACGTGTATGAATGTAATGGATATGGTAAGGTGGACACTAGGCCCGGAATGGGTGCTAGTTATTACCATATTCAATGAGTGGGATGAAAACTCCAATGCATGATTCTCTCTCTTATATGAAAAAGCTTATGAGAACATGGCCATCTTCCCTCTTTTCTTTTCTCCTTTTTTGTATGTGGTGACCTTCTTGTGTCCCTCTCTCTCTCTCTCTCTCCCTTTTTTAGATAGCCATGCCTCTTTTTGCAGAATATTTGAGGAGAGAGAAATCAATGCATATGATCAAGCATTTATGTTGGTGGATGGACGAATGATACAATGCTATCTTCCAGAGTAGAAGAATAGCAAGGGGAAATGATGGTGTGCATATGAATCTTGATCATGAAACCATGAAAAAAGTCTCACTAGGGTCACAGGATTTGACAAAGCTCAATGCAATAACAACAAGCATATGAGTATAAGGTTTTCAACTAATAACATCATAGGCTTTGGTAGGACTTGGACATATCAAAGAGGAGCTTGCAAGAGCATTTTTTTTCTAAATAAAACCCAAGAACTAAAACCTTCAGAGCTAAGATCATGTCATCAAGTCATATCTCACTTGTCAACTACTTAGATGAACATGTTGTCCTTATGTAGATATTGTTCACAAGCATCAAGGGTATAAACAAGGGACAAAACTTATGCGTGTCAACCAGTGGTACGGAGTAAGCATCACCATAAATTTCTTGAGTTGGTTTATAAAGGATTTTATAAATGATCATAATGAACTCAGGAGTCATGGTTAAATGAGGTGGAGATGCAAACCAGCGCTGGTTGTTGGTGCAGACTGGACGGGGTTTCTGTGATGTGCAAGGGAGCATCTCCGTTCAGGTTCTCTAGACATGGGTGGTCGTACGCGTTGTGCGAGTGTAGCATGGGTACAACTATTCATCGTGTTCGCGTTTGGAGAGTGCGGCTCTCCCCCACACTATCTTGTACCTGGGTGCGGTTCTTCAAGACAAACAAAAACAAAAACAACTAACACACATGTGACTCGACCGGGTTATGACCGGTGGAGCCAGATTATTTTATTCAAGTTCATAATGAAATAGGCGCTTACACACATGATGGAAATAAAATTTGAAAGGGAAATAAATGGAAGGAAATAAACTAAACCTAACTAAGCGCCTATGGAAAATGAAAGGTGGGTGTAGCCCTCTACTCTGTGAAGAGGGCTTCCAAACCATCTGCCTTGATCAGGCACTGCAGCATAGCATTCATCTCCTCGCTGGTCTTGAGAAGAAGATGTTTGAGCTGCCGATACTCTTCCCGCTGCTTCTTCACAACCTTTATTAAGGCCTCGTACTCGAGGTACACATCTGCCAATCTATCTGTCACTTTCCTTGCTTGGAGACTCCTTCTGTTGGATAACGAAGCTAGGATATCCTCAAGTTCTGTCTCCCAGCGCGGTGGATATGGCTTGGGCACTCCGCAGCTGTCCTTCGGGGTCCTCACCCCAAAGATGTGAAACTTGGTCTGGGGCTGCGGAAACTTGTCCCAAACATCCTGCTCATACTTGTGGCAGAAAGGCTCACCATCTTTGCCAAAGAGCGATCCTGCGTAGCGCTCTCCGGGCTTGAATGGTGGGCCTGGCCAGTCATCGTAGAGCACCTTTGATAGGTGCCGACTTGGATCAGCACAAGGATGGCCCGATCTTCACGACAGTAGGTCCAAGAACAAAGGATAAATTGCTGCAAGCAGTGGGTAAAGGCTTTATACCTGACCAAGGTTGGTTGCAACCAAGCGACGGGGAGAAAGGCACCGAAACCGCGAAGGACTTCGACTCGATCTCCGAACGACCGCAGAACCACAAGCCGGAACTAATCCACACAATACGACGCAGCCGAACAGAAGCCATAGAGCACGAAGTAGGGGATCCCAGAGGGATCTCTTCACAAGTCCAAGAAGAACGAGGAAGAACAAAGGGTGTGCAAGGCACTCAGCAGCTTCGGCTGCGACAAACCATATGTGGCTATCAATTCATGATTATCAAAACTTCGTTTTCAGTAGTACATAGGGGGGGTATTTATACTAGGAACAACCCTCCTAGATAGGTGTGAATTCGAGATGGAAATGAAGAGGTTAAGTATGTGAATAGGCTCCTCAGAAATCAACTCCCGAGGTGGACTCGCGTGACTGTTGACCTTCTGTACAGCCTCCACTAAATCTGTCATAACTCTTTATTGGGAAGTCCAATGGACATGCGGTTTCTTGCATTAGAAAGTTGACTTCAAGCACGTTGGATCAAGTACTCATGGGGCTCTAGAGACATCATGGCCAAAGAGTTATGGTTGATTCATTATGCAGGTCCGAATTGGCCTGAAGTGGAGATCTGAAGCGAACTTCCTGGATCCTTATTCCGAACGGGTGATTCTTGGTTTCCAAGCTTGTCCGAACAATCGTCCGAATAGAATCCTCCAGGATCCTCATTCCGAACGGATGATTCTTGGTTTCCAGGCTTGTCCGAACAGTCGTCCGAACGGAATTCTCTTGGATCCTTGGTTTGAGCTGGTGATTCTTGGTCCGACTGTTTCTTGTTGTTTACTTCTTCTCCATGTTTTAGTTGTACCGTCCTCTTCATGTATATTCCTAAGGATTACCAAAGTACAACTTTTAGGTAGTATAACATTCTCATATATTTTGAAATTAATTTTAGGAAGGAAAGAATTCACCTTTTGTTGGAGTTCCTTAGCATGGCTACGTGTAATAGGTCCTTGAAGTGCAGGAGCTTGTGTATATGATGCTTGGTCTTGTGTAACTCGTGGGATGTCCACATCATCCTCCCCCTCTTGAAAAGGAGTCATCCTTGACTCTGTTATGTAAGTGTGGCTTGGCATGTGCACATCATCCTCCTCCTCTTGAAAAGGAGTCGTCCTCGACTCTATTGTGCAAGTGAGGCTTGGCATGTGCACATCATCCTCCTCCTCTTGATAAGGACTCGTCCTCGACTTTATTGATCCAATGAATGGAGCTAGGTCGCCAATGTCGAGGAGTGTTGCTGCATTGTACTTCCTTTGCATATGAATCTTCTTTTTCTTTCTAGGACACTCAACAACCCCTTCATGGTTGAAATGATTCAAATGAAGATTTGTTGGTGTTGTGGATTTTATTTCCTCCAATATTCCAAGGTGTTTCGATCTTGGATAGTTGTTTAACAATGATGGCTCCTAATGCCCATAAGTAATGCTGATCTTTCTCTCCCTCTCGAGGAGAAGCTACTCCAAGCTTTTCATAACCTGAATAAAGATTGCGCAAAAGAGCAAAAGTATATGCATGGTATATGAATAGGTCATTTGTTTTGTCATTGTCTTTGTTGTGGAAAACACCATTCTCAAGAAAAGAAAAACTGCATAGAGTTGGACCATATGTCACAATCATCATGATGTTCGCATCATCCTCCCTTCCTTGGAAAAAAGTCGACCTCGATTTTTTATTGTACAACAAAAGATTGTTAGCTTGAAATATTGTATTATCAACTTTCATCTTACCACGATGAAAAATCATGATTGACTTTTGTGTACCTGCAAATAATTTATGTGATGGGAGAACAAAAATTTCATGCAAAGAACACAATTGATTTAACATATCCAATTTCACCATTCCAAGATCAAATTGTTCAAAAGATGGTGATGAAACATTCATAACAATCCCAAAATTTTTGTTGCGCAATTTATGGACAGATTTAGTTGTATGCCTTTTAAAGTCAATGCCAATGGATGAGAACAAATGTTCAACATGTGCACAGATTGCACTTCTTTGCCCATGAGTGTTTTCATTCGATGGATTAGATGAACAAGGGAAAGACATTGAAGGTTCTGAATTACAAGCACTAAACAATTGATTCATCTCATTAGGAAAATACAAATCACAAGAATTATCACCCAACATGTTTGACTTCAAATCAGCAAGCCTGTCATCGGTTATGCAAATGGCATGAACATAAAACTTATTGATAACAGGTTCTCCAATTAAAATAAATGTAAACTTGCTGCTATGAGTAGTATTCAAGGATCTTGAAGATGTTGTCTCAGAAATATTTTCAAGCATTTTGTTGACATCAATAGGTGTATCAAGCATGGTGTAAAACAAGCAGTTGGTAGGAGATAGCTTGGCAAAGAATTCACCACCACTAATCAACTAAAATTGGTGGTTTTTATTGGCATATAAAATATTGCAACAATCAATCAAAGTACAAATATTATTATCATCACAAATTTTATGATCAAATTTATCAACATGTTGTTCAATTAAATCAGCACAAAGGTTTGGATTATGTTCTATTGCTGAAACAATAATATCATGAGTATTCATTTCCATATCACCAAACTTATTTACATGCATAGTACTAAATATATGAGTGCAAAGTATCATGTAAATCAACCATATCAAAGCATAGAAAAAATCATATATGGTTGAACAATGGTTATCAACTTGCAAACTTTTAGCAAAGGTATGATCATGGAACACAATCAAATCAGCACAAATAGTATGGGTAAGTCTATTTAAAACATGTGCTTTATCACAATCACTCACTATAATATTTTGCATATTCAGATATGAAATCTTACCAATTGACTCGTCAGGTTTCATGTTTTGGGCTACATACAATTGGTTCAGTGGATTGCCTACCTTCGCATCTCTCTCGACAAGTATGGTTACGTCATGAACAACTGTATCTTCCTCTTTTTTTTTGCAAACCTGCACACTTGAAAAGAAAACACTAGTAGTAGAGATGAGAGAGTTAGTCTCAAAAATATCCTCACATGAATTGCATTCAAATTCTCTGTTGTTTTGTGGTGTGTCCCTCACATTTTCATTATTTGTACTCTCAAGCTCATATTGGGTGGAATCACATAACTCACTTTTGGTTTCATTCTCTTTCAATTTGGCTATGTGGCTCTCTTTCTCACATAGGTTTTGATACACAATCACTTCAACATCTTGTGATGCAACATATGCATACGTATCATACTTCACCAAGTTCTGTAAAGGCAATGGAGCAGCAGTTGTTGCAAAGGAACCAAGAACTAAAGCATCCCCAAATGCTACTGAAGTTGAATCACTTGAATGGGAAGCATTTGCATTATTATTACCTTCAATATGATCTTTGTGTTGCAAACACAATGAAATTTCAGCACCTTTGTCCATGGTCATCACCTGATCATCATCATCGAAAATTGGGGGCTGATCATACCTCACCACTTCATGTTCTTCATGAGCCTGCAGCACACAACTAGGAGAAGGAATTATCATGTAAGTAGTAAATAATTCCTCACAAGATTCCTCTTTTTCGCTAAATTGTTGTGTATCTCTCTCACATATGGTGGAATCTCTCATATTTTCATGTTGAACTCTCACACTCAGTTTTGTTTGGTGGAACTCTTCCTCACATATGGTGGAGTCCCTCTTCTTCTCATTTTGAACTCTCACACTCAATTTTGACTGGTGGCACTCCTCACATGGGTGTTGCTGACCAGAGGATCTTCTTGTTGTCTCTTGCTGAATTTTTCTTTTTGCGGACACACAATAATCTTTAGCACCAATCAGCACATGAGGGCGAGAACTATGCCCTCGAGCACCTTTCCCATGTTGTCCTCTATGGTCAAAATGACCATCATGAAGGTTTTTGACATGTTGATGTCGTACCCCACTATTTGAGATTGGAAGACGTTCATCGAACATCCTCTCCATGGCTGCCATAAGTGAGTTTTCAAAGTGATGTAACTCAGCTCGAGAGATTGGTGGCTCTTTTCCTCTATGTCTACCACCACAAAAACTTGAATTGGATCCTGCCATGTTAGGATATTGCAAGAGAAAGTGGAATAGGAAAAATTATGTGGAATCTCACAACCTCAACTCTTGCTTACCCAAGTTCTTACCCGTTCTTAAGGACCGTGAGTGTGCTAGTGTGGCGTAACCAAACCTGTGATTAAGCGGTTGAAAGGATACAAGACGAGAGGTCCGGTTTCAGATTTTTGTGGAGCTATAGGTGGCTGATCAAGGGAGGCTATGGTACTAAAACAAAGTGCAACAAACCGTCCAAACAAGATGTAAATGTTGCTGTTCGGTGCACCACAAACTTGAACTTTCAGATATAAAACTTTTGATTACACAATCCGCAACACAACCCCTTGCAACCTTTAAATTATCTTTTCTTTCTTTTTTTTCTCTTCTTTTTTTGCTCTTTCTTTCACACTTATTTTCTGATTTTTTTTACTAACAGCAAACACAAAACAATCTAAGAGGGGTGCGGATAAAAAATTAAACAACAGTACGGCGGAAGAACAAAGGCGGTGACTAGCAACACGATGAATGGAATGAACACAAAGTAATAGTACCAACAAAAAAAAGGCTTTGGGATTTTTTTGTGTGGCTTTTTAGTGGACTGTAGGACAAGAACAAATATGTAGATGATGGACGAAACTAGTAACAAATTGTAAAGGGTGGGAGGGTGGGTAAAAACAAAACCTATCGTGACAACGATAGATCTGATACCACTTGATAGGTGCCGACTTGGATCAGCACAAGGATGGCCCGATCTTCACGACAGTATGTTCAAGAACAAAGGATAAATTGCTGCAAGCAGCGGGTAAAGGCTTTATACCTGACCAAGGTTGGTTGCAACCAAGCGACGGGGAGAGAGGCACCGAAACCGCGAAGGACTTCGACTCGATCTCCGAACGACCGCAGAACCACAAGCCGGAACTAATCCACACAATACGGCGCAGTCGAACGGAAGCCATAGAGCACGAAGTAGGGGATCCCAGAGGGATCTCTTCACAAGTCCAAGAAGAACGAGGAAGAACAAAGGGTGTGCAAGGCACTCAGCAGCTTCGGCTGCGACAAACCATATGTGGCTATCAATTCATGATTATCAAAACTTCGTTTTCAGTAGTACATAGGGGGGTATTTATACTAGGAACAACCCTCCTAGATGGGTGTGAATTCGAGATGGAAATGAAGAGGCTAAGTATGTGAAAAGGCTCCTCAGAAATCAACTCCCGAGGTGGACTCGCGTGACTGTTGACCTTCTGTACAGCCTCCACTAAATCTGTCATAACTCTTTATTGGGAAGTCCAATGGACATGCGGTTTCTTGCATTGGAAATTTGACTTCAAGCACGTTGAATCAAGTACACATGGGGCTCTAGAGACATCACGACCAAAGAGTTATGGTCGATTCATTATGCAGGTCTGAATTGGCCTGAAGTGGAGATCTGAAGCGAACTTCCTGGATCCTTATTCCGAACAGGTGATTCTTGGTTTCCAAGCTTGTCCGAACAATCATCCGAACGGAATCCTCCAGGATTCTCGTTCCGAACGGATGATTCTTGGTTTCCAGGCTTGTCCGAACAGTCGTCCAAACGGAATTCTCCTGGACCCTTGGTTTGAGCTGGTGATTCTTGGTCCGACTGTTTCTTGTTGTTTACTTCTTCTCCATGTTTTAGTTGTACCGTCCTCTTCATGTATATTCCTAAGGATAACCAAAGTACAACTTTTAGGTAGTATAACATTCTCATATATTTTGAAATTAACTTTAGGAAGGAAAGAATTCACCTTTTGTTGGAGTTCCATAGCATGGCTACGTGTAATAGGTCCTTGAAGTGCAGGCACTTGTGTATCTGATGCTTGGTCTTGTGTAACTCATGGGATGTCCACATCAACCTTCTTGCTTGAACCAGGGGCTGGTTTCTTCCCTAGGACGGTAAATTGGGAACAATGACCAGCGAAAGTGGGGGGTGAAGATGAGCCGCGCCTAGCTGGGGGCTCTATCGAGTCTCCAGTTGGGCTTCTCAACCTCCTCCCCCGTTCCGGTGTCATCATATCATCCTGAGATCTGTCCCATGGATGCAACTTGTCTCTCCCTAGGTCGCTGAGGAGGACTTCTCCCCTTCGAAGGCGGATAGGACCTTCATCCGACGAGGCTGTGCGTCCCGGCTACTCATGATCGGTGGTGTGGTGACTGTGAGGAGGAAGGAGCAGGGGAGATGGAGTTTCTGCGTGACTCAAAGTCCGTCACGCGGTGAGGAGGAGGTCTTTGGAGGACGAAGGGAGGCACACGCGAAAGGGGAGAGGCGGCGGCGCCCTTATTGGGTCGGCCGACCTAGTGGGTGGCCGAACCCATATGGGCCCCGCTGGGCCTCCCCTTTGGCCTGAGGGTTCTAGTGGGGCTTAGGGTCCCAGGGCCAGGTGTCCCACAGATTTTGAGGACGGAGGCTTCAATAACAGCTAGGATAAGTTTTGGGCATATAGTTGCCTTCACCCCATTTAACTTTACTTAAACCTCTTCTCACATTAATAGTTCAACATGGGGGTTTACCTGGACTCATACTCGAGTAGAGAGATGTTGTTGCCCCTTCTTGCTAGATCATCCCCCTTTTTCCGAGGTACCTCCTTGCTCTAACTCATGGTTCTCCTAGCAGGTTTCTTATGATGGAACCTATTTTCTTCCTACATGGTTAGTGCATATATACACTGCAAGCTGTGTCAAGATGTTGCGGTGATAGTTTCTGCAACCAATCTAAGGGAACTATGATGGGTAACCTTTGGAAGATCGTGCAGCTAGCAAGGTTATAGCACTACGGACAAGAGGTGACAGAGGTGATGAAGATGAGCACAAGATTCGGCCTATAGCCAAGAGTGCTCTAAGAGTGAAACTTTCACCTCTGGAAGCATGGCTGAAGAACGCTCGGACCCCAGATCAAGTGAGTGAGACTCCATGGGTCGAATGAACATTCGAGCCGTAAGTCGAGAGTAACGAACTTGCTAGTTCATTCTCTCCTTAGGTTGCTAAAGGTTCTCACCCTCACTAGTGTGAGGATGACACGTAAGCCAACCCAAGCTTCCATTGGAAGTGCAAAAGATAAAGATGCAACCACACTCCCGCGGGGCATCGATCAAGTCAAGGCATAAGAATGGGATTTATGCCTACTTAACTTGATCAGCATCAGTCCTAGCTGAGCTCAGGATGACGAGATGGGTTGCTCAACTGGATCGGTATAAAATCGTGCTTTCCAAGGCCGAAATATAGAGATCTTATGAGCCTGGGGCCAGTGTCTTGGCCTGACCTTTGGTGTGGCGGCACCTCGGATCGAGCCTTGACATGAAGCACGAAACATTCATCGTAACCTCTCCTGGAAAGTTGTAGTCGAAGTCGAGATAATCGTTCTCGCCAGGAACAACTACCCTTCCTTAACCACTCCTTTCCTTCTTCCTTCGAGACTAAGTTTCGAAGGTCAGGTTTTAAGAGAAGAAATGATAGGGGAACCTAAAGGCAGAACTCACGCTAGGTTCTCTTTCCCATAGATTCCTGCTAGTCAAGAATGATATCTTCGACCAGAGCGTAGAGAAGGTTGGTATGTAAGCTCGGGCTCTCTCGAAGATGGATCAAGGCAACTCTTTATTACCACGTTCGGCTACCTCGTCACTCAAGACGGGCAGGGAGCTGAAATCTCGGATTTCTCCTGGAATTTCCTTTCCTCGTTCCGGCTCTCAATGCTCCCAAGTTGAGGTGAACATGACCAAAACAATGGTACCAAGTTCTCGCTCCTCCAGAAAGGGAGAACGGGAACAAGTTCCTCCTAAGAACATCTTGTGTCGCCCCGGTCTTACCCTGGGTGGAACACAGTTGTTCAAAGTCTCTCAAATGGAAGTAGTGATTTTCATGACTTTCCCCGAGAAGGAATTGTCCTCAACTAGCTTCATGAGGGACGGGTGAACCATACAAGGTGTCAAAGAGGCTGGTCGCCTCCATAAAGATGATTCCATTGGTTCACTCATAATGGGTGGAAAGTGTGTACAAGGATAACCTTCCAGGGATAATGGGGGTAGAGGTAGAAACAAAAAGGAAAAACAAAAGATACGAGGATAGTCGGGTTTGTAGATTCTCGACAACCGTTCCCCGGCAACAGCGCCAGAAATGCTTGTTGGTATTTCTTAACCTCACCATTATGGTGTCGGGATAGCGTGAGCATGTAAGAATCACCCGGGTATACTGACGGGTGCGAACGAGTCCGCAAGCACACGGATACACCGTTGTAGCACTTCTCCCTTGGGAGTATTCCAAAGGGTATCGAATCCTAGGAACGAATGGGGTACTCTATGAGCGACTTATCCAAGGACACAGGATCTCTGCTGAGCTAGGTGAGAGGTATGGAATCTCTTGTAGGTACTCGGTTCTAGGGGGCTACAAGCTGCAAAGGATCTCGCTTCGGACACCGGACCCCCCTGGCTATAACAGTTGGTTCACGGCAAATGGTTTCCTACACCAGTATCCGAACGTGGGGCATTCCATAAGGGTCCAACGGCTGTCACTACCGCGGCCTACCCCAAGACAAATCGTGGGATACAGGGCAATCGAAGGATAACCCGTAGTCTAAACACCACGTCTACACTACTGACTACTACTATAGCACGACTACATCTGACGTCCCGTAGCAACACTATAGCACTCCGTATAAATATGGAATGACGAACCTGCGAGTACGGCTAGACCTTGCCCATCATGGAATCGAGACGATACTGAGAGATAAGAATGACACTTTGATCTAATTCTGATATGCATGAGTCTCACTATATTCTAATTGACAGGCAGTCACACAAACGGATAAGTTTACTATGTAACTCCTCCACAAGATCAAACGGGTTATGCTATAGAACATAAAGCCTATGATCAAGAACAGACGAAGAAAAATAGAACTTATCACCCATGTATGAATGCGACTTTAGTCTAATTGGAATATAATGAAATGCTCACTTTAGTCCAAATGAAGAATGGCGTCACCCACGAGATACAAGGGGATGGTGGATGAAGAACAGATCATCACACCTCACCTCTACTCATCCACACACTCCCTCTCTACCTAGCACCACCTAAGCTAGATCTTCCTCACACTCACACTCACACTCATGGTGGGATGAGGTTTCACCTCCACCAAGAGGGAATGAGAAGAAGAGAAAGAGGCTAAGGTGAGAAGTTGCCTTCAAGTGTGTTGCCCTCTTCTTACCCCACTCCTCTTCTATTTATAGGTCAAGGCACCAGTGAGAGGACACCCCGTGCACCCCTGGAATGTGACCAGGAGCCAACCAGGAGCCAGCATGTGGAAGGCCAGGATCAACCGACCTAAGGTCGGTTCGGCCGATCCAGGGGTCGGCCGACCCCCAGGTCGGCCCCCTCGGGCCGTGCTTTCTCTAAGTGCCTGCGTGGTGGGGCCTGAGGTCAGTTCCCAGTGTACACGTGTATTTGAGGCGGTTTAGTCGCTCTGGTGGGCCATAGGATCCATGTGATGCACACGTGGCAGTTTCTGATTCGCCAAGGCTCTCTCTCTTGGATTGATGATGTCATTGATCGAGGAGATGCTTGCATGGCAGCCCCTCATAGGCTGAGTCTGAAGTGCTAGGATCATGGAGGTGTGCTTTCTCTTCATTTCTTATGCTAAACACCTGCATTTATCTTCATACAGCCACTTGTGGAAATTGTCAGTTTAAGCCCCTATTCTACTGTGGATGCATGGTTCTCATGATGAAATGGAGGGATTGACGGCC
The DNA here is from genome assembly GCA_036936925.1 of Cenchrus fungigraminus. Classification (NCBI taxonomy): domain Eukaryota; kingdom Viridiplantae; phylum Streptophyta; class Magnoliopsida; order Poales; family Poaceae; genus Cenchrus; species Cenchrus fungigraminus. Next base: position 74,535,658 of record CM072770.1, read on the forward strand.
TTGAATTAGGTACTTAACAGCCGTCAACAGCGGACCTACGGCATGGGCAAAACCTCCCCCGTACTCCCTGTTGACCAAGTGCTCTCTCTCTCCCTCTCTTTCTAGCTTGTACAATCCCAATTATGTAGCCTGCTCCCCTTGTCCTATAAAATGGAGAGCGGGGACTTCCCAGGGAACCCATTTTTTTTGACTCCTTCCTTCTCTTCTTGGGAAGAGCTCCCTCTCTCTCATTTTCTTCTTCTTCTACCTTCAGCCAGACATGGCTCGTTCACACTACAGAGACTTGGGACCGAGCTCCCTCTCTCACCCATTTGTACCCCCTACTACAAATCAGTGCAAATAACACAGGCAGCGCAGACTGGACATAGGGTATTACTCTTCAGAGGCCCGAACCAGTATAAATCCTTATGTACCCCCTTTTGCGCAACCATCTGAGGCCTGGCACACAATCCGAGAAATTTACTAGCCGGCGGTTACGGAACCCCGACAGTTGGCGTGCCAGGTAGGGGTCTTTTGCATGTCACGACATTTTTGCAGGTCTCGAATGGCCGACTACATCAAGAATCAAGCGACGACAACGGCGACCGTGATGCCGACGGCCGCAACGATGCCAACGGCAACCGCGGCTCCGCCGGCAATGACAACGGTGGCACCGACAGCCGCGACGGCACCTCCAACGACCACGATGTCATCGGTGTCAACGGTCACGGGGCCAACAGCCACAGCAGCGCTAAGAGAAACTCATGCTAGCTAGCTACTCGAAGGCCAGAGAACAACTCGTGCTAGCTAGCTACCCGGAGGCCAAAAGCTACTCGTGCTAGCTAGCTATTCCTAGCTACTCTCGGAGGCGGACAAGTACTCGTATGAACCAACCACTCGGAGAAATAAAAGAGGTCATGTGAATCCGACCGGTGCAGTTTTCCTCGATGCGTGGCGGCCTGACGTCGCCCAGCTCCGCTTCCTCGATGCACGGCAGCCCGGCAGCGCCCAGCTCCGCTTCCTCGACGCACCACAGCGGCACCCAGCTCCTTTTCCTCGACGCACCACAACCTGATGCCCAGCTCTGCTTCCTCGATGCACGGCCACCCGGCGGCACCCAGCTCTGCTTCCTCGACGCCCGACGGCCTGACGCCCAGCTCCGCTTCCTCAACGCCCGATGGCGGCGCCCAGCTCTGCTTCCTCGACGCACGGCGGCCTGACGCCCAGCTCCGCTTCCTCGACGCACGGCAGCCCGGTGGCGCCCAGCTCCGCTTCCGTGACGCCCGACGGCCCGGCGGCACCCAGCTCCGTCTCCTCGACGCACGACGGCCCATCGGCCCCTCTGCTCTGCTGCCTCCAACTACCGCAACGGCCACTCGACAACTACCCCGATCGAGCCGAACGCCACCATCCGGGTATCTATAGACTACGGACCATCGACGCAATGACGATCTCAACCGTTCGCCGACCTCATCGACAACTGCCCACTTGGCTGCAACAAGCAACACAAAGCTCGAGGCTTATCAGACCAGGCCCAAAGACGATACGCCGATTCCTCCGACGTGAACATAAATCGAGCTAAGTGTTATTTCAATACTACTATTTTTCCGGCTACTGCATACCTCGGCACGCGTCTTCGGGTCACCGCCGGCTACCCTTGGCACGACCCCGACTACATACACAGCCCGGGCACTAACGAGCAGTCGGGACACGGCCGACGAACGTAGCGCGTACTTTTCCTTCGCCAGCTTACCTTCTTTTTCCTCTCTCGCACGAGTCGCTAAGAGTACTCGGGGAGCACACACCTTAAATCGTGAAACCTCGACCCTACGCCTACACTTCCTACGCGTGTGTGCGGCCAGCTCCCTGCGCTATGGATGCGGCTGTCGGGGGTCAGGTGCGTAAACATAACATGATAACTGCCCGAGGAAATTAAATAGACTTAAAAGAGATGGAATTAGAATTTTTGCTATGCATTTTCAAATGCTTTTTCTCCTGAATTGGTATTTATCGCACCACATGCTGTTGTCCTCTGATTTTCTTTTGTAGGAACAAGTCGGTAGACTCGGCCCATGCGCTCATGGGCTGGGAGACGACGACTACTCGGCCCTCGCACTTGGGGTCTAGACGACGACTACTCGGCCCTCGCGCTCGGGGGCTCGGCGACAACTACTCGGTCATCACAACGACCACATGACACTCTTCCGATGGCCCCAGCGGCCCCTCGTAGCTCTACGCTCGAGGGCTGGCGCCACACACCGATGACCGAGAGTTCGAAGGCTGGCCCATCACAGGGTTCGACAGCCGCTCCTAGGCTCCCGAGCCAGGGGAGGCGAAGGATGGGCCCCAGCGGCCAGAACTCGGGCGCACGAGCGCCACGGGCATCCTTGAGAGCCTGTGTGGTTCGAGGACCGGTGGATGGACGCTTCCTGGTGTGATGAGTGATTGACAACGTTGTGTGGACTGACTTTTGGCTAAGTATTGCAGGTGCAGGTTGCGGCTTGACTGGTGCTGGTGCAGGTGAAGAACAAGCGCGAAAGGTCATTGCCGGTGAGGCCTCCAGGTGTGGAGAAGACAAGTAGGCTTGGTTTGAGGGACCTGGTGGCCAGCGGGGTCAAGTGTAGGCGGCATGGTGGCAAGAACAGCAAGACGAAGTCGTGCACGGTTTCTTGGTTGAGCCTCAAAACCAAGGTCGAGCCGGAACTTCGTGAGAGCCGAGTCATGAGTGGTGATTGGCGGAGGCTACACCGAGTTCGCGGGGTTTCCAGTGGTTCACCATAAAACCACTTGGTTCCTTGGTTGATCAACAAAGCCAAGAACGAAGACCGAAGTGTAGCAGCACTGGACCGGTCGGACCGGTGGGTCGGACCGATCTGAACGGTGTGCGACGACACCTTCCGGAGTCTTCGAAGCGGAGGACACGCGTCGGGATTGCAAAGCTTGCGTCGAGGCTAAGTAAGTTTGCGGTCACTGGGCATCCATCCGATGGTGCTACGACGAAGATTCCCAAAAGGCCCTTCGGGGGCGTGTAGCTTAGTTTAATGTAATAGGGGTAGTTTCATCTTTCGGTTGCCTCCATATAACCCAACTGGTGAGAGGATGGCAGCCATCTCTTGGAACCCTAGCTCATTTTGCTTTTGCTATTTTCCCTCCCTATTTTCCTTAGGATTTTTAGGGCTTGCTTGAGAGCTTCTTGGTGAGATCCTTAGAGAGGGATGGATGATCGGGTGGCAAGCTAGACCTTGTATGAACCTTCATGGTATGTATAGATGATTCGGCGTGGTTCCTCAAGGCTTGATTGTGTCTCTCCCGTTTTCCTTTTTGGTGATTTTCGGAGCCTTTTTCTTGGCGAATTTCTTGTGGTGGTTTCGGGGCCTCTCTCTTTAGAATTTGGTAGGGGATGTATGCATGAGCCCTTCGTGGTTCTTTTCCTTGTGATTCCCCTCCCAAATCCGTGAGTAAAGGTGCTCGATTTTGGGGCTTTCTTAGGTTTCGGGAAAGTGGTGTTCTTGGTGGAAATCCTTCGATTCCTCTTGATTCAACGAGTTTTGGTGGACCAAATCATAGCTATGGGGTGCCCATGAGGTACTCCTACTATCCCCAAAGTCTTTTGCGAATCCGTGGAGCGAATCGGGAGATCGAGATTTGGATTTGGAGGGGTTGACCCGCGGCTTGCTGCTCATCTCGAGCTGCCCAGGCCTGATCGGTGCATGTGACCGGTCTGACCGGTGCAAGGTCCCAGTGGGATTTGCCTTGAGTGAACTGCCTGGTCTGTGTAGCTTTGGGCTGTGGTGCTGCTGGTCAGTTCTTGGTAGGTTTCAAGGTGTTTTGCTTCATTTTGTGGAGTTTCTTCATCCCCTTCAGTTTGAGTTTGGAGGTGTTTTTGTTCCAGGGCCTAGAGAAGTCACTGAGGCCTCCTGGAACTTCGATGTGCACCTGCTGTTGCCACCGGCCTGACTGGCAGAGTCCACCGATCTGACCGGTGCCATCGGTCTGACCGGTAGGAGCCATCAGTCTGACCGGTGTGGCACAGACAGCAGGCTGTGCAGTTTTCCGCTGCGTGTTTGGAGTGAGTGTTTCGGTTGGTTGAGTTGTTGGTTCCTAGGATCAGTAGCACTCCAGTGGCTACGTGGTCTTGGCCAACTTGGGTAGTCGAGTCGGAGACGAGTTTTGGTTAGCCGTGTACGTCTTGTTGGAGAAGACATCTCCTTCGAGAAGAATTTTTATCGGCTCCCATTCACTCCCCCCCCCCCTCTCTGTTTGCCAGTTCGGTCCTTCAAGTGGTATCAGAGCCGGTTACAGGTCTTTCGGGACTCTAACCAGTCTAAGATCCAAAGATGGCGTACCATGAACGGGGATCGGGTCCTCCGCACTTCGATGTCAAAAACTACCAGATGTGGCAGAGGCGGATGGCAGCTTTCCTCCGCGGTAAGGGTCAGATCCTTTGGGATGTCACGGTGAACATAGCTTATGTTCATCCTGTGAACTTCCTTGCTCCGGCATTGACGGACATGCACGACGCCAACAACAAGGCGGTCGACTACTTGTTTCGTGCTCTGTGTCAGTCCGAATTCGATCGGGTTCAGATAGATGACTTAGCTTGTAGGATTTGGGAGGTGCTGAAGAACACTCACGTTGGAAACAGTCAGGTTCAGGCTCGGTTGTTTGCGACTTGCCGGAGAGAGTACGAGACCTTCACTTATCTCCCACGTGAGTCCATCGATACGATGTTCCAGCGGTTCACGCTGATTGTGAACAACAAGAGGGCCAATGTGACCGTGCTCCCGTACGTTGATCATGAGAGAGCTGTGAAGCTCTTGCACTCATTGGATCGTACGATCTGGGGCGGAAAGGTCGAGGCCATTCTTGAGTCGGACAGGTATGAGACTCTGTCGGTAGACAAGCTGTTCTCGAAGCTCAAGTCGGCTGAGGTGGACCGGGGTGTGACAGCCAAGCTTGAGGGCCTGACTGACTCTCATAGTCTCGCCCTCATCGGGGGCTCAGGTGCGATGTCTAACGCTAACCCATCCACTAGGATGTACTCTTTGTCCTCTTTGATGTCTTTGCCAGATGAGGAGTTCGACGTGCTTGGAGAGGATGAGCTGGCGTTGCTGACTAGGAGGTTCAAGAGGATGCACGAGAACCGGGTGAACATAAGGAGGAACACGAGGACGTGCTTTCTTCGTCGCCGACTGCCCTGAGAAGATGGAGAACATGGACAACTACAAGCACCAGTCGAGGACGGAGAGCAAGTACTGAGAGCCAGGTGTGGTTCGAGGACCGGTGGATGGTAGCTTCCTGGTGTGATGAGTGATTGACAACGTGGTGTGGACTGATTCTTGGCTAAGTATTGCAGGTGCAAGTTGCGGCTTGACTAGTGCAGGTGCAGGTGAAGAACAAGCGCGAAAGGTCGTCGCCTGTGAGGCCTCCAGGTGTGGAGAAGACAAGTATGCTTGGTTCGAGGGACCCGGTGGCCAGCGGGGTCAAGTGCGGGCCGCATGGTGGCAAGAACGGCAAGATGAAGTCGTGGACGGTTTCTTGGTTGAGCCTCAAAACCAAGGTCGAGCCGGGACTTCGTGGGAGCCGAGTCATGAGTGGTGATTGGTGGAGGCTACATCAAGTCCGCGGGGTTTCCAGTGGTTCACCACAAAACCACTGGGTTACTTGGCTGAGCCAGAAAGCCAAGGCCGAAGACTCCGTGTGGCTGACAGACCAAAACCGGTCTGACCGGTTGGTGAAACCGGTCTGACTGGTTTGGGGTCGCAGGGCACCGAGATGCTTCGAAGCAGAGGACACGCGGCATGATCGCAAGAGTTGCGTCAGTGGTACGCGGGCTTGCGGTGGATGCGCATCCGTCCGATGGTGCTAATCATGTGTTGACCAAAACGCCCTTGCATGGGCTTGTGTTGTAACTCCTAGTGTAGGGGCACTTCGGTCTTTTGTCCGGAGGGCTCTATATGTAGGAGGAGTGGCTAGTTGGGCAGCCATCTCTTTTGGCTAGGTTAGGTGGGTGTGCTCCTTCTTCTTGGAGTGCTCTTGGTGAGAGGAAGAGAGGGGAGAGTGGCTCTTTGTTTGAGCTTTTTGCCTACCAAGATTTGTGATTCTTGTGTATGGCTTGTAACCGGATATGGCTACATGATTCATAGTGATTTATCCTTCTTAATCTTGTGCCAAATCCTTTATTCCCGTGGCTTTTTCTTTTATGCCATTTTCGGAGGTATTTTCGGAGCCCTTTTCTTGGGATTTTCGTGAGGAGATTTTGGAGGAGTCTTTGCGGGCTTTGTAGTGGGAATCACACATGAGGACGTGGTGCCTCTTTTCTTGGTGATCTTGCCCCTCCAAACCCGTGGAAAGGCCTTCGATTTGGTGGTTTTTGGATGAACTCGGGAAAAGGTGTTCTTGGTGGTTGACTTTCGATTCCTCCCTTTTGGATGCATTTCGGGATGGATCCCTTGAGATAGAGGTTGCCCAAGAGGTAATACACCTTCCCCCGAAGTTTGGTTGCAATCCGTTGGGTGAATCGGGAGATCGATTGGTTGGAAGAAGAGGTGGTTTCCGCGGGCTGCGTTTTTCCCGTCTGTCTGGGCGAAACCGGTCTGACCGGTTTGGGAAACCAGTCTGACCGGTTTTGGTCACAGTGGCCGTTCGGGAAGATTTTTGGTAGGCGGGTTGTTCTCTGCCTAAGAAGTCCTCTGGTCCAAGTTTTGTCGCGTTTGGAGTTCGTTTGCTTGGTTTTTGGCCTTGTTGATCTTTGGGGGATTTCTGGGCAAAACCGGTCTGACCGGTTTGGTCAAAGGTGTGTTTTTGGGGAGATCTTCTGGGAACAAGTTTCCTTTTGGTAGAAGAAGCTCTGGTCCAAGTTTCGTCAAGCTTCGAGTTCGTTGGCTCTAGTTTTGGGATTTTGAGTTTGAGCTCCCTGGGCGAAACCGGTGTGACCGGTTTGGGAAAGAGGTCTGACCGGTTTTGGTGTGTTGGATTTTGGTTAAGTCTGGCAAAACCGGTCTGACCGGTTTGGCAAAGAGGTCTGACCGGTTTCGGGTGACTTAGTCGTTTTCTCCCCTTGCAAAACCGGTCTGACCGGTTTGAGAAACCGGTCTGACCGGTTTTACTCTGGCAGCAGGTGCTCGAGTTGTTTTCCGCTGTGTGTTTTCGAGTGTTGCTTGGTGGAGTCTTGTTCCTAGGTCCAGTAGCACTCCAGTGGCTACGTGGATTTGGCAAGAGAAGCTTGTGGAGGTGTCCGAGTGATTTTGGGTTCATAGGCCGAATCCTTGAGTAGAATTTTTATCGGCTCCCATTCACTCCCCCCCTCTCTGGTTCGCCGTTTCGGTCCTTCAAGTACCGGTCGAGGCGCGATCACAAGCACAAGCACAAGAACAAGGACGAGCGAAGATCGAGAAAGAAGGATGGCCACAGCAAGAAGGCCCGAGCGATGGTTGGGGCAAGCGACGTCGACTCCAGCTCCGCCTACTCTACCTCGAGCTCGAGTAGCAGTGAAGACGAAGGTGATCGGCGCAAGAGCAAGAAGGGATCTAAGAACCAGAGCGGGCTGAGCTGCTTCGCGCGAGACGGCGTCTGCGGCATGGCACACAGCTCCGGCAGTAAGAAGAGCCAGAAGGACAACTCGAACTCCGACTCCGAGGATGAGGTACGTGACGAGGTTTCCTTCTTGCGCCAGGAGAATGAGGAGCTAGGAAATTTGCTTGATAATCGTGATGACATGCTTAGAGAGGCTAAGAAAATGAGGAAGGAGCTTAGAGCCTCACTTGAAGATGCTAGGACTAGAGTAGCTGAGTTAGAAACACAAAACCTGGATGCTGAGCTTGAAATTGATTCGCTTAAGTCTTCACCTATTTTTTCTGATGAGGTTGATTGTGCTGACTGCTCTGTGTTCCTAGCTGATTTTACTGCTCTTAAGAAAAAGCATGCCTCTAAGTGTGAGGAACTAGATGTGCTTAGGGTTGAAGTGGCTGAGCTTAAGTCTAGACTTGCTTTGCTAGGTGCTTGCACTTCTTGCCCTGTTTTGCATGGAAAGCTTGATGAGTGCTTACATTGTTTTCGCTTGAAGCTGAATTGGAAGCTCCTATTCCTACTTCTTGCTCTACTTGTGGATTGCAAGTTGTAAAGAACCTGGAACTTGCACATTATGTTGATCACTTGCAGGATGAAAATGATGAGTTGAGAAAGATGATGGGTTGGTTGTCGGATCGTGAGCCACAACTTAGGATGACAATAGAGGCATACAAGCACTATGATGGGCAAGCGCTTGGGTCGGATAAGATTGGAGAGTGCAGCGGTGAGGGAGGAGAGAAAATTGGTGATATCCAAGCTCCACCAAAAACATTCCACAAAAATGCCTATGCTCCTAAGCCAAACCCACTGAGAAACCTACTTGACAGAACCCCAGACCCACCACTGTTTCCTCCCCAAACAAATGATTTCCAAAAACCCATAAAGTTCAAGAGTGACTTTGGGAACGAGTTCTTTGGGAAAAAGGGATAGAAGCCTAGTGAGGAGAAACCAAAAGAGAAGCCAAGTGAGCAGCCCCAACCCAAGCCTAAACCAAAGCCCATGTGGGCTAACAAGGACAGGTACCACCCTTCTAATGGTGTACTTGAGCCTCATGTGCAAATGCTCAGGGCTAAGGCTATTGTGAGGACAGTTCCAGCTTGGGGAGATCGAAGAATTACAGGTGGTGCTGCTGTCCGTGCACCACCGGTCAGATCGGTCAGGGGGACCGGTCAGACCGGTGCAGACCTGGGCACTGGCCAGTTTGGTTTTCGTGGTCGTGGCGATGCTCGGTTCAGTTCTTTTGGTCGTGGTACAGGTGGTAGGCATGGTGTGTCTGGTGGTGTTAAGTTTGCTAGACGTTCTCCAGCTCGTGCTCAATATGAGGATGGGAGAAGTTGTAGCTTTGAGTTGGAGAGGAGCTACGGTCCACGGTCTTCCTTTTGTGGCTTTCGTGCTCCTCCAGCGAGACGGGAGTGGTTTCCCCGTGGTGGTTTCAGTTCAGGTGGAGATGGTAGGAAGGGTCCGAGGTTTGATACTCGTGGTAGGTTTGATGCACACTTTGGTAGGAATGCTAGGATGGATCGTGCTAACCCCACTTTGGAGCAGATGGCTCAGCACTGGTTTTACTCTTCTAGTACTAACCCCAGTGTTGAGTCGTTTGCTCATTCACGTGCTCGTTTTTGAATTTTAGGTGGGAGGCTTGGGGAATGTTTGGTTGATCGACTCCGGTTGCTCGAGGCACATGACCGGAGATCGGGGGTGGTTCTCCAACCTCACTCAGGTGGTGTCCAGGACATACATCACATTTGGGGACAATGGGCGAGGGCGTGTACTTGCGGAAGGTGAAGTGAGGGTAAGTGACAAAGTGGTGCTGAAGCGTGTTGCCTTGGTCAAGTCATTGGGGTTTCATTTGCTCTCTGTTTCCCAGCTTCTTGAGGAAGGTTTTGAGGTGTTGTTTAAGTCGGGTGGTTCTCGGATACTTGATGCTCGAGGTGACCTTGTTTGTGTGGTCATTCCCAAGGGTCAAATATTTTGAGCGGATTTCTCTGAGAGTTCGGGTGTTTCGAGGTGTTTTGTGGCTGGTTCTTCGGGTGAGTTGCGGAAGTGGCATAGGAGGTTGGGTCACTTGAGTGTTGACTTGTTATCACGCTTGAGTGGACTCAACTTGGTCCGAGAATTGCCCCACTTGAGGTTTGAAAAACATTTGGTGTGTGCGCCGTGCAGGCATGCTAAGATGGTAGCAGCTTCCCATCCACCCCTCACTGATGTGATGACGGAGCGTCCATGTGAGCTGCTCCTTATGGACCTTGTTGGCCCAGCTCGTGTGCGATCTGTGGGTGGGAAGTGGTACGTCCTGGTTGTGGTGGACAACTACTCTTGGTATGCTTGAGTTTTCTTTTTGGAGGAGAAAGGGGAGACGTTTGGTTTTGTTCGAGATCTTGTCTTGAGGTTGAAGAACGAGAGGCACGGAGATGCCATACGAGCGATCCGCAGTGACAATGGCTCGGAATTTAAAAACTCTCGCTTCGAAACCTTTTGCCATGACTTGGGTCTTGAACACCAGTTCTCTAGTCCATATACGCCTCCCCAGAACGGCGTGGTGGAAAGGAAAAACATAACCATGTGTGAGATGGCTCGGACGATGCTCGATGAGCAAAGGACTCCGAGAAGGTTCTGGGCTGAGGCGGTCAATACCGCGTGCTACGTGTCGAACAAGATTTACCTCAGGGTCCATAAGAAGAGAACTTGCTATGATTTGATGCACGGAAGAACCCCCAAGGTGAGTCATTTTCACGTCTTTGGCTGTAAATGCTTCATTCTTAAGAAGGGGAAGAAGTTGGACATGTTCGAGGCTAGGTCTATCGATGGCATTTTCTTTGGTTACGCGTCTCATTCTAGAGCCTTTCGGGTGCTCAATCTTGAAACTAACCAAATCATGGAGACTTGTGAGGTTACCTTTGACGAGACACAGCCATGTAGTTCGCTTGTTTTCGAGGATGAGGTGCAGCAGCAAGGAGCCGAGGAAGATGGTGGTGTGGCGCCCGCGGCTGAGCATGTACATACTACTTCGACTGCGTTCGAGGACGGGCCTTCTCCCACACCTACGACGACGTGTTGAGATCGAGAGGAAGCAACAGCTGAGGGGGAGGTGGCTTCGAGGTGAGAAGCTCCCCGGCGAGTACAAGTGGATCACCCAGCTTCAACGATCATCGGGAACATCAATGAACGAACTACACGGTTGAGGTTTCGAAATGACTCTCACTTTGCCCAAGATGCTTTTGTTGCTACTTTTGAGCCCAAAGACATTAGACATGCGCTATCAGATCACAATTGGGTAAATTCTATGCATGAGGAGTTGGAGAATTTTGAGAGAAACCAAGTTTGGGAGTTAGTGGAGCCTCCACCGGGGTGTAAGCCGATTGGGACAAAAGGGGTGTGGAAAAATAAAGAGGGAGAGAAAGGTGAAGTAGTGAGAAACAAGTCGAGGCTAGTTGCTCAGGGGTACACACAAAAAGAGGGGATCGACTACGAGGAAACCTTTGCTCCCATAGCCCATTTGGAGGCGATTAGGATCCTTCTAGCATTTTCCTTGGCTAAAGGGTTCAAATTGTACCAAATGGACGTGAAGAGTGCTTTCCTGAACGGTGTTTTGGAGGAAGAAGTGTTCGTGAGGCAACCACCAGGGTTTGAGAGTGAGAAGTACCCCCACAGGGTGTACAAGTTGAGGAAGGCGTTGTATGGGCTGAAGTAGGCGCCTAGAGCTTGGTATGGTAGGTTGAGAGGGTTCTTGTTTGAGAGAGGCTTTGAGATGGGGAATGTAGATCAGACCTTGTTTCTCCTCAGGCAGGGCAAAGAGATCCTAATTGTGCAGGTGTACGTGGATGATATTGTCTTTGGTGGCTCGTCTAACTCTTTGGTTGCAAGGTTTGCAGAAGACATGAGCAGGGAATTCGAGATGAGCATGATGGGCGAGTTGCAGTTCTTCCTCGGGCTCCAGATCAAGCAATCGAAGGAAGGAAGGTTTGTACACCAAGCCAAGTACACCAAGGACATTGTGAGGAAGTTCAAGATGGAGGACTCCAAGGCCATGACGACGCCGATGAGTATGACTACAGCCCTTGATGTGGATGAGGACGGTGAACACGTGGATCAGAAGGAGTACCGGACCATGATCGGCTCCCTCCTATACCTGACGGCGATGAGGCCGGACATCCAATTCGCGGTATGTCTGTGCGCTCGTTTTCAAGCGTCTCCAAGGACTTCGCATCGGCAAGCAGTCAAGCGCATCTTCAGGTATTTGCGATACACTCCTTTGGTACTCCGCGTCTTCTTCTTCGGAGCTTCACGGTTTTTCAGACGCGGATTTTGCCTGGTGTCGGTTGGATAGGAAGTCCACTTCAGGGACTTGCCAGTTCTTGGGTTCTTCTTTGGTGTCTTGGTCTTCCCGCAAACAATCGAGTGTTGCTCAATCTACAACCGAAGCCGAATACGTTGCCGCAGCTAGTTGTTGCTCTCAGCTCCTTTTGATCACATACACCATGAGTGACTTTGGTGAGGAATATACCCAGGTTCCACTTCTTTGTGACAGCACGAGTGCAAATAGTATTGCTAAGAACCCAGTGCTTCATTCCAAAACCAAGCATATAGAAGTGAGATACCATTTTCTGAGAGACAATGTTGAGAAAGGGAAAATCGCTGTGATCCATGTACCCACACAAAACCAACTAGCGGATATTTTCACCAAGCCCCTAGATCAACCAACTTTCACTTGTTTGCGGGGAGAACTTGGTGTGTGTTTGGTCTCTTGAGTTGGTGGTGGGAACTCCTTTGTAGCATATGTATAGTTTCCTTTGTGCATTTCTTGCATTTTGCATTGCATTTGTAATATGATGTATAGACATCTTTGTATCTTAGGTTGCATGCATATTGTACCATATGCATCTTGTAGGGAAAGCTTCTCCTATATACATAGTTCACCATTTTGTGCTATATATGATTCTATGAGCTAGTTTGGTATGATATGGTTTAGTTTGGCTTAGCTCTTGATGATCTTGATTTATATCCATGGTTGATAGCTATGTTTTTGAAAAATGTCACATGTAGGCTCTCTTGTGAGTAAATACTTTTATATGATCATGACATGTTTTAGTGGCATTTCTATGCTTCATTTGTGCTTGGATAGCTTATTTTGAACATATGGGGCCAAAGGCTCATTTGTCATCATGAATGTTTAGCCCCCTTGCTTTATCTTGTGGAGGGGCATAAGTTCCTTTTTGTCGCAAAAACATTTCATGTACCAAATATAAATCTGAAAATGAAATGTAAATTGCTTGGAAAATGTGCTCCCATGTCATATGTGCTTAATTTACTAGCTTTTGGGTGCTAAACCGTTGCATGTTGCTTACCAATGAGAAGTCTCATATATAGAAGTAAGGACATGGCTCGGTGGCTTTGACATGACATGAGGTGCTTGTGGGTGTTTATGATGATCTTATGCTTAGAATGGTTGTCCTAGCATGAAGTTTGTGTGGTTTTGCCATTTTGACATGATTTGCTCATGTTTAGGACTTTGCTCATGAGAGGGATTTTTTCGCAAAAATGCTCAATTCTATCTTAGCTTTGCCCAATGGTTGTGAAACTTTGTGATCTTGTAGTTTATGTCCATACGAAGCTATAGAGTATCCAACTTGCTCATTTGGATATGTGTAGCATCCTATGTTGAATTTTGTCTATTTGAGAAGCTCTAGGTTGAAATTTTCCTAATTTTGGCTTGATTCATGCATTGTCGACAAGGGGGAGATGGTTGTGAAGGAAAAGTGCTACTGAATGCATTTAGAAAGTTTCCGAGGGGTTTCGAGCCATTTTTGGGCTCTTGCAGTTCCCAGGTGGTCAACGGTCTAACCGGTGGAGGTCACCGGTCTAACTGGTGTGAGTCAGGACCTGTGCATATGTTGTGCATCGGTCTGACAGGTGAAGGGGACCGGTCTGACCGGTTAGAGCTGAGCTGGTGCAACTGCTCTGTTTTGTGAAGAGGTTTGCATGCATTCGTCTAGGGGGCGTTGCATTGGTTCAGGGGGAGCTTACATGTGTGCAGGGGGAGCTCTTTGTGGTTTTCAAGCTTTGTTTTGGTGGTTTGTGCTCTTTGCTTGAGCTTGTTTTTGTCTCAGTTGTGTCGAGCCGTTGCCCTTGCCTAAGGGGACCGAGACTTTCCTCTTTCAAGTGATCTTGTTCTTTGCCTCTGGTTGGCTTTCGATCACTTGTTCGTGTTTCTTTTTAATCGTTTCTTTTCTTTTCCTTTTCTCTTTGGTTACCAAATGTGTGTGTTGTCAATGCACTCATCAAGGGGGAGACTGAGAGCCTGTGTGGTTCGAGCACCGGTGGATGGTCGCTTCTTGGTGTGATGAGTGATTGACAACGTTGTGTGGACTAACTCTTAGTTAAGTATTGCAGGTGCATGTTGCGGCTTGATTGGTGCTGGTGCAGGTGAAGAACAAGCACGAAAGGTCATTGCCGGTGAGGCCTCCAGGTGTGGAGAAGACAAGTAGGCTTGGTTCGAGGGACCCGGTGGCCAGCGGGGTCAAGTGCGGGCCGCATGGTGGCAAGAACAGCAAGACGAAGTCGTGGACGGTTTCTTGGTTGAGCCTCAAAACCAAGGTCGAGCCGGAACTTCGTGGGAGCCGAGTCATGAGTGGTGATTGGTGGAAGCTACACCGAGTTCGCGGGGTTTCCAGTGGTTCACCACAAAACAACTGGGTTCCTTGGTTGATCCACAAATCCAAGACCGAAGACCGAAGTGTAGCAGCACTGGACCGGTCTGACCGGTGGGTACCGGTCTGACCGGTGAGGAGCACCGGTCTAATCGGTGTGCGACGACGCCTTCCGGAGTCTTCGAAGCGAAGGACACGCGTCGGGATCGCAAAGCTTGCGTCGAGGCTAAGAAAGTTTGCGGTCGCTGGGCATCCGTCCGATGGTGCTACAACGAAGATTCCCAAAAGGCCCTTCGGGGGCGTGTATCTTAGTTTAATGTAATAGGGGTAGTTTCATCCTTCAGTTGCCTCCATATAACCCAAGTGGTGAGAGGATGGCAGCCATCTCTTGGAACCCTAGCTCATTTTGCTTTTGCTATTTTCCCTTCCTATTTTCCTTATGATTTTTAGGACTAGTTTGAGAGCTTCTTGATGAGATCCTTAGAGAGGGATGGATGATCGGGTGGCAAGCTAGACCTTGTATGAACCTTCATGGTATGTATAGATGATTCGACGTGGTTCCTCAAGGCTTGATTGTGTCTCTCCCGTTTTCCCTTTTTTGTGATTTTCGGAGCCTTTTTCTTGGCGAATTTCTTGTGGTGGTTTCGGGGCCTTTCTCTTTGGGATTTGGTAGGGGATGTATGCATGAGCCCTTAGTGGTTCTTTTCATTGTGATTCCCCTCCCAAATCCGTGAGTAAAGGTGCTCGATTTTGGGGCTTTCTTAGGTTTCAGAAAAGTGGTGTTCTTGGTGGAAATCCTTCGATTCCTCTTGATTCAACGAGTTTTGGTGGACCAAATCGTAGCTATGGGATGCCCATGAGGTACTCCTACTATCCCCAAAGTCTTTTGTGAATCTGTGCAGCGAATCGGGAGATCGGGATTTGGATTTGGTGGGGTTGACCCGTGGCTTGCTATTCATCCCGAGCTGCCCAGGCCTGACCGGTCTGACCGGTGCAAGGTCCCAGTGGGATTTGCCTTGAGTGAACTGCCTGGTCTGTGTGGCTTTGGGCTGTGGTGCTGCTGGTCAGTTCTTAGCAGGTTTCAAGGTGTTTTGCTTAGTTTTGTGGAGTTTCTTCGTCCCCTTCAGTTTGAGTTTTGGAGGTGTTTTTGTTCCAGGGACTAGAGAAGTCGCTGAGGCCTTCTGGAACTTCGCTGTGCATCTGCTGTTGCCACCGGCCTGACCGGCAGAGTCCACCAGTCTGACCGGTGCCATCGGTCTGACCGGCATGAGCCATCGGTCTGACCGGTGTGGCACAGACAGCAGGCTGTGTAGTTTTCCGCTGCGTGTTTGGAGTGAGTATTTCGGTTGGTTGAGTTGTTGGTTCCTAGGATCAGTAGCACTCCAGTGGCTACGTGGTCTTGGCCAACTTGGGTAGTCGAGTCAGAGACGAGTTTTGGTTAGCCGTGTTCATCTTGTTGGAGAAGCCATCTCCTTCGAGAAGAATTTTTATCGGCTCCCATTCACTTCCCCCCTCTCTGGTCGCCAGTTCGGTCCTTCAATCCTGAACTGTGTTCGAGTCTTGATGGAAAAAGAGGTCATGGTTTTTCCCTGACGGAAAGGCGACGAGCCACCGAGTCTAACCGAACGGGCTCGGTAACTAGATGATTTCACCATCTGTAATCTGAGGTCGATCACCAGCTGATCTGTTCGGAACCCAGTGAACGGGATTCCGAGGCTTCACTCGAACTCACCCGCACGTAGCTCACGGGGTGCCGAGACTCGGCCAGCGAGGCAAGCCTTGACGTCACCCGACCCCTCCCTCCTAACGAAAAGGATGCGAGGGAGACGCAACGAAAAGGGAACCGACTCCCTGACTAGTGCCCTGCGCCATGCGGGGTCACTAAAATTCACCTCCCTCTCGCGAACTCAGGAAAATCAACACATGGAACACCCAAAATCAATTGTTGCAACATGCATAGAGTTTTGCAATATCAAACAAGATATGTTGCAACATCGTGGGATGCTTAACGCAACATCACCTTGGAGCTCGCCACCGGCCTCGTGCGCCACCGCCCTGAAGCTCCTGCGGCCACCCTCCAGCCGCAGGGACGACCTGCCCTCCTCCCGCGCCGTCGGTGTGCTCCTGCGCTCGGCCGCAGGGAGCTTCGCACTGGAGCTCGCCGGCGTCCACCCGCACGCCTGTGCGCCCAGCCGCAGGGAGCTCTGCCTGGCCGCCGGCGAGCACCGCCCGCCCGGCCGCGCGCCTGGCCGCACGAAGCTCCACCTGGCCGAGCTCCACCCGGGTCAATCCCTCTGCGCCGCCGCTTGATCTACAGGGCAATGGACCCCACAACTCTGGATCCGGCCTACGCACAGGGCCAGCGCGCGGATAGCCGCAGCTGGGCAGAGGAGGCGGTCGGGATCGATCCACACTTGCGACAGGAAGAGCAGCAAGCACTAGCCGCGGCGAGCGGCGGCACAGGCTGGCCCGCCCTCCAGCAGCCCAACTGTAGGGAGCAGGTGGCATTAGACGGCGCAGGGGCGGCTCGCGGCCGGCGCAAGACCAGGCTGAGCAAGGCGAGCGCTCGGGGAGACGACGCAAGTAAAAAATTCAAGATGAAAATGGGAGGCGCTGGAAGGATAAGGATGCATGGTGCCTGTGCGGTCACGTGGCGACAGCAGCGAGCGCAGCATCCGGAAGAAATTACTGGCGTCGGACGCCCCAAGTCGGACGCCTGTTACGAAGCATTACCGCTAAAAAAACATATTATTCAGTTCAAAATTTAATGAACAACTCAACAGTATGCTAGCATCCGCATGATACACCCTAAAATTACAGAATTGAACCGATGGTTACATCACAGAATTAAACATCTTTATGCCTTATACTGGACCGCTCCAAAACCAGAACACAGATTCACTTGTGCCCTTGCTAACTTTCTGTCACTCAGCTCCCCCAAGCTTGGTACTGATTATCAACCACAGAATCAGGTCCAACAGAACAAATTTTAACAAATCATGGTGGACTCAGATCAGATATGATCAATATCCTTCTATGTATGTACTTGAACAAAAACATGTAGCATACACATTGTGTTGGTATTCATCAACCCAGGACCTTCTTGACTTCCTGAACGAACTTGGCTCTTTGAGAGGGATCCATCTGAACATGTAACATGTAAGAAGATGGAAATGGTACACAAAAAAAAAAAAAAAAGATGTACGTATTTCCATGATTTGGCAACATGCAATGTCTAGCTCCATGCAAATGAATCGAAACTCTGAAGAAGTGAGATGTGGAAAAAAAGCACAAGTTTTAAACCCAAGTTAAATACAAATATTAATTGGTAAAACCAACAGATAGCAAGCTTACCTTATCTAATAATGTGGAAAGACCCTGTGAGAATGCTTCTAGATCTGAACTGGAGTCTGCAAGATCAGAGAGCGACTGAGACACCTTTTGAGCCCTTAACTCTTGGATATATCCCTTATAGTTTTCAGGATTCTCCTTCCAGGCAACAAATGCATCATCATCATCCCATTCAGTGCTTCCTGCTGTGGCTTGAGAAGCCAAGTACCATTCCTTAATCAGCTCAACTGCTGATTGGTGAGTGAAATGGTCACCAGCTATTCCTCTTATTTCTTTTGCAAGAACAGCCTCAGAGATCCTCCTTCGTAGCCTTTTATAGAAGAACAAACGTGATTCTTCCCAATCTACAACTTTCTTGATCACACCTTTAGCTGCCATTCTAAGGGAAGTATCATGCAATTCAGCAAACCGTATTGCAATCTGGGTGTATAAAGGCAACAACTGTTTCGTACGAGCATCTATACT
Organism: Cenchrus fungigraminus; assembly: GCA_036936925.1. Lineage (NCBI taxonomy): Eukaryota > Viridiplantae > Streptophyta > Magnoliopsida > Poales > Poaceae > Cenchrus > Cenchrus fungigraminus. The sequence goes on from CM072770.1 coordinate 74,553,669, forward strand.
TTTCTGAAGGGATTCTACATCTGGTAGACTTCCATTTCCAAGCTTTGCACCTTGGAGTTTTGCTTTCAGATTCATCAACTCTGGGTCAAGCCTACCCATACAATCTTGGAGCTCCTCCGATCTGAATTTGATTTCAATTAACCCTTGAGGTTCAAGAACGTTACCTTTAGCAGTCCTCTCAGCATAACACTCAATTCGATCTGGATTTATTTTGCTATCAACCACAACCCAAGCTCCTCCACGCAGCTCTCCAGCCATAGGAATGTAGACAAATGCAGGTTGATTGTATGTCCGAAGGTTCTCAACAATTGTTGACCCGGCCTGAAGAATTCCTTCAAACAGATCTCTTTGTCCACCAGAGAATCCTCTCCAGTTAGCAAGGATGAACAACGGCAATCCTTCACGGTTGAAGTCCAACAATGCCTGAGCTGTCTTGGTTGCAGAATCAGGGAACCACACTTGTCCAGCCCGAGGAACTGATCGCTCATGGGAATCAAGCTGGCCTGGGTCAGCAGGGACAAGTTGCATCATGGTTTGTGTCTCCACAGCTATGACACCAACAGGAATCCCTCCAAGCTTTGCTCTGCCCGTAACCACTGTTTTCGCCCATCCTTCAAATGTCTCTACAAAGCTGTCTTTGTCAAACATACCACCCAACCATTTCCCTTGGCTGTCATCCACACCACGAATGGCTGCGCGCGGATCACATGTGTTCTCAGGGATGTATGCAACAGGTCTGTCTGGTGGGTCCAAAGGTTTTGTAATGGGAAGAGGTCCACCAATGTTCGCAGGAACATAGCTGAGCCACCTCAATATATTGGAGACACCTTCAAGGTCATCTGAAACAGTCAAGTGGACAACACCATTGGTCGCCATGATCTTAGGACCACCCAACTGCATGTGGGAGCTGTACACTTCCCGCCCAAGAAGCTTGTTCAGAGCAGAAAACCCAGTTAAAATAATAGGCTGGTCAAGACGTTGTATGCAGCGTATACCGAGCCGAGCAAGATATGCTCCTATTCCGACAGTCCTCCCAGTCACAAATGTAAGTGTAAATGTCTCTTCATATGCCCTAGAATAAGCACTGGCAATAGCAGCACTTCCATGTATATTCTCAACACCAAGCCCATCCTCCTTGCCCACAACAGAGTCAATAATCCACCTAACTTCACCATTATCCAGCTGCAGCTTGTGTGCTATAACAGAAGAGCTAATACGGGCATAGTCTTCTTCAGTCAAATAAATGTACTGAAAACCCCGTTCAGGACTGCCTTCATCGGACCACCCAACACGGAAGCAAGATTTCACTTCATCAGCTATGCCAATCCTAGCACCAGAGTTTGCTGCCAAGTATATAAGAGGAAGCTTCCTCTCACAAGCTAGGTTGGTGACAGCTTCAAAAAACGCATCTTCCCTTGGGCCAAATGACCCAGCTCTGAAAGTAATATCATTTGCTATGACAATAATCTGCCTGCCACCGGGAAATTCAGGAGTGAACATCTCTAAGATCCAAGCAACCATGCCAATGTCATTGAGCCCAGCAGGACGCTCCATGGGAATTATAGGAGTGCCCCAGGACCCGTGTTTTTCAGCAAACACCAGCTCTGTTGCCTTCACATAAGACCTACTATTTTCACTGCCTTTAGAAACATTGGAGCCATTGGACTGCCATGACTTCTGGAGGGCAGTTTCAAATGCCTGCAAATTTTTAGCCATCATCAGTTTAGGTTCAAAATACCTATAATACAAATAGGTACAGAGAAAGAGGTGAACTCACCAGTGGAAAATCATAGCAATATGTAGTTCTGTTGTTCCTAGCAGAGCAGCGTTTTAGATCAATGACACTCAAAGGTTGATAAGGATTATCCAGGGCCACACCATGCAAAGGACTAGCTGACGAGGAAGTTGAATGGTACACTAACTTATGAGATTCAGTATCTTCCACTTCCCGGTATATCTAAAACCAATATAAGTGTTATGTGCTTCAGATCATAATTAAATGGGACAATAGTTCGAAATATAAAACAACCACATGTTGACGTATATTCTATGTGTGTAATACAAAATATGAAAACAGTAGGGACAACTTACATCAATGGTGCAAGTGTGACTAGTAACATTTGTAGTTACAACTCTCCAGGTACCACTGGCAGGCCTATCGCAATCCAACTTGAGTTTCACCTCCCACTGGCATACAGAAAGATGATGCATCTGTGCACCAACAAGTTCATGTATCTTCAAAGCCATTGATTTTAAAAGTGAACAAGCAGTAGCTTCGTGTTGGCCAACATCGACAATTGTGCTCCTGATTAAAACAAGAAGCATTGCTGAGGATGCCAACCAAATAGGCAAGCCATAATGTTTCCCAAAAATGATTGTGCACACTTACCCTGAAAACGGAATGAGATCAAGAAGCTTTTGTTCTTTCAATATGCACAAATACATGTGAGAATGACCAGTCCTGATTGCATGAAGCTCCAATTCTTCAATAGCAGTCATCAACGATCTTAAAATGCTATTTGATGTAAATGACAATGATTCCTCAGGAGCTACTACTTCAGTGTCGCCAATTTGGGATGATATAAAATTCTTCCCTGCATTGGGTTGCCTGACAATAGTTCGAAAAAATACCCTATGCAACATTTTGGGATTTTCAGTATTTCTTAGTGTGTAGATATGCCATTGACGATCACGTGATGGAGTATACTTCATTTCATTGTATCCCTTCACCTTCAACTTATCCTGCGTTCAAATAAGTAACATGAGTTATAAATAGTGACGAAAATAAGCAAATTGTAAGAATGGAATGTAGCAAAACATGTGGTAATTTTGATAAACAGACCAATTCAAGAAGTGTGGAGAGAGGAGGCTCCACATGCCGAAGAATCTGCTCTTCCTCGTAACAACTCCTTTCATCAGACCAGAAGAATGTGTGACGCATTGGCATGCGTGCTTCATCTCTTTGAACAATGCAACTTATAACCTTCAAACCAGCAGCTTGAAAATCACTTGTGACACTAGTATCCTTGAGCATCTTGTTAAGTTTTTCCATCCTATGTTGAGCCTGATCATCACTGCTGAAAGAAATGGACTAGGTCACACAGATCACAGACAAAAATTCCATTGGATTTGATATTGCACATTAACAAACCTCATATTATTTTCATTTTCAGCACTCAATAAGGCAATGTGCATCATGTTGCCCTCAGAGCTGGCATGCTGTGCCAAATCCTTTAATGCAGCTACAATGGCTGTTCGTGCATATTCAAGTGATTTGACAACTACCAAGGCACCCCATCTTCGACCAAGAATGGTCCCTTGTCCATTTTTAGTATCAACATGCCCTTCAGAAAATTCCCATAAAGCAAAGGCACCAGATTCCTTAAATTTCACTTGGATGCTATCTTTCACAAGAAGAGGCTGAAACATATTATTAGCAGGTTAGCCAACATGTTTTACTACTATGCATATAGTACAAGTTGGGAGATCACAACTTTTTTCTCGAACAGCGCAGGAGAACTGTGGGGTGATCACAACTTTCACACCAAATTAATTTTAGTCAATCATCAATATCCAATTTCTCAATATTTCTCTTGGTGAAATGAAAAGATGATCATTTCATGTCATTAGGACACTTCTTAGTATATATACAAGATGTGCTCAGTGGGACTATGAAAGATCAAGTTAGTTGACATAATACCTGATACAGTCGAGATATGTATGTCTCCATCACTTTCTGCTGAACAGTTGGATCACTGTAGTCAAACAAAGAAATAAGTGCATCTTCCACAGGTAATGGGGCAGAAACTAAATCTTCCATGCTATCTTTAATAGTCATTTCTCCCTTATGCATCCCCAGATCAGAAAGGCTTCTTGCGATGCTTGCACAGAGTTCACTTAGTTTAGTTTGTTCAAGAAGTTCACTTGCCTTAAGGGCCAACTGTGTTTATCAAGATGCATGGAATTAGTTACAATAAAAAAACCAAAGAAAATCATAACAGGAATATTTAGGTTATTTCAAGTTCCTGCACCTTGTAATATCTTTTATGATTGAGTGAAGAAAAGCGAACCAACAGATCCCTGTAAGCAGCAGGATTTGGATAAACCAGCTTTTCCATAAGTGCTGTTACAAGCTTAGCTTTGTTCCTCACACCCTATGAACAAAATCACACTATCAATAACAAATATTGTTTCAGTGGTAATAAGCAAAGTCACCAGACCATCAAGAAATTACCTGGTGAGACAACACAATGTCTACAACCTTCTGCAAGTCTTTACTGTGCTGATGACGCAGGGTTTCAATCACATCAGACTGTAAAGGAATAATTAAATAATAATAGCCAGTCAGATTGTATCCAGTAAATTCCATCTGAAGGCATGCAAATGTTTTCAGCTCAATATGCCATTTGTTAAAATGTGCTCCTAACTAAGAGAATGGAATGGAGTCAACATTTTTTTGCTTTTCTTAGTGCTGATATGTTCAGTTTGGGTATGTAAGATAACCTGAATCCCATCACTGAAAAGTTCTTCCACTGCAAGGTACTCCTCAAAAAGGGACTTGACAACAAAATGAGCATGGCTTTCTCTCCCACCCTCATATGACTTAAGTAGGCTCATAAGAGGCTCAACAAGCCTCTCATTCGTAGCTTTTTCCTTCTCTGAACCATATGCAAGATTTGCCTACCAAAAAAAAAAGTTAAAGAGGCAAACAGCTTAAAAAGCAATGCCACAAAAGAAACTTAAAACTGACCTCAATCATGTCTCTCAGCAGCTTGGATGGGAAGTCCTTGTTTTTCCCATGGTAAAAGTTCAACTTGTATTCCATGTATTTATCCTCTAACTGCATAATACCAGAGGTAGAATGAAATAGGGTTGTTAAGGACATATCTGAAGAACTACAATCCAGAAATCAAAACAAAAGTTCCAGAAAATTCAGCTTCTATCTGGTGAAATGTTAAAGTGAGATATTCTACGGCAAACTACAGAGTTTAATGCACACAACACAGAGCAAACTAATGTTACAAAATATCATAGTTTTACTCTGGTGACACCACATTTTCCTGTCATCAACATAAACCAATATGTAAAAAATTAAGATTATCTAGTAAAATGAATCATCTTTCCTTTAAGCCAGATTGGATAGATCTTGCCAATTGCCTCATACCTCACTCTTAAGATTTCTTGGAAGCCTAGTTGCTAGAACTGACATAAGTTCATGCCACTGTAGGAAAGGAAGCTCAGGATCATCCAGGCAGCATACCAAATCTTGTACAACCTGAAAGCAAGCAGAGTTTAAATGAATCGATCAATATGTGATCAAGTAAATGCTAAGGACTTAACGAGATAGACACATAAATACAATAACTTCAATTAAAAAAATGTGTCTAGAAGATAGAACTGCTTAGAGAAAGAAAATTATTAATCAGCGTATACTGACCATTAGAATTCTCCATAGATTATATAAATTCTGGAACAAAAGTTAGCAGAACCCAAAAATGGAACCCAGGTGCCCTTAACTCATAAAAGCTAATTCTGTCCGAAAAATATACTTCATGATGAATCTAATTATACTTATTTGGTCTCATAAATATTGGTACTTTTTCAATAATAATCTTGGTCAAACTTACATGGTTTGATAAGGACAAACTTAGAATAACACACTTTTTGGGATGGAGGGAGTGCACAAAATGTACTGTAAAGAAGCACAAGATAAAGAAAAGTAAGAAAAAATGGAAGAATATTTACTTCATTGATATTATGCTCGTATCCTGCAAGGACCATTCGAGCAGCATTCAAACTTGCAGCATATCTTTTGTGTACTTGGCTAGAGGCAGCAACAGGAAGGTCCATTTGTGGAAATGTTCCATGAAATGGTTCAGCTCTTTTCACAGCAGAAGGGTCATCAAGATCCAGCCTTGCTATAAGATCACCAGCCTGGAACAGAATATAAGTTCAGAAATGTTACATGTAATGATTATGTGATGCAAGCACAATGCAAGGAGGGCATGTATGAACATAACCTGCAATGCCTGTCCCTCGGACATCATAATATGAATAACACCAGAAGCAGGCGACAGGAGAGGCATGCACATTTTCATAACCTCAACTTCCGCATATGGTACATCAGCATCAACATGAGCACCATCAGCAGCCAAGAACCGAAGAAGTTTGCAGGGTGTCTCAGCTAATAACTTTGATGGATCATGATCATTCTGCAATAATACAAAGTCAGCAACTAGTTAGGGCATAGTGTAGTATGGCCAAAATCTTACAATCTTAAAAAGGGTCTCCTTTTGATTTTCAATCAACCCTGATTACAGTGATTTTTAAGTCAGGTGTCCAACAGAATCAAGTGTTTTAACTTCACAACAAGAACTAGTCACAAGTTTCTTATGAGCTCATTTAGAAAGCAAATAATCAGAACCAAATGCGGTAATAAAGGATTAAGTCAGGTGTCCAACAGAATCAAGTGTTTTAACTTCACAACAAGAACTAGTCACAAGTTTCTTATGAGCTCATTTAGAAAGCAAATAATCAGAACCAAATGCGGTAATAAAAGATGCAGACAAATCTGGCAGAAGTTTCCCAATCAGACGCCAAGAATATAAAGGGCAAAAGAGAGTATGCACCTGTAATAAGCATGTCTTTCCATCAATCAGAAGTCGTGTACCACCAGCTTCTTCTTCCGCGTAAATTACATGGCTATTTCCATCCAACTGAATCCATTACAGTTCAACAATCAGAACCTCTATTAACTTTGTAACCATTTATCAGAATTATTAATAAAGCATAAAAGAAGGAACAAGTTACCTGCATTAAGAGGCCTCCATCACATAAAGATTGTACATTTGCTTCAATTGCTGAATCATTCATTCGCAATCTGTAGCTACCATGTCCAGTCCTTACAGTTTCAACCTACAACGCAATGTGGACAAAACTTAGAATGTCTTAACTTTATTGTAGCTGAAATAGATTTTTATTATGGAATATCATACTTACTGTGTATTTGCTCCCTTCGATATTAAGATTAACTGTTGAACTGACAAGGGATATATGCTGCATATAAGAATTATTGGTCAACCATTCACCACCTCAAAAATATCCAGAGTATGCCACAAAAAAATACCTTTGGTGGAATCTGGCCCTTGGTGAGATAACTGACATAATCAGAAACAATGGCTGCATTGGCGGTTACTGCTTTCTGTTAGGTAACAATGATTTAATTTAGCCCATATGTTGGTATGTATTGCACGATTTAAATTAGAATAGTGCTAGACTGGTGCTGTTTCTTCATCTTACATATAGAGCTCCTCCAACCACCGAAATATACCATGGGGGCCTCTCAGCTTGAACACGCATAGCTATTCTGGAATCAAGCCAGCCCGTATGAATCTTATTTTCTCTGAAGTCTGACGCCTGGATTAATACAGGGTAATAGCACCACGGGTTTAGGTGTAATGGAAAAACAAAATCAATCATAGCATAAAACTAACAAAAAGAAAGGATGCTTAAAAAAGGTGCTTAATATTTCTCACATTTAAGAGATCAACTGTGTAATCAACATTTGAATGAATTTCTCCACGAATTTGAATCTCTTTTAATGCAAGTGTCATGTTCGTTATTGCTGCTGATCTGGAGAGCCCATATGCAAAAACATGCCCTGTAATGAAACAAGCAATCAATTGACAATCAGGACAAAAAGTCAAAAAAAATTACAAAGAATATCCGCTAGCTTTGCACATACCAAACTGAGAATCTGCAAATTCATGAATGCCTCCACCAGACTGAAAACGGATTAAATAGGAGTCAGAGTGCAAATTGTTTGTTTAACTAAACAAAAAGATGCATTAACAAACAGTACCATCCAAATTATCTGCACAGTACAAAATTATGTGCAAGATTAACATGGCAAACATACCTTCACTGAGAAGTAGGCCCAAACATTAGGCTTGCTTTTAAAACTTATCTCCTGCAAAAAAATCAAGACCTGGTCATTTAACCAAACTTGATCGGTTTGACAAATACTATATCTGGCATTACAAAACCTCACCTTCACTTTCCCACCAGTAGGTTTGAAACCATCATCTGGATCCTCGCTAGTAATTCTAACCGCTACACAATGGCCCTTTGGCCATTGAGAATCTACTTCATCAAAATTAAATGGTGTGGCAAGAGCTGCTGTTTTCCTCCAAATGTCATATCCTCCTCCATAGTCCATTCCATAGAAACGTCTGATTTCTATCATAAGGGTACAATTTAGAGATTAAAATAATAAGGAACTAAATAAGTTGGTAAATTGGTGATTACCTGGAATCTGCCAAAGAGGTATGCCCATTCCAACTGCAACTTGAGCTGCAGGAAGATTTACTTCAGCTATCCACTCAGTGACTGGATGCTCAACCTGAACGTATATCATTCAGCATTGTAAAGGATTCCCATCAGGTTAATTAATCAATAATGATGTTAAAGGAAGCAAACCTGTAATCTGGGATTAAGCTCCAGAAAATAGTATTCTCCAGTCTCCATGCTGTAAAGGTATTCAACAGTAGCAGCACCAACATAACCCACAGCCTTAGCAAGCCTCCTTGCCGCTTGCTCAAGCGCTTTAACCGTCTCACGAGGAGCAACAGTAACTGGGCCTTCCTCAATAATCTGTTATAAAAAATTATGAACGGAACTACAAGTGAGAAATAGGATGCAGAACAAAATGCATGGTTCTATAATTGTGTGTGTGGGTAGGTGGGGGTGCGGGGATGGGGTGGCAAACCTTTTGGTGTCGCCGTTGCACACTGCAATCACGACTGTGAAGTGCTGCCACGTTGCCATATTGATCACAAAGCAACTGAACTTCAAGATGACGACTCTGCAATACAGAACAAGATTTAGAATAAAATATAAAGGATCTTGAAAACCTAACACAGGTGTACAATGTAGTCCAAAAGATAGTTTCAGTAAAAGGGTCAACATCTTCCCCAGAAAGTGTTGGGAAACAAGACGTGTTGCATCTCTCAAGCCATTATCCCGATGTTTCTATGATACTGACTGTAAATTGACACAAATGGTTCATGTAAAGCATGTTATCCAGAACACAATGATTCCTAGATTCTAAAAACAGTAAGGTATCCATTCAGCTGTTGTCTCTTTCAACAGTGCCCATTAATTAACTTTTCATAAATATGTTAGCTCTCATAAATGATTGTCATTGGTTCATTATTAGTCAATAATGTATCAGATGAAACATCCAGAACATACATCAATACCTCGACAACAAAAAGGGGTCGAAATAACTTCCAAAAAAACTAACCTGGGATGCAAGCCTCATGATAAATATTGGGGAGCCAGGGACTTCACCTTGTACTTGCTTAAACAGTGCTCTAACCTCATCATCATTATGGACCTGCCAGGGAGATTAAGTCAATCATGACAAGTAGGTGGTTAGTCCTCCACAGCCAACTCCAGTGTGCACAATTTCCAGAGGTGGTTGCCAAATAAAATAACAAACCTTTCTTATTCCTTTACCACCACCACCCCAGGATGCCTTAATCATGGCAGGATAACCAACCACCTGACAACTTGCAACAGCTTCTTCTGTGGTAGTAACACAAGCTTTTCTATACATTTCCTCAGGTATGGCATCTAAGCAGCACTCTAATGGAACTTCAACCTAAATGTAGTGTAATTAGAATAGGAAAATGAATAGAGGTGATATCAGCAGATAGTCGTCAGAGAGAGAGTGAGACTCACATGTGATCCACTCCACGAAAGAGTTGGGACCCCAGCTGCTTGAGCAATGAGAGCTGAACCGACCTTATCTCCTAATGCATTCATTGATGACGCAGGTGGCCCAAGGAAAACAATTCCTTTTGCAGTCAATGCATCTGGAAGTTCAGGATTCTCAGAAGCGTGACCCCAACCAGGCCAAACAGCAGAAACACCTACTCTTTCTGCTACCTGCAATATCAGAAGTCCACAGTTTTAATGGAACAATTAGACAAGAAATACAAATTTCTCTACTTAAATATGCCAATGGTTACAAAGAAATAAAAGTAATAGCAGAACAGTAGCAAGCCAAATGATTAGCAGGGCTAACCTCCACTATGAGTTGAACATTTGCATAGTTGTTATTGTTTGTTCCACCAGGAACCTCTACAAATTGATCAGCAATTCTAATGTGCTCTGCATTTATCCTCATGTCTTCCGGAGTTGCCATAGCTATGAGCTGAATCGCCTTCTCCGATCCAAAAGTATCGTTAGCCCATGTCCGGACACTCCTCATGAACTTCGCTGCTGCCATTCCATTGTTGGCCACTAGTATACTGTGAATTGGTGTTTTTCCACCTAGCGCCGCACAAAATTCAACAACCTTGGACACTGAGGCATGCCTGCCATTATGTGCTTCATTTACAATCCCATTCATTTGATACGAATCGGTTGGCCCCCTAGGATCCTCGGAGCCACTGCAAAAGGACCAAACGGAAAGGATTACTCTTGTGCTCAGAATGCTTACAATATGCATGGTCGTAATAAATCAACAAGGTTCAAATAGACTTTGTATCTATCATATACGTCCAGCTAAGTGAATAGAAATCTGAAAGAGATGTATGCGGATTTGATTTCACAAGGGTCCGCTGTCCGGCAATACTGGAAGTAGTTCTGTGAAATAAACTGTAACAACATCATGTAAGTGAGCGTAGTATTCATTATGCCCTAAATAATAGATACAGAAACAAGTCTATGGCTGTGACGCTGTATTACAAACTGCAACAAGGCAGCACATATTTTGAAGGGGCATTTGTTTTCTTGCCCCTATTTTGAAGTGTACTTGTGATTTTGCACTCGTTTTTTCAACTTTGTGATTTTAACCTCAACTATTCACAAGTCAATGCGATTTTGCCCCTAGTCAACTACCAAAACAGGGGCAAATACATAAAGACCAAGGGAAAAATCACAAAGTTAGAAAAATGGGGGTAAAAACACAAGTACTTTTCAAAGTAGGGGCAAGATCACCAAAAATCATATTTTGAATCATTTACTATGATACACTGAGGTGTACCAAATTACAATACCTCAGCGCAGAGCAACATTAAGATTAGTATTGAGGAAACTAGCAAAAAGCTGCAGAATATTTTTCCAAAATAAGCACATAATACAACTGTAAAATGTGTGCTTACTGAGAGATATCCACTTCAGATGTTGCCTCATTTGGGAGGTCGATGATGCCAGCAAGACCTACATGCAGACAAACATTCAAACTGATCACATATTCACATCTACATTACTACCTAGCAACTACAATCTAATTTACTTTGCATATTTCACTGACAAAAAATGTAAAATTTTGTTTCAACAGGAATGTATACACAAGGAAATTAAAGGTTCAGATATATGTAACTTGATGTACTGCGTATGTTATCTTGCAAAATACCTTTTCTTTTACAGAAATGTGTAAAAATGCAGTTACGAGAACATCATTTCGATATTTAAAGTTCCTCTCAATTATCAGAAAACAAAAAGAGTATAGGCTTGCTGCAATAGTGTTTTATCAGAACAAGTTCCATAGCTACCACTCTCTATGTCATACATATTATTGAGATTTCAACATTACAATGTTAAATAACATCAGCCAAGAAAAAATCCTTTCATTTATACATCAAAGCAAAATTTTACTTCAATCAGGGGAAAAAATCTCAGACCTTGACGAACAGACTGGTTGTGTTTTTTGGCATCTGATACCCCATCTCCTCCATCACGAAGTGAACGAGTGCGGCTTTTCCTTCGATTTGAGGACCGTGATAATACACGTGATGGGAATGTAGTTCCAGCTGAACTTCTCTGGCGATTAGGAAGTAGTGGCAGTGCCTTTGAGGCAGCTGCAGCTAATCCAAGTTGCGACATTGTCGTTCCGTAGCCCAGACAGCACAATTAAATATTTTCTCAAAGGCAAAGTGCCATTAAAAGAGAGCGAAAACTCCTGGAAAATCTGACAGAAGCAAATGAGAAAAGTTATTTGTTAACTCAATGCACAACAACTTCGTAAGAGCTCTAGCAGAACACTCTTGGGAAGTATCTAACAAATGAAAAGGATTATGGTTTATAGGTCATTCCAAGTAAAACCTGTTCACTTGTTCAGAATTACGAAAGCCATGATTTATCCGGCACCTGGAACTGTTCCACAGTTTTCGTGATGTTTTAGACACCCTCTCGATGTGAAGGCTATGGGTACCTACTATGTTGAGATCTAATCTAGTTTATTGGCGACCTCTGTTTCAGAAAACTATTTACTAGTAAAGCATGTCCAAGGACACAAAGGTCCTATTTCTACGTCACAGCTTGCTGGCACCCTTTTCTACCATGTTTCTGCTGCTTACTCAATCACTAATTTGAATTGTATGGAGGCTATCAATTTATTCAATCTCTTTGACATGCAGAGCCCAAACATAGTACAAATCAGTTTGTTGTCCTTCCAGCGAAAATTTGGGGCAGGGGTGGGGTTTGAGGTTGCAAGGAAACCTCAACCTGGGCAGGGGGGAATAATGAGGATACAACAAGCTCTAATCAAAATGGCAACAGGGGTTTTTCATCCTTTCTATGAATAACCAAATTTATCTTTTTTTTCTCTCTCTATTATGAGGGAGAAGGGCTGGAAAAGTATGTAGAGATCTTTGTGGAACTGGGGAGGGATCATAAGGCATTCAGCAAGTCGTTGATTTGAAGTATTCCTTCCGGAGAAGGTAAAACAATTTTCCATACAAAAAGATCATTCTATCTCAGATCAGATTGTTTTTTCCCTCCAAAAGTACAGGTAAACCTCATGCAAAAAAAACTTATAGAATATGGCAAAAAAAAGTAGGCATGTATTACATGTGGATATTATATTAATCAGGGAAAGAAATAAAGATACAAAACCATCAACCATCAAATGACAGCAGTACCCACAACCCAGAACAGAAAAGATGACATAGCTGAAAACTAACAAGTAACAAAGCCCAGTGCATGCCTAAACTGCCCACATGGAAACATGAGATGAGAGCGTAAATTCTAAATCATGAGACTTGTGATACTACACCTTAAACCTTAAACCCACTCCTAGTAAAGTCACAGACCCGCCATCTACCAAGTACAGACAGATTGGCAGCTCGCAAACTAGCATAGGCATGGGCATGGCAATCAGGCATCACCGACTGATGCCACAGCTAGCAATGCTATACACCAGCTGACCAGCAGCCAGAGGCTACCCATCCATCCTGCAACCACAGGCAACCTACATTTCGCCAGCGCAGCAGCTCGAAACAAAGGTAGAGCCCGAATCCATTACCCACTCCAGCCAGCCTCCCATTCCCATACGGAATTGGTATAATTCAGCCAGCTGAGTGCAAAACCCCTGCCAGCGATGATGAATCCATTCCAGCCCAGCGCCCCAGCCTTAAACCCTCTACCCAGCCAGACAAACCAACCCCCATCCCGCCGGCAACCAGAAGAGCAATGACGGCGCGCGGCCTCACCGGCGGTGGCGCAGATCGGCGTGCGGCGCGCGGATCTGGCAAACTCCGCAGCGGCTGCGACTGAGGGGGCGGCGCTGGCGACGAGCAGGACGAATAAATAGCGGGAACGGCAGGCGAGCTCGTACCTCGGGGAGAAAGAGGGAGGCGACGGAGAAGGCGACGCGCGGGGGTTGGATCCTTGCGGCGGCGGGGCGGAGCACAGGAGGGGAGGAGGAGGCGCCGGGGGGAGTGGAGGCCAGGCGCGGCGGATATCCCGAGGGGTGGAGGCGAGCCAGGAGGGCGGGGGTGGGCGGACGGGGGGGGGAGGGGCGGTGTGCGGCCTATAATAATAATTTCGCGGCCCGCATCGGCATCGGGGACTCCGCCAGTCCGCGCGGTGGAGGGGAATGGCACGTGACAGCGTGCGGGCGGAGATGGGATATGGTGCGGGGCAAGTGGAGGGCCCGGATGCGGCCTGGTGGATAGGGTGGGCCAGATCGGACGGGGCTGGATGGGGAGGCGATTCCGGCCAGGGGTTTGGTTGCTGGGAGTTGGACGGTTTGACGGCAGAATCGGCAGCAGCGGGGAAAGAGCAAATTCAGATTCAGATGATGGAGTAAATTTGATCCTTTATATAAAATTATTAGGGGTGGAGTAAAAATATTTTCATCCCCAAAACACAATTTGCTCCAGCAGTTTCCCTATTCTCCTTCCCAACTCGTGAGTCCCACAATGCCACATCATCTTCTTCTCCCCTCCCCCAAATTTTCCATCTTTGCGGCGCCAGGGCAAGGCGACGGCACCCCAATCCACCCCGTGCCTCTGCGTCCGCACCTCCGGCCAAGTCCGCCGGGCCCGAGCGAGCAAGGCAGCGGAACAGAGCAAGGGGGCGAGAAAGCAGAGGAACCAACAGAGACGAGCGAGGCACGGACCGGCTGGTGGTGGAGGTAGACCGGTTGAGCTTGCTCTGCAGAAGGAAGATGCGGCGGCGCAGGCGTCTGGTTGAGGTGGGCAACGACGGCCTGCGCGCCGCCACCGCCGGCGTCTCCGCCGTGGCCGCCGCAGCACGCGTTCCCGCGCCCGCCGTCTTCCTCGACCTGTTGGTCACCGTCACCGAGTACCGGCTGTTTGTCGCGCGCCGCATCGCCCACGTCTTGGTCACGTTCTGCTCGATCTCGATCGGGGACGACGCCGCCTGGTGGCCGTGAGGGCGCCGCCGACGCTGAGCCGGCGGCGACGTCTGGTTCGCGGCGGACGGCGATGGCACCTGGTACTCTTCCATCCTGGCGCCGCAGGCGCCCGCGAGGCGGGCGAGGACGCCGAGCAGCGACGCGCTGTTGTAGGTGGCGGCCTCCATCTACTCGTAGTTGTTGCGCTCGTTGGCGAAGTCGTCAGGCCTGCCGACAATGGTGCCCTCCAGGACGTTGGGGTTGCCACCCTGCCGCGGGTACCAGCTGGAGTACCCCTCCTGGCAGCTCACGAAGGAGGGGTCCCTCCTGACGGACACGATGGAGGCGCCGCGGTGGTGCACCTGCCGCGGGAAGTTGCCGCCGTAGCCGACCATGTAGAACACCGAGACTACTCTAAGATCCACCACCTCCTTGCTACTGACCACCAGATCCGCAAGATTCACCATGGATTCTTCCTTGACGCCGAAGCCGAACACCGTCGCGTCGGCGGTGGCGACCTGCTCGACGGCGGCAGCGGCCGTCTTGGAGGCGGACGCGTCCTTGACGAGGCGGTAGCGCAGGTTCCGGCTGCTCACGTCCTCCACCCGGGCCTTGAGCTCCTTGACCCCCTTGACGATGCCGCGCCTCTCCCACAGGGTGCGGAGGACGCACCACCGGGACGGCTTGTCGTCGGAGCGGAGCGCGAAGTCCTGGAGGTTGTCCTCGACGTCATAGGCCAGGTCGCGGACCGGCGCGGCCCTGGAGGAGGAACTTGGCGGCCAGGACCTGCACGGCGGGGGCGAGCGCAAGGCGGGCGCGGCCGCGCGAGCAATGGAGCGGAGCGAGGGGATTAGGGGAAGGCGGGCGCCGCCGGCGAGACCGGGAGGCGGCGGCGGCTCGATCGGGTTGACAGAGTCGGACTCGATCTGATCTTTTCTCGTGTGGGTCCCACGGTTTAGGGGGTGGAGGAGAGGTTCCCTCTGTAGAGGGGATGGAGAGGGGGTTTTAGTCCATGGAGAAAAAAAGAGGGCTATAGGGAATCTGCTGGAGAAGGTTTCATCTCCTATATGACTATTTTTTTTTGCTATTGGGGAGGGGATAGGGAAGCTGCTGAAGTTGCTCTAACAGGGATTTCGGCCACCATTAAGCTAAGTGGTTGAGCTGAATCGCACACTTGCCCTGATCGTGACATCGTTTTTGGCCTTGGTCTCTCGCTCTCTGAATTTTGCTGTCACAATTTCCTCTACATTAAAAATTGGTGTGCGCAATCAATTTATGCAGATAGAGGTTAACATAGTAGTACAGTAGTGGCGGCATTATAATTGCATCTGATGGGGTTTTTTTTAAAAAAAAAGTTACATTTGAACGGTTTAGAAGAAGGCATGGTAATACAATATCATGGTTGGTGGTTGCAATATACGTATCCTACAACCCAATCCATTATATCATTGGATCTTTTCCAGACTTAGGTAAAGATTTGGGTGCTTCATGATTTCACTAAAACATTGGTTCATCAATGGATTGATTAAAAAACCAATAACCTCAAGGTACCAAAAATTATAATTAGTAATAGATCTTGTAAAATACTATAAGATTCGTAAAATGGTTTTGTAATAACAAATCAACCCATCTATACTATAGAGATCGAATAATTTGAAAAAACCTTTCTCATTCAAATTGGGTCCACCATACCCCTCACGTTGGTTCCACCTGTCAATTAATTAGGAGTGTGGATAAAGTGGTAGACCCATACAATCGCATTTTGGAGAGCGTTACTGTCAAAAATCTAATGTTTTTTACATCAACAGATTAATAAGATGTAAAATGATCTTGATTGCCTCTATTTGCTAGCCTTACTTATTCTTTGATAAATTTTTAATACTAAAATGACTTATTTTTGGATGAAGAGAGTACTTCAAACTAGCGTTAGCTTGGAGCGCTAGGTCAAACTGGCATTTGAAGATGAAATGGCGGGCAAATGGGTGAGCAAATCTTTTTGGATCAACATTAATTCCCTAAGCACTAGGATCCGAAATCTCGAAATTTTGGATTGAAAGATTTAGCTAAGGTTTACAAATTTTGGCCATGTTACACAGTCAGTTGACCCTTATACCTGAGAAACCATTGGCTAAGGTTTACAAACTTTGGTCATTAATTATATGAATAGACGGAAAATCGTGAGATGAATAGATTTGTCTCCTAATTTCACCTGGAATTATGAAATGAGTTTTGTCATTAGTCCATATCTAATACACATAAATAGTGTTTGTAGATTCGATGTGACGGGTGAATAGTGAAAAGTTGCAAAATTTGTGAAAACTAAACAAGTTGGTTGATTGCGCCGCACTCAGGACATCTCAAGCACAAACTGATGGTGCTTTCTTGGCATGTGGCTTCAGCTTCTCCTAGGCATTTCGGGTTGGATCACATTTGATTAGTCTTTTTTACCTAGTTATTATTTAGAGTAAAGTGTCCCGGACCACGGACAATGAACCGTCAAATTGACTGTTTAGGTCCTCAAATTTCTTCACTTGTATCACTCCAATTCCTAAAATTAGTTTTGAGTCTCATCTGGACCAAAAACAGGGCGATCTTGAGGACCTGTATGCGTCTGAGGACCGGTGGATGGTCGCTCCTTAGTGATGAGTGATTGACAACATTGTGTGGACGGACTCTTCGCCCATTATTGCAGGTGCAGGTTGCGACTTGATTTGCGTTGGTGCGGGTGAAGAACAAGCGCGAAATGCCTATGTCGGTGTGGCCTCTAGGTGTGGAGAGACAAGTAGGCTTGGTTCGAGGGACCCGGTGGCCAATGGGATCAAGTGTGGACTGCATGGTGGCAAGAACAGCAAGACGAAATCGTGTACGGTTCCTTGGTTGAGTCTTAAATCCAAGACCGACCCGGGATGACTGTGGCAGCCAAGTCATGAGTGGGATTGGCGTGAGGCTGCACCAAGTCCGCGAGGTTTGCAGTGGTTCACCACAAAACCACTGGATTTCTCGGTTCAGCCACAAAACCGAGGCCGAAGACTCGACGGAGGAGGGGCGGCCACCCAGACCGGTCTAACCGCCCAGGTGGGGCGGTCTGACCGCCTGGACCGAGCTGACCGCCCGGGTCGCAGTGTCGAGAATCTTCGAAGCGGAGGACACATGACATGATCGTAAGGCTTGCGTTGTGGTCACGCGGACTTGCGGTGGATGCGCATCCATCCAATGGTGCTACGACGAAGATTTCCAAAATTGCCCTCCGGGGATGTGTATCTTACTATTATGTAGCAGAGGTATTTTCGTGTTTCGGTTGCCTCCATATAAACTTGGTAGAGAGAGGGTAGCAGCCACCTCTTGGAACCCTAGTTCATTTGCTTCTTGTCTAGGCTAGCTAGTGCTTCATGTGGTGAGGAAGAGAGGAGGGTTCTCCACTTCTATTTCCTCCACTTTGTAGTGGGTTGGATGAAGGGAGGTTGCTAGACCTAGCTTTGTAAAGAATCATTCCTCGGATGTATGGAAGGTTTGACGTTGTTCCTTATCTCTGATTTGTTGTCTCCCCCGTTTTTCTTTTTCGGTGTTTTTCAGAGGTTTTTTCGATGGATTTTCGTGGAAGGATTTTTGAGGGCGTTTCTTTGCGGGATTTGTTGTGGGAGTCACACATGAGGACCTTGTGCCTTTTTTCTTGGTGACCTTGCCCCTTCAAACATGTGGAAAGCTCTCCGATTCAGTGGTTTTTGGTGGAGCCTGAGTTCTTGAGGTTGAGCCACGAGATTTGCGATCCCCCATGGTTGAGAGCATTTTGGTGGAATTCCTTTGAGGGAGAGGTCATCCATGAGGTGACCCAGACATCCCCAAAGTTCTGCTGCAATCCGTTGGGTGAATCGAGAGATCGGGGTATGCAAAGTTGAGGGTTGACCCACGGTTTTCGTTTTCCCGTTCTATCTGGGGAGGGTGGTCTAACCGCCCCGGGCTCGTCAGGAGAAAGTTTGGATTTTCGTTGAGATCTTCTGGTAGCATGTTGGCCTTGACCAGAGGATTCTGTGGTTGAAATCTTGGAGCGTTTCGAGTCCATTTGCTTCAGTTTTCACACGGTTCTTTGTGCCCAGGGGAGGGAGGTCTAACCGCCCCAGGCATGTGGTCTAACCGCCCCAGGATTTTCCGGAGAAAGCTTGGTTTTTCGAGGAGATCTTCTGAGAGCATGCTTGCCTTGATCAGAGGATCTTGTGATTGAAGTCTCAGGTTGATTCAGGTTTGTTTACCTGGGTTTGATCGTTTTGGTGGTGCTAGGCAGACGCAGTCTAACCGCCCCCCTTATGCGATCAGACCACCCCGGCTGGGCAGAGAAGGTTTCGAGGTTTTCCGCTGTGCTTTGAGCTTGGTAGTTTTAGTTGGAGGCATGGATTGTTCATAAGATCAGCAGCACTCCAGTGGCTATGTGGTCTTGGCAAACTTGAGGAGTTTGTGGCGGAAGTGATTTTGGCATTTTGGTCGTGTTCATCTCGCTAGAGAAGCTATCTCTTTCGAGACGAATTTTTATCACCTCTCATTCACTCCCCCCTCTCTGGTCGCCCAATCCGGTCCTTCAAGTGGTATCAGAGCCGGTTACGGGTCTTTGTTGACTCTACCAGTCTAAGATCCAAAGATGGTGTACCAGGATAGGGATCGAGTCCTCCACACTTCTATGGGAAGAACTACTAGATGTGGTAGAACTGGATGGCTACGTTCCTGCACAGCAAATGATAGTTGCTTTGGGACGTGACAATTGACACATCCTATGATCATCCCAACACCTTCCTTGCCCCAGGTTCGAGGGATATGTTCAACGCCAACAACAAGGCAGTCAACTACTTGTTTCGTGCTCTTTGTGCATCCAAATTCGATCGGGTGTTTGGAGAGGACTTAGCTTGCAAGATATGGGAGAAGCTGCAAGTGACTCATGCTGGAAATCATCAGGTTCAAGCTAGGTTGTTTGCGACTTACCGGAGAGAGTATGAGAACTTCACTCATCTACCCAGTGAGTCCATAGACACGATGTTCTAGCGGTTCACGGTGATTGTGAACAACATGAGGGCCAATGTGCCCGTGCTCCCGTACGATGATCATGACAGGGTTGTGAAGCTCTTGCACTCACAAGATCGTACCGTGTGGAGCGCAAAGGTCGAGGCTATCATGGAGTCGAGCGGGTATGAAACCCTGACGGTGGACGAGCTGTTCTCGAAGCTGAAGTCGTTCGAGGTGGATCATGGCTTGAGAGCCAAGGCCGAGAGCCCGACTGACTCGCATGGTGGCCTACTTCCCTCTAGAGATGGATGCAGCGCCACTCTTGTGGCTAGACAATCTACCTTCGGGGTGTATCACCTCGTGGCCCAAGTTGTCGCAGTTGTTCACCTCGAACTACCAAGCGACCTATAGCTAGCCCGGCAACACCCACCACCTTGGTCGGGTCGTCATGCACCCCAGGGAGACGCTTGAGAACCACAACTGGCTGGCTGGCGTCAAAGATTACGACGTCATCCAGTACTACAAAAAAAGGCGTCCATGCAGCTCTTCCAGAAGCTTCACGAGGCCGGCTCCAAAATGATCACCAACCTGATGGCGGTTGTCAACAAGTTGGTCGATACCCAAGAGGTGGTGGTGATCCAGTGAGAGCCTGTGTGGTTCGAGGACCAGTGGTAGATCGCTTCCTGGTGTGATGAGTGATTGACAACGTGGTGTGGACTGATTCTTGGCTAAGTATTGTAGGTGCAGGTTGCGGCTTGACTGGTGTTGGAGCAGGTGAAGAACAAGCGTGAAAGGTTGTTGCTGGTGAGGCCTCCAGGTGTGGAGAAGACAAGTAGGCTTGGTTCGAGGGACCCGGTGGGCAGCGGGGTCAAGTGCGGGCCGCATGGTGGCAAGAACGGCAAGATGAAGTCATGGACGGTTTCTTGGTTGAGTCTCGAAACCAAGGTCGAGCCGGGACTACATGGGAGCCGGGTCATGAGTGGTGATTGGCGGAGGCTACACCAAGTTCGCGGGGTTTCCGGTGGTTCACCAGAAAACCACTGGGTTCTTTGGTTGATCCACAAAGCCAAGACCGAAGACGGAGGTGCAGCAGCATCGGACCGGTGTGACCGGTGAGGAGCACCGGTCTGACCGGTGTGCGACGACGCAGTCCGGAGACTTCGAAGCGGAGGACATGCGTCGGGATCGCAAAGCTTGCGTCGAGGCTAAGCAAGTTTGCGGTCGATGGGCATCCGTCCGATGGTGCGAAGACAAAGATTCCCAAAGTGCCCCTCGGGGGTATGTATCCTAGTTTAGGCCTTAGGGGTAATTTAGTCTTTCGGCTTGCCTCCATATAACCCAAGTGGTGAGAGGATGGCAGCCATCTCTTGGAACCCTAGCTCATTTTGTTTTGCTATTTTCTTGTTCCTTTTTCCTTTGGAATTTCTAGGACTAGCTTGAGAGCTTCATGGTGAGATCTTGTGAGAGGGAAGGATGATCGGGTGACAAGCTAGAACTTGTATGAACCTCTTTGGTATGTATAGATGATTCAGCGTGGTTCCTCAAGGTTTAGATGTGCCTTTCCCGTTTCTCCTTTTCGGTGATTTTCGGAGCCTTTTCTTGGCGATTTTCTTGTGACGGATTCGAGGCCTTTCTCTTTGGGATTTGGTGGGGGATGTATGCTTGAACCCTTCGTGGTTCTTTTCCCTTTGATTTCCCTCCCAAATCCGTGAGCAAAGGGGCTCGATTTTGGGGTTTTCTCCTCTCTAGGGTTAGAGGCGTTCTTGGTGGGATTTCTTCGATTCCTCTCAATTTAGCAAGTTTTGGTGGACCAAATCTTGGCTATGGAGTGCCCATGAGGTGTTCCTACTATCCCCAAAGTCTTGTGCAAATCTGTGGAGCGATTCGGGAGATCGGGAGTTGGATTTGGGGGAGTTGACCCGCGGGCGCTGTTCATCCCGAGCTGCCCAGCCTGACCGGTCTGACCGGTGCAGTCGACCGGTCTGACCGGTGCAGAGGCTTTGTGGGATTTGCCTCGGGTGAACGTCTTGGTGAGTTCCCTGTTGTCTTGTGTTGCTGCTGTTTCGAGTTTGGTTCGGTTTGGAGCTCGGAAGGTCAGGTTTGTGGATTTGGGGCTTCCTGGCTTAGACCGATCTGACCGGCGTCCTACACCGGCCTGACCGGTGTAGGAGCTTTCTGTGGAAGTTCTCAGGTTCTGTCAGGGTGCTCCAGCAGGGACCGGTCTGACCGGTGTGTGCGACCGGTCTGACCGGTGCAGTCCAGTAGCTGCTCGAGTTGGTTTTTCCGCTGCGTTCTCGGGTTAGCTTCGGTGGTTGTTGGTTCCTAGGACCAGTAGCACTCCAGTGGCTGCGTGGTCTTGGCCAACTTGGGTAGTTGAGTCGGAGACATGCTTTGGAAGCTGTGTTCATCTTGTTGGAGTTTTCATCTCCTTCGAGAAGAATTTTTATCGGCTCCCATTCACTCCCCCCTCGCTGGTCGCCAGTTTCGGTCCTTCAAGTGGTATCAAAGCCAGTTACGGATCTTCGGATTCTAACCAGTCTAAGATCCAAGGATGACGTACCAGGAATGGGGTTCAGGTCCTCCGCACTTCGATGGCAAAAACTACCAGATGTGGCAGAGGCGGATGGCGGCTTTCCTCCGCGGTAAGGGTCAGATCCTTTGGGACGTTACGGTGAACACAGCTTATGTTCATCCGATTAACTTCCTTGCTCCGGGATCGAGGGACATGTTCGACGCCAACAACAAGGCGGTCGACTACTTGTTTCATGCTCTGTGTCAGTCCAAATTCGATCGGGTTCAGACAGAGGACTTAGCTAGTAGGATTTGGGAGCAGTTGAAGGATGCTCATGCTGGGAATGCTCAGGTTCAGGCTCAGATGTACGCAACTTACCGGAGAGAGTATGAGAACTTCACTCATCTCCCCGGCGAGTCCGTCGATGCCCTTTTCTAGCGGTTTACGGTTGTGGTGAACAAAATGAGAGCCAATGTGGCCGTGCTCCCATACGATGATCATGATAGAGCCGTGAAGCTCTTGCACTCGTTGGATCGCACCGTATGGGACGGAAAGGTCGAGGCTATTCTTGAGTCCGAGAAGTATGACACCCTGACCATGAACGAGCTGTTCTCGAAGCTCAAGTCGGCTGAGTTGGACCGTGGTATGACAGCCAAGATCGAGAGCCCGACTGACTCTCATAGTCTTGCTCTCGTCGGTGGCAAAGGTGCTAAGTCTAACGCTAACGCATCCTCCAAGATGTACTCTCTGTCTTCTTTGATGTCTTTGCCAGACGAGGAGTTCGACGTGCTTGGAGAGGACGAGCTGGCGTTGCTGACCAGGCGGTTCGAGAGGTTGCACGAGAACCGGGTGAACACAAGGAGGAATCCACGGACATGCTTTCAGTGCGGCAAGCAAGGACACTTCGTCGCCGACTGTGCGGAGAAGATGGAGAACAAGGACGGCTACAAGGACGGCTACAAGCACCAGTCGAACAAGGACGGCAAGTACCGATCAAGACGCGATCACAAGCACAAGAACAAGCACAAGGACGAGCGACGATCGAGGAAGAAGGACGGTCACGGCAGGAAGGCCCGAGCGATGGTCGGGGCAAGCGACATCGACTCCAGCTCCGCCTACTCTTCCTCAAGCTCGAGCAGCAGTGAAGATGAAGGTGATCGGCGCAAGAACAAGAAGTCATCCAAGAACTTGAGCGGGCTGAGCTGCTACGCGAGAGATGGCTTCTGCGGCATGGCTCGTAGCTCCGGCAGCAAGAAGAGTCACCAGAGCGACTCGTACTCCGACTCCGAGGATGAGGTACGTGACGAGCTTCCCTTCTTGCGTGAGGAGAACGAGTGTCTTGGCAAGTTGCTTGATAATCGTGATGACATGCTTAGAGAGGCAAAGAAGATGAGGAAAGAGCTTAGGGCCT
Source organism: Cenchrus fungigraminus (assembly GCA_036936925.1). Classification (NCBI taxonomy): domain Eukaryota; kingdom Viridiplantae; phylum Streptophyta; class Magnoliopsida; order Poales; family Poaceae; genus Cenchrus; species Cenchrus fungigraminus. The sequence continues at coordinate 74,577,231 of CM072770.1, forward strand.
CACTAGAAGATGCTAGGAACCGAGTAGTTGAGCTAGAAACCTAGAACCTTGATGCTAAGCTTGAGATAGATTCGCTTAAGGCTTCACCTGTGGTTTCTGATGAGATTGATTGTTGTGATTGCTCTGTGTACCTAGCTGATCTTACTGCTCTTAAGGATAAGCATGCTTCTACTTGTGATGAACTAGATGTGCTTAGGGTTGAAGTGGCTGAGCTTAAGTCTAGACCTGCTTTGCTAGGTTGTACTTCTTGCCCTGTTTTGCATGGAAAGATTGATGAGATGCATGCTTATACTGTTTCGCTTGAGGCTAAGCTGAAAGAACCTATTCTCACTTCTTTCTCTACTTGTGAAGTGCATGCTTTGAAAAATCTGGAACTTGCACATTATGTGGATCGCTTGCAGGATGAGAATGATGAGTTGAGAAAAATGATGGGTTGGTTGTCGGGTCATGAACCACAGCTTAGGATGATGATTGAGGCATACAAGCGCTATGATGGGCAAGCGCTTGGCTCAGAGAAAGTTGGAGAGTCTAGTGGTGAGGGAGGAGAGAAGATTGGTGATATCCAAGCTCCACCAAAAACCTTCCACAAAAATGCCTATGTTCCTAAACCCAACTCACTGAGAAACAAACTTGACACAACCCCAGATCCTCCCATATTCCCTCACTTCACAAATGATTTCCAGAAACCCATCAAGTTCAAGAGTAACTTGGGGAATGAGTTCTTTGGGAAAGAGAGTGTGAAGCCTAGTGAGGAGAAGGGTGAGAAACTGAGTGAGAAATCCCAACCAAAACCAAAGCCAAAACCTATTCGGTTTCATTGTGACTATTGTGGGAGAGATGGTCACAAAGGCGAGTTTTGCTTCAAGAGGAAGCGAGAGGAGAGAATCGCTAAGGAGTGGGCAAACAAGGACAAGTACAACCCACCGGTCAGATCGGTGCACTCCACCGGTCAGATCGGTGCACTCCACCGGTCAGACCGGTGCTGGTCTGGACAGACAGCAGTTCGGTTTCCGTGCTCGTGCGGATGCTCAGTTCGGTTTTGGTGGTCGTGGTTCTGGTGGTTGGCATGGAGAGTTTGCAGGTGGTCAGTTTGCTAGACGTTCTCCACCTCGTGCTCAATACGAGGGTGGGAGGAGTCGTAGCTTTGAGATGGAGAGGAGGAACGGTCCACGGTCTTCCTTTCGTGGTTTTCGTTCTCCTCCAGCTAGACAGGGGTGGTTCCCTTGTGGTGGTTCCCGTGGTGGTTTTCGTGGTGCTAGCTTTGATAGGCGTGATGATTTGGTTTGTGCTAACCCCAATTTGGAGCAAATGGCTCGGCACTGATTTTACTCTTTTGGTACTAACCTCGGTGCTGAGTCGTTTGTTCACTCACGTGCTCACTTTTGAATTTCAGGTGGGAGACTTGAGGAACGTTTGGTTGATTGACTCCGGTTGCTCGAGGCACATGACCGGAGACAAGGGTGGTTCTCAAGTCTCGTCCCGGTGGTGTACAAGACATACATCACCTTTGGGGACAATGGGCGAGGGTGTGTGCTTTCAGAAGGTGAGATTAAGGTAAGTGAGAAGGTCACTCTCAGGCGTGTTGCTCTTGTTCAATCGCTCGGATTCAATTTGCTTTCGGTGTCCCAGCTTTTGGATGATGGCTTTGAGATGTTGTTTCGGCCTGGTGGTTCACGGATTCTGGATTCTCGAGGGGACCTAGTTTGCATGGTCGTTCCCGAGGGTCAAGTGTTTCGAGCGGATTTCTCTCAGTCTTCTGGTGTGGCTCGTTGTTTCTTGGATGGTTCTTCGAGTGAGTTGTGGAAGTGGCATAGGAAGTTGGGTCACTTAAGCTTTGACCTTTTTGTCTCGCTTGAGTAAACTCAATTTGGTCCGAGGATTGCCACAGCTGAGGTTTGAAAAAGAGTTGGTTTGTGCGCCGTGTTGGCATGCTAAGATGGTAGCTGCTTCCCATCCACCCCTCACCGATGTGATGACGGAGCGTCCATGCGAGCTACTCCATATGGACCTTGTTGGCCCAGCTCGTGTGCGATCTGTGGGTGGGAAGTGGTACATCCTGGTTGTGGTGGACGACTACTCTCGGTATGCGTGGGTTTTCTTTTTGGAGGAGAAAGGGGAGACGTTTGGTTTTGTTCGAGATCTTGTCTTGAGGTTGAGAAACGAGAGGCACGGAGATGCCATACGAGCGATCCGCAGTGACAATGGCTCGGAATTTAAAAACTCTCGCTTCGAAACCTTTTGCCATGACTTGGGTCTTGAACACCAGTTTTCGAGTCCGTATACGCCTCCCCAGAACGGCGTGGTTGAAAGGAAAAACAGGACCTTGTGCGAGATGGCTCGGACGATGCTCGACGAGCATAGGACTCCGAGAAGGTTCTGGGCTGAGGCGGTGAATACCGCGTGCTATGTGTCGAATAGGATTTACCTCAGAGTGCATAAGAAGAAAACTTGCTACGAGTTGATGCACTGTAGAACCCCCAAGGTGAGTCACTTCCATGTGTTTGGGTGCAAATGCTTTATCTTGAAGAAAGGTAAGAAGTTGGACAAGTTCGAGGTTAGGTCTGTCGATGGCATTTTCTTTGGTTACGCGTCTCATTCTAGAGCCTTTCAAGTGCTCAACCTTGAAACTAACCAAATCGTGGAGACTTGCGAGGTTACCTTCGACGAGACACAGCCACGTAGTCAGCTTGTTTTTGAGTGCGCAGGTGACGAGGAACTTGGCGAGGAGATTTTCCAGGAGGAGGAGCATGAACATGGAGATGATGAAGATGGCGGTGTGGTGCCCGCGACTGAGCATGTACCTACTACTTCGACTACGGTGGTGGACGTCCCTTCTCCCACACCTACAACGACAAACCCAGATCAAGGTGAAGCTGCTGTTGAGGGGGAGGTAGCATCAAGGCGAGAACCTCCCCGGCGAGTTCAAGTGGATCACCCAGCTTCGAGAATCATCGGCGACATCAATGAACGCACTACACGGTCGAGGGTTCGAAACAATTCTCATTTTACTCATGCTGCTTTTGTTGCTACTTTTCAGCTCAAAGACATTGGACACGCGCTATCTGATCATAATTGGGTTAATTCGATGCATGAGGAGTTGGAGAATTTTGAGAGGAACCAAGTTTGGGAGTTGGTAGATCCTCCACCGGGGTGTAAGCCGATTGGGACAAAATGGGTGTGGAAAAATAAAGAGGGAGAGAAAGGAGAAGTGGTGAGAAACAAGTCGAGGTTGGTGGCGCAAGGGTATAGTTAGAAAGAGGGGATCGACTACGAGGAGACCTTTGCTCCCGTAGCCCGTTTGGAGGCGATTAGGATCCTTCTAGCCTTTTCCGTGGCTAAAGGGTTCAAATTGTACCAAATAGACGTGAAGAGTGCTTTCCTAAACGGTGTTTTGGAGGAAGTAGTGTATGTGAGGCAACCACCGGGGTTTGAGAGTGAAAAGTACCCCCACCGGGAGTACAAGTTGAGGAAGGCGTTGTATGGGTTGAAGCAGGCGCCTAGAGCTTGGTACGGTAGGTTGAGGGGGTTCCTGTTTGAGAGAGGGTTTGAGATGGGGAAGGTCGATCAGACCTTGTTTCTCCTCAGGCAGGGCAAAGATATCCTGATTGTGCGGTATACGTGGATGATATTGTCTTTGGTGGCTCGTCTAACTCTTTGGTTGCAAGGTTTGCAGAAGACATGAGTAGGGAATTTGAGATGAGCATGATGGGTGAGTTCAGTTCTTCCTCGGTCTCCAAATCAAGCAATCAAAGGAAGGAACATTCGTGCACCAAGCCAAGTACACCAAGGACATTGTGAGGAAGTTTAAGATGGAGGACTCCAAGGCCACGGCGACGCCTATGAGTACGACTACAACTCTTGATGCAGACGAGGACGGTGAACACGTGGACCAGAAGGAGTACCGAAGCATGATCGGGTCACTCCTCTACTTGATGGCGACGAGGCCGGACATGCAATTCTCGGTATGTCTGTGCGCTCGTTTTCAAGCGTCTCCAAGGACTTCGCATCGGCAAGCAGTCAAGCGCATATTCAGGTATTTGTGACATACTCCTGACTTCGGCCTTTGGTACTCCGCGTCTTCTTTTTTGGCTCTTCATGGATTTTCAGATGCGGATTTTGCCTGGTGTCGGTTGGATAGGAAGTCCACTTCTGGGACTTGCCAGTTCTTGGGTTCTTCTTTGGTGTCTTGGTCTTCCCGCAAACAATCGAGTGTTGCTCAATCCACTACCGAGGCAGAGTATGTTGCCGCAGCCAGTTGTTGCTCTCAACTCCTTTGGATCACATACACCATGAGTGACTTTGGTGAGGAGTATACCCATGTCCCACTTCAATGTGACAGCACTAGTGCCATAAGTGTTGCAACGAACCCAGTGCTCCACTCCAAAACAAAGCACATAGAAGTGAGGTATCATTTCCTGAGAGACAACGTAGAGAAAGAGAAAATCGCTTTGATCCATGTACCCACACATGACCAGCTAGCCGATATTTTCACCAAACCCCTAGATCAAGCAACTTTCACTTGTTTGCGGAGGGAGCTTGGTGTTTGTTTGATTTCTTGAGTTGGGTGTGTGGGAGCTCCTTTGTAGTATATGTATAGCTTTCCTTTGTGTTTTCGTGCATCTTGCATTGCATTTGTATCATGATGTATAGTCATCTTTGTATGATAGGTTGCATGCATTTTGTATCATATGCATTTCGTAGGAAAAGCTTCTCTTATATACATTGTTCACCATGGTATGATATATATGTCCTTGTGAGCTAGTTTGGTATGATATGGCTTAGTGTGGCTTAGCTCTTGATGATCTTGATTTATATCCATGGTTGATAGCTATGTTTTTGAAAAATGTCATATGTATGCTCTCTTGTGAGTAAATGCCTTTATATGATCTTGACATGTTTTTGTGGCTTGGCTATGCTTAATTTGTGGTTGGATAGCTCATTTTTATAATATGGGGCCAAAGGCTCATTTGCCATCATGAATATTTAGCCCCCATGCTTTATCTTGTGGAGGGGCATAAATTCCTTTTTGTCGCAAAGACATTTCATGTACCAATTACAAATCTGAAAATGAAATGTAAATTGTTTGGAAAATGTGCTCCCATGTCATATGTGCTTAATTTACTTGCTTTTGGGTGCTAAACCGTTGCATGTTGCTTACCAATGAGAAGTGTCATATTTAGAAGTAAGCACATGGCTCGGTATGCTTTGACATGACATGCGGTGCTTGTGGGTGTTTATGATGGTCTTATGATTAGAATAGTTGTCCTAGCATGAAGTTTGTGTGGCTTTGCCATTTTGACATGTTTTGATCGTGTTTAGGACTTTGCTCATAAGAGGGAAATTTTTCGCAAAAATAGTCATTTCTATCTTAGCTTCATCCAATGGTTGCGAAATTTGGTGATCTTGTAGTTTTTGTCCATACGAAGCTATAGAGTATCTAACTTGCTCATTTGGAGGTGTGTAGCATGCTATGTTGAATTTTGTTTATTTGAGAAGCTCTAGGTTGCATTTTTGCATTTTTGGCTTGATTCATGCATTGTCAACAAGGGGGAGAAGTTTGAGCATGTTTTGGCTTGCTGCATGCATTTAGATGCTTTCCAAGTGGTTTCGAGCTAGTTTTGAGCTCGTGCAGTTCCCAGTTTTTCCCAGGTGGTCATCGGCCTGACCGGTGCTGCTTACCGGTCTGACCGGTGTGAGTGTCAGGTGCTGGACGATCTTGTCCACCGTTCTGACCGGTGAGGAGGACCAGTCTGACCGGTCAGAGCAAGGCTGAAGCAGCTGCTCTATTTCGCGAAGTGGTTTGCATGCATTCGTCCAGGGGGAGTTGCATTGGTTCAGGGGGAGCTTGCATGTGTGCAGGGGGAGCTCTTTGTGATTTTCGAGCTTTGGAATGGTGGTTTGTGCTCTTTGTTTGGGCAGGATTTGTCTCGGATGTGTCGAGCCGTTGCCCTTGCCTAAGGGGTCCGAGACTTGTCTTCTTCAAGTGATCCTGCTCTTTGCCTTTCCTTTGGCTTTCGATCGCTTGTTGAAGTTTCTTTTAGTCGTTCCTTTTCTTTTCCTTTTCTCTTTGGTTACCAAAACGTGTGTGTTGTCAATGCACTCATCAAGGGGGAGATTGAGAGCCTGTGTGGTTCGAGGACCGGTGGTAGGTCGCTTCCTAGTGTGATGAGTGATTGACAATGTGGTGTGGACTGATTCTTGGCTAAGTATTGCAGGTGCAGGTTGCGGCTTGACTGGTGTTGGTGCAGGTGAAGAACAAACGCGAAAGGTCGTTGCTGGTGAGGCCTCCAGGTGTGGAGAAGACAAGTAGGCTTGGTTCGAGGGACCCGGTGGCCAGCGGGGTCAAGTGCGGGCCGCATGGTGGCAAGAACGGCAAGATGAAGTCATGGACGGTTTCTTGGTGGAGCCTCAAAACCAAGGTCGAGCCGGGACTACGTGGGAGCCGAGTCATGAGTGGTGATTGGCGGAGGCTATACCGAGTTCGCGGGGTTTCCGGTGGTTCACCAGAAAACCACTGGGTTCCTTGGTTCATCCACAAAGCCAAGACCGAAGACCGAAGACGGAGGTGCAGCAGCATCGGACCGGTCTGACCGGTGGGTACCGGTCTGACCGGTGAGGAGCACCGGACTGAACGGTGTGCGACGACGCAGTCCGGAGACTTCAAAGCGGAGGACAAGCGTTGGGATCGCAAAGCTTGTGTCGAGGCTAAGCAAGTTTGCGGTCGATGGGCATCCGATGGTGCGAAGACAAAGATTCCCAAAGTGCCCCTCGGGGGTGTGTATCCTAGTTTAGGCCTTAGGGGTAATTTAGTCTTTCGGCTTGCCTCCATATTACCCAAGTGGTGAGAGGATGGCTGCCATCTCTTGGAACCCTAGCTCATTTTGTTTTGCTATTTTCCTCTTCCTTTTTCCTTTGGAATTTCTAGGACTAGCTTGAGAGCTTCATGGTGAGATCTTGTGAGAGGGAAGGATGATCGGCGGCAAGCTAGACCTTGTATGAACCTCTTTGGTATGTATAGATGATTCAGCGTGGTTCCTCAAGGCTTGGATGTGTCTTTCCCGTTTCTCCTTTTCGGTGATTTTCGAAGCCTTTTCTTGGCGATTTTCTTGTGACTGTGACGGATTCGAGGCCTTTCTCTTTGGGATTTGGTGGGGGATGTATGCTTGAACCCTTCGTGGTTCTTTTCCCTTTGATTCCCCTCGCAAATCCGTGAGCAAAGGGGCTCGATTTTGGGGTTTTCTCCTCTCTAGGGTTAGAGGCATTCTTGGTGGGATTTCTTCGATTCCTCTCGATTTAGCAAGTTTTGGTGGACCAAATCTTGGCTATGGAGTGCCCATGAGGTGTTCCTACTATCCCCAAAGTCTTGTGCAAATCCGTGGAGCGATTCGGGAGATCGGGAGTTGGATTTGGGGGAGTTGACCCGTGGGCGCTGTTCATCCCGAGCTGCCCAGCCTGACCAGTCTGACCGGTGCAGTCGACCGGTCTGACCGGTGCAGAGGCTTTGTGGGATTTGCCTCGGGTGAACGTCTTGGTGAGTTCCCTGTTGTCTTGTGTTGCTGCTGTTTCGAGTTTGGTTTGGTTTGGAGCTCGGAAGGTCAGGTTTGTGAATTTGGGGCTTCCTGGCTTAGACCGGTCTGACCGGCGTGCTACACCGGCCTGACCGGTGTAGGAGCTTTCTGTGAAAGTTCTCAGGTTCTGTCAGGGTGCTCCAGCAGGGACCGGTCTGACCGGTGTGTGCGACCGGTCTGACCGATGAAGTCCAGTAGCTGCTCAAGTTGGTTTTTCCGCTGCGTTCTCGGGTTAGCTTCGGTGGTTGTTGGTTCCTAGGACCAGTAGCACTCCAGTGGCTGCGTGGTCTTGGCCAAGTTGGGTAGTTGAGTAGGAGATGTGCTTTGGAAGCCGTGTTCATCTTGTTGGAGTTTCCATCTCCTTCGAGAAGAATTTTTATCGGCTCCCATTCACTCCCCCCTCTCTGGTCGCCAGTTTCGGTCCTTCATCCAGTTCAGCAAAAACGGTCAGCCTGTCGAGCTACAGGTCGCTTACGCGCCCGCTGCTGAGGGAGGCCCAAGTCCCGTAAGCGCCAAGCTGAGGTCTTAGCAGCCGAGGCCCCTCGAGCCTCGACCTTCCCCAATGAGGAGTTCAATGCCACCCTTGATGACCTCTGTCAATTCCACGCCGGGGCAAAGCACACTCTCCATGCGTGCTCCGCCTTGAAGAAATATCTCAATGTCCTAGAGGAACCCAAGTGGTCGCGGAACCAAGACAATGATCATCTCCGATGTCGCTACAATGATGACCGACGTGAGGGTGATCACGAGTCGGCGGGATGACCGTGACCAGTAGCGTGACCACTGTGAAGACCGACGTGATTATCGTCGCGACGATCGTCGTGACGTTGGGGGTCGACGTGGTGAGGAGAACCTACCACCACAGCAGCCGAGGGCAACCCCAATGGAGCTTTCCAACCCACCAACTGAGAGGTCAACATCATTGCTGGCAGACCAAAGGCCGCAGTAAGCAACTGCAGACAATGCTTCCTCGAGCGCGAGGTCAACTTCGTCAGCATCGAGCCCATCCATCCTCTACGCTGTGGAGTTCCCCATAACCTTCTCCAGGAAAGATCATTGGGTGCATGTAGCAGACCCCCGATCCTACCCGCTTTCATCTGCCCTAGAGTTGAGGGAGCCCTCCTGTCCAAGACCCTCATCGACGGTGGCAGCGGCTTGAACATCATATTCACCGAGACCTTGAAGAACATGAAGTTCGACTTCAAGAAGATGGGCCCATGCGACAAACCTTCTACGGGTCATGCCTAGCAAGGGGTCCTACCCCATAAGCCACATGTCACTACCAGTCACCTTCGGTACCATCCAGAACTACTGCACAAAGTACCTCATCTTTGAGGTGGCGGACTTCAAGACGTCCTACCACACCATCATGGGTCGACCCATGTTGGCCAGGTTTATGGCCATCCCGCACCATACGTATCTTGTCCTCAAGATGCTAGTGCCCAACGAGATCCTTTCTGTCTACATCGACATCGAGACCTCCTACAAGTGCGATGTGGAAGCTGCGGAGCTCGCCAAGACCCTCGCCTACTCAGCCCAAGCCACCACCATGATGGCCGAGGATTCGAAGATCAACACCAAGACCCTGGAGGTGCCAGAGCAGCAGCACTCAGATACCACGCTCGATGTCGGTCCCACGACGAAGAAGGTCTGCCTCAGCCTGCCCGGCATAGATAAGATGCTGACCATCTGGGCCGACCTCGACCCCAAATAGGAACTCATGCTCACCAGTTTCCTGTAGGATAACACAGACATATTTGCATGGAGTCCATCAGATATGATGGGTGTCCCCAGGGAGCTGGCTGAGCAATCTTTGGATGTGAGCAAGCGCCAAGACCTGTTAAGCAGAAGCTCCGTATTGATCACTATAACTTTCATATAGACCATGTCAATATCCAATTTTGTTTGATAATTTTAAATTTCAAATTTCAAAATCTATAAGCATACAACAATATTTGGGGGACCCTAAATAGTTTTAATTCAGAAAACTTTTCAACTACAAAATTGTAGATCACTTCGAGGGCTACAATTTTGATATAAAGTTTGTCTTCATTCAAGTTTGTATGATAAAATTACTAATTATTTGTTATATAATGCTTTTAGATTGTCTTGATTTGACCCAGATGAGATTCAAAAGTAAGTTTGGGGACCAAGATGACACAACAAAATAAGTTTGAGGACCTAAACAGGTGACTTGCAAGTTTAGGGACTGATATGACACAACCTAACAAGTTTGAGGACCTAAATAGTTAGTTTGAGAGTTCATGGACCGGGACGACACACCTGCGATAATTTAAGGACCGACCGTTGTTGACGGTTCAATAACGCGTCAAGGTTCACCGTAAGCGCATGGATCCTGTAGCTCTTTCAGCTAGAGTATTCCTCCAAGGTTTTTGTCAATCCACGGAGCAAGGTGATTGCTAATGCTTAACAAAGTACTAATCTAGTTGATGTAAACCTTTGACTAGATGGTAAATTGTAAACTAAAGACAAGTTAAAAGCCAATCTAATCTATGTTAATGAGAGATGTGAGATGCACAAGTTATGGAGAACATTTGCCCATGGAGTCTATGGGTACTTCAGGATGTAAACGCCAAACATGATAAAATTGATCTAATCTATCAAAACATGTGAACATGGTTTAGCCCTTTCCCTCCTATCGTACTATCACTACGTGAGGGTAATCATCACAAAACCTAGATGAACACAATATGTTGATGCGATCTACAGGAGCAAGTACGGCCGATGCAACCCAAAAAGCATGGTAGCTAACCTTAATCATTAAAGCCTCTTCAACAAGGAAGTGATAGATTAAGATCCAAACAAGAGTCAGCGATTACACGACAAGATCCATTACAACTCCATGGACAATTGATGACTTTACACCATCAAGACGCTAGGCATGGCACCGCTGAACATGGTAGACGCCTCTGATGAAGATCGATTCTCATTGTCCTCCAACTCCAGTGGCACCATGGTAGGGCCTCAACGTCCTCCTCCCTTGTGGCAACCTACTTTGGACATAGCGGTAGTCTCCCTTGAGTGCTCTCTCCAAAACTCTCTCTCGATCGGCTCTCTAGTTCGATCTTCCTTCCCCCCTTGATGTGGTCGACCTCGGAAGCATTTATCAGCGTCCCTGGCGAATGGCGGTGTGGCCAGGAACTTAGGGTTCCATCAACTTGACGCTGAAAAAATGGGAGGCCAAACCGACGCCAGAAGGGGGTGGGCCGGCCGGCCTTGGCCGACCGACCTGGGCCGATCCGCCTGGGCCCACTTCGGCCTGGTTCGGCCCCATCTTCCTCCACATGGCTTCTTTCGTCGATTGGACCTTCTGCTCCTTTGCATGTGGGCTTTAAACATCATTGAGGACCTATGTGGTCCGAGAACTGGTGGATGGTCGCTCCTTGGTGATGAGTGATGGACAACGTTGTGGGATTGACTCTTGGCCAAGTATTGCAGGTGTAGGTTGCGGCTTGATTTGCGTTGGTGCAGGTCAAGAACAAGCACGAAAGGTTTATGACTTTATGTCGGTGGGCCTCCAGGTGTGGAGAGACAAGTAGGCTTGGTTCGAGGGACCCGGTGGCCGACGGGATCAAGTGCGGACCACATGGTGGCAAGAACAACAAGACGAAGTCGTGTACGGTTCCTTGGTTGAGCCTCAAAGCCAAGACTGAGTTGGGACGACTGTGTTGGCCAAGTCATGAGTGGAGATTGGTGCGAGGCTACACCAAGTCTGCAGGGTTTGCAGTGGTTCACCACAAAACCACAAAACTACACCTACCTCAAGATTAAGATGCCAGGGCCAAAAGGCTTCATCACGGTGGGCTCGTCGATCGAGCACGCGTTCGACTGCGACGTCGAATGCGTCGAGCACGCCGAGGCGCTCGCGCTCAACGAGTCGCTGGTAGCAGACATGGAGAAGCTAGCCAACTGGGGCCTCAACTCCCCCACCAAACACACCAGCAGTTTCGAGGCTGCCGAGCAGACCAAGGAGGTACCCCTCGACCCTGTCGCCCCCGAGGGCAAGGTGTTGAGGGTCAGTTCCACCCTCGATCTGAAATAGGAAGAGGTGCTCATCGACTTTCTCTGCACCAACGCAGACATCTTTGCGTGGAGCCCCTCGGACATGTCGGGCATTCTGAGAGAGGTCGCCGAGCACTCCCTTGACATCCTACCTCACTTCAGAGCTGTGCAACAACGCCTGCGACGCTTTGACGAAGAGAGGCGCTGGGCGATTGGAGTGGAGCTGCGGAAGCTCCTAGAGGCCGGGTTCATCAAGGAAGTGTTCCACCCCGAGTGGCTAGCCAATCCTGTATTAGTTAAGAAAAAGAACGGCAAGTGGAGGATGTGCGTGGATTATACCGGTTTAAATAAAGCATGTCCCAAAGTTCCCTTTCCTTTGCCATAAATCGATCAAATCGTAGACTCTACCACGGGGTGCGAGCTTTTATGTTTCCTTGATGCCTTCTCCGGTTACCACCAAATAAAGATGAAAGAGTCCGACCACCTCGCGACTTCTTTTATCACACCATTCGGCATGTTTTGCTACGTAACAATGCCATTTGGTCTTCGAAACGTCGGGGCTACATACCAGCGATGTATGCAACACGTTTTCGGAGATCACATCGGGCGGACCGTGGAGGCATACATAGATGACATTGTCATCAAGACCAGGAAGGCGGACGACCTGGTTAACGACCTGCGTGTGTGAGGACCTGTGTGGTTCGAGGACCGGTGGATGGTCGCTTCCTGGTGTGATGAGTGATTGACAACGTTGTGTGGACTGACTCTTAGCTACGTATTGCAGGTGCAGGTTGCGGCTTGACTGGTGTTGGTGCAGGTGAAGAGCAAGCGCGAAAGGTCGTTGCCGGGTAGGCCTCTTGGTGTGGAGAAGACAAGTAGGCTTGGCTCGAGGGACCCGGTGGCCAGCAGGGTCAAGTGCGGGCCGCATGGTGGCAAGAACGGCAAGATGAAGTCATGGACGGTTTCTTGGTTGAGCCTCAAAACCAAGTTCGAGCCGAGACTATGTGGGAGCCGAGTCATGAGTGGTGATTGGCGGAGGCTACACCGAGTTCGCGGGGTTTCCAGTGGTTCACAAAAAAACCGCTGGGTTCCTTGGTTGATCCACAAAGCCAAGACCGAAGACCGGAGGCAGCAGCACCAGGACCGGTCTGACCGGTGGGTACAGGTCTGACCGGCGGGGTACACCAGTCTGACCGGTGTGCGACGATGCAGTCCGAAGACTTCGAAGCGGAGGACACGCGTCGGGATCGCAAGGCTTGCGTCGAGGCTAAGCAAGTTTGCGGTCGCCGGGCATCCGTCCGATGGTGCTACGACGAAGTTTCCCAAGAGGCCCTTCGGGGGCGTGTATCTTAGTTTAACGTAATAGGGGTAGTTTCATCTTTCAGCTAGCCTCCATATAACCCAAGTGGTGAGAGGATGGCAGCCATCTCTTGGAACCCTAGCTCATTTGCTTTTGCTATTTTCCCTTTCTATTTTCCTTAGGATTTTTAGGACTAGCTTGAGAGCTTCATGGTGAGATCTTGTGAGAGGGAAGGATGATTGGGAGGCAAGCTAGACATTGTATGAACCTTCATGGTATGTATAGATGATTCGGCGTGGTTCCTCAAGGCTTGATTGTGTCTCTCCCATTTTCCCTTTTTGGTGATTTTCAGAGCCTTTTCTTGGCGATTTTCTTGTGGCGGTTTTGACACCTTCTCTCTGGGATTTGGTGGGGGGTGTATACATGAACACTTCGTGGTTTTTTCCCTTTGATTCTCCTCCCAAATCCGTGAGTAAAGGGGCTCTATTTTGGGGTTTTCTTGGCTCTAGGGTTAGAGGCGTTTTGGCGGGATTTCTTCGATTCCTCTTGATTTAGCAAGTTTTGGTGGACCAAATCTTGGCTATGGAGTGACCATGAGGTGTTCCTACTATCCCCAAAGCCTTGTGCGAATCCGTGGAACGAATCGGGAGATCAAGAGTTGGATTTGGGGGTGTTGACCCTTAGGTTGCATGCATTTTGTATCATATGCATTTTGTAGCAAAAGCTTCTCCTATATACATTGTTCACCGTGATGTGCTATATATGATCTTGTGAGCTAGTTTATTATGATATGGCTTAGTGTGGCTTAGCTCTTGATGATCTTGATTTATATCCATGGTTGATAGCTATGTTTTGAAAAATGTCATATGTATGCTCTCTTGTGAGTAAATGCCTTTATATGATCATGACATGTTTTAGTGGCATTTCTATGCTTAATTTGTGCTTGGATAGCTTATTTTGAGTATATGGGGCCAAAGGCTCATTTGCCATCATGAATGTTTAGCCCCCTTGCTTTATCTTGTGGAGGGGCATAAGCCCCTTTTTGTCGCAAAGACATTTCATGTACCAAGTATAAATCTGAAAATGAAATGTAATTTGCTTGGAAAATGTGCTCCCATGTCATATGTGCTTAATTTACTTGCTTTTGGGTGCTAAACTGTTGCATGTTGCTTACCAATGAGAAGTCTCATATTTAGAAGTAAGCACATGGCTCGGTATGCTTTGACATGACATGCGGTGCTTGTGGGTGTTTATGATGGTCTTATGATTAGAATAGTTGTCCTAGCATGAAGTTTGTGTGGCTTTGCCATTTTGACATGTTTTGATCGTGTTTAGGACTTTGCTCATAAGAGGGAAATTTTTCGCAAAAATAGTCATTTCTATCTTAGCTTCATCCAATGGTTGCGAAATTTGGTGATCTTGTAGTTTTTGTCTATACGAAGCTATAGAGTATCTAACTTGCTCATTTGGAGGTGTGTAGCATCCTATGTTGAATTTTGTCTATTTGAGGAGCTCTAGGTTGAAATTTTCCTATTTTTGGCTTGATTCATGCATTGTCAACAAGGGGGGGGGGGAGTTTGAGCATGTTTTGGCCTTCTGAATGCATTTAGAAGGTTTTCAAGTGGTTTCGAGCCATTTCTGGGCCCTGTTTGTCGCCGGTCTGACCGGTCGTGGTCACCGGTCTGACCGGTCAGAGTGCTGGCCCTATTCAGATGTTGAGCACCGGCCTGACCGGTGAGGTGGTCCGGTCTGACCGGTCAGAGCAAGGCTGTTGCAGCTACTCTGTTTCATGAAGTGGTTTGCATGCAATCGTCCAGGGGGAGTTGCATTGGTTCAGGGGGAGCTTGCATGTGTGCAGGAGGAGCTCTTTGTGGTTTTTGAGCTTTGCTTTGGTGGTTTGTTTGCTCTTTGCTTGAGCTTGTTTTTGACTCGGTTGTGTCGAGCCGTTGCCCTTGCCTAAGGGGACCGAGTCTTTCCTCTTTCAAGTGATCTTTTCCTTTGTTTGGCTTTCGATCACTTGCTTGAGTTTCTTTTTAGTCGTCTCTTTTCTTTTCCTTCTCTCTTTGGTTACTAAATGTGTGTGTTGTCAATGCACTCATCAAGGGGGAGATTGAGGACCTGTGTGGTTCGAGGACCAGTGGATGGTCGCTTCCTGGTGTGATGAGTGATTGACATCGTTGTGTGGACTGACTCTTGGCTAAGTATTGCAGGTGCAGGTTGCGGCTTGACTGGTGTTGGTGCAGGTGAAGAGCAAGCGCGAAAGGTCGTTGCCGGGTAGGCCTCTAGGTGTGGAGAAGACAAGTAGGCTTGCCTCGAGGGACCCGGTGGCCAGCGGGGTCAAGTGCGGGCCGCATGGTGGCAAGAACGGCAAGATGAAGTCATGGACGGTTTCTTGGTTGAGCCTCAAAACCAAGGTCGAGCCGGGACTACGTGGGAGCCGAGTCATGAGTGGTGATTGGCGGAGGCTACATCGAATTCGCGGGGTTTCCAGTGGTTCACCAAAAAACCGCTGGGTTCCTTGGTTGATCCACAAAGCCACGACCGAAGACCGGAGGTAGCAGCACAAGGACCGGTCTGACCGGTGGGTACCGGTCTGACCGGTGGGGTACACCGGTCTGACCGGTGTGCGACGACGCAATCTGGAGACTTCGAAGCGGAGGACACGCGTCGGGATCGCAAGGCTTGCGTCGAGGCTAAGCAAGTTTGCGGTCGCCGAGCATCGGTCTGATGGTGCTACGACGAAGTTTCCCAAAAGGCCCTTCGGGGGCGTGTATCTTAGTTTAATGTAATAGGGGTAGTTTCGTCTTTCGGCTAGCCTCCATATAACCCAAGTGGTGAGAGCATGGCAGCCATCTCTTGGAACCCTAGCTCACTTGCTTTTGCTATTTTCCCTTCATATTTTTCTTAGGATTTTTAGGACTAGCTTGAGAGCTTCATGGTGAGATCTTGTGAGAGGGAAGGATGATTCGGAGGCAAGCTAGACCTTGTATGAACCTTCATGGTATGTATAGATGATTCGGTGTGGTTCCTCAAGGCTTGATTGTGTCTTTCCCGTTTCCCCTTTTTGGTGATTTTCGGAGCCTTTTCTTGGCGATTTTCTTGTGGCGGTTTTGAGACCTTTCTCTTAGGGATTTGGTGGGGGATGTATGCATGAACCCTTCGTGGTTCTTTTCCCTTTGATTTCCCTCTCAAATCCGTGAGTAAAGGGGCTCGATTTTGGGGTTTTCTTGGCTCTAGGGTTAGAGGCGTTCTTGGCGGAATTTCTTCGATTCCTCTTGATTTAGCAAGTTTTGGTGGACCAAATCTTGGCTATGGAGTGACCATGAGGTGTTCATACTATCCCCAAAGCCTTGTGCGAATCCGTGGAACGAATCGGGAGATCAAGAGTTGGATTTTGGGGTGTTGACCCGTGGGTTGCTGTTCATCTTGAGCTTCCCAGGCTTGACCGGTCTGACTGGTGCTCGTGACCGGTCTGACTGGTGCAAGGCCCTTGTGGGATTTGCCTCGGGTGAACTGTCTGATTCGTGTGTCTTTGTGCTGAGGTGTTGCTGGTCAGTTCTCGGTAGGTTTCGAGGAGTTTTGCTAGGCTTTGTGAAGGGTTTTCTTCTTCTGCAGTTTGAGTTTTGGAGGTGCTTTTTGTTCCAGGGCCTAGAGAAGCCACTGAGGTTTCCTGGAACTTTGCTGTGCACTTGCTGTGTGTCACCGGCCTGACCGGCAGTGTCCACCGGTCTGACCGGTGCCATCGGTCTGACCGGCAGGAGCCATCGGTCTGACCGGTGTGGCACAGACAGCAAGCTGTGCAGTTTTCCGCTGCGTGTTTGGGGTGTTTGGTTCGGTTGGTTGAGTTGTTGGTTCCTAGGACCAGTAGCACTCCAGTGGCTACGTGGTCTTGGCCAACTTGGGTAGTTGAGCCGGAGACGTGTTTTGGATAGCCGAGTTCATCTTGTTGGAGTAGCCATCTCCTTCGAGAAGAATTTTTATCGGCTCCCATTCACTCCCCCTTCTCTGGTCGCCAGTTCGGTCCTTCAAGTGGTATCAGAGCGGGTTACGGATCTTCGGATTCTAACCAGTCTAAGATCCAAGGATGGCGTACCAGGAACGGGGTTCGGGTCCTTCGCACTTCGATGGCAAAAACTACCAGATGTGGCAGAGGCGGATGGCAGCTTTCCTCCGCGGTAAGGGTCAGATCCTTTGGGACGTTACGGTGAACACAACTTATGTTCATCCGATTAACTTCCTTGCTCCCGGATCGAGGGACATGCACGACGCCAACAACAAGGCGGTCGACTACTTGTTTCGTGCTTTGTGTCAGTCCGAATTCGATCGGGTTCAGACAGAGGACTTAGCTTGTAGGATTTGGAGTCAGTTGAAGGATGCTCACGCTGGAAATGCTCAGGTTCAGGCTCGGATGTATGTGACTTACCGGAGAGAGTACGAGAACTTCACTCATCTCCCCGGTGAGTCAATTGATGCCTTGTTCCAGCGGTTCACGGTTGTGGTGAACAACATGAGGGCCAATGTGGACGTGCTCCCGTACGATGATCATGACAGAGCTGTTAAGCTCTTGCACTCTCTGGATCGTACAATTTGGGATGGCAAGTTCGAGGCCATTGTAGAGTCGGAGAAGTATGACACTCTGACAGTGAACAAGCTGTTCTCGAAGCTCAAGTCGGCTGAGGTGGACCGTGGTATGACAGCCAAGCTTGAGAGCCCGACTGACTCTCATAGTCTCGCTCTCATTGGTGGCTCAGGTGCAAAGTCTAACGCTAACCCATCCACCAGAATGTACTCTTTGTCCACTTTGATGTCTTTGCCAGATGAGGAGTTCGACGTGCTTGGAGAGGACGAGCTGGCGCTGCTGACCAGGAGGTTCGAGAGGATGCACGAGAACCGGGTGAGCACAAGGAGGAACACAAGGACATGCTTTCAGTGCAGCAAGCTAGGACACTTCGTCACCGACTGCCTCGAGAAGATGGAGAACAAGGACAGCTACAAGCACCGGTCGAAGACCGAGGGCAAGTACCGATCGTGGCGCGATCACAAGCAGAAGCACAAGGACGAGCGACGATCGAGGAAGAAGGACGACCGCGGCAAGGCCTGAGCAATGGTCGGAGCGAGCGACGTCGACTCCAGTTCCGCGTACTCTACCTCGAGCTTGAGTAGCAGTGAAGACGAAGGTGATCGGCGCAAGAACGAGAAGTCATCCAAGAACTTGAGTAGGCTGAGCTGCTACGCGAGAGATGGCTTCTGCACCATGGCACGAAGCTCCGGTAGCAAGAAGAGTCACCAGAGCGACTCGGACTCCGACTCCGAGGATGAGGTACGTGACGAGCTTCCCTTCTTGCGTGAGGAGAATGAACGGCTTAGCAAGTTGCTTGATAATCGTGATTACATGCTTAGAGAGGCTAAGAAGATGAGGAAGGAGCTTAGGGCCTCGCTTGAGGATGCTAGGACTAGAGTGGCTGAGCTAGAAGCACAGAATCTAGATGCTAAGCTTGAAATTGATTCGCTTAAGGCTTCACCTATTGTTTCTGATGAGGTTGATTGTGCTGATTGCTCTGAGTTCCTAGCTGATCTTACTGTTTTCAAGGAAAAGCATGCCTCCAAGTGTGAGGAACTAGATGTGCTTAGGGCTGAAGTGGCTGAGCTTAAGTCTAGACCTGCTTTGCTAGGTGCTTGTACTTCTTGCCCTGTTTTGCATGGAAAGATTGATGAGATGCATGCTTACACTGTTTCTCTTGAGGCTAAGTTGAAAGAACCTGTTCCCACTTCTTGCTCTACTTGTGAATTGCATGCTTTGAAGAATCTGGAACTTGCACATTATGTTGATCGCTTGCAGGATGAGAATGATGAGTTGAGGAAAATGATGGGTTGGTTGTCGGGTCATGAACCACAACTTAGGATGATGATAGAGGTATACAAGCGCTTTGATGGGCAAGGGCTTGGCTCGGATAAGATTGGAGAGTGTAGTGGTGAGGGAGGAGAGAAAATTGGTGATATCCAAGCTCTACCAAAAACCTTCCACAAAAATGCCTAAGCTCCTAAGCCAAACACATTGAGAAACAAACTTGACACAACTCCAGATCCACCCATATTCCCTCACCCCACAAATGATTTCCAAAAGCCCATAAAGTTCAAGAGCAACTTGGGGAATGTGTTCTTTGGGAAAGAGGGTGAGAAGCCTAGTGAGGAGAAATCGGAAGAGAAGCCGAGAGAGGAGAAACCAAGTGAGCAGCCTCAACCCAATCCTAGACCTAAGCTCATACGGTTTCATTGTGACTATTATGGGAGAGATGGTCACAAGGGAGAGTTTTGCTTCAAGAGGAAGCGTGAGGAGAGAATGGCTAAGGAGTGGGCTAACAAGGATAGGTACCGCCCTTCAAATGGTGTACCTGAGCCTCGTATGCAAATGCCCAGGACCAAGATGATTGTGAGGACGATTCCGGCTTGGGGAGATCGAAATGTGGCAGGTGGTGCTGCTGGCCGAGCACCACCGGTCAGACCGGTCAGACCGGTGCTGGTCTGGGTAGCAGACAGTTTGGTTTCCGTGCTCGTGAGGATGCTCGGTTTGGTTTCTTTGGTCATGGTTCTGGTGGTTGGCATGGTGAGTCTGGTGGTGGTCAGTTTGCTAGACGTCCTCCACCTCGTGTTCAATACGAGGGTGGGAGGAGTCGTAGCTTTGAGTTGGCGAGGAGGAACGGTCCACAGTCTTCCTTTCGTGGTTTTCGTTCTCCTCCAGCGAGACAGGGGTGGTTCCCTAGTGGTGGTTCCCGTGGTGGTAGTTTGATAGGCGTGATGATATGGTTTGTGCTAACCCCACTTTGGAGCAAATGGCTCGGCACTGGTTTTACTCTTTTGGTACTAACCCCAGTGCTGAGTCGTTTGTTAGCTCACGTGCTCGTTTTTGAATTTCAGGTGGGAGACTTGAGGAACGTTTGGTTGATTGACTCCGGTTGCTCGAGGCATATGACCGGAGACAAGGGGTGGTTCTCAAGTCTCGTCCCGGTGGTGTCCAAGACATACATCACCTTTGGGGACAATGGGCGAGGGCGTGTGCTTTCAGAAGGTGAGATTAAGGTAAGTGATAAGGTCACTCTCAGGCGTGTTGCTCTTGTTCAATCGCTCGGGTTCAATTTGCTTTCGGTGTCCCAGCTTTTGGATGAGGGCTTTCAGGTGTTGTTTCGGCCTGGTGGTTCTCGGATTTTAGATTCTCGAGGGGACCTAGTTTGCATGGTCTTTCCCGAGGGTCAAGTTTTTCGAGTAGATTTCTCTCAGTCTTCTGGTGTGGCTCGTTGCTTTTTGGCTGGTTCTTCGAGTGAGTTGTGGAAGTGGCATAGGAAGTTGGGTCACTTAAGTTTTGACCTTTTGTCTCGCTTGAGTAAACTCAATTTGGTCCGAGGATTTCCACGGCTGAGGTTTGAGAAAGAGTTGGTTTGTGCGTCGTGTCGGCATGCTAAGATAGTAGCCTCTTCCCATCCACCCCTCACCGATGTGATGACAGAGCGTCCATGCGAGCTGCTCCATATGGACCTTGTTGGCCCAGCTCATGTGAGATCCGTGGGTGGGAAGTGGTACGTCCTAGTTGTGGTGGACGACTACTCTCGGTATGCGTGGGTTTTCTTTTTGGAGGAGAAAGGGGAGACGTTTGGTTTTGTTCGAGATCTTGTTTTGAGGTTGAGAAACGAGAGGCACGGAGATGCCATACGAGCGATCTACAGTGACATTGGCTCAGAATTTAGAAACTCTCGTTTCGAAACCTTTTGCCATGACTTGGGTCTTGACACCAGTTCTCTAGTCCGTATACGCCTCCCCAGAACGGCGTGGTGGAAAGGAAAAACAGAACCTTGTGCGAGATGGTTCGGATGATGCTCGATGAGCATAGGACTCCGAGAAGGTTCTGGGCTGAGGCGGTCAATACCGCGTGCTATGTGTCGAACAGGATTTACCTCAGGGTGCATAAGAAGAAAACTTGCTACGAGCTGATGCACGGTAGAACCCCCAAGGTGAGTCACTTTCATGTGTTTGGATGCAAATGCTTTATCTTGAGGAAAGGTAAGATGTTGGACAAGTTCGAGGCTAGGTCCGTCGATGGCATTTTCTTTGGTTACGCGTCTCATTCTAGAGCCTTTCGAGTGCTCAATCTTGAAACTAACCAAATCGTGGAGACTTGCGAGGTTACCTTCGACGAGACACACCCACGTATACAGCTTGTTTTTGAGTGTGCAGGTGACGAGGAACTTGGCGAGGTGATTTTTTAGGAGGAAGAGCATGAACATGGAGATGATGAAGATGGTGGTGTGGCGCCCGCGGCTGATCATGTACAGACTACTTCGACTACGATCGTGGACGGTCCTTCTCCCACACCTACGACGACGTGCCGAGATCGTGAGGAAGCTCCAGCTGAGGGGGAGGTGGCTTCGAGGCGAGAAGCTCCCCAGCGAGTACAAGTGGATCACCCAGCTTCAATGATCATCAGGAACATCAACGAACGCACTACACGGTCGAGGTCTCGTAATGATTCTCACTTTGCCCATGCTGCTTTAGTTGCTACTTTTGAGCCCAAAGACATTAGACATGAGCTATCTGATTACAATTGGGTCAATTCGATGCATAAGGAGTTGGAGAATTTTGAGAGAAACCAAGTTTGGGAGTTAGTGGAGCCTCCATCGGGGTGTAAGCCGATTGGGACAAAATGGGTGTGGAAAAATAAAGAGGGAGAGAAAGGAGATGTGGTGAGACACAAGTCAAGGCTTGTTGCTCAGGGGTACACACAAAAAGAGGGGATAGACTACGAGGAGATCTTTGCTCCTGTAGCCCATTTGGAGGCGATTAGGATCCTTTTAGCCTTTGCCGTGGCTAAAGGGTTCAAATTGTACCAAATGGATGTCAAGAGTGCTTTCCTGAATGGTGTTTTGGAGGAAGAAGTGTTCATGAGGCAACCACCGGGGTTTGAGAGTGAGAAGTACCCCAACAGGGTGTACAAGTTGAGGAAGGTGCTGTATGGGTTGAAGCAGACGCCTAGAGCTTGGTATGGTAGGTTGAGAGGGTTCCTGTTTGAGAGAGGTTTTGAGATGGGGAAGGTAGATCAGACTTTGTTTTTCCTCAGGAAGGGAAAAGAGATCCTAATTGTGCAGGTGTACGTGGATGATATTGTTTTTGGTGGCTCGTCTAACTCTTTGGTTGCAAGGTTTGCAGAAGACATTAGCAGGGAATTTGAGATGAGCATGATGGGCGAGTTGCAGTTCTTCCTTGGGCTCCAGATCAAGCAATCAAAGGAAGGAACATTCGTACACCAGGCCAAGTACACCAAGGACATTATGAGGAAGTTCAAGATGGAGGACTCCAAGGCCATGACGACGCCGATGAGTACGACTACAGCTCTTGATGCGGACGAGGATGGTGAACACGTGGACCAGAAGGAGTACCGGAGCATGATCGGCTCCCTCCTGTACCTGACGGCGACGAGGCCGGACATCCAATTCTCGGTATGTTTGTGCGCTCGTTTTCAAGCGTCTCTGAGGACTTCGCATCGTCAAGCAGTCAAGCGCATCTTCAGGTATTTGCGATACACTCCCGACTTCGTCCTTTGGTACTCCGCGTCTTATTCTTTGGAGCTTCACAGTTTTTCAGATGCGGATTTTGCCGGGTGTCGGTTGGATAGGAAGTCCACTTCTGGGACTTGCCAGGTTTTGGGTTCTTCTTTGGTGTCTTGGTCTTCCCTAAAACAATCGAGTGTTGCTCAATCTACAACCGAAACCGAATATGTTGCCACAGCTAGTTGTTGCTCTCAGCTTCTTTGGATCACATACACCCAGGTTCCACTTCTTTGTGATAGCACGAGTACGATAAGTGTTGCAAAAAATCCAGTGCTTCATTCCAAAACCAAGCATATAGAAGTGAGATACCATTTTCTGAGGAACAATGTTGAGAAAGAGAAAATCGCTTTGATCCATGTGCCCACACAAAAGCAACTAGCAGATATTTTCACCAAGGCCCTAGATCAAGCAACTTTCACTCGTTTGTGGGGAGAACATGGTGTGTGTTTGGTCTCTTGAGTTGGGTGTGGGAGCTCCTTTGTTGCATATGTATAACTTTCTTTTTATTCTTTCTTGCATTTTGCATTGCATGTGTAACATGATGTATAGGCATCTTTGTACCTTAGGTTGCATGCATTTTGTATCATATGCATTTTTGTAGGAAAAGCTTCTCCTATATACATTGTTCACCGTGATGTGCTATATATGATCTTGTGAGCTAGTTTGGTATGATATGGCTTAGTGTGGCTTAGCTCTTGTTGATCTTGATTTATATCCATGGTTGATAGCTATGTTTTGAAAAATGTCATATGTATGCTCTCTTGTGAGTAAATACCTTTATATGATCATGACATGTTTTAGTGGCATTTCTATGCTTAATTTGTGCTTGGATAGCTTATTTTGAGTATATGGGGCCAAAGGCTCATTTGCCATCATGAATGTTTAGCCCCCTTGCTTTATCTTGTGGAGGGGCATAAGCCCCTTTTTGTCGCAAAGACATTTCATGTACCAAGTATAAATCTGAAAATGAAATGTAATTTGCTTGAAAAATGTGCTCCCATGTCATATGTGCTTAATTTACTTGCTTTTGGGTGCTAAACCGTTGCATGTTGCTTACCAATGAGAAGTCTCATACATAGAAGTAAGCACATGGCTCGGTATGCTTTGACATGACATGAGATGCTTGTGGGTGTTTATGATGGTCTTATGCTTAGAATGGTTGTCCTAGCATGAAGTTTGTGTGGCTTTGCCTTTTTGACATGTTTTGCTCATGTTTGGGACTTTGCTCATGGGAGGGAATTTTTCGCAAAAATGGTCAATTCTATCTTAGCTTTGCCCAATGGTTGTGAAACTTGGTGATCTTGTTGTTTATGTCCATACGAAGCTATAGAGTATCTAACTTGCTCATTTGGATATGTGTAGCATCCTATGTTGAATTTTGTCTATTTGAGAAGCTCTAAGTTGAAACTTTCCTATTTCTGGCTTGATTCATGCATTGTCAATAGGGGGGAAGTTTGAGCATGTTTTGGCCTTCTGAATGCATTTAGAGGGTTTTCAGGTGGTTTCGAGCCATTTCTGGGCTCTGTTTGTCACCGGTCTGACCGGTCGTGGTCACCGGTCTGACCGGTCAGAGTGCTGGCCCTGTTCAGATGTTGGGCACCGGTCTGACCGGTAAGGTGGTCCGGTCTGACCGGTCAGAGCAAGGCTGTTGCAGCTGCTCTGTTTCATGAAGTGGTTTGCATGCAATCGTCTAGGGGGAGTTGCATTGGTTCAGGGGGAGCTTGCATGTGTGCAGGAGGAGCTCTTTGTGGTTTTTGAGCTTTGCTTTGGTGGTTTGTTTGCTCTTTGCTTGAGCTTGTTTTTGACTCGGTTGTGTCGAGCCGTTGCCCTTGCCTAAGGGGACCGAGTCTTTCCTCTTTCAAGTGATCTTGCTCTTTTCCTTTGTTTGGCTTTTGATCACTTGCTTGAGTTTCTTTTTAGTCGTCTCTTTTCTTTTCCTTCTCTCTTTGGTTACAAAATGTGTGTGTTGTCAATGCACTCATCAAGGGGGAGATTGAGGACCTGTGTGGTTCGAGGACCGGTGGATGAGTGATTGACAACGTTGTGTGGACTGACTCTTGGCTAAGTATTGCAGGTGCAGGTTGCGGCTTGACTGGTGTTGGTGCAGGTGAAGAGCAAGCGCGAAAGGTCGTTGCCGGGTAGGCCTCTAGGTGTGGAGAAGACAAGTAGGCTTGGCTCGAGGGACCCGGTGGCCAGCGGGGTCAAGTGCGGGCCGCATGGTGGCAAGAACGGCAAGATGAAGTCATGGACGGTTTCTTGGTTGAGCCTCAAAACCAAGTTCGAGCCGGGACTATGTGGGAGCCGAGTCATGAGTGGTGATTGGCGGAGGCTACACCGAGTTCGGGGGGTTTCCAGTGGTTCACCAAAAAACCGCTGGGTTCCTTGGTTGATCCACAAAGCCAAGACCGAAGACCGGAGGCAGCAGCACCAGGACCGGTCTGACCGGTGGGTGCAGGTCTGACCGGTGGGGTACACCGGTCTGACCGGTGTGCGACGACGCAGTCCGGAGACTTCGAAGCGGAGGACGCGCGTCGGGATCGCAAGGCTTGCGTCGAGGCTAAGCAAGTTTGCGGTCACCGGGCATCCGTCCGATGGTGCTACGACGAAGTTTCCCAAAAGGCCCTTCGGGGGTGTGTATCTTAGTTTAACGTAATAGGGGTAGTTTCGTCTTTCAGCTAGCCTCCATATAACCCAAGTGGTGAGAGGATGGCAGCCATCTCTTGGAACCCTAGCTCATTTGCTTTTGCTATTTTTACTTTCTGTTTTCCTTAGGATTTTTAGGACTAGCTTGAGAGCTTCATGGTGAGATCTTGTGAGAGGGAAGGATGATTGGGAGGCAAGCTAGACCTTGTATGAACCTTCATGGTTTGTATAGATGATTCGGCGTGGTTCCTCAAGGCTTGATTGTGTCTCTCCCATTTTCCCTTTTTGGTGATTTTCAGAGACTTTTCTTGGCGATTTTCTTGTGGCGGTTGACACCTTCTCTCTGGAATTTGGTGGGGGATGTATGCATGTACCCTTCGTGGTTCTTTTCCCTTTGATTCCCCTCCCAAATCCGTGAGTAAAGGGGCTCTATTTTGGGGTTTTCTTGGCTCTAGGGTTAGAGGCGTTCTTGGCGGGATTTCTTCGAATCCTCTTGATTTAGCAAGTTTTGGCGGACCAAATCTTGGCTATGGAGTGACCATGAGGTGTTCCTACTATCCTCAAAGCCTTGTGCGAATCCGTGGAATGAATCGGGAGATCAAGAGTTGGATTTGGGGGTGTTGACCCGAGGGTTGCTGTTCATCCCGAGCTGCCCAGGCTTGACCGGTCTGAACGGTGCACGTGACCGGTCTGACTGGTGCAAGGCCCTTGTGGGATTTGCCTCGGGTGAACTGCCTGATTCGTGTGTCTTTCTGTTGAGGTGTTGCTGGTTAGTTCTTGGCAGGTTTCGAGGAGTTTTGCTAGGCTTTGTGAAGGGTTTTCTTCTTCTGCAGTTTGAGTTTTGGAGGTGCCTTTTGTTCCAGGGCCTAGAGAAGTAACTGAGGGCGTGTTTGATATGGGCTCCGAACGGCCGGCCAGGCCCAGCTGGGCCATTTTACCGTGTTTGATATCGGCCCCCCGGGTGGGAGCCTGCCCCCGGCCGGCCATTTCGCCCTCTCTCTCCTGGCTCTGGCGAAACGTGCTAGGGTTTCGTTCTTTGGCGGCCAGGCCGAGCCGGAGCTCGCGCGGGAGAAATTTGGCCGGCGACAGAGCTCGCGCGGGCTTGCACGGGAACGGTGAAACTTCCGCGCGCGCTTCTCCCTCGGCGAAATCCATGGCCTACTTATACCCCTCCTCCTCCCCTGTCTCGGTCTTCTTCTCCTCTCCACACTCCACTCCCGTGGAGTCACCGTCGACGAGGTAAGCTCCGCTGCCGGCGCGGTTGTGGTGTTCCCCGGGCTTCCTCTCCGTCTCCCCGGTGTGGATCTGCGTCCAGGCGGCGCGGGTCTCTCCCGGGCTCCGGCGAGTCGGTCTTCTTCCTCCTCTTCTTCTCCGGCGAGGTGGTGTGCTTGTGGATCTGTCGGGTCGTGTGCTTCCCCGTCCAGATCTGCTACCTCCTCTTCACCTCCATCTGCTTCGAGCATCTTGTGCACCCCCTCCGGCTAACCCGAGGTGAAATCAATTTTTCCCCTTTCCCTCGGTACACAGTTCGATGTTTGGCTCTGATTTATGAGTTATTTGTTTGCGTTTGCTATGGTGACGATAAATCTTGGTCGTATTAGTTGATGCTTCGTTGTTCTTGTGCATTGTACCATGTCGATTTGTTACATCTTGTTACTGTTTTTGGCTGTGGTGATAATTTGTTCGGTCTTTGGATAAGAATGGTCGATGATGAGTAGCTAATGAGCACAGGGAGGCATTTTTTTAAATGCAGCCGTGCCTTATTGATTTGTGAATGTTTGCACTTACATTTTAGAGGCCAGCCAGGGTCTACTATCTTTGCTTATACAATCTGAATGCATGTAGATGGATGCAAATGCACAGCATGCACTGATGGCTAGGCAAGCAGCTGGAATGGTTGTTGTGATGGTATGCTTTGTGATAATGGCTGAGGATTTCTTGTTCATGGCTGAGGATTTCTTGTTCTTGGTGTTGTCATCAGCTTTCTTGTAGCACCAAAGAGCATCCATCACAGATACTACACATTTAACATGGAAAGCTCTTGGGTGCTCCAAGGAAGCCCATGGCAGTGTCCATATCATGATTAATTACAAGAGGTTTAAGTTATAAATATCCTATGATGTTGACCTGAGGATATGTTGTCCAATCCTATGATGTCAACTACTACACTTGTGCATAAGAAAACTATGACTGAGGATTATTTACATCTCCTTGCAGACCAATGGCAAAATGGTATGTTGTTTTTGAGGGCCTCAAACCAGGGATCTACACATCCTGGCATAAGTGCAGTGAATATGTTCTTAAGGTACATAATGCAAGGTACCAAAGCTACAAAACTCATGATGAGGCTGTGCATGAGTTCAATGAAGCCCTCAGGATGGGTACTGTGAGGCAGGTAAAAGGTATAACAAAGCCGGCTAAGAATGTGATGCCACCAATTCATGCATATGAGGGTAAGAATGTGATGATTAAAGGGGCTTGTTCTGGTAAGAATGTGATCATTGTCATTCTTGTGGTGCTGCTGTTTGTTCTTGGCAGTAGATTGCCTAACTGTTGCTCCTGTAAATGAAATTTGGGATGAATGGCCGATGATGACGTTTTTTCTCTTATTTCTACCTAAGTATGTTATGAAGGAGAACATTGAATTTGAGTCTGAGGCCAATTTCATGACTATTATCTATGTTGGTTAGTTTTGTTATGAGATG
Organism: Cenchrus fungigraminus; assembly: GCA_036936925.1. Taxonomy (NCBI): domain Eukaryota; kingdom Viridiplantae; phylum Streptophyta; class Magnoliopsida; order Poales; family Poaceae; genus Cenchrus; species Cenchrus fungigraminus. The sequence goes on from CM072770.1 coordinate 74,605,066, forward strand.
ATCCCCTACTTGTTTCTTCTCCTCTTCCTCTCATATGGAATTCTGTTGCTCTGGCCGGTCTGGGCTTGGCCCGAATCAAACAATGTCCCGGTTTGGTAGTTGGCCTTGGGCCAGGCTGCCGGCTGCAATCAAACACAAAAATGCCTTCAGCCAGGCTCAGTTGGGCCACACAAATCAAACAAGCTGCCTGGCCGTCGCTGGCCGGGCTATGGCTGGCCAGGGACTGGCTGCCCGGCCAGGCCTTGCAGGGCCACGATATCAAACACGCCCTGAGGCTTCCTGGAACTTTGCTGTGCACTTGCTGTGTGTCACCGGCCTAACCGATAGTGTCCACCGATCTGACCGGTGCCATCGGTCTGACCGGCAGGAGCTATCGGTCTGACCGGGGTGACACAGATAGCAGGTTGTGCAGTTTTCCGCTGCGTGTTTGTGGTGTTTGGTTCGGTTGGTTGAGTTGTTGGTTCCTAGGACCAGTAGCACTCCAGTGGCTACGTGGTCTTGGCCAACTTGGGTAATTGAGCCGGAGACGTGTTTTGGATAGCCGAGTTCATCTTGTTGGAGTAGCCACCTCCTAGAAGAATTTTTATCGGCTCCCATTCACTGCCCCCCTCTCTGGTCGCCAGTTCGGTCCTTCAGTGTGGCGTTCGACTGCTAGCGGGCGAACGGGGTCAAGTTAAACCCCGAGAAGTGTGTCTTCGGGGTGCCTATGCTGTTGGGTTTCATTGTCTCCCAGTGTGGCATTGAACCCAACCCCGAGAAGGTTTCGGCCCTCGACCGGATGAGGCCAATCCGGGACCTAAAAGGGGTGCAGAAGGTGTTGGGTTGCCTGGCGGCTTTGAGCCTTTTTATCTCGCACCTCGGCGAGAAAGGCTTGCCCCTCTATCGACTCCTGAAGAAGCACGAGCGCTTGGACCGTCGAGGCCCAGGAAGCCCTCGACAAGCTGAAGGCAACGGTCGCGCACGCGCCAATCCTCACGCCGCCCGAGACGGCGAGCCTCTGTACCTCTATGTCGCGGTAACCACCCAGGTGGTCAGCGCGGTCATCGTTATGGAGAGAATAGAGGAGGGTGACGCCCTACCAGTCCAAAGACCGGTGTACTACATCAGCGAGGTACTGTCTGAGGCCAAAGCATGATACCCACAGATCCAAAAGTTGCTCTACGCGGTGGTGCTCGCGCGGCGCAAGCTGCGACACTACTTCGAGGCCCATCCGGTCACTGTGGTCTCGTCTTTCCCATTGGGAGAGATAGTCCGCAACCCGAATGCCTCGGGTAGAATCGCGAAGTGGTCCGTGGAGCACATGGGTGAAACTCTCACCTACGCGCCGCGCAAGGCAATCAAGTCTCAGATCCTGGCGGACTTCGTCGCTGAATGGACCGACACTCAGCTCCCCCATGACAGATCCAGGCTGAGTGTTGGACCCTCTACTTCGACGGGTCAGTGATGAAAACAGGTGCAGGCGCGGGCCTGCTCTTCGTCTCGCCTCTCGGAGAACACATAAGGTACGTGGTGCGCTTGCATTTCCCGCATCGAACAATATGGCGGAGTACGAGGCCCTCCTCAGTGGCCTCCGCATCGCCATCGAGATCGGCGTCAAACACCTCGACGTCAGGGGGGATTCGCAGCTGGTGATCGACCAAGTGATGAAGAATGCAAGCTGCCACAACGAGAAGATGGAGGCATATTGCAACGCCGTGCGCGCGCTCGAGGACAAATTCTACGGCATCGAGCTCAACCACATCCTGCGCAAGTACAACGAGGAGGTGGACGAGCTGGCAAAGATCGCGTCAGGGCGGATCACTGTTCCCCCGAACATCTTCGCCCGCGACCTCGCCAAACCTTCCGTCGACTTTGGCAAGGCGACCTCGGACCCAGAAGAACCCTCGGGGGCTCCCTTAGGCCCACGGGCGCAGAGCCCATGGACGAGGACCCCTCAAACGAGGAATTCGTGCTCTCCCTCCTCGAGGGATATGGGCTGATGAAGCTGAGGCTATGGAGATCGACGGGGCCCTTCCCGCAAAAGACTGGCGGAGCAAATATCTCACCTAGATGGACCGAGGAGAGCTACCCTCGGACCGAACCGAGGCGAGGCGCATTGCCAGAAAGGCCAAGTCGTTCACCATGATCAGCGGGGAGCTATACAAGCGCAGTGCCTCGGGGGTCCTGCAACGGTGCATCCCCATCCCCGAGGGGCACGAGCTGATTCGGGACATTCACACAAGCGTGTGCGGCCAACACGCGGCGCCGCGTACCCTCGTGGGCAACGCATTCCGCCAGGGCTTTTACTGGCTCACAGCGGTCGCCGACGCTAGCGAGGTCATACGCACGTGCGAAGGGTGCCAGTTCTACGCCTGCAAGACGCACCTCCCGGCTCATGCCCTTCAAACCATCCCCATTACATGGCCGTTTGCCGTGTGGGGGTTAGACCTCGTCGGGCCCCTGCGGAAGGCGCCCGGGGGCTACACGCACTTGTTGGTCGCGATTGACAAGTTTTTGAAATGGATTGAGGCACGCCATATCACCAACCTCAGGTCCGAGCAGGCGGTGCTATTCTTCACCAACATCGTCCACAGGTTCGGGGTGCCAAACTCCATCATCACCGACAATGGTACCCAGTTTACCGGCAAAAAATTCCTGGAGTTCTGCGACAACTATCACATCCGCGTGGATTCGGCTGCCGTTGCACACCCACAGACCAACGGGCAGGTGGAGCGTGCCAACGGTATGATTCTACAAGGCTTCAAGCCCAGGATCTTCAACAAACTGAACAAGTTTGGCCGAAAATGGGTTCAAGAGCTACCGTCGGTCATTTGGAGGCTCAGGACTACCCCGAGCAGAGCCACAGGGCTCACACCATTCTTCATCGTCTACGGCGCAGAGGCTGTCCTCCCCATGGACTTGGAGTACGGGTCCCCCAGGCTCAGGGCCTATCAAGAAAGCCTGAACCAGCGGACTCGCGAAGACTCGCTAGACCAGGCCGACGAGGCCCGCGACGTGGCGATGATGCACTCGGCAAGGTACCAGCAATCACTCCGGTGATACCAAGCCCAAAAGATCCGACGTCAGGACTTCAGCGAGGGCGACCTAGTGCTGAGGTTACGACAAGACAACCGGGGCCGACACAAGCTGTCATCACCATGGGAAGGGCCCTACGTCGTCGTCGAGGTGCTCAAGCCCGGCACGTACAAGCTTGCAAACGAGAAGGGCAAGGTCCTCACCAACGCTTGGAACATACAACAGCTACGTCGCTTCTACCCTTAGATTTCCAAGCTTCCTTTATACATCTCGCACTTGAAATCATAAATAAAAAGGGCGACTCGGTTTTACCCTCGACCAGGGCCTCGATGCAAACCAAGTCCCCCTCGGGGGCTACGACGGGGGGTTCCCCCCGGAGTGTCCCAATTCTTTTTCGTAAAAATACTTTCTTTCTTTCAAAAAATGTTAAAATGTTACGCCTCGAGCATTTAGGAGAACAGAGGCCGAGCGCGAACTAACTAAGCCTAGCGCCGACCGAGCCACGAGACCACTGACACCTCCGAGAGGATAAGCATCCCCCTCGCTACCCTACGACTAAGTTGGCTCGTGAGCGCTAATTTCTTGGTCGAAATTCCCCTGAAAGGCCCGAGGAAAACATGATAACATATGAAATGAAACTCGCAAATAAAACTTGTGCATAGTGTGATATATTGTTTGTACAATGATAAACACTCGTCCAAAATTCTATCAAAAGATCAATGGGCCTCGAGGCTCGAGTCCTCAGGGGGCACGGGGGCTCGGAGCGGCAACAGCTTCACCTTCAGCCGCGTCGGGGAACAGGTCCACCTTGAACATGTCAGCAAGGGCCGCGGCAGGCTCCGCCACAGATGCATCAACCACCTTGACGGCCTCAAGCTCAGCGTCCACACCCACGACCCCTTCAGGAAGAACGTAGCCGTCCCGTAGCAGGCCGAAGTCGAGGAGGTAGTGGGTCGAGGTCAACCCCAAGGTCTTCTGGACACTGAGTCGAAGGGCGCCTCACAAGCGCTCGGTGACCCGACCGCCCATGGACCGCCGGCGGCTCACTACCGAGCTACCCGAGGACTGACCCTCGGCCCCCTCGAGCTCACGGCACACCTCGAGAGCAGCGGCCTCAGGGTCTTGAGCTCGCCCTGGGCTTCGTCGTAGGCGACCTGGAGGGACCGCATCTCATCTGAAGGACCCGTCGAGCTCTTTTGCAGCTCTGCGACGTGAAAACAAATGTCAAGCCTCGAAAGGACTTAACAAAAAACTAAAGCTGCTGAGGAACGTGACTTACCCACGGCCCGCATCTTCTCGGTCTCAAGCGCAGCTCGCGCGGCGTCGACGTCCTGTTGGAGCTGGAGGATCGAGGTGTCCCCCTCCAAGCTCTTCACGCGCGAGCTGAAGCTGAGACTGATCCTCTTTGAGAGCGGCGCCCGCCTGCTCGACCTCCCAGACCTTCTCCGTGGCTTGGGAGAGCTGGGCCCGTGCCTCCTCGAGCGCCTTGTGCTCCCTCTCGAGTTGAGCTTGCGCCTAAGTGAGGGCCACGTCTCTTAGCTCGAGCTGAGATTGCGCTCCCTCGCGAGCGGTGTGCTCCTCCCGAAGTTGGCCCTCCACCACCACCAGCGCGTCGTTCTTTTCCTTCAGGGCGGTGGGGAGCCCCTCAGCCTCTTGAGCCTTCTGCTCAGCCTGAGCAAGGCGCACCTGCACGTCCTCCAGCACCATGTGCTCGCGCTCAGCGCGAGCCCACGCCTCGAGGAGGGCAGTGTCCTTCAGCACGAGCTGGGACCTCGCCTCGCCAAGAGACGCGCGCTCCTGCTGGAGCTCCCCCTCCTTGCCCTGTAGCGCGGCGCTGAGCCGCTCGGTCTCCTTGGCCTTCTGTTCCACCACGTCACGGTGGATGTCGTGCTCCTCCTCTGTGCGGCGTAGGTCATCCTCCCTCAGGCGGGCGTTCGCGTTCACCTCGTACAGCTGGTCGTGGAGACAATTCACCGCCGGCCCTAGGTGCTCGTTCTTTGTAAAAACCTCGTCCAACATGGTGTGTAGGTCGGCGATGTAGGAGAGTTTTTCTCCAGCCTCGTCACGCAGCCGCTATGAAAGGAAGAGAGACGGAGAAGTTCAGAAGAGACACAAGCAGGAGTAATAAAAAAGAAAAAGGTAACAGAACGAGTACACGTACCCGGAAGAGCGGCGCCGCCACGTCACAATGAAGCTGCGAGGCCTGGCGAAGTAGGCCCTGTACCTCGGACCCGACCCGGAGGAACTCCCGCCAATCGCCATACTCCGTCAACACACGGTCCACCGTCTCCCATGGGACCTCGGGCCGTTCGAGCCCGGTACACCTATCCCCGGGGAAGCCGTCGTAGTCGGGCTGGCGCGATGAGGACGCACCAGCCCCCTGCGGGCCCCGGGCCACTCCTGCGGAGCCCCAGGTGCGAACTTAAGTGTGGCATCCTCCCACACTCCGTCGTCCGCCGCCGGGGCCCCGTCCCGCGCGCGGGCCACATCCACCACGGGTGGAACCTCCCTCGCTCCGCTTGTTCGAGGGGCCTCACCCCTCGAACCACCTCCTGTCTCGGACCTGGCCGCACGGGCCCGCTCCTCCTCACGTAGGACGCCCTACGATGCCACCATCTGAAGGGGCGGCGTCGTCGCAGTCGCCGACCGTGATGTTCTCGCCGAGCGAGGCCGCATCGTGCTACCGCGTCGCGCGCCCCCACCCTCAGCGCCTTGGTTGGCGCCAGCTCGGGCGCGATGGGTGCACCAGTGCGGCTGGGAGAAAGGGGAAGGAGACATCTGGAACTCGATTGAACGAAATCGGACAAAATGAGTTTGATACGATGCTTACCGTCAGGTCGACACCTGACGCTTGCGTTTCTTCGAGGCCTGCGCGAGCGACGGGCCCCTCGTGCCGGGCGCACCCCCCGTCGCAGTGCCCTCGCCAGCCGAAGCAGCGCCCGTCGCGGAGGCAGGTGTGGCGCAGGCCCGCGCTGCCGATGGCGCGGGCTGAACAACAACTTCTTCGCCTTTGGCCCCCGCGGCCAAAGGCACCTCATCTTCATCCTCCTCCTCTAGCTCCGACCAGCCCACGCCGCCGTCGCTGTCGCTGTCGCTGCTCGAGGTCTCTGGGGTCGGCGGGAGAGAAAGGCCTTCTTTCTCCCACTGCACCCACACCAGGTTGTGCGCCTGGAGGTGTTCCTCGCGCCTCTTCCTCTTCGCCTTCGTGGCGTCCGCCCGTGCCCTCTCCTCCTGCTGCCGCTCGCGGTTGGCCGCGTGGGAGTTGGGCGTGGGAGTGTCCGAGCCATAGGCGCTCCTTTCCATCGCCGGCTGCCGTCACCACGATTGTCAAGGGTCAGCCGCTGAGATTAAAATCAACTCAAAAACTAGTGAGATTGGCAAAAATTCCTTACCAGCTTGATGTACCCGTCGTCAGGACGCATCCTGGGCGACCACAACACCTCGTCGAGGTTGCACACCATCTTCTTGGTGTCCACCGCACGCCTTGCCCTCTGGGACGTGTACACCGGAGCGAAGGGTTCGGCCAGCAGCCGCGACCGCGCCAGCGTGTCAGGGTCCGCGCCCTCCGCCATCTCATAGATGGGGAGTGCCCACTCCATGAGGGGAATCACCCATCGTCGGTGACACTGCGCGAGGACGGCCGCCGTGGTCAACCCCGCCTCCGTCAAGGTCTTCAAGGCCTTCATGTAGGGTTCAAGCTTCGACCGCCGCACGGAGTCTGACACCCCGAGCGCCCAGTGGAACGGGCGGCTGTCCAGAACTTTGCCGGTGTAGGGCGGAAGGCCGTCGCCGTCGTTGTGGAGGTAGAACTACCCTCTGTCCCACTCCACGTTGTTGGTCGTCATGTTGCAGGCCGGGTAGACGCTGCTCCCTCTGCCCCGCAGTGTGAAGTGAGCCTGCCGGCGCGAATGGGCCAACGCTTCCCTTGCCTCCGGCGGCCAGCGTGAAGGGCTCGCCCCGGAAGACCCCTCCGGGGGCTGCGGCTCCTGATGCCGCGTCGGCAGAACGATCCACGCCGGCCTACTCGGGTCGGTGTTGTCCGTCAGCTGTCCGCTAGCGACGAGCCCTTGGAGGGTGTGCGCGTCCACGTTGGATCGGCTCCACGGCCCGACCTCAAGGTACTCGACCATGGTGGGCGCGGAGTGAAAGACGAGCGCGAAGGCTGGAGATGCAAGTGGGCGCGAGCTCAGAGGGCGTGAGGAAGAAGAAGGCGAGCATGGTGCGAGCAAATGACTAAGGTAAAAATCCTCCCCTTCACTCGTTACCTTATATAGAGTAAGAGGGGTCAGGGGGATCGAACGGACGGGGGCCGGGGCGGGCGGCCGCAGTTAAGGCGATAGACGTTGCCCAGGCCCCACTGCTCCGAAATCACCGCACGCACACGCGGGCGCCATCATGACGGCGCGGTAAAAACGTGAACCGTCGCGGGACGCCTTGAACGGCCTGTTACTCCGCCTAAAAAGGCGTGCGCATCACTCTTTTGGAACGCCATGTGGGCCACGACCACATGCGGGCGGTCAATCCGAGTCCACGGCCGAAACGAAAGGGTGGGGGGATTCCTTCCAAGAGAAGGTACTCCCAAAGGTCCCGTCAAATAGGTGGTCGAGGCCTGATCCCTCGAGGGGCCCCTGACGAGCAACTTAAAGAGTCAGAGGCTACCTCGAACGTGCTTGCTCGAGATAGCCCTCGAAAGCGTGATTCGAGGCACGCCTGGCGCCTCGCTCTAAGGCTCTTACTGATCAGTGGTTCGAGGCCCAGCCCGCTGGAGGTTCGATGGGCGCCGCATATGCACCTCCTAACGAGGCCGCTACAGACCAGTGGTTCAAAGCCCGACCCGGTGAAGGTACGACGGGCGCCATAGGTCAACAAAAGACGGGGATGCATAGCACTCCCCGCGAGGCCTCTACTGATCAGAAATTCGAGCCCTGGCTTGCGGAAGGTTCATACAGGCATTTCAGATCAACAGAGTCAGGGACGACCAGGGCGTGCGCGACCGAGCCGATCCTCGAACACGAAGTTCGGGGGCGCCCCATAGTTTGTATTCAAGGCCAAACAAGGGCAGCTAGTCGAGGGATCCCATCGAGGGAGAGCTTCCGCGCCCTCGGTCCCCATCGAACGGGACCGAGCCCTGCCTAGCATACCCATGTGAAGCGCTCTCATGGACGTGTCTCTGGACCACGAGCTGGCCCTTATCGAACGGGGCACGAACGTCCACCTGAATCACTCGATAATAGCTCAACGAGGGAATCCAAGACTCACGGCCCGCTCGATGGGAATCATGGACCCCCTCACCCCTCCTCCCTGCAGAAGGGCAGCGAGGGTCGCATAATTAAGTCGAAGGGCTCACCCCGATCGCCCTCATCTGGGCCGGGGCTCGGGGGCTCCTCGCATGGCTACACCCTCTGGGCATGTCGGACAACTCCGTAAATGGTCATTCCCCCTCCGCGAAGAAGCGATGAGCAAAACCCTCTAGGAGTCGCCCTAGACATGGTTGACGCCGTTCCACACGCGTAGATCGCCGAGGCCGGCTGAAATAACACCAAGGCCGGCTAAAACAAACGCTCCACGGACCCGTCGCTCAGCATAAAAACCTTGCATGAGTGCACGCACTCCTCCAAGGCTTCAGGGGCTACACCCGCGGGTGCGCTAGTGCGCCCCCACGGAACGTTGCACACGCTCGAGGGGAAGAAAGGTCCTACCAGAAACTTCCAGCCTATGCGAAACTTTCCTACCGTTTCAGCAAAGGCTCGGGGGATACTGTCGGCGACGGCCATAAAGGGTCCCCTAACTAAGGGGAAAACCATCCTCTTAAAACGCAAATCGCAAAGACACCGCCCAAACCAACCACGGCTCAAATGCGAACAAAGCCCATGGCCTGCTGTGGCCCAATGACTTCCACGGCCCATCAAACAGCCGTCACCAGCCGCCCTCGAGCGAACCTTCGCTTCCCTCGAGGGTCAGACACCACGCGGGCGAACTGCCGCCTCGCTCGAGGGCCCGGCACCCCTCGAGTGGCTTTCTGCCTTGCTCGAGGGGCCGGCGCCCCTCGAGCGGATCTCCGCCTCGCTCGAGGATTCCCCTCGGCCCCCAGTACCTCACCTAGTCCCCCCGACTGGAGCATTAGATGTCCTGACACACCGCGGGCGCCAGGGTCAAAGGGCGAATCCTCGCCACGCCGATCCCCTGACGCCGCCGGGAATCCGGCCCTGGCGCTGTGCGGACATGCTGCCATTGTGCGGCCATCCCTGGCACTGTGCGGGTGCTGTGTGAAGTGGCCGGTGTCATTCCATGACACTATGCTACCCGCTCCCGTCCTCCCCTCGAAAAGGGATGGCAACACCCTCGAGAGGCGTACAGCCGACGACCGGACGCATGACCAGGGCGCCGCCGTGACGCGGGATGAGCGGAGCACGTCCCCTCTGTCACCTCCAGCCCAGCATGGCCATCCCCGACCCTGTGTGACCATCCCCGGCGCTGTGGAACCACGCCCGGCGCTGTGGAGCCCTGTTCAGATAAGACGCCGCCACGGCAGTCCCTGTGCGGCCCAAGCGCTCCCGTCAGCAAGACACTCGAATTAGAGTGCGGACGGCGGCCAGGCACGGACGCCAGCTGGATCACCCTCGAAGCTGCCCTCAAGCAAGTACGGAAGCCACTAAGACGCCCACGGGAGACGGGATTCGCCAGGACACCCATCAAATCTTAAGCACGACACGCCAGTACTACGATACTGTACAAGAAACCATGCGGCACATCTGTAAGCCGCCTCCCCTTGGCCTATAAAAGGAGGAGGCGGCCGCCCAGCCGCGGGGATTGCTTTCATCCGCATTCATCCACACGCTCATTCTCCCGATATTGGCACTTCGCCTCAATCATCTAGCAGGGACTTGGAGGCCTTTCCTCCTCTCCCGCCTTGCTTGTAGCCCCCCTCTACAGGCACCCCTGGTGCAAAGCAATACAGTGCACACACGCAACCTGCTGGACGTACGGCCCTGTGGCCGGAACCAGGATAAACCTGTGTCCCCGTGTTGCTTAGCACCGACCATCGAGTGGCTGATCATAGCGCACTCACTAGTTAGTGTCAGGACTAATCCTAACACCGACAGTTGGTGCGCCAGGTAGGGGACTTGCGCTGTGATCGATCCCTAGCACTTTTGATGGTGATCCGCATCGAGATGACGTGTCAGAGGTACGCCTGGGGCAGCTTCGACCCTTTCCCAGCCGGGTTCGAAATCCGGTTTGGGAGCTTGAACTTCCAGGCTACGGGGAACGGCTACCACATGCGCCTCACCAACCGGCACGAGCTCCACCCATGGTGTTTGACCGGGCCAGGCCCGGTGCCCACCACACCAGCACCGGACGCCCCGGCGCTAGCACCAGTGGCAGCAGCGGCCGCCTCGACATCCCGACGCCGCCGACGCTCTGGCCAGCACTCACGCCAGGCGCGCATGGAGCGGCACCGGGCAGCACGCGCTGCAGCACGGCGAGACGCACCTCCGCCGGCGGGCACAACGGCGCCTCCTATGGGGGAAAACACGGCCACAGGGCCGCAGTTCCCTCACGGGATGCGCAACTCCGCAGCAGCATACGACTCATCGGTCAGCACAGATGTGGCCGCGTACGAGGACCTCTGGGTCACCACCTGCTATCGATCCGGAACCTCATCGCCACCACCAACGACGAGTCGTACCACGGCTCGGCTAGCGAGCTGCCTCCCACGACCTCACACGGGATGGCGGAGTGGGACTTCTCCAGTGTACCGGACCCTGTCGTATTCCAGCGGTTCCTCGACACCGCGGACTACTGGTTCGGCTACTCCGACGACTCCAGCGAGGGGAGCTACGACCCTACGCGCGAGTGCTTCGATGTTGCCATCGACCCCGAGCCAAACCCACCACCGGTGCCATCAGCAGGCAACCCGGACATCGTCGCACAACTGGCTCAGGCCACCACCACCGGCTGAGGCAAACCCACCACCGGCCGAGGCAAACCCACCACCACCGGCCGAGGCAAACCCACCACCGGCAAGTGCGGCTCCTGCGTGCCACCATCGCGGGAGAGGCCTCGGCGCGTGGCGAACGGGCCCGAGAGGCGGGAAGGCAGGCCCGTGAGCGTATGAACGCTGACTTCAATGTGGACGACCCGCACACGCCACCCTGAGCCAGCCAAAAGCTCATCGCGGCATCAACACTGCTCTGGGCCATGCCCGAGCCGTCGACGCCAGAGGCGCGCAACCTGCGCCGCGAGGCGCAGGCCCTCATTGAGCAGGCTGCTGTATAGCAGGCCGAGAGCTCTGCGTCCCGCATGCACAAGCAGTCTAGCACACGGGGCGGTGGCCGCGCGCAGGACCAGGAGGCATCAGTTCACGCCCCGCAAGGTGGCGCGGCGGGCCAATCGGTGAAGCAAGGTAGGACGCCTGTCAGGGAGTGGATCCTTGACACACGCGGCCAAGCCCAGGACGGGGACGCCCGTAACGTTCTGAACACCAAGAGAAGGGAGAACGCGGCGGTACGACAGCCGGGAGGATCGGTCACCGACGTCGGAACCCCCGGGAACCCGAGTGTTCAACCGGGAGATTCGCACGGTGAACATCCCCCAACGCTTCCGCCAGCTTACCACCATCGTCAAGTACTCGGGGGAGATGAACCCTCGGGTTTGGCTCAATGACTACCGCCTGGCTTACCAGTTGGGCTGCGCCACCAACGACGCCGTGATCATCCGTAACCTACCGCTGCACCTTGCGGATTCCGCCCGGACATGGGTTGAGCACCTACCCCCAGCCAGATCCACAACTGGGACGACTTGGTTCGCACCTTCGTAGGAAACTTCCAGGGCACATACGTGCACCCCGGGAACTCTTGGGACCTGCGAGGGTGCACGCAGAAACCCGGTGAGTCCCTCCAAGACTTCATCCAGTGCTTGTCCATGCATTGCACCGAGCTTCCAAGCGTCGCCCAATCTGAGATCGTGCATGCCTTCCTCGAGGGCACGACCTGCCGGGACCTGGTGCGAGACCTTGGGAGGAGCCCGCCGGTAGACTCCAACGAGCTGGTCGACATCACCACTAGCTTCGCCTCTGAAGAAGAGGAAGTGGGGGCGATCTTCGACGGCAAGAAAGGCAAACACGCGGAGGACGCGCCCGCTGAGGGCAGCAAGTCTAGGGACCCCGCGAAGAAGCAGAAGCAGGGTAAGAAGGGCAAGAAGCCCCAGCGTGATGCGCGTGCACAGGGGCGCGACGAGGACGATGACGAGGCCCTCGCGGTCGACCCTGCACGCAAGGGTCCTCGAGGCCCCCCTCGAGGCCCCGGCGTGTTCGACGACATGGTGAAAAAGCCCTACCCGTACCACAAGACCTCGGTCAACCACACCCTCAAGCAATGCGACATGCTCAAGAAGTACTACAGTCGCGTCGCGAAGGAGGACGAGGCCAAGAAGGATGTGGGTGACGGGGGTGCTGACGGGTTCCCCGCCGTGGAGAACGTTTTCCTCATCTTCGGGAGACCGACGGTGGACATGTCCACCAGCCAGCGCAAGCACGAGCGGTACGAGGTCCTTGCTGCGGAGAAAGCCCCACCTTCCTTCCTCGATTGGTCGGAAGAGACCATCACCTTCGGCCGCGAGGATGACCCGAACCGCATCCCAAACCCGGGCCAGTACCCGCTGGTTGTCGACCCCGTCATCGGCAACTCCCGTCATCCCAAATCCTTCGTTGATGCAACTTCTTACGTGGACTAGTCTGGAGGAGACCGAAGATAGTTTGGATGGTATGAGAATACCTTGAACCACTAAGAGTAGAGTCTACCTGGTTTGACTTGCCACGAAGTAATTAGACCGATTAGTGTGCGAGATCTCAAAGGTTATGAGTCAGCCTTGAGATAGCATTATCTATAATGCTTTGAATGTTTTAGTGCTTGGTTCTTTACGGATCTTATTGGATCTTATGGTTCTTACTATTGAGTGTAGGTCTATATAATAGCGAATATTTTCATGCTTGTACTTGACTCCTAGAATAGGAAACCCGAGTGCTACCCTTCATAGGAAAAACCACCACTTTGTAATGCTTTGGAGGTTGTTGGCCTAAGGAACACTGAGATAACCCAAAGGAGGACAAGTCATCTATAAAAGCCAAGTATAAGGAGTATCAGAGTAATGCCTCCTCCTCCGAAGACGAAAAGGAAAACAATGCCATATGAGGTCTAGATTTTGGATAATCTACCTCATGCATTTTGGAATTAAGTTACTAACTTGGATTAGAGAGTACTCGAGTTGGAACCACCCACTACCTCGAAGTTGCTTGAATTTGAGAGAACATACAAGGAGTAAAGAATTCACGATGAGAGACCCTCAAGCATACCCAAGCAGAGACATGGAGATCAAGATCAACCTTACCTCAGAACAATTTCTAATTTCCAGAGATTTTGTTGTGTGCACAGTATTGAAAATGACCAGAAGGCAACTGCAATGAAGCTGAAGATGCTCGAAGCTCGCACACAACTTGAAGATGATCGGTACCTCTTATGTACCCAGTCAAGCTTAAATCTTGAGGACGAGATTCTTTTGAGGGGGGGAGTCTGTAACATCCCGGATTTTTCCGAAATGTTAATCTTTGCAAAAATGTGGATTTCAAAATTTTTCGTGCTTGATGAGTTTGCTAATAATCATAAGGTTGTCTTCTTGTGCCCTTTACAAAATTCCTAGTAATAAAATTTATTAAATTGCTTTGTGTGTTAAGGATAAATTCCATATTAGTGTGATTTGGTTCTTGATTGAAATTTTCTTGAATCTTGGAGTGTGGTTTATATTTGAAATCTAATTTCAAATATAAATCAAATGCTAATTGAACTAACTACCCTCTCTAGCTTTCTCGACCCGCCTAAGCCATCTTGAAGCTCTTTAATCTCTGAGTCGGTCTTCTAATCTTTCCGAGCCTAATCTCTTCAAAAGTGATCTGGAACTTCATAAATGAATTATAGAATTATTTTCCGACTCTTCGAATTGATCCTTTACTATTGATTCGATTTCGGGGAATACATTATAATTCAGTGGATTAAATATCTGAGAGCTCATTTGAGTTACGACAATGATTTCCGGCTTCTCAGATTAATACTTTGCTATTTAATTCGTTCCTGGAAAAATAGTCTAATTCGTTTGTTCCAATTCTACGAAATAAATTGTGACCAATTTATTTTGCGGGATAAAATGTTTTAGCCCAAAATCTTAACCCATCTAAGAACCCACTAGCTAACCTACCTCTAACCCTAACTACTTTCCTTAAATATCCCTCTCCACTTCTCTTTCCCTCTCCATCTCTCTCCCAAGCCGCCGCCACTCTCCTCTCTCTGCCTGCTTCTCAGTTCATCGAAGCAGCAGGCTGCAGCCATCTTCTCTGCACTCGACCCCTTCCTTTGTTCTTTTTTTTCCCACCAGAAGCTATCAACTTACTCGAGCAACCAATCCACCACCAGCAGCTGCAGCCCCAATCCTCTCTCTCTCTCCATCAGACTCTTTTCCTTCCACCCGAGATGCAAGCCACACTAATCCTTCTTTTCTCTTGTTTCACGCAAGATGCAAAGCAGCAGCCAGCAGCCATACCTCTGCTACCTTCTCCCCTGCGCTGCTTCTCAAATCATCAAGCAGCAATCCACCAGTCGTCTCCCCTGTTCCACTGCCAAGGGGAATTTTTTTCCCGAAATCCATCCGTCATCACCAGGGGGAAAACCCCAATCCAACCAGTCCGCCGCTGTTGGAGGAGAAGGAGAAGAGAGAGGGAGGCGCAGGAGGCGGGGAGGAGACCGGAACCACCGAGGACCCGAGGCCGCGCGCGTCGGGGACATCGACGCCGCCCGTGAACCAGAGGGTGGAGGCGAGCCTGAAGAGCGCCGCCGGCAGCCACGCCGACGCTGCCGTGCCGACTCACAGTGTACTCCGCGGTCGCCGCGCCCTACCGTCACCACCGAGCCAGGAAGCCACTGTCCGGGATGAGCTCGAGCATCACGAAGCCGACACCATGCCGCATGCTGCCGGGAACAACGACGCCGAGGCGAACCAAGGGGGCAGCAAGCTCGCTGTGACACAAGTATGCTTCTCCTACACCAAGCTGCTCCCTTGTACACCTCGCCCATCACCTGTTCGATGATATGCATGAACTACCAGTGGCCCCTGTTTAGCTTCCACTCCACCAAGCAAAGCACCAACGGCAACCACAAGCTGGAGATGGTGAACACCGGCATCGTGACGTGCTGAACCTGGCTGCCATCGACCACGCCCTCAACGTGTTCGTCGAAATGCCCGTTCGGTGACAACAAGTCCCTAGGTGAGCATGCCGTGTCCCTTCTCCTGCTTTGTGTGCTGGCCGTCGTGCCGCGGAGAAGAAACAGGCCAAGCCCGAGAGACCGAGTCGAACCTGTGCCTGCTTGCTTCGCGCCGCCGCGTGGACGCCGTCGCTTGTGTGCCGACCATCGAGTCGAGCCTTACGCCTGCAGGTGCCGCTGCCGTCGACCGCGTGCGTGCACCCCCGCTCGACTGTCACCTCTGTTTGTCCCAGCTGTCGTGTGCTCGCTGCGTTGAGTTGTGAGCACCGGCCGATCCCGGCCGCGCCGAGAGCACCATCCACCATGCGCTCGCCCGCGCGTGCACGAGCCCGGCCAAGCCGCTGTCCTCAGCCGTGTCCCGACCTTGTGTCGCGCGTAGTTCTGCCATGTCATGGTCGTGGACTCCCACACACCAGCACACACCCTCCCAGTTCGATGTTTTGTGCAAGAGCCAAAGCTGTCATGTGGACCACACGTACACACTCTCCTTTTCTTTTCCTTGCACCAGCTAAGCAGGATCCTCCCAGCCGCCTCCTTGTCTGCCTGTGATGGCCGGGCATCGGGCCGTGGGTGCCTTGTTTTCTCTGGGACGTAAGTGATCAAAGCTCCCTTGGCCGCAGCTGCACTTTTGCATGTCTACAACTTGCTGGACGTTTGGTGTATGAGCCATGAGCTTCACGAACATGCTATCTTTTTCCCTCTCTTGCACCGTCCAAGCCGCCGCCTTGCTTGCTTGTGTTGCCGGCCCACGAGCCCGCTGTGCCCAACCTCGAACCGTGCACACGCTTGTGCGCGCGTGAGCCGGGCCAAGCCGCCGCTCTGTCCATCTCGCCCAGAGTTCGCCGCCGAGGGCTTTTCTTTGCATGTGTGAGCACCATCTTGAACCCGTGCCCGAGCTTGCCCACACGCATGCACGTGACCAAGTACGCCGGTGCTGGCGCCCAAGCCAGCAACGCCGTCCTGCTTTGCTTCGCCCCCTGGAAACCTGTTGTCGCCGTTGTGCCGGATTCCGGCCAAAGGTCGCATCTTTCTGTGCCTTGATCGAAACCCTAGGCTTGCCTCACCGAGCATCCCAGTTTGCCGTCGCAAGCTCTGCACGCGTACCATCATCAAACTCATCGCTGAGGGCTTTTCTTTGGCCAGAACGTGCGCCCTGTTCTTCACATCGGCCCAGTGTACACGTCGACACGCGTACGCGAATCGCCACCATCGTCCCTAGCCGACCATCGTCGTGTGTACGCCGTGCCGAGTCGCCACTGTGGCCTAGTCGTCGGCCTGCACGCGTACGAGTCCACCTTCGGGAGGTAAGGCATGGTGTCGGCTTCGTGATGCTCGAGCTCATCCCGGACAGTGGCTTCCTGGCTCGGTGGTGACGGTAGGGCGCGGCGAGCGTGGAGTACACTGTGAGTCGGCACGGCAGCGTCGGCGTGGCTGCCGGCGGCGCTCTTCAGGCTCGCCTCCACCCTCTGGTTCACGGGCGGCGTCGATGCCCCGACGCGCGCGGCCTCGGGTCCTCGGTGGTTCCGGTCTCCTCCCCGCCTCCTGCGCCTCCCTCTCTCTTCTCCTTCTCCTCCAATAGCGGCGGACTGGTTGGATTGGGGTTTTCCCCCTGGTGATGACGGATGGATTTCGGGAAAAAAATTCCCCTTGGCAGTGGAACAGGGGAGACGACTGGTGGATTGCTGCTTGATGATTTGAGAAGCAGCGCAGGGGAGAAGGTAGCAGAGGTATGGCTGCTGGCTGCTGCTTTGCATCTTGCGTGAAACAAGAGAAAAGAAGGATTAGTGTGGCTTGCATCTCGGGTGGAAGGAGATGGAGAGAGAGAGAGGATTGGGGCTGCAGCTGCTGGTGGTGGATTGGTTGCTCGAGTAAGTTGAGAGCTTCTGGTGGGAAAAAAAAGAACAAAGGAAGGGGTCGAGTGCAGAGAAGATGGCTGCAGCTTGCTGCTTCGATGAACTGAGAAGCAGGCAGAGAGAGGAGAGTGGCGGCGGCTTGGGAGAGAGATGGAGAGGGAAAGAGAAGTGGAGAGGGGTATTTAAGGAAAGTAGTTAGGGTTAGAGGTAGGTTAGCTAGTGGGTTCTTAGATGGGCTAAGATTTCAAATATAAACCACACTCCAAGATTCAAGAAAATTTCAATCAAGAACCAAATCACACTAATATGGAATTTATCCTTAACACACAAAGCAATTTAATAAATTTTATTACTAGGAATTTTGGAAAGGGCACAAGAAGACAACCTTATGATTATTAGCAAACTCATCAAGCACGAAAAATTTTGAAATCCACATTTTTGCAAAGATTAACATTCCGGAAAAATCCGGGAGGCACCCTCAACATCCTGTACGCTCACACCTTGTGGTTGATGTGGATCGACCTGGACCAGCTGCGGCCCAGCAAGACACTGTTCCGTGGTGTTGCGCCAGGCAAGCGCGTCCAGCGTCTCGGGCAGATCGACCTGCCCGTCTGGTTCGGCACGCCGGACAATTTCCGCAAGGAGACCCTCACCTTCGAGGTGGTGGGGTTCCGGGGCGCGTACCACGCCATTCTCGGGCGTCCGTGCTACGCCAAGTTCATGGCGGTCCCGAACTACACATACCTCAAGATGAAGATGCCGGGGCCAAAAGGCGTCATCACGGTGGGCTCGTCGATCGAGCACGCGTTCGACTGCGACGTCGAATGCGTCGAGCATGCCGAGGCGCTCGCGCTCGATGAGTCGCTGGTAGCAGACATGGAGAAGCTGGCCAACGAGGGCCTCGACTCCCCCACCAAACACACCGGCAGTTTCGAGGCTGCCGAGCAGACCAAGGAGGTACCCCTCGACCCTCTCGCCCCTGAGGGCAAGGTGTTGAGGGTCAGTTCCACCCTCGATTTGAAATAGGAAGTGGTGCTCGTCGACTTTCTCCGCGCCAACGCAGACATCTTTGCGTGGAGCCCCTCGGACATGCCGGGCATTCCGAGGGAGGTCGCCGAGCACTCCCTTAACATCCTACCTCACTCCAGAGTTGTGCAACAGCGCCTGCGACACTTTGACGAAGAGAGACGCCAGGCGATTGGAGTGGAGCTGCGGAAGCTCCTAGAGGTCGGGTTCATCAAGGAAGTGTTCCACCCCGAGTGGCTAGCCAATCCTGTATTAGTTAAGAAAAAGAACGGGAAGTGGCTGATGTGTGTGGATTATACCGGTTTAAATAAAGCATGTCCCAAAGTTCCCTTTCCTTTGCCACGAATCGATCAAATCGTAGACTCTACCGCGGGGTGCGAGCTTTTAAGTTTCCTTGATGCCTACTCCGGTTACCACCAAATAAAGATGAGAGAGTCCAACCAGCTCATGACTTCTTTTATCACACCATTCTGCATGTTTTGCTACGTAACAATGCCATTTGGTCTTCGAAACGCCGGGGCTACATACCAGCGATGTATGCAACATGTTTTCGGAGATCACATCGGGCGGACCGTGGAGGCATACATAGATGACATTGTCGTCAAGACCAGGAAGGCGGACGACCTGGTTAACGACCTGCGTGTGGTGTTCGACTGCCTGCGGGCGAACGGGGTCAAGTTAAACCCCGAGAAGTGCGTCTTCGGGGTGCCTCGCGGCATGCTATTGGGTTTCATTGTCTCCCAGCGAGGCATTGAAACCAACCCTGAGAAGGTTTCGGCCCTCGACTGGATGGGGCCAATCCGGGACCTAAAAGGGGTGGAAAAGGTGTTGGGTTGCCTGGCGGCTTTGAGCCGATTTATCTCGCGCCTCGGCGAGAAAGGCTTGCCCCTCTACCGACTCCTGAAGAAGCACGAGCACTTTTCCTGGACCGTCGAGGCCTAGGAAGCCCTCGACAAGCTGAAGGCAACGCTCGCGCACACGTCAATCCTCACGCTGCCCTGAGACGGCGAGCCTCTGTACCTTTACGTCACGGCGACCACCCAGGTGGTTAGCGTGGTCATCGTTGTGGAGAGAACAGAGGAGGGTCACGCCCTACCAGTCCAAAGACCGGTGTACTACATCAGTGAGGTACTGTCCGAGGCCAAAGCGCGATACCCACAGATCGAAAAGCTGCTCTATGCGGTGGTGCTCGCGCGGCGCAAGCTACGGCACTACTTCGAGGCCCATCCGGTCACTGTGGTCTCATCTTTCCCATTGGGAGAGATAGTCTGCAACTCGGATGCCTCGGGTAGAATCGCGAAGTGGTCCGCGGAGCTCATGGGTGAAACCCTCACCTACGCGCCGTGCAAGGCAATCAAGTCTCAGATCCTGGTGGACTTCTGAGAGCCATGTGTGGTTCGAGGACCGGTGGATGGTCGCTTCCTGGTGTGATGAGTGATTGACAACGTTGTGTGGACTTATACTTGGCTAAGTATTGCAGGTGCAGGTTGCGGCTTGACTGGTGTTGGTGCAGGTGAAGAACAAGCGCGAAAGGTCGTCGCCGGTGAGGCCTCCAGGTGTGGAGAAGACAAGTTGGCTTGGTTCGAGGGACTTGCTCATGCTTAGGACTTTGCTCATGAGAGAGTGATTTTTCGTAAAAATTCTCAATTCTATCTTAGCTTTACCCAATGGTTGTGAAACTTGGTGATCATGTAGTTGATGTTCATACGAAGCTGTAGAGTATCTAACTTGCTCATTTGAATATGTGTAGCATCTTGTGATGAATTTTGTCTATTTGAGAAGCTCTAGTTGCATCTTTTCCAAATTTGTGCCTTGATTCATGCATTGGCAACAAGGGGGAGAAATGTTGGTGGAGAAAAGTTGCATTACATCCCTAGAACATATCCCAATAGTCAAGGGGGAGCTTGTGCATTTCTTTTGCATTTTTGGCTTTTGGGGGTGAGCTTCTGCCGAGTTTAATCGGTCTGACCGGTTTTTGGAACCAGCCTGACCGGTTTGTGCCCAGTGCTGGCACATGTTCAAGGGGAGTATGCATATGTGCAGTGGGAGCTCTTGTGTGTTTTGAGCCTTGCTTTGGTGGTTTGTGCTCTTTGCTTGAGCTTGTTTTTGACTCGGTTGTGTCGAGTCGTTGCCCTTGCCTAAGGGGACCGAGTCTTTCCTCTTTCAAGTGATCTTGCACTTTGCCTTTGTTTGGCTTTCGATCGCTTATTTGAGTTTCTTTTAGTCGTTGTTGACGCGAAAATAGGACATCACCTCCAAGCGCAGCACACGTGACTCCCCGGTCTGTAGTGAGGCGTGCCAGCCAATCTGACCTGTTGATTGACAATGGAAAAGATTAGGGATCGGCTAGAGAACCGTTGGCCTTGTAGCGACACGTGTACCAGCCAATCGGCCGATACAGGTAAAAGCGGGATCGGCCGGCTCGAGAGCGACCGAAGCGCGGGTGTGTGAATAGATGGATCGGCTGGATCCGCCGATCGTGACGTCAGCACTCGAGTAGGTCGGAATCGGCTGCGATGTTAGAAGCTGATAGGATCTAGATCGAGTGGATGATAAAGATAATAGCTAAAAACCACAAGAATTGGTACGAAAACTTGCAGATCTAGCTAATATCGGTAAGGGTGAATAAAGAACTAGACGAAACATCAGCGATGCGCCCGGAGGTTAAAGCCTAGGATTATTCGGTAAAACGGTACTCACAAGCTTGCCGGAGGTCAGTTGATGCAGCCCGACAAACTCGAAGCACGACGTTGTAGAAAAAAGAAAATCGCAATGGCGAAGTCGCCGAAAAGTAGATGCTGTAAAGGTAGATGCTATAAAGTAGATGCAGTAAAGTAAAGGGTTTGCCCGGAGGCGGTTTGTTTGGTATTGGTGTGTACAGATTTTCCGACCACGCAGGGTCGCTATTTATATCCCGAGGACAACCCCAACTCCTAGCCGATCACGGCACTGTTTACTTGTATCTAAAGACAAAAAACTACTAAAAATAGAAAAGGACTCTCGCAGGAGTCAAAACTTCCTAAAACTGACTCTTTGACCCGCCTTCACCATGCTTTCCTTCTGGCGTATCTCCTTGATTACCGCCTTCTTTCTCTCCATCGGCCGATCCTCTAGTTATTCATCGGCCGATCATTCTGACCCGCTGGCCCACTAATGGAGTCAAACTCCTTTTGACCATCGGCGGACCCTGTTGACCACCTTTTTTCTTTCTCTAATCGGCTGATTGCACTCTGTTCTCATCGGCTACTCTTCCTTATCCTTTTTGACTTGATTTTTTTTCCAAAAAACGGTGTGAACACATGCCCCCAGTTTCGGAGTACATAATCTTTTGCTTCGAAATTTCCTCGAATCCGTTATCTTCTTTGATTCGATGTCGGCCGTGGAATCTCAACAAATCTTCAGGGACCATAAATACATCTGCCTCGGCTCCTCTTTTCTTCCTAAATCTTGTTGCTCCGAACAACTCGATCTTTTAAGCGATGAACCCTAAGCTCCAAAGCTTCCGCTAATCCATGGCATCCTCAAGTTCCGCTGGAGGTTCTCGCTCTGCTTCTGCACTCCCGAAGGCATCTCTTTCTTCAGTTCCCTCGGTATTTTCTTTCGATCTTTTGCTTTATTTGTTCCCTAAATACTGCCGTTCCGCTTTGCCTGAAGCCTAGATTTATCCATCTCTCCAGGAACTTAGATCCCATCTCACCATTCCTGTTGATGATAAGCCCGGGCTCACTTTCCTTGGACCAATGGGTGATACTGACCCCATTGAGATGATCAACTTTGAAACCGGCCGAATCCCCTTCAAGCATGCTTCTCTGAATTTGACCGATTGGGACGGTTGCTTTAGGTCTTGGACAGGTTATGTCAAAGGGTGGAGAGATTGGTACCTCAGAGTTTCTGCGAAGAACAAGGGATCTTGGGAACAATATAAAATCAGCCAATGCATCACTTTATCTCTGTCTGAGATGTCCCGGAATGAATCCCTTCTGATAGCTGCTTCTTAATTTTGGTCTGATGCGCTTAATGCTTTCTTGTTCGGCCATGGGCCGATGGCTCCAACCTTGGCCGATGTCCTCGTGCTGACTGGTCTAGATATTTCCTCCCTAGATACCCTCTTTAGCCACTGTAATGACAAACTTTCTCACCAGTTGAAGACCAAGAACATAGGTGGATGGTCTGGCTATATCACTGAGCACAAGAAAGAAGGAACCGTGGGACAGAGGGAACATGTTGCTTTCCTGAATATGTGGCTTGAGAAATTTGTCTTCTGTGGCAAAACTTTTGGCCCTACTGCCAATTATCAGATAGTGGCTGAGCAGTTGGCTGCTGGCAATTGCATCCCTCTTGGAAAATACCTTTCAGTTGCGGTTTACCATCTCCTTCATCAAGTAGCAGTTAGCTTGTCAACCAATTCTCCCATAGGTACTCCAGGAGGTCCCTGGTGGTTTATCAACATGTGGCTAAACCTTCATCTTCGAGATAGGTTGGAGCAGAATATTTTTACCAAGACTTTCCCAGGAGATCAACCAGATGGTGTTCCAATCGTGAGGCGCCGATGTATGAATTTTGGAGAAGCTGTTTCTGTCTTTCTAGGACACAAAAGAACTCCTTCTCGTATAGCAGAACACTTCAGAAGTTTCTACCTCAGCTTCAATCCAGATTCCATTATCTAGTTTGCATATAGAGACGATGAGACCTACTTTGAGACCACATTCAGCTTTGATGATATCCACAAGGACGACGAAGATAGGATTGTTTTTGTAGAAATCATCAAACCGGGGCTTCTCCCTTCTTTTGTTTTTGGAAAGGATCAATTGGCCACCTACGAATTTTTAAACCCCTCAGTATGTGCGCGTCAGCTGGGGTTTAGTCAATTGCCGATTGGCCTTTACTTCTCTGATTTGATTAAGCCACGGGAGATCATTCCTAGTGGTACTTGTTATCAGCGCCTTTTGGATCGGGTTCCTGATTCTGCCACTATTGATCGTGATTCTTAGAGATTTTCTGGCTTTTCTTCCCCCCTTTTTAACATCTGGTGGGCAGAATGGTGCGAACACCTTTTCTGCGTTTCCCCAAGAATCTATTGTGAGCAATTGGATCCTGATTATGTGGTATCGGTTGATGAGATACTCCTCTTGTCTGGTTACTTTACGCATTTGCTTGACTATACCCAGATTTGTTATATCTTCTTTTCCTTTTCAGCCTGAAACTACAGAGCCCCCTGTTGTCAGCAAAAGTGGCAAGCCGATTCAATATTGGCCACCAAGACGGGCACCATATATCGGCCATAAAGCTCCTTCGATCTCCTCAGTCATGCAGGGTCCTAGAGTCAATCCTATTCCGGATAACTTACCTTTGTCGACGCTCAAGAGGAAAGGTGGATCTAGCAAAACTCTTGCCCGTAAAACAAAGAGGAAAGTTGACACTGTGGTTGTTGATGCTTCTGATATGGCCAGAGTACTAGCAAGCGCTTTCAAGGTACTGACTTCTGTCCTTTCCCTTTTTTCTTTTCTTTATTTTTCTGATTGATCATTCCCCTCTTCTGTCCAGTCTTCAAGCCAGTCAACACAGACTGGTAATGTTGATCCCGCTCAGAATCCAGTGCTGGATCCAATTCAAGAAACTCTAATTGATGATATCTTAGTTGAACCGTCTGAGCAAACTGAACCAGATAAAACTATGGAGAGCCTGGTTGATGACCCCCTGATTTCATCAATTGAGCAACCTGATATTCAGAGGATCAGTGTATCAGATGCTCTTGTTAATCAGCCTCGTCATTCTCCTGAACAAGCCGATCTTCAATTTGAACAACCAGCTGAGGTACGATCTTCATTAGTTATTACTTTATTGCTCTCATCCTCTAACTCTTCATCTTTGTTCCAGGATATTGTCAAAACATCAACTGAGGTTCATGATAAATCTTTAGGTGATCTTCAACAAGATACTGGTGACCAACCACAGTTGCCGATTGTTGAAGTCTCTGAATTATCATCGGCTGAAAACCCAACTGCCTAGATTCGAGCAACGTCTTCTGCTGTAGAGGTAAACCTCCTGGTTTCTTTAAACTTCTTCTTCATCTCTATTTTGCTTATTTACACTTCCTCTGCAGGTTTCAACAACTTCATCCCTTATTGCTCGGAGTGGATTAGTAACCGTTCTTCCTGATGACGTGAAAGCCAAGCTTATAGAAATGCTTCCGCTGCTGAACCGGGATATCGGCCAACTCGTACAAGATGCCGAGCCGATCAGGGCTATCTTCAAGCAAATCCAAGGCCAGTTGCCTAGAGACCTTAAGGCGAAGATGCTTCAGGTTGCTTTCATTGAGAATCGGCAGCTCATAGTCCAAGAAGCTCAAGATCGGCTGGAGGAAAGGCGGCATCAAGAGCAACTTACTCAGGATAGGGAGAAGTTGGACAACAGCATGGCCGATCTTGATAATAGGATTGAATTCCTAGCTTCTTCTCGTCCTAATATCGTCAGTAGTATTGATCGTTTGAAGAAGCGTCGTGCTGAGTTGATGAAAGAGCTTAGTCAGGTCGATTAGGACTTAACCGCTGAAGAGTAGAAGCTTGCAGACCTTCCAGGCACCATAACCATTATGCAAGAATGGAGGGACTCCATCGCACAGCAAACCCAAGCTCTTCGCGAACTAGAGCAGCCGATTCCTGGTTCAACCGATGCCGATCGTCAGGAGATAGAAGCGGTTGACCAGCTGCGCCTGGATCTCATCAATGCCATCCATTTTCTAAGCATAGTTTAAACTTTATTTGTAATTTTGTGAACTATGATTGGCCTTTTCTTGGCCAACTCCCAACGCTCCGTATTAATTGCTTTGACCGAACATTCCAATCGGTCTTTATATATCGCGGGTCTTTTTTAGTTCTATCATCTTTCTTTTGTAATGGCTTCTTCTTCTTCCTCCTCTGTGAACCAGGTTGGTTTCTTCTTTCTTTTCCTTGTTCTAACGATCTCTTTTTCCTGATGTCTCTTCTTTTCTCAGTCTCCAAATCGTGATACTATGGAGAAGATCGTCTCGAACATCAACGCCTTTGGTGCAAATCGGCCAAACCATCCATCTAGACAAGAATGCGGTCTCCGTTTGGTGATTGCCAACAAGGAGGAGAAGTTGGAAGTACTCGAAGCCAGGAGGATAGCTCTCCTACAAGAATTGGACCGTGTAGGTGAAGAAATAGCTCAAGTTAGGGTGGAGCTAGATAAGGCCAAGAGCCTCCTCTAAATCTTGATGTACTTATCAGCCGATGCAATCGGCTTTTTATGAATGAAAATCACCACCCCTTGATTGATATCTAATTTAATGCACCATCTTCCAGCGATGACTTTCCACCCATATTTGTAGGTGCTGCTTTTACGATCTGGTTCAACTTCTCTGCTATAAAATGTAGTCTACTCCTTATACAGCACCATAATCTTCTGACTATGAACCAGACCAAATTTCCATTAGGAATAAGAGGCAAGCCTCTTTTAGAGTGCCTTCAGGAAAATGCTACTATCTCCACTCCTTGACAAGTTTCTCTTTGAAGATTTCTTGTATCCTAATGATGCATCAAAGCTTGTCGTTGTCGCTGGAAATGTTGAGAGAAGGGAATCCAGATAGTCTCCTCTTCTGGAGTACATTGTAGGGCCATACATCATTATTCAATACTCTTTCAAAACCAACCCCTGATTTTTGGGAAACGTATCACTGCATGCCTGCTCACTGTCCAGTCTGAGACTTTCACAGGGAAACTGTTCTTGCTTTGACTGCATCGGATGCTCTTCATTTCCCCTTTTTCAATTCCCTCTTGTAGTTATCCCTTCTGCCATTTGGGGCTATAAATAGGCCTGAAGCTCGACGGAGAAAACTTACTCTCATCGGCCATGTCTCAACCAACTCAGATAGATTACAGACTCTTGCTATATGACTGTTCCCTTCTCCTTTTTCTCCTTCATAGCTAGAAGAATCCTTGTGAAGCAGTGTAGTGACCCCTCTTCTTCTTTGCCTCCTTTTGAAAATCCAGGAGGCATTATAGCTAGAAGAATCCATGTGAGGATCTGGCTTCGGGGGAAGAACACAGGTAGGGTGTCTTGCTACACATTTATTAGAGGAAGAGCGTGCCGAAAGAACAGCCACCTTGGTCATCAACTCGGGCTCCTTTTGGCGGAAGATTGCAGAATCTGGCGAAGATCTTAGTCTTCCGTTTCCTCTTCGTTTGTGCCCTTCTCTCATCGATTCAATATCCTCATCATACTGGAGATTATGAGAACGCACCCTTTGTAACTTCTTGAGAGTGTATGTAATCCGTAGATCTGAGTTGTAATATCATTGTTGTACTCCAAGACAAGGGAAATGAAAATTACATTCATTTTGTTCTGAAGGCGATACATGTATCGGCTATAACCGAATATATAAATTTTGTACATCGGTTTTACATTTTTTGCACTAAAGGCGATTCTTTACAGATATCGGCTATTCTTTACCAGAAACGATTACATTTGCAATCGGCTGTAGCTCGAAAACTTAATCGGCCGATAGGCACGATAAGGCAATCGGCTTGTACAACTGTCGATATACTTGGGTGACCAATCCATCGGCTGCTGTAACTCTGAGCCCAAGCTTCCTTTCGTCTTCAATGAACTGATCCATTAAATCTTGTCATCAGAGCCGACTGCTTGAATCGGCTTTAGTCCGAAATCGGACACTTTGAGATACTTGGTATCCCATGCTTTTCCAGATATGCAGCTCACCCGATCATAAGTCAATCCTTGTGCTTCTGTAGCTGCTACTGTCAAGGAGGTTTCTCCTTGGACCACTTCCACTGAATCTCCGATCCATTGGATGATGCATTGATGCATTGTAGATGGTATGCAACAATTGGCATGTATCCAATCCCGACCCAGCAGTAGATTATAAGATCCCATCCCTTTGATGACAAAGAAAGCGGTCGGAAGGGTCTTACTGCCGATGGTGAGCTCCACGCAGATTGCTCCTTGAACCAGAGAGATGTTGGCTTCGAAGTCCACCAACATCATGTCGGTTTGGGTCAAGTCTTCATCAGATTTCCCAATCTTGAGCAGCATGGAGTACGGCATCAGGTTGACTGCTGCTCCTCCATCCACAAGCATCTTGGTGACTGGCTTCCCGTTGACAAATCCTTTGAGAAACAAAGCCTTCAAATGTTGTCTTTTCTCATCTTCTGGTTTCTCAAAGATAGCTTGTCTAGGTTCCAGTGTTAGCTGAGCCATGCCAAGCTCTTCATCAGATAGATCCGAATTGACTGGAGCCATGAACTCTTTTGGTAGAAAGACAACCATATTTATATCACCCAGTGGTTTGTCATCTTTCTCATCATCGGCTTTAGGCTTTGGGCGCCAAACTTTAGACCGAATCTTCTTCTTGTCCAGCACATGTCTCTCTGCTTCTTCATGCTGTTCTAGCTGACGTAGGCACTGGACTCTCCTCTTCTGGGACTTGGTCAAGCCATCTGGACACCACTGTGGATTGGGCTTCTTACGTGTTTGGCTTGACCTTTCATCATCCAATTGCAATGTGCGTCGTTGTTCAGGAGCTCGGCACATGATATCTTCATCAGGGACCAAAGAATCGGCCATCTCTTCCAGCCGATTGTTTGACTCTTCATTGACTCGGCCTCCCAACCGATCATGAATACTGGCCTTGCCCCCTAGCCGATCGTGGACGCTGGCTTTGCCCCCCAGCTGATCGTGGACTGAGACCCGTTGATTGTTGAATTCATGATGATCTTTGGCTGCAGATCTTCCGTCATTAAAGCAAACCCTTTTGGATGAGTTGCTATTATTGTAAGCCCCGTTACACTCTGGACAGTTTTCTACCATTGGTAGCTTGATTCCTTCTTCCCAGCAGTACTTGAAGAACGGACATCTCCAATGTCCTTCATTACGCTGTGCCCACTCTTCTCTTCCCCTTGCTTTCTCTTGTTGACGCTGGAACTTGTTGATCAGCATCTGGGACGTGACAGGTCGGCGTGGCTTTAAGTCTCCCTCTTCAAGTAGTAACCCTTTTCCTTTGACATCGGCAGCGGTTACTTGTACTTTGGGATCGATGGCCCCTTTATTTTGAGCCAAATCAGATGTCAGCAACTTAACTCGTGACGTGTCTTTACTAGACACTTCAACCGTGTTAGTTGGGAAGGGGTGCTGATCAATCTTCATCGGCTTTTCAGCTTTGACAGGAGTTTCAAATTTAAGCCTTCCTTTTTCAATAGCTGATTGAATCTGTTGTCTGAAGATCTTGCAATCATTGGTGTCGTGTGATGTTGCATTGTGCCACTTGCAATACTTCATCCTCTTCAGCTCTTCTGCAGATGGTATGGTATGGAACTGGGAGAGCTTAATCTGCCCTTGCTGAAGCAACAGATCAAATATCTTATCGGCCTTAGTGATATCAAAGCCGAATTTCTCTGGTTCTTTCTTGCCAAAGGGACATGACACTGTCTTCTTGCCTTTGACCCACTTTGCAGGCCCTATCATATTATCTTCATCTTCTGAATTAGAGTAATCCACATAGGATACCTTCTTCTGAAAGTTTCTTCTAGGCTCGTAGGACTTTGCAGTTTCTTGACTCATTCAACTGACCAATTGGCTGAGACTCTCGAAGTCATGTGATGCATATTTCTCCCTCAAGGTTGGCAAGAAACCTTGGAAAGCCAACTCAGCCAGTTGTTTGTCTCCCAGATTCAAACTATAGCATTTGTTTCTGACCTCTCTGAATCTTTGAACGAATCCAACAACTGTTTCATCGTTCCTTTACTTGAGTCTGGTCAGATCAGTAATCTTCATCTCATGGATGCCAAAGAAGAAGTAATTATGGAATTGCTGTTCCAAATCGGACCACTTGATGATAGAGTTGGCTGGCAGTGATGTGAACCATGAGAATGCTGGCCCTAATAGAGATGAAGAGAACAAACGTATCTTGAGTGCATCAATGTTCCCTGCTTCTCCACATTGGATGATGAATCGAGTGATGTGCTCCATAGTGGATGTTTCATCTTGCCCAGAGAACTTGGTGAAGTCTGGCACCTTGAATCTTGGAGGGAACGATATCTGATCATAGCCAGATGGATACGGTGTCCTGTACATGCAGGATTGCTGTTTGGGTTTCATCCCATATTGCTTCTGCAGCATCTCCGAGAAGTGGTCGATCAACTTCTGCTTCATGTGAGACTTCAATTCAGCAGATGCTTGTTCAATTGCTTGTATCTCAGCTGGAGTTTCTGGAGGTTGTTCTTCTAAGCTTCTTGGCTGTGGATTTGGTACCATTGATGTACCTGCTCCAGAAGAACCTAGCACATTTGTAACAGGTGGAGTCTGCCCGATCGGCTGACCAGCCGATGGAGTTGGCTGCTGCAAATTCGATTGGCTTGAGATAGCCAATTGATTTAGAAGTGTTTGCAGTAGTTGTGCAGAATCCACTTGTGGAATTACTGGCTGCCCTGTTACCCCTTGGTTGATCGGCTGCTGAGGCGATGATCTTGTATGAGACACTGTGTTGGCTTGGGTTAAGACAGGCTGCATTGGTGCTGATTGCTGTAACGAGGCAGTCTGTACGGGCATCCCCAATGTTGGCTGCTGTAGTGGAGCAGTTTGCACGGGCATCCCAAGTATCGGCTGTTGAGCCGATCTCTGAGGTGGAACAGGAGTCGGTCTTTGAGGTGGAACGGGAGCTCTTTTCTCTGTTGGTATGACCATATAGCCTGAGCTGGACTGATCTCGACTCTTTCAAAAGCTTTGCTCCCATGATTGAAATAGACGAACTCTACTCCATCCCCATTCATGTGCACAGTCCCTGGAGTAACCCCAAACATGGCTTGATAAGACTGTGGGTACTTCACTTCTGGAATTTCCTCAGGCTGAGGCTCAAAGAAATTTGAGATGTTAGTCTCAAAATGATCACGGGGTAAATCCCATCCTACAAGCTTCCCATCTTGATTCCTCATGGGAGGATACTTTTGATTTTGCACTGGAAATGCTTGATCTTGGGCATTGGACTGTACTTCATGTGTTTAAATCACAGGCGTGGTAACAGCAGGATCTTTGGCTTTTTCCCCAACACCTTGGTTCTGAATCGGCTGAGAGTCCGACGAAGAACCAGTAACAACATGTGGAGATGATGTAACCCTTACCGTTGGATCATCAATCGGCGGGGTGGCCGATTGGTCGTGTTGGAACGTTGGAGGAGTTCGATTTGGTTGAATATATGCAGGTCCCAGATATCCTCCTTCTGCTCCCTTCTTGAGTGCATTAATTATGGCATTCTGAATAGTATTTGCGAAAACCTTAGATTGATCAATCATTGTTTGATGCATCACCTTGGTCATCATGTCTTGAAGCCTTTCAGGATCGGCTGAGAAGGTGACTAGCTTAGGTGTTGGCAAAGGATTCTTCTTGAAGACTCCACCTTTAGTCTGATCGTATGATGCCAGGCAAAGCTCTTCATAATACTTCATGTGAGCTTCGAACTCAGCTTTGTCTGTATCTTTCAGCTGATCCTTGGTGATCGCTTAAACATTTTCTGGATGAACCTTAGAAGGACCAGTCTTCGTAGGCTTCGTCATTGTTGACTTTTTCGAGTCCCACTGGGTGTGCCAAAAGTGTGTTGACGCGAAAATAGGACGTCACCTCCGCGCGCAGCACACGTGACTCCCTGGTCTGTAGCGAGGTGTGCCAGCCAATCTGACCTGTAGATTGACAATGGAAAAGATTAGGGATCGGCTAGAGAACCGATGGCCTTGTAGCGACATGTGTACCAGCCAATCGGTCGATACAGGTAAAAGCGGGATCGGCCGGCTCGAGAGCGACCGAAGCGCGGGTGCGTGAATAGATGGATCGGCTGGATCGGCCAATCGTGACGTCAACACTCGAGTAGGTCGGAATCGACTGCGATGTTAGAAGCTGATAGGATCTAGATCGAGTGGATGATAAAGATAATAGCTAAAAACCACAAGAATTGGTACGAAAACTTGCAGATCTAGCTAATATCGGTAAGGGGTGAATAAAGAACTAGACGAAACCTCAGCGATGCGCCCGGAGGTTAAAGCCTAGGATTATTCGGTAAAACGGTACTCACAAGCTTACCGGAGGTCAGTTGATGCAGCCCGACGAACTCGAAGCACGGCGTTGTAGAAAAAAGAAAATCACAATGGCGAAGTCACCGAAAAGTAGATGCTGTAAAGGTAGATGCTGTAAAGTAGATGCAGTAAAGTAAAGGGTTTGCCCGGAGGCAGTTTGTTTGATATTGATGTGTACAAATTTTCTGACCACGTAGGGTCGCTATTTATATCCCGAGGACAACCCCGACTCCTAGCCGATCACGGCACTGTTTACTTGTATCTAAAGACAAAAAACTACTAAAAATAGAAAAGGACTCTCGCAGGAGTCGAAACTTCCTAAAACTGACTCTTTGACCCATCGCCAATCGTGGATTGACCTGCCTCCACCATGCTTTCCTTCTGGCGTATCTCCTTGATTACCGCCTTCTTTCTGTCCATCGGCCGATCCTCTAGTTATTCATCGGCCGATCGTTCTGACCCGCTGGCCCACTAATGGAGTCAAACTCCTTTTGACCATCGGCGGACCCTGTTGACCACCCTTTTTCTTTCTCTAATCGGCCGATTGCACTCTGTTCTCATCGGCTACTCTTCCTTATCCTTTTTGACTTGATTTTTTTCCAAAAAACAATGTCAACAGTCGTTTCTTTTCTTTTCCTTTTCTCTCTGGTTACCAAATATGTGTGTTGTCAATGCACTCATCAAGGGGGAGATTGAGAGCCATGTGTGGTTCGAGGACCGGTGGATGGTTGCTTCCTGGTGTGATGAGTGATTGACAACGTTGTGTGGACTGATACTTGGCTAAGTATTGCAGGTGCAAGTTGCAGCTGACTGGTGTTGGTGCAGGTGAAGAACAAGCGCAAAAGGTCGCTGCCGGTGAGGCGTCCAGGTGTGGAGATGACAAGTAGGCTTGGTTCGAGGGACCCGGTGGCCAGCGGGGTCAAGTGCGGGCCGCATGGTGGCAAGAACAACAAGATGAAGTCATGGGCGGTCTCTTGGTTGAGCCTCAAAACCAAGGTCAAGCCGGGACTTCGTGGGAGCCGAGTCATGAGTGGTGATTGGCGGAGGCTACATCAAGTTCGAGGGGTTTGCAGTGGTTCACCAGAAAACCACTGGGTTACTCGGCTGAGCCACAAAGCCGAGGTCGAAGACCGGGCGTGCCTGTCAGGCCAAAACCGGTCTGGCCGGTTTGTGAAACCGGTCTGACCGGTTTGGGATCGCAGGGTGCCGGGAAGCTTCGAAGCGGAGGACACGCGTCGGGATCGCAAGGCTTGCGTCGAGGCTAAGCGAAGTGCTGTCACCGGGCATCCGTCCGATGGTGATACGACGACAATTTCCCAAAGTGCCCTTGGTGGGTGTGTATCCTAGTTTAAGTAATAGGGGTAGTTTCGTCTTTCGACTAACCTCCATATAACCCAAGTGGTGAGAGGATGGCAGCCATCTCTTGGAACCCTGGCTCATTTTTCCTTTGCTATTTTTTCCTACCTATTGTCCTTAGGATTTCTAGGACTAGCTTGAGAGCTTCATGGTGAGATCTTGAGAGAGGGATGGATGATCAGGAGGCAAGCTAGACCTTCTATGAACCTTCATGGTATGTATAGATGATTCGGCGTGGTTCCTCAAGGCTTGATTGTGTCTCCCCCGTTTTCTCTTTTTGATGATTTTCGGAGCTTCTCTTGGGATTTTTCGTGGTGAAGTTTTGGGGGCGTTTCTTTGAGGGATTCTTGTTGGAGGTCACATATGAGGACCTTGTGCCTCTTTGCTTGGTGACTTTGCTCCAGCAATCCCTCCGAAACGGCTTCGATTTGGTGGTTTTCGGTGGAGTTCGTTTAGAGGTGTTCTTGAGGGTTGACTTCCGATTCCTCTTGATTGAGTAGGTTTTGGGGACCGAGCTTCTAGCCAGAGGTAGCCCACGAGGTACCCCAGCTATCCCCAAAGTCTCACTTCAATCCGTGGAACGAATCGGGAGATCGACCGAGGTGAAGGTTGAGTTTTTCCCGCGGGCTGAGTTCTTCCCGACTGTCCAGGCAAAACCGGCCTGACTGGTTTCCCAAACCGATCTGACCGGTTTAGCCCCAGTGGGCTGTCGTGAGGAGTTTTTGAATAGGGGTGTATCTTTCATGCTATGGCTTTTCTTGTTCAAAGGTTGAAGGGTTCTTGAGGTGGTTTGGCTTGGTTTGGTCTCGAAGGTCTTTTGGGGATTTCCTGGACAAAACCGGCCTGACCGGTTTGCCAAACTGGCCTGACTGGTTTCCCCTGCTTGTGAGAGGCTAAGTCCCAGAAGATCAGTCTGACCGGTTTCAGAAACCGGCCTGACTGGTTTTGGCTTCCAGCAGCTGTTTCGAGTTGTTTTCCGCTGCGTGTTTTGAGTGTCTGTTGGTTGGATCTTGCTCCTAGGTCCAGTAGCACTCCAGTGGCTATGTGGATTTGGCAAGAGAAGTTTGCAGAGGTATCCGAGTGATCTTGGGTTCATAGGATGAATTCTTGAAGTAGAATTTTTATCAGCTCCCATTCACTCCCCCCCTCTCTGGTTCACCGTTCCGGTCCTTCAAGTGGTATCAGAGCCGGTTACGGGTCTTTATTGACTCTAACTATTCTAAGATCCAAAGATGGCATAACAGGAATGGGGATTGGGTCCTCCGCACTTCGTTGGAAAGAACTACCAGATGTGGCAGAGACGGATGGCTGCGTTCCTCCGTGGCAAGGGTCAGATCCTTTGGGATATTACGGTGAACACAACTTATGTTCATCCGATTAACTTCCTTGCTCCGGGATCGAGGGACATGTTCGACGCCAACAACAAGGCGGTCGACTACTTGTTTCGTGCTCTGTGTCAATCCGAATTTGATCGGGTTCAGACAGAGGACCTAGCTTGTAGGATTTGGGAGCAGTTGAAGGATGCTCATGCTAGGAATGCTCAGGTTCAGGCTCAGATGTATGCGACTTACCGAAGAGAGTACGAGAACTTCACTCATCTCCCTGGTGAGTCCATTGATGCCTTGTTCCAGCGGTTTACGGTTGTGGTGAACAACATGAGAGCCAATGTGGCCGTGCTCCCATACGATGATCATGATAGAGCCATGAAGCTCTTGCACTCGCTGGATCGTACAGTATGGGACGGAAAGGTCGAGGCTATTCTTGAGTCTGAGAAGTTTGACACCCTGACCGTGAACGAGCGTTTCTCGAAGCTCAAGTCGGCTGAGTTAGACCGTGGTATGACAGCCAAGATCGAGAGCCCGACTGACTCTCATAGTCTTGCTCTCGTCAGTGACAAAAATGCTAAGTCTAACGCTAACCGGCTAGACCGGTCTGGGCTGCTCGTACAGCGAAACCGGTCAGACCGGTTCCAAAACCGGTCAGACCGGTTTGGAGGCAGTAGGGAGACCAGTTTGGTTTTCGTGCTCGTGATGAGGCTCGGTTCAGGTCCTTTGGTCGTGGTGCAGATGTTTGGCTTGGGGAGTCTGGTGGTGGTCAGTTTGCTAGACGTTCTCCACCTCATGCTCAATACGATGGTGGGAGGAATCGTAGCTTTGAGACAGAGAGGAGGAACGGTCCACGGTCTTCCTTTCGTGGCTTTCGTTCTCCTCCAGCGAGACAGGGGTGGTTCCCTAGTGGTGGTTCCCGTGGTGGCTTTCGTGGTGGTAACTTTGATAGGTGTGATGATTTGGTTTGTGCTAACCCCACTTTGGAGCAAATGGCTCGGCACTGGTTTTACT
This sequence comes from Cenchrus fungigraminus, assembly GCA_036936925.1. NCBI lineage: Eukaryota > Viridiplantae > Streptophyta > Magnoliopsida > Poales > Poaceae > Cenchrus > Cenchrus fungigraminus. The sequence goes on from CM072770.1 coordinate 74,640,060, forward strand.
CTTTTGGTACTAACCTCGGTGCTGAGTCGTTTGTTCACTCACGTGCTCGTTTTTAAATTTCAGGTGGGAGACTTGAGGAACATTTGGTTGATTGACTCCGGTGGCTCGAGGCACATGACCGGAGACAAGGGGTGGTTCTCAAGTCTCGTCCCGGTGGTGTCCAAGACATACATCACCTTTGGGGACAATGGGCGAGGGTGTGTGCTTTCAGAAGGTGAGATTAAGTTGGACAAGTTCGAGGTTAGGTCTGCCGATGCCATTTTCTTTGGTTACGTGTCTCATTCTAGAGCCTTTCGAGTGCTCAATCTTGAAACTAACCAAATCATGGAGACTTGTGAGGTTACCTTCGACGAGACACAGCCACATAGTCAGCGTGTTTTTAAGTGTGCAGGTGACGAGGAACTTGGCGAGGAGATTTTTCAGGAGGAGGAGCATGAACATGGAGATGATGAAGATGGCAGTGTGGTGCCCGTGGCTGACTACGATCGAGAACGGGCCCTCTCCCACACCTACGACGACAAACCCAGATCAAGGAGAAGCTGCTGTTTAGGGGAAGGTAGCTTCAAGGTGAGAACCCCCCCGGCAAGTTCAAGTGGATCACACAGCTTCGAGGATCATCGGCGACATCAACGGATGTACTACACGGTCGAGGGTTCGAAACAATTCTCACTTTGCTCATGCTGCTTTTGTTGCTACTTTTGAGCCCAAAGACATTGGACATGCGCTATCTGATCACAATTGGGTTAACTCGATGCATGAGGAGTTGGAGAAGTTTGAGAGGAACCAAGTTTGGGAGTTAGTGGATCCTCCACCGGGTTGTAAGCCGAGTGGGACAAAATGGGTGTGGAAAAATAAAGAGGGAGAGAAAGGAGAAGTGGTGAGAAACAAGCCGAGGTTGGTGGTGCAAGCGTATAGTCAGAAAGAGGGGATCGACTACGAGGAGACCTTTGCTCCCGTAGCCCGTTTGGAGGCGATTAGGATTCTTCTAGCCTTTTCCGTGGCTATAGGGTTCAAATTGTACCAAATGGATGTGAAGAGTGCTTTCCTAAACGGTGTTTTGGAGGAAGTAGTGTATGTGAGGCAACCACCAGGGTTTGAGAGTGAGAAGTACCCCCACCGGGTGTACAAGTTGAGGAATGCGCTGTATGGGTTGAAGCAGGCGCTTAGATCTTGGTACGGTAGGTTGAGGGGGTTCCTGTTTGAGAGAGGTTTCGAGATGGGGAAGGTAGATCAGACCTTGTTTCTCCTCAGGCAGGGCAAAGAGATCCTGATTGTGCGGGTATACATGGATGATATTGTCTTTGGTGGCTTGTCTAACTCTTTGGTTGCAAGGTTTGCAGAAGACATGAGCAGGGAATTTGAGATGAGCATGATGGGTGAGTTGCAGTTCTTCCTCGGCATCCAGATCAAGCAATCGAAGGAAGTTACATTTGTGCACCAAGCAAAGTACACCAAGGACATTGTGAGGAAGTTCAAGATGGAGGATTCCAAGGCCATGGCGACGCCTATGAGTACGACTATAGCTCTTGATGCGGATGAGGAAGGTGAGCATGTGGACCAGAAGGAGTACCGAAGCATGATCGGGTCACTCCTGTACTTAACGGCGACGAGGCCAGACATCCAATTCTCGGTATGTCTGTGCGCTCGTTTTCAAGCGTCTCCAAGGACTTCGCATCGGCAAGTAGTAAAGCGCATATTCAAGTATTTGCGACACACTCCCGACTTTGGTCTTTGGTACTCCGCGTCTTCTTCTTTGGCTCTTCATGGATTTTCGGACGCGGATTTTGCCAGATGTCGGTTGGATAGGAAGTCCACTTCTGGGACTTGCCAGTTCTTGGGTTCTTCTTTGGTGTCTTGGTCTTCCCGCAAACAATCGAGTGTTGCTCAATCTACAACCGAAGCCGAATATGTTGCTGCAGCCAGTTGTTGCTCTCAGCTCCTTTGGATTACATACACCATGAGTGACTTTGGTGAGGTATCATTTCCTGAGAGACAACATTGAGAAAGGGAAAATCGCTTTGATCCATGTACCCACACATGATCAGCTAGCCGACATTTTCACCAAGCCCCTAGATCAAGCAACTTTCACTCGTTTGCGGGGGGAGCTTGGCGTGTGCTTAATTTCTTGAGTTGGGTGTGTGAGAGCTCCTTTGTAGCATATGTATAGTTTCCTTTGTGCATTGTTTGCATCTTGCATGGCATGTGTAACATGATGTATAGGCATCTTTGTATCTTAGGTTGCATGCATTTTGTATCATATGCATTTTGTAGGAAAAGCTTCTCCTATATACATTGTTCACCATGATGTGTTATACATGATCTTGTGAGCTAGTTTGGTATGATATGGCTTAGTGTGGCTTAGCTCTTGATGATCTTGGTTTATATCCATGGTTGATAGGTATGTTTTTGAAAAATGTCATATGTATGCTCTCTTATGAGTAAATGCCTTTATATGATCATGACATGTTTTAGTGGCAATTCTATGCTTAATTTGTGCTTGGATAGCTTGTTTTGAGCATATGGGGCCAAAGGCTCATTTGCCATCATGAATGTTTAGACCCCATGCTTTATCTTGTGGAGGGGCATAAGTTCCTTTTTGTCGCAAAGACATTTCATGTACCAAATATAAATCTGAAAATGAAATGTAAATTGCTTGGAAAATGTGCTCCCATGTCATATGTGCTTAATTTACTTGCTTTTGGGTGCTAAACCGTTGCATGTTGCTTACCAATGAGAAGTCTCATATCTAGAAGTAAGCACATGGCTCGGTGGCTTTGACATGGCATGAGGTACTTGTGGGTGTTTATGATGGTCTTATGCTTAGAATGGTTGTCCTAGCATGAAGTTTGTGTGGCTTTGCCATTTTGACATGTTTTGCTTATGAGAGAGTGATTTTTCGTAAAAATGCTCAATTCTATCTTAGCTGTACCTAATAGTTGTGAAACTTGGTGATCATGTAGTTGATGTTCATACGAAGTTGTAGAGTATCTAACTTGCTCATTTGAACATGTGTAGCATCTTGTGATGAATTTTGTCTATTTGAGAAGCTCTAGTTGCATCTTTTCCAAATTTGAGCCTTGATTCATGCATTTGCAACAAGGGGGAGAAATGTTGGTGGAGAAAAGTTACATTGCATCCCTAGAACATATCCCAACAGTCAAGGGGGAGCTTGTGCATTTCTTTTGCATTTTTGGCTTTTGGGGGTGAGCTTCTGCCGAGTTTAATCGATCTGACCGGTTTTTGGACCCGGCCTGACCTGTTTGTGCCCAGTGCTGGCACATGTTCAGGGGGAGTATGCATATGTGCAGTGGGAGCTCTTGTGTGTTTCGAGCCTTGCTTTGGTGGTTTGTGCTCTTTGCTTGAAATTGTTTTGACTCGGTTGTGTCGAGCTGTTGCCCTTGCCTAAGGGGACTGAGTCTTTCCTCTTTCAGGTGATCTTGCTCTTTGCCTTTGTTTGGCTTTCGATCGCTTGTTTGAGTTTCTTTTAGTCGTTTCTTTTCTTTTCCTTTTCTCTCTGGTTACCAAATATGTGTGTTGTCAATGCACTCATCAAGAGGGAGATTGAGAGCCATGTGTGGTTCGAGGACCGGTGGATGGTCGCTTCCTGGTGTGATGAGTGATTGACAACGTTGTGTGGACTGATACTTGGCTAAGTATTGCAGGTGCAGGTTGCGGCTTGACTGGTGTTGGTGCAAGTGAAGAACAAGCGCGAAAGGTCATTGCTGGTGAGGCCTCTAGGTGTGGAGAAGACAAGTAGGCTTGGTTCGAGGGACCCGGTGGCCAGCGGGGTCAAGTGCGGGCCGCTTGGTGGCAAGAACAGCAAGATGAAGTTGTGGGCGGTTTCTTGGTTGAGCCTCAAAACCAAGGTCGAGTCGGGACTTCGTGGGAGCCGAGTCATGAGTGGTGATTGGCGGAGGCTACATTAAGTTCGCGGGGTTTGCAGTGGTTCACCAGAAAACCACTGGGTTACTCGGCTGAGCCACAAAGCCGAGGCCGAAGACCAGGCGTGGCTGTCAGGCCAAAACCGGTCTGACCGGTTTGTGAAACCGGTCTGACCGGTTTGGGGTCGCAGGGCGCCGGGAAACTTCGAAGCGGAGGACACGCGTCGGGATCACAAGGCTTGCGTCGAGGCTAAGCGAAGTGCGGTCGTCGGGCATCCGTCCGATGGTGATACGACGACAATTTCCCAAAGTGCCCTTGGTGGGTGTGTATCCTAGTTTATGTAATAGTGGTAGTTTCGTCTTTCGGGTAGCCTCCATATAACCCAAGTGGTGAGAGGATGGCAGCCATCTCTTGGAACCCTAGCTCATTTTCCCTTTGCTATTTTTTCCTACCTATTTTCCTTAGGATTTCTAGGACTAGCTTGAGAGCTTCATGGTGAGATCTTGAGAGAGGGATGGATGATCGGGAGGCAAGCTAGACCTTGTATTTACCTTCATGGTATGTATAGATGATTCGCCGTGGTTCCTCAAGGCTTGATTGTGTCTCCCCCGTTTTCTCTTTTTGGTGATTTTCGGAGCTTCTCTTGGGATTTCTCGTGGTGAAGTTTTGGGGGCGTTTCTTTGAGGGATTCTTGTTGGAGGTCACATATGAGGACCTTGTGCCTCTTTGCTTGGTGACTTTGCTCCAGCAATCCCTCCGAAACGGCTTCGATTTGGTGGTTTTCGGTGGAGTTCGTTTAGAGGTGTTCTTGAGGGTTGACTTCCGATTCCTCTTGATTGAGTAGGTTTTGGGGACCGAACTTCTAGCCAAAGGTAGCCCACGAGGTACCCCAACTATCCCCAAAGTCTCACTTGAATCCGTGAAACGAATCGGGAGATCGATCGAGGTGAAGGTTGAGTTCTTTCCGCGGGCTGAGTTCTTCCCAACTGTCCAGGCAAAACCGGCCTAACCGGTTTCCCAAACCGGTCTGACCGGTTTAGCCCCAGTGGGTTGTCGTGAGGAGTTTTTGAACAGGGGTGTCTCTTTCATGCTATGGCTTTTCTTGTTCAAAGGTTGAAGGGTTCTTGAGGTGGTTTGGCTAGGTTTGGTCTCGAAGGTCTTTTGGGGATTTCCTGGACAAAACCGGCCTGACCGGTTTGCCAAACTAGCCTGACCGGTTTCCCCTGCCTGTGAGAGGCTAAGTCCTGGAAGATCGGTCTGACCGGTTTCAGAAACCGGCCTGACCGGTTTTGGCTTCCGGCAGTTGTTTCGAGTTGTTTTCCGCTACGTGTTTTGAGTGGCTGTTGGTTGGATCTTGCTCCTAGGTCCAGTAGCACTCCAGTGGCTATGTGGATTTGGCAAGAGAAGTTTGCGGAGGTATCCGAGTGATCTTGGGTTCATAGGCCGAATTCTTGAAGTAGAATTTTTATCGGATCCCATTCACTCCCCCCTCTCTGGTTCACCGTTCCGGTCCTTCAACTTCTTCGCTGAATGGACCGACACTCAGCTGCCCCCATTATAGATCTAGACTGAGTGTTGGACCCTCTACTTCGACTGGTCGGTGATGAAAATAGGCGCAAGCGCAGGCCTGCTCTTCGTCTCGCCCCTCAGAGAACACATAAGGTACGTGGTGCGCTTGCATTTCCCTGCATCGAACAATATGGCAGAGTAGGACGCCCTCCTCAGCGGCCTCCGCATCGCCATCGAGATCGGCGTCAAACGCCTCGACGTCAGGGGGGATTCGCAGCTGGTGATCGACCAAGTGATGAAGAATGCAAGCTGCAACAACGAGAAGATGGAGGCATATTGCAACGTCGTGCACGCGCTCGAGTACAAATTCTACGGCATCGAGCTCAACCACATCCTGCGCAAGTACAACGAGGAGGTGGACGAGCTGGCAAAGATCGCGTCGGGGCGGATCACTGTTCCCCCGAACATCTTCGCCCGCGACCTCACCAAACCTTCCGTCGACTTCGGCAAGGCGGCCTCGGACCCAGAAGAACCCTCGGGGGCTCCCTCGAGGCCCACGTGCGCAGAGCCCATGGACGAGGACCCTTCAAATGAGGAATTCGTGCTCTCCCTCCTCGAGGGATATGGGGCTGACGAAGCTGAGGCTATGGAGATCGACGGGGCCCTCCCTGCAGAAGACTGGCAGAGCAAATAGCTCACCTAGATCGACCAAGGGGAGCTACCCTCGGACCGAACCGAGGCGAGGCACATCGCCAGAAAGGCCAAGTCGTTCACCATGATCGGTGGGGAGCTATACAAACGCAGCGCCTCGAGGGTCCTGCAACGGTGCATCCCCATCCCCGAGGGCACGAGCTGATTCGGGACATTCACACAGGCGTGTGCGGCCACCACGCGGCGCTGCGTACCCTCGTGGGCAACGTGTTCCGCCAGGGCTTTTACTGGCCCACGGCGGTCGCCGACGCCAGCGAGGTTGTACGCACGTGCGAAGGGTGCTAGTTCTACGCCCGCAAGACACACCTCCCGGCTCATGCTCTTCAGACCATCCCCATTACATGGTCGTTTGCCGTGTGGGGGTTCGACCTCGTCGGGCCCCTGCGGAAGGCGCTCGGGGGCTACACGCACTTGTTGGTCGCGATCGACAAGTTTTCGAAATGGATTGAGGCACGCCCTATAACCAACCTCAGGTCTGAGCAGGCGGTGCTATTCTTCACCGACATCGTCCACAGGTTTGGGGTGCCAAACTCCATCATCACCGACAATGGTACCCAGTTTACCGGCAAAAAATTCCTGGAGTTTTGCGACAACTACCACATCCGCGTGGATTGGGCAGCCATTGCACACCCACAGACCTACGGCCAGGTGGAGCATGCCAACGGCATTATTCTACAAGGCCTCAAGCCCAGAATCTTCAACAAACTGAACAAGTTTGGCTGAAAATGGGTTCAACAGCTACCGTCGGTCATTTGGAGGCTCAGGACTACCCCGAGTAGAGCCACAAGGTTCACACCGTTCTTCCTCGTCTACGGCGCGGAGACCGTCCTCCCCACGGACTTGGAGTACGGGTCCCCCAGGCTCAGGGCCTATCAAGAAAGCCTGAACCAGTGGACTCGCGAAGACTCGCTGGACCAGGCGGACGAGGCCCGCGACGTGGCGATGATGCACTCGGCAAGGTACCAGTAATCACCCTGGTGATACCAAGCCCAAAAGATCCGACATCGGGACTTTAGCGAGGGCGACCTAGTGTTGAGGTTACGACAAGATAACCGGGGCCGACACAAGCTGTTGCCGCCATGGGAAGGGCCCTACGTCGTCGTCAAGGTGATCAAGCCCAGCACGTACAAGCTTGCAAACGAGAAGGGCGAGGTCCTCACCAACGCTTGGAACATACAACAGCTACGTCGCTTCTACCCTTAGATTTCCAAGCTTCCTTTGTACATCTCGCACTTGAAATCATAAATGAAAAGGGCGACTTGGTTTTACCCTCGACCAGGGCCTCGATGCAAACCAAGTCCCCCTCGGGGACTACGATGGGGGGTTCCCCCTGGAGTGTCCCAATTCTTCTTCGCAAAAATACTTTCTTTCTTTCAAAAATGTTAAAATGTTACGCCTCGAGCATTTAGGAGAACAGAGGCCGAGTGCGAACTAACTAAACCTAGGGCCGGCCGTGCCGTGGGACCGTTGATGCCTCCGAGAGGATAAGCATCCCCCTTGCTACCCTACGACTAAGTTGGCTCGTGAGCACTAATTTCTTGGTCTAAATTCCCCCGAAAGGCCTGAGGAAAACAAGATAACTTACGAAATAAAACTCGCAAATAAAACTTGTGCATAGCATGATATATTGTTTGTACAACGATAAACACTCATCCAAAATTCTAACAAAAGATGAATGGGCCTCGAGGCCTGAGTCCTGAGGGGGCACGGGGGCTTGGAGCGGCGGCAGCTTCACCTTCGGCCGTGTCGGGGAATAGGTCCACCTCGAACATGTCGGCAAGGGCCGCGGCAGGCTCCGCCATGGATGCGTCAACCACCTTGACGGCCTCAAGCTCAGCGTCCTCACCCACGACCCCTTCAGGAAGAATGTAGCCATCCCGCAGCAGGCCGAAGTCGAGGAGGTAGTGGGTCGAGGTCAACCCCAAGGTCTTCTGGACACCGAGTCGAAGGGCGCCTCGCAAGCGCTCGGTGACCCGACCGCCCAGGGACCGCAGGCGGCTCGCCACCGAGCTACCCGAGGACTGACCCTCGGCCCCCTCGAGCTCGCGGCACACCTCGAGAGCAGCGGCCTCCAGGGTCTTGAGCTCGCCCTGGGCTTCGTCGTAGGAGACCTGAGGGACCGCATCTCCTCTGAAGGACCCGCCGAGCTCTTCTGCAGCTCTGCGACATGAAAACAAATGTCAAGCCTCGAAAGGACTAAACAAAAAACTAAAGCGGCTGAGGAACGCGACTTACCCTCGGCCCGCATATTCTCGGTCTCAAGTGCAGCTCGCGCGGCGTCGACGTCCTGTTGGAGCTGGAGGATCGAGGTGTCCTGCTGCTGAAGCGCGTTCCTCGCCCCTCCAAGCTCTTCATGCGCGAGCTGAAGCTGAGACTGAGCCTCTTTGAGAGCGGCGCCCGCCTGCTCGACCTCCCGGACCTTCTCCGTGGCTTGGGAGAGCTGGGCCCGCGCCTCCTCGAGCGCCTTGCGCTCCCACTCGAGTTGAGCTTGCGCCTCAGTGAGGGCCACGTCTCTTAGCGTGAGCTGAGATTTCGCTCCCTCGCGAGCGGTGCGCTCCTCCCGAAGTTGGCCCTCCACCACCACCAGCGCGTCGTTCTTTTTCTTTCAAGGCGGTGGTGAGCCCCTCAGCCTCTTGAGCCATCTGCTCAGCCTGAGCAAGGCGCACCTACACATCCTCCAGCGCCATGTGCTTGCGCTCAGCGCGAGCCCGCACCTCGGCGAGGGCAGTGTCCTTCAGCACGAGCTGGAACCTCACCTCGCTAAGAGCCGTGCGCTCCTGCTAGAGCTCCCCCTCCTTGCCCTGCAGCGCGGTGCTGAGCCGCTCGGCCTCCTTGGCCTTCTGTTCTGCCGCGACACGATGGGTGTCGCGCTCCTCCTCTGTGCGGCGCAGGTCATCCTCCCTCAGGCGGGCGTTCGCGTTCACCTCGTACAGCTGGTCGTGGAGACAATTCACCACCGGGCCCAGGTGCTCGTTCTCCGTAAACACCTCGTCCAACTTGGTGTGCAGGTCAGCGATGTAGGAGAGTTTTTCCCCAGCCTCGCCCCGTAGCCGCTACGAAAGGAAGAGAGACGAAGAAGTTCAGAAGAGACACAAGCAGGAGCAAGAAAAAAGCAAAAGGTAATAGAACGAGTACACGTACCCAGAAGAGCAGCGCCGCCACATCGCAATGAAGCTGCGAGGCCCGGCGAAGCAGGCCCTGCACCTCGGACCCGACCCGGAGGAACTCCCGCCAGTCGCCATACTCCGTCAACGCGCGGTCCACTGTCTCCCACGGGACCTCGGGCCGTTCGATCCCGTACAACAATCCCCGGGGAAGCTGTCGTAGTTAGGCTGGAGCGATGAGGACGCACCAGCCCCCTGCGGGCCCCCGGGCTACTCCTGCGGAGCCCCGGGCGTGAACTTAAGCGTGGCATCCTCCCACACTCTGTCGTCCACCGCCGAGGCCCCGTCCCGCGCGCAGGCCACATCCGCCACCGGTGGAACCTCCCTCACTCCGCTTGTTCGAGGGACCTCACCCCTCGAACCACGTCCCGTCCCGGACCTGGCCGCACGGGCCTGCTCCTCTGCACGTAGGACGCCCTGCGATGCCACCATCTGAAGGGGCGGCGCCGTCACCGTCGCCGACCATGATGTCCTCGCCGAGTGAGGCCGCGTCGTGCGGACCGCGTCGCGCGCCCCCGCCCTCAGCGCCTTGGTTGGCGCCAGCTCGGGCGCGATGGGGGCAAAATGAGTTCGATACGATGCTTGCCGTCGGGTCGACACCTGACGCTTGCGTTTCTTCGAGGCCTGCACGGGCGGCGTGCCCCCCGTGCCGAGCACACCTCCCGTCGCAGTGCCCTCGCCAGCCGAAGCCGCGCCCGCCACGGAGGCAGGTGCGGTGCGGGCCCGCGCCGCCGATGGCGCGGGCTGAACAACAACTTCTTTGCCTTTGGCCCCCGCGGCCAAAGGCACCTCATCTTCATCCTCCTCCTCCAGCTCCGACCAGGCCACGCCGCCATCGTTGTCGCTGCTCGTGTTCTCTGGGGTCGGCGGGAGAGAAAGGCCTTCTTTCTCCCGCTGCACCCACACGCTTTTCAGATCAACAGAGTCAGGGACGAACAGGGCGTGGACGACTGAGTCGATCCCCGAACACGAAGTTCGGGGGCGCCCCATAGTTCGTATTCAAGGCCAAACAAGGGCAGATAGTCGAGGGATCCCATCGAGGGAGAGCTTCCGCGCCCTCGGTCCCCATCGAACGGGACCGAGCCCTGCCTAGCATACCCATGTGAAGTGCTCTCATGGACGTGTCTCCGGACCACGAGCCGACCCTTATCGAACGGGGCACGGACGTCCACTGGAATCACCCGATAACAGCTCAATGAGGGAATCCATGACTCGCGGCCCGCTCGATGGGAATCATGGACCCCCTCACCCCTCCTCCCTGCGGAAGGGCGGCGAGGGTCGCATAATTAAGTCGAAGGGCTCACCCCGATCACCCCCTATCCGGGCCGGGTCTTGGGGGCTCCTCGCATGGGTACACCCTCTGGCCGTGTCGGGCAACTCCGTAAAGGGTCATTCCCCCTCCGCGAAGAAGCGATGAGCAAAACCCTCTAGGAGTCACCCTAGACATGGTTGACGCCGTTCCGCACGTGTAGATTACCGAGGCCAGCTGAAACAAACGCTCCACGGACCCGTCGCTCAGCATAAAGACCTTGCATGAGTGCACGCACTCCTCCAAGGCTTCGGGGGCTACACCCGTGACACACGCTCGAGGGGAAGAAATGTTCTAATAGAAACTTCCAACCTTTGCGAAACTTTCCCACCGTTTCAGCAAAGGTTCGGGGGCTACGGTCGGGAACGGCCATAAGGGGTCCCCTAACTAAGGGGAAAACCATCCTCTTAAAACGCAAACCGCAAAGACACCACCCAAACCAACCACGGCTCAAACGCAAACAAAGTCCACGGCTTGCTGCGGACCAACGACTTCCACGGCCCATCAAACAGCCATCACCAGCCGCCCTTGAGTGAACCTCCGCTTCGCTCGAGGGTCGGACGGAACGCGGGCGAACTTCCACCTCGCTCGAGGGCCCGGCACCCCTCGAGTGGCTTTTCACCTCACTCGAGGGGCCGGCGCCCCTCGAGCGGATCTCCGCCTCGCTCGAGGCTTCCCCTCGGCCCATAGCGCCTCATCTACTCCCCCCGACCGGAGCATTAAATGCCCTGACACGCCGCGGGCGCTAGGGTCAAAGGGCGAATCCTCGCCATGCCAATCCCCTGACGCCGCCCAGGAATCCGGCCCCGCCACTGTGCGGACAGCCCGCCACTGTGCGGCCATCCCCGGCGCTGTGCGGGTGCTGTGTGAAGTGGCCGGTGTCATTCCACGACACTGTGCTGTCCGCTCCCGTCCTTCCTCCACACTGTGCCCCTCGAAAAGGGATGACAACACCCTCGAGAGGCGTACGGCCGACGACCAGGCGCATGACCAGGGCGCCGCCGTAACGCGAGATGAGCGAAGCACGTCCCCTCCGTCACCTCCGGCCCAGCACGGCCATCCCCAACCCTGTGCGGCCATCCCCGGCGCTGTGGAACCACGCTCGGCGCTGTGGAGCCCTGTTCAGATAAGACACCGCCACACCAGTCCCTGTGCGGCCCAAGCGCTCCCATCAGCAAGACCCTCGAATTAGAGTGCGGACAGCGGCTAGGCACGGACGCCGGTCGAATCACCCACGAAGCTGCCCTCAAGCAAGTACGTAAGCCACTACAACACCAATGGGAGACGGGATTCACTAGGACACCCATCAAATCGTAAGCACGGCACGCCAGTACTACGATACTGTACAAGAAACCATGCGGCACGTCTGTAAGCCGCCTCCCCTTGGCCTATAAAAGGAGGAGGCGGCCGCCCGGCTGCGGGGATCGCTTTCATCCACATTCATCCACACGCTCATTCTCCCGATATTGGCACTTTACCTCAATCATCTAGCAGGGACTTGGAGGCCTTTCCTCCTCTCCCGCCTTGCTTGTAGCCCCCCTCTACAGGCACCCCTGGTGCAAAGCAATACAGCGCACACGTGCTACCTGCTAGACGTACGGCCCCGTGGCCGGAACCAGGATAAACCTGTGTCCCCGTGTTGCTTAGCACCGACCATCGAGAGGCTGATCACAGCGCATCTCACTAGTTAGTGTCGGGACTAATCCTAACACCGACACATCCAGAACTACTGCACAAAGTACCTCATCTTTGAGGTGGCGGACTTCAAGACGTCCTACCACACCATCATGGGTCGACCCATGTTAGCCAGGTTTATGGCCATCCCGCACCATACGTATCTTGTCCTCAAGATGCTAGTGCCCAACGAGATCCTTTCTGTCTACATCGACATCGAGACCTCCTACAAGTGCGATGCGGAAGCTGCGGAGCTCGCCAAGACCCTCGCCTACTCAGCCCAAGCCACCACCATGATAGCCGAGGATTCGAAGATCGACACCAAGACCCTGGAGGTGCCAGAGCAGCAGCACTCAGATACCACGCTCGATGTCGGTCCCACGACGAAGAAGGTCTGCCTCGGCCTGCCCGGCATAGATAAGATGCTGACCATCAGGGCCGACCTCGACCCCAAATAGGAACTCATGCTCACCAGTTTCCTCTAGGATAACACAAACATATTTGCATGGAGTCCATCAGATATGATGGGTGTCCCCAGGGAGCTGGCTGAGCAATCTTTGGATGTGAGCAAGCGCCAAGACCTGTTAAGCAGAAGCTCTGTATTGATCACTATAACTTTCATATAGACCATGTCAATATCCAATTTTGTTTGATAATTTTAAATTTCAAATTTTGAAATCTATAAGCATACAACAATATTCGGGGGACCCTAAATAGTTTTAATTCAGAAAACTTTTCAACTACAAAATTGTAGATCACTTCGAGGGCTACAATTTTGATATAAAGTTTGTCTTCATTCAAGTTTGTATGATAAAATGACTAACTATTTGTTATATAATGCTTTTAGATTGTCTTGATTTGACCCAGATGAGATTCAAAAGTAAGTTTGGGGACACACAACTAAATAAGTTTGAGGACCTAAATGGGTGACTTGCAAGTTTAGGGACTAATATGACACAACCTAACAAGTTTGAGGACCTAAATAGTCAGTTTGAGAGTTCATGGATCGGGACGACACACCTGCGATAGTTTAAGGACTGACCATTGTTGACGGTTCAATAACGCGTCAAGGTTCACCGTAAGCGCACAGATCCTGTAGCTCTTTCAGCTAGGGTATTCCTCCAAGGTTTTTGTCAATCCACGGAGCAAGGTAATTGCTAATGCTTAACCAAGTACTAATCTAGTTGATGTAAACCTTTGACTAGATGGTAAATTGTAAATTAAAGACAAGTTAAAAGGCAATCTAATCTATGTTAATGAGAGATGTGAGATGCACAAGTTATGGAGAACATTTGCCCATGGAGTCTATGGGTACTTCAAGATGTAAACGCCAAACATGATAAAACTAATCTAATCTATCAAAACATGTGAACATGGTTTAGCCCTTTCCCTCCTATCGTACTATCACTACGTGAGGGTAATCATCACAAAACCTAGATGAACACAATATGTTGATGCGATCTACAGGAGCAAGTACGGCCGATGCAACCCAAAAAGCATGGTAGCTAACCTTAATCATTAAAGCCTCTTCAACAAGGAAGTGATAGATTAAGATCCAAACAAGAGTCAGCGATTACACGACAAGATCCATTACAACTCCATGGACAAATGATGACTTTACACCATCAAGACGCTAGGCATGGCACCGCTGAACATGGTAGACGCATCTGATGAAGATCAATTCTCATTGTCCTCCAACTCCGGTGGCGCCATGGTAGGGCCTCAACGTCCTCCTCCCTTGTGGCAACCTGCTTTGGACTTTGCGGTAGTCTCCCTTGAGTGCTCTCTCCAAAACTCTGTCTCGATCGGCTCTCTAGTTCGATCTTCCTTCCCCCCTTGATGTGGTCGACCTCGGAGGCATTTATCAGCGTCCCTGGCGAATGGCGGTGTGGCCAGGAACTTAGGGTTCCATCGACTTGACGATGAAAAAATGGGAGGCCAAACCGACGCCAGAAGGGGGTGGGCCGGTCGACCTTGGCCGACCGACCTGGGCCGATCGCCCTGGGCCCACTTCGGCCCGGTTCGGCCCCATCTTCCTCCATGTGGCTTCTTCGTTGATTGGACCTTCTGCTCCTTTGAATGTGGGCTTTAGACATCATTGAGGACCTATGTGGTCTGAGGACTGGTGGATAGTCGCTCCTTGGTGATGAGTGATCGACAACGTTGTGTGGATTGACTCTTGGCCAAGAATTGCAGGTGCAGATTGCAGCTTGATTTGCGTTGGTGCAGGTCAAGAACAAGCATGAATGGTTTATGACTTTATGTCGGTGGGCCTCCAGGTGTGGAGAGACAAGTAGGCTTGGTTCGAGGGACCCGGTGGCCGACGGGATCAAGTGCGGACCACATGGTGGCAAGAACAACAAGACGAAGTCGTGTACGGTTCCTTGGTTGAGCCTCAAAGCCAAGACTGAGTTGAGACGACCGTTTTGGCCAAGTCATGAGTGGAGATTGGCGCGAGGCTACACCAAGTATGCAGGGTTTGCAGTGGTTCACCTCAAAACCACTAGGTTTCTCGGTTAAGCCACAAAACCGAGGCCGAAGACTCGACGGAGAAGGGGCGGCCACCCAGGCTGGTCTAACCACCCAGGTGGGGCGGTCTGACCACCTGTGCCAGTCTGACCGCCCTAGTGAGGCGGTTTGAGTGCCCGGGTCGCAGCGTCAAGAAGCTTCGAAGCGGAGGACATGCGACATGATCGCATGGGTTGCGTGGGTGCTACGCAGAGTTGCGGTGGATGCGCATCCGTCCGATGGTGCTACGACGAAGACTTCCAATATTGCCCTTTAGGGGCATGTATCTACTATTATGTTAGTAGGGGTATTTTCATCTTTCGGTTGCCCCCATATAAACCAAGTAGATGTGGGATGGCAGCCAACTCTTGGAGCCCTAATTCATTTGCTCTGTAGTTTTTCCATTTCCCTTAGGTTTTCCATAGGCTAGCATGAGGGCTTCATGATTCATCTTGAGAGAGGGTTGGATGTTCGGGCGGCTTGCTAGACCTTATATGAACCTTTCATGGCATGTATAGAAGATTCGGCGTGGTTCATCTTGTGTCTCTTTGTTTCTCGTTGTTCTCCTTTTTGGTGATTTTCGGAGCTTTTTCTTGGGATTTTCGTGTGGGTTTGTTCGAGGTGTTTCTTGGTGGGATTCTTGTTGGGTATCACGTATGAGGTCCTTGTGCCTCTTTGCTTGGTGATTTTGCCCCAACAATCCCTTGGGAAGGGCTTCGATTTGGTGGTTTTCATGGTTCCTCGAGTTCATGACCTCGAGAGCCAAGATTCGCGATTCCCTTTGATTGAGAGTGTTTCAGTGGATTTCCTTTGGCGAAGAGGTTGCCTAGGAGGTAACCCAGCTATCCCCGAAGTTTCACTGCAATCTGTGGGGTGAATCAGGAGATTGATCGATGGGAAGTTGAGAGTTAACCCACGGCTAGGTTTTCTGGGGGAGGCGGTCTAACCACCCTAGGGAGGCAGTCTAACCACCCTAGGGTTTCCTATGGCGAAGCTTTTTTTTGCCTGGATCTTGCTCTGTAAGTTTGTTCGCTTTGATCAGAGGAGTATACTAGTGAAACTGTGGTTGGTTTTGAGGTTAGTTGCAGGATTTTCCGTGAAGGAGTTTTGCGCTGGGTACAGGCAGTCTGACCGCTCTGGATAGGTGGTCTAACTGCCCTAGGCCTGTTCGGTTAAAGTTTCATTTTCCACCAAGATTTTTGGGTAGCTTGTTGGCCTGACCAGAGGATCTTGTGTCTGAAGTTGTGGAGAGTTTTGAGCTCGATTGAGTGGTTTTCGGTTGAGTTCTTGGTTGCCAGGAGCAGGCGGTCTATCCGCCCCCATATGCGGTCTGACCGCCCCTACTAGGCAGACAACTTCTGAGTTGATTCCGCTGCGGTTCATGTGTAGAAGTTGTGCTTGTAGGTGTGGTTTGTTCCTAGGATCAGTAGCACTCCAGTAGGTACATGGTCTTGGAAAACTTGATGAAGTTGTGGTGGAAGTGATTTTGGGATTCCTACTGTGTTCATCTTGTTGGAGAAGTCATCTCCTTCGAGAAGAATTTTTATCAACTCCCATTCACTCCCTCCCTTTGGTCACCCAATCCGGTCCTTCAAGTGGTATCAGAGCCGGTTATGGGTCTTTAGTGACTCTAACTAGTCTAAGATCCAAAAATGGCATACCAGGAAAGGGGTTCAGGTCGTCCACACTTCGATGGGAAGAACTACCAGATGTGGCAGAGACGGATGGCTGCTTTTTTCACGCCAAGGGTTAGTTGCTTTGGAATGTGACGGGGAACACTACCTATGTTCATCCCATAAACTTCCTTGCCCCAGGATCGAGGGATATGCACGATGCCAACAATAAGGCGGTCGATTACTTGCTTCGTGCTCTTTGCCAATCCGAATTCGATCGGGTGTGTGTAGAGGACCTAGCTTGTAGGATCAGGGACAAGCTCAAGGCTGCCCATGCTGGGAACAATCAAGTGAAGCTTGTTTGCGACTTACCAGAGTATGAGAACTTTAGTCATCTCCCCGGCGAGTCCATAGACACGATGTTCCAGCGGTTCACGGTGATTATGAACAACATGAGGGCCAATGTGACCGTTCTCCCATACGATGATCATGACAGGGCTGTGAAACTCTTACACTTGCTAGATCGTACCGTTTGGAGCGCAAAGGTCGAGGCTATCTTTGAGTCGAGCGTGTATGAGACCATTACTGTGGACGAGCTGTTCTCGAAGCTCACGTCGTCCGAGGTGGATCGTGACTTAAGAGCCAAGACCGTGAGCCCAACGGATTCACATAGTCTTGCTCTGGTCTCTGGCTTAGGTGCTAGGACTAACACTAACCCATCCTCCAGTATGTACTCTCTATCTTCTTTGGTGTCTTTGCCAGACGAGGAGTTCGACGTGCTTAGTGAGGACGATCTTGCGCTGCTGACATGAAGATTTGAGAAGATGCACGAGAACCGGGCCAACTCAAGGAGGAACTCACAGACATGCTTCTGGTGCGGCAAGCAGGGACACTTTGTCGCCAACTGTCCGGAGGAGATGGAGACCAGGAACAACTACAACTACCGACCGAAGATCGAGAACAAGCACCACTCGAGGCGTGAACACAAGCACAAGAACCAGGATGAGCGGAGATCGAGGAAGAAGGACGGCTATGGCAAGAAGAAGGCCCGAGTGATGGTGGGTGCGAGCAACGTCGACTCCAGCTCCGGACACTCCACCTCGAGCTCCAGTAGCAGTCACGACGACGACGATGACTTGCGCAAGAGCAAGAAGGCGTCCAAGAACCTCAGCGGCCTAAGCTGCTTCACGTGAGAGAACGGCTTCTGTGGTATGGCACACAGCTCCGACAACAAGAAAAGGCAGAAGGACGACTCAAACTTCAATTCCGAGGGCGAGGTATATGATGAGCTCTCTTCTTTGTGTCAAGAGAATGAGGAGTTGGTTGACTTGCTTAATAACCGCGATCACATGCTTAGAGAGGCTAAGAAAATGAGGAAGGAGCTTAGGGCCTCGCTTGATGATGCTAGGGAGAAAGTAGTTGAGCTAGAGTTGAAGAATCTAGATGCTAAGCTTGAGATAGATTCGCTTAAGGCTGCTCCTATTGTTTCTGATGGGATTGATTGTGGTGATTGCACTATGTTCTTGGCTGACTTGACTGGTCTTAAGGAGAAGCATACCTCAAAGTGGGAGGAACTAGATGTGCTTAGGGTTGAGTTTGGTGAGCTGAAGTCTAGACCTGCTTTGCTAGGAGCGTGTACTTCTTGTCATGTTCATGCTCATATTGTTTCGCTTGAGAGACTTTCTTCAGTGCGGTCAGCATAAAGTGACGTAAAGGTTGGTTAAGCCAATCATGTTGCGACAGGTGGCACCATATTTTCAGGCATGCGTAAAGGCGCGGAGAGACCGCCGAGGGTACTACCATCATTTTATAGCCATGGTCTATTGGGTTCCTAGCACAGTCACAGTGTTTATCCCCGGAGAAGAGAGCTGGTACGGTGCGAAGTGCCATGGATTACACACCACGCTGTTGAGTTACGCATACATCAACGAAGGAGCTTCAGAAGGGTAAGGTTCCAGGAGCAGTCAACATTAAATCGGACGCCCAGGCCGCATACGTGCTCGGATTTGGACGTTCTTTATATGCTTGGAAAGCTAAGACGATAATCTTTCCAATGGCACTGGTCTCATGTCAAAATTCATCCGGAGTCATAGGGAATCGACGAAAGAAGTTGACGTCCAGAATCTGTCTCGGTGCTGCGTCGCCATATTTTGGCCTTTGGGCCGTGTATCGTGTGGAAGCCCATTAGGGGCGCGACCAGGGGTCTTTCCACGACCCCTGAGTCTTTATTAGACATCCGCCACCAACCTTTTGGGTTTGGGTTTTGTTTAGATCAATTCTGTCAAGAACAGTTTCGCCGCTCGTCAGTTTGTGAGACCCCAACTTCGTGAGCTTAATCATTCATCTGCAATTGTGTTGCAATCTTCCTTATTCTTGTTTGTGTTCTTCGATTCGCAGGCAAGGATTAGCCTTCTTGGCGAGGTCAATCGTGCAACGCCGGTTGATAACGAGAGGAGACGTGGTGCTGCGATTACGGGGTTCAGAACGTGTTCGGAAGCCGGATCGATTTGTGTTGCGCCTCCGCCAAATCGATAGTTATCGGAACCTTTCGGAAGATCGGGAACCCTAGTTCACATCAAGTGATATTCAGAGACAGGTTCACCGTCAGGTTCGTCTTTGTGTCTTCGTCCTATAGTCCAGAAAATAGCCATAAAAAATATTTGTTCCTCATTCTGCTGTCCTAGTACCCTTTTAGCCTTTGCAATTTCGTTTCAGTTTCGCTTTGTTGAGTTTGTGTTTGTGGTCGAGTCTTGTTGCTGGTTTAGGTCGTATTCGTGTCGTAGTTCAACCGCCCGTTGCCGTGATTTGTTTGTTTCCGCCGCTATCCCATCCACCATAGCCATACCACAAGTCGAGCCACCACATTACTTGACTTGCCCCGCTAGCCGCCTTGTGTGAGCTCTCGCCGTGCAAGCCCTAGATAGGTTGCGAGCCGCTTTGATCGCCTTTGCATCACATACTTGCTCTTGTTTCATCTGGTGAATACCT
This sequence comes from Cenchrus fungigraminus, assembly GCA_036936925.1. NCBI lineage: Eukaryota > Viridiplantae > Streptophyta > Magnoliopsida > Poales > Poaceae > Cenchrus > Cenchrus fungigraminus. The sequence continues at coordinate 74,659,418 of CM072770.1, forward strand.
ATTGCTTGCTGCCGGACGCTAGGAGGAAGTTGCCCTAGCTGCTGCTGTGTTTGTGCCTCTCAAAAAACATAACTTGAGATTTATTCGGTAAAACAGGCATAACTTTCGCTCGGTACTCCGTTTGAGCTCAATTTTTTACAGCAGCTTCGTAACTCCATTCAGAGTGGACCCAAACTAGCCTTTGGCCTGTTTGGTCCAGTCAGAAAATTCAAAAAAAATCAGGAAGATAATTAAAAAAATTGATCAAGTTGTTTCGGGGTTTTCAGCGATCGTTCCTGAATTTCCCTAGGCCGCATCTTACGTAAAAAAAAGTGCAAATTTGTGTGGTTGGACCTTTTGCTATCCCTGTTAAGAAAAAAAATATAAAAAAAGTAGTTGAAAAAATAAAAAATCCATGATTCCTACTTGCTGAAAAGATTAAAAACAGTTGCATAGAGTGCTGTTTGCTGGTTCTGTGAGCTTTATCCATTGTTTCTTGCTCCAACTTGTTGTGCTACACCTAGGATACGTCTTAGCCAGCAATTGTGACTTGTACTTTGGATACTTATTGAACTTTGCTACTCTGCATTCGTTATTTGCTACTCCTTGCTATATATTGTGCCTTCCCACAGCTCCACATACTACTTCTTGACAGCACAGGTTTTTGACCCTTGCAATCGCGGACTACGGCCTTCAGGTATCCTTTGCCTTGCTTGTTGGTAAGAACCTTGCAAGAGCTTGGTTTAACGCTTCCTTTTGCAGAGTTGAGAGCACGTAGTCGGATTATTAGGGATAACCTTCACTATTGTGTTCTTCTTTGGTGTCTTTTTCAATGGCAGGAGATGACGATGACGCACCGAAGGCTCCCGCGGATTTCAGTGAATGTGTTAGTCGAGCAGAGCTAGAAGTTGCTCATGAGAAGATGGAGGAAACAGTCAACAAGGCTGTCACTGACGCGCTCATCGCTATGAAGCTTGGCACCATGTTAGAAACGGTGGACCAACGGGTGTCCGACCTTACCGAGAGGGTTGCTGTAGTGGAAGCACGTACACAGCAGCCACCGCAGCCTCCACGACCACCTCCACCTCCACGTTTTCTAGACGACGCGGTGTTTGATGACAACGGTAATTATGATGAAGCCGCTACTAGAACCGAATGCCTACAACGCCGTCTTTGCCAGAACAGGGTAGGTATGGGTGGCACTCCGCAAGGTAATAATAATCATGATGATCCTTATGCTAAGGTTAAGTTTACCATTCCATCTTTTTCGGGTCATTATGATGCTGATGGTTACCTTGATTGGGAGATGACAGTAGAACAGAAATTTTCTGCCCACCTTGTCCCAGAACAACATCAAATTAGACAAGCCACTAGTGAGTTTAAGGACTTTGCTATTATTTGGTGGACTGGTCTAGTTGGAGATGGTAGAGCACCTATGACTTGGGATGAGCTTAAAGTAGCTATGCGTGATGTTTTGTTCCTCCTTCATATCATAGAGATTTGCGTAAAAAACTGATGCGCTTAGAACAAGGAGAAACTTCTGTGTAGGATTATTATGGTGCTTTGCAAAAAGGCATAATGCGTTGTGGTATTGTAGAAGGTCCTGAGGATTCTATTTGTCGCTTTTATTCAGGCTTGAGGCGTGATATTCAGGACATAGTTGATTATAAGGACCTTAACACTGTCGACCAGTTGTTTCGATATGCTATGCTTGCAGAAAAGGAGATTCAAGGGCGTGACCAGCAGGGCAAGAACAAAATGGGAAGCACATACACGCCACGTACGACGCCATCTTCGGGGCTGCCCAAGCCAACCTCTTTTCATGCACCCCCACCAGCGAGCAAGCGATCCACACCTCCGGCAGCTGCTGCACCACCATCGCCTACACCATCGTCTGCACGTTCTTCGGATTCAGGTAAAACTCCTTTGCAGGAGGGCAGTAGCAAGACCACTTCGACGCCACGAACCTCCAACATTCAGTGCCACCGTTGCCATGGGATTGTCCACGTGCAGAGGGATTGCCCTAGTCAGCGGGCATACATTGCTACAGAAGATGGATACATAAGCACCTCTGATATTGAGGATGATGAGGCACCTGATGTTGATGGGACGAGTGGTGTTGCCTTTGGTAGTGAGGATACGTCGGGCCTTCGAAACATACTTGTGCAGCGGGTACTAAGCGCACAAGTGCAACAACCTGATAAGTTACAACGCCATAACTTGTTTCAAATTTTTTTCGCCATCAACAACCGTCGAGCACGTGTCATCATTGATGGGGGTAGCTGCAACAATTTGGTGAGTTCTGATTTGGTCTAGAAGCTTGGCTTGGCCACGCGCTCTCATCCCCATCCATATTATCTTCAGAAGTTTAATGATGCGGGAAAAGCTAAGGTAACACAAACCTGTCAAGTTTCTTTTTCCATTGGTACCTATGCTGATTTTGTTGATTGTGATGTCATACCTATGGAAGCTTGTTCTCTTTTATTGGGACGTCCTTGGGAATTTGATAATGATGCGATACACCATGGAAAAAGTAATAAATACACTTTCATACATAAAGGAACGAAAATCACTTTGCTACCTATGACACCTGCTGAAATTATACAGGCTGATAAAGAACGAGCTGCTAGTTTGCATGATAAGGAATCTGAAAATCAGCAAGTTGCTAAATCTATTTACCCACCTAAATCAGATAGGCTTGCACCAAATTCTGAGACCGAGGGAATTAAATTAAAGGGGGGAGTTATGCTTGCAATGAAATCTGAACTTGCTGAACTTTCTGATGATGATATATGCTATGCTTTGGTATGCAAACGAGCTTTGTTTTCACTTGATGATATTGCTAGCTCTTTGCCTCCTGTTGTCACTAACATTTTGCAGGAGTATGAGGATGTTTTTACAACTGAGTTACCAACGGGGCTTCCACCTTTGAGAGGGATAGAGCATCAAGTTGATTTGATCCCCGGAGCTACATTGCCGAACCATGCGGCTTATCACACCAACCCAGCGGAGACTAAGGAGATTCAGCGACAAGTCCAAGAACTATTGGACCGCGGGTATGTACGTGAAAGCCTTAGTCCTTGTGCCGTTCATGTACTTTTGGTGCCAAAGAAAGATGGTACTTGGCGTATGTGTGTTGATTGTAGAGCCATCAATAATATTACTATTCGATATCGTCATCCTATTCCTCCGTTAGACGACATGCTTGATGAGTTGTGTGGTTCTATAATTTTCACAAAGATTGACTTGCGTAGTGGTTACCACCAAATTAGAATGAAACTTGGAGATGAATGGAAAACTGCTTTCAAAACTAAATTTGGATTGTATGAATGGTTAGTGATGCCTTTTGGTTTGACTAATGCACCTAGCACTTTCATGCGATTAATGAATGAGGTTTTAAGAGCTTTTATTGGTCGATTTGTGGTGGTTTACTTCGATGATATATTGATTTACAGCAAGTCTTTGGATGAACATATGAATCATTTACGTGCTGTTTTTAATGCGCTACGTGATGCACATTTGTTTGGGAACCTTGAGAAATGCACCTTTTGCACAGATCATGTCTCTTTTCTTGGCTATGTTGTTACTCCACAGGGAATTGAGGTGGATGAGACAAAAATTGAAGCCATAAAGAGTTGGCCGGTGCCCTAAACCACTACACAGGTGCGGAGTTTTCTTGGTCTTGCAGGTTTCTACCGCCGCTTCGTCAAAGATTTCAGCACCATTGCTGCCCTGTTGCATGAGTTTACAAAGAAAGGTGTGGTGTTCCATTGGGGCAAAACACATGAGGAGTCCTTTGTCACATTGAAGGACAAGCTTACACACGCGCCTTTGCTGCAACTTCCAAACTTTGTTAAGACTTTTGAGCTCGCATGTGATGCTAGTGGAGTTGGCATTGGAGGTGTTTTGATGCAAGATGGTAAACCCGTTGCATATTTTAGTGAAAAGTTGCATGGTCCTGCTCTGAATTATTCTACGTATGATAAGGAATTGTATGCTCTTGTACGTTCTTTACAGACGTGGCATCATTATTTTTGGCCTAGAGAATTTGTTGTCCATTCGGATCATGAATCACTGAAGTATCTTCGCTCTCAAAATAATCTAAATCGTAGACATGCTAAATGGGTTGAATTTATTGAAACTTTTCCTTATGTTGTTAAACACAAGAAGGGAAAGGATAATGTGATTGCCGATGCTTTAGATGATATACTTTGCTGTCCCAACTTGATTGTAGGATTTTTGGACTTGAACTAATAAAAGAACAATATGCGCTTGATCCTGATTTTAGAGATGTGTTGCTAAATTGTAGAGAGGGATGTGCATGGAACAAATTTGTGGTTAATGATGGCTTTTTGTTTAGAGCTAATCGCCTATGCATTCCAGTTGGTTCCATTCATCTTTTGTTGTTACAGGAAGCGCATGGAGGAGGGTTGATGGGACATTTTGGTGCTAAGAAGACCGCAGTTGTCCTCGCATTTCTTTTGGCCCCAATTGAAGAGAGATGTTGAGAGGTTTGTTGCTCGCTGCACTACATGTCAAAAAGCTAAGTCTCGATTGAATCCACATGGTTTATATATGCCTCTTCCAGTTCCTTCTTGTCCTTGGGCCGATATTTCGATGGACTTTGTTTTGGGATTGCCTAGGACTAAGAGGGGGAGCGATAGCGTATTTGTTGTGGTGGATCGTTTTTCTAAGATGGCACACTTTATACCATGTCATAAGACAGATGATGCTATACATATTGCTGACCTCTTTTTCAAAGAGATTGTTCGTTTGCATGGTATGCCGTCTACTATTGTTTCAGATCACGATGCTAAATTCTTGAGTCATTTTTGGCGGACTCTATGGAACAAGTTGGGTACAAAATTGTTATTTTCTACAACTTGTCATCCACAAACTAATGGACAAATAGAGGTAGTAAAGCGTACTTTAGGTACTATGTTGAGAGCTATTTTGAAGAAAAATTTGAAGATGTGGGAAGAATGTTTGCCGCATGTTGAGTTTGCATACAATCGAGCTACACATTCTACCACCAAGGTAAGTCCCTTTCAGGTAGTGTATGGTTTCAACCCCCGTGCTCCTATTGATATTTTGCCTCTACCTACTAGTGAACGGATTCATAATGATGCCAAGGATCGTGCTGAATTTATTTTGCAAATGCATGAAACAACTAAGCACAACATTGAAAAGATGAACGAAAAGTATAGAATTGCTGGTAGTAAAGGTAGAAAAGAAGTTAAGCTTGAACTGGGTGATTTAGTGTGGTTGCACTTGAGAAAAGATAGATTTCCAGATTTGAGAAAGTCTGAGTTGATGCCAAGAGCTGATGGTCCATTCAAAATACTTGAAAAGATTAATGACAATGCATATAAACTTGAGTTGCCTCCCGAGTTTGGGGATAGTCCCACCTTTAACATTTCAGATTTGAGGCCATACTTGGGAGAAGAAGATGAGCTTGAGTCGAGGACGACTCCAATTCAAGAGGGGGAGGATGATGAGGACATCACTCCTACGGATACACACAACAATCCTCCAGTGATCATTCAAGGTCCAATCACTAGAGCTCGCACATGACAATTGAATTTAGAGGTGAGCTCGTTCCTAAGTGTTGGCACTTCTTACGTCGTTACTAGATTTGCAACAGCACCAGAAAGCCTATTGGTATATTATACGATCACAGATAAATCCGCAAGCGCACGGATACTGATGTAGCTTTCACCCGGGAGTATTCCAAGGTATCGATTTCCACGGGGAACGAGAAGTACTCTAGTCCTAAGCTGATTCCTCACCAAGGCATTAAACTCGCCTTTCTTCAACCTACTTCTAATGATGGCTATATGTGGAGCTCAAGGTAAGGTTGAAGATATAAGGCATACTTGTATCATATAATATTGCGAAGTCAAAAACCGGATCCAAGAAGAAGACTAGTCATACAATCTGATCAAGATGTGCATGTGTGTGGAGAGGGGATGATATGGTAATATGCACTCCTTGTTGTATGATCTCTCTCCCTTTGAACTTTATTTTGAGAACATGGTTGTATGTTTTTTCTCTTTTTTTTATCATGCTTGAGAAGAGTTTATCTTTAGCATGTGTCTTCATCTCTTTTTTTTCTTTTTAGCCCATGTCTCTTTTGAAGGAAAAACTAGGGAGAGAGATTCATAAATTGACTGGAGTATATATTTTTGTGGATGGATGGATGTTGCTAACTTCCAGTGTAGAAGTTTAGCATATGAAGGTGGAGTGTACGTGATCTTGATCATGAAAGCATGAAAAGCTTCTAGCAAGGGTCACAACAATTTGACAAAGCTCAATGTAATAACAAGCAGCATATGTATGAGGTTTTCTAATGTACACAACATATGGCTTTGGTAGAAATATATCATCACTGAGGAGCTTGCAAGGCTAATATATGTTTTTTTTCAAAAAAAACATCCCAAGTGCTTTGTTAGAAAGAGTAAGGTTCATCGCATCGTACCATATCTCATCAATCAACCATTTAGATGAACATGTTTTCCTAATGACATTTGTTCACAAGCAACATATATATGTGCTAGGAATAAAGAACATGCAAGCCAATCAATTGAAGACATGTAAAGCAATGGAGCATCAGGATTCGTTGAGTTTAATTTAATGATTATCTCATGGAAGAAAATATAACTCATGAATCATGGAATTAGGGGGACAGGATTGTTCAAACCATGTTGTTCCTTTGAATGTCGGGAGAAGTTGACTCTCGGTACCTCCCCCACACTATCTTTTGTTGCGTCTTCTCCTGCACACTCTTAGACAAAGATGAGATACATGGATTTGGCTAGTACAAATTGTACTAGCCAAATCAAAGCGAAGTTTTATTTTATTTTTTTCATCCTTTGACTGATGGTGAACATCGGGCAACCTCCCGGAAGGGCTTTGTTTAAAGTCAAAAGCAGGACATACCTAGCTAGGCAAGATGCATGAGCTAACATCATCTCCAAACCAGGATAAGAATTTGACATGAGAGGAACTTTACTCGGGATGCTCACATACCTCCCCCACACTTGAAGTTTGCATTGCTAAGCAACAAAACTCAAGTGTGTGGAGATCAAGCTTCCTTTTGTAAATGTTCTTTCACCAAAAACTTTCCAAAGTGATGTAGTTGATGTCGCTCAAATGTTCTTAGGCATCATCTATCCATCGTTCTTCTTGGTCTCCACCTGAAAGGTTAGTAACCAAAAGTACCCGAAGGACACTCTTATCCTAGGAACATGCTCTTGCTTTTATTTGGAAGGGGAAATAAATCTACGCTAATCCAGGCTATCTCCTGGTAGTGCTTTGTTTACGGTCATAAGCTTGACCTTGGGAATTTCTTCTCGCAGCTATCATTGGTGATGCCATTCCCGCCTCACCACCAATCATTAAAGTGTTAGTGAAGCTTTAGCTGCAAGGTTAGTGCCACAATGCACTCACGAGATCTGCAATACTTATGGTGGACATAAGCATCTACAACCATCCTTCTAAACTTTTTGCAAGGGAGGATCATAAGGCGGTTGTAGTCCTGATGTGTGCTCTGTGCACTGAGCGTGGCTGACTCTGGAGAGACATGATGCAAGCATGGTTCCTGAGGTGAATCAAGAGTAAAGCTACCATGCTTGTCGATGAGATCCTTTCCTTTGGACCCCAGAGTCGGCGCCTTATAGATTTCCATGGCCCATGAATCCTCCATCTCGAGAGATGCATCATGTATGAACAATGTTGATTCTCGACCATGGTCGGAAACAACATGATACGGGTGTGACGTCCCAGGTTTTTAATTAGCATCATTAGTGCTAATGACCGAGTCAAGCAAAGTCAAACGCGTTGACTTGAGTCCAACCTTGGTCAACCTGGGTCATCACCTCGAAAACCTAGTCAACAATCACTAATGACCTTCTTAATCCAGTCAACACACCCTTTTGGTCAACCCTTAGTCAAGGGTATAGTCAACCCTTGGTCAAAACCCCTGTTGTCTTTGAACCTCATCTGGAACTTTTGCCGCGTTCTCCAAATTTCATTTAAACACTTCAAAATCGGCCAATATAAAAGTTGTTCGTCTTTTCGAGGGGCACACTTTTCATAATTGGTGGCATTTGAGATTTGGAGTGGAAAATGGTGAAAAAGCTTGGTCAACGCCTTCAATTACTATTCATCGGCGCCAAGAAAACTGCAAACTTGGCGTGCAGTTTATGCAAATTCTGTTGATCTAAACCCCTATGAGCCTTTCTAGGAGTTGTAGAGGGTAGCTTCATCTACGACTTTGCTTATTAGCTCTTAGTGCTCTTTAGTTCAAATTTTTGGAGAAATTGTCAGTCAAACGGGGCTAGTTGGAACAAAAGCCGGTCGACGTCGCCCCGCGTCGCTCACCCGCGCGCCGAGCGCGCCTCTGTCCACGCCACCACGCGGCGCAGCCCCAGTCTCGATGTCCGGGCCCCTTCCACGCCGGCCTGCGCCACCGAGCCGCGACTCCCGAGGTCGCACGCGCCCCCAGCCACCTTGGAGCCCGCATCCCCGCGCGTGTCGTCCGCTCGCACCACGCCGCGCCGGACCCCGCACCCGCCGCTGCCGCCGGTAGTGCCTGCCGCGCTGCGATGGCCGGGTCCCCCCTCGCCTCTTTTGTTTGCTTCGAGGAGAAGGCCCCGCACCCCCTTGTGTGCTCGCTCGGCTATATAAAAGCCCGCCGTGCCTCCTCGCGCGTGAGCCCGCCGCCGCACGCCATTAGAGCGCCGCTGCTGAGCTTTCCCTCCGCGCGCGCCCAGTGCCGCTCAACCACCCTAGAGCCTTCCTTGGACCCTGTTGAAGCTCAAGCCGCCGTGCATTGCCATCCCTTGCTCCACACCTCGCCGGAATTCTCCCTCCAGCGGCCGCAACCACCGGCCACCGCCGTGCTAGCTCGCCGGTGCTCCCCCGAACCCCAAACCCGGCCACAAACCGAGCGTGGTCACCCCTAGATCCTTCCCCTGCTCTTCCCCGGCCGAACTCCGGCGAGCCCTCACCGGAATTGAGGCCGGGCCGCCGCCGGCCACCCCAAGGACCCAATTGCAGGGTCGATTTTCTTCCTAGGGGCCGTTCTACAAAGAAAGGGCATATCTGTAAGGAATCAAAAACTTCCAAGGACCTTCTTGCAAAACAGATTCTTAAATAGTGTGAGGAGTTTTGCTGATTCTTGTAAAATTCATAGAAAACTGTAGAAAAATCAGAAAAATACAAACTAAATTTTGTTGGTTTCCTTGTGAATAACCCTACAACTTTTGTAAAGCTTGACCATACTTTTGCCTGCTAGTTTTTGCATGAAAAATAGAAAACTGTTAAACCTAGATCTGTTGTAGTTCAAATCTACAAGTGCTCTGTAGCTGAATTTTGGATATGTTGTGAGCTATGCCATGTCTAGGTGCTGTGCCAAAAATTGCACAAAGTTACTGTGTAGATATTTTATTATGAATTGTTTTGTAGTTATGCTGAATCTGTCTAAATGATTTTTGTAGCCAAAAATAAATAGATTTTTGAGCTCAACTTCTGCATGTTATCTTTTTATGCCTAAATGCATCTCTGGTGAATTAATTTTGATTTTATATCTGACAGAAATAATTAATCTTGTTTTATGCCTAATTTTCAATGTAATTGCATAGCTCAAGATCTAAACTAGCTCTTGGTGTGTTTGTTATTTTCCTAGCCTTGATTTGGTTCATAGAACCAGTGAGAGAAAGTTGGAATCATTTTGTTGTGTAATTATTTTTATATGCATTTCTCATGTTTTGGTAGCTAGATTTTGTTATTTTCGGTATAATTATTTTCCTAGCTCTCCTAAGTGTGCATGTGTATGCAGTGGCTTTGTTTAGGTTAGTAGTGCCTTAGAAACACACTCACTGAATTTTACTAATTTATTTTATGAATAAAAGCAATAGGGGCCAATTAAAGCTTAATATTAAATTAAATTGGAAAATCACCAACACGCACCTAATGACCCTATGCATGTGATGTAAATCTTTTTTTTAAAGCTTAAGACCAACCCTTTGCTGTTTTGTGAATTTAAATTAATTTATTTACATAAATGTGTACACAGTCACTATAAAAAAAGAATAATTAATAAAGAACCGCATATTGTTCCTTTATTGGAAGAGTATGCTGAATGTAGGTTTATCTAGGTGAATGTGGTCAACCATGCACCCCATGGTTGTCATTTTGTTGTTTGTAATTAATTAAATTAAAACCGTCAATTAAACCTTGCATTTGCATCCTCGTGTAGATCTTCCCGACGGTAGATATACGCTCGTGCCGGAAGGAGGAGACGAAGGTGTTGACGGTGAGCTGCAGTACGTGGACGTAGCTTAGGACCTGGGAAGGGCCCAAGGCCAACCTTGCCAGCGAAGGCAAGCCCCGGATCATTAACCCTATCTTTTAAAATTATGCAATTACCTTTGCTATGTTTGTGCATTTACGTTTCAGGAGTTGAATTGAAACCCTAGATGCATGATCCCTAGGTACCTATGTTCTTTTACTAGTATGCTAGGTCGATAGTTGCTATGCTATAGGACCGGTACAAGTCGAGTGATGTTCGTCACTCGCGAGAATAGGTTCTTATGTTGGAATCATAAGATCTTTATAAATGGATTGTTCATGTGGTAAGAGCATGGGATTTGGGCTCCGGTCTAGTGGCTTTTGTGGGCTAAGCTTTTGAACGTACTAAGCACTTGTCGGGAATGGGACCGGTAAGCCTAGTACCTTAATGAGACGGTGCGGGATCTTACCCTTACTAATCTTGAGTAGTCACCTGCCCGCCTCGCCACCGGGAGGGGGGTACATGTGTGAGACTGGATGTACTGTGTGGGGCATGCCAGATAAGCCTTGTACCCGGGACTGTAAGCTTCGATCCCAAGCCGAGGACTTTTGGGAACTGCCTGGTTGGTGCACTCTTGGTGAGGGCACTCTTCCGTGTGTTTAGGTTTACCTTGCAAGGTTATAAATCAATCGATTGTCAGCCTCTCACCGTTATCTGAGACTGCTTAATCAACTGGCCATGATATCCCATAATGATGGAACTTCGTGAATATTACTGCTTGAATTAATTGTATTGCACAATTCTTGATTGCAATAGATGGCTCACCTAGAATTGGTAATTAACTAGAAATTGAGCTAAAATATTGAAAGTAAGGACATACTCTTTGTTGCTTTTCAGCAAAAGAACTCCACCGGCCAAAAAGCCTCTCATGTCTAGAGTTTGGTGATGTAGTTATCACCCGACGGTTAAGTCTTGCTGAGTATTAGTATACTCAGCCTTGCTTTAAAAAATGTTGTTGCAGGTGTTGTTTGGCCTGGTGCATTTCCACCCGGCTGGGAGCTGGAATGGGTGGATGATGACGAGTGATGGCATCACGGACGGCCTCCTGTGATGTTTATCGTTGCGCTAGTTTATTTTATTCCGCTGTTTTCGAACTCTGAACCTTTACTTATCATGTCTTGAACAATGGTTTGTAATAATAAACCCTCAGGGGTACAATTTGGATTTAATTTGTGTTTGTACTCTGGACTCGCTTTCGTGTGAGTTTTAATGCATATGTTCGATCCTCTGTGTGATATCCAAGTGATTTACCGGGCGTTAACCCGGCAACTAACGACGGGATGATACTTTATTATTGCTTAATGACCAAAGTGGATTGGTTTAGGCGATAGTACGGTATTTTCCTGGGCGGGTTGTCACAGCTGGTATCAGAGCTGCTGAATGTAGGTTTATCTAGGTGAATGTGGTCAACCATGCACCCCATGGTTGTCATTTTGTTGTTTGTAATTAATTAAATTAAAACCCGTCAATTAAATCGTGCATTTGCATCCTCGTGTAGATCTTCCCGACGGTAGATACACGCTCGTGCTGGAAGGAGGAGACGAAGGTGCTGACGGTGAGCTGCAGTACGTGGACGTAGCTCAGGACCTAGACCAAAGTCCAGAAGGGCCCAAGGCCAACCTTGCCAGCGAAGGCAAGCCCCGGATCATTAACCCTGTCTTTTAAAATTATGCAATTACCTTTGCTATGTTTGTGCATTTACGTTTCAGGAGTTGAATTGAAACCCTAGATGCATGATCCCTAGGTACCTATGTTCTTTTACTAGTATGCTAGGTCGATAGTTGCTACGCTATAGGACCAGTACAAGTCGAGTGATGTTCGTCACTCACGAGAATAGGTTCTTATGTTGGAATCATAAGATCTTTATAAATCGATTGCTCATGTGGTAAGAGCATGGGATTTGGGCTCTGGTCTAGTGGCTTTCGTGGGCTAAGCTTTTGAACGTACTAAGCACTTGTCGGGAATGGGATCGGTAAGCCTAGTACCTTAATGAGACGGTGCAGGATCTTACCCTTACTAATCTTGAGTAGTCACCTGCCCAGCTCGCCACCGGGAGGGGGGTACATGTGTGAGACTGGATGTACTGTGTGGGGCATGCCAGATAAGCCTTGTACCCGGGACTGTAAGCTTCGATCCCAAGCCGAGGACTTTTGGGAACTGCCTAGTTGGTGCACTCTTGGTGAGGGCACTCTTCCGTGTGTTTAGGTTTACCTTGCAAGGTTATAAATCAATCGATTGTCGGCCTCTCACCATTATCTGAGATTGCTTAATCAACTGGCCATGATATCCCTTAATGATGGAACTTCGTGAATATTACTGCTTGAATTAATTGTATTGCACATTTCTTGATTGCAATAGATGGCTCACCTAGAATTAGGTGCCAGAAATGCTTGAATGGCTCACCATCTTTGATTTAACATGTCAAGGCTGAGGGTCTCATACTTCTCCGACTCGAGAATGGCCTCGACCTTCTCACTCCACACGGTACGATCTAGAGAGTGCAGGAGCTTCACAGCCCTGTCATGATCATAGTACGGGAGTACGGCCACATTAGCCCTCACGTTGTTCACAATCATAATGAACCGCTGGAACATGCTGTTAATTGACTCACCGGGGAGATGAGTGAACTTCTCGTACTCTCTCTGGTAGGTCGCGAACAACCGAGCCTGAACCTAAGCATTTCCAGCATGAGCATTCTTCAACTGCTCCCAAATCCTACAAGCCAAGTCCTCTGTCGAAACCCGATCGAATTCGGATTGACACAGAGCACGAAACAAGTAGTCGTCCGCCTTGTTGTTGGCGTCGAACATATCCCTCGATCCTGGAGCTAGGAAGTTAATCGGATGAACATAAGCTGTGTTCACCGCAACGTCCCAAAGAATCCGACCCTTGCCGCGGAGGAAAGCAGCCATCTGCCTCTGTCACATCTGGTAGTTCTTACCATCAAAGTGTGGAGGACCCAAACCCCGTTTCTAGTACGCCATCTTTGGATCTTAGACTGGTTTGAATCACGAAGATCCTTAACTGGCTCTGATACCAATTGAAGGACCGATTAGGCGAACCAGAGAGGGGGGAGTGAATGGGAGCCGATTGGTCATCCTTCCCTCTCACAAGATCTCACCATGAAGCTCTCAAGCTAGTCCTACGAAAATCCTAAGAAAATAGGAAGGAAAATAGGAAAACCAAATGAGCTAGGGTTCCAAGAGATGGCTGCCATCCTCTCACCCCTTGGGTTATATGGAGGCAACCGAAAGACTAAAATACCCTTACTAGCTAACTAGGGATACATGCCCCTCAAGGGCGAATTCGGAAATCTTTGTCTTCGCTCCATCGGACGGATGCCAAGCGACCGCAAACTTGCTTAGCCTCGACGCAAGCCTTTCGATCCCGACACGTGTCCTCCGCTTCGAAGATTCCGGACTGCGTCGTCGCACACCGGTCAGACCGGTGCTCCTCACCGGTCAGACCGGTACCCACCGGTCAGACCGGTCAGACCCACCGGTCAGACTGGTCTGGAGCTGCTGCACCTCCGTCTTCGGTTCTTCGGTCTTGGCTTTGTGGATCAACCAAGGAACCCAGTGGTTTTCTGGTGAACCACCGGAAACCCCGCGAACTCGGTGTAGCCTCCGCCAATCACCACTCATGACTCGGCTCCCACGTAGTCCCGGCTCGACCTTGGTTTTGAGGCTCAACCAAGAAACCGTCCATGACTTCATCTTGCCATTCTTGCCACCATGCGGCCCGCACTTGACCCCGCTGGCCACCGGGTCCCTCGAACCAAGCCTACTTGTCTTCTCCACACCTGGAGGCCTCACCGGCAATGACCTTTCGCGCTTGTTCTTCACCTGCACCTGCACCAGTCAAGCCGCAACCTGCACCTGCAATACTTAGCCAAGAATCAGTCCACACCACGTTGTCAATCACTCATCACACCAGGAAGCGACCATCCACCGGTCCTCGAACCACACCTGGCTCTCAATCTCCCCCTTGATGAGTGCATTGACAACACACACGTTTTGGTAACCAAGAGAAAAGGAAAAGAAAAGAAACGACTAAAAGAAACTCCAACAAGCGATCGAAAGCCAAAGAAAGGCAAAGAGCAAGATCACTTGAAGAAGACAAGTCTCGGACCCCTTAGGCAAGGGCAACGGCTCGACACATCCGAGACAAAACATGCTCAAGCAAAGAGCACAAACCATCAAACCAAAGCTTGAAAACCACAAAGAGCTCCCCTTGCACACATGCAAGCTCCCCCTGAACCAATGCAACTCCCCCTGGACAAATGCATGCGAACCACTTCATGAAACAGAGTAGCTGCAACAGCTCAGCTCTGACCGGTCAGACCGGTCGAAACCACCGGTCAGACCGGTGCTCAACATGTGAACAGGACCAGCACTCTGACCGGTCAGACCGGTGACCTCAACCGGTCAGACCGGTGCACCGGTGACCTCAACCGGTCAGACTGGTGCACAACAGAGCCCAAAAATGGCTCGAAACCACCTGAAAACCTTCCAAATGCATTCAGTAGGCCAAAACATGCTCAAACTTCTCCCCCTTGTTGACAATGCATGAATCAAGCCAAAAATGCAAAAAATGCAACCTAGAGCTTCTCAAATAGACAAAATTCAACATAGGATGCTACACATGTCCAAATGAGCAAGTTAGATACTCTATAGCTTCGTAATGACATAAACTTCATGATCACCAAGTTTCACAACCATTGGGCGAAGCTAAGATAGAATTGAGCAATTATGCGAAAAATCACCCTCTCATGAGCAAAGTCCTAAACATGAGCAAAACATGTCAAAATGGCAAAGCCACACAAACTTCATGCTAGGACAACCATTCTAAGCATAATACCATCATAAACACCCACAAGCACCTCATGTCATGTCAAAGCCACCGAGCCATGTGCCTACTTCTATATATGAGACTTCTCATTGGTAGGCATCATGCAACGATTTATCACCCAAAGCAAATTAAAATTAGCACATATGACATGGGAGCACATTTTTCAAGCAATTTACATTTCATTTTTCAGATTTATAATTGCTACATGAAATGTCTTTGCGACAAAAAGGAACTTATGCCCCTCCACAAGATGAAGCATGGGGGCTAAACATTCATGATGGCAAATGAGCCTTTGGCCCCATATGATCAAAATAAGCTATCCAACCACAAATTAAGCATAGCCAAGCCACAAAAACATGTCAAGATCATGTAAAGGCATTTACTCACAAGAGAGCATACATATGAAATTTTCAAAAACATAGCCATCAACCATGGATACAAACCAAGATTATCAAGAGCTAAGCCAAACTAACCATAACTTACAAAATTAGCTCACAAAGACATATATATCATTCCATGGTGAACAATGTATATAGGAAAAGCCTTTCCTAAACAATGCATATGATACAAAATGCATGCAACCTAAGACACAAAGATGCCTATACATCATGTTACATATGCCATGCCAAATGCAAGAAATGCACAAAGGAAAGCTATACATATGCTACAAAGGAGCTCCCACACGCCAACTCAAGAAATCAAACAAACACCAAGCTCCCCCCGCAAACGAGTGAAAGTTGCTTGATCTAGGGGTTTGGTGAAAATATCGGCTAGTTGTTCATGTGTGGGTACATGGATCAAAGCTATCTTCCCTTTCTCTACGTTGTCTCTCAGAAAATGATACCTCACTTCTATGTGCTTGGTTTTGGAATGGAGCACTGGGTTCTTTGCAACGCTTATGGCACTGGTGCTATCACATTGAAGTGGGACATGGGTATACTCCTCACCAAAGTCACTCATGGTGTATGTGATCCAAAGGAGCTGAGAGCAACAACTAGCTGCGGCCACATACTCTGCCTCGGTAGTGGATTGAGCAACACTCGACTGTTTGCGGGAAGACCAAGACACCAAAGAAGAACCCAAGAACTGGCAAGTCCCAGAAGTGGACTTCCTATCCAACCGACACCCGGCAAAGTCCGCGTCTGAAAATCCATGAAGCGCCAAAGAAGAAGACGCAGAGTACCAAAGGCCGAAGTCGGGAGTGTGTCGCAAATACCTGAAAATGCGCTTGACTGCTTGCCGATGCGAAGTCCTCGGAGACGCTTGAAAACGAGCGCACAGACACACCGAGAATTGGATGTCCGGCCTCGTCGTCGTCAAGTAGAGGAGTGACCCGATCATGCTCCGGTACTCCTTCTGGTCCACGTGTTCACCTTCCTCGTCCGCATCAAGAGCTGTAGTCGTACTCATAGGCGTTGCCATGGCCTTGGAGTCCTCCATCTTGAACTTCCTCACAATGTCCTTGGTGTACTTAGCTTGGTGCACAAATGTTCCTTCCTTTGATTGCTTGATTTGTAGCCCAAGGAAGAACTGCAACTCGCCCATCATGCTCATCTCAAATTCCCTGCTCATGTCTTCTGCAAACCTTGCAACAAGAGAGTTAGACGAGCCACCAAAGACAATATCATCCACGTATACCTGCACAATCAGGATATCTCTGCCCTGCCTGAGGAGAAACAAGGTCTGGTCGACCTTCCCCATCTCAAACCCTCTCTCAAACAGGAACCCCCTCAACCTACCATACCAAGCTCTATGCGCCTGCTTCAACCCATACAACGCCTTCCTCAACTTGTACACCCGGTGGGGGTACTTCTCACTCTCAAACCCCGGTGGTTGCCTCACGTACACCTCTTCCTCCAACACACCGTTTAGGAAAGCACTCTTCACGTCCATCTGGTACAACTTGAACCCTTTAGCCACGGAAAAGGCTAGAAGGATCCTGATCGCCTCCAAACGAGCTACAGGAGCAAAAGTCTCCTCGTAGTCGATCCCCTCTTTCTGACTGTACCCCTGAGCAACAAGTCTCGACTTGTTCCTCACCACTTCTCTTTTCTCTCCCTCTTTATTTTTCCACACCCATTTTGTCCCAATCGGCTTACACCCTGGGGGAGGGTCAACCAACACCCAAACTTGGTTCCTCTCAAAATTCTCCAACTCCTCATGCATCGAGTTAACCCAATTATGATCAGATAACGCGTGTCCAATGTCTTTGGGCTCAAAGGTGGCAACAAAAGCAGCATGAGCGAAATGAGAATTGTTCTGAACCCTCGACCGTGTAGTACGTTCATTCATGTCGCCGATGATTCTCGAAGCTGGGTGATCCACTTGCACTCGCCGGGGAGGTTCTCGCCTTGATGCTACCTCCCCCTCAACAGCAGCTTCGCCTTGATCTGGGTTTGTCGTTGTAGGTGTGGGAGAGGGTCCATTCTCGATCGTCGTCGACGTAGTAGGTACATGTTCAGCCGCGGGCATCACACCGCCATCTTCATCATCTCCATGTTCATGCTCCTCCTCCTGAAAGATCTCCTCGCCAAGTTCGTCGTCACCTGCACACTCAAAAACAAGCTGACTACGTGGCTGTGTCTCGTCGAAGGTTACCTCGCAAGTCTCCACGATTTGGTTAGTTTCAAGATTGAGCACACGAAATGCTCTAGAATGAGATGCATAACCAAAGAAAATGCCATCGACAGACCTAGCCTCGAACTTGTCCAACTTCTTCCCTTTCTTCAGAATGAAGCATTTACAACCAAAGACATGGAAGTGACTCACCTTGGGTGTGCGACCGTGCATCAACTCGTAACAGGTTTTCTTCTTATGAACCCTGAGGTAGATCCTGTTCGACACATGGCACGCGGTATTGACCGCCTCCGCCCAGAACCTTCTCGGAGTCCTATGCTCGTCGAGCATCGTCCGAGCCATCTCGCACAAGGTCCTATTTTTCCTTTCCACAACGCCATTCTGGGGAGGCGTATACGGACTCGAAAACTGATGTTCAAGACCCAAGTCATGGCAAAAGGTTTCGAAGCGAGAGTTTTTGAATTCCGAGCCATTGTCACTGCGGATCGCTCGTATGGCATCTCCGTGCCTCTCGTTTCTTAACCTCAGGACAAGATCTCGAACAAAACCAAACGTCTCCCCTTTCTCCTCAAGAAAGAACACCCACGCATACCGAGAGTAGTCATCCACCACAACAAGGACATACCACTTCCCACCCGCAGATCGCACACGAGCTAGGCCAACAAGGTCCATATGGAGCAGCTCGCATGGACGCTCAGTCATCACATCGGTGAGAGGCGGGTGAGAAGAGGCTACCATCTTGGCATGCCTACACGGCGCACAAACCAACTCTTTCTCAAACCTCAACCGTGGCAATCCTCGGACCAAATTGAGTTTACTCAAGCGAGACAAAAGGTCAAAGCTCAAGTGACCCAACTTCCTATGCCACTTCCACAACTCAGTCGAAGAACCAGCCAAGAAGCAACGCTCCACACCAGAAGACTGAGAAAAATCAGCTCGGAACACTTGACCCTCGGGAACGACCATGCAAACAAGATCCCCCTGAGAATCTAAAATCCGAGAACCACCAGGCCGAAACAACACCTCAAAACCCTCATCCAACAACTGGGACACAGAAAGCAAATTGTATCCAAGCGATTGAACAAGAGCAACACGCCTGAGAGTGATCTTGTCACTTACCTTAATCTCACCTTCTGACAGCACACGCCCTCGCCCATTGTCCCCAAAGGTGATGTACTTCTTTGTCACCACCGGGACGAGACTTGAGAACCACCCCTTGTCTCCGGTCATATGCCTCGAGCAACCGGAGTCAATCAACCAAATGTTCTTCAAGTCTCCCACCTGAAATTCAAAAGCGAGCACGTGAGTGAACAAACGACTCAGCACTGGGGTTAGTACCAAAAGAGTAAAACCAGTGCCGAGCCATTTGCTCCAAAGTGGGGTTAGCACAAACCAAATCATCACGCCTATCAAAGCTACCACCACGAGGGAACCAACCCTCTCTAGCTGGAGGAGGACGAAAGCCACAAAAGGGAAACCGTGGATCGTTCCTCCTCTCCATCTCAAAGCTACGACTCCTCCCACCCACGTATTGAGCACGAGGTGGAGAACGCCTAGCAAACTGACCACCTGCAAACTTTCCAGACCAACCACCAGAACCACGACCTCTAGAACCAAACCGAGCATCCTCACGAGCACGAAACCCGACTCGCTGTCTGCCCAGACCTGCACCGGTCTGACCGTTGTAGTACACCGGTCTGACCGGTGTATCTCGGCCAGCAGCAGCACCTGCAGCCTTCCGGTCTCCCCAAGCCGGAACTGTCCTCACAATCGCCTTGGCCCTGGGCATCTGCATACGAGGCTCAGGTACACCATTAGAGGGGTGGTACCTGTCCTTGTTAGCCCACTCTCTAGCCATTCTCTCCTCACGCTTCCTCTTGAAGCAAAACTCATCCTTGTGACCATCTCTCTCACAATACCCACAATGGAACTTTATGGGCTGTGGCTTAGGCTTAGGCTTGGGTTGGGGCTGCCCACTCGGCTTCTCACCCTTCTTCTCTCCTTCCTCACCTCCCTTTGGGCTCACAAACTTCACCGGTTTCTGAAAATCATTTGTTGGGTGAGGGAATATGGGTGGATCTGGAGTAGTGTCAAGTTTGTTTCTGAGATGGTTAGGCTTGGGCTCAAACTTGTTCTTGTGTCTGTTTGGTGATGGGATAGGAATCTCTCCAACTCTCTCAACTCCCTCACCACTGTTCTCTCCAAGCTTGTCAGCCCCAAGTGCCTGACCATCATAGCGTTTGAAAGCCGCTATCATGATACCAAGCTGAGGCTCCTGACCCGACAACTAGCTCATACATTTTCTCAGCTCATCATTCTCATCCTGCAAGCGATCAACATAATGTGCAAGCTCCAAATTCTTAACCGCATGCAATTCACAAGTAGAGCAAGAAGTGGGAATAGGCCCTTTCAACTTAGCCTCAAGCAAAACAGTGTAAGCATGCATCTCATCAATCTTTCCATGCAAAACAGGGCAAGAAGTGCAAGCACCTAGCAAAGCAGGTCTAGACTTAAGCTCAGCCACTTCAACCCTAAGCATATCTAGTTCATCACAAGTAGAAGCATGCTTATCCTTAAGAGCAGTGAGATCAGCTAGGTACACAGAGCAATCACAGCAATCAATCTCATCAGAAACCACAGGAGAAGCCTTAAGCGAATCAATCTCAAGCTTAGCATCTAGGTTCTGGGTTTCTAGCTCAGCCACACGGTTCCTAGCATCTTCTAGTGAGGCCCTAAGCTCTTTCCTCATCTTCTTGACCTCTCTAAGCATGTGATCGTGGTTATCAAGCAAGTCAACCAACTCATCATTCTCCTTGCGCAAAGAAGAGAGCTCATCACATACCTCATCCTCGGAGTCAGCGTCCGAGTCACTCTGGTGGCTCTTCTTGCTGCCGGAGCTACGGGCCATGCCGCATAAGCTATCTCCCGCGAAGCAGCTCAACCCACTCAAGTTCCTGGATGACTTCTTGTTCTTGTGCGATCACCTTCATCTTCACTGCTACTTGAGCTCGAGGAAGAGTAGGCGGAGCTGGAGTCGACGTCGCTCGCTCCGACCATCGCTCGGGCCTTCCTACCACGGCCATCCTTCTTCCTCGACCGTCGCTCGTCCTTGTGCTTGTTCTTGTGCTTGTGATCGCGCCTCGATCGGTACTTGCCATCCTTGCTCGATCGGTGCCTGTAGCCGTCCTTGTAGCCGTCCTTGTTCTCCGTCTTCTCCGGGCAGTCGGCGACGAAGTGTCCTGGCTTGCCACACTGAAAACACGTCCGTGCTGTCCTCCTCATGTTCACCCGGTTCTCGTGCAGCCTCTCGAACCGCCTGGTCAGCAATGCCAGCTTGTCCTCTCCAAGCACGTCGAACTCCTCGTCTGGCAAAGACATCAAAGAAGACAGAGAGTACATCCTGGAGGATGCGTTAGCGTTAGACTTAGCTCCTTTGCCACTAACGAGAGCGAGACTATGAGAATCAGTCGGGCTCTCGATCTTGGGTGTCATACCACGGTCCAACTCAGCCGACTTGAGCTTCGAGAACAGCTCGTTCACCGTCAAGGTGTCATACTTCTCGGACTCAACAATAGCCTCAAACTTCCCGTCCCATACGGTACGATCCAACGAGTGCAAGAGCTTCACGGCTCTATCATGATCATTGTATGGGAGGACGTCCACATTGGCTCTCATGTTGTTCACAACGACCGTAAATCGCTGGAAAAGGGCATCGACGGACTCGCCGGGGAGATGAGTGAAGTTCTCGTACTCTCTCCGGTAAGTCGCGTACATCCGAGCCTGAACCTGAGCATTCCCAGCATGAGCATCCTTCAACTGCTCCCAAATCCTACAAGCTAAGTCCTCTGTCTGAACCCGATCAAATTCAGGCTGACACAGAGCACGAAACAAGTAGTCGACAGCCTTGTTGTTGGCTTCGAACATATCCCTCGATCCTGGATCAAGGAAGTTCATCGGATGAACATAAGCTGTGTTCACCGTGACATCCCAAAGGATCTGACCCTTTCCGCGGAGGAACGCCGCCATCCGCCTTTGCCACATCTGGTAGTTCTTCCCATCGAAGTGCGGAGGACCCGAACCCCGTTCCTGGTACGCCATCTTTGGATCTTAGACTGGTAAGAGTTAATAAAGACCCGAACCGGCTCTGATACCAATTGAAGGACCGATTAGGCGAACCAGAGAGGGGGGAGTGAATGGGAGCCGATAAAAATTCTTCTCGAAGGAGATGAGAACTCCAACAAGACGAACACGGCTTCCAACTCACGTCTCCGACCCAACTACCCAAGTTGGCCAAGACCACGCAGCCACTGGAGTGCTACTGGTCCTAGGAACCAACACTCAACCCTCCGAGCCAGAACTCACCAAAACACACAGCGGAAACTTGCACGGCTTGCTGCCTGTGCTACACCGGTCAGACCGATGACCTGTGCTGGTCAGACCAGTGACACCGGTCAGACCGGTGGACAGAGCCGGTGGCTACAGCAGCCGCACAGCAAATGTTCCAGGAAGCCTCAGTGACTCCTCTAGGCCCTGGAACAAAAACCACCTTCGAAACACAACCTGGAAGGAAGAAGAACCCCTCACAAAACCTAGCAAAACAACTCCAAACACGCCAAGAACTGATCAGCAGGACCACGGGACAAAACCACACGGACAAGGCTATTCCCCGAGACAAAAACCCACCAAGGGCTAGCACCGGTCAGACCGGTCAAGAGCACCGGTCAGACCGGTCGCGCCTGGGCAGCTCGGGATGAACAGCGCCCGCGAGTCAACTCCCCCAAATCCAACTCCCGATCTCCCGATTCGCTCCACGGTTTTGCACAAGACTTTGGGGATAGTAGGAACACCTCATGGGTACTCCATAGCCAAGATTTGGTCCACCAAAACTTGTCAAATCAAGAGGAATCGAAGAAATCCCACCAAGAACGCCTCTAACCCTAGAGCCACGAAAACCCCAAAATCGAGCCCCTTTGCTCACGGATTTAGAAGGGGAATCAAAGGGAAAAGAACCACGAAGGGTTCATGCATACATCCCCCACCAAATCCCAAAGAGAAAGGCCTCGAAATCGCTCCAAGAAAATCGCCAAGAAAGGGCTCCGAAAATCACCAAAAAGGAGAAACGGGAAAGACACATCCAAGCCTTGAGGAACCACGCCGAATCATGTATACATACCAAAGAGGTTCATACAAGGTCTAGCTTGCCGCCCGATCATCCTTCCCTCTCACAAGATCTCACCATGAAGCTCTCAAGCTAGTCCTACGAAAATCCTAAGAAAATAGGAAGGAAAATAGGAAAACCAAATGAGCTAGGGTTCCAAGAGATGGCTGTCATCCTCTCACCCCTTGGGTTATATGGAGGCAACCGAAAGACTAAAATACCCTTACTAGCTAACTAGGGATTCATGCCCCTCAAGGGTGAATTCAGAAATCTTTGTCTTCGCTCCATCGGACGGATGCCAAGCGACCGCAAACTTGCTTAGCCTCGACGCAAGCCTTTCGATCCCGACACGTGTCCTCCGCTTTGAAGATTCCGGACTGCGTCGTCGCACACCGGTCAGAGCGGTGCTCATCACCGGTCAGACCGGTACCCACCGGTCAGACCGGTCAGACCCACCGGTCAGACCGGTCTGGAGCTGCTGCACCTCCGTCTTCGGTTCTTCGGTCTTGGCTTTGTGGATCAACCAAGGAACCCAGTGGTTTTCTGGTGAACCACCGGAAACCCCGCGAACTCGGTGTAGCCTCCGCCAATCACCACTCATGACTCGGCTCCCACGTAGTCCCGGCTCGACCTTGGTTTTGAGGCTCAACCAAGAAACCGTCCATGACTTCATCTTGCCGTTCTTGCCACCATGCGGCCCGCACTTGACCCCGCTGGCCACCGGGTCCCTCGAACCAAGCCTACTTGTCTTCTCCACACCTGGAGGCCTCACCGGCAACGACCTTTCGCGCTTGTTCTTCACCGCACCTGCATCAGTCAAGCCGCAACCTGCACCTGCAATACTTAGCCAAGAATCAGTCCACACCACGTTGTCAATCACTCATCACACCAGGAAGCGACCATCCACCGGTCCTCGAACCACACCTGGCTCTCAGATTGTACAGATTACTCTGTGTTCCTAGCGGATCTTACTGTTTTCAAGGAAAAGCATGCCTCCAAGTGTGAGGAACTAGATGTGCTTAGGGCTGAAGTGGCTGAGCTTAAGTCTAGACCTGCTTTGCTAGGTGCGTGTACTTCTTGCCCTGTTTTGCATGGAAAGATTGATGAGATACTTGCTTACACTACTTCTCTTGAGGCTGAGTTGAAAGCACCTGTTCCCACTTCTTGCTCTACTTGTGAATTACATGCTGTAAAGAACCTGGAACTTGCACATTATGTGGATCGCTTGCAGGATGAGAATGATGAGTTGAGGAAAATGATGGGTTGGTTGTCGGGTCATGAACCACAACTTAGGATGATGATAGAGGCATACAAGCACTATGATGGACAAGCGCTTGGGTCGGATAAGAATGGAGAGTGTAGTGGTGAGGGAGGAGAGAAGATTGCTGATATCCAAGCTCTACGAAAAACCTTCCACAAAAATGCCTATGCTCCTAAGACAAACCCATTGAGAAACAAATTTGACACAATCCCAGATTCACCCATCTTCCCTCACCCCACAAATGATTTCCAAAAAGCCATAAAGTTCAAGAGCAACTTGGGGAATGTGTTCTTTGGGAAAGAGGGTGAGATGCTTAGTGAGGAGAAACCGAAAGAGTAGCCGAGTGAGGAGAAACCAAGTGAGCAGCCCTAACCCAAGCCTAAACCTAAACTCATACGGTTTCATTGTGACTATTATGGGAGAGATGGTCACAAGGGTGAGTTTTGCTTCAAGAGGAAGCGTGAGGAGAGAATGGCTAAGGAGTGGGCTAACAAGGACAGGTACCGCCCTTCAAATGGTGTACCTGAGCCTTGTATGCAAATGCCCAGGGCCAAAGCGATTGTGAGGATGGTTCCGGCATGGGGAGATCGAAAGGTGGCAGGTGGTGCTGCTGGCCGAGCACCACCGGTCAGACCGGTCAGGGGGACCGGTCAGACCGGTGCTGGTCTGAGTGGCCGGTAGTTTGGTTTTCGTGCTTGTGAGGATGCTCGGTTCAGGTCCTTTGGTCGTGGTACAGGTGGTTGGCATGGTGATTCTGGTGGTGGTTAGTTTGCTAGACGTTATCCACCTCGTGCTCAATACGATGGTGGGAGGAGTCGTAGCTTTAAGTTGGAGAGGAGGAACGGTCCATGGTCTTCCTTTCGTGGTTTTCGTTCTCCTTCAGCGAGACAGGGTTGGTTCCCTCGTGGTGGTTCCCGTGGTGGTTTTCGTGGTGGTAGCTTTGATAGGCGTGATTTTATGGTTTGTGCTAACCCCACTTTGGAGCAAATGGCTCGGCACTGGTTTTACTCTTTTGGTACTAACCCCACTATTGAGTCGTTTGTTCACTCACGTGCTCATTTTTGAATTTCAGGTGGGAGACTTGAGGAACGTTTGGTTGATTGACTCCGGTTGCTCGAGGCATATGACCGGAGACAAGGGGTGGTTCTCAAGTCTCGTCCCGGTGGTGTCCAAAACATAAATCACCTTTGGGGACAATGGGCGAGGGCGTGTGCTTCTAGAAGGTGAGATTAAGGTAAGTGACAAGGTCACTCTCAGGCGTGTTGCTCTTGTTCAATCACTCGGATTCAATTTGCTTTCCATTTCCCAGCTTTTGGATGAGGGTTTTGAGGTGTTGTTTCGGCCTGGTGGTTCTCGGATTTTGGATTCTCGAGGGGACCTAGTTTGCATGGTCATTCCCGAGGGTCAAGTTTTCTGAGCGGATTTCTCTCAGTCTTCTGGTGTGGCTCGTTGCTTTTTGGCTGGTTCTTCGAGTGAGTTGTGGAAGTGGCATAGGAAGTTGGGTCACTTAAGCTTTGACCTTTTATCTCGCTTGAGTAAACTCAATTTGGTCCGAGGATTGCCACGGTTGAGGTTTGAGAAAGAGTTGGTTTGTGCGTCATGTCGGCATGCTAAGATGGTAGCCTCTTCCCATCCACCCTCACCGATGTGATGACGGAGCGTCCATGCGAGCTGCTCCATATGGACCTTGTTGGGCCAGCTCGTGTGCGATCTATGGGTGGGAAGTGGTACATCCTAGTTGTGGTGGACGACTACTCTCGGTATGCGTGGGTTTTCTTTCTGGAGGAGAAAGGGGAGACATTTGGTTTTGTTCGAGATCTTGTCTTGAGGTTGAGAAACGAGAGGCACGGAGATACCATACGAGCGATCCGCAGTGACAATGGCTCGGAATTTAGAAACTCTCGCTTCAAAACTTTTTGCCATGACATGGGTCTTGAACACCAGTTCTATAGTCCATATACGCCTACCCAAAACAGCATGGTGGAAAGGAAAAACAAAACCCTATGTGAGATGCCTCAGATGATGCTCGATGAGCATAGGACTCCGAGAAGGTTTTGAGCTGAGGCGGTCAATACCGCGTGCTATGTGTCGAACAGGATTTACCTCAGGGTCCATAAGAAGAAAACTTGCTACGAGTTGATGCACGGTAGAACCCCCAAGGTGAGTCACTTTCACGTCTTTGGCTGCAAATGCTTCATTCTTAAGAAAGGGAAGAAGTTGGACAAGTTCGAGGCTAGGTCTGTTGATGGCATTTTCTTTGGTTATGCGTCTCATTCTAGAGCCTTTCGAGTGCTCAATCTTGAAACTAACCAAATTGTGGAGACTTGCGAGGTTACCTTCGACGAGACACAACCACGTAGTCAGCTTGTTTTTGAGTGTGCAGGTGACGAGGAATTTGGCGAGGAGATTTTCGAGGATGAGGTGCAGCAAGGTGATGATGCAGATGGTGGTGTGGCACCCGCGGCTGAGCATGTACATACTACTTCGACTACGATCGAGGACGGGCCCTCTCCCACACCTACGACGACGTGCCGAGATTGTGAGGAAGCTCCAGCCGAGGGGGAGTTGGCTTCGAGGCGAGAAGCTCCCCGGCGAGTACAAGTGGATCATCCAGCTTCAACGATCATCGGGAACATCAACGAACGCACTACACGGTCGAGGCCTCGTAATGATTCTCACTTTGCCCATGCTGCTTTTGTTGCTACTTTTGAGCCCAAAGACATTGGACATGCGCTATTTGATCACCATTGGGGTCAATTCTATGCATGAGGGGTTGGAGAATTTTGAGAGGAACCAAGTTTCGGAGTTAGTGGAGCCTCCACCGGGGTGTAAGCTGATTGGGACAAAATGGGTGTGGAAAAACAAAGAGGGAGAGAAAGGTGAAGTGGTGAGAAACAAGTCAAGGCTTGTTGCTCAGGGGTACACACAGAAAGAGGGGATAGACTACGAGGAGACCTTTGTTCCCGTAGCCCGTTTGGAGGAGATTAGGATCCTTCTAGTCTTTTCCGTGGCTAAAGGGTTCAAATTGTACCAAATGGATGTGAAGAGTGCTTTCCTGAACGGTGTTTTGGAGGAAGAAGTGTTCGTGAGGCAACCACCAGGGTTTGAGAGTGATAAGTATCCCCACAGGGTGTACAAGTTGAGGAAGGCGCTGTATGGGCTGAAGCAGGCGCCTAGAGCTTGGTATGGTAGGTTGTGAGGGTTCCTGTTTGAGAGAGGTTTTGAGATGGGGAAGGTAGATCAGACCTTGTTCCTCCTCAGGTAGTGCAAAGAGATCCTAATTGTGCAGGTGTATGTGGATGATATTGTCTTTGGTGGCTCGTCTAACTCTTTGGCTGCAAGGTTTGCAGAACACATGAGCAGGGAATTTGAGATGAGCAGGATGGGCGAGTTGCAGTTCTTCCTCGGGCTCCAGATCAAGCAATCGAAGGAAGGACCATTCGTACACCAAGCCAAGTACACCAAGGACAGGAAGTTCAAGATGGAGGACTCCAAGGCCATGGCGACGTCGATGAGTATGACTACAGCTCTTGACGCGGACGAGGACGGTGAACACGTGGACCAGAACGAGTACCGGAGCATGATCGGCTCCCTCCTGTACCTGACGGCGATGAGGCCGGACATCCAATTCTCGGTATGTCTGTGCGCTCGTTTTCAAGCGTCTGCAAGGACTTCGCATCGGCAAGCAGTCAAGCGCATCTTTAGGTATTTGCGATACACTCCCGACTTCAGCCTTTGGTACTCCGCGTCTTGTTCTTTGGAGCTTGACGGTTTTTCAGACGCGGATTTTGCCGGGTGTCGGTTGGATAGGAAGTCCACTTTTGGGACTTGCCAGTTCTTGGGTTCTTCTTTGGTGTTTTGATCTTCCCGCAAACAATCGAGTGTTGCTCAATCTACAACCGAAGCCGAATATGTTGCTGCAGCCAGTTGTTGCTCTCAGCTCCTTTGGATCACATACACCATGAGTGACTTTGGTGAGGAGTATACCCAGGTTCCACTTCTGTGTGATAGCACGAGTGCGATAAGTGTTGCTAAGAACCCAATGCTTCATTCCAAAACTAAGAATATAGAAGTGAGATACCATTTTCTGACGGACAATGTTGAGAAAGGGAAAATCGCTTTGATCCATGTGCCCACACAAAACAAACTAGCAGATATTTTCACCAAGCCCCTAGATCAAGCAACTTTCACTCGTTTGTGGGGAGAACTTGGTATGTGTTTGGTCTCTTGAGTGTTCCTCTGTAGCATATGTATAGTTTCCTTTGTGCATTTCTTGCATTTTGCATTGCATGTGTAACATGATGTATAGGCATCTTTGTATCTTAGGTTGCATGCATTTTGTATCATATGCATTTTTGTAGGAAAGCTTCTCCTATATACATTGTTCACCATGATGTGCTATATATGATCTTGTGAGCTAGTTTGGTATGATATGGATTAGTGTGGCTTAGCTCTTGATGATCTTGATTTATATCCATGGTTGATAGCTATGCTTTTGAAAAATGTCACATGTATGCTCTCTTGTGAGTAAATGCCTTTATATGATCATGACATGTTTTAGTGGCATTTCTATGCTTAATTTGTGCTTGGATAGCTTATTTTGAGCATATAGGGCCGAAGGCTCATTTGCCATCATGAATGTTTAGCCCCCATACTTTATCTTGTGGAGGGGCAAAAGTTCCTTTTTGTCGCAAAGACATTTCATGTACCAAATATGAATCTGAAAATGAAATGTAAATTGCCTTGGAAAATGTGCTATCGTTTCATATGTGCTTAATTTACTTCCTTTTGGGTGCTAAACCGTTGCATGTTGCTTACCAATGAGAAGTCTCATTTTTAGAAGTAAGCACATGGCTCGGTGGCTTTGACATGACATGAGGTGCTTGTGGGTGTTTATGATGGCCTTATGCTTAGAATGGTTGTCCTAGCATGAAGTTTGTGTGGCTTTACCATTTTGACATGTTTTGCTCATGTTTAGGACTTTGCTCATGAGAGGGAATTTTTCACAAAAATAGTCAATTCTATCTTAGCTTTGCCCAATGGTTGTGAAACTTGGTGATCTTGTAGTTTTTGTCCATACGAAGCTATTGAGTATCTAACTTGCTGATTTGGATATGTGTAGCATCCTATGTTGAATTTTGTCTATTTGATAAGCTCTAGGTTGCATTTATCCTAATTTTGTCTTGATTCATGCATTGTCAACAAGGGGGAGAAGTTTGAGCATGTTTTGGCCAACTGAATACATTTAGAAGGTTTCCAAGTGGTTTGGAGCTATTTTTGAGCTTGTGCAGTTCCTAATTCTTTCCAGGTGGTCATCGGCCTGACCGGTGGGATGCACTGGTCTGACCGGTGTGAGTGTCAGGTGCTGGGCGATCTAGTGCAGCGGTCTGACTGGTGAGGTGGACCGGTCAGACCGGTCAGAGCAAAGCTGTTGCAGCTGCTCTGTTTCATGAAGTGGTTTGCATTGGTTCAGGGGGAGCTTGCATGTGTGCAAGGGGAGCTCTTTGTGGTTTTCGAGCTTTGCTTTGGTGGTCTTTGCTCTTTGCTTGAGCTTGTTTTGGACTCGGTTGTGTCGAGCCGTTGCCCTTGCCTAAGGGGACCGAGTCTTTCCTCTTTCAAGCGATCTTGCTCTTTGCCTTTGTTTGGCTTTCGATCTCTTGTTTGAGTTTCTTTTTAGTCGTTTCTTTTCCTTTTCTCTTTGGTTACCAAATGTGTGTGTTGTCAATGCACTCATCAAGGGGGAGATTGAGAGCCTGTGTGGTTCGAGGACCGGTGGATGGTCGCTTCCTGGTGTGATGAGTGATTGACAACATTGTGTGGACTAACTCTTGGCTAAGTATTGCAGGTGCAGGTTGCGGCTTGACTGGTGTTTGTGCAGGTGAAGAGCAAGCGTGAAAGGTCGTTGCCGGGTAGGCCTCCAGGTGTGGAGAAGACAAGTAGGCTTAGCTCGAGGGACCCGCTGGCCAGCGGGGTCAAGTGCGGGCCGCATGGTGGCAAGAACGGCAAGATGAAGTCGTGGACGGTTTCTTGGTTGAGCCTCAAAACCAAGGTCGAGCCGGGACTACGTGGGAGCCGAGTCATGAGTGGTGATTGGCGGAAGCTACACCGAGTTCGCGGGGTTTCCAGTGGTTCACCAGAAAACCACTGGGTTCCTTGGTTGATCCACAAGCCAAGACCGAAGACCGGAGGTAGTAGCACCAGGACCGGTCTGACCGGTGGGTACCGGTCTGACCGGTGTGCGACGATGCAGTCCGGAGACTTCGAAGCGGAGGACACACGTCGGGATCGCAAGGCTTGCGTCGAGGCTAAGCAAGTTTGCGGTCGCCGGGCATCCGTCCGATGGTCCTACGATGAAGTTTCCCAAAAGGCCCTTTGGGGGCGTGTATCTTAGTTTAATGTAATAGGGGTAGTTTCGTCTTTCGGCTAGCCTCCATATAACCCAAGTGGTGAGAGGATGGCAGCCATCTCTTGGAACCCTAGCTCATTTGCTTTTGCTATTTTCCCTTCCTATTTTCCTTAGGATTTAGAGGACTAGCTTGAGAGCTTCATGGTGAGATCTTGTGAAAGGGAAGGATGATTGGGAGGCAAGCTAGACCTTGTATGAACCTTCATGGTATGTATAGATGATTCGGTGTGGCTCCTCAAGGCTTGATTGTGTCTCTCCCATTTTCCCTTTTTGGTGATTTTCGGAGCCTTTTCTTGACTATTTTCTTGTGGTGGTTTTGAGACCTTTCTCTTTGGGATTTGGTGGGGGATGTATGCATGAACCCTTCGTGGTTCTTTTCCCTTTGATTCCCCTGCCAAATCCGTGAGTAAAGGGGCTCAATTTTGGGGTTTTCTTCGTTCTAGGGTTAGAGGCATTCATGATGGAAATCCTTCGATTCCTCTTGATTTAGCAAGTTTTCGTGGACCAAATCTTGGCTATGGAATGCCCATGAGATACTCCTACTATCCCCAAAGTCTTGTGCGAATCCGTGGAGCGAATCGGGAGATCAGGATTTGGATTTGGAGGAGTTGACCCGTGGGTTGCTGTTCATCCCGAGAGCTCAGGTCTTGACCGGTCTGACCGGTGCCTCTCACCGGTCAGACCGGTGCCAACCCCCTGTTGGGTTTTGCTCGGGTGAACGTCTTGGTGAGTTCCCTGGTGTCTTCTGTTGCTGCTGTTTAGAGTATGGTCAGTTTTGGAGCTCGGAAGGTCTGTTTGGCGGATTTGGGGTTTAATGGCTTAGACCGGTCTGACCGGTGTGCTACACCGTCCTGACCGATGTAGGAGCCTTCTGTGGAAGTCCTCTGTTGACGGTCCTTACAACAAAAATTTGACCCTCAAAACCTTGTGTTCGAGAGGAGATGTGACAAGTTTCATGTGCATTTTTATTACTCATAAAGTTCCACGAGTTGTGTTGTGAATTTCATAGGCAGGTACACATTTTGGGAGAATTTGGGACCAACATGCCACATGTGCTAGGCACAGCCCTGCAGGTGCGGCACGGCCCTGCATGTGCGGTCGGCCCTGCCCCGTGGCACGTCTCTGGTCCAGAGCACCCCCTCTCCCTCGAGCACAACTTGGACGAGCATGATTCACTGAAGAAACGTCAGTTTGATCAAATGGTGGAGGCTAGGATCACTTGGATCAATGGGTCCACTTATCCGATCGCTCAACCGCCACAACCGTCATCTAGAGGCAATCCTAGGCGTCCCCGAGCACAGTCGGTGCATCACACAGCGTGAGGTAGGGCCGGCCGCACCTATAGGGCTGGCTGCACCAATCAACTGGCATGTTGGGCGAAACCGACCCAAGGAGCCGACCTACAACCGCCTCAGGAGCAGTGATCAGGAGCGTCCAAGGCGAGAGGCGGCACATCACAGGGCCGGCCATGCCTATAGGTGCGGCCGCACCTGGGGTTGTGGCCCCCTGCGCTCCACCGACCTCCCTTGCCTATAAAAGGCACCTCCCACTCGCTGGATTGGACACACAACGCAGGAGCATCTCCATTTCTCTCTTTTGTTCACTTAGAGTAGGATTAGTGTAGCTTGGGAGTTAGAGTCGAGTCGAGCTAGTCTCGGGATTCCGGAGGAGTCTTCTTCAGGGTTCCGGTACTACTCTTGTATCCTTTCTTTGTTTAGACTCAAGTACAATTCAAGTTATCTTTCTATCTTACCTTTCGAGTCAATTAGATTCAGCTTTTACTTTGCTCTAGAAGCTTTATTCTTGGTTTAGACTAAAGTTAGTTTAATCTTGGTTAGCATAGCTTTCTTGAACCCTATAGTGTTGTGGTCGTTCTTCGCTTCATCTTCGGTGTTTCACCGTAGAGAGAGACCTTCTTTCGTGATATCCGGGGAAAGGTTCGTTAGTTCGTTGTGAGCGCGGTGCTCAGAGCTTACCTTAGTCTTAGATTGGTGTCCCGTTGAACGTAATAGTTGTGGTACCCTAGGGAGGTGACAGCTCCGGATGGGCTTTGTAGTCCACCATGTCAGTTCGGGCCGGTAGAATTCAGCGCGTCGTCGTTCTCCCTTCTCATCCCAGTCTGAGAGCGCGGCTTTGCATGCCCCTGCAGCACTAGAAGAGCTTGTCAAGTTTAGCTTGCCTTGGTTATCCTCTGCCTTAGTTCTTTACCTAGAGTTGATAAGAATAGATAGATTGTGTTAGGATCCTTTCTCGTCTCATTGTCCTCCCAGCTCACTAGGTCTTCTCTAACCCTTTATCAAGATCTCCTTGTGTGTGTCAAGTTATCCCCGAATATCTTTATTCGTTACCCCCGCAATAGCTCTTTAACGAGTCTTGTTACTCTCCACCCTTTATTCGATCATCTTTGCCGTAGTGCCTCCCTTGGAAAAATATAAATACGATAACCCGAATATCACTGGGTGAAGTGCTACAACGGTAATCCGTGCGCTTGCGGACCTTTCTGTGACGTGTGTTTTACCAAAGACGTTCCCTAGCCCCATTATTAGGGGCATAAATCCGGTAGCGACGCTAGCGAGTGCCAACAAGCATTTCTGGCGCATTCGCCGTGAGTGCAAACCTAGTGGTGAGGCTAAGGAGCGTCGACAAGCATTTCTGGCGCCGTTGCCGGGGAGTGCAAACCTAGTGGTGAGGCTAAGGAGCGTCAACAAGCATTTCTGGCGCCATTGCCGGGGAGGCAATAGGCATAAGATATCATTTAAACTTAGTGGTAGAGTTATCTAGGTTCGGTGAACCGCTATTTAAGCGGGTTTACCCTTGCTCTACTCTCGTGTACGTAGTGTAGTGCATGACCGGTTTTGACCTACCGTCCAACTTTCACGACAATCCGGAGTCACTTGTGAGGAGAGTGCGACCTCGTGTCCTCATTCCTCAGAAGTTTCTCTTGAGTCAAGAGACGAACACCGTCGATCCCGTAGACATCACCTCATCAGCACCGATGGCCGAGAGGACGATCCGCAAGTTTTCCGCTCCCTCCAACACCAATGGCCCTACCGGACCGAACGTGACGGTGGGAGAAGGAAACTTTGAACTCAAGCCGGCGTTGATCAACATGGCGCAAGCAAGTCCGTTCTGCGGCAAGCCTAATGAAGATGCCAATGCACATCTCTAGCATTTCCTGGAGGTGTGTAGGACTTTCACTATCCGCAGAGTGACGGACGATGCAATTCATCTTCGCCTATTCCCGTTCTCATTGCTCGGGAAGGTGAAGCAATGGTTTTATGCGGAGCGAGATGCCATCAACACATGGGATAAGTGCTCTAAGGCATTTCTCGCAAAGTTCTTCCTGGTGGGCAAAACCAATGCCCTCCGCGCTAGAATTTCGGGCTTCCAGCAGCAGAATGATGAGAGTATCCCGGAAGCATGGGAACGTCTCCAGGAGTACATCACCGCGTGCCCGCACCATGGCATGCAGGGGTGGTTCTTAATTCAAACCTTCTACCACGGGCTCAAGCGTACCGCCCATGAGTACCTAGATGCGGCCGCTGGAGGAGCCCTCTTCTCGCTACAAGTACCCACCGCCAAGGAATTGATCGAGAAGATGGTGGCAAATCAAGGTTGGGATGGAGATCGTCTCCAACCCCGTACCCGCGGTGTACACCAAGTCGATGGAATCGACATGCTCGCCGCCAAGATGGACCTCCTAATGAAGAAATTGGAGGCACCGAGCAATATGGAGACCGCCAAGATTATGGACGCTCGCATGACGTGCGAGGTTTGCGGTAATGCGGGTCATTCGGGAAATGATTGTCCCAAGACAAGGGAAGAGGCCAGCTTCATCAACAATGGCAACAACAACGGGTTCCGCAACAACAACTACAACAATCAAGGGTGGAACTCGAGGCCCAACTTCCCGTTCAACAATCAAAATGGAGGTAATTATTCTAACAATTTCAATAATCAGCCTTCCATTAAAGATCTTGTCTTTGGCTAGGCTAGAATTAATGAAAACTTAAACAAGAAGCTAGCCGCAATGATAAAGTTCTTGAAAATTTGAACTCCACTATCGAATCTGCATTCACTACTGCTATGAAGAATCAGCTAAGCTTTAATAAAATGATAGAAACCCAACTTACTCAACTTGCTGCTTCTTTACCTTCTTCGGAGTCGGGTGGAATCCCGGGGCAACCCGAACCTACCCGAGAGAATGTTAGCATTGTATCCACCAGATGGGGTAAGCCATCTAGGAGGATGTATGCACCTAACCATGTAAGGAAGCTCATACATCAAATCCAAGACCGATGGGAAGAATCAGTAGTCTTGCACAGGAAAGACAATGGATATCCGGCTATCACATGCACGATCTACTATCAAAAGATTAAGAATGCTCTTTGTGACCTTGGTGCGAGTGTCAACCTCATGTCCAAGGCCATGTTTGAGGAGTTAGGATATCCTGCTCTCTCTCCGACAACGATGACAGTCCAACTTGCCGACTCATCGATTAAATTTCCAGAGGGCATAGTGGAAAATCTCTTGGTGAATGTCAAAGGCTCATATGTCTTTGCGGATTTCGTGGTCCTCGACACACAAGAAGAAATGCCGCTTATTCTTGGGAGACCATTCCTAAGAGATGTCAATGCAATGATTGATGTTGGAGCCGGAAGGATTCAATTCCACATAGGGCGAAGAAACATGACATTCACATTCCAAGCAAAGGAAGAGCAATGTTACCTAGTGCAAGATGAGGAATCTAGAGAGTGGAGGAAGCCACGGCCTCAATACAAGAAAGAGAAGGTAACCCCGACCAATCCCAAAGTGGATAGCCTCATTGCAACAATGAGGAAGCATTGGGAGCAAGACAAAGCATTCAAAGGGCGCCACCAACCAAAGAAGCCGAAGGCAATCAACAAGGCTAAGGGGGAAAAGAAGACGGAAGCCAAAAACACCCCCGCTAAAGCCTCACCGACTTCAGCGCCACTGAAGAAAAGAAAGAGGGTGTGGCGTGTGAAGGGAGCATCGTCCGAGTCTTCCACTCCGAGACCGGATGAATCCAAGATCAATTGAGCAAACGGAGGAGTCCCGCTCACGAACTCTAAACTACGAGCCCTCACCGTGAGGTAAACCGGTATTTATCTCATATTTCCCTTCCAACATTTTTTTCATGCATCAAGCATATTTAAATTTCAAATTTGATTTCACCATTGTATTAGTAAGTAAACAAGACATAGAAAAATAGTTTTGGAGATTTTTGATGATACGGCCGAACCTAGAGGTACGGCCGTATCTCCCCTCGACAAAATTTTTGTGTAGGATGTTTACAGGAGAGGACACGAGTGCTTGCAGCAAATAGAGTAGGGCCGGCCGAACCTAGTGGTACGGCCGTACCTATGATCTTCTACGAATCCATCAAGCCAACCACTACAAGCTTCCAAGTGCTCAACTCATCACCAAAATGAAGACACGCCAACTAGGTAGCCAAAAATTAGCTTTGGGGAGGCCCCATTTTCAATCAAGGAAGGTATGTCCATCCAATCCAAAATTTCAACATCTTGTTTATCACATTTGAATAAAAGAAAAACAACAAAAATATTTGCTTCAACCATGTGCATTTGAAATCTTGTCTATATACCCTCACTTGGGAAATGATGAATGGTTGCTATGTTAAAACTTTGCAAGAACCTAGTGTACAACCTTGTGCTCTATGAGCATTTGAATTTTTTGGTATATTTTGAGACAAGAGCCTGAAATAAAACTTTGTGGGAAGCAAATGCTTATGACCAAACCTAAGGTGTTGACTAGTATGATATGGTGAGACAATGTTGATCTTGCTCTATTTCATAGTATGGTGAAAATCTCGGATGATTTCTTTTGAAAATAAAACAAGACAAGTTCCTCAATGGTCATATCACCTACCGAAGCCATATGTCGATATCAAAGTATAAACTTTCTACATACGCTTGCTTGTGACCCTTTGAGTTTTGCCAAATTGTTGTGACCCTTGGTAGAATCTTTTCATGCTCCCAGGATCGAGATCACGTACATCCACATATAGAAGCTAACTTCCACATCGGGAGTTACGCAAAACATGCCATGCACCCACCAAAAATAAATACTCCAAAGTTCCAAAGAGATTTCTCTTCTTGTATTCTTGCAAAAGGAGAGAGGGGTCGTTGAAAAAAAGAGTATATGCTCAAAAAGCATAGATATATATATGTGCTCCAATCAAAGAGCATAGAAAAAAAATGAAGCATGACCCCCTCCAAAATAAAAGTAAGAGGAGAATCTCAAAGCAAGGAGTACATAGAAAAACAAACAAAAATATTCCACACACTTGCACATCTCGATCAAGTTGCATGACTAGTTTCTTCTTGGATCCGGTCTTTGGCTCAACGACATCATGTGGCACAAGTGAGTCTCATACTTATCCTACCCAAAGCTCCACATACAAGCCATAGAGTAGGAAGTTTAGGCTCGCTCAAAAGCCTTTGGTGAGGTAACAAATACCACTTGAGTGATCGAGGGAACCATCAGAGGAACCTTGTCTTTCTTTGCAAAAAATTCAAAACTCCGAGATAGGATCCAGAAAAGAAGAGTAAGTGATGCAAACTCAAAACCATTCTACTCTTCAACCTCCGAAGGCAAGGTGGAAAGTTACAAGCCCCACAAGTAAAATAAGACTAAGTTTCTCTAGTACTAATCTTTTCAAATAGCAAGTAGAGCATGGAGTTGTGCATAGATACTTGCCGAGTGGTAACATCAATGCAACTCCTGATCCACCGAGGCCAAGCCTAGGCTTTGCTCGAGGACGAGCAAACGTTTAGCTTGGGGGACTTTGTTGACGGTCCTTACAACAAAAATTTGACCGTCAAAACCTCGGGTTCGAGAGGAGTATGTGACAAGTTTCATGCGCATTTTTATTACTAATAAAGTTCCACATGTTGTGTTGTGAATTTCATAGGCAGGTACACATTTTCGGAGAATTTGGGACCAACGTGCCACATGTGCTAGGCATGGCCCTGCAGGTGCGACTGGCCTTGCAGGTGCGGCCGGCCCTGCCAAGTGCGGCCGGCCCTGCCCCATGGCACGTCTCTGGTCCATGAAGGACCGAAACTGGCGACCAGAGAGGGGGGGAGTGAATGGGAGCCGATAAAAATTATTCTCGAAGGAGATTGAAACTCCAACAAGACAAACACGGCAACCAAATACGTCTCCGACTCAACTACCCAAGTTGGTCAAGACCACGTAGCCACTGGAGTGCTACTGGTCCTAGGAACCAACACACAGCCTTCCGAACCAAAACTCACCAACACACACAGCGAAAACTTGCACGGCTTGCTGCCTGTGCCGCACCGGTCAGACCGATGGCCTACGCCGGTCAGACCGGTGACACCGGTCATACCGGTGGATAGAGCCGGTCAGGCCGGTGGCTACAGCAACTGCACAGCAAACGTTTCAGGAAGCCTCAGTGACTCCTCTAGGCCCTGGAACAAAAACCACCTCCAAAACACAACCTGCAAGGAAGAAGAACCCTTCACAAACCCTAGCAAAACAACTCCAAACAAGCCAAGAACTGACCAGCAGCACCCTGGGACAAAACCATACGAACAAGGCAGTTCCCCAAGACAAATCCCACCAAGGGCTCGCACCGGTCAGACCGGTCAAGAGCACCGGTCAGACCGGTCACGCCTGGGTAGCTCGGGATGAACAGCGCCCGCGGGTCAACTCCCTCAAATCCAACTCCCGATCTCCCGATTCGCTCCACGGATTCGAACAAGACTTTGGGGATAGTAGGAACACCTCATGGGCACTCCATAGCCAAGTTATGGTCCACCAAAACTCATTGAATCAAGAGGAATCGAAGGATTTCTGCCAAGAACACCATGAACCCTAGGACCACGAAAACCCCAAAATTGAGCCCCTTTACTCACAGATTTGGGAGGGGAATCAAAGGGAAAAGAACCACGAAGGGTTCATGCATACATCCCCCACCAAATCCCAAAGAGAAAGGTATCAAAACCGCCTCAAGAAAATCACCAAGAAAAGGCTCCGAAAATCACCAAAAAGGGAAAACGGGAAGAACACTATCAAGCCTTGAGGAACCATGCCTAATCATCTATACATACCATGAAGGTTCGTACAAGGTCTAGCTTCCGCCCGATCATCCTTCCCTCTCACAAGATCTCACCATGAAGCTCTCAAGCTAGTCCTAGAAATTCCAAAGGAAAATGGAAGAGGAAAATAGCAAAACAAATTGAGCTAGGGTTACAAGAGATGGCTGCCATCCTCTCACCCCTTGGGTTATATGAAGGCAAGCCGAAAGACTAAAATACCCATACTAGCTAACTAGGGATACATGCCCCTCAAGGGCGAATTCGGAAGTCTTTGTCATCGCTCCATCGGACGGATGCCCAGCAACCGCAAACTTGCTTAGCCTCGACGCAAGCCTTGCGATCCTGACGCGTGTCCTCCGCTTCGAAGTCTCCGGACTGCGTCGTCGCACACCGGTCAGACCGGTGCTCCTCACCGGTCAGACCGGTACCCACCGGTCAGACCGGTCTGATGCTGCTGCACCTCCGTCTTCGGTCTTCGGTCTTGGCTTTTTGGATCTACCAAGGAACCCAGTGGTTTTTTGGTGAACCACCGGAAACCCCGCGAACTCGGTGTAGCCTCCGCCAATCACCACTCATGACTCGGCTCGCACGTAGTCCCGGCTCGACCTTGGTTTTGAGGCTCAACCAAGAAACCGTCCATGACTTCATCATGTTATTCTTGCCACCATGCGGCCCGCACTCGACCCCGCTGGCCACCGGGTCCCTCGAACCAAGCCTACTTGTCTTCTCCACACCTGGAGGCCTCACCAGCAACGACCTTTCACGCTTGTTCTTCACCTGCACCAACACCAGTCAAGCCGCAACCTGCACCTGCAATACTTAGCCAAGAATTAGTCCACACCATGTTGTCAATCACTCATCACACCAGGAAGTGACCTACCACCGGTCCTCGAACCACACAGTCTCTCAATCTCCCCCTTGATGAGTGCATTGACAACACACACGTTTTGGTAACCAAGAGAAAAGGAAAAGAAAAGAACCGACTAAAAGAAACTCCAACAAGCGATCGAAAGCCAAAGGAAAGGCAAAGAGCAAGATCACTTGAAGAAGACAAGTCTCGGACCCCTTAGGCAAGGGCAACGGCTCGACACATCCGAGACAAAACATGCTCAAGCAAAGAGCACAAACCACCAATCTAAAGCTCGAAAACCACAAAGAGCTCCCCCTGCACACATGCAAGCTCCCTCTG
The DNA here is from genome assembly GCA_036936925.1 of Cenchrus fungigraminus. Lineage (NCBI taxonomy): Eukaryota > Viridiplantae > Streptophyta > Magnoliopsida > Poales > Poaceae > Cenchrus > Cenchrus fungigraminus. The sequence continues at coordinate 74,699,301 of CM072770.1, forward strand.
AACCAATGCAACTCCCCCTGGACGAATTCATGCAAACCACTTGACGAAACAGAGCAGCTGCCTCAGCTCAGCTCTGACCGGTCAGACCGGTTAACCTCACCGGTCAGACCGGTGCCCAACATGTGAACAGGGCCAGCACTCTGACCGTTCAGACCGGTGACCTCAACCGGTCAGACCGGTGCACAACAGAGCCCAGAAATGGCTCGAAACCACCTGAAAACCCTCCAAAAGCCTTCAGTAGGCCAAAACATGCTCAAACTTGTCCCCCTTGTTGACAATGCATGAATCAAGCCAAAATTAGGAAAATTTCAACCTAGAGCTTCTCAAATAGACAAAATTCAACATAGCATGCTACACACCTCCAAATGAGCATGTTAGATACTCGATAGCTTCGTATGGACAAAAACTACAAGATCACCAAGTTTCACAACCATTGGACGAAGCTAAGATAGAACTGAGCATTTTTACGAAAAATTCTCTCTCATGAGCAAAGTCCTAAACATGAGCAAAACATGTCAAAATGGCAAAGCCACACAAACTTCATGCTAGGATAACCATTCTAAGCATAAGACCATCATAAACACCCACAAGCACCTCATGTCATGTCAAAGCATACCGAGCCATGTGCTTACTTCTATGTATGAGACTTCTCATTGGTAAGCAACATGCAACGGTTTAGCACCCAAGAGCAAGTAAATTAAGCACATATGACATGGGAGCACATTTTCCAAGAAATTTACATTTCATTTTCAGATTTAAAATTGGTACATGAAATGTCTTTGCGACAAGAAAGGAACTTATGCCCCTCCACAAGATGAAGCATGGAGGCTAAACATTCATGATGGCAAATGAGCCTTTGGCCCCATATGATCAAAATAAGCTATCCAACCACAAATTAAGCATAGCCAAGCCACAAAAACATGTCAAGATCATATAAAGGCATTTACTCACAAGAGAGCATATATATGACATTTTTGAAAAACATAGCCATCAACCATGGATATAAATCAAGATCATCAAGAGCTAAGCCACACTAAACTATATCATACCAAACTAGCTCACAAGATCATATATAGCATACCATGGTGAACAATGTATATAGGAGAAGCTTTTCCTACACAATGCATATGATACAAAATGCATGCAACCTATCATACAAAGATGGCTATACATCATGATACAAATACAATACAAATGCAAGAAATGCACAAAAGAAAGCTATACATATGCTACAAAGGAGCACCCACACACCCAACTCAAGAAATCAAACAAACACCAAGCTCCCCCCGCAAACGAGTGAAAGTTGCATGATCTAGGGGTTTGGTGAAAATATCGACTAGCTGGTCATGTGTGGGTACATGGATCAAAGAGATTTTTCCTTTCTCTACGTTGTCTCTCAGAAAATGATACCTCACTTCTATGTGCTTGGTTTTGGAGTGGAGCACTGGGTTCTTTGCAACACTTATGGCACTTGTGCTATCACATTGAAGTGGGACATGGGTATACTCCTCACCAAAGTCACTCATGATGTATGTGATCCAAAGAAGCTGGGAGCAACAACTAGCTGCGGCCACATACTCTGCCTCGGTAGTGGATTGAGCAACACTCGACTGTTTGCGGGAAGACCAAGACACCAAAGAAGAACCCAAGAACTGGCAAGTCCCAGAAGTGGACTTCCTATCCAACCGACACCCGGCAAAATCCGCATCTGAAAATCCATGGAGAGCCAAAGAAGAAGATGCGGAGTACCAAAGACCGAAGTCAGGAGTGTGTCGCAAATACCTGAATATGCGCTTGACTGCTTGCCGATGCGAAGTCCTCAGAGATGCTTGAAAACAAGCGCACAGACATACTGAGAATTGGATGTCTGGCCTCGTTGCCGTCAGGTAGAGGAGTGACACGATCATGCTCCGGTACTCCTTCTGGTCCACGTGTTCACCTTCCTCGTCCGCATCAAGAGCTGTAGTCGTACTCATAGGCGTCGCCATGGCCTTGGAGTCCTTCATCTTGAACTTCCTCACAATGTCCTTGGTGTACTTAGCTTGGTGCACAATTGTTCCTTCCTTTGATTGCTTGATCTGTAGCCCGAGGAAGAACTGCAACTCACCCATCATGCTCATCTCAAATTCCCTGCTCATGTCTTCTGCAAACCTTGCAACAAGAGAGTTAGACGAGCCACCAAAGACAATATCATCCACGTATACCTGCACAATCAGGATATCTCTGCCCTGCCTGAGGAGAAATAAGGTCTGATCGACCTTCCCCATCTCAAACCCTCTCTCAAACAGGAACCCCCTCAACCTACCGTACCAAGCTCTAGGCGCCTGCTTCATCCCATACAGCACCTTCCTCAACTTGTACACCCGGTGGGGGTACTTCTCACTCTCAAACCCCGGTGGTTGCCTCACATGCACTACTTCCTCCAAAACACCGTTTAGGAAAGCACTCTTGACATCCATCTGGTACAACTTGAACCCTTTAGCCACGGAAAAGGCTAGAAGGATCCTGATCGCCTCCAAACGAGCTACAGGAGCAAAGGTCTCCTCATAGTCGATCCCCTCTTTCTGACTATACCCCTGAGCAACAAGCCTTGACTTGTTTCTCACCCCTTCTCCTTTCTCTCCCTCTTTGTTCTTCCACACCCATTTTGTCCCAATCGGCTTACAACCTGGGGGAGGGTCAACCAACTCCCAAACTTGGTTTCTCTCAAAGTTCTCCAAATCCTCATGCATCGAATTAACCCAATTGTGATCAGATAGCGCATGTCCAATGTCCTTGGGCTCAAAAGTAGCAACAAAAGCAACATGAGCAAACTGAGAATTGTTTCGAACCCCCGACCGTGTAGTGTGTTCATTGATGTCGCCGATGATTCTCGAAGCTGGGTGATCCACTTGAACTCGACGGGGAGGTTCTCACCTTTATGCTACCTCCCCCTCAACAACAGCTTCGCCTTGATCTGGGTTTGTCGTTGTAGGTGTGGGAGAAGGGCCGTCCACTACCGTAGTCGAAGTAGTAGGTACATGCTCAGCCGCGGGCACCACACCGCCATCTTCATCATCTCCATGTTCATGCTCCTCCTCCTGGAAAATCTCCTCGCCAAGTTCGTCATCACCTGCACACTCAAAAACAAGCTGACTACGTGGCTGTGTCTCGTCGAAGGCAACCACGCAAGTCTCCACGATTTGGTTAGTTTCAAAGTTGAGCACCCGAAAGGCTCTAGAATGAGACGCGTAACCAAAGAAAATGCCATCGACAGACCTAGCCTCGAACTTGTCCAACTTCTTACCTTTCTTCAGGATGAAGCATTTGCACCCAAACACATGGAAGTGACTCACCTTGGGTGTGCGACCGTGCATCAACTCATAGCATGTTTTCTTCTTGTGCACCCTGAAGTAAATCCTGTTCGACACATAGCATGCGGTATTCACCGCCTCAGCCTAGAACCTTCTCGGAGTCCTATGCTCATCGAGCATCATCCGAGCCATCTCGCACAAGGTCCTGTTTTTCCTTTCCACCATGCCGTTCTGGGGAGGTGTATACGGACTCGAAAACTGGTGTTCAAGACCCAAGTCATGGCAAAAGGTTTCGAAGCGAGAGTTTTTAAATTCCGAGCCATTGTCACTGCGGATCGCTCGTATGGCATCTTCGTGCCTCCCGTTTCTCAACCTCAAGACAAGATCTCAAACAAAACCAAACGTCTCCCCTTTCTCCTCATGAAAGAAAACCCACGCATACTGAGAGTAGTCGTCCACCACAACCAGGACGTACCACTTCCCACCCACAGATCGCACACGAGCTGGGCCAACAAGGTCCATATGGAGCAGCTCGCATGGACGCTCCGTCATCACATCGGTGAGGGGTGGATGGGAAGCAGCTACCATCTTAGCATGCCGACACAGCACACAAACCAACTCTTTCTCAAACTTCAGCCGTGGAGCAACTCGGACCAAATTGAGTTTACTCAAGCGAGACAAAAGGTCAAAGCTTAAGTGACCCAACTTCCTATGCCACTTCCACAACTCACTCGAAGAACCAGCCAAGAAACAACGCTCAACACCAGAAGACTGAGAGAAATCCGCTCGGAACACTTGACCCTCGGGAACGACCATACAAACTAGGTCCCCTCGGGAATCCAAAATCCGAGAACCACCAGTCCAAAACAACACCTCAAAGCCTTCATCCAAAAGCTGGGACACCGAAAGCAAATTGAACCCGAGCGATTGAACAAGAGCAACACGCTTGAGAGTGACCTTGTCACTTACCTTAATCTCACCTTCTGATAGCACACGTCCTCGCCCATTGTCCCTAAAGATGATGTATGTCTTGGACACCACCGGGACGAGACTTGAGAACCATCTCTTGTCTCCAGTCATATGCCTCGAGCAACCGAAGTCAATCAACCAAACGTTCCTCAAGTCTCCCACCTGAAATTCAAAAACAAGAACGTGAGTGAACAAACGACTCTGCACTGGGGTTAGTACCAAAAGAGTAAAAACAGTGCCGAGCCATTTGCTCCAAAGTGGGGTTAGCACAAACCAAATCATCACGCCTATCAAAGCTACCACCACGAAAACCACCACGAGAACCACCATTAGGAAACCATCCCTGTCTTGCTGGAGGAGAACGAAAACCATGAAAGGAAGACCGTGGACCATTTCTCCTCTCCATCTCAAAGCTACGACTCCTCCCACTCTTGTATTGAGCACGAGGTGGAGAACGTCTAGCAAACTGACCACTTGCAAACTCTCCAGACCAACCACCAGAACCACGACCACCAGAACCGAATCGAGCATCCGTACGAGCATGAAAACCAGACCCCTATCTGCCCAGACCTACACCGGTCTGACTGGTGTAGTGCACCGGTCTGACCGGTGGTGCTCGGCCAGCAGCACCACCTGCCACCTTCCGATCTCCCCAAGCCGGAACCTTCCTCACAATCGCCTTGGCCCTGGCATCTGCATACGAGGCTCAGGTACACCATCTGAAGGGCGGTACCTATCCTTGTTAGCCCACTCCTTAGCCATTCTCTCCTCACGCTTCCTCTTGAAGCAAAACTCACCCTTGTGACCATCTCTCCCACAATAGTCACAATGGAAGCGTATGGGCTTAGGCTTAGGCTTGGGATGGGGCTGCTCACGTGGTTTCTCCCCACTCGGCTTCTCACCCTCCTTCTCTCCAACCTCACTCTCCTTGGAGCTCACAAACTTCATCGGTTTTTGGAAGTCATTTGTTGGGCGAGGAAATATGGGAGGATCTGGGGTTGTGTCAAGTTTGTTTCTCAGTGGGTTGGGCTTAGGAGCATAGGCATTTTTGTGGAAGGTTTTTGGTGGAGCTGGGATATCACCAATCTTCTCTCCTCCCTCACCACTACACTCTCCAACCTTCTCCGAACCAAGCGCTTGCCCATCATAGCACTTGTATGCCTCAATTATCATCCTAAGTTGTGGTTCATGACCCGACAACCAACCCATCATTTTTCTCAACTCATCATTCTCATCCTGCAAGCGATCCACATATTGTGCAAGTTCCAGATTTTTCAAAGCATGCACTTCACAAGTAGAGCAAAAAGTGGGAACAAGTTCTTTCAGCTTAGCCTCAAGCGAAATAGTATAAGCATGCATCTCATCAATCTTTCCATGCAAAACAGGGCAAGAAGTGCAAGCACCTAGCAAAGTAAGTCTAGACTTAAGCTCAGTCACTTCAACCCTAAGCACATCTAGTTCATCACAAGTAGAAGCATGCTTATCCTTAAGAGCAGTAGATCAGCTAGGTACGCAGAGCAATCACAACAATCAATCTCATCAGAAACCACAGGAGAAGCCTTAAGCGAATCAATTTCAAGCTTAGCATCAAGGTTCTGGGTTTCTAGCTCAGCCACACGGTTCCTAGCATCTTCTAGTGAGGCCCTAAGCTCTTTCCTCATCTTCTTGGCCTCTCTAAGCATGTCATCATGATTATCAAGCAACTTGCCAAGACGCTCGTTCTCCTCACGCAAGACGGGAAGCTCGTCACGTACCTCATCCTCGGAATCGGAGTCCGAGTCGCTCTGATGACTCTTCTTGCTGCCGGAGCTATGAGCCATGCCGCTGAAACCATCTCTCGCATAGCAGCTCAGCCCGCTCATGTTCTTGGATGACTTCTTGTTCTTGCGCCGATCACCTTCATCTTCACTACTACTCGAGCTCGAGGAAGAGTAGGCGGAGCTGGAGTCGACGTCGCTCGCTCCGACCATCGCTCGGGCCTTCCTGCCACGGCCGTCCTTCTTCCTCGACCATCGCTCGTCCTTGTGCTTGTTCTTATGCTTGTGATCGCGCCTTGATCGGTACTTGCCGTTTTTTTTCGACCGGTGCTTGTAGCTGTCCTTGTTCTCCGTCTTCTCCGGACTGTCAGCGACGAAGTGTCCTGGCTTGCCGCACTGAAAGCACATCTATGCTGTCCTCCTCGTGTTCACCCGGTTCTCGTGCAGCTTCTCGAACCTCCTGGTCAGCAACGCCAGCTCGTCCTCTCCAAGCACGTCGAACTCCTCGTCTGGCAAAGACATCAAAGAAGACAAGGAGTACATCCTGGAGGATGCGTTAGCATTAGACTTAGCCACTTTGCCATCGACGAGAGCAAGACTATAAGAATCAGTCGGGCTCTCAAGACGGGCTATCAAACCACGATCAACCTCAGCAGACTTAAGCTTAGAGAACAGCTCGTTCACCGTCAGAGTGGTGTACTTCTCGGACTCAAGAATGGCCTCGACCTTTCCATCCCACACGGTACGATCCAGCGCGTGTAAGAGCTTCACTGCTCTATCATGGTCATCGTACGGGAGAATGTCGACATTAGCCCTCATGTTGTTCACAACCACCATGAACCGCTGGAACAAGGCATCAATAGACTCACCGGGGAGATGAGTGAAGTTCTCGTACTCTATCCGGTAAGTTGCATACAACCGTTCCTGAACCTCAGCATTCCCAGCATGAGCATTCTTCAGCTCCAACCAAATCCGACAAGCTAGGTCCTCTGTCTGAACCCGATCGAATTCGGATTGACACAGAGCACGAAACAAGTAGTCGACCGCCTTGTTGTTGGCGTCGAACATGTCCCTCGATCCCGGAGCAAGGAAGTTCATCGGATGAACATAAGCTGTGTTCACCATGACATCCCAAAGGATCTGACCCTTACCGCGGAGGAACGCCGCCATCTACCTCTGCCACGTCTGATAGTTTTTGCCATCGAAGTGCGGAGGACCCGAACCCCGTTCCTGGTACGCCATCCTTGGATTTTAGACTGGTTAGAATCCGAAGATCCGTAACTGGCTCTAATACCACTTGAAGGACCGAAACTGGCGACCAGAGAGGGGGATCGAAACTGGCGACCAGAGAGGGGGGAGTGAATGGGAGCCGATAAAAATTCTTCTCGAAGGAGATTGAAACTCCAACAAGACGAACACGGCAACCAAACACGTCTCTGACTCAACTACCCAAGTTGGTCAAGACCACGTAGCCACTGGAGTGCTACTGGTCCTAGGAACCAACACACAGCCTTCCGAACCAAAACTCACCAAACACACAGCAGAAACTTGCACGACTAGCTGCCTGTGCCGCACCAGTCAGACCGATGGCCTACGCCGGTCAGACCGGTGACACCGGTCAGGCCGGTGGACAGAGCCGGTCAGGCCGGTGGATACAGGAACCGCACAACAAACGTTTCAGGAAGCCTCAGTGACTCCTCTAGGCCCTAGAAAAAAAACCACCTCCAAAACACAACCTGCAAGGAAGAAGAACCCTTCACAAACCCTAGCAAAACAACTCCAAACAAGCCAAGAACTGACCAGCAGCACCCTAGGACAAAACCACACGAACAAGGCAGTTCCCCAAGACAAATCCCACCAAGGGCTCGCACCGGTCAGACCAGTCAAAAGCACTGGTCAGACCGGTCACACCTGGGTAGCTCGGGATGAACAGCGCCCGCGGGTCAACTCCCTCAAATCCAACTCTCGGTCTCCCGATTCGCTCCACGGATTCGAACAAGACTTTGGGGATAGTAGGAACACCTCATGGTGACTCCATAGCCAAGTTATGGTCCACCAAAACTCGTTGAATCAAGAGGAATCGAAGGATTTCCGCCAAGAACACCACGAACCCTAGGACCACGAAAACCCCAAAATTGAGCCCCTTTACTCACGGATTTGGGAGGGGAATCAAAGGGAAAAGAACCACTAAGGGTTCATGCATACATCCCCCACCAAATCCCAAAGAGAATGGTCTCAAAACCGCCTCAAGAAAATCGCTAAGAAAAGGCTCCGAAAATCACCAAAAAGGGAAAACGGGAAGAACACTATCAAGCCTTGAGGAACCACGCCGAATCATCTATACATACCATGAAGGTTCGTACAAGGTCTAGCTTCCGCCCGATCATCCTTCCCTCTCACAAGATCTCACCATGAAGCTCTCAAGCTAGTCCTAGAAATTCCAAAGGAAAAAGAAAGAGGAAAATAGTAAAACAAATGAGCTAGGGTTACAAGAGATGGCTGTCATCCTCTCACCCCTTGGGTTATATGGAGACAAGCCGAAAGACTAAAATACCCTTACTAGCTAACTAGGGATACATGCCCCTAAAGGGCGAATTCGGAAGTCTTTGTCATCGCTCCATCAGACGGATGCCCAGCGACCGCAAACTTGCTTAGCCTCGACGCAAGCCTTGCGATCCCGACGCGTGTCCTCCGCTTCGAAGTCTCCGGACTGCGTCGTCGCACACCGGTCAGATCGGTGCTCCTCACCGGTCAGACTGGTACCCACCGGTCAGACCGGTCCGATGTTGCTGCTCCTCCGTCTTCGGTCTTGGCTTTGTGGATCAACCAAGGAACCCAGTGGTTTTCTGGTGAACCACCAGAAACCCCGCAAACTCGGTGTAGCCTCTGCTAATCACCACTCATGACTCGGCTCCCACGTAGTCCCGGCTCGACCTTGGTTTTGAGGCTCAACCAAGAAACCGTCCATGACTTCATCTTGCTGTTCTTGCCACCATGCGGCCCGCACTCGACCCCGCTGGCCGCCGGGTCCCTCGAACCAAGCCTACTGGTCTTCTCCACACCTAGAGGCCTCACCGGCAACGACCTTTCGCGCTTGTTCTTCACCTGCACCAACACTAGTCAAGCTGCAACCTGCACCTGTAATACTTAGCCAAGAATCAGTCCACACCACATTGTCAATCACTCATCACACCAGGAAGCGACCTACCACCGGTCCTCGAACCACACAGGCTCTCAATCCAGAGCACCCCCTCTCCCTCGAGCACAACTTGGACGAGCGTGATTCACTGAAGAAACGTCGGTTTGATCAAATGGTGGAGGCTAGGATCACTTGGATCAATGGGTTCACTTATCCGATCGCTCAACCGCCACAACCGTCATCCAGAGGCAATCCTAGGCATCCCCGAGCACAGTCGGTGCATCACACGGCGCGGGGTAGGGCCGGCCGCACCTATAGGGCCGGCCGCACCTATCAACTGGCGTGCTGGGCGAAACCGACCCAAGGAGCCGACCTACAACCGCCTCAGGAGCAGTGATCAGGAGCGTCCAAGGCGAGAGGCAGAACATCAGAGGGCCGGCTGTGCCTAGAGGTGCAGCCGCACCTGGGGTTGTGGCCCCCTGCGCTCCACCGACCTCCCTTGCCTATAAAAGGCACCTCCCACTCGCTGGATTGGACACACAACGCAGGAGCATCTCCATTTCTCTTTTTTGTTCACTTAGAGTAGGATTAGTGTAGCTTGGGAGTTAGAATCGAGTCGAGCTAGTCTCAGGGTTTCGGTACTACTCTTGTATCCTTTCTTTGTTTAGACTCAAGTACGATTCAAGTTATCTTTCTATCTTACCTTCCGAGTCAATTACATTCAGTTTTTACTTTGCCCTAGAAGCTTTATTCTTGGTTTAGACTAAAGTTAGTTTAATCTTGGTTAGCATAGCTCTCTTGAACCCTATAGTGTTGTGGTCGTTCTTCGCTTGATCTTCGGTGTTTCACCGTAGAGAGAGACCTTCCTTCGTGATATCCGGGGAAAGGTTCTTTGGTTTGTTGTGAGTGCGGTGCTCAGAGCTTACCTTAGTCTTAGATTGGTGTCCCGTTCAACGAAATAGTTGTGGTACCCTAGGGAGGTTACAGTTCCGGACGGGCTTTGTAGTCCACCACGTTAGTTCGGGCTGGTAGGATTTAGCACGTCATTGTTCTCCCTTCTCATCCCAGTCCGAGAGCGCGGCTTTGCATGCCCCTGCAGCACTAGAAGAGCTTGTCGAGTTTAGCTTGCCTTGGTTATCCTTTGCCTTAGTTCTTTACCTAGAGTTGACAAGAATAGATAGATTGTGTCAGGATCCTTTCTCGTCTCGTTGTCCTCCCAGCTCACTAGGTCTTCTCTAACCCTTTATCAAGATCTCCTTGTGTGTGTCAAGTAATCCCCTAATATCTTTATTCGTTACCCCCGCTATAGCTTTTTACCGAGTCTTGTTACTCTCCACCATTTATTCGATCATCTTTGCTGTAGTGCCTCCCTTGGGAAAATATAAATACGATAACCCGAATACCACCGGGTGAAGTGCTACAACGGTAATCCGTGCGCTTGCGGACCTTTATGTGACATGTGTTTTACCAAAGACGTTCCCTAGCCCCATTACTAGGGGCATAAATCCGGTAGCGACGCTAGCGAGTGCCAACAAGCATTTCTGGCGCCGTCGCCGTGAGTGCAAACCTAGTGGTGAGGCTAAGGAGCGTCAACATCCTCAAGTTCTGCTCGGGTGACCCGGCTCAGGGTCCAGGGTGGCCCGGTGTGTCTCTGGTGGGTGTCGGGTGTTCCAGTGGCTCAGTCTGGGAGATCCGGCCAGGAACGGTCTGACCGGTGCAGGTGACCAGTCTGACCGGTGTGTGTCAGTAGCTACTTGAGTTGCTTGTTCTACTGCGTTCTCGAGTAGGTTTCGGTGGTTGTTGGTTCGTGGGACCAGTAGCACTGCAGTGGCTATGTGGTCTTGGCCAACTTGGGTAGTTGAGCTAGAGACATGCTTTGGTTAGCCGTGTTCATCTTGTCGGAGTAGCCATCTCCTTCGAGAAGAATTTTTATCAGCTCCCATTCACTCCCCCCCTCTCTGGTCGCCAGCTCGGTCCTTCAAGTGGTATCAGAGCCGGTTATGGATCTTCGGATTCTAACCAGTCTAAGATCCAAGGATGGCGTACCAGGAACAGGGATCGGGTCCTCCGCACTTCGATGGCAAAAACTACCAGATGTGGCAGAGGTGGATGGCAGCTTTCTTTCACGGTAAGGGTCAGATCCTTTGGGACGTTACGGTGAACACAGCTTATGTTCATCCGATTAACTTCCTTGCTCCGGGATCGAGGGACATGCACGACGCCAACAACAAGGCAGTCGACTACTTGTTTTGTGCTCTGTGTCAATCCGAATTTGATCGGGTTCAGACAGAGGACCTAGCTTGTAGGATTTGGGGGTAGTTGAAGGATGCTCACGCTGGAAATGCTCAGGTTCAAGCTCGGATGTATGCGACTTACCGGAGAGAGTACGAGAACTTCACTCATCTCCCTCGTGAGTAAATGGATGCCTTATTCCAGCGGTTCACGGTAGTTGTGTACAACATGAGGGCCAATGTGGATGTGCTCCCGTACGATGATCATGACAGAGCTGTAAAGCTCTTGCACTCTCTAGATCGTACAATTTGGGATGGAAAGTTCGAGGCCATTGTAGAGTCTGAGAAGTATGACACTCTGACGGTGAACGAGCTGTTCTCGAAGCTCAAGTCAGCTAAGGTGGACCATGGTATGACAACCAAGCTTAAGGGCTCGACTGACTCTCATAGTCTCGACCTCATCGGTGGCTCAGGTGCAAAGTCTAACGCTAACCCATCCACCAGGATGTACTGTTTGTCCTCTTTGATGTCTTTGCCAGATGAGGAGTTCGATGTGCCTGGAGAGGATGAGCTGGTGCTGTTGACCAGGAGATTCGTGAGGATGCATGAGAACCAGGTGAACACAAGGAGGAACACGAGGACATGCTTTCGTACGGCAAGCCAGGACACTTCGTCGCCGACTGCCGTGAGAAGATGGAGAAGAAGGACGGCTACAAGCACCAGTCGAGGACGGACAACAAGTATCGATCGAGGCGCGATCACAAGCACTAGCACAAGAACAAGGACAAGCGAGGATCGAGGAAGAAGGGCGGCCATGTCAAGAAGGCCCGAGCGATGGTCGGTGCAAGCGACGTCGACTCCAGCTCCGCCTACTCTTCCTCGAGCTCAAGTAGCAGCGAAGATGAAGGTGATCGGCGCAAGAACAAGAAGTCATCCAAGAACTTGAGCGGGCTGAGCTGCTACGCGAGAGATGGCTTTTGCACCATGGCATGAAGCTCCGGCAGCAAGAAGAGTCACCAGAGCAACTCGAACTCTGACTTCGAGGATGAGGTATGTGACGAGCTTCCCTTCTTGCGTGAGGAAAATGAACGGCTTGGCAAGTTGCTTGATAATCGTGATGACATGCTTAGAGAGGCTAAGAAGATGAGAAAGGAGCTTAGGGCCTCGCTTGAGGATGCTAGGACTAGAGTGGCTGAGCTAGATACACAGAACCTAGATGCTAAGCTTGAAATTGATTTGCTTAAGGCTTCACTTATTGTTTCTGATGAGGTTGATTGTGCTGATTGCTCTGTGTTCCAAGCTGATCTTACTGTTTTCAACGAAAAGCATGCCTCCAAGTGTGAGGAACTAGATGTGCTTAGGGCTGAAGTGGCTGAGCTTAAGTCAAGACCTGCTTTGCTAGGTGCTTGTACTTCTTGCCCTGTTTTGCATGGAAAGATTGATGAGATGCATGCTTACACTACTTCTCTTGAGGCTGAGTTGAAAGCACATGTTCCCATTTCTTGCTCTAGTTGTGAATTGCATGCTGTAAAGAACCTAGAACTTGCACATTATGTGGATCGCTCGCAGGATGAGAATGATGAGTTGAGGAAAATGATGGGTTGGTTGTGGGGTCATGAACCACAGCTTAGGATGATGATAGAGGCATACAAGCGCTATGATGGGCAAGCACTTGGGTCGGATAAGATTGGAGAGTGTAGTGGTGAGGGAGGAGAGAAGATTGGTGATATCCAAGCTCCACCAAAAACCTTCCACAAAAATGCCTATGCTCCTAAGCCAAACCCATTGAGAAACAAACTTGACACAACCCCAGATCCACCCATATTCCCTTACCCCACAAATAAAGTTCAAGAGCAACTTGGGGAATGTGTTCTTTGGGAAAGAGGGTGAGAAGCTTAGTGAGGAGAAACCGAAAGAGAAGCCGAGTGAGGAGAAACCAAGTGAGCAGCCCCAACCAAGCCTAAACCTATGCTCATACGGTTTCATTGTGACTATTGTGGGAGAGATGGCACAAGGGTGAGTTTTGCTTCAAGAGGAAGCGTGAGGAGAGAATGGCTAAGGTGTGGGCTAACAAGGACAGGTACCACCCTTCAAATGGTGTACCTGAGCCTCGTATGCAAATGCCCAGGGCCAAAGCGATTGTGAGGACGGTTTCGGCTTGGGGAGATCGAAAGGTGGCAGGTGGTGCTGCTGGCCGAGCACCACCGGTCAGACTGGTCAGGGGGACCGGTCAGACCGGTGCTGGTCTGGGTGGCCGGCAGTTTGGTTTCTGTGCTTGTGAGGATGCTCGGTTCAGGTCCTTTGGTCGTGGTACAGGTGGTTAGCATGGTGAGTCTGGTGGTGGTCAGTTTGCTAGACGTTCTCCCACTACGTGAAAACCTCAAATAGGTCACGCAACATTTGTAACGGGCCCTTAACACCCGTTACATGCACCCACATCTGTAATGGTTGTTGTTTGGCGCCCGTTACCCATAAGCGCGGCAGGCTGACCCCGGGGTTGGCCTCCACAACGACCATTACCAATATGGACTTCTGGTAATGGGCTTCTTAAACGTCCGTTACATGAATTCTTTGTAACGGATGTTAAATCGAGTCTGTTACACAAGTTAAACCTATCGGTAATGAGCTCGTAAAGTCCATTACCGATCAATGCCCTGTCGGTAACGTGCTGTTTAAGTCCGTTACTGATCACTACCGTATTGGTAACGGGCTATAAAGTCCGTTACTGATGAGCATTTGACGCCCGTTACTAGACTGAGAGCTCAATAATTAAAGTCTAATAGCACTCTTCACTGCCGTGAAGCGGGAGCGCGGCGGCAGTGAACAAATGAGATGGAGGTTTGTTAATTCGTGTCTCCTTTGTGAAGAAAGGAGATGGAGGTTTGTGAATCCGCGTCTCCTTTGAGTCTGTCTTCATTGACATGTCAGCTCGATCTCTCATTGCTTCCATTTCGACATACAGGCACAATCAACACATATATCTTTTGAGACAAAATAGACATCATAAGAGAGATAACTTGTCCACATAGATGAAGATAATTTGTACACAGGAATAAAGAATAATTATTACAAACAGTTAACTTAACTTGTCCATCAGGCTAGGACTTAACTTGTCCATCACATTAATTATTTACTATGGTCGTGCTATCTGACCATACACATCAACAAAAGCATGCCCCTTGAACATCCACAAAAGTATGGTTGTGTGACCCTGCACATCAACAAGCTTGAACTTCCTCATGCCCCATAAAGATTGGCTCTTTTTGCAGCCTCTTCGTAAGCAACCAAGGATTCTTAAAGCCCTTCGAGCGCATCTTCAATAGGCTCGAGATTTTGTTCAGTAGTATACTTGTACCTCCTTATGTGCTTAGCCTTTTTGATGAGGATGTTCACTTGTTTCGTGATTTTTTCAAACTCAGGTTTCACATAATCCCAGACATTAAGGTTTAGAAGTAACTCAAGCTCTGCTCGCGACTCATAGAGTTTTACCTGAAACATGGTTAAACATGGTATAAGAATAACATAGTTAATTCAGAACTAATTTGCCTCAGAATTTGGAGCAGTATAGGCACAGTAATCATCATAGGAAAATTATATAAGAACTTGAAAATTATCCTAGGCTTCACAGCAGGGTGTGACAAGTAAAAAGCAGAACTTAGTTCAGAACTGATTTGCCTCAGAACTTGGTATAAGATCATGAAAAGCATGGAAGACATCATCGTAGGCACTAACTTTATCAAGCTCAAGCTCAAGCTTGCTCAAGCTCCATCTATAGAACAAGTAAAAAGGCACTGAGATTCAGAGAAACTTGCCTCGCTGTCGTCGTGGTCGTTGCCAGAGTCAGAGATGAGGTCCTCTACACCTTCGCCGCTCCCTCGACCCCTCTTCGTTGTTGCCAGACACTTGTGCTCGCAGACGTGAGGCAGGCGCCTTGCCCACTTCGCTACCTTCTCGCCGGCACGCTCCTCCTTGCCGCTGCTTGGCCCCTCGTCGGAACCCGAGAGGATCCAGTCGAGGACCCTCGTCTCCGGCATTGGGTTCACTCCACCGCCGCTTGGCCCCTCTCCGGCGCTCATCGTCGCCTCCCTCTTCACCACCATCTCGCCGGCACGCGCGCGGATCCAGTTGCGGCACCGCTTCGCGTTCCGGTTCTCCTCGATCCCGGGTGCGCGGGGTCGTCCGCTGCTTGGCCCCTCGCTGGCGCTCATCATCGTCTTTGTCTCCACGCCTCCTCTCACGCCTTCTCTGCGCTTTTTTTAAGGAAAGTGCTGCACTTATCCATTCGAAAAGAAGAAGGGGAGACGGAATGGGCCGGGGCGGTTGAATATTCATTTTGCAAAATGGATAGTCACTACCGACGCGGGTTAGCAATCCCGCGTCGCTTTGTTGGCTGGTGCGCGGGCGGGCAACGGTTACCTTCTTTATACTAGGCTGCTGACGCTGACGTGTGGGCCCGACACTTTTTTTTTGAAATGACACTTGCTTCCCTCAAAAATTAGGGCCCATAAAGCAGCACCTGAAAATTAATAAAAATACGAACAATTCATAGTTTTTTTTGAGAATCAAACAACTCATTGTTGGGCATTTGGTATTTTGAATAAAATATGAATAGTCACACGTCTCCTTGTGACCACATGACTCTTTTGTGGCCAAGAGCTCTCCTGAGTGTACACGGGTTCCGAGACGCGTGACCGGCCGCCTGACGATTCCCTGTCTTGTCAAAATAAATCCCCGGCCGGCCAAGAACTTCGTCAACCGCGGCACCAAGAAAACCCCAGCACCACCGTCTTCGGTCACCAAGAAGTGAATCCAAGAGCTTCTTCTTCCTCAAGCGCGCGCATGGCATCGTCAAGCGAGCCGTACAGGAAGCGGGGGAGGGAGGAGGATGATGACGACGAAAGCCACCGCCATCGGCTCGTCAAGGAGGGGATGGCGCTGTCGGTGTTTTAACCCGGCAACCTACCAAGCGGAGTACCCGAGGTAGACGTTTGTGGCCTCACCGAGATCGGGAACTCGAAGGAGAGACACGTGGCACACAATTTAGATAGGTTCGGGCCGTGAGGTGCGTAAGACCCTACGTCTTGTATGCTGCGTAGCTCTGGATTGATTGGGTGTGTTTACAAGATGATGCGGATAGATAGGGGTCCCTGCCTCGCCTTATATAGATCAAGAGGCAGGGTTACAAGTCAGTTTTGGAAGGAGAGTACTAGTCGTACACGGCTAGGAGTACTCTAAATGGATCCGGACATGTCTAGCTTCCTAAACAAGTACTAGCCCTCTGGATGCCTTGTGCTCCACGCCGTCTTGTGCCATGCAGCCCAAGTCGAGTAGTCCCAGGGGCCCATATAGTAGTCGGTCCTGGTACCCACCCGAGTAGTGGGCCCAGGGATGTCCATACGACAAGCCCCTGAGTACTTTGTAGTCGAGCATGATGTTTTCAAGTAGTCTTGATGGCCTTGGCGAGTAGTCCCTGAGCGTCCCCGAGTTCCACAAGCCGAAAGTCCTCAAGAATACTTGAATCATCCCGAGGCTGGAAGGTACTCCAGCTGATCTTTAAGTAGTCTTGAAGTCTTTTTGAGTAGTCCCCAAGCGTCCCCGAGTGCTTCTCTCGAAGGTCTTCAACAGTAATCACGATATCTTGATGAAAAACCATATGGAAAATGCGATTCGAAGAATCGCATTCCATATGGAATGTAGCCCCCAAGCCTTAGGTCGAATTGTAGATTCAAGCTGAGGGTCAATCTGAAGTTCTGCCAATCTTATCCTGAAAAATCCGGAGAAAAAACCGAAGGACACGTGGCACGGAGCCCCCGAGTCTTGAGTCGAGTACTTTCTCTCGAATTGAAGGGTCATCTTGCTTGTAGAATGTGTCCTGAGTTGGAACTCGAACTGGTGTAGCCCACTAAATCCATCGATCGAAGTCGAGCCCCCGAGATCGAGAGCTTCGAGTACTGGAAGATGAAGAGTCAGCCTATTGCACTGAGTCAACCGCCTGAGACTTAGTCGTCCGCTCTGAAAGGACCTTGTGATGCCTAGAGGGGGGGTGAATAGGATCAATTTAAAATTCTGGAAAAACTTAGCAGCGGATCAGGGACAGAATGACCCCGCACGACTGACCGGATGACCTGAGGGGTCCGGGTCACCCTGCCACTTGTGCCGGATCAACCAGCGCGTGAAGGTAGAGTACAATAAGCTATGGAAAACTTGAATTTGCAGAAAGTAAATGAATCAAACTTTGCGTATACAATGTAGAAACCACCTGCAACCAAAGATTTTACAAGCAACAACACAAATATGGAGATCGATCCAAATGTAGCTTCTAGGGTTAGAGAGGGGGAAGAACTCAAGCAAGCAAGCAAGAGACAAGTGAATTAATCCAAAGTTCACTCCCACAAAGGAAGCTACGTCTCCGTTGAGGATCCCACAAAGGGAGGGCTATCACCAAGAGCCTCTTTTACTCATCCAATTCCCACAAAGGAAAATTGGTGCTCACTAAGAGAAATCCGCAAAGGATGGGCAATACAAATGATCCCGAGTGCTCCACACGGAGAGGGCACTCAACAGGCGACGCCTAACCGTCTAGAAGCAAGCTTCAAGAGTAACAAACGCGAATCGATCAACCAAAGCCACCACAAGTGCTTCTTGAGAGAAAGGAGTGAAGAGCTCTCACAAAGGGGCTAAATCCTACACCTCAAAGGCCTCTCACACCCAAACCCTAGGAGGAATCCTTGCTTGGAGTGCTTGGAAGGGAGTTGGGAGAGAGGGGTGAAGCTTGGGAGGTGTTTCAATGGAAGGGGAGGCGGAACCCTAGAGAGGAGGAAGAAGGGGTATTTATGCCCACTTCCCCCGAGCTAGCCGTTGGGGGCTGCCTGCGGCCTGTCCGGGTCACCCGGCACGGGTGGCCGGGTCACCCGGCTCCCTCCAGAACCATCCCGGGTCGCCCGACCACTCATGCCGGTTGACCCGGTAAGGCTGGGAGAGCAAGGTTAAGCTAATCTAAGGCTGTTTTTGGTTTTTCTAAAGGTTTTTTTAGGGTTTTCACTGTTAGAAAAGATGAGAGAAAACAAGAAGAACACTTGTAGCAAACCTTGACCAACCGATCATGTCCCTCTTTATAGTATGGTGTTTCCTAAACTCAAATTCAAACTGAAAATTAAAATTAAATCGCCGATTGAGCTTCAACACCATTCATAAGAAAAGGAGGGCCTTCCTTTGAATGTTCACATTTATTTATTCTTTTAAGCCTGCACACATCTTATTCAATGCATTAATCCACCCAAATTGCATTGTCATTATCAGCAAAATAATTAGGAGCCTAGATGCACTTTCAATCTCCCCCTTTTTGGTGATTGATGACAACACAATTTGGTTAAATAAAAGAGATGTGTGTATCTAACAATCTAGTGAGGAACTCCCCCTAAATGTGTGCATTGTCAACTAGAGAGGCCTCAAATGCCTTTGCACACAATTTTGGCAAGAGCTCCCCCTAAATCTTTGCATTAACACATTGTGCACAAATGTGATAAGAAATATCCCGTGATGCATATGACATAATATATCACGACAATAAAGTGAGAAATAACAAGTTATCATCCAACACATGCATCACACACAACCATTAAGATCCTTACATCACACTAGCATAGATAAAAGTACCACAAATAAGTCTTACAAATAAAAGTTTGCACTTGGCACATCATCATCCATCACACCACACATAGTTCATTACATGTCCACTAGTTCTATTACATAAAAAGCGGTAAAAGATAGATAAAGATAGATAGGGGCTTCCATCCACCAAATTCACTCCCCCTTTGGCAAGAAGCACTAAAAAGGGAGCTACTCCTCGTCGTCCTCGTCGTACTCCTCCTCCTCACCTCCATAGTCTTCTTCTTCTTCATCATCAACCGGGACCCAAGAGCCAAGGTCCTCCCACGGATTTGGAACGGGAGAAGGAGGATCAAAAGTTCTCATCTCATGCACTGGAGAATGTGGAAGATTGAGCCGAGCTGCCATGTCCTTTTGATTCTTTTCTTGCCTATGTAGCTCTTGAGCCAACCACCGACGGTCGGCCTCACGCTCTCTAGCATCTTTGCGGAGCATGTTGAAGCAAGCAAACAAACCCTTGGCAAGAAAGTTGAACTTCCCTCTCTTACCCCTTGGAGCCCCATGAGAGTGAGAGGCACCCTCCATTAGAAGGGGATCATACGGACTCTTTGTTGGTGGAGCTTGAGAGGAGGAGGCACCCGCATCAATAGGTCCATCAATAGGATAAATGCCCGGATACGGTCCTCTAGCATCAATACCGGTCGTATGCTTGCCAAGACGAAAAGATTGAGCAAGTTTCCCTTTGCTAGTCTCGTAGGGCTCATGAACAACATCCGTCTTAAGATCAAGTTTAGTGGCATGCTTAACCATCATAAAGATATACGGTGCATAGTGACATCCACTAGAAGAAGTGTGTGAGCAAATGATAATCTCATTCCAAAGGAAGTGGCAAACATTGAACTTAGGTTGACCGGGAGCCATTTGATAAAGAAGGTTCCTAGCTCTATGAGATATGTTATCGGAATCACCACCTCTAGGACAAAGGGTATACCTAAACAAGAGGTTGAGCATCTTGTAGTAGGGAGTGAGTCCACTAGTATGACCATAGTTGATATTTCCATAGGCACGATCATACATAAATCTCATCTTAGTCACTTCTAGCTCATCTTCACTATGAAGTTTGAAAAGATCACTAGAGAATTGGTTTGTTGTGGTTGCACCTCTAAGTTTGAAAAGTGAAGCAAACTCACTAACAGAGATTGAGAATCTCTTACCACCAAGTGTGAAGTGCATCTCATTCTCATCTCGATCAACATAAAGTGTGGCATAGAATTGTGCCACCACCTCCTGAGAGTAGTCCGAGCGTAAGCCCATGAGATAAGCAATCCCCATGTACTGACAGCGAGTGTGGATAGCCTGTATAACCTCTTCAATAGGGGCAGGAAGATCAAGCAAGAAAGGCCAATCAATCCACTTCATCTCGGTTGTGATGCGTCCCTTGGGTAGGATGATTGACTCGTACCAATCCGCTTGATGAGCAAGCCAAAACCGATCATCGCTGAAGAAAGACCTTTGGAGCCTTCTTGGGTCTTCAGGCCAAAAGCGAAGTGACCTCATGTCGGTCCAGGCTTTCATGAAGTTTACCAAAGGAGGGTCACACCTTGTGCGCTCTGGAGGATGAACGGGAACAGCCACCTGCACATAGAGAGACAAGTCCATGTCCTCCTCATATCGATCTCCAACTTCATCGGCGGTGCTTGCCCTCTTTGTCCTAGCACCAATGGTTGTGGTCCTCTTCTTGAGAATGGGGTTGCCATTATGACCACGACCACGGCCTTGAGCACGGGAAGGAGGAGCTTGAGGCTTGGTCCTCTTTTCATGCACATGAATACCATACTCCTCCCCCGATGAACGTTCCTCCTCCTCATTTGATTCCGAGCGAATCTCTTTGCCACGAGCGCTTGCTTTCTCTCTACCCATCTGTACATTGACAAGATATGCAAGGAATTAAGATAGGTATCCAAGACCATGCGAATCAAGGGTTCATTGGGTCACCCCGACCCTAGCCGGGTCACCGGCACGGGTGGCCGGGTCAACCGGCTAGGCGGCATGAACCCTAGAACCCTAGAATCAAGGGCGCGAGTGATATAGCCATGGGATTGAAACAAGATCAAAGAGAGTTGTTCTAGAGCATAAATGGAAGCTATTGACCGAGGGAAATTATCTAGAACAAACTACATTGAGAGATCGGAAAATCCGGAGTTTGAATCGATTTTACCGTTGGATTCCCACGAAGTTTTCGGAACACTCGATGAGGAAGGAGCTCTAGGAGAAGAGGAGAATCCAATCCCCCAAACCACGGAGAAATCCCATGGACAAGCTTGGAGATCGCCTTGGGGACTATGGGGGGCGGCGGCGGCGGTTCGGTGTGAAGAGAAAGGAGTTAGGGTTTGAGACCCGCCGACCGCAGGGTTTTTATAGCCCCTGCGTAGGGGCCGGGTGACCCGGCATGGGTGGCCGGGCGACCCGGCTACCTCCAGAGCCGCGCAGGGTGAACCGGCTACCCATGCCGGTTGACCCGCCTCCCCCAAGAACAGCCCAGAAACACAGATTTAGATAATGGGCTATTCATCTAAAGAAATATATATATAGAGATAATGAGATTAGAGAAGGTAAGCCTTTAAGATTTAGCCCTACCACCACGTTCTTGCAGCTCTTGCACGGGAGCCGGGCGACCCGGCGGTCTCCAGAACCGCGCCGGGTGAACCGACCACTGGTGCCGGTTTACCCGCCTCGTGCAGAGTCAGCCCAAAAAGGGTAGTTTTAGATAGACCTTTTTCCAACAAAAGAAAGATATAAATATATAAATTTATGATGGATAAACTTCCAAGATATTAGATAGATGAAGATTTATGGATAGATAAGAGATTATTCAAGATTTGAGATGGATAAAGACTTTAGCTAGTGGACATATAATAAACTCTTGGCAACAAGTGACTAGCCACAATCAACATACATAACAATAGTCACTTGAGCCAAGTATGTGATCCAAAGATCTCAAAAATCCAAACTTTTGAAAAACTCACACAAATAAAGAAAAATAAAACATTTTCAACCTATCTAGGCAACAATCAAGTATGTGCAATAAGTCAAGCCAAGTTACGAAAATCCAAGATATTTAGCTCACTTCTCAAAGAACAAAACCTTTGCTCATCTAGAGGCTTAGTGAAGATATCGGTAAGTTGCCTCTCGGTACTCACATGACGTAGAGCAATATCTCCCTTAGCCTCATGATTCCTTAAGAAATGATGTCGAATATCTATGTGCTTTGTTCTAGAGTGTTGAACCGGATTGTTTGCTAGCTTGATGGCACTCTCATTGTCACACAAGAGTGGAATCTTACTAAACTCACAACCGTAATCACTCAACGTTTGCTTCATCCACAAAAGTTGTGCACAACAAGCACCGGCCACCACATATTCGGCTTCGGCCGTGGATAAAGCAACCGAATTTTGCTTCTTTGAGCTCCACGACACCAAAAACCTACCAAGAAATTGGTAAGTCCCGGTAGTACTCTTTCGATCTACTTTGCAACCGGCATAGTCCGAATCGGAATAGCCAAGTAAATCAAAAGTGGAGCCCTTGGGATACCATAAGCCTAGGTTAGGAGTGTGTACCAAATATATAAAGATTCTCTTAACGGCCATTAGATGACACTCCTTAGGATTGGCTTGAAATCTTGCACACATGCACACACTAAGCATTATATCGGGCCTAGATGCACAAAGGTAAAGGAGGGAGCCGATCATGGAACAGAATACCTTTTGGTCGACCGACTTCCCTTCTTCATTGAGATCAAGATGTCCATTTAGTGCCATGGGAGTCTTGATGGGCTTGGAATCGGCCATGTCAAACCTCTTGAGCATATCCTTCACAAGGAAGAACTTCAATTCAATTGCTTGATTTGAAAACCAAGGAAGAACTTCAATTCACCCATCATAGACATCTCGAATCTCTTGGTCATGATCTTACTAAACTCTTCACAAAATTTATCATTAGTAGACCCAAATATAATATCATGAACATAAATTTGGCAAATAAAGATATCTTTTCCATTTCTTTGAATGAAGAGAGTAGAATCGGCTTTGCCTATCTCAAAACCGTTCTTGAGAAGAAAATCCTTAAGGCATTCATACCATGCTCTAGGAGCTTGCTTAAGCCCATAGAGCGCCTTATGGAGCTTGTACACATGGTTGGGAAATCTTGGATCTTCAAAGCCCGGTGGTTGATCAACATATACTTCTTCTTGGAGAGGTCCATTCAAGAATGCACTCTTCACATCCATTTGATGAAGCTTGAAATCATGATGAGTAGCATAGGCCAAAAGGATACGAATTGATTCAAGCCTTGCCACTGGTGCATAGGTCTCTCCAAAGTCCAAGCCTTCAACTTGAGTGTATCCTTTGCCAACGAGCCTTGCCTTATTCTTTGTGACGACACCAAATTCATCTTGCTTGTTCCTAAAAACCCATTTGGTGCCGATCACATTTTGCTTGGGTCTTGGCACCAACTCCCAAACTTCATTTCTCTTGAAGTTGTTCAACTCTTCCTCCATGGCAATAATCCAATCCGGGTCCTCAAGAGCTTGTTCCACACTAAGAGGTTCCAAAGAAGAAACAAACGAGTAAAATGCACAAAAATTTGACAATCTTGAGCGAGTTGTTACCCCTCTTTAGATACTCCCAAGTATGTTGTCTACGGGATGATCCCGTTGAACCATTTGATGTACTCTTGGGTGTGGTGTTTGAGATTGATGTTGAATGGGTCCATCATCATCATCTCCAACTTGTGGAGCTTCTTCTTGAGTTTCACCACCTTGTTCTCCCCCTTGATCAAAGCCCCGTCCATGATCGTCACCATGAACTTGACTTTCTTCTTGATGAACTTGAGAACTTGGTGATTCCACTCTTGTTGATGATGGTGGATCTTTATTACTTGTGTCAACCGGAGCTTGACCTTGAACCTCACGAGGCATCACTTCACCGGTCCCCATTCTAAAGATTGATACACTTGGGGGTTCTTCATTATCTACAAGGTTTTCACTAACTTGCTCTCGTTGAGAGCCGTTGGATTCATCAAATTTCACGTCTACCGTAGTCTCAACACAACTGGTGGTTTTGTTGAAAACACGATAGGCATGTTCGTTAGTTCCATAACTAATGAGAAAACCTTTATCGACCTTGGATGCAAACTTTGAGGCTTTGGGTTTCTTGTTAAGTATGAAACACTTACACCCAAAGACCCTAAAGTAGTGCACACTAGGCTTCTTACCGGTGATGATCTCGTAGGGAGTCTTGTTCAAGTACTTGTGGAGGTAGAGGCGGTTGGCGCATGCGGTGTTGATGGCTTCCGCCCAAAATGAGTCTGGAGTCTTGTATTCATCAAGCATTGTCCTTGCCGCTTCAATCAACGTGCGGTTCTTCCTCTCAACTA
The DNA here is from genome assembly GCA_036936925.1 of Cenchrus fungigraminus. Taxonomy (NCBI): domain Eukaryota; kingdom Viridiplantae; phylum Streptophyta; class Magnoliopsida; order Poales; family Poaceae; genus Cenchrus; species Cenchrus fungigraminus. The sequence continues at coordinate 74,723,731 of CM072770.1, forward strand.
TGCCATTTTGTTGAGGTGTATATGGAGTGGAAAGTTCATGCTTGATGCCTTCTTCATCTAGGAACTCCTCAACTTGAGTGTTCCTAAACTCCGAGCCGTTGTCACTTCTTATGTTCTTGACCTTGAGCTCGAACTCATTTTGAACTCTCCTAATGAACTTCTTGACCACTCCCTTAGCTTCACTTTTATCTTGCAAAAAGAATACCCAAGTGAAACGGGAAAAGTCATCAACAATTACTAGACCATATTTGTTACCACCAATGCTTATGTAGGCAATTGATCCAAACAAGTCCATGTGTAGTAGCTTCAATGGTCTTGATGAAGATAGGATGTTCTTGGCGGGATGATGAGCTCCAACTTGCTTCCCGGCTTGACAAGCACTACACAACCTATCTTTCTCAAAAACAACATTTGTTAGTCCTAGGATGTGCTCATCTTTTTGAAGTTTGGCCAAGTTCCTCATGCCAACATGGGCTAGTCGGCGATGCCATAGCCAACCCAAGTCGGATTTTGCCACTAAGCAAGCCTTAGGGTCCACCTTCACTTTTGTGAAATCCACATAGTAAAGTTTTCCCCGTAAATGACCCACAAAGACAATAGAGGAATCCTCCCTTCTAGATACGGTCACACCCTCATGAGTAAAGAGACAATTGTAGCCTTTCTCACAAAGTTGTGAAACCGACAACAAGTTGTATCCTAACCCTTGAACATGATAAACATCTTCAATTGAATTAGTTGTTGAGATAGCAATTTTACCTAGACCAACAACATCTCCTTGACCATTGTCTCCATAGATGATTGTTTCCGTAGGGTTGTCATAATGATCAAGGGATGCAAATAAGCCTTCATCTCCGGTCATATGATTAGTGGCACCACTATCAATCAACCATGCGCTTCCACCGGAGGAGTAGGCCTACAAAACAAGTTTAAGCTTTTGGTTTAGGTACCCAAAAAGATTTGGGTCCTCGGAGGTTAGATGCATAAACTTTTGGAACCCACACACTCTTCCTCATAGCCTTCTTTGTGTAGGCCCCAACATACTTGACCACCATTTTACCATTGTGATCCAAGGTCACAACATAGTCACAAGTGTAGTTAGGAGAGGGCTTGTGTTCCACCACATTCTTCGATGCCTTAGGTGGAGAATTACCCCCATCATTTCCTTTTGTGGTGTTCACAACCTTTGGCTTGTCCTTTGTTGTGGTAGAGATGGTGACTCCATGAGCAATGTCTATAATAGTGTTGAGGTAGCCTCCCTTGTTCCACAAGGGGATCTCATGCCCTTTTACCACCACTCTACCATTGACCTTGTTGTTCTTGTAGTGCCCAAGTCCTTGCTTATCAACTACCTTAGGAATGGACTTGGCACCGTTCTTGCCTTGAGTGATCAACATGTTCAACCGAGCTATTTCTTTGTCTTTGCTCTTTATTGTCTCCTCAAGCCTTGCATGGTTAGTATTGAGAGTATTTATATCAATATTAGAGCAAATAGAACAACCTTTGCTAGTGGAGGCACTAGAGTCAAGTGTTGCTTTAGGATTGGCTTTGGTGCTTTCCCAAAGGGTACTATAGTTTGCTTCAAGAATTTTATGTTTCTCCGTCAAGCATGAAAAGCTTGATTGAAGCTCACTATGAGTAGCCTTTAGGGAAGCTAGAGATTCATTTGCCAAGGTGTAATCCTTTGACATTCTCTTCTTGGAGTTATTGGCCAAAGACAAGTCCGTGGTCAACTTCTCCACCTTAGCCGCCTCTTCGGCAAGGCGTCTCTCTAGAGTAAGGTTTCTTTCCTTCTCAAGGATAAGCAAGTCTTCTTGCTCATGGAGAGACACTTTCTTTTTCTCTAATTTCTCCAAAAGCCTTTTTATTTCTTTATAGCCCTTTTTACTAAATTGCTTTATCATGTTGGCCTCAATTTCTTTTTCATCATCTAGATCATCTATGTCACTAGGTGTGGATGAGGAAAAGGTGAGAGAGGATGAGGTGGTAGTTTCTTGTACCTTGCTCCCCCTTGCCATGAGGCAAAAGTGAGAGTGGTCCTCATCGTCGGAGAAGTTGTTGAAGAGGCGTGGTGAAGAGTGCCTTCTTCGGTTCTTCATCTTCGTCACTTGAGTCCCATTGTTGACCCACGTGAGCACGCCCTTGGTACTTGTTCTTGTATTCTTTACTCTTCTCCTTGTATTTCTTCTCTTCCTCATTCTTGTTCTTGTTCTTGGGACACTCGGCAATGAAGTGTCCATACTCTCCACACTCATAGCACTTCCGTTGAGACTTCTTCTTCCTTTCATCACCACCTTTTCTTGATGCTCTTGACTTCAAGAATTTCTTGTATTTCCTTATGGCAAAGGCGGTTTCTTCATCCGTGCTTCCTTCATCACTAGTATCTTCCTTCTTGTTCTTGGAAGTCTTTGGCTTCACTTCCACCACTTCACTAGAGCTAGCATTGAGGGCTAAGCTCTTGTTCATCTTCAAGCTTAGAGACTTCTCCACATCTTGGTCAACTAGCTCTTGATGCAAGATTTCTCCAAGAAGTTGATTGGGGGTCATCTTGTAGTAGTTTGGATCCCTTCTTATCATGGCCGCTAGGTTTTTGTCCTTTGGGGCAAAAGCTCTTAGCAACTTCTTTGTGACCTTTGAGTCGTCCCAATCTTCACTTCCAAGAGCCCTAATGTCCGAGACAAGGAGCATGAGCCTATCATACATTTCTCTCACGGTTTCTCCATCCTTCATGAAGAATAGCTCAAGCTCTCCGTTGATCAAGTCCATCTTCCCTTGCCTCACATGTTCGGTCCCCTCATGTGCTTCCTTGAGTGTGTCCCAAATCACCTTGGCAATTTGGATGTTCCGAACCTTGTTGAATTCTTGAGCACACAAGGATCCCGTGATGACTCTTGTTGCTTGTACGTTGCAGTGGAGGTCTTGCTCATGCTCAAGTGTGAGAGCTTCTCCTTCGGCGGGAATTATTACACCTACAACCACAATCTTCCAAAGAGAAGGGTGAAGCCCGTAAGGGTGCATTTGCATGTCATAAGCCCATTTGGGATAGTCCTTCCCATCGAAATGAGGAGGCTTTCCCAAATGCACGGAATAGAATTTTTCGTTAGGATGATTGCTCGGAAATTGTGCGTAGTTGTGGGGCACTTCATGGAAGCCAGAGTGAGTGTACTTGGCTTGCTACTTCTTGATCATCTTCTTGAGGAGCTTCTTGGCCATCTTCTTGGCCTTCTTCTTCTTCTTAGCCTTTCTTCTCTTCTTCGCCGCCTTCCTTGCCGCATCATCACCATCCTTGATGTCTTCATCACTTGAGTCGGAGTCCGAGTCAGAGTCGGATGACGAGTCATCGGAGCTCTCTCCGTTGGAGCGGCTTGGAGCTTTCCCGGTGATTTCTTGGACAGCCTTAAGCTCTCTCTTTTGAGCTTCCTTGGCGGCGATTTCTTCGGCGAATTGGTGGTCTCCACTCCCCGACATCTTGATCCCTTAGCGGTTAAGCCTAAATCAATGGATTAGGCTCTGATACCAATTGAAAGGACCTTGTGATGCCTAGAGGGGGGCTGAATAGGATCAATTTAAAATTCTGCAAAAACTTAGCAGCAGATCAGGGACCGGATGACCCGGCACGACTGTTCGGATGACCCGAGGGGTCTGGGTCACCCTGGCACTTGTGCCGGATCAACCAGCGCGCGAAGGTAGAGTACAATAAGCTATGGAAAACTTGAATTTGCAGAAAGTAAATGAATCAAACTTTGCGTACACAATGTAGAAACCACCTGCAACCAAAGATTTTACAAGCAACAACACAAATATGGAGATCGATCCAAATGTAGCTTCTAGGGTTAGAGAGGGGGAAGAACTCAAGCAAGCAAGAGACAAGTGAATTAATCCGAAGTTCACTCCCACAAAGGAAGCTACGTCTCCGTTGAGGATCCCACAAAGGGAGGGCTATCACCAAGAGCCTCTTTTCCTCATCCAATTCCCACAAAGGAAAATTGGTGCTCAGTAAGAGAAATCCACAAAGGATGGGCAATACAAACGACCCCGAGTGCTCCACACGGAGAGGGCACTCAACGGGCGATGCGTAACCGTCTAGAAGCAAGCTTCAAGAGTAACAAACGTGAATCGATCAATCAAAGCCACCACAAGTGCTTCTTGAGAGAAAGGAGTGAAGAGCTCTCACAAAGGGGCTAAATCCTACACCTCAAAGGCCTCTCACACCCAAACCCTAGGAGGAATCCTTGCTTGGAGTGCTTGGAAGGGAGTTGGGAGAGAGGGGTGAAGCTTGGGAGGTGTTTCAATGGAAGGGGAGGCGGAACCCTAGAGAGGAGGAAGAAGGGGTATTTATGCCCACTTCCCCCGAGCTAGCCGTTGGGGGCTGCCTGCGGCCTGGCCGGGTCACCCGGCACGGGTGGCCGGGTCACCAGGCTCCCTCCAGAACCGTCCCGGGTCGCCCGGCCACTCATGCCTGTTGACCCGGTAAAGCTGGGAGAGCAAGGTTAAGCTAATCTAAGGTTGTTTTTGGTTTTTCTAAAGGTTTTTTTAGGGTTTTCACTCTTAGAAAAGATGAGAGAAAACAAGAAGAACACTTGTAGCAAACCTTGACCAACCGACCATGTCCTTCTTTATAGTACGGTGTTTCCTAAACTCAAATTCAAATCGAAAATTGAAATTAAATCGCCGATTGAGCTTCAACACCATTCATAAGAAAATGAGGGCCTTCCTTTGAATGTTCACATTTATTTATTCTTTTAAGCCTGCACACATCTTATTCAAAGCATTAATCCACCCAAATTGCATTGTCATTATCACCAAAATAATTAGGAGCCTAGATGCACTTTCACGCTCGAAACTGGGCCGCCCTGTGGCCTATAAATAACAGGGCAACCCCTTAGGGTTTCTCACTTCCAGTAGTTGCATTTCTTCGCGATTAGATCCAAAGAGCCACCCCCTTCACTGCTACTATCGCCGCCGCTGCGGAGTAGATTAGATCTACTTCCGCGCCGCCGCCATAGTCCGCCTTCCTCCGCAGCCCCCGAGCGAATGCGAGTGAAAACACTCGTGACCGGAAGGATGAAGGTGTCTCTGTCGAAGAGCACCAAGACCGGCACGTCGAAGAAGAGAAGTGATGAGGCCGGCGATGCCGACCAGTCGTCGTCGTCGCCGCCCCCCTTCACTCCGCCAAATCCGGCGAATGAGTGGAAGAAGGCGAAACTAAAGACAGTTGACGGCTGTTAAGTAGCACTTTTATGCCGTCAACTCCTGCATAAAATAAATAGAAAGTGATCATCAACACTAGGATAGGGCTTTATACTGACAATTTTCACAAGTGTTGGTGTTTCTAGCTTTTGATGCAGGACAAGCCAAAATACACATGAAATGATATAGCCGAGAGCAAGTGCATTAATGTCATGAATATGGCATCATCATAAACAGTCCCAAATGCCAATTTGGACTACACCATTGTGACAGGCTCGTCGAGAGGATTGAAACAGATATATCATTTGTATACATCGGAGCCCGGATGAAAGAGATATGCACAAGATAAGATCACACTATATCATGGGCCCGGTGGGACCCACACCAGGCCACGTAGCGACGTGCTGGCACACAGGCGCCCACGTGGCCATGACACCTCATCGATCCAAAGAAGCACAACTTTGACCAATCAAGAGCTAGTACACGGATCCAAGGGCCCACTTCCCCACAGAAACAGGTTAGGAACGCCGCAAACACCCCCAAACCGACCTTGGGACCCACCTGGCAGTCACCTGGATGAAAACCGGCGCGAACGGAGCTGCCCGAGGATCGGCCGATCCTTAGTTCAGCCGAACCCATATGGAGGCCCCTCGCGCCGCCCTTCCACGTGTCGGCTTGTCGTGACGAGCCAAAGTTGGTGCCAAGTGTATGCCCGAAGATCCGCCCGAAAGCCTGCAGCTCCTTCTCATGGAAAATTCACCAACTTGGCCCTGACTCCTCTGCGCCACGTGTCACCACCTCATTGGTCCCTTGGTGGCACCCAAGGCAGCCTAGGGAGCTCCTCTTGGCCTATAAATATGAGGGGAGGGGGTAGAGAATGAGACACACACTTCAACATCACTCCATCCAAGGATGAGAGCTTCCCTTCAAAGGAGAGGCCTCTCCTTGGTAGATTAGAGAGTAGGAGAGTGAGAGAGGGATTTGTATCTCTGTGGAAGCTTCGTTCTTCATTTAGAATAAAGTGAGTATTTCTGCATTTCCTATTTAGACTAAAGTAGTATTCATGCATAGGTGAATAGTTCTTGTGTTCTTCACTTGTTCATGATTTAGAGGCTTGTGTTCTTCACGAGCTTAGTCTTTGATCTTCTGGTGTAGTTCATAAGTTGCCAATTCTGTTTGTATGCCTGCTTGTCCAATTAGAGTAAAGTGGATCCTCCTGCATTCTAGTTTAGACCAAAGTCCTTCCATGATCCTTGTATAGATAGCGGTTACCTGAGTGAGTCCTGATCTCTCCCTCGTGGGTTCGTCGCTCCGTCTCCGTACGGAGTGCTATAGTATGCTACGGGAGTGCCTAGACGTAGTCGTATTATAGTAGTAACTGATGGTGTAGATGTGGTGTCTAGACAACAGGTTATCCTTCGATTGCCCTGTATCCCATGGTTTGTCTTGGGGTAGGCCGCGGTGGTGACAAACGTTGGACCCTTACGGAATCCCCCACGTCCGGATATAGGTGTAGGCAACCATTTGCCGTGAATCAATTGTTATAGCCAGGAGGGTCCGGTGTCCGAAATGAGAGTCTCTAACAGAGAGATTGTTCTTAACGCTGCCCACTATCAGTGGGATCCTTTCCATCTCAATCTCAACCCTATAGAGTTGTGTCCTTGGACCGTTCTCCTAGAGTAGAAGGTAGTACACACCGTTCCTTGGATTCGATACCCTTGGGAATACTCCTGAGGTGAAGTGCTACAGCGGTATTTCCGCGTGCTTGCGGATTCTTTCGTACCCGTCGGTATACCCAGGTGGATCTTACGCTCACGCTAGGTGCGCAACTAGTGGTGAGGTTAAGAAATACCAACAAGCATTTCTGGCACCGTTGCCAGGGAACAGTTGCCGTATCTATCTTCGAACCTAGTGGTCCTCGTATCTATCTTTTTTCGTTTTCTTCTACCTTTACCCCCGTTACCTTTCAAGATATCCTTTTTCGTTTTCTTTACTTCTACCTCTACCCCCGCTATCCATGGAGAAGCTTTCCTGTAAAAGCATCTCCACCTCCAGGGATGAACCTCCAGAGCCACCACCTCCTGGGCGCCTTATTTTAACATCCAGCTTTGATAAGCTCCTTCCTCAGGATATTGAGTATGTTCGGAAACATTCCTTCTCTGGGTTACCAAGCGAAAACCTGTATGAGCATCTGTACGAGTTTGAGCTTTTCAGTTCCCTTGTTACCAACGATAAGGGACCGGATATCTTCATGTGGAAGATGTTCCCCTACTCTCTCGTAGGTAAGGCCGAACGTTGGTACACATACACTGTAGGTAGCATAAACGATAGTTGGGATAAGCTTAAGGACAAGTTTTGTTGTGAGTTTTTCCCTCTGTCTCGTCTCGCTACTCTACGGGAGGATATCCGTTGTTTTCGATAGAAAGAGAAGGAGTCGATACGCATAGCCTGGACTAGACTTAGCTTATTAGTGAAGTTTGCACCTCCCTTGTCGATACCTGAATCTCAGTTGCTTCGCAACTTTTATGATGGCCTCGACAAGCGTTCTGCCTGCCATCTCGATTTTGAAAAGCTATTTCTTCAAAGGGATCCAGCTGAATGTATGGTTATCCTGAAGAATCTCCCCTATGATGATACCTACCTCATGTTTAGGCCCTACTTCATAGAGGAATCCGAGTCGAGCCATGAGAGTCCTTCAACAACACAGTCCGAGGCCTCAACTTCCACACCACAAGACTTGTCTGTTGAAATCTCCCCCGAACCACGAACACCGAAGGGGGGAGAAATTCATCCTTCGGAGTTCACTTCCAAATTCGAGGACAGTCATTCTAAATATCTTTTAGACACCTCGAATTCTGTTGCCCAATTAGGGGAGGATCCTCACTCTGTCCAAATCAATCACTCCAAAAATCTCTCGACAGAACTTTCCCCTAGGCCTTCGGTACCACCTCTACCTCCTGATCCTCCTGATGCAGCATATCTTGAGGAGGCCACGAAGGAGGAATGGTCAGATGGAGTGACACGCTTTTCCGAAGCAATTTGGATTAGTTCACCTTCTTTGATCGTTCCTTGTTCAGTTAGAGGAATTACCGTGGAGGCCCATTGTAACCCCATCATGGAGGTTAACATTTTGCCATGGCTCTTAGCGGAAACTCTCTTAGACAATGTTCCGCTAGCACCATCCGACATACTCCTCAAGAGTTGTCCCTTGGGACACGTTCTTGAATGTCGGGGGATTGCAAGAGCCGTGCCGCTCATCATAGGCGGGATCGAGGCTAGCTTAGACTTTCACATCTTCGATGTCCTCGATCTTGATCTACTCCTAGGCTCTCCAGTGAAGAAATTCCTCGACATATCTTTAGGGAGCCTAGATCATAAGCTTAGGGAACTCACTTCTACCACTTCCATCACAGGTCTAGGACCTCTGCTGGTGAAGCCTCTTCCCAAGCAAGACCCGCTCGAGAAGACAATGCATGTATCTCCGTTCGCATCACTCAAGCCTGTTCTCATAGAGGTTGTAGACTTCTCGACCCCTCATGAGAATGACTTGGAAGATTCTCTTCACTTCTGTGAAGGCGAACGATCATCATCCCTCTTGACCGAGTTTGGGCCTCTTCCCGCTGGCCCGTATGATGTTGCTTTCGATCATGATCGAGAGTTAATATCGAGCTTTCATGATAAATCTCTTGAGATAGAGAACTCATGGGCCATGGAATCTTGTGAAGCACCGACTCTGGAATTCATGGGAAAAGGTTCCACAGACAAGCATGATAGTTTCATCCTTGATGCACCACACAAACCATGCTTGCATCATGCCTATCTAGAGAGAGCCATGCTTAGTGCACCAAGCACACATAAGGGCTGCAACTACCTTCTGGTCCTCTTTTGCAAAATGTTTAGAAGGTTGATTGTGGATGTATATGTCTACCATAAGCATATCAGATTTTGTGTGTGCATTGCGGCACTAACCTTGTAGCTAAAGCTTCACTGATACATCCAAGATTGGTGGTGAGATGGGAACGACACCCCCAATGACAGCTGCAAGACGAAGTTCCCCTGGTCGAGCTTATGACCGTAATAAACAAAGCACTACCAGGAGATAGCCTGGATTAGCATAGGTTTTATTTCCCTTTCGAATAAAAGCAAGAACATGTTTTTAAGATAAAGTTGTCCTTCAGGTATTTTGGTCACTAACCTTTCAGGTAGAGATTTTGGTGAGGGAACATTTACAATGGAAGCTTGATCTCCATACACTTGAGTTTCGTTGCTTAGCAATGCAAACTCCAAGTGTTGGGGAGATATGTGAGCATCCAGAGTAAAGTTCCTCTCATGCCAAATTTTATCCTGGTTTGGAAATGATGTAAGCTCTTTCATCTTGCCCGATTAGCTAGGTAAGTCCTGCTTTTGACTTTAAACAAAGCCCTTCCGGGAGGTTGCCCAAGGTTCACCGTTGTGTGCTCATGCTTATGCCCCTTTTGATGTATAGCTTAACCATGCCTGCATGCCTCCTTATCTTTGTTCATATGCTCTAGTTTGAGTGGATGATGCATCGTACATTCATAGACTATTTTAAATTAAGCATGGTGCTTAGGTTGAAATTGTCTTCTTCAATCAAAACAAGACATGGTGTCGAGTTTTGATTGATGGACCTTAGAGTGATATCTTCATAGATCTTGGTAGCATGTATATGGACTAACCCCTGCAGGAAATCATCAAATCTGGATGGATAAGTCCTCAAGCTAGATTCAAATGGGGAGGTAAGTCAAGGTGTCAGATTCATGTTGCACAACATACAAACGAGGTACATATGACCTTTCAAAGGTCCAAGGTAAGTACATTCCTCTCTTGTTTATGGAGTGCGATATTTATCTAACCTTGTTCGAGCAAGTGCCATGGTGACGGAAAAAAAAGAAATATTTTCTATCAAATAAAGGCTCTATAGTTCTTGAACCAGTAGAGTGTGTTGACGCAAAAATAGGATGTCACCCTTGCACGCAGCACACGTGATACCCCGGTCTGTAGCGAGGCGTGCCAGCCAATCTGACCTGTTGATTGACAATGAAAATATTAGGGATCGGCTAGAGAACCGATGGCCTTGTAGCGACACGTCTACCAGCCAATCGGCCGATATAGGTAAAAGCGGGATCGACCGGCTCGAGAGCGACCGAAGCGCGGGTGCGTGGATAGATAGATCGGCTGGAATCGGCCGATCGTGACGTCAGCACTCGAGTAGGTCGATATCGGCTGTGGTGTTAGAAGTCGGTAGGATCTAGATCGAGTGGGATAATAATGATAATAGCTAAATCCACAAGAATTGGTACGAAAACTTGCAGATCTAGCTAATATCGGTAAGGGGTGAATAAAGAACTAGACGAAACCTCAGCGATGCACCCGGAGGTAAAAGCCTAGGGTTATTCAGTAAAACGGTACTCACAAGCTTGCTGGAGGTCAGTTGATGCAGTCCGACGAACTCGAAGCACGGCGTTGTAGAAAAGAGAAAATCGCAATGGCGAAGTCGCCGAAAAGTAGACGCTGTAAAAGTAGTTTCTGTAAAGTAGATGCTGTAAAGTAAAGGGTTTGCCCAGAGGCGGTTTGTTTGATATTGGTGTGTACAGATTTTCTGACCACGCAGGGTCGCTATTTATGTCCCGAGGACAACCCGACTCCTAGCCGATCACGGCACTATTTACTTGCATCTAAAGAAAGATAAAAACTACTAAAAACAGAAAGGACTCTCACAGGAGTCAAAAACTTCCTAAAACTAACTCTTTGACTCGTTGCCTATCGTAGATTGACCCGCCTCCACCATGCCTTCCTTTTGGCGTATCTCCTTGATTACTACCTTTTTCCTCTCCATCGGCCGATCCTTCGATTAACTATCGGCCGATCGCTCTGAACCGCTGTCAGGGTCGATTTCCTTTGACTATCGGCAAATCCTGTTGACCGTCCTTCTCTTTCCTGAATCGGCCGATTACACTCTGTTTTAAATCGGCTACTTCTCCTTATCCTTTCTTGACCTATTTTTCCAAAAAACGGTGTCAACACATGCCCCCCAGTTTCGGAGTAAATAATCTTTTGCTCCGAAATTTCCTCAAATCCGTTATCTTCCTTGATTCGAAGTCGGCCGTAGAATCTCAACAAATCTTCAGGGGCCATAAATATAGCTGCCTTAGTTCTTTCTTTCCACCAAATCTCGTTGCTCCAACAGCTCGAGCTTTCAAGCGACGAACCCCAAGCTCCAAAGCTTTCGCTGATCCATGGCATCCTCGAGTTCCGCTGGAGGTTCCCATTCTGCTTCTGCACCCCCGAAGGCGTCTCTCTCTTCGATTCCTCTGGCATTTCTTTCGATCTTTTGCTTTTATTTGTCCCTAAATGCTGCCGTTCCGCTTTGCCTGAAACCTAGGTTTATTTATTTCCTCAGGGACTTCGATCTCATCTCACCATTCCTGTTGATGACAAGCCCGGGCTTACTTTTCTTGGACCAATGGGTGATATCGACCCGACTGAGATGATTAATCTTGAAACCGGCCGAATTCCTTTCAAGCATGCTTCTCTGAATTTAGCTGATTGGGATGGTTGCTTTAGGTCTTGGATGGGGTATGCCAAAGGGTGGAGAAATTGGTACCGTAGGGTATCTGCTAAAAACAGAGGTTTCTGGGAGGAGTATAAGATCAACCAATGTATTACCCTATCCTTGTCCGATATGTCTCGGAATGAGTCTCTCCTAATAGTTGCCTCTTATTTTTGGTCCGATGCACTCAATGCCTTCTTATTTGGTCATGGGCCGATGGCCCCGACTTTGGCTGATGTTTTTCTATTAACTGGCTTGGACAAATCTTCTTCAGATACCCTTTTTAGCTATCGTGACGTCAAACCTTCCCACCGTCTGAAAACTAAAAATGTGGGTGGCTGGACTGGATATATCGCTGAGCATATGAAGGATGGCACCGTCAGTGACAGAGAACATGTGGCCTTTCTGAACATGTGGCTTGAAAAGTTCGTCTTCTGCGGAAAATCCTTTGGTCCCACCTCTAATTATCAGATCGTAGCCGAATGATTAGCCATTGGTTCTTCCATCCCTCTTGGCAAATACCTTTTGGGGGCTGTGTATAATCTCCTTCATCAAGTGGCAGTCAGCTTGTCAACCAATTCCCCAATAGGTACCCCAGGGGGTCCTTGGTGGTTTATCAACATGTGGTTGAACCTTCACCTCCGAGATAGACTGGAACAAGATATTTTTTATATGCGTTTTTCGGGAGACCAACCAGATGGTGTTCCAGTTGTTAAACGTCGATGCATGAACTTTGGAGAAGCTGTTTCTATGTTTCCTGGACATAAGAAGACTCCATCTCGCATAGCAGAACATTTCAGGAGCTTTTATCTTGGCTTCAATCCAGGATCCATCATCTGGTTTGCATATAGGGACGATGATAACAATTTTGAGACTTTGTTTAGCTTCGATGATATCCATAGAGATGATGAGAATAGGATTGCTTTTGCAGAGATAATCAAACCAGGGCTTCTTCCTTCTTGCGTCTTTGGCAAGGATCAATCGGCTACTTATGAATTTTATAACCCTTCAGCGAGTGCTCGTCAGCTGGGGTTTGGTCAGTTGTCGATTGGTCTCTATTTCTCTGATTTGATCAAGCCACGGGAAATCATTCCCGATAATATCCATTATCGGTGTCTCCTGGACTGGGTTCCTGATTCTGCCACCATTGATCTTGATTCCTGGAAATTTTCTAGCTTTTCTTCTCCTCTTTTCAATATTTGGTGGGCAGAATGGTATGATCATCTTTTCTGTGTGTCCCCAAAAATTTACTGTGAAAAGCTGGATCCTGATTATGCGGCATCGGCTGATGAGGTATTTCTTCTTGACTGCCTTGTGTATCTTCAACATATTCTGACTGCTTATTCTTTTAATATATGCTGATTTGCTTTCCTTTCTTTTCAGCCTAAAACCACCGAGCCTCCTGCTACCAGCAGAAGTGGCAAGCCGATTTATTATTGGCCACCAAGACGAATTCCGTATATCGGCTATAATGCTCCTTCAATCTCTTCAGTCATGTAGGGCCCCACGATCAACCCTTCTTCGGACAACCTGCTTCTGTCGACCCTCAAAAGGAAAGATATGCCTCATAAAGTTCTTGCCCACAGAAAAAAGAAGAAGATTGACCCTATGGTTGTTGACATCCCTGACTTAGCTGGAAAACTGGCAGGTGCTTTCGAGGTATGCTTTTTGCCCAATCCATCCCTTTTCTCTTTGTATTTGTTCACTGATTCATTCTTTTGCACAGTCTTCGGGATTAACTGGTTGATCAGGACAGGCCATTACTGCTACTGGTCAAGACAAAATTCTGGAATCGATCCAGGAAAACCCAGCTGATGATGTTTTGATATCAAATAATCAACCTGAGGTTCATCAAAGGGTCGATGTCTCAGATGCTCCTGTTGGTCAACCTCAGCACTCTCCTGGACGTGTCGATCTTCAATCTGAACAACTAATTGAGGTAAATTCTTTATTCAACTAATTTCATGTCCTCTCTGTCTTTAACCTCCTGCCTTTTCCAGGATGTTGTATCAATTGAGATTCATGACAAGCCTTTGGATAACTTCCAGCAGGATACTAGTGATCAATCACAACTGCCAATTGTCGAGTTTCCTGAATCAGAATCAGCTGAAAATCCGATTATTGAAGTGCAGACAATCCTTGCTGCAGAGGTAAACTTCTTGATCTTCTCACATTTCTGATTTAACTCTTTTCGTTTATTCTTACTTTCTCTTATTCATCGATTCAATATCCTCATCATACTGGAGATTAGGACAACGCACTCCTTATAACTTCTTGAGAACATATGTAATCTGTAGATCTGAGTTGTAATATCATTGCTGTAATTCAAGACAAAGGAAATGAAAATTGCATTCATTTTGTTCTGAAGGCGATACATGTATCGGCTACAACCGAATATATTAATTTTGTACATCGGTTTTACATTTTTTGCACTAAAGGCGATTCTTTACAGATATCGGCTATTCTACTGGACATGATTACATTTGCAATCGGCTGTAGCTCGAAAACTCAATCGGCCGATAGGCACGATAAGACAATCGGCTTAGATAACTGCTTATATACTTGGGCGACCAATCCATCGGCTGCTGTGACTCCGAGCCCAAGCTTCCCTTCGTCTTCAATGAACTGATCCATTAAATCTTGTCATCAGAGCCGACTGCTTGAACCGGCTTAAGTCCAAAATCAGACACTTTGAGATACTTGGTATCCCATGTTTTTCCAGATATGCAGCTTACCCGATCATAGGTCCATCCTTGTGCTTCTGTAGCTGCTACTATCAAGGAAGTTTCTCCTTGTACCACTTCCACTGAATCTCCGATCCATTGGATGATACATTGATGCATTGTAGATGGTATGCAACAATTGGCATGTATCCAATCCCGACCCAGCAGTAGATTATAAGATCCCCTCCATTTAATGACAAAGAAAGCGGTCGGAAGGGTCTTACTGCCGATGGTGAGCTCCACGCAGATTACTCCTTGAGCCGGAGAGACGTTGCCTTCGAAGTCCACCAACATCATGTCGGTTTGGGTCAAATCTTCGTCTGATTTCCCAATCTTGCGCATCATAGTGTATGGCATTAGATTGACTGCCGCTCCTCCATCTACAAGCATCCTGGTGACTGGCTTGCCACTGACAAATCCTTTGAGAAACAGAGCCTTCAAGTGTTGTCTCTTCTCATCTTCTGGCTTCTCAAAGATAGCTTGTCTAGGTTCTAGTGTCAACTGAGCCATGCCATGTTCTTCATCGGACACATCCGAATCAACTGGAGCCATGAACTCTTTTGGTAAAAAGACAACCATGTTTATATCAGCTTGTGGTTTGTCATCCTTTTCTTCATCGGCCTTAGGCTTTGGGCGCCAAACTTTAGACTAAACCTTCTTCTTGTCCAGCACATGTCTCTCTGCTTCTTCTTGTTGTTCTAGCTGACGTAAGCGCTGGACTCTTCTTTTCTGGGACTTGGTCAAACCATCTGGGCACCACTGTGGATTGGGCTTCTTACGTATTTGGCTTGACCCTTCATCGTCCAGTTGCAACGTGCGTCGACGTTCAGGAGCTCGGCACATGATATCTTCATCAGGGACCAGAGAATCGGCCATCTCTTCCAGCCGATTGTTTGACTCTTCATTGACTCGACTTCCTAGCCGATCATGAACACTGGCCTT
Organism: Cenchrus fungigraminus; assembly: GCA_036936925.1. Lineage (NCBI taxonomy): Eukaryota > Viridiplantae > Streptophyta > Magnoliopsida > Poales > Poaceae > Cenchrus > Cenchrus fungigraminus. The sequence goes on from CM072770.1 coordinate 74,739,154, forward strand.
GCCCCCCAGCAGATTATGAATGCTGGCTTTGCCCCCCAGCCGATCGTGGACTGAAATCCGTTGATTGTTGAATTCACGGTGATCCTTGGCTGAAGGTCTTCTGTCATTAAAGCAAACTCTTTTGGATGAGCTGCTGTTATTGTAGGCCCTGTTGCATTCTGGACAGTTTTCTGCCGTCGGCAGCTTGATCCCTTCTTCCCAATAGTACTTGAAGAACGGACATCTCCAATGTCCTTCATTACACCGTGCCCATTCTTCTCTTCCCCTTGCTTTCTCTTGTCGACGCTGGAATTTGTTGATCAGCATCTGGGATGTGACAGGTCGGCGTGGCTTCAAATCTCCCTCTTCAAGTAGTAACCCTTTTCCTTTGACATCGGCAGCGGTTACTTGTACTTTGGGATCAACCGCTCCTTTATTTTGAGCCGAATCAGATGTCAGCAACTTAACTCGTGACGTGTCTTTACTAGGCACCTCAACTGTGTTAGTTGGGAAGGGGTGCTGATCAATCTTCATCGGCTTCTCAGCTTTGGTAGGAGTTTCAAATTTAAGGCTCCCTTGCTCAATAGCTGATTGGATCTACTGTCTGAAGATCTTGCAATCATTGGTGTCATGCGATGTTGCATTGTGCCACTTGCAATACTTCATCCTCTTCAGCTCCTTTGCAGATGGTATGGTATGGAACTGGGAGAGTTTAATCTGCCCTTGCTGAAGCAACAGATCAAATATCTTATCAGCCTTAGTGATATCAAAGCTGAATTTCTCTGGTTCTTTCTTGCCAAAGGGACAGGACATTGTCTTCTTGCCTTTGACCCACTCTGCAAGTCCTATCATATTATCTTCATCTTCTGAATCAGAGTAATTCACATAAGACACCTTCTTCTGAAAGTTTCTTCTAGGCTCATAGGACTTTGCAGTTTCCTGACTCATTCGACTGACCAATTGGCTGAGACTCTCAAAGTCATGTGATGCATATTTCTCCCTCAAGGTTGGCAAGAGACCTTGGAAAGCCAATTCGGCCAGTTGTTTATCTCCCAAATTCAAACTATAGCACTTGTTCCTGACTTCTCTGAATCTCTGAATGAATCCAGCAACTGTTTCATCATTCCTTTGCTTGAGCCTAGTCAGATCAATAATCTTCATCTCATGGATGCCAGAGAAAAAGTAGTTGTGGAACTGCTATTCCAAATCGGACCACTTGATGATAGAGTTAGCTGGCAGTGATGTGAACCATGAGAATGCTGGCCCTGATAGAGATGAAGAGAACAAACGTATCCTGAGTGCATCAATGTTCCCTGCTTCTCCACATTGGATGATGAATCGAGTGATATGCTCCATAGTGGATGTTTCATCTTGCCCAGAGAACTTGGTGAAATCTAGCACCTTGAATCTTGGAGGGAAAGGTATCTGATCATAGCCAGATGGATACGGTGTCCTGTACATGCAGGACTGCTGTTTGGGTTTTATCCCATACTGCTTCTGCAGCATCTCCGAGAAGTGGTCGATCAAGTCCTGCTTCATATAAGACTTCAATTCAGTAGATACTTGTTCAATCGCTTGTATCTCAGCTGGAGTTTCTGGAGGCCGTTCTTCTAGGATTCTTGGCTGTGGATTTGGTACCACTGATGTCCCTGCTCCAGAAGAACCTTGCATATTTGTAATAGGTGGAATCTGCCCGATCTGCTGACCAGCCGATGGAGTTGGCTGCTGCAAATTCGATTGGCTTGAGATAGCCAATTGATTTAGAAGTGTTTGCAATAGTTGTGCAGAATCCACTTGTGGAATTACTGGCTGCCCTGTCACCCCTTGGTTGATCGGCTGCTGAGGCGATGATCTTGTATGAGTCACTGTATTGGCTGGAGTCAGGACAGGCTGCATTGGTGTTAACTGCTGTAACGGGGCAGTCTGTACGGGCATTCCCAATGTTGGCTGCTGAAGTGGAGCAGTTTGCACGGGCATCCCGAGTATCGGCTGTTGAGCCGATCTCTGAGGTGGAACAGGCGTCGTTTTCTGAGGTGGAATGGGAGTTCTTTTCTCTGTCGGTATGACCATATGAGCATGAGCTGGGCTGATCTTGACTCTTTCAAAGTTCTTGCTCCCATGATTGAAGTAAACGAACACCACTCTTTCCCCATTCATGTGCACAGTCCCTGGAGTACCCTCAAATGTGGCTTGGTAAGACTGTGGGTATTTCACTTCTAGAATTTCCTCAGGTTGAGGCTCAAGAAAATTTGAGATATCATTCTCAAACTGATCACGAGGTAAATCCCATCCTGCAAGCTTCCCATCTTGATTCCTCATGGCAGGATATTTTTTATGCTGATTCTGCACTGGGAGCATCTGATCCTGGACGTTAGACTGCACTGGCATTGTGATGGCAGGGTCTTTAGCTTTACCATCACCTTGATTCTGAATCGACTGGGAGTCCGATGAAGAACCAGTAGCAACCTGTGGAGATGGTGCAACCCTTACTGTTGGATCATCAATCGGTGGAGTGGCCGATTGGTCATGTTGGAACACTGGAGGAGTTCGGTTTGGTTGAAAATATGCAGGCCCCAGATATCCTCCTTCTGCTCCTTTCTTGAGTGCTTCAATCAGACTATTTTGCACCGTATTAGCAAAAACCTTAGCTTGATCAATCATTGTCTGGTGCATCGCCTTAGTCATCATGTCCTGAAGTGATTCAGGATCGGCTGAGAAGGTGACTTGCTTAGGCGTGGGCAACGGACTCTTCTTGAAGATCCCATTCTTAGTCTGACCGTATGATGCCAGGCAAAGCTCTTCATAATGCCTCATATGAGCTTCGAACTCAGCTTTGTCTGTATCCTTCAACTGATCCCTGGTGATCGCTTGGACGTTTTCTGGATCAATCTCAGAAGGACCAGTCTTCGTAGGCTTCATCATTGTTGACTTCTTCGAGTCCCACTGGGCGTGCCAATAGTGTGTTGACGCAAAAATAGGACATCACCCTTACGCGCAGCACACGTGACTCCCCAGTCTGTAGCGAGGCGTGCCAGCCAATCTGACCTGTTGATTGACAATGGAAAATATTAGGGATCGGCTAGAGAACCGATGGCCTTGTAGCGACACGTGTACCAGCCAATCGGCCGATACAGGTAAAAGCGGGATCGGCTGGCTCGAGAGCGACCGAAGCGCGTGTGCGTGGATAGATAGATCGGCTGGAATCGGCCGATCGTGACGTCAGCACTCGAGTAGGTCGATATCGGCTGCGGTGTTAGAAGCCGGTAGGATCTAGATAGAGTGGGATAATAATGATAATAGCTAAATCCACAAAAATTGGTACGAAAACTTGCAGATCTAGCTAATATCGGTAAGGGGTGAATAAAGAACAAGACGAAACCTGAGTGATGCACCCGGAGGTTAAAGCCTAGGGTTATTCGGTAAAACGGTACTCACAAGCTTGCCGGAGGTCAGTTGATGCAGCCCGACGAACTCGAAGCACGGCGTTGTAGAAAAGAGAAAATCACAATGGCGAAGTCGCCAAAAAGTAGATGCTGTACAAGTAGATGCTGTAAAGTAGATGCTGTAAAGTAAAGGGTTTGCCCGGAGGCGGTTTGTTTGATATTGGTGTGTACAGATTTTCCGAACACGCAAGGTCGCTATTTATGTCCTGAGGACAACCCGACTCCTAGCCGATCACGGCACTGTTTACTTGCATCTAAAGAAAGATAAAAACTACTAAAAACAGAAAGGACTCTCGCAGGAGTCAAAAACTTCCTAGAACTAACTCTTTGACCCGTCGCCAATTGTAGATTGACCCGCCTCCACCATGCCTTCCTTTTGGCGTATCTCCTTGATTACTACCTTTTTCCTCTCCATCGGCCGATCCTTCGATTAACTATCGGCCGATCCGTCGATTAACTATCGGCCGATCGCTCTGAACCGCTGGCCCACTGTCAGGGTCGATTTCCTTTGACTATCGGCAAATCCTGTTGACCGTCCTTCTCTTTCCTGAATCGGCCGATTACACTCTGTTTTTCATCGGGTGCTTCTCCTTATCCTTTCTTGACCTGTTTTTCCAAAAAACGGTGTCAACAGAGTCCATCTTTTGTTCTCACTTGTCCGAAGAACAGCACCAGTACAAGCACTAGTGTGGGGGAGTCCTCTCAAGCTCATCATGAACATACCCACTTGAGAACTCCCACACAAAGGGTTGCACGACATTGACTACACCTTCATGACAAGGACAAGGTAAACTAGAGTGAGATGGCTACCCCACGGGTTAGCCAAATCACCACTAGTATTCGTTGTTCCCCATATCCTTCAGGAGCGATGGTATGCGCACCCTTCATCTCACTCTCTCTACCTATGAGTTTGAATGCTCTTCAATTCTTATCTATGAATCAAAACTCAAATAATGGTGTTCTGCTTGCTCTGCATGATTCATGTGGTTGGCTTGCATATGTTTTATTCCTTACGCATTGTCTTGATGCTTGTGAACAAATATCATTAGGGAACTCATGCTCATCTAAGTAGTTGGTGTTTGTGATATGGTTTGATGATATGATCTTCGCTCTAAATGCTTGAGTGCTTGGGAATTTTATTTGAAAAATCTGAAAACTCTTTGCAAAGATCCTCTTTGATGTGCCATAGTCCTACCAAAGTCATATGATGTTCTAATTGAAAACCTTATACTCATATGCTGCTTGTTATTACATTGTGCTTTGTCAAACTCTGCGACCCTAATGAGAATTCTTTTCGTACTTTCATGATCAAGACTTATGTGCACACCACCATTTTCCCCCTTGCTATGCTTCCACACTGGAAGTTAGCATTGTATCATCCATCTATTCCACCAAATAAAGCTCCATGCATTGTTCCATGATTTACCCCTCTCCAAGTATCTCAAAAAGAGACTGGGCTATGCAAAAAAGAAAAAAAAAGAGAGAAAGACATGCTCAAAAAGCATGACCAAAAAGAGAGAGAGAGAAGATAGCCCATGTCTCAAACATTTCAAAAAGGAGAGTGGAGTAAATCATGCAAAAAGTAGTTCCATAACGGTAATAACTAGTACCTATTCCAGGGCTAGTGTCCACCTTACCATACCCATCATACCCATACACGTGCACATCTTGATCTGATTGTATGAATTGCTTTTCACCTTGGATCCAGTTTTTGACTTTGCAATATATGAGAAACAAGTATGCTTTATCTTTTATCCTACCCTGAGCTCCACATATAGCCATCATTAGATGTAGGATAGAGAAAGGCAATTCTAATGCCATGGTAAGGACATATATACACATTTAGTGATCTGATAGAATCAAATGAGGAGCTAAGCAAGGTTTATTCTGAAAATCATTGCAAAACCCCAAGTTACTTGACATGATGAGCAGAAGTGATTTGATTCATGACCATTCCATTCTTCAACTACCCAAGATGGCATGATAGACACTCCACAAAGTTCACAGGTACAAGGTATGGTTTGGAATATCTCTTATGCTCGCTTCATATCTCTGGATATCATGTCCCACTTGATTTGTTCTCCCTTTACTCGGGACGAGCAAAGGTCAAGTGTGGGGGAGTTGTTGACGGCTGTTAAGTACCACTTTTATGCCGTCAACTCCTACATAAAATAAATGGAAAGTCATCATCAACACTAGGATAGGGCTTTATACCGACAATTTCCACAAGTGTTGGTGTTTCTAGCTTTTGATGCAGGACAGGCCAAAATACACATGAAATGATATAGCCGAGAGCAAGTGCATTAATGTCATGAATATGGCATCATCATAAATAGTCCAAAATGCCAATTTGGACTGCACCATTGTGACGGGCTCGTCAAGACGATCGAAACAGATATATCATTTGTATACATCAGAGCCCGGACGAAAGAGATATGCACAAGATAAGATCACACTATATCATGGGCCCGATGGGACCCATACCAGGCCACGTGGCGACGTGCTGGCACATAGGTGCCCACGTGGCTATGACACCTCATCGATCCAAAGAAGCACACCTTCGACCAATCAGGAGCCAGTACATGGATCCAAGGGCCCACTTCCCCACAAAAATGGGTTAGGAACACCGCAAACACCCCCAAACCGACCTTAGGACCCACCTGGCAGTCACCTGGATGAAATCCGACGCGAACGGAGCTGCCCGGGGATCGGCCAATCCCCAGTTCGGCCGAACCCATATGGAGGCCTCTCGCGCCACCCTTCCACGTGTCGGCTTGTCGTGACGAGCCAAAGTCGGTGCCAGGTGTATGCCCGAAGATCCGCCCGAAAGCCTGCAGCTGCTTCTCATGGAAGATTCACCAACTTGGCCCTCACTCCTCTGCGCCATCTGTCACCACCTCATTGGTCCTTTGGTGGCGCCGAAGGCAGCCTAGGGAGCTCCTCTTGGCCTATAAATATGAGGGGAGGGGGTAGAGAATGAGACACACACTTCAACACCACTCCATCCAAGGATGAGAGCTTCCCTTCAAAGGAGAGGCCTCTCCTTGGTAGATTAGAGAGTAGGAGAGTGAGAGAGGGATTTGTATCTCTGTGGAAGCTTCGTTCTTTATTTAGAATAAAGTGAGTATTTCTGCATTTCCTATTTAGACTAAAGTAGTATTCATGCATAGGTGAATAGTTCTTGTGTTCTTCACTTGTTCATGATTTAGAGGCTTGTGTTCTTCACGAGCTTAGCCTTTGATCTTCTGGTGTAGTTCTTAAATTGCTAATTTCGTTTGTATGTCTGCTTGTCCAATTAGAGTAAAGTGGATGCTCCTGCATTCTAGTTTAGACCAAAGTCCTTCCATGATCCTTGTATAGATAGCGGTTACCTGAGTGAGTCCTGATCTCTCCCTCGTGGGTTCGTCACCCCGTCTTCGTACGAAGTGCTATAGTATGCTACGGGAGTGCCTAGACGTAGTCGTATTATAGTAGTAACTGGTGGTGTAGATGTGGTGTCTAGACAACGGGTTATCCTTCGATTGCCTTGTATCCCACGGTTTGCCTTGGGGTAGGCCGCGGTGGTGACAGCCGTTGGACCCTTACGGAATCCCCCACGTCCGGATACAGGTGTAGGCAATCATTTGTCGTGAACCGATTGTTATAGCCAGGAGGGTCTGGTGTCCGAAATGAGAGTCTCTAACTGAGAGACTGTTCTTAACTCTACCCACTATCAGCGAGATCCTTTCCATCTCCATCTCAACCCTATAGAGTTGTGTCCTTAGACCGTTCTCCTAGAGTAGAAGGTAGTACACACCGTTCCTTGGATTCGATACCCTTGGGAATACTCCTGAGGTGTAGTGCTACTGCGGTATTTTCGTGCGCTTGCAGATTCTTTCGTACCCGTCGGTATACCTAGGTGGATCTTACGCTCACGCTAGGTGCGCAACTAGTGGTGAGGTTAAGAAATACCAACAAATACCGAGGACCTCCTCGCCCTGGTCAACAGTGGTTTCCTCCGCGAGAAGGAGATGGATCTGTAGCGCGTCGCCACCGGAGATCCTTACCCGATGGAGAAGAACCCGGATGAGATCCCGATGTTCGTGTGGTTCGTGGAGTGCGGACTCGCACTGCCAGCGAGCGACTTCTTCAAGGGGATGCTCCGGTACTACGGGATCGAGTACCTCAACCTCAACCCCAATGGTATCTTCCACGTCTCCATCTTTGTTCATTTTTGCGAGGCGTTTGTGTGGATCAAGCCCCACTGGGTCCTATTCCGGAAGTTCTTCTGGCTGAAGCCGCAGCTGAGCACAGACGACCCCCGAGTTGTAGGAGGTGCCGGGGTCCAGATGTGCGAAGATGCCGCCTGGCAGTACTTGCCGTACAAGCTGATCCACTCCAACCAAGATTGGAAGTCGAAGTGGTTCTACATCAGCAACCACCACCCAGAGCTGCCAAAGCTGAGTGGTCATTGTCAGTGTTTTAGACCAGCAACCTACCAACGGGAGTTCCCGAGGTAGATGTTTGTGGCCTCGCCGAGATCGGGAACTCGAAGGAGAGACACATGGCACACAATTTAGATAGGTTCGGGCCGCGAGGTGCATAATACCCTACGTCCTGTATGCTGCGTAGCTCTGGATTGATTGGGTGTTGTTACAAGATGATGCAGATAGATAGATAGGGGTCCCTGCCTCACCTTATATAGTCCGGGAGGCAGGGTTACAAGTCGGTTTGAGGGAGAGAGTTCTAGTCGTACACGGTTTAGGAGTACTCTACATGAATCCGGACATGTCTAGCTTCCTAACCAAGTACTAGTCCTCTGGATGCCTTGTGCTTCACGCCATCTTGTGTCATGCAGCCCAAGTCGAGTAGTCCCAGGGGCCCATGTAGTAGTCGGTCCTGGTACCCGCCTGAGTAATGGGCCCAGGGATGTCCGTACGACAAGCCCCCGAGTACTTGTAGTCGAGTAGGATGTTTTCGAGTAGTCTTGATGACCTTGGCGAGTAGTCCTCGAGCGTCCTCGAGTTCCACAAGCCGAAAGTCCTCAAGAGCACTTGAATCATCCCGAGGCTGGAAGGTACTCCAGCTGATCTTTGAGTAGTCTTGACGTCTTCTCGAGTAGTCCCCAAGCGTCCCCGAGTGCTTCTCTCAAAGTCTTCAATAGTACTCGTGATATCTTGATGAAAAACCATATGGAAAATGCGATTCGGAGAATCGCATTCCATATGGAATGTAGCCCCTGAGCCTTAGGTCGAATTGTAGATTCAAGCTGAGGGTAAATCTAAAGTTCTGCCAATCTTATCCCGAAAATTCCAGAGGAAAAACCGAAGGACACGTGGCACGGAGCCCCCGAGCCTTGAGTCGAGTACTTTCTCTTGAATTGAAGGGTCATCTTGACTGTAGAATGTGTCCGGAGTGGAATCTTGGTCTGTTCTAGCCCACTGAATCCGTTGATTGAAGTCGAGCCCCCGAGATTGAGAGCATCGAGTACCGGAACACGAAGAGTCAGTCTGCCGCCACTTAGTCAGCCGCTTGAAGCCCATCTGACCGTTCAGAACCGAGCCGCTTGGTGGCTTATAAATAACAGGTGAACCCCTTAGGGTTTTTAACTCCCAGTGGTTGCAGTTCTCTGCGATTAGATCTGAATCACTGCCCCCCTGCACTTCTGCCGCCGCCGCCGCAAAATAGATTAGATCTACAACCGCGCCGCCGTCGTAGTCCGCCCTCCTCCACAGCCCCCGAGCGAATGCGAGTGAAAACACTCGTGACCGGAAGGATGAAGGGATCTCCAGCGAAGAGCACCAGAACCGGCGTGTTGTTGGTATTTCTTAGCCTCACCACTATGGCGCCGAGTTTGCGTGAGCGTGTAAGAAACATCCGGGTACACTGACGGGTGCGAACTAATCCGCAAGCGCATGGATACACCGTTGTAGCACTTCTCCCTCAGGAGTATTCCAAAGGGTATCGAATCCAAGGAACAGTTGGGAGCTCTACAAGCGATTTATCCAAGGACACATGATCTCTGCTACGGTAGGTGAGAGGTATGGTTTCCCTTGTAGGCACTTGGTTCTAGGGAAGTACAAGCTGCAAAGAGTCTCGCTTCAGACACCGGACCCTGCTGGCTATAACAGTCGGTTCATGGCAAATGGTCGCCTACACCCGTATCCGAACGTGGGGGAATCCAAAAGGGTCCAACGGCTGTCACCACCGCGGCCTACCCCAGGACAAACCGTGGGATACAGGGCAATCGAAGGATAGCCTGTAGTCCAGACACCGCATCTGCACCACTGGCTACTACTATAGCACAGCTACGCCTGACGTCTCGTAGCAACACTATAGCACTCCGTAAAGATACGGAGCGACGATCCCGTGAGCACAACTAGTCCTTACCCATCATGGAATTAGGATCGTACAACAGATATGAATGACACTTTGGTCTAAACTAGGTATGCAGAGTTCTCACTATATTCTAATTGACAAGCAGTCATACAAACAGAATGCAGGAATACTCATCCAATCAACAAGATCAGAGGATCATGTCACGAAGAACACGAGCCCCGAAATGATGAACAGATGAAGAACTCTAGAACATATCACCTATGTATGAATACAACTTTAGTCTAATTGGAATATAACGAAATACTCACTTTAGTCTAAATGAAGAACAGTGTCACTCATGAGGTACAAAGAGATGTTGAACGAAGAACGGATCATTACATCTCCCTTCTACTCAACCACACCCTCTCCTCTCTACCTAGCACTACCTAAGCTAGATCTTCCCCACACTCATATTCCTGGTGGGATGAGGTTTCACCTCCACCAAGAAGGAATGAGAAGGAAGAAAGGAGGCTAAGGTAAGAAGTTGCCTTCAAGTGTGTTGTCCTATTCTTACCCCCCTCTCCTTCTATTTATAGGCGCAGGCACCGGCGTCAAGTGGAGCGAGACACCCCGGGGATGGCCTCTAGGACCAATGGGGGACTACCACGTGGAGGCCTGGGATCAGCCGACCAAAGGTCGGTTCGGCCGATCCCAGGGTCGGCCGACCCCCACGTGGCCCGCCTCGTCTTGTGCTTTCTCTGAGCGGCTGACTGGTGGGTCCTGAGGTCGGTTCCCGGTGTACACGTGTGTTGGAAGCGGTTTAGGCGCTCTGGTGGGCCTATGGATCCATGTGAGGTACGCGTGGCGATCTCTGATTCGCTGAGGCTCTCTCTCTTGGATTGGTGACATCATTGATCCAGGGGATGGTTGCATGGCGGCTCCTTATTGGCTGAGCCTGAAGTGCTAGGATCAAAGAGGCATGCTTTCTCCTCATTTCTTATGCTAATCACCTGCATTCATCCTTATACAGCCACTTGTGGAGATTGTCAGTTTAAGGCCCTATCCTAGTGTGGATGCATGATTCTTATATTGAAATGCAGGGATTGACGGCTCTGAATTAGGTACTTAACAGCCGTCAACACGCGTCGAAGAAAAGGAGCCGTGATGAAGCCGGCGATGCTGGCCAGTCGTCATCGTCGCCACCCCCTCCTCTCCGCCGAATCCGAAGAAGGAGTGGAAGAAGGCGAAGCTGAAGACCGAGGACATCCTCGCCCTGGTCAACAACGGATTTCTCCGCGAGAAGGAGATGGATCTATGGCGCATCGCCACTGGAGATCCGTACCCGATGGAGAAGAACCCAGATGAGATCCCGATGTTCGTGCGATTCATGGAGCGCGGACTCGCACTACCGGCGAGCGACTTCTTCAAAGGGATGCTCTAGTACTACGGCATCGAGTACCTCAACCTCAACCCCAAAGTGATGCGCCAAGGGGGTCCCGATCTTCACGACGTAGGATAATCACCAGATAACTAGCTTCAAAGAAGCCAAGGTAACTTGCTGCAAGCAGCGATAACTAGTGCAACCTGACGAATAAAACTCGAAGCCAACCATCATCTTTAACTGGCAACCTGAATCGAGGATTCGCCCAACAACACTCTCAAGGAACCAACCAACACAGCCTACAATCAATCGAGGAAGCCTCGAAGGGAGTAGGAGCACCAATTGGGAGCGGATGAAGCCGCCACTGTTGTATTCCCGCGAAGGAGATCACAAGAGCAAAGGGGGTAGAGATTTCTCTCAAGGGTTTGCTAGCACACAGCTAAACAATGGGGTTCTATATTTCAATTATCAAAGTCTTACGTTTGCTATGAAGCAAAGGGGTATTTATACAAGGAGCAGACCTCCTGGATAGGTGAAAACATGAAACAAAAACGAAAAGACAGCCTATGTGAAAAGGCCTCCACGCTACTGATGAGTTTGCACGTAACTGAGGGCCGAGCATGTGGCCTTCAGCTTCATGAAGAGAAGAGTGCAGCCGCTGATGGCACGAGACCATCTCGGCTACGAGTACACCAGCAATGAAGATTCGTCAAGGATGCCAGGTAAAGAAGTCGACGATGACGTGATCATCGAACGGCTAGGGGAAGGTCTTCAAGGACATGCCCGACTTCACGCCATGCCCTGTGCCGGAGTACTCCGTGGTGCGCCCGGCGAACGAGGTTAGTAGTCGTGGCCAGAGCCCCCGAGTAGTGATCCCAATGTAGTAGTACTTATACTTGCTTGATCTTGTAGGACGATCTGCAGAAGTACATCTCCATCCCGCCCTCCCCCACAGCCGGAGAAACAAGCCCAGGGGAGGGCGGAGCCCAAGGCGAAGGAGCGCCGAGAGGTCAGCGAAGGCGATGATGCTGTCGTCATTGAAGACACCTCCGACGACGAGGATGAGGAGACACTGCAGCAGCGCTTCCAGCTCCGCTCTAGATTCAGCTGAGCTGGGATGCCGCATGTGCCAGTGGTGGAGAAACCGTCCAGCCTTGAGGCGGACTTTCCGCCGCTGCCGAGGAAGCCCCGCAATGTGGCGCGCAAGCGCGCCGTGAAGAAATTGAAGGTGTCTGAAGCTACCAGACAAAAGGTGAGTACCACGACTAGAGTAGTCGAGCATTGGTGCTGAGTAGTCTATCGCTGACTGTTCAACTTGTACTGATGCAGGACATCCCTCCCTCGGACCCTGCTGCGCAGGATGAGGAAGAAGTCTGGGAGACGGTGGGGGTGATGGCTGGGAGTACCAGCCCGCCTCCGGCTACTGAAGATGTTGTGCCGGAAGAGGCACAAGAACAAGCCGTGACTGTGGAGAGCCATCCACAGCCGTCAACTGAAGAAGTGCAGGTCCTCCTCCTGCTGCGGTCGTGGCCATTGAGCAGCCAGAGGAGAGAGTAGAGGAGCCTCCTGTCGAGGCAAGAGCCACCACTGAACCTGGCATTGTAGACATTGCCAGGATACTGGGTGCCCCGACCGTCACTGTGGTGCGGTCGACGCTGTAAGTACACGAAATCTTCGAGTAGTCGCTAGCTGTCAATTCCGTCTTGTTGACTGGACAATCCATAATACAGGAAATCCACTGACTTGTCGTGGGATGAAGCGGGGACAAGCACAGCTGCTGATGGTGAGAACCGCTCGGCGGAGGCATGGGAGTCCACACCACCACCACAAGCCGAAGCCTCAGCAGAGCCGGGGCTTGAAGAGGCCACCCTGGTGGAAGGTACGCATTTGTTGCCGCGAATACTTATCATGATGAGTAGTCGTATCCTCTGTTGTGGCTAAATTGATCTGTCAGGACCACAAGCCGAAGGAGTGGTGATCCCTGAGGCGGTAGCCATGGGAACGGCTACTTTTGAGGCAGCGGCTACGGAGCCAATTGCTGAGCCAGCGACCTCGATAGCCCCAGGGTTGGCGACTTCGACAGCCCCCGGGCCAGGGGTGGAGGAACAGGTTAACCCGCAGCCCGAAGCGGGGACTGAAGTCATCGTCCGTGAGGTGATGGTGGAGGATGCGGTGCTGCTTCGCTCAGCACTGATGCCAGAGACTGGGACCTCAAGCCGCGGAGGTCTCGAGTTGCTAGACGATGATCTGATCGACCCGGCCTTCGTATCCCTGAGCATGGAGTCGTGGCGGCACACGGAGAACTGGATCAAGGTACGTTGCGAGTACCCTGAATTGACTTACATTATTGAGTGTTGAGTACTGATCGAACTTTGGGTCTTGCGTAGGGCCTGGTGGAGAGGTCTCGCGAGAAGACCGAACTCCTGAAGGGGTACGGTGACACGGTCATCCGAGCCGAAACTTTGGAGAAAGAGCTGGACAAATCCAAGAAGCATTCTACACTGCTCCAGTCCAAGCTTGACGGTGCCTTCACCCAGTACCATAATGAGGTACAAGAAATGCAGGCGAAGAGGGATGACATGATCAGGAAGAACAAGTCACTGCGCCAGAAAAACAAAGGTATGCCCTCCGCCGCGATCACTGAGTACTTGTTGCAGAGCTTATGTGTAGTCTGAAACCATTGACGAGTTGTATGCAATCTTGAGGTGAGGGTCGACCAGCTGAAGGCTTCCGAGACGGACCTCAAGAACATTGTGTACCGGGAGACCGACCACCGAGAGGTACTCGAGTACGACTATGCACAGTTGCGTCATGAGTGCATCAAGCACATGGAGCTCCGCGAAGCCTCCGATCTTGACCTTGTGCGCTGTTACAAATCTCTGCAGAAGCTCAATGAAGACTGCGAGAAGCTACAGGGGCAACTGAAGGAACTTTAAGAAGCCGCACTTCCAATCGCAAGGCTGTTGGTCCCTCATCCAGGCGGTCCCAAGATAGCGCCTCTCGTGGATAGGCTGAAGGAAGCTCCCGGGCGCCTGGCAACATACATCAAGCATTTGCCGAAGTCGATACCGAACCAGGTACTAGCCTACATGAAGTCGTACTTCCCGAAGGCACCAGTGGATGTGGAGGCTGCGGGTCTCGCGGTGAACTGCACGGATGAGCAGTACAAGACCCTGCTGGAGGAGATGGCGCCTATCGTGGAACAAGTCGCGGACAAGCTGAACCTTCAGTAGATGTACCTATAGAAGTAGCTTATGTACAGGGTAGTTGGTGTAAGACAAACAAATTAGTTAGAAACTTGTTTGAATATGAATGAAGTTGGTACACTTCTATGCTGTAATGAGTACTTGTTGCCGCCGCTTGCATCGAAGCGTGCGAAGTACCAAGCCATTGGAGAGGTAGTGAGTAGTAGTACTCAGTAGGATCTTCCTAGTTAGGAGGCACAGTAAACAAGTTGAGTAGAATCAAATATTATTACTGATGAATAAGTACACCTGGATGGCCAGGGCCGTTACAAATAAGAAGTCGCCCGGACCCGAAGGCCACCTACGGCTAATTATTTGCTAGGGTCCTTGGACCGCTTACGGCTGGGGATCCGTTAGTAGCTGTAGTAGCTGGACCGAAGAAGTACATGGTCTGTAGACCGCCGCGTAAGCCTGTAGGCTATGAGCGGCCCAGGATCTGTTAGTAGCCGTTAACGCTGGATCCTGAATAGAGGTAGTCCGTAGACTAGTGCTAGGACCGAGAGGCCACTTACAGCGAGGAGCCCGTGAGTAGCCGTATAGGCTGGACTCATAGATACGTAGTCGAACGACAACGCGTAGAAGCGGCACAGCTGGTCGATGTTCTACGAGTTGCTGATGTCGTCACCTTCAAGTGTCAGGAGACGATAGGAGCCTGGTCCGGTCACCTTATAGACTGAGAAGGGACCTTCCCACGGCGAGCTGAGCTTGTGTAGTCCGTCCGTGTTCTGGTTGCGACGGAGGACTAGTTCGCCGACGTTGAAGGAGCGTTCCTTGATGTTGCGATCATGGTAGCGTCAGATACCCTCTAGGTACCTTGCTGACTGGACGAGGGCAGCACAGCGAGCTTCTTCGAGGCTGTCGATGTCAATCCATCGACTGTCTTCTGAGATACCCTCGTCGTATTGTTGTACTACCGGGGATTCCCACATCACGTCGGTGGGTAGAATAGCATCAGAGCCATAGACCAGGAAGTAAGGTGACGGCCCTGTTGGCTTGGTAGGTTGACTACGAAGCCCCCAGAGTGCGTTGGGTAGTTCCTTGATCCACTTGCCTCATTTAGTGTTAGCTGCATTGTGCAATCGCTTCTTGAGAGCGTCGAGTACCATCCCGTTGGCGGGCTCCACCTAGCCGTTAGCGCACGGGTGGGTGACTGAGACATATCTGACGTCGATCCCGCTGTTCTCGCAATGTTCCCAGAACTGATGGTTGTTGAAATTGGAACCCAGGTCCGTGATGATGCGATTGGGAAGCCCGTAGCGGTGCACGAGTTCATCCAAGAAGTCGAGTACTCTATCGGCCTTGGGGTAGGTGATTGGCTTGACTTCGATCCACTTGGTGAACTTGTCGATGCCTACCAGAACTCTGCTGAATCCTCCTGGTGCAGTGGGCAGAGGTCCAATCATGTCGAGCCCCCAGTAGGCAAAGGGCCAGGTCGGTGGTATGATGACTAGCTTGTAGGCCGGGACGTGTTGCTGCAAAGAATTGGCATCCTTGGCACTTCCGGATGAGTTCTTCAGCATCGCCCAGAGCTGTGGGCCAGTAAAAAGCTCGTCGGAAAGCTTTGCTCACCAGTGTGCGTGAGGACGCGTGGTTGCCGCAGACGCCCTTGTGAATCTCCTCCAAGATGTCCTTGCCTTCTTCCCGGGGGATGCACTTCATGAGTACTCCAGAAGTGGTGCCCCGCCTGTAGAGCTTGTCTCCGACTAGTACGTAGGTCTTGGCTCGGCGGACGAGTTGTTCGGCCTCGTTCTTGTCGGAAAGGAACCTTCTGCTCGCAGATGTAGTTGATGAAGGGTTATCTCCAGTCCACGTCTATCATGCATCATGATTTCATGACTGGGCTGTCCTAGCCCAGGGTCAGTGGTCTTTGGCGCCGGCTCCGGGATGGCGTGTGAAGCTCATGGACGAAGACTCCAGCAGGTACTTGAGCGCGAGTAGAGCCAAGCTTCGATAGGACGTCCGCTGCAATGTTGTTGTCGCGGACGACGTGGTGGAACTCGAGACCATAGAACTTGTTCTCGAGCCTGCGAACTTCCAGATAGTAGGCGTCCATGTTCTCCTTGTCGCGGTCCCAAGAGTCGTTGACTTGGTTGATGACCACTGCGGAGTCGCCGTAGACTAGTAGTCGCTTGATGCCCAGTGAGATTGCGAGTCACAGCCCATGCAATAGTGCTTCGTACTCGGCTTCGTTGTTCGAGACCTTCCAGAAGATCTGTAGGACGTACATCAGTTGTTCGCCCTTTGGAGAAATCAGAAGTACCCCTGCGCCCGTGCCCTCGAGCTTGAGTGAGCCATCGAAGTACATGATCCAATGCTCTCGTCGCTCTGTTGGTGTGGGTAGTTGATTTTCCCGCCACTCTGCCATGAAGTCGACTAGTGCTTGAGACTTGATGGCGGTTCGTGGCTTGAAGTCGATGTTGAGGGCGCCAAGCTCGACTGCCCACTTGGAGATTCTCCCGGTTGCATCTTGATTGCGGAGTATATCACCGAGCGTGTAGCCAGTGATGACGGTGATTAAGTACTCCTGGAAGTAGTGTCGTAGCTTCCGCAAGGTGATGAGTACTGCGTAGAGTAGCTTCTGTACGGGTTGGTACCATGCCTTGGACTCAGATAGGACCTCGCTGATGAAGTAGACTAGTCGCTGGACTGGGTAGGCGTGGCCTTCTTCTTGCCACTTGACAACGATGGCAGTACTGACCACATGAGTAGTCACAGCGAGGTAGAGTAGTAGCTGCTCCTGTTTACGAGGAGCCGTGAGGACTGGTGGCTTGGACAGGAAGTCTTTGAGCTGTGTCAGAGCTTGATCGTCCTCTGTGGTCCACATGAACTTCTCTTGGTGCTTGAGTAGCTTGAAGAAGGGTAGTCCCCGCTCTTCGAGCTTCGAGATAAATCTGTTCAGGGCCGCCATACACCCGGTCAGCTTCTGGACGTCCTTGATGCAGGTTGGAGCTTTTATGTTGGTGATGGCGAAGATTTTCTCGGGATTGGCTTCGATGCCGCGATGGCTGATGATGAATCCGAGTAGTTTCCCCGAGGGTACGCCGAAGACGCACTTGTTGGGGTTGAGGTTCCACTGGTACTCTCGCAGGGATGCGAAAGTCTCTTCAAGATTGGCGATGAGCATGTCGGAGTTTTTGGTTTTGACGACCACGTCGTCCACATAGGCTTCGATGTTCTTGTTGAGCTGCTCCTTGAAGCAGGCCTGGATAGCTCGTTGGTAGGTAGCACCGGCGTTCTTCAACCCGAACGACATCGTCATGTAGTAGTAGGTGCCGAACGGAGTGATGAACGCGGTCTTCTCCTGGTCTTCTTCCTTGATTGCGATCTGGTGGAACCCGGAGTAGCAGTCGAGGAAGCAGAGCAGGTCACAGCCCGCCGTGGAGTCGATGGCTTGATCAATCTGCGGCAACCCAAGGGGGTCCTTGGGGCAGTGCTTGTTGAGGTCGGTGTAGTCGGCGCACATCCTCCACTCGTTGGTGTTCTTCTTGCGGACGAGGACGGGGTTGGCGAACCACTCAGGATGGAAGACTTCTCAGATGAAGCCAGCCGAGAGTAGTTTGGCAAGTTCCTTCTTGATGGCGTCCCGTCGGTCGTCAGCAAAACGGCGGAGATGTTGTCACTTGGGGGTAGCTTTAGGATCGACGTTGAGTGAGTGCTCGATCAGCCTCCTGGGCACACCTGGCTTCCACGCGAAGATTTCTCGGTTAGCCCGAAGGAAGCTGATGAGCGCGTCTTCCTATTTAGGGTCGAGCCCCACGTCGATCATGGTATTCTTGCTGCTGTCACCGGTCCCGAGGTCGATGGCATTCACCTGTACTTCCTCTGTTGGCTGAGGTTTGTTGGTGGTGTTGGTCTTCTCAGGTATCTCGAGTTCAGTTGGCGCAAGCTTCTTGGATGAAGCGAAGATCTCCATCATTGTGTTGGTTACTTGATTGGTTGCTGCGAGTTCCACGGCTTCGGTGTCGCAGTCGTAAGAAATCTTAAGTCCCCTTGCAGCGCGAGTACTCCGGCAGGACTTGGCATCTTGAGTACCAAGTACACGTAGTGAGGAATCGGCATGAACTTGGCAAGAGCTAGTCTGCCGAGGATGTCGTGGTAGGAGGTTTCAAAGTCTGTAACCTCGAACTTGATGTACTCGGTGCGGTAGTTCTCCCTTGTCCCGAAGGTAACTGGTAGAACCACTGAGCTAAGTGGTATAGCCGCGTTGCCTAGGATGATGCCGTAGAAGGGTGACGTGCTCTTGGTGAGCATGTCGGTGATGTCGAGCTTCATCTTCTTCAAGGTCTTGGTGAAGAGGACATTGAGTCCGCTCCCACCGTCGATAAGTACCTTGTTGAGTCTAGAGCCCACGACTACTGGTTTTAGGACGAGTGGAAAACGTCCCGGTTCAGAGAAGCTTGTCCATTGATCCGCGTGGGAGAAGGTGATGGGTACCTCCGACAACCTTAGAGGTGTCGGCACCACTGGCTCAATGTTCAAGACTTCCCGGAGGGTAAGCTTCTAAGATCGCTTGGTGGGTAGTCCGCCGAAGAGGACATTCACCATCTTGTCGGGTTCGTGGAAGTCGCCCTTGCCTTCGTCGACTTTCTTCTTGCCCTTCTTGTCGTGAGAGGGCCGTGGCTCAGGAACATCCTTGAGTGCTTGCCGGAGCTAGTAGCACTGATCGGTTGTGTGATTGCCATCCAGATGCCACAGGCACTTCTCTTTGAGCAAGTCTCTGAAGCCGCCGGACGTCTTCTTGAAGCTGTCCTTAGCAGGGCGCTGTATAGCCGCGACTGTGTTGTCTAGCTTGCGCTTGCAGTTGGGACCCGAGTAGTAGTTGTTGTTGTTGTTGTTGTGACCCCCTTGTTCCTTGTTATTGTTGTTGCCACCCGCGTTGTTTTTGCTCTTGCCGCGAGTGGAGTCGTATTTGGCGTTCGCCTTGTCCTCCTCGTCGGCCCATGAAGTGATCATGTCCTCGAGCTTGGTCATTGAGCTTGGGTGATGGCGACTGAAGTCTTCAAAAGTGCGACAGTGGTAGAGACCGTCTTGGAAGCAGTCGATGACTTCTTTGTCGGTGACGTCGACTACGGTCGCACGCTTGTCGAAGAAGTGGCGCATGTACTGGCGGAGCATCTCGCCTTGCTCTTGCTTGACCATCGCCAGGTCCATGCGAGTACCCGAGCGTCCCATGGCGCCTGCAAAGTTGCTGGTGAACTGGGCCTTCAGCTGGTCCCACTCGTCGATCGAGTTCTTGTCGAGCGACTCGAGCCATGTGAGTAGAGCCTGGTCCAGACGGAAGGGGAAGTAGAGACACTTGGTGTCGTTGTCGCCACCAGCATTCTCAGTGGCCAGGGCATAGCACCTGAGCCACTGGATTGGATCTTGCTTCGCGTCGTACTTCGTGATACCAAGAGGCTTGAACTTCGGGGTGAGAAGCAGAGCTCGAAGTCGTGAGGAGTAGGTGGGGAAGCCGTCGCTGTCGCTGACATCGGTAGTAGTCTTCTTGGCGCGGCGTATCTCGTCAATCCTGTGGCGGGCGTCATAGCCGCCACCACCTCTTCTGCTGGCACCGTGGGAGGAGCTGCCGCTGCTGCCACCACTGACGCCGCTAGTGCCGCCATATGAAGGTCCTCCCCCAGTGGCTCTAGAGCGATTGGGGGTCGGCTGGTGTTCACCACAGACGCAATTAGGTCCGACTTCTGCTGGAGTGCGGCTGCGACTAGTGGCTACGTGAGTTCCGGCTCCGGCAACCCTGTTGTTGACCCGCATGAAGTAGGCATCC
This sequence comes from Cenchrus fungigraminus, assembly GCA_036936925.1. Taxonomy (NCBI): domain Eukaryota; kingdom Viridiplantae; phylum Streptophyta; class Magnoliopsida; order Poales; family Poaceae; genus Cenchrus; species Cenchrus fungigraminus. Next base: position 74,759,263 of record CM072770.1, read on the forward strand.
TCGGCGAGTTTGGCGATGAGTTCGCCTGCATGGTGCCCCTGAGCTGTTCGAGCTATCGTAGTGATAGACATGAGGCATTGCTCAGGGGTTGTGTGGACCCGGTTGGCGACTTGGTCCAGAGCCTCATTGAGGTTCCGGATGTGAAGAGTTTCCCGGAGCCGATTGCGTCGATCTGCTCACTTTCTGTTGCATTCGCGCCGGGCGTTCTTGGCTTCGGTAGTCTCATCTGCGGGTGCGTTGGTTGATTCCTCGTCCTCTGAGATGTCGTCGAGGTACCGATCAGGTCGGTTTTCTGAGGTTCCAGCTTCCCTGGTTGCCATGAATACTTCACGGTCGGGCATACAGAGGCCAGAGTCGGTAGTCGCCACCTCAGTTGGCGTGTGCTCTACCGCATTTGGAGTCAACGGTGTTCCTTCCTGGAAGGGGAGTGCCTCGAGGTAGGTGACGCAGCGTGAGTTGCCGTCAGTCAGGTCCGCAGGCTTCTGGTCGGGCCAGTTGACGAATCTGCCAGCGGGAGTAGACGTGATGACCAAGCCAGTAGCGGGACTTGACAGCGGTTCCTCGGTAGAGTTTAACTCGGACTCGGGCTCGATCGGATCCAGTCCGAAGTCAAACTCGTAGGAGGAGTCCGAGTTGTAGTCGGGGACGGCGTTGGAGTCCGAGGAGTACTCAGAGACGACCTCCTTGGCGGCCCAATGCGAGTTGAGTGCTTCCGTGTAGGCTTTGCTGGCGCTGCAGAGGCCGTACGGGAAGTGCTCATGGAGGAGGACCGGTCCGCACGATGGCTCGGGAGCCAGCTCGCGTGGTTCGATCCAGGGTGACGTCGAGTTCGAGTTGGAAGTGGATCCAATCTCGAAGTCGGTGACTTGGTTGTAGAGCGAAAATTCGTCGAATTTCTCGACGAGCTAACCTGTGATGGCTTCGGGAAGCATCACGAGTCCAGTCTCTGGGTCCGGGGTCATGGTAAGGTAGTGCTGGAACGACCTGGCGCCGTCAGCAGTGCAGACCCAGGAGCCGAAGACGAAGGTGTCGCCGTGGTTGAAAGCGGCGGTTGGCTTGATGACGATTGAAGCCGTCGAGTTCGCCATGAGATCTTCGGCGAGATCCCCTACCTGGCGCACCAGATGTCGGTGTTTTAGACCGGCAACCTACCAAGGGGAGTACCAAAGGTAGATGTTTGTGGCCTCGCTGAGATCGGGAACTCGAAGGAGAGACACGTGGCACACAATTTAGACAGGTTTGGGCCGCGAGGTGCGTAATACCCTACGTCCTGTATGCTGCATAGCTCTAGATTGATTGGGTGTTGTTACAAGATGATGCGGATAGATAGATAGGGGTCCCTGCCTCGCCTTATATAGTCCGGGAGGCAGGGTTACAAGTCGGTTTGAGGGAGAGAGTTCTAGTCGTACACGGTCAGGAGTACTCTACATGAATCCGGACATGTCTAGCTTCCTAACTGAGTACTAGTCATCTGGATGCCTTGTGCTTCACGCCGTCTTGTGCCGTGCAGCCCAAGTCGAGTAGTCCTAGGGGCCCATGTAGTAGTCAGTCCTGGTACCCGCCTGAGTAGTGGGCCCAGGGATGTCCGTACGACAGTCGTCAACCGAAGCATGCGCCATGGTGGAACTCAGAGCCCACCATGCAAGAAGGCCTCCAGCTGCCTGCGTTGCTGGAGAAGATCAAGGCCTTGAGGGAGGCCGGACTGAGGGCTAAACATGTGGCCTTCAGTTTCATGAAGAGGAGAGTGCAGCCGCTAATGGCGCGGGACCATCTCGGCTACGAGTACACTGGCGACGAAGACTCTTCCCGGATGCCCGGTGAAGAAATTGAAGATGACGTGATCATCGAACGGCTGGGGAAGATCTTCAAAGTCATGCCCGCGTACACGCCGTGCCCCGTGCCAGAGTACTCCGCGGCACGACTGCCGAATGAGGTTAGTAGTCGTGGCTAGAGCCCCCGAGTACTAATTGCATGTGTAGTAGTACTTATGCTTGCCTGATCTTGTAGGACGATCTGAAGAAGTACATCTCCATCCCGCCCGCCCCCCCCCACGGCTTAAGAAATAAACACAAGGGATGGCGGAGCTCAAAGCGAAGGAGCGCCGGGAAGTAGGCGAGGGCGATGATGCCATCGTCATCGAGGACACCTCCGACGACGAGGACGAAGAGAAGCTGCAGCAGCGGTTCCAGCTCCGCTCTAGGTTCAGCCGAGCTGGAATGCCGCATATTCCAGTAGTCGAGAAGCCGTCCAGTCTTGAGGTGTATTTGCTGCTCCCACTGAGGAAGCCCCGCAACGTGGTGCGCAAATGCGCCGTGAAGAAGCCGAAGGTGTCGGAAGCCACCAGACAAGAGGTGAGTACCGCGACAAGTAGTCTGTTGCTGACTGCTTGACTTGTAATGGTGCAGGACATCCCTTCCTCGGACCCTGCTGCCCAGGATGAGGAAGAAGGCTGGGAGACGGTGGGGGCGATGGCTGGAAATACCAGCCCGCCTCCGGCTACTGAAGATGTTGTGCCGGAAGAGGCACAGGAACAAGCCGCGGGCTGTGGAGAGCCATCCACAACCATCAACTGAAGATGTACAGGGTCCTCCTCCTGCTGCGGCCGTGGCCGTTGGGCAGCCAGAGGAGAGAGTAGAGGAGCCTCCGGTCGAGGCAAGAGCCGCCATCGAGCCTGGCATTGTAGATATCGCCAGGATACTTGGCGCCCCGACCGTCACTGTGGTGTGGTCAACACTATAAGTATATGATACCCTTGAGTAGTCGTCTTCCGTCAAGGTCGTGTTGTTGATTGGATAATCCATGATGCAGGAAATCCACCGACTTATCATGGGATGAGGTGGAGACTAGCACGCCTGCCGATGGTGAGGACCGCTCGGCAGAGGCACGAGAGCCCACACCGCCGCCACAAGCCGAAGCCGCGACAGAGTCGAGGCTTGAAGAAGCCACCCTGGTGGAAGGTACGCATATTGTTGCCGCGGGGTTCTAGTCATGGAGAGTATTCGTAATCGCCACATGATTGTTGAGTTCCTCTTAACAGGGCCACAAGACGAGGGAGCGGTGATCCCTGAGGCAGTAGCCATGGAAACGGCTACTATTAAAGCGACGGCTACGGAGCCAGTTGCCAAGCAGGTGACTTCGACGGCCCCCGAGCCGGCGACTTTGACAGCCCCCGAGCCAAGGGCGGAGGCACGGGTTGACCCGCAGCCCGAAGCAGGGACTGAAGTCGTCGTCCGCGAGGCGGTTATGGAGGACGCGGCGCCGCTTCTCTCAACGCGAATGCCAGAGACTGGGACCTCGAGCCACAGAGGTCTCGAGTTGCTGGATGATGATCTGATCGACCCGACCTTCGTGTCTCTGATCATGGAGTCGTGGCGTCGCACAGAGCAGTGGATCAAGGTACGTTGCGAGTACCCTGATTAGTCTTGCATCACTGAGTACTGAGTACTAATTGAGCATGTGATCTTGCACAGGGCCTGGTGGAGAGGTCCCCCCAGAAGACGGAGCTCTTGAAGGGGTACGGTGACACCGTCATCCGGGCCGAAGCTCTGGAGAAGGAGCTGGACAAATCCAAGAAGCACTCTGCACTGCTCCAATCCAAACTTGACGGCGCCTTCGCCTAGTACCATAACGAGGTACAAGAGATGCAGGCGAAGAGGGATGACTTGATCAAGAAGAACAAGACTCTGCGCCAGAAAAACAAAGGTATGCCTTCTGCCGCGATCATTGAGTACTTGTTGTAGTGCCTATGTGTAGTCTAATACTGTTGACGAGTTGTCTGCAAATCTTTAAGCCACTGTCGACTGGCTGAAAGCTTCCGAGACGGATCTCAAGAACATCGTGTACTGGGAGACCTACCGCCGAGAGGTAGCCGAGTACCAGTACGCACAGATGCGCCACGAGAGCATCATGTGGATGGAACTCCGTGAAGCCTCCGATCTTGACCTTGTGCATTGTTAAAAATCTCTGCAGAAGCTCAATGAAGATTGCGAGAAGCTACAGGCGCAACTGAAGGAACTTGAAGAAGCCGCACTTCCCATTGCAAGGCTGTTGGTCCCTCATCCAGGCGGTCCCAAGATAGCACCTCTCATGGATAGACTGAAAGAAGCTCCCGGGCGCCTGGCGACGTACGTCAAGCACTTCGCGAAGTCGATACCGAACCAGGTACTCGCCTTCATGAAGTCGTACTTCCCGAAGGTGCCGGTGGATGTAGTAGCTAGGGGTCTTGCGGCGAACTGTACAGATGAGCAATACAAGACCCTGCTGGAGGAGATGGCACCTATCACGGAGCAAGTTGCTGAGAAGCTGAACCTCCAGTAGATGTACGTGTAGAAGTAGTTCATGTATAGGGTAGTTGATGTAAGACAAACAAATTAGTTAAGAACTTGTTTGAATATGATTGAAGTTGGTCCACTTCTGAGTTGTAATGGGTACTCGTTGCCGCAGCTTGCATCGAAGCTTGCGGAGTACCAAACCGTTGAAGGGGTAGTGAGTAGTAATACTCAGTAGAATTCGCCTAGTTTAGGAGGTACAATAAACAAGTTGAGTCGAATCGAACTATAGTATTGAGGAAAAAGTACACCTAGATTGCCAGGGCCGTTACAAGTATGAAGTCGCCAGGACCCGTAGGCCGCCTACGGCTAAGTAGTTGCTAGGGTCCTTGGACTGCTTACAGCTAGAGATCCGTTAGTAGCCGTTGTAGTTGGATCTAAAGAGTATATGGTCCGTAGACCGCCGCCAAAGCCCTTAGGCTATGTGTAGCCCAGGATCCGTTAGTAGCCGTTAACGCTGGATCCTGGATAGAAGTAGTCCGTAGACTAGTGCTAGGACCAAGAGGCCGCTTACAGCAAGGAGTCTGTTAGTAGCCGTGTAGGCTGGACCCGCGGATAGGTAGTCGAGCGACTACACGTAGAAGCGACACAGCTGGTCAACGTTCCACGAGTTGCTGATGTCGTCGCCTTCTAGTGTCTGAAGACGGTAGGAGCCCGGTCCGGTCACCTTGGAGACTGAGAAGGGACCTTCCGAGGGTGAGCTGAGCTTGTGTAGTCCATCCGTGTTTTGAATGCGACGGAGAACTAGATCGCCGACGTTGAATCAGCGTTCCTTACCTTTGCGATCATGGTAGCATCGGATACCCTCTAGGTACCTTGCTGACCTGACGAGGGCGGTGCAGCGAGCTTCTTCGAGGCTATCGATGTCAACCCATCGACTGTCTTCTGAGATGCCTTCGTCGTATTGTTCTACTGTCGGGGATTCCCACAACACATCGGCGGGTAGAATAGCTTCGGAGCCGTAGACCAGGAAGTAGGGCGACTGCCCCGTAGGCTTGGTAGGTTGAGTACGAAGCCCCCAGAGTGCGTTGGGTAGTTCCTTGATCCACTTGCCTCCTTTGGTGTTGGCTGCGTCGTGCAACCGCTTCTTAAGGGTGTTGAGTACCATCCCGTTGGCGCGCTCCACCTGGCCGTTAGCGCGCGGGTGGGCGACTGAGACATATCGGACGTCAATCCTGCTGTTCTTGCAGTACTCCTAGAACTAATAGTTGTTGAAATTGGAACCCAACTCTGTGATGATGCGCTTGGGAAGCCCGTAGTGGTGCACGAGTTCTTTCAGAAAGCCAAGTACTCTGTCGGCCTTTGGGTAGGTGACTGGCTTGACTTCGATACACTTGGTGAATTTGTCGATGGCCACCAGAACCCTGTTGAATCCTCCTGGCGTAGTTGGCAGAGGCCCAATCATGTCGAGCCCCCAGCAGGCAAAGCGCCAGGTTGGCGGTATGGTGACTAGCTTGTGGGCCGGGACGTGTTGCTGCTTGGCGAAGAATTGGCATCCTTGGCACTTCCTGATGAGTTCTTCAGCGTCGCCCAAAGCCGTGGGCCAGTAGAAAGCTCGTCGGAAAGCGTTGCTCACCAGCGTGCGAGAGGACGCATGGTTGCTGCAGGCACCCTTGTGGATCTCCTCCAAGATGTCCTTGCCTTCTTCCCGGGGTATACATTTCATGAGTACTCCAGAAGTTGCACCCCGCCTGTAGAGCTTGTCCCCGACTAGTACGTAGGTCTTGGCTCGACGGACGAGTTGTTCTGCCTCGTTCTTGTCGGAGGGAACCTTCTGCTCGCGGATGTAGTCGATGAAGGGTTGTCTCCAGTCCACGTCGATCATCATGACCTCCTGACTGGGCTATGATGGCCCAGGGTCAGTGGTCGTTGGTGCCGGCTCCAGGATGGATGGCGTATGAAGCTCGTGGGAAAAAACTCCAGTGGGTACTTGAGCGCGAGTAGAACCAAGCTTCGACAGGACGTCCGCTGTGACGTTGTTGTCGCGGACGACGTGGTGGAACTCGAGACCAAAGAATTTGTTCTCGAGCTTGCGGACTTCCAGACAGTAGGCGAGGTGATGAGTACTGCGTAGAGTAACTTCTGGACCGGTTGATACCGTGCCTTGGACTCGGACAGGACCTCGCTGATGAAGTAGACTAGTCGCTGGACTAGGTAGGCGTGGCCTTCTTCTTGCCGCTCGACGATGATGGCAGTACTGACCACATGAGTAGTCGCAGCGAGGTAGAGCAGTAGCTACTCCTGTTTGCGAGGAGCCGTGAGGACCGGTGGCTTGGATAAGAAGTCCTTGAGCTGCATCAGAGCTTGGTCAGCCTCCGCAGTCCACGCGAACTTCTCTTGGTGCTTGAGTAGCTTGAAGAAGGGTAGTCCCCGTTCTCCGAGCTTCGAGATGAATCTGTTGAGGGCCGCCATGCACCCTGTGAGCTTCTGGACATCCTTGATGCAGGTTGGAGCTTTCATGTTGGTGATGGCGGAGATCTTCTCTTGGTTGGCTTCGATGCCACGGTGGCTGATGATGAACCCGAGTAGTTTCCATGAGGGTACACCGAAGACGCACTTGTTGGGGTTGAGCTTCCACTGGTACTCTTGCAGAGACGCGAAAGTCTCTTCAAGATCGGCGATGAGCGTGTCGGAATTTCTGGTCTTGACGACCACGTCATCCACATAGGCTTCGACATTCTTGTTGAGCTGCTCCTTGAAGCAGGCCTGCATAGCTCGTTGGTAGGTAGCGCCGGCGTTCTTCAACCCGAACGACATTGTCGTGTAGCAATAGGCGCCGAACGGGGTGATGAATGCGGTCTTCTCCTGATCATCTTCCTTGATTGCAATTTGGTGGTAGCCGGAGTAGCAGTCGAGGAAGTAGAGTAAGTCACAGCCTGCCGCGGCAACCCGAAGGGGTCCTTGGGGCAGTGCTTGTTGAGGTCAGTGTAGTCGACGCACATCCTCCACTCGTTTGTGTTCTTCTTGCGGACGAGGATGGGGTTGGCGAGCCACTCAAGATGGAAGACTTCTCGGATGAAGCCAGCCACGAGTAGTTCGGCGAGTTCCTTCTTGATGGCGTCCCGTCGGTCATCAGCGAAATGGCGGAGATGTTGTCGCTTGGGGGTAGCTTTAGGATCGACGTTGAGTGAGTGCTCGATCAGCCTCCTGGGCACACCTGGCATGTCCGCTGGCTTCCACGTGAAGATGTCTCGGTTGGCCCAAAGGAATCTAACGAGCGCGTCTTTCTATTTAGGATCGAGCCCCGCACCAATCATGGTAGTCTTGCTGCTCTCGCCAGTCCCGAGGTCGATGGCCTTCACCTGTACTTCCTCTGTTGGCTGAGGTTTGTTGGAGGTGTCGATCTTCTCAGGTATCTCGAGTTAGGTTGGTGCGAGCTTCTTGGATGCAACAAAGATTTCCATCATTGCATTGGGTACTTGATTGGTTGCTGCGAGTTCCACGGCTTCGGTGTCGCAGTCGTAGGAAATCTTCAAGTCCCCTTGCAGCGCGAGTACTCCAGCAAGACTTGGCATTTTAAGTACCAAGTACACATAGTGGGGAATCGCCATGAACTTGGCAAGAGCTGGTCTGCCGAGGATGGCGTGGTAGGAGGTTTCGAAGTTCGCAACCTCGAACTTGATGTACTCGGTGTAGTAATTCTCCCTTGTCCCGAAGGTAACTGGCAGAACCACTGAGCCAAGTGGTATAGCCGTGTTGCCTGGGACGATGCCGTAGAAGGGCGACGAGCTCTTGGTGAGCATGCCGGTGATGTCGAGCTTCATCTTCTTCAATGTCTTGGTGACAAGAACGTTGAGTCCGCTTCCACCGTCGGTGAGTACCTTGTTGAGTCTGGAGCCCGCAACTACTAGTTTTAGGACGAGTGGGAAACGTCCTAGTTCAGAGAAACTTGTCCATTGATCCGCGCGGGAGAAGGTGATGGGTACCTCTGACCACCTGAGAGGTGTCGGCACTGCTGGCTCAATGTTCAAGACTTCCCGGAGGGTGAGCTTCTGAGATCGCTTGGTGGGTAGTCCGCCGAAGAGGACGTTCACCGTGTTGTCGGGTTCTTGGAAATCATTGTTGCCTTCGTCGACTTTTTTCTTGCCCTTCTTGTCGTGAGGGTGTCGTGGCTCAGGGATGTCTTTGAGTGCCCGCCGGAGCTGGAAGCACTGATCGGTGGTATGGTTGCCGTCCTGATGCCATGGGCACTTCTCCTTGACCAAGTCTCTGAAGCCGCCAGAGGTCTTCTTGGAGCTGTCCTTCGCAGGGCGCTGCACAACCATGACAGTATTGTCTGGCTTGCGCTTGCGGTTAGGGCCCGAGTAGTTGTTATTGTTGTTGTTGTTGCGACCCCCTTGTTCCTTATTGTTGTTGTTGTTGTTGCCGCTCGTGTTGTTCTTGCTCTTGCCGTGGTTGGAGTCATACTTGGCGTTGGCCTTGTCCTCCTCATCGGCCCATGAAGTAATCATGTCCTTGAGCTTGGTGATTGAACTTGGGTGGCGGCGGCCGAAGTCTTCGAAGGTGCGACGGTGGTAGAGGCCGTCTTGGAAGCAGTCGATGACTTCTTTGTCGGTGACATCGACTAGGTTGCACGCTTGTCGAAGAAGCGACGCATGTACTAGCGGAGTGTCTCGCTTTGTTCCTACTTGACCATCGCCAGGTCCATGCGCGTACCCGAGTGTCCCATGGCGCCCGCGAAGGTGCTGGTGAACTACGCCTTCAGCTGGTCCCACTCGTCGATCGAGTTCTTGTCGAGCGACTCGAGCCAAGTGAGTGGAGCCTGGTACAGACAAAAGGGGAAATAGAGACACTTGGTGTCGTTGTCGCCACCAGCATTCTCAATGGATAGGGCATAGCACCTGAGCCACTGAACTGGATCTTGCTTCACGTCGTACTTGGTGATCCCAAGAGGTTTGAACATCTGGGGAAGAAGCAGAGCGCGAAGCCAAGAAGAGTAGGCGGGGAAGCCGTCGCTGTCGCTGAGGTCAGTAGTCTTCTTGGCGCGGTGTATCTCGTCGATCCTGTGGCGGGCATCATAGCCGCCACGTTCGTAGCCGGCAGCGTGGCTGTTCGCTTGGCCTCGGCGCTGTGGGAAGAGCTACCGCTGCTGCCACCGCCGCCGCCGCCGCTAGCGCCACCTTGTGAAGGTCCTCCCCCCGAGGCTCTAGAGCAGTTGGGGGTCGGCTGGTGATCACCGCAGACGCGATTGGGTCCGACTTCTGCCGGGGTGCGGCTGCGGCTTGTGGCTTCGTGGTTTGCGGCTCCGGCAGTCCTATTGTCGACCCTCATGAAGTAGGCTTTCTCCACGAGCTTGGCTATGAGTTCGCCTGCCCGGTGTCCCTGAGCGGCTCGTCTTATCCTGTTGATGGACATGAGGCATTGCTCAGGGGTAGTGTGGGCCCTGTTGGCGATTTCGTCCAGAGCCTCGTTGAGGTTGCGGATGGGTAGAGTTTCCCGAAGCCGCTGGCGCTGTTCTGCCCACTTCTGGTTGCGGATGCGCCGGGTGTTTTTGGCGTCGGTAGTCTCGTTCGTAGGTGCGTTGGTCGACTCCTCGTCGTTTGAGATGTCATCGAGGTATCAATCAGGTCAGGCTTCTGAAGTTCCAGCTTCTGCCGTCGCCACGAATACTTCGCGGTCAGGTGTGCAGAGGCCAGAGACAGTAGTAGCCACCTCGGTTGGCGAGTACTCCTTTGCATTTGGAGTCAACGGTGTCTCCTCTTGGAAGGGGAGTGTCTCGTCGTAGGCGACGCAGCGTGAGTTGTCGTCAGTCAGGTCTGCGGGCTTGCGGTCTGGCCAGTAGACGAATGTGCCGACGGGAGTAGACATGATGACCAAGCCAGCGGCAGGACCTCACAACAGCTCCTCGGTGTTGTTGAGCTCAGACTCGGGCTCGATCGGATCGAGGCTGAAGTCAAACTCGTAGGAGGAGTCCGAGTTGTAGTCGAGGACGGCGTTGGAGTCCGAGGAGTACTCGGAGACGACCTCCTTGCCGGCCCGACGCGGGACGAGTGTTGACGGTCCTTACAACAAATATTTGACCGTCATTATTTCAAAAATGAGAGGATATAACAAACTTCATGCACATTTTAAGTACTAATGAGGTTCCACAAGCTTTATTGGTATTTTTACTTGTAGGTACACAAATATGGGAATAACAATGAACAAATGAACCTTAGAGGGCTGCATCAAAGCAAAGGTGCAGGGCTGGCCGCACCTGGCCAGGTCCGGCCGCACATAGCCAGGCTCGGCCGCACCACAGCTGGCCGCAGCTGGCCAAAGCCGGCCGCAGCAGGCCAGAGCCGGTCGCACCTGGCCAGGGCTAGGCTCGGCCGCACCAACAGGTGCGCCCGCACCTCTAGGTGCGCCCGCACCTACCATATGCCATGTCTTGGGTCCACAGCATCAACAATCCCACAAACACACCTTGGATGGATGAGATTCACCGGTGGATGGTCGGTTTGATCAAACGGCTAAGGTTGGAAGCACTTGGATCGATGGACCCACACTTAATCGCCGCAACTGCCATCAAGGAGTGATCCTGGACGTCCCTCAACACCGTCGGTGCATCACACGGTAATTGGGTAGGGCCGGCCGCACCTATAGGGCCGACCGCACCTATCAACTGGCGTGCTGGGCGAAACTGACCCAAGGAGCCGACCTACAACCGCCTCAGGAGTAGTGATCAGGGTCATCCAAGTCCATAGGCGGTGGATCATAGGGCCGGCCGCACCTGGAGAAACGACCGCACCTCCTTGCTCGGCACTACATCTCCCTCTCGCCTACAAGTACCCCCTCCTATAGCCACCGACCTATTGGGGCTATAAATTGAGCCAGGCACCTCGTGGAAGAGCACAAGTGATTAGAAGCAAGTGGCGGAGCCCTCCAAAAGTTAGCATTCAGAGAGTAGGGTGAGAGAGTTGAGTGTTAGAGTAGAAGCCGGAGTCGGTCTTCTTCTTGTACCTCGGCAGGTGTGGTTCACCTTCGGTCATCCACACCCGGGATACTTTGTAAGTTCAGATTCGTGAGTAACTAAGTCTGAAGTCATTTCATTGTTCGCTCTTAGGTTCCTCGATTGTGGTTTAAGTAGCTTCTACTTATCATGATTGCTTTGCTTTGAATTCGAGTAAAGTAGTGCTTGGTTAGTGTAGACGTGGTGTCTAGGCTTTCCGGTACCTTGGAATGCTTTCCCGGTTCAACAGAATAGTTGTGGTACCCTAGGGAGGTGATAGCTCCGGACGGGCTCTGTAGTCCACCACATTAGTTCCGGCGAGTAGGAGTTACGACATCAGAGCCCCCTTCTCATCCCTTTCTGTGGCTCTTTTCCCTCTGGCCCCGACGAGCGACAAGTTGTGCCTTGATTCTATCCGTGACCCTCATCCCAAACTTCATTAGTTATCCCCACTCTACCCGAAATCTACCCTTGCCTTTCTATCCTTCGTCACCATACCCCCCGGACGAATTAGTTCAGGTTCTCTACACTTCTCGTTCCCCGAGGAAATCGATACCTTGGAATACTCCTAGGTGAAAGCTACAGCGGTATCCGTGCGCTTGCGGATTTATCTGTGATCGTGTAGTATACCAACAGGCTTTCTAGCGCCGTTGCAAATCTAGTAACAACGTAAGAAGTGCCAACAAGCTTTCTGGCACCGTTGTCGGGGATATAAACCTGGTGCGATGCTAGTGAGCGTCAACAAGCTTTCTGGCGCTGTTGCCAGGGATATAAACCTGGTGCGACGCTAGTGAGCGTCAACAAGCTTTCTGGCGCCGTTGCCGGGGAATGGTAGCTGTTTTGATTCTGAACCCAGTTCGTCTGTGTATCACCCCATTTATCACATGGATTCCAATCCAACCCTTTTCGATTTTGCCACTCCAAAGGGCGAGCATTTGGAGCATTCACCTTCATCAAATTCCATTGAAACATATAGCTATGAGCTACGTCCCGGCTTCATAGCTATGGTCCGAGAGCAAAGCTTCTCCGAAGATAAGGATGAAAGTCCTTATTCCCACCTGCGCGAGTTCGAACAACTTTGTTCGTGTCTTGTGATCGCAGGAATGAGTCAAGATACCTTGAAATGGAAACTCTTTCCGTTTTCATTAACAGGGAGAGCAAAACAATGGTATTCGCACAGTGTGAGAAGTATGGAGGGGGACTGGGAAAGTTTACGAAAGGCTTTTTGCCTAACATTCATCCTGACTCCCCAAGTAGTGAAACTCTGACGAGAGGTCATCTGTTTTGAGCAACGGAAGACCGAATCTCTAGGAGCCGCATGGGCAAGATTTACAAAAATTGTAGATTCTGGTCCAGACCTTGGTATCGCAGAGCCCGCTCTTTTGCAACACTTTCGCGATGGTCTTGGACCAGAGTTAGCAATTTTCTTAGACTCTTCTTCCGGAGGATCTTTCACTCATCTCACCTTGTCTGAGTGTAAGGACATTCTAACAAAAATCCTTCAAAATACCCCCTTACACGGGAGTTTATGATGAATTCTCGAATGAGGAAGAGATCACTCAGGAGGAGCGCATGCCAAACACTCTCTCGAAACCAAAACCCATAGAGGAGAAACCCACTAGCACCTTTTTGCATGAAGAACCACTCCTCTATCCCCGTGTATACCCAGCTGATTACTCGTATGACTTCGACGAGGAATCAACAAACTCCGATCCACTCTCTGAATCGGAATTCATAGAGGAGGAGCCTATCCTAGAAAAATTCATAACCACAGACACCCATCCTCCTCTTACCAAAACTTGGTTCACAGGGGAACCATTCCAACCTTTTCGAGAGTTCGATCACCCCTCGTGTGACTTCATCTATGAATACTATGATGAGTTATTTGATAAACGTTGGATGGAGAAATCCTTCCCGAGAAGGGAAAGAGACTCAACACACGAGAGAGAATTAGTCAACTTACCCAACCCAGAAGAGGTAAAAAGACAGAGAGAAAAGTTGGAATACATCTCCGCAATCAGTAGCCGGTAATGGTTGAGAGAAGTAGAAGGCATGGATTAAGTAATCCAGCTATATCCCGAGCTAAAGTCACTCTCATGCCAAGTAGGAAACCTCTCTTACTAGGATGTGTTCTATGACCCTAGGGTCGATATCAATATCATTCCTAAATTCTTAGTATTAGAGGCCTTTCCCGACGAACCCCTCTCTTTCTCTCAGAAGCGTCTCCAATGGATTTCGGGTCAAACCATAGAGATGGAGGGAATCCTTAGAGTCGTCAAAACAAAGATTGGAGAGTATGGGATCTTCCTAGATTATCATATCTTTGACATCCCAAAAGGAGATCCACCCTTCATTCTCATCGGAAGACCCATTGAAGGGGTACTGAGTAGTGTGCTCGACTATGAAAAGCAGCCATATCATCTTGAGGTTCGAGATACACATCTCCAATGTCATAGACCTGAGGTTAAGAAAGAATATGTGTGGTCTATGGACATTCTTGAGGCGTCGACACTGGATTCTCAAAACAGAGTCGAGCATGAAGGTTTTACACTAGAGGGATCACAAATCCCATGCTCACATCAAAAGTTTCCAGAGTTATCAAGCCCCATTACCAATGACATTTACGAAACCTACAACCTCCTCATTTTCCTTGTGCATGCTAACTTTAAAAGGAAGGTTGTAGATGCTTTTGTTTACCATAAACATTGCAAATTTCATGGTCATTTTTTGGTACTAACCTTGCAGCTAGAGCTATGATGGTTTCATCATCTCGATTGGCTGCAAGATGAAGATCTCCAGTGGTCGAGCTTATGACCCAAAACAAAGCACTATCGGGGATAGCCCGAATAATCATTTAGATTTCCTTTTCAAATAAAAGCAAGGGCATCTCTTTAGGATTAGTAGTCCTTCGGGTATTTTTGGTCGCTAACATTTCAGGTGGAGATTGAAAGGACCGATGGATAGGCAATGCCTAAAAACATGAGAGCTACACCAACTACAACACCAAGGTAATTCAGGGAGAGAAAGTATTACGAAGGAAGCTTGAACTCCGCACACTTGAGTTGTGTTGCCTAGCAATGCAAACTCCAAGTGTGGGGGAGATATGTGAGTATCCCGAGTAAGTTTCTCTCATACTAAATCTTATTTTGGTTTGAAGATGGTGTTGGTTCTTGCATCTTGCTCTCTTAAAAAAACACAAAAATATTTGAATTTGAATAAAGGCTTCCTAGCTCTTCAGCTAGTAGAGCCCCCTTTTTGTTTCCATCTTTTTCTTTGAATAATAACACCAGGTACAAGAGCAAGTGTGGGGGAGATTTCTCAGGCTCGTCGAAACACAAAATTGAGATCTCCCGCCATGGTGCCGCACAACACCGACTACGCTAATCGACGAGGGATGAGGTAAGTGCACTAGAGCAAGTTGGTCGCCCCTGTGGTTTGGCCGAATCACCATTTGTCTACCTCATTCCCCACTTTCTCCAAGAGCGATGGTATGTGCACCCCTACCTCTCTACTTTTGAAAATCATGAGTTTAAATGAGCTTTAAATCTGATCATATAAATCAAACTCAATTGAATCCTCATGCACCCAATGCTCGACATGTTTCATATGGTTGGCTTGCATGAGTTTTATTCCATACTTATCTTGATGCTTGTGAACAACATATATTTAGAAAACCATGCCCATCTAAGTAGCTGATGTTTGAGATATGGTCCTATGAAATGATCTTTGCTCCAAAAGTTTGAGTGCTTGGGAAATTTATTTAAAAATTTTGAAAACCCTTTGCGAAGCTCCTCTTTGATATGCCAAGTCCTACCAAAGCCATATGATGAGACATCTTGAAAACCTCATACACATATGCTACTTGTCGTTGCATTGAGCTTTGTCAAATTGTTGTGACCCTTGTGAGAATTCTATTCATGCTTTCATGATCAAGAGACATGTACACGCCAACATCCTCCTTGCTATGCTCAGTTGAGAGCTAGCATTGTACCATCTATCTATTCAACAAAATAAAGCTCCACACTATGTGTTGATCTCTCTCTCTCTCTCCAAGTTAATATTACAAAAGAGACATGGCTATAGAAAAAAAATGGACACATGAAGGTCCAAGAAAAAAAAGTTGGACACATGAAGGTCCAAGGAAAAAAATGAAAAAAATGAAAAAAGAGAAAAGATAGCCATGTCCACAAAAGAGTCAAAATAGAGAGAGAGGATCATGCAAAATGGAGTTACAACAAATCAGATGGTAATAACTAGCACCCATTCCGGGCCTAGTGTACACCTTACCATCATCACAACATTCATTATACATATGGTAATATCTAGCACCCATTCTGGGCCTAGTATCCACCTTACCATATCCATCATATCCCTACACATGCACATCTTGATCTAATTGTATGATTTGATTTTCTCCTTGGATCCGGTTTTTGAGTTTGCAATAAATGTGATGCAAGTATGCCTCATCTTTATACCCTACCCTGAGCTCCATATATAGCCATCACTAGAAGTAGGTTGAAGAAAGGCAATCTAATGCCTTGGTGAGGACTATACACATTGAGCGATTTGAGAGAATCAAATGAGGAGCCAAGCAAGGTTTGTTTTAAAAACTTATTGAAAAATCCCAATCTACTTGACATAAGGTGTAGAATGATTTGATTCAAGATCGTTCCATTCCTCAACTACCCAAGATGGCATGATAGACACTTCAAAATTCACAAGTACAAGGTATGGTTTGGAATATCTCTTATACTTGCTTCATACCTTGGGAATTATGTTTTCACCTTGGTCCTTAACCTTCACTTGAGGGCGAGCAAAGGACCAAGTGTGGGGGAGTTTGTTGACGGTCCTTACAACAAATATTTGACCGTCATTATCTCAAGAATGAGAGGAGGATATAACAAACTTCATGCACCTTTTAAGTACTAATGAGGTTCCACAAACTTTGTTGGTATTTTTACTTGTAGGTACACAAATATGGGAATAACAACGAACAAATGAACCTTAGAGGGCTGCACCAAAGCAAAGGTGCAGGTCCGGCCACATTTGGCCAGGTCCGGCCGCACCTGGCCAGGTCCGGCCGCACATAGCCAGGCTCGGCCGCACCACAGCCGGCCGCAGCTGGCCAGAGCCGGCCACACCTGGCCAGGGCTAGGCTCGGCCGCACCAACAGGTGCGCCCGCACCTCTAGGTGTGCCCGCACCTACCATATGCCACGTCTTGGGTCCACGGCATCAACAATCCCACAAACACACCTTGGATGGATGAGATTCACCGGTGGATGGTCGGTTTGATCAAAAGGCTAAGGTTGGAAGCACTTGGATCGATGGACCCACACTTAACCGCCGCAACCACCATCAAGGAGTGATCCTGGACGTCCCTCAACACCGTCGGTGCATCACACGGTAATTGGGTAGGGCCGGCTGCACCTATAGGGCCGGCCGCACCTATCAACTGGCGTGCCAGGCGAAACTGACCCAAGGAGCCGACCTACAACCGCCTCAGGAGCAGTGATCAGGGTCGTCCAAGTCCATAGGCGGTGGATCATAGGGCCGGCCGCACCTGGAGATACAGCCTCACCTCCTTGCTCGGCACTGCATCTCCCTCTCGCCTACAAGTACCCCCTCCTACAGCCACCGACCTATTGGGGCTATAAATTGAGCCAGGCACCTCATGGAAGAGCACAAGTGATTAGAAGCAAGTGGCGGAGCCCTCCAGAAGTTAGCATTCATAGAGTAGGGTGAGAGAGTTGAGTGTTGGAGTAGAAGCCGGAGTCGGTCTTCTTCTTGTACCTCGGCGGGTGTGGTACACCTTTGGTCGTCCACACCCGGGATACTTTGTAAGTTCGGATTCGTGAGTAACTAAGTCTCAAGTCATTTCATTGTTCGCTCTTAGGTTCCTCGATTGTGGTTTAAGTAGTTTCTACTTATCGTGATTGCTTTGCTTTGAATTCGAGTAAAGTAGTGCTTGGTTAGTGTAGACGTGGTGTCTAGGCTTTCCGGTACCTTGGAATGCTTACCCGGTTCAACAGAATAGTTGTGGTACCCTACGGAGGTGACAGCTCCGGACGGGCTCTGTAGTCCACCACGTTAGTTCTGACGAGTAGGAGTTACGACATCAGAGCCCCCTTCTCATCCCTTTCTGTGGCTCTTTTCCCTCTGGTCCCGACGAGCGACAAGTTGTGCCTTGATTCTATCCGTGACCCTCACGAGTCCCAAACTTCATTAGTTATCCCCTCTCTACCCGAAATCTACCCTTGCCTTTCTATCCTTCGTCACCATACCCCCCGGACGAATTAGTTCAGGTTGTCTACACTTCTCGTTCCCCGAGGAAATAGATACCTTGGAATACTCCCGGGTGAAAGCTACAGCGGTATCCGTGCGCTTGCGGATTTATCTGTGATCGTGTAGTATACCAACAGACTTTCTAGCACTGTTGCAAATCTAGTAACGACGTAAGAAGTGCCAACAAGCTTTCTGGCACCATTGCCGGGGACATAAACC
Organism: Cenchrus fungigraminus; assembly: GCA_036936925.1. Taxonomy (NCBI): domain Eukaryota; kingdom Viridiplantae; phylum Streptophyta; class Magnoliopsida; order Poales; family Poaceae; genus Cenchrus; species Cenchrus fungigraminus. The sequence continues at coordinate 74,777,025 of CM072770.1, forward strand.
TGGTGCGACGCTAGTGAGTGTCAACAAGCTTTCTGGCGCCGTTGCCGGGGATATAAACCTGGTGCGACGCTAGTGAGCATCAACAACGAGCGCATCCTCGTAGGCCACAGTAGCGTTGCGTAGGCCGTACGGGAAGTGCTTGTGGGGAAGGACCGGTCCACGTGATGGCTCAGGAGCCATCTCGCATGGTTCGATCCAGGGTGATGTCGAGTTCGAGTTGGAAGTGGATCCAGTCTCGAAGTCGGCGACTTGGTTGTAGAGCGAAAATTCATCGCATTTTTTGACGAGTTGACCTGTGATGGCTTCGGGAAGCGTCATGAGTCTAGTCTCCGGGTCCGGGGTCATGGTGAGGTAGTGCTGGAATGATCCAGCGCCGTCAGCGGTGCAGACCCAGGAACCGAAGATGAAGGTGTCGCCCCGATTGAAAGCGACAGCTGGCTTGATGATGATTGAAGCCGTCGAGTTCGCCATGAGATCTTCGGCGAGATCCCCTACCTCGCGCACCAGCTGTCGGTGTTTTAACCTAGCAACCTACCAAGGGAAGTACCCGAGGTAGATGTTTGTGGCCTCGCCGAGATTGGGAACTCGAAGGAGAGACACGTGGCAAACAATTTAGACAGGTTCGGGCCGCGAGGTGCATAATACCCTACGTCCTGTATGCTGCAAAGCTCTGGATTGACTGGGTGTGTTTACAAGATGATGCAGATAGATAGATAGATAGGGGTCCCTGCCTCGCCATATATAGTCTGGGAGGTAGGGTTACAAGTCGGTTTTGGAAGGAGAGTACTAGTCGTACACGGCTAGAAGTAGTCTACATGGATCCGGACATGTCTAGCTTCCTAACCAAGTACTAGCCCTCTGGATGCCTTGTACTCCACGCCGTCTTGTGCCGTGCAGCCCAAGTCGAGTAGTCCCAGGGGCCCATGTAGTAGTCGGTCCTGGTACCCGCCTGAGTAGTGGGCCCAGGGATGTCCATATGACAGGCGCTGGTGCCCGAGGAGCCCGAGGAGGTGTTGCCGCCCCCGCCCAACGAGCCTGAGGAGGTGCTGCCGCCCCTGCCCGAGGAGGCGCTGGTGCCACAGCCCATGGAGGCCGTTTCTGCTCCTGCACTAACTGCTGACGAAGCCAGTTGGTCAGTCAACTTGTTCCGCGAAGTTTTCAACAGGCTTCGACGGGTGGCCGTTCATCTCGGGGTCCCAGCACCTAATGATCCGCTATAGAGGACCGTGAAGGATTACGCCTTCAAGATCCATATCTTGGCTGGGGACCTTGAGAGAGGCGTGCTCGCCCCCGTCGACGACGATAGCGGCGACGATGGCAGCCTCGATGGCTCCGGCTCCGACTCCGACTCCGACTCCGACTCTGACGTTGGGGCTCCTCCGGCAGTGACTACCTCTGCTTAATTAATTTGTTCCTCTGTTAATGTGTTTCTCCTGTGTGTTTGTTCCTCTGTTAATGTGTTCCTCCTGTGTGTTTGTTGAACTAGTAGATCTAAGAGACGTGGGTAAATCAATCCATGTCTCCTATAACGCATTGCAATGTCTATGGCAGCATCTTACAATGAATTGCAATGTGTATGCCAGAAGTTTGTTACTCTGTTTGTGTCTATATATGGCAGCAGTTTACAATGAATTGCAATGTGTATGCCAAAGTTATGCCAGAAGTTTGTTACTCTGTTTGTATTAATCCGCGTCTCCTTTGCATCGTGCTGAATGAAATGTCAGCACAGATGAATTAATGAATTTTGTGATGTGTGACACATTAAGATTTGTGACCCAATTGTCATTCCATCCATTCGTCATTCATACATTTAAGTTTGTCATCTGTGACAAATTTTTCATTCTTCATCCACACAGATGAAGCAAAAACACCACTTTTAACATCAGAATTACTTCTTTCCAGCATACATCCCCAGTAAACATCCAAATACTACACAAACAACAGCCACAATAATCAAGTTCATCTTCCAGATCACATTGTCCATCTTCTCCTCCAGTGCTTTCTTCATCTGCTTGTCCTCCAGTGCTTGCCTCTGCTCGCCGCTCCCAATTTGACATTCCACTGAATCAACTACTTAATCGACCATGTCTGCCCAGTTCGACGGTCGAAAAACAATGACACCAGCATCCTTCAGCATCTGGAGATACTCCTTGTGGAAACAATAAAATCCACAATTCTTGGTGTACTGCAGAATCAAAAGCACATAAGAACCCTAACTCGGATTTGGGAGACACAGCAGACTACTCACCGAGTTCCTTGCACACTTGAAATAAAGACGACTGTGGTTTTCACCTTCCTTCTGCGTCCGCCTCTCCACCACCCAAGCCATACCACAGTCCGGGCAAGGGACCAGTGGAAAGCCGCTTAGCTCACCGACTGGATCCAAGCCGATGGAGTGATTGCGGCTACTCCGGTAACCTTGAACCCTGCTCCTCGCACGTGCACCTCTAGACGAATCGGTGTAGTGTGACATGTGCGCGACGACGGGGAAGGACAGGCGGGCGGCGGCGGTGGAGCTCAGATCGGGGAAGAAGAAGGGGGCCGGGGCGTATGCATATTCATTCGGCCAGGGGCATTTCGGATAATGGAGCACTTGTTGGCGACGAGGGTTAGTGTACCAGCGTCGCCGGGGCGGATGCTTATTCATTCGACCAGGGGCATTTCGGACAATGGAGCACTTGTTGGCGACGAGGGTTAGTGTACCAGCGTCACCGGGGCGGATGCATATTCATTCGGCCAGGGGCATTTCGGACAATGGAGCACTTGTTGGCGATGAGGGTTAGTCTACCTGCATCGCCTTTGTCGGTCGGGCAGGCAACGATTATATTTTTTATGTAGGCTTCTGACGCTGACGCGTGGGCCCGACACTATTTTTTTTGAATTGAAACTTGCTTCCCTCAAATATTAGAGCCGATAAACAGCACCAAAAAATTCGTAAAAAATACAAACAATTCATAGTTGGTAATTTAGTATTTGAATAAAATATCAACAGCCACACTTGTTTAACCAAATTTCTTAAAATTAGATTTTTTGTCTCTTGTTTATGATATAATAATTATAATAATGTCTTACTTTGTTCTAAAAATTCTACAAATTGACTTGGCGACATAATTTAGGTCCCTAAGCTTGTCTACAAAAATTCAAATGGTTTCGAAAACGGAAGATTATACTTGTGTATAAATGTCTACATCTCTTACATAGTTTCTTAGAATGTTACTTCAACATTGAAGTTTTCCACATGTTCGAACTCATATGCATTTGAAATTTTAACATAACCTTATGTTCACCATAAGATTACGAAATGCAAAGTTTCATTAGTAATGGTTGTGTAAAACAAATATTATTTCTATGTTGTACTTATAAGGAACAAGATAAGGCGTATAAACAACATCCAAGAAATGGAATTACATACGAAAAAATGTCATAAATGAATAGATGTTGATTTTAGAAAAATTCAGAAACAAATATCATCAAATTTGGATTACAGATGACGGAGAAATACATGATACAAAATTTGATTGCAGATTAAAAGGGGAAAACCAAACTGTTCTTCATTTGAATAGACATGGCCCCGCCCCTTCATTGGCGACGGGTGGTTGTTAATCAACATATCATTTGCGCATCCGAACCTTTTTAATAAACGCTCCGCCCCGCCTTCCGCCTTCTATCCCCTTGTCCGGCTTCCGCCTTCCTCATCTCCGTCGCAGCCTCATCTCCGTCGCAGGGATGGCCCGCGACTCTAGGGGGAGGTTCTGCAAGGAGGAGGCCCCGCGGCCACGTCCCCGTCCATCTTCCTCGGTGCTGTCCGCCACCCCCGCCAAGAGAGTGAGGTTCCGCGGCGACGAAGAGGAGCCGTCCCAGCGCGCCGCCCCCGTGCGTCTTCCTCAGCGCTCCATGGAAGAGGTCGGTTCTTCGTCGGCCCGGGGGAGGAAGCTGTACACACGCGCAAGGGCCAAGTTGGCGGACTCCAGTGACACCCGTGATGGAGAGGCAGAGTTTTTTTCCTCAATGTGAAGGAAGAAGCGGTCCACGCGCATTGAGGTGAGCGCGGACTCCTCTGGCGATGACTCGGGCAGAAGAGTGGTGGTAGACCTCATCTCCTCCGACGACAACTCCGGCAACAACTCCGGCGACGACTCTGGCAACAACTCCGGTGACGATTCTGAAGACCATGAGGCAAGTTCTGGAACTATCACGCACGATTTGTCCTTGTACCTTCACATCTTCACTGATCAATTGTTCTAATGCATCAATTTCCATTTGTTGTAGGAAGTTGCTGCACATGACATTGACAGGATTTGGACCGAAATCAACAAGCTCAAAGAATCGGCTGAAGAGAAGCAGACAAGTTTTGAAACCAGTTAGAGCTAAACAGCTTCCTTGTAAGAAGTTACAACTGTTATGAAGCTTGCATCAATATAATTTCCTTTGTTTTAGGAACTTGCTGTTACTCGGGATGTCATTGACTACATCTGGAAAGGAATCGACAAGTAGGATGAGCAGCTTAAAGCCGCACAAAAGAGGCAGGAGATTGAACTTCTAAAGAAGAATGCTGAGCTGGCAGAAAGAGTTGCAAAACTAGAGACAAGGATAGCTGAACTTTAGGCAGCAGCACAAAAGAAGCCATCTAGCTAACTAGTTTCCTTGCAGCTACAATCTAGTTTGGTGATGCGCCCAGCTGATGCAGTCTTATTTTGGTGATATGCCCTGCTGATGCATGTCAGATGTGAATATGTTTATTATGAGTTAGTTTGCTTGGTGATGTGAACTTGTGATGCATGTCATATGTGAACATGTGATGTGATGCTATATCAACAGTCACACTTGTTTGCTTGGTGATGTGAATATGTGATGCATGTCATATTAGAGCCCATAAACAACACCTAAAAATTCGTAAAAAATACGAAAAATTCATAGTTGGTAATTTAGTATATGAATAAAATATCAACAGCCACACTTGTTTAACCAAATTTCTTAAAATTAGATTTTTTATCTCATGTTTATGATATAATAGAAGAGTAGTACTTGTCTACATTATTCGTTTTAAGGCCCACACAAGCCCACTCGCGCTAGGTTGGTAGGGAAGGATGCCTCCCTCACGCAGTCTCCTCCCACTCTCCCCTCGTGCCGCCGCTGCCGCTTTCTCCCCCTTGCCTTCGTCCCCCTTGTTGACACCATTTTTTGGAAAAATAGGTCAAAAGGGATAAGGAGGAACAGCTGATGAAAAACAGAGTGTAATCGGCCGATTGAAGGAAGAAAAGAACGGTCAACAAAATCCACCGATAGTCAGAGACCCTGACAGTGGACCAACAAGACAGAGCGATCGGCCGATAGTTAACCAGACGATCGGCCGATAGAGAGGAAGAAGGCGGTAATCAAGGAGATACGCCAAAAGGAAAGCATGGTGGAGGCAGGTTAGTCTACGATTGGCGACGGGTCAAAGAGTCAGTTTTAGGAAGTCTTGACTCCTACGAGAGTCCTTTTCTATTTTTAGTAGTTTTTTGTCTTTAGACGCAAGTAAGCAGTGCCGTGATCGGCTAGGAGTCGGGGTTGTCCTCGGGACATAAATAGCGACCCTGCGTGGTTGGAAAATCTGTACACACCAATATCAAACAAACCGCCTCCGGGCAAACCCTTTACTTTACTGCATCTACTTTACAGCATCCACCTTTACAGCATCTACTTTTCGGCGACTTCGCCATTGCGATTTTCCCTTTTCTACAACGCCGTGCTTCGAGTTCGTCGGGCTGCATCAGCTGATCTCCGGCAAGCTTGTGAGTATTGTTTTACCGAATAATCCTAGGCTTTAACCTCCGGGTGCATCGCTGAGGTTTCGTCTAGTTCTTTATTCAACTCTTACCGATATTAGCTAGATCTGCAAGTTTTCGTACCAATTCTTGTGGTTTTAGCTATTATCTTTGTCATCCACTCGATCTAGATCCTATCGGCTTCTAACACCACAGCCGATTCCGACATACTCGAGTGCTGACGTCACGATCGGCCGATCCAGCCGATCCGTTTATGTACGCACCCGCGCTTCGGTCGCTCTCGAGCCGGCCGATCCCGCCTTTACCCGTATCGGCCGATTGGCTGGTACACGTGTCGCTACAAGGCCATCAGTTCTCTTGGCGATCCCTAATATTTTTCATTGTCAATCAACAGGTCAGATTGGCTGGCACGCCTCGCTACAGACCGGGGAGTCACGTGTGCTGCGCGCGGAGGTGACGTCCTATTTTCGCGTCAACACCCCTCACCTCCCCCCACGCGACAACGCACGCTACACCCCTTCGCTGAGACGCGTGCCACACCACGCTCGGCGCGACGCGTGCCACACCTCTGACAGCGAGATCTGGAGGAGGAGGGACCCAGCAGCGGCGACAACGACGACGACTAGAGGAGGGATCCAGCGACGACGATGACGACTAGGAGGAGGAGGAGGGATCCAGCCACGAGGTCGACGCGAGGACGAGGACGTGGCGGCGAGCAGGCAGCGACGAGGAGTAGAGATCCCTCCGCTCCGACAGCGACAAGGTCAGTGGAGAATCTAGGTTTTGAGTTTATGGTAGGCCGCTCTAAAAATGACTTATACAATTCGGTAAATCCATTCTACCAACTCGGTAATAATTGTAAAGTTAACAACAATTCAGTAATAATTGTAAAATTAACAACGTAATTTGGTATATTTGCTCAAGTTTATGCAATTAGGCCAAGCGAGCGTATGCAGCACACATGCTTTCAGATAATCAAGTATACAACATATGTGTGTGTATGCTTTTCTTTTTATATAAATGCGTATAAATATACTTGTACTTGTGGGAATTGCAGGGTATGCGGGTGCATACCTGGCATACCCTGTGGCTCCTTTGTATAAGTACATGTGGACATACTTAGCTGTTGATGGTATACATACTTAGCATTTCCCTTTAGATTGACTCTTATATTTGATTTTGCTCTTATTCCTATGTACATGTGCACATTCTCTCCAAGTTGAATAAGTACCTCATCAGCAACAGAGGCAGCCTGCATCTTCCTCTTTAAAATGGTAAGGTCGCATTGCCTGAACTAATTTTTTGGTTACTGAATTTTGCATTTATGTTAATGGTTTACCAAGAACCAATGATATTACAGTGGGCTAAAGTAGTTACTGTAATTGTTTTCTTATGTGTTTTCTCATGCTTAGCTGCTAAGCATGGTTAACTAAAAATGTGCTGACTTGCCTCCTGTTGTAGCATGTCTCCTGGGAGAGCTAGTAGTTTGGTCTGCTTTTTGTGCTATTCTTGGACACTGAGTCGACCTTTCTCAAAATCTCTTGACTATTAATTCACAGGATAAATCTGATGAGGACTATAGACCTGGGCCACAAGATGAAGAAGAGGGTTATGGCACTGCTAGTGCACAACAAGACCAGGTGGCTGGGGCTCAGTGCCGAAGAAGAGTGCCAAGGACATCCACAAAGTGGCCAAGTGACACAATGATAGTCACTGAGGTCGACATAGGGGGGATGCCAGTACCACTGACTCAAAAGCGCAGGTTCAGGGTGCTTGCGGGGCTCGTTGCTAGACAAAAGATACCTTTGCACTTGCTAGAATTCAAAGAACTCAGCAATGATGAAAAGTGGGACTTGTTTGATAAGCATGTGCAGAAACACTTGTTGACGCTCCTTAGCCTCACTACTAGGTTTATACCCCTAGTAATGGAGCTAGGAACGCCTTTGGTAAAACACACATCACAGAAAGTTCCGCAAGCGCACGGATTACCGTTGTAGCACTTCACCCGGTGGTATTCAGGTTATCGTATTTATATTTTCCAAAGGGAAGCACTATGGCATAGATAATCAAACGAACGGTAGAGAGGATCGAGGCTCGGTGAAAGGGTCTTATAGTAGGGGTGATGATAAAGATATATGGGGGGTAATTGGACACGCGAGGAGATCTTGATAAAAGAACTAGAGAGGTCCTAGTGAGTTGGGAGGACAACGAGACGAGAAAGGATCCTAAGGCAATCTATCTAATCTTGTCAACTCCGGGAAAAGAACTAAGGTAAAGCAGAGCCAAGGTAAGATAGGACAATAGGCTCTTCTAGTGCTGCAGCGGCATGCAAAGCCGCGCTCTCGGACTGGGATGAGAAGGGAGAACGACGACGCTGTGACAGAACCGCCCAAAATAATTCTGTATTATCGCCTAAGCCTGTCCACGTGGCCATTAAGCAATAATAAAGAACTATTCTGTCGTCTCTACTAGGTCATGCCAGGTGAATCACTTACAACAGGATCGCTGATATACGCAAAGCCCACACGAAGGCGGGACCAGAGTACAAGTTCAACATTACAAAAAAAATTCACGAAGTTACATTATTACAAACCAGGTTTTCATACATAAAAGTAAAGGTGATTCAGAGTTTAAACAGCGGAAATAAAACTAGCGGAAGATACACATGGGAGGCCATCCATAGAGTATCACTCATCAACATCGTTCTCCCACTCAAGTTCCCAACCATCTGGAATAGAACCAAGCCAGATGGGATTACCTGAAAACAACAACAAAAGCAAGGCTGAGTATACTAATACTCAGCAAGACTTACCCGACAAAAAGAAAGAACAACTAGACATGCAAGGCTTTTTGGCTGGTGGGTTTGTTTTGCCAAAAGCGACTAAGAGTTGATCCTTAATTTCAAATTTTAGCTCAGATTCTAGTATGTTAACCATTCTAGGTGAGCACTTCTACTAAACAAACATGTTGTGCAAACAATATTAAACAAGCAACAATATTAATCCAACTGTTCCATAAATATGTGGGGTAGCCAGTGGTTAAGCAGTCTCATGTAACGGCGAGAGACCGACGATCGATCGATTAAATCCTTGCAAGGTAAACCCAAACACACAGAAGAAGGTAGATCCCAAGAAATCAAATAAAAGCAAATGCGGAGTCTACCCCGACCAAGCGGTTCCCATCATTCTCCAGATTAGGAAAAGATGCTACAGTCCTAAGTACAAGGTTACTGGAACGCCCTCACACGACACGTCCAGGATCACACTTGCACTACCGGGATCAAACTAGGAGAAGCATCTCAAGAGTAGTAGCGATAAAATTCCCGCACGGGTTCATTAGGTACTAGGCTTACCGGTCCCATTCTCGACAAGTGCTTAGTACGTTCAAAATGTTAACCAGCACATACTACTCGGTCGAGACCGATCCCATTGCTCTTACCACATGAGCGAGTCCATTTAAACATATCTTATGATTCCAACATAAGAACCCTATATCTCGCGAGTAATGAGACATCACTCGACTTCTACCGTGTTCTTAAAGCATGGCATCTATCGAGCCTATCATACTAGTAAAAGAGCATAGGAACCTAAGGATCATGCATCTAAGGTTTGAAATCAACTCCTGAAACTTAAATGCACAAAACATAACAAAAATACTGAAAAGTAAAAGATATGAGTTGTCCCAAAAAGGTTATATGCACTCCGGTGCTTGCCTTCTTCTATTTCAGCACTAGCCTTGGGCTCTTATGGACTTTGGTCCAGGTCTTGCTGCACACTAATCTGGTTCACCTCTCCACTAGCTGCTCCCTCCTCCTCCTGAGTGAGCGTGTACGTCCCGTCCGGCAAATCTACACGTTCATTTGCGTATGCATTAGGTGAGGGTGTGAGAGGTTAATTAAAGGTTAACTTGGATGGTGACTGTGTACATATTTAAGCAAATTAAATTATTTAACTTCACAAAACAGCAAGGGGTGTGTCCTAATGATATTGAACAGATCCACACCACCATATTTCAAAGATAAAATAAAAACATGACGGTTTGTTATTTTACTTGAAAACTATTAGCCTTTCATCAAAAATTCATATAAAATTAAATACACATCCATTGGTCCTAAATTTTGGTACACAGCAGCATATACCTAAACTAAGCTCACATGCCAAAATTTAGCCTCAGATTACATATAAATTAATTTATATGAAAAGACAAATTTCAGCCTAGTTTAACTTAATTAAATCCTATAAAAAGATTTACTAATCTTTTTTATCTCCACTTTCTACTACAACTCATACATGTCAAATCTAAGCCTCTGACCAAAGCATAGATGCAGATTCAAATTATTTTTGAAAATTTTAATTTAAACTCCTACACAATATTAAATCCAAAACATAAACTAAAGCACATCCAAAAATCATATCCAACCTACCAAAGGTGCTATTCATCAAGACAAAGCCCTAGGGTGCACTTGTGCTTAAAGAAAAGTTTATTAAAGGGTCTATAAAAAGCATCAAAATTAATCTAGCATAAAGCTTACATAAATCATAATTAAAAATCTGCACAACAAACTCATGCAAACTTTGGTCACAAATCTAAACATGCCATAAAGAGCAACATATCCAAAATTCAACTCCATAGGATGAGTATATTTTAACTAAACTAAAAACACCTCAAACTGAGTTTGAATTTTTAGTTCAAAAACTGCATAGAAAAACCCTATACAACCTTTCCAGAAAAGATAGAGCTCTTCACCAGGAAACCAATAAAATTGGACTTGCATTTTCTGATTTGTCTACGATTTTTAATGGATTTTCGAAGTTTCAGCTCAAACCTAATGTAGCTTTTACACAAGGACCCTCGAACTATTTTCGAGAAATTACGCAGAGGTCCCTGGTTCACGGAAACAACCCTAGAAAGAATGGAATCAAGGCAATATAGTCCCCGATGGCCATGGGGCCTCGCCGGCGGCGGATTCCGGCCGGGGACAGGCGGGTGAGCGACCCTAGGCGTCGTAAGCACCTTGCTAGGGTTGTTGGAGGCAGAGTTAGGGCCGGAGGAAGCCTCGCCGGGTGCCGGCGGCGGAGCTGTGGCTGGGCCCCCGCCGGACTTCGCTGCCCCGGCCGCGGCGGCCATAAGGAGGGGCAGCGGCGGTGGCTCGGCGCCGGGGAAGGCTTCAGGGAGTAGGGAGGAGCTATGGTTGGTGAGAGAAACGGCGGAGGAGGTGGCTCGTCGGTGCACTGCCTTGGCGGGCGGCGGCGGACATGGAAGTACCGGCGAAGCTCGGGACGGTGCAGGGCGGCGAGCGTGGCGAGGTGTTTTTGCCGCGCGCGTAAGCGAATCGACGCGGACGAAGCTGCGCACTGCCCTTAAGGCACCGTGCGGCCAGCTGCCCCGCTGCATGTGCGCGTGCATTCTGCGGCACGGCGCGCTGCGGTGCATGGCCGGCTGGGCCCGCTGCCAAGCCGCGAGGTCGCGCCTGGGCGCGACGCATGGTGCGGAGGGTCCACGACGCGAGCGATCCAGCGTGGAGACGCCGAGGCGTCCGTACGCCGGCACAAGGCGGGGTCGACGCGTGGCACACGGGCGTGCGCGCGCGTGACGCGGACACGGCGACACCGGCGCTCTACGCCTGATTTGATTTCATTTACCCGGTTTCGAGAACGCTAAACTCCAAAAGGTGACAACTAAGTTGAAATTCTCCAAAAATAGAAGTTGTAGAAGAACTATAGCACTACAACTTTCACAAAGGGCGACCTATGTTTTGATTAAAGGATTGACCGGAAAAACGTGATGAAGTTGCAGAATTTCTCGGCCCTGATACACTGTTCACAGGATCTTCAACTCAGTTTTTGGCAAATTTACACTCAAAATTTGAATGTTCGCCAATTATGAAGATTCTGTTCCCGGAGATAGGAAAGAACTTTTATATTGGCCGATTTTGAACTTCTATAGTGAAATTTGGAGAACGCGCAAGAAAACCATTTCAGCCTTCTAGAGCTCTTTGGGGTTTGACCAAGATTTGGAAATTTGACTAGGGTTTCTTTTGCAAAGAAGATCAAAACTAAACTAAGCATGCTTTGGACTAATTATACTTGATTATCACGATTAATTAGGGTATTTAGGCTTAACCAAACACGTGGGGTGTTACAACCTAACCCCCTTAAAAGAAATCTCGCCCCGAGATTAGGAAATAAAAGATGAAGGTAGGGGTAGAAACTTATGGTAGCTAGGTTGAAGAAAACCCGGAAGATTTTCACCATTATAAAGCTATGGGTAACCTCAGAATCTAACAATAATGTAATAGGGTGACCTCGAATAGAGAATATACCCGTCAGGATTGGTGCTCCGGCTAGAAGATCAACCACTGTGGTGAAGTTTAGCCTCCCCTGCTTCACCTGAACATTTTGCTTCTTGTCCTGATTTCTAGACTTCGAACCTTGCCCTTGATTCTGCTGATTCTGCTGCCTAGGGTGGGTACACTTGTTGGAATAGTGCCCCAGCTATCCACAATTATAGCAACGACGATCATTATTGTCGCGGGCAGGTGGGGGTGTGATGTGGACATCCCACAAGTTACACAAGACCAAGCATCAGATACACAAGCTCCTGCACTTCAAGGACCTATTACACATAGCCATGCTAAGAAACTACAGTAAGAGGTGAAGTCTCTCCTAGCTGAAATTAACTTTAAGATATCTAAGAATGTTATACTACCTAAATGTTCTACATTGGTTGTACTTAGGTATATATGTGAGAGGGGTGGTGCAGCTATACACGGAGAGGAAGAAAAGAAGAAGAAACAAGTGGATCAGTTCGGACCAAGGATGATCCAGCAAAGTTCAGTTCGGACCAGTTTACACAGATCAGTTCGGACAATCAGTTCGGACAAGTTCGGACCTGCATAATGATTCGATCATAACTCTTAAATCCCGATAGCTCTGAAGCTGCATGAGTACTTCATGGAACCGTCTTGAAGTTAACTTTCCAATGCAAGAAACCGCATGTCCATTAGACTTACCAATAAAGAGTTATGACTGATTTAGTGGAGGTTGCACAGAAGGTCAACAGCCACGCGAGTCCACCTCGGGAGTTGATTTCTGGAGTCTTTTCACATACTTAGCCTCTTCATTTTCCTCTCGAGTTCACACCCAACTAGGAGGGTTGTTCCTAGTATAAATACCCCCTATGTACTACTGAAAACTAAGTTTTGATAATCATGAATTGATAGCCTCATATGGTTTGTCGCAGCCGAGCTACTGAGTGCCTTGCACACCCTTGTTCTTCCTTGTTCTTCGAGGACTTGTGAAGAGATCTCTCTGAGGTCCCCTACTTTGTTCTACATGGCTTCTGTTTAGCTGCGTCGTATTGTGTGGATTAGTCCCGGCTTGTGGTTCTGCAGTCATTCGGAGATCGAGTTGAAGTCCTTCGCGGTTTCGGTGCCTCTCTCCTCGTCGCTTGGTCATAACCAACCTTTGTCAGGTATAAAGCTAGTTATCTCTGCTGTTCTATAGCAATTTATCCTTGTTCTTGAACCTACTGTCTTGAAGATCGGGCCATCCTTGTGCTGATCAAATCGGCACCTATCAAGAGGTAATCAGAGCTATCGTTGTCACGGTAGGTTTTGTTTTTACCCACCCTCCCACCATTTACATTTTGTTACTGGTTTCATCCATCATATATATTTTTTATTCACATCCTATAGTCCACTAAAAAGCCACACAAAAAATCCCAATGCCTTTTTTTGTGGTACTGTTGCATTGTGTGTTGCGTTCATCTTGTTGCTAGTCACCATCTTTGTTCTTCCGCAGTGCTGTAATTTATTTTTCCGCACCCCCCATATGTTTGCTTGTGTTTGCTGTTAGTAAAAAAAATCAAAAAAAAAGTCTGAAAGAAAGAGCAAAAAAACAGTGAAAAAAAGAAAGAAAAGAAAAGTTGAAAGGGGCTGTATTGCGGATTGTGTAATCAAAAGTTTTATATCTGAAAGTTCAAGTTTGTGGTGCACCAAACAGCAACATTTACATCTTGTTTGGACGGTTTGTTGCACTTTGTTTCAGTACCATAGCCTCCCTTGATCAGCCACCTATAGCTCCACAAAAATTTGAAACCGGACCTCTCGTCTTGTATCCTTTCAACCGCTTAATCACAGGTTTGGTTACGCCACACTAGCACACTCACGGTCCTTGAGAACAGGTAAGAACTTGGGTGTGCAAGAGGTGAGGTTGTGAGATTCCACATAATTTTTCCTATTCCACTTTCTCTTGCAATATCCTAACATGGCAGGATCCAATCCAAGTTTTTGTGGTGGTAGACACAGAGGAAAAGAGCCACCAATCTCTCGAGCTGAGTTACATCACTTTGAAAACTCACTTGTGGCAGCCATGGAGAGGATGTTCGATGAATGTCTTCCAATCTCAAATAGTGGGGTACGACATCAACATGTCAAAAACCTTCATGATGGTCATTTTGACCATAGAGGACGGCATGGGAAACGTGCTCGAGGGCATAGTTCTCGCCCTCATGTGCTGATTGGTGCTAAAGATTATTGTGTGTTCACAAAAAGAAAAATTTAGCAAGAGACACCATGAAGTTCCTATGATCAGCAACACCCATGTGAGAAGGAGTGCCACCAACCAAAATTGAGTGCAAGTGTTAAAAATGAGAAGAAGAGAGACTCCACCATATGTGAGAAAGAGTTCCACCAGCCAAAATTGAGTGTGAGAGTTAAAAAGAAAGAGTTGAGAGATCCCACAATATGTGAGGAGAGCCACAAAAATCTGTATGAGAAAGATACACAAAAATTGAGTGAAGTAGAAGAAGAGGAGTCTTGTGAGGAAACATATCTATCTAACATGACAATTTCTACTAGTTTTTCTTTTGATGTGCTGCAGGTTACTGAAGAACATAATATGGTGCAGTATGATCAGCCTCCAATTTTTGATGAAGAAGATCAGGTGATGACCATGGACAAAGGTACTGAAATTTCATTGTATTTGCAACATAAGGATCAAATTGAAGGCAATAATAATGCAAATGCTTCTCATTCAACTGATGCAAGTTCAGTAGCATTTGAGGAAGATTTAATTCTTGATTCTTTTGCAATGACTGCTGCTTCATTGCCTTCACAAAACATGGTGAAGTATGATACGTATGCATATGTTGCATCCCAAGAGTTGAAGTGATTGTGCATCAAGACCTATGTGAGAATGAGGGCCACATAGCCAAATTAAGAGAGAGTGAAACCAAAAGTGAATTGTGTGATTCCACCCACTATGACCTTGAGAGTACAAATAATGCAAATGTTAGGGATACACCACAGAGCACTAGAGAGTTTGAACGCCAATCTTGTGAGGATATTTTTGAAACTAACACTCTCATCTCTACCTCTAGTGTTTTATTTCCAAATGTGCAGGTTTGCAATAAAAATGAGGGAGATATGGTTGTTCATGATGTCACCATACTTGTTGAGAGAGATGAGAAGGTAGCCAATCAACCGAACCAATTGTATGTAGCCCAAAACATTAAACTTGATGAGGCAATTGGTGAGATTTCAGAAACATCATCCATGATACTAGCACTACCACAACTTCTAACATGTACTAAAAATGATTCAGATTTGAATATGCAAAATATTGTGGTGAGTGATTGTGATAAAGCACATGTTTTAACTAGACTTAATCATACTGTTTGTGCTGATTTGGTAGTGTCACATGATCATAACTTTGCTGAACATTTGCAATTTGAGAACCCTTGTTCAGTCATATATGATCTTTTTTATGCTTTTATATGGTTGATTTACATGATACTTTGCACTCATATATTCAGTACTATGCATGTAAATAAGTTTGGTGATATGGAAATGAATTCTCATGATATTATTGTTTCAGCAATAGAACATCATCCAAACCTTTGTGCTGATTTGATTGAAGAACATGTTGATAAATTTGATCATAAAATTTGGGATGATAATAATATTTGTACTTTGGTTGATCCTTGCAATATTTTATATGCCAATAAAAACCACCAATTTCAGTTGATTAGTGGTGGTGAATTCTTTGCCAAGCTATCTCCTACCAACTGCTTGTTTTACACCATGCTTGATACACCTATTGATGTCAACACAATGCTTGAGAATATTTTTGTGATAGCATCTTCAAGATCTTTAAACATAGTTCATAGCTGCAAGTTTACATTTATTCTCATTGGAGAACATGTTGTACAAAATTTTTATGTTCATGCCATTTGCATAATGAGTGACAAGCTTGCTGATTTGAAGTCGAACATGTTTTGTGTTGATTCTTGTGATCTATATTTTCCTAATGAGATGAATCAATTGTTTAGTGCTTGTAATTCATAACCCTCAATGTCTTTCGCTTGTTCATCTAATCCACCAAAAGAAAACACTCATGGGCAAAGAAGTGCAATCTGTAGACATGCTGAACATTTGTTCTCATCCATTGGCATTGACTTTAAAAGGCATACAACTAAATCTGTCCATAAATCGTGCAACAAAAATTTTGGGATTGTTATGAATGATCCATCACAATGTTTTGAACAATTCGATCTTGGAATGATAAAATTGGAGTTGTTAAATCAGTTGTGTTGTATGCATGAAATTTTCGTTCTCCCATCCTATAAATTATTTGCAGGTACACAAAAGTCAATCATGATTTTTCATCATGGTAAGATGAAAGTTGCTAATACAATGTTTCAAGCTTACAATCATTTATGGTATAACCAAAAGTCGAGGTCGACTTTTTTCCAAGGGAGGGAGAATGATGCGAACATCATGATGATTGTGACATATGGACCAACTCCATGTAGTTTTTCCTTTCTTGAGAATGGTGTTTTGCGCAACAAAGATAATGATAAAACAAATGACATATTCATATACCATGCATATACTTTTGCCCTTTTATGCAATCGTTTTTCAGGTTATGAAAAGCTTGGAGTAGCTTCTCCTCAAGAGGGGGAGAAAGATCAGTATTACATATGTACATTGGAAGCCATCATTGTCAACCGACAATCCAAGGTGAAAGCTAAATTAAAATTCCATCTTTCTTATTTTCCTATGGCAAAGCTACTATTTGGATTGTATGATTACAGATCGAAACACCTTGGAATATTGGAGTAAATAAATGCCACAACACCAACAAATCTTCATTTGAAGCATTTCAACCATGAAGGGGTTGTTGAGTGTCCTAGAAAGAAAAAGAAGATTCATATGCAAAGGAAGTACAATGCAGCAACATTCCTCGACGATGCTAACCTAGCTCCATTCTTTGGATCAATAGAGTTGAGGACGACTCCTTATCAAGAGGAGGAGGATGATGTGCACATGCCAAGCCACACTTACATAATAGAGTCGAGGATGACTCCTTTTCAAGAGGGGGAGGATGATGTGGACATCCCACGAGTAACACAAGACCAAGCATCAGATACACAAGCTCCTGCACTTCAAGGACCTATTACACGTAGCCATGCTAAGAAACTACAGCAAGAGGTGAACTCTCTCCTAGCTGAAATTAACTTTAACATATCTGAGAATGTTATACTACCTAAATGTTCTACATTGGTTGTACTTAGGTATATATGTGAGAGGGGTGGTGCAGGTATACACAGAGAGGAAGCAAAGAAGAAGAAACAAGTAGATCAGTTCAGACCAAGGATGATCTAGCAAAGTTCAGTTCGGACCAGTTTACACAGATCAGTTCGGACAATTAGTTCGGACAAGTTCGTACCTGCATAATGATTTGATCATAACTCTTAAATCCCGATAGCTCTGGAGTTCCATGAGTACTTCATGGAACCGTCTTGAAGTTAACTTTCCAATGCAAGAAACCGCATGTCCATTAGACTTACCAATAAAGAGTTATGACCGATTTAGTGGAGGCTACACAGAAGGTCAGCCACGCGAGTCCACCTCGAGAGTTGATTTCTGGAGAGTCTTTTCACATACTTAGCCTCTTCATTTTCCTCTCGAGTTCACACCCAACTAGGAGGGTTGTTCCTAGTATAAATACCCCCTATGTACTACTGAAAACTAAGTTTTGATAATCATGAATTGATAGCCTCATTTGGTTTGTCGCAGCCGAGCTGCTGAGTGCCTTGCACACCCTTGTTCTTCCTTGTTCTTCGAGGACTTGTGAAGAGATCTCTCTGAGGCCCCCTACTTCGTTCTATACAGCTTCCGTTCGGCTGCGTCGTATTGTGTGGATTAGTCCCGGCTTTTGGTTCTGCGGTCGTTCGGAGATCGAGTTGAAGTCCTTCGCGGTTTCGGTGCCTCTCTCCTCGTCGCTTGGTCATAACCAACCTTTGTCAGGTATAAAGCTAGTTATCCCTGCTGTTCTACAACAATTTATCCTTGTTCTTGAACCTACTGTTGTGAAGATCGGGCCATCCTTGTGCTGATCCAAATCGACACCTATCAGGGTGCATTAGGCTTGGAAGCTGGCTGCTGGGTATTGTGAAAGCTGAAATTGCCAGAAGGCTTATTCTGAGATGGCTTCATTACCCAGCGTCCTGATGAAGATGGCTGGGTGGAACCCTGCACATTCTTCTTCACCAGCTTGAATTTCTTGCCTTGCCCACTTCCCGAGGCTTGATTAAATTTCCTCTTCTTATCCTGTTGAGCCCTCTTCATGGCGTCCTCCTGAGAGATAGCCATGTTAACAAGCTCAGGATAGCTGTCAATCTTGATTAGGTTCAACCTCTCATAAAGTTCACCATCAAGACCCTCACGGAATCGATCCATCTTCTTCTTATCAGTATCCACATGATAGTCCCCGTACTGACAGAGACTGTTGAACTTTTGAGCATACTGATAGACGGAGTCAGATCCTTGTTTGAGGTGCATCAACTCCCTCATCTTTCTATCAATGAGCCCCCTAGGGATATAGTGCTCTTTGAAAGCCTTTTTAAATTCAGCCCAAGTGATCCGGTGGCCTTGTGGCTGCATCGATTTAAAATGCTCCCACCAAATCAGCGCTTCACCCCTAAGCTGCTGAGCGGCGAAGCCGGCCTTGTTCTCCTCTGAGCATGGAGGCACAAACAGAGAACTTGGCCTCTAGGGCCCTGATGAAGGAATCGGCCTCAAGTGGCTCTTCAGCTTTAGTGAACAAAGGAGGCCTCATTGCCCTGAATTTGTCATAAGACATCACTGCATTTGGCCCATCCTCATTATGGCCTTGAATGTGCACAGGCTGCTGTAACCTTTGAGCAATCTGCTGCTGAGTTTGGAGGATCTAGCGCAATACCTCAGTTTGAGCAGCAATAAATGCTTCTGAGGGTGTCAAAGGAGGAGGCGCAGGAAGAGCACCATCACCATTACCTCCAGCACCCCCAGAGTTACTGTGTGTGTTATCAGCCATCTGAAAAGTTGAACTTTCATGAGATACATATTCAAAGCTTGCTCCAAATAATAACAAGTAGAATATGCATACGAAAATTCAAATTTATGAAAAATTCAGAACTTAGACAGCACAACAGTCCGGAGTATTAAATTCATAACTCTCTGTACAAATGTCAAAAACTCCTAAATTTTGGTCACCATGTGTAGAATTACATAAGCTTCAACTTTGGTAATCAACTCCAGGACAGATTTAACTTTTACTGGGGTCGAAAAATTCATTTACCAAAGCTCTGTCTAGCAGTTTGGACAACAAACAGTAGCTTACTAAAAATTCGATATTTCTCAAACTACACATGCAAAAATGCTGAATTTTGGTGAGCATGACCATCACAAAATTATGAACCATTTTGGTATTCAGCACGAGACCCAAATGTGATCACAAATAGCTTTAACTTTATTCCTCACGTAGATGGCTGCATAAGGTTGTGCATCCATAGGATTACATCAAAGTTATGTTTTTGGCACCACTATTACATCAAGAATTTTCATGTAGCTTCTAGCCACACAAGGTACATACTCCTGGTCAGCCTAACATATACACTCGCATGTTAGACCCCAAACTGAGTTTAACATGCCAAAAAGGCAAAAACTGGCAATTCTGAATTAAAAATTCATAACTGAAAAACCAGTAGCCCAAAAATTCCAAATTTTTGTGAGCAACACAACAACATTATAACTCACATTTTTGGTATTCAAAGGTTGAATCAAATCAGATTGGAAAAGGGTCTAATAGATCTATTTTCAGAGTGCTATTGCCCAGAAATTTTCAGCAGGACAGAGCTTCCTTAAAAAGATCATATCTCAAAAACTGAGAACCCAATGACCATGCAATTTTTACAGTACAAACTAGGCTATATATGGAACATTTTTGTTATAGATCCTATGGTCAAAATCTTTTTGGAACAAGGTGTAAAAATTCGAGTTTTCAGACTAACTCAGGATTTTGACAGAATTTCAGCATGACCTATGCTTAGCAATTCAATCATAACTTCTGTTATATTCATCTTAAAATCATGAAAAAATTCATGGAAGAAGCTTAACTAGCTGATGAGCAATTTTCCTAAAGATCACTTAGCCAAAAAAATTTCTAGATCATCCTTAGAAAAATTAGGACAGCAACTAGACATACTTCGATTAACACCACAATTTGTCAAACTATCATGAATGGTCCTTAAGAATGAGAATTCAATTAGAGACCACACAAAAATGTGTATTAGGATCATTTTCAGTTTTGGTAGCATTTAACATGATGCAAAAGCGTCCTATAAGTCCTCACCAAGCTTTTAAGCTTAAAATCGAAGTTAGTGCCGGTGGCAAGGCATAATACGTCTCTCCCTATAATAGCTAGTCGAAAACTATTCGTTTCTTAATTACCATACCTAACAACCGTGGTTAGTGTACCTGCAGAAAATCACAGAACATTCAGAACCTTTCGTGCCAGCACTCACGAAAGCATCCACATACATTACCGTTCACTATAGAAACGGCATCCATGCATAAAGCCGCTGCATGGACAGCGTCCAACCTCAGATACTCTCCGTTTGAATGGAGTGCATCCTTGCCTCGCATCTTTGTGATACGGAACGTCCACATATAGCAAAACGTGACGAGACACAGACGCGACGTGGGTTCCCATTGGAATAGGTCACATTCATCCCTCACATGACTTTCATGTTGTGGTACCATCACGTATGGCAAAACGTGACGAGACGCAGATGCGACATGGGTTCCCATTGGAATAGGTCCCATCCATCCCTCACAGGACTTTCCTGTGGCACCACCACGTATGGCAAAACGTGATGAACTAGTATGGTTGTACAAGAAAGTAAGTTTTGACAGGAATAAAATATGCTGGAAGTCAGTTTAAATACACCATAGAGTACTAGCCACCTGAAAGAACCCAAAAATTCCCTCTAGAGCCTCTCGAACTAGTTTAAACCTTAACGTCCTACGCACTTAGCAAAATTCTTAGTCTTGGCAAATTTTATTCCAAAAACAAGTTATTGAGGTATTATTAATACTCTGGTGTATATCAACGCTCTGGTACCAGCTGTGACAGAACCACCCAAAATAATTCTGTATTATCGCCTAAGCCTGTCCACGTGGCCATTAAGCAATAATAAAGAACTATTCTGTCGCGTCTGCCGGGTCATGCCCGGTGAATCACTTACAACAGGATCGCTGATATGCGCAAAGCCCACATGAAGGCGGGACCAGAGTACAAGTTCAACACTACAAAAAAATCACGAAGTTACATTATTACAAACCAGGTTTTCATACATAAAAGTAAAGGTGATTCAGAGTTTAAACAGCGGAAATAAAACTAGCGGAAGATACACATGGGAGGCCATCCATAGAGTTTCACTCATCAACATCATTCTCCCACTCAAGTTCCCAACCATCTGGAATAGAACCAGGCCAGATGGGATTACCTGAAAACAACAACAAAAGCAAGGCTGAGTATACTAATACTCAGCAAGACTTACCCGACAAAAAGAAAGAACAACTAGACATGCAAGGCTTTTTGGCTGGTGGGTTTGTTTTGCCAAAAGCGACTAAGAGTTGATCCTTAATTTCAAATTTTATCTCATATTCTAGTATGTTAACCATTCTAGGTGAGCACTTGTAATAAACAAACATGTTGTGCAAACAATATTAAACAAGCAACAATATTAATCCAACTGTTCCATAAATATGTGGGGTAGCCAGTGGTTAAGCAGTCTCATGTAACGGCGAGAGACCGACGATCGATCAATTAAATCCTTGCAAGGCAAACCCAAACGCACGGAAGAAGGTAGACCCCAAGAAATTAAATAAAAGCTAATGCGGAGTCTACCCTGACCAGGCGGTTCCCGTCATTCCCCAGATTAGGAAAAGATGCTACAGTCCTAAGTACAAGGTTACTGGAACGCCCTCACACGGCACATCCAGGATCACACTTGCACTACCGGGATCAAACTGGGAGAAGCATCTCTAGAGTAGTAGCGATAAAATTCCCGCACTGGTTCATTAGGTACTAGGCTTACCGGTCCCATTCCCGACAAGTGCTTAGTACGTTCAAAAGCTTAACCAGCACATACTACTCGGTCAAGACCGATCCCATTGCTCTTACCACATGAGTGAGTCCATTTAAACATATCTTATGATTCCAACATAAGAACCCTATATCTCGCGAGCAATGAGACATCACTCAACTTCTACCGTGTTCTTAAAGCATGGCATCTATCGAGCCTATCATACTAAAAGATCATAGGAACCTAAGGATCATGCATCTAAGGTTTCAAATCAACTCCTGAAACTTAAATGCACAAAACATAACAAAAATACTGAAAAGTAAAAGATATGAGTTATCCCAAAAAGGTTATATGCACTCCGGTGCTAGCCTTCTTCTATTTCAGCACTAGCCTTGGGCTCTTCTGGACTTTGGTCCAGGTCTTGCTGCACACTAATCTGGTTCACCTCTCCACTAGCTACTCCCTCCTCCTCCTGAGTGAGCGTGTACGTCCCGTCCGGCAAATCTACACGTTCATATGCGTATGCATTAGGTGAGGGTGTGAGAGGTTAATTAAAGGTTAACTTGGATGGTGACTGTGTACATATTTAAGCAAATTAAGTTATTTAACTTCACAAAACAGCAAGGGGTGTGTCCTAATGATATTGAACAGATCCACACCACCATATTTCAAAGATAAAACAAAACATGACGGTTTGTTATTTTACTTGAAAACTATTAGCCTTTCATCAAAAATCCATATAAAATTAAATACACATCCATTGGTCCTAAATTTTGGTACACAGCAACATATACCTAAACTAAGCTCACATGCCAAAATTTAGCCTCAGATTACATATAAATTAATTTATATGAAAAGACAAATCTCAGCCTAGTTTAACTTAATTAAATCCTATAAAAAAATTTACTAATCTTTTTGATCTCCACTTTCTACTACAACTCATACATGTCAAATCTAAGCCTCTGACCAAAGCATAGATGCAGATTCAAATTATTTTTGAAATTTGTAATTTAAACTCCTACACAATATTAAATCCAAAACATAAACTAAAGCACATCAAAAAATCATATCCAACCTACCAGAGGTGCTATTCATCAAGACAAAGCCCTAGGGTGCACTTGTGCTTAAAGAAAAGTTTTATTAAAGGGTCTATAAAAAGCATCAAGATTAATCTAGCATAAAGCTTACATAAATCGTAATTAAAAATCTGCACAACAAACTCATGCACACTTTGGTCACAGATCTAAACATGCCATAAAGAGCAACATATCCAAAATTCAACTCCATAGCATGAGTATATTTTAAACTACACTAAAAACACCTCAAACTGAGTTTGAATTTTTAGTTCCAAAACTGCACAGAAAAACCCTATACAACCTTTCTAGAAAAGGTAGAGCTCTTCACCAGGAAACCAACAAAATTGGACTTGCATTTTTCTGATTTGTCTACGATTTTTAATGGATTTTCGAAGTTTCAGTTCAAACCTAATGTAGCTTTTACACAAGGACCCTCGAACTATTTTCGAGAAATTACGCAGAGGTCCCTGGTTCACGGAAACAACCCTAGAAAGATTGGAATCAAGGCAATATAGTCCCCGGCGGCCATGGGGCCTCGCCGGCGGTGGATTCCGGCCGGGGACAGGCGGGTGAGCGACCCTAGGCGTCGTAAGCACCTTGCTAGGGTTGCTGGAGGCGGAGTTAGGGCCGGAGGAAGCCTCGCCGGGCGCCGACGGCGGAGCTGTGGCTGGGCCCCCACCGGACTTCGCTGCCCCGGCTGTGGCGGCCGTAAGGAGGGGCGGCGGCAGTGGATCGGCACCGGGGAAGGCTTCAGGGAGGAGGGAGGAGCTACGGTTGGTGAGAGAAACGACGGAAGAGGTAGCTCGGCGGTGCACTACCTTGGCGGGCGGCGGCGGACATGGAAGTACCGGTGGAGCTCGGGACGATGCAGGGCGGCGAGCGTGGCGAGGCGTTTTTGTGGCACGTGTAAGCGAATCAACGTGGACGAAGCCGCGCACTGCCCTTAGGGCACCGTGCGGCTAGCTGGCCCGCTGCATGCGTGCGTGCGTTCTGCGACACGGCGCGCTGCGGCACGTGGCCGGTTGGGCCCGCTGCCAGGCCGCGAGGTTGCGCCTGGGCGCGGCGCATGGTGCGGAGGGTCCACAGCGCGAGCGGTCCAGTGCGGAGACGTCGAGGCGTCCGTACGCCGGCGCAAGGCGGGGTCGACGCGTGGCACACGGGCGTGCACGCGTGCGACGCGAACATGGCGACACCGGTGCTCTGCGCCTGATTTGATTTCATTTACCCGGTTTCGAAAACGCTAAACTCCAAAAGGTGCCAACTATGTTGAAATTCTCCAAAAATAGAAGTTGTAGAAGAACTATAGCACTACAGCTTTCACAAAGGGCGACCTATGTTTTGATGAAAGGATTGACCAAAAAAACGTGATGAAGTTGCAGAATTCCTCAGCCCCGATACACTGTTCACAGGATCTTCAACTCAGTTTTTTGGCAAATTTACACTCAAAATTTGAATGTCCGCCAATTATGAAGATTGTGTTCCCGGAGATAACAAAGAACTTTTATATTGGCCGATTTTGAACTTCTATAGTGAAATTTGGAGAACGCGCAAGAAAACCATTTCAGCCTTCTAGAGCTCTTAGGGGTTTGACCAAGATTTGGAAATTTGACTAGGGTTTCTTTTGCAAAGAAGATCAAAACTAAACTAAGCATGCTTTGGACTAATTATACTTGATTATCACAATTAATTAAGGTATTTAGGCTTAACCAAACACCTGGGGTGTTACAGACACGCTGAATCCTACCGGCCCGAACTAACGTGGTGGACTACAAAGCCCGTCCGGAGCTGTCACCTCCTTAGGGTACCACAACTATTCCGTTGAACGGGACACCAATCTAAGACTAAGGCAAGCTCTGAGCACCGTGCTCACAACGAACCAAAGAACCTTCCCTAAGGCCTTTAGAGAGAGGTCTCTCTCTCCGATGAAACAGCAGAGATCAAGCGAAGAACGACCACAACACTATAGGGTTCAAGAGAGCTATGCTAACTGAGGCAAAACTCACTTTAGTATAAACCTAGAATATAGCTTCTATTAGCTAAGTAAAAGCTGAATGTAATTCACTCGAAATGTAAGATAGAAAGATAACTTGAAGTGCACTGAAGTCTTATGAAGGAAAGATACAAGAGTAGTACCCGAACTCTGAAGAAGACTTCTCCGGAACCCTGAGACTAGCTCGACTCGACTCTAACTCTCAAACTACACTACTTCCTACTCTAAGATACAAAAGTGGACAATAGTGATGCTCCTGCGGAGTGTCTCCTGTTCCAGCGAGTGGAGGGTCCTTTTCATAGCAGTGGGAGGTCGGTGGAGTGCTGAGGCGGCGGGAGCCAGGCACGGCCGCACCTAGAGGTGCGGCCTCACCTATGATGTGCCGCCTTTCGTCGTGGACGGTCCTGATGCTCGCTCCTTGGTCGGTTGTGAGTCAGTATCTTGGGTCGGTTCCGCCAGATTCGACGCTTCGTAGGTGCGGCCGTATCTCTTGATCCGGCCGTGTCTACTCCAAGCCGCGTGATGCACCACCAATGATAGGGGATGCTCAGGATTGCTTTGAAGTGGCGGTTGGTTGCATGTAGAGGTGGGCCCATGGATCCAAGTGCCTCTTTTCTACTCCTTTGGATCAAACCGACATACCCCCGGCACATCCCATCCATCCAAGGTGTGTTCGTGGAAATGATGGTCGCCTGGACTCGAGATGTGGCGGGGTGCAGGGCCGGCCGCACCTGATGGTTCGGCCGTGCCTGCTCGGTGTGGCCCGGTGACTCCTGTTTTATCCTAAATGTGTACCTGCATATAAAATTTACAACACAACTCGTGGAACTTTATTAGTACTAAAAATATGCATGAAACTTGTCATATACCCTCCTCATTTCCGGGATTTTGACGGTCGGAAACTTGTTGTAAGGACCGTCAACAACACTTGAAGTTCCAGGAAGGTGTGAAACCGCAGGCATTCATGCTTTTCTGGAAGACGGCAGCCAAGGCATGGAGACAATTCAGATTTCAGCTTAGGCAAGATTTTATCAGAAAAGGACTTGAGCCATTTACAAGGCACCCGTTTATCGTCCCGGAACAGTGGAAGGAGTTCATGAAACAGGAGGAAACCGAGCAAGCCTCAACTGTTAGTGTTAAGTTCAAAGAACTCCGTAGTCGGAACACAAGCGAGCACATCATGGGTCCAGCTGGTTATACTGTGAAACTAGAACAATGGGAGGAAGAGGACAGACAGTTAGCTGCAGCTGGTATCCCCAACCCATATGATGCCTACCCTGATGATCGTTCCAAGAATTGGCTACGAGGAAGGAGTAAGCTAGTGATTAAAGACCGTGTTGCCGTGACAGTGTTCAACAACAAAGAGGTAGAAAAATTGGCTGCAGACATCAAGGAGAAGATTGCATGTGCAGAATCTTCAGGAATGGCAGGGCAGAGGGAGTATGATGTGCTAAGTCAGTGCTCGGGCCGCCCTGAACAACCAGGTCGCGTGCGTGGTGTCTCCAGCTACCAGGGCTGGAAGTATGCATGGCCTCAGCACGGTTCCATGTACAGGAAGAGGAAGAGGACGAAGACCGACGCATCAGTTGATACGAAAAAGATAAAGGAACAAATCAAGCAAGAACTGGTGGCTGACATGCAGATGCAGAACATGCAGATGCAGAACAATTTACTAAAGAGGTGGTGTTGTCACCAGATGGTGTTGTCACCAGTGTCCAATCGTGCAAGCCGTTCACCCACCACACTGAAGAGCAGCTGTGCATCCGTAGACAATGTAGGTTTGAACGATGGCACTGCAGAGTTGGCGACGGAGGTGCGCTGTGACGATCGTACACAGGAAGACCTTATAGCCATGTTGACTGAACCCACACACTGTGGCCTATGGATCACGTGGAGGGGTCTTGAATGTGAGGCTGCAATTGTCTTGTTCTGTGTTGTGGTTGAAGTGCTCACTGTATATAATATCTTTGCGGATGAACTGGTGGAATACCCTCCTAATGACGAGGTGATGAAACTCGGACAAGCTCAAGGACAGAGGTTACAGTGGAGAAGGTGTCGGATTCACATCAAGGGAGCACCAACATGTAAGTCTCGTTCACAGGCTACGGTAGAGATTCCTTGTAGTTCATAGAGTACGGGACAGATTCCTTCCTCACATGGTTCCCCACATCCTCCTCCTCCTCCTCCTCAATCCCCACATCCGCAAGACGTTCCATTCGGACCTCCTCCTCCTCATCCTGAAAAACTTGTATCCCCACCTCCTCATCATCCTGAAAACACAAAAAAACTTGCATCCCCACATCCGCAAGATACACCAAATATTCCATCCCCACCTACTACTACTCGTCCTAAAAAACAGAAAAACTTGCATCCCCACATCCACAAGAGACACCAAATATTCCATCCCCACCACCACCTCCTCCTCCTCCTCCTTCTCCTCCTCATGAAACAACAAAACCTACACCCCAAACGAAAGTTCTCAAAACAATCAGGCCAAAGCAGGAGTCCAGATTGATATGTTGGCTGATGCTAATAAATCTGCCGATGACACTTCGAAGAAAGTTGCAGGTACATCTGGGCCTAATACCTCTATAATAGCTCCTAGTGAGACACCACTGTTACCAGGCAACTAGAGTGATGTGTTGGCTGGTGCTGATAAATCTGTTGACGACATTTCGAAGAAAGCTGTAGGTACATCTGGGCCCAATACCTTTGTAATAGCTCCTGGTGAGACACCACTAATTATACTTGATTATCACAATTAATTAGGGTATTTAGGCTTAACCAAACACCTGGGGTGTTACAGACGTGCTGAATCCTACCGGCCCGAGCTAACGTGGTGGACTATAAAGCCCGTCCGGAGCTGTCACCTCCTTAGGGTACCACAACTATTCCGTTGAACGGGACACCAATCTAAGACTAAGGCAAGCTCTGAGCACCGCGCTCACAATGAACCAAAGAACCTTCCCTAAGGCCTTTAGAGAGAGGTCTCTCTCTCTGATGAAACACCAGAGATCAAGTGAAGAACGACCACAACACTATAGGGTTCAAGAGAGCTACGCTAACTGAGGCAAAACTCACTTTAGTCTAAACCTAGAATAAAGCTTCTATTAGCTAAGTAAAAGTTGAATGTAATTGACTCGAAATGTAAGATAGAAAGATAACTTGAAATGCACTTAAGTCTTATAACGGAAAGATACAAGAGTAGTACCCGAACTCTGAAGAAGACTTCTCTAGAACCCCGAGACTAGCTCGACTCGACTCTAACTCCCAAACTACACTACTTCCTACTCTAAGATACAAAAGTGGACAATAGTGATGCTCCTGCGGTGTGTCTCCTGTTCCAGCGAGTGGAGGGTCCTTTTTATAGCAGTGGGAGGTCGGTGGAGTGCTGAGGCGGCGGGAGCCAGGCACGGCCGCACCTATGATGTGCCGCCTTTCGTCGTGGACGGTCTTGATGCTCGCTCCTTGGTTGGTTGTGAGTCGGTATCTTGGGTCGGTTCCGCCGGATTCGACGCTTCGTAGGTGCGGCCGTATCTCTTGATCCGGTCGTGTCTACTCCAAGCCGCGTGATGCACCGCCAATGATAGGGGATGCTCAGGATTGCTTCGAAGTGGCGGTTGATTACATGTAGAGGTGGGCCCATGGATCCAAGTGCCTCTTTTCTACTCCTTTGGATCAAACCGACATACCCCCGGCACATCCCGTCCATCCAAGGTGTGTTCGTGGAAATGATGGTCGCCTGGACTCGAGACGTGGCGGGGTGCAGGGCCGGCCACACCTGATGGTTTGGCCGTGCCTACTCGGTGCGGCCCGGTGACTCCTGTTTTATCCTAAATGTGTACCTGCATATAAAAATTACAACACAACTCGTGGAACTTTATTAATACTAAAAATATGCATGAAACTTGTCATATACCCTCCTCATTTCCGGGATTTTGTTGACGGATAAAACTCGTATCCACCTACGATCCGCAAGCGTACGGACCTACACCTTTTTCACCACGAGGATTCCCTAGGTTCTTATCAATCCGCGGAGCAAGGGGATTACAAGCGTTTGATCTAACACTACTAACTAACTTAACCGAACCCTAATCTACGGTTAAACTAGAGAACAACTACGCTACACTAGAGAGAACGATTAAACTCACAAGATATGTAAAAGACACTTGCCCAAGGGTCTACGATACTTGAACATGCAACCGCTTAAGATATGAAAACCGATCTAATCTATCGGGGGTTGTGACCACGGTTTCGCCTTTTCCCTCCCCCCCGTACTGTCACTACGCGGAGGTATTCGTGACTATACCTATGATGGACACAGCGTATTGAAGGGTTCTAAGGGAGAAGTGAGATCTATACTCCCAACATGGCATGGTAGCTAACCTTAAACAAGAAAGCATCTTCAACACTAGATGATAGATTGAAAACCAAACAAAGTAGCGATTACATCTCAAGATCGTTTACAACCCATGGACAAATGAGAAGATTACCCCATCAAGGTGCTAGGCATAGCACCGTTGATCATGGTGACGCTTCCGACGGTGTCTTCCTTCTCCTCCGGGGGTGTCTTGGCAGGGCCTCGACGTCCTCCACCACTTGTGGTTGCTTCCTTCGAGTAGAGCGATCCTTCTCGCGAATGATCTCCCTCCTCTTCTCCCTCTCTAGTTTGTGGACGGCCTCTCGGGCGAATGGCTCTCTCCCTGCGAATGGCGGCGCCTCCACGTATTTAGGGTTGTGTCATCTTCAGGCTCAAGAAATGGGGGGCCGAACCAACCCTGGAATGGGCCAGGCCGGCCGGCCTGGGCCGACCGGCCTAGGTCCATCCGGGCCCGGTTCGGTCACCCCTTCGCACACGTGGGTCCTCTTGACATTTTGCACTTTTCCCCCTCCAGTTGCACCATTTTGACGATGTCATCCTCGCGTCCAAGATGGAGGGTCTTCTCGCATGAAGCTCGGTCTTTTACGCTTCAATCCTTGGGGATGTTCCTTTGTAACACTTCGGTCCTTGCCACCTTTGGGAGTGATTTCATCCTACTCTCAAACACGAACGGGACTCCTTAATTGCTCCTTTGAACTTGTTGTGACTCCGTCCTTTATGTCCATGTTTTCCTGCAAAAACATAACACTTCCAAATGCACATACGAAGATGAACTTGTTATATCATTAGTGCACCTAGTGGCGGCTTAGTTTCATAATCAAGTCCAAACCAAAGTGTAATGATCATGTTTGGTGTACCAAAATACACCGTCAACATCTCCCCATGCTTAGATCTTGCTCGTCCTCGAGCAAGTACTCGTAAAAGAACTTTTTGTCCAAGGTGTTGAAAACGTGCTCCGCTAATTCTTCCTTCACAAGTTAGTCGATCTTTTATCTTTAATATAATAAACATAAAGCAACGATCATCATACATAAACATGGGCGTTTAGAATTTTTACCAAATCGAGATTTACCCCACAACTCATACCTTTCACTCAAGGTCTTCAATTCTAGCCATGCTTATTTCTTTGCTTCCATTGGAGGGTTTTCATGATTTTTCGAAAAATAAAATTCCTACAACAAGTATTAGACAAAAACCTTTCTCCAAGTTCTCACATGTCGCTCATATGAAGTGGCTATCCCAAATAATTCATAAACTCTCACCTCCCATAAGTCTCTCATATATTATGTAAAGTGGAGCTATGGGTATGGCTAGTGCAATCAACACAAGTATTGTCAAGCTAAGAAATTCCCCTAGTGGTTGTTTACCTTTCAAAGCCAATGATCATGAGAATTAAACCATAATGTAAGGATGTCAAGGATAAGAAGATATAGAATGGTGGACATGTGCAAGGGTGAAAGAAAATAAGACTACGAGGCACCGATGACATCCTCGTTGTTCGATTGCACATGGTTGGAAAAAGAATGGAAGTTTCGTCTCTTAACAAAAACGCGGCATCCTTCCTTACACTTTATTTAACCTTCACTTGATTCATCCCTCTTCATATCTTTCTTGCCTTTACTCTTTCTTTCTTTCTTTCTTTCTTTCTTTCTTTTTCTTTTCTTTTCTTCTCTTTTCTTTCTCTTTTCTTTTTTTTCTTTTCCATACACACATATTTTTTTCTTTAATTCTCTCTCTCTTTTGACATCTTTACCTCTCTTTCAAAGCTCTTTACTCATCTCTTCTTGCATAAATACAATATGAATTTAAAATAAAAACCATGCTAGAGACGAGACGAAACTTCGAACATAGGTTGTGTTCAAGGAATACGATGCACAAAAGAGATATTATGGTTTGGGTATGGAATTCGGCGATGTACGGGACTTTCGATGTGAGAGCCTCGTTACCGAATACATGACGAGGCTAGCAATAAAAGATAAACACAAGGACATGATCATTGCTCGAAATTAAAACTTCCAAGAGAGAAGGATCATAGCCCAACTCACTATGCAAACCGTACTTATAGTGGAGAGAATATTGAATTGGCTTTGTATAGGATTTTTCTAAGTCTCTCAACTTGGAAAAAGAGAATTCGCTAACCTTTATTACAAGGGTTTTTCATATAATTTTCAGAATTAAATTCCTCCAACATTAGCATCAAACTTAGCACAACCGAAATGAAGTTCTAGATGAAAGCATGATGCGGGTACTTTTAAAGGTAAAAACTCAACTAAGCACCACGGTAAACGTTTCAAACCAATCGCTTATGCTTATATATCAAAAATTAAAGACAAACATACAAGTAAAGAGAGAAAAGCATTGCAAGAAACAAAAATTTTAAAAGACACTTTTTATTTGATTTTCTTGACTCAAACACTAAATTTAAGACACTTTAAACTTTGAAAAATTAAAAAGCACACCTAAAACTTTAAGACTCTCAAACTCTCGCAAAATCTAAACCAAACCGAACTAAACTTACTAAAGCAAAAGGATCTAGCTAGCTAGCTCTCCCCGATGCTAAAACCATACGACAGCTCTTACAAAAAACCTAAGGGGGGAAAACCCTAGTTCCTAGTGGAACTTTCCACAGCTCTTGCACCACTTGTTCTTCATGTTGCCCACCATACCAAACAACTTCCGCATGTTCCGATTGAGGAACTTGTAGTCGTCCTCGACCACTCGCTCCAAGTCCTCCATACGTTGCCTCATCGCCTCCATAGCCTGGAAACACTCCTCGACCGATGCGTAGAGATCCGAGATGGAGTGACGGCAAGCCGCACAACATAACGGATGCATCCCGAAAGGGTCGACATCGCCAGGGTCGTCGCCGTCGCCGCCGTCGTCAGGATCTCCGCCACCGTTAGGACCTTCGGGAGTCTTCTCTTTGGGCACCTCTTCCCAATAGAAGAGGTCGTTGTCGTCCCTCCCAGCGGCTGCCCACAAGCTCAGGCAGCGGTCGTCGGAGTAGTCACTCCCCCCGTAATCTTTTGGCTCGGGTTACACCTCCTTGTAGTCTTTCCTCTTCATGCCTTGGATTCGCTCCGATCTGTGGACGGGAGTAGAGAACCTCTCCTCCTTGACGTGGTGGCGAGATGCGATTGGCCTGGTCAGGACACGCCCTCCGCAACGGATGCGAGCGGTCCTCTTGATCTCCATTGATGGCTTGAGATCGCATCACTTCGCCTCCTTCGACTTCAAAGGCTTCTCGGCGCCTAGCTTGATCTCCACGCTCCTTGGGGACGTCATGGCTGCTGCTTGGGTGCAAAAGGATGTGAATTGGGATGGATTCCCGAGCTCCCATCTTGTCCCTTTAAATAGTCCGGGAAGGAATGCCTTAGAACCCATCTTTTCCTTTTCTTGACTTCCCTAAAATTCTCTGACCAAACAAGGAAGTCGAAGATGCGCGTCCTAGAGAAAACCGGGGGCGAACCGCCACCCAGGCCCCCTGGGCCGATCGGACCGGGCCGGCCGGCCTGCCCTATTTCGCGGGCCGGTTCGGTCCGGTTTTTAGCGTGCCCCACTATTTTTTAATTGCTAGCCCACGTGAAAAAGTTGGCCTGGTAAAACTTCCCGAGAAACTCTAGAAAAATAAAAGAAGAGCTATTTACAAAATGCTCACCTTGTTTTATGTCCTAGGCTTGACGTTCGGGCTCATCCTCCATAACGAAAATATCAAAACGGTGAAGGGGCACAACGTCGGGTTCGTAATAAACCTTAAGCCGTTGACCATTCACCATGAATTGATCACCTTTCATATCCATGATGGTAACCGCTCCATTGGAGAGCACCGAATGAACAATGTAAGGTCCATCCCACTTGCTTTGCAATTTCCCCTTTCCGAAAGTTTTGAATCTCGAATTATAGAGGAGGACCTTATCTCCTTCTTTAAACTCCTTCTTCTTCAATTTCTTTTGTCATACCACATTTTGATTCTCTCTTTGTATATGCTTGCATTTTCATAAGCTTTCAACCTCATCTCCTCTAGCTCGCTTATTTGGATTCTCCGTTTTACCACCGCGGCATCTAGATCGAGGTCCATCTCTTTAATTGCCCAATAGGCTTTGTGCTCTAGATCAATCGGAAGGTGACAAGCTTTGCCATAAACAAATTGATAAGGGGTCATACCTATCGGTGTCTTGAACGCCGTTCGATATGCCCACAAAGCTCCATCCAACTTTTTTGACCAATCCTTGTCTCCCTTCTCTATACTTTTGTTAAGGATGCTCTTTAGTTGCCTATTCGATATTTCCGCTTCTCCGTTGGTTTGTGGATGATAAGCCGTAGAGACTCTATGTTCAATCCCTGACTTGGACAAGCACTTCTTAAAGTTCTTCCCAGTGAAGTGAGTTCCTCCATCGCTTATCAAAATTCTCGGAGTACCGAAGCGAGGGAAAATCACACTCTTAATCATCGCAATGGATTCTTCTGTGGAAGCTTTACGACATGGCATGGCCTCTACCCACTTGGATACATAATCAACCATAACTAGGATGTGCTCAAATCCGTGTGAGTTTTTGAAAGGCCCCATGAAGTCAATTCCCCAAACATCGAATAAATCGATTTGTAGATTATATTTCAAGGGCATAGCATTCCTTTGAGAAATGTTTCCGATTTAGTATCTTCATGCATCTCCAGCCAAAAGAATCCGCTGGACCACACTTTTGCTTGGGTCCAAAAGTGGCTATAGTGTCCACCGTACTCCTCCGAGTGGCACTTTCTCAAAATCTCTTGCCTCTCTTCTCTTGGTACACATCTTCTCATAACTCCGTCATTCCCATGTTTGAAGAGATAAGGTGAATCCCAAAAATATTTCCGGCTTTCGGAGACTATCCTCCTTTGAGTGTTTTTATCTAAGTGATCAAGAGGCATCCTCCGAATCGCTCGAATGATATCGATCATCCAAGTATCTTTGTCGAGTATTCGGTAGAGGTGGTCATCTCTCATCTTATCCTCTATGGGCTCTTTATCATCTTGTCCACGGTTCATCCTAGATAAGTGATCGGCCACAACATTCTCCACCCCCTTTTTATCACGAATTTCAACATCGAACTCTTGGAGAAGAAGGATCCAACGAATCAATCTCGGTTTAGCATCCTTCTTAGCCAAAAGATACTTGATGGCCGTGTGGTCGGTGTAAACAATGACTTTCGAGTTCACGATGTAAGATCTGAATTTTTTGAAAGCAAACACCACTGCTAGGAACTCCTTTTCCGTAGTGGCATAATTTAGTTGTGCCTCACTAAGAGTTTTACTAGCGTAGTGTACGGCGTGAACTCGACCTTCCTTTCTTTGACCAAAAACCGCCCCTACGGTGTAGTCACTTACATCGCACATGATCTCGAAGGTTGGCTCCAATCTGGAGGTTGAATGATAGGAGCACTTACTAAAGCATTTTCAAGGTCCGGAATGCCGCTAAGCACTTCTCATCAAAGTCAAAAGCCACATCCTTTTGAAGAAGTTGTGTTAAAGGCTTAGTGATCTTTGAGAAGTCCTTAATAAATCTTCTATATAATCCGGCATGGCCTAGAAAGCTCCTCAAAGATTTAACATCCACTGGAGGTGGGAGTTGCTAAACCGTCTCCACTTTTGCTTTGTCCACTTCAATTCCTCTCTCGGATATAACATGTCCGAGTACTATGCCTTGCTTTACCATGAAGTGGCATTTTTCCCAATTTAGCACTAGGTCTACCTCCGCACACCACGTGAGAACCTTATCTAAGTTTGCCAAGCAATCCATGAATGTTTTCCCATAAACGGAAAAATCATCCATGAACACCTCGACAATTTCCTCGATGAATTCCGAGAACACTGCCATCATGCAACGTTGAAAAGAGGTCGGAGCATTGCATAAACCGAAGGGCATCCTTCTATATGCAAACATTCCATAAGGGCAAGTAAACGTCATGTTGTGTTGATCATCCGGGTGGAATGAGAATTTGCATGAACCCCGAGTACCCATCGAGAAAGCAAAAATAAGCGTGGTTTGCTAATCTCTCGAGCATCTCGTCAATGAACGGTAGGGGGAAGTAATATTTCTTCGTTGCTTTGTTTAGCTTTTGATAATCGATACACATCCACCATCCGGTCACGGTTCTTTGCGGTATTAACTCATTCTTCTCATTCTTCACAACGATTAAACCTCCTTTCTTTGGCACACAATGTACCGGGCTCACCCACTCGCTATGCGGTACCGGGTAGATGATTCCGGCATCAAGTAGCTTGATGACCTCCTTCTTTACTACCTCTCGCATGGCATGGGTTGGCCACCTTTGATGGTCCACTACGGGCTTACATTGGTCTTCCATAGGTATACGATGAGTGCTAAAGGCTGGGCTAAGTCCTTTGAGATCATTGATTGAATATCCAATCACCTTCTTATGCTTTTTCAATAAATTCAGCAACTTCTCATTTTCTTCGGGACTCAACTCGTCGCTCACAATGACTGGATAGGTGTTGTCTGGGCCCAAAAATTTGTACTTTAATCCTTTGGGCAAAGGTTTGAGATCCACCTCGGGCACTTGTGGCTCTTCGGGTTTAATGTCTCCAATGTCTTCGAATTTTTCTTCCTCCACGCTTCCATCTTGTGGTTCTAATCCCTTCGTTGCTTTCTCTAGTTCCTCGTCTTGTTGATCATTGGATTGATTCTCCATCGCTCTTTGCAGCAGGTCTCTAAGGGTTTCAACAAAACAAAGACTACCTACCTCCTCTACTTCTTCATCTTCGGGAGGGAAAGGTGAAGGATGACTAGAAACGCGAAGAAAATTGTATGTGTACTTTTTTTCCATTAAGATTTATTGTTGCTTTGCCTTCTCCGGCATCTAACACGGCATCAACCAACTTAAGAAAAGGCTTACCTAGGATTATGTGATCATGATTATTATAGTAAGCATCTATGACAAAGAAATCAGTTAGTATGCACTTTCCAGAGATGATTACATTAATGTTGCAAGCAATACCTAGAGGTCTAATAGTTCTACCATCTCCCATAATTAACTTTGTTGAAGTTGGAGCTAAGTCTAGGTTGTGGTCTTGAACTTTATCGTAAATTTTGGAGGAAAGGACACTTACTTGGGCTCTGATGTCGCATAAAGCTTTGCATTGAACTCCGTTGATCGCGCAACTCAAGTGTGGTGTCGCCTTCTCCTCTTGGTCGGATCCTATTGCATAAACTTCGGCGAGGCGAGCATATGGCGATGCTTCGGGCTTGATCCCCATGATTCTTTTCAGCTCGGCTATGTGATCCGGATCCACTTCGTCATCACTAAAGAGCTTTCGAAAGATCTCACCAGTGGTTTCAAGATCGCACGAGTTCTCCGCTTGCTTTTCCGGTGGGAAATCTGCTTCCAATGCTCTCGCCATCCCCTTTTCGTTAGGGAATGGTCTTCTCTTGTCGAATACTTCTCTGTAATCAATTGGAACCTAATCAATATGCTCGAACTCCCTTAATGGCCTTGCGCTTGACATACTCCTCTTGTTTGTTTCCTTTGACTTGGCGAAGTCAACGCTTGGGGTAGTTCTTGTCTCGGTGTGTACTTCTTCAAGGTTTTCTGGGATTGGCTCCTCTTTCTTGTCTTCTGGGGTTGCCTTCTTGGAAATTTCAGCACATGTCTTCATCCTTGAATCATGTTCCGGCTCTCCCGAAAGTCTTGTTTCCCAATCTCTTCGCATGACCGCCGCTTTGCTAATCTTTTGTAAAAGTTAAGCGGCTTCCGTGAGTGTTTTCTCCATGAGATCCCCACCTGCACACATTTGAACATGTTCCATGCAACTAGGGGTTAGGGAAAAGAAAATTGTATGCAAGAGTACGTCACCGGAGAAGCCGAGTCTTGGTCCTTGTTCAATCAACTCATTAAATCTATTCCAAGCTTGGTCTATCCATTCCTCTTCTCCTTGCGTGAAGGTGATCACTTGCCTCCTTAGATGTTGAACTTTGCTAATTGAAAAAAACTTCTCGCAAAATTTCTTCGTCAACTTGTTCCAATTGCCTTCAACTTCAAAGGATGCAAACGAGCACCACTTCTTTGCTTCGCCGGCAAGTGAGTAAGGAAAGAGGTTCCACTTGAACCATTCATCAGGAACTCCGTCTTGACGCACTGTGTTGCATAGCGTCGTGAATTACCTTATGTGTCTATATGGATTCTCCATTTCCATCCCTTCGAATGGGGTTGCCGCCACCATCTCGATGATCCTAGCCTTGATTTCATACTTGGTCGCTTCGAGCTTCGAATCCGACTCTTGTACCTTTATGTCTTCACATCGAGGACTAGCGTAATCCCTTAGCGATTTCTCCGGTTCTTCCACGGGGTGGTTGGCAAACACCATCTAGACAACAAGATAGAAAAACAAAAACAAAACAAAGTGGTTTTCTAGGTAATAGGGGTTAGATGTTAGTGATAAATGATAAGCAAAAAAAACTAAAACAAAATTAGATGCAAAACCAAACGATATAAACTGGCTTGCTCCCCGACAACGGCGCCAGAAAAAGGGGCTTGTTGACGGATAAAACTCGTATCCACCTACGATCCGCAAGCGTACGGACCTACACCTTTTTCACCACGAGGATTCCCTAGGTTCTTATCAATCCGCGGAGCAAGGGGATTACAAGCGTTTGATCTAACACTACTAACTAACTTAACCAAACCCTACTATACGGTTAAACTAGAGAACAACTACGCAACACTAGAGAGAACGATTAAACTCACAAGATATGTAAAAGACACTTGCCCAAGGGTCTACGATACTTGAACATGCTACCGCTTAAGATATGAAAACCGATCTAATCTATCGGGGGTTGTGACCACAGTTTCGCCCTTTCCCTCCCCTCGTACTGTCACTACGCGGAGGTATTCGTGACTAGACCTATGATGGACACGGCGTATTGAAGGGTTCTAAGGGAGAAGTGAGATCTATACTCCTAACATGGTATGGTAGCTAACCTTAAACAAGAAAGCATCTTCAACACTAGATGATAGATTGAAAACCAAACAAAGTAGTGATTACATCTCAAGATCATTTACAACCCATGGACAAATGAGAAGATTACCCTGTGACGCCCCAGGTTTTTAATTAGCATCATTAATGCTAATGACCGAGTCAAGCATGTTGACTCTAGTCAAATCATGGTCAACCTGGGTCATCACCTCGAAAACCTATCCAGCAACCCCTAATGACCTTGTTAACCAAGTCAACACTCACTTGTGGTCAAATCTCGGTCAAAGGCATGGTCCAATCCAGGTCAAACCCCTATGTCTTTGAACCTCCTCCAGAACTTTTGCCGCGTTCTCCAAATTTCACCTAAACACTTCAAAATATCCCAATATAAAAGTTGTTCAGTTTTTCGAGGGACACAACTTTGCTTTTGGGTGGCATTTCAAATTTTGAGTGTAAAAGGGTGAAAAACTTGGTCAACTACAGTAAACACTGTTCATCAGTGCCATGAGAAACCAGCAAATTTGCCTGCAAATTATGCTCAAACCATTGAGAAAAACATAGGACGGCCTTTGTAAAAGTTGTAGAGGGGTTGTCGATCTACAACATTGTTATTTACGCTGCAGTACACTTCAGTTCAAAATGTTGGAGTTACTCGCAGTCAAACAGGGATAGACGAAATTGAATCGGGCGACGTCGCGTCGCGCTCCCGCGCTGGGCGCGCCCCCCGCGCGCGCACGCCGCTGCGTGGCATCCAGGACGCCTTGGCGTCCGGGTCCCCCACGCCGGGCCGCACCTCCCGAGGTCGCGCCTCCCGAAGCCGCACGCCACCCGAGCCAGCTTACCTTGGGGCTCGCGTCCCCGGCGCGTGGAACGCCCCAGTGCACCCGCCGCCGGACCCTGCCCGTGCCGTCCGCCGGCCGCCGTCCTGCGCGCCCGCGCTCGTCCGGGTCCCCCTCACACCGCTGATCACTTCAAGACCCGTGAACACCGCCTATAAAAGGCCCACGGTCGTTCCCTCGCGCGTACCGTGCACCCCGCCGTCTCCCTGTGCTCCGCCGCCGGCGCCATTGCCGCCGCCGAGCCTCACCGCCTCACCGCTTGCAACCACGGCCGCTCAACCATCCTAGAGCCTCACCTGGACCCCACTGGAGCTCGTGCCATCGCTTCTTGCCCCGCATTCCGCCGATCCTCACCGGAATTTGGGCCGAGGCGGACGCGCCGCCCCGGTCTCGCCGCCGGAGCTCACCGGAGCACTCCCGACCTCGACCCCGGCCGCCAATCGGTCCTAGGTGCGTTGAATCGCGA
Organism: Cenchrus fungigraminus; assembly: GCA_036936925.1. Lineage (NCBI taxonomy): Eukaryota > Viridiplantae > Streptophyta > Magnoliopsida > Poales > Poaceae > Cenchrus > Cenchrus fungigraminus. Next base: position 74,816,931 of record CM072770.1, read on the forward strand.
ACCCGTGCCGCTTGTTTGCCACCTCCGCCCGCCCCTCACCGCCGGCGAACTCGCCGCCGCCGCCAAGGGCATGGGTGTGAGGAAAGTCGCCTCGAGGGCATATCTATGAATCCTAGATTCTTTTAAGGGACCTGCTTGTAAGAAGTATCTTCAATAGTGTAGGCTGTTTGCTGATTCTTGTAAAATCCGTAGAAAATCATAGAAAAATAAGAAAAATTCAAACTCAATTTTTTTGGATTCCTTGTAAAAAACTCTACAACTTTTGTAAAGCATAACCATAGTTTTGCCTGATAGTTTTTGCATGAAAAATAGAAGACTATTAAACAAAGATCTGTTGTAGTTCAAAATCCACGCATGATCGCAAGCTGAATTTTGGATATGTTGTGTGTTATGTCATGCCTAGCTTCTGTACCAAAAATTGCATAAAGTTACTGAGTAAATCTTTTATTATGATTTATTTTGTATTTATACTGAATCTGTCAAAATGATTTTTGTAGCTAAAAATAATTAGAATTTTGTGCTCCACTTCTGCATGTGATCTTTTTATGCCTAAATGCACCTCTAGTGAATTAATCACAATTTTATCTCTGTCAGAAATATTTAATCTTGTTTTATGCCTAATTTTCAATGTAAATGCATAGCTCAAGATCTATAGTAGCTCTAAGTGTTTTTGTTGCATGCCTAGCTTAGATTTGGACCAGAGGCCATGTGTGAGAAAGTTGGGATCCTTTTTATGCTTATTTATTTTTATATGCATTTATCATGTTTTGATAGCTAGCTTTTGTTATTTTCGGTATATTTAATTTCATAGCTCTCCTAAGTGTGCATGTGTGTGCAGTGGCTTTGTTTAGGTTTGTAGTGCTTCATAAACACTTCCACTGAATTTTATTAATTTATTTTATGGATAAAAGCAATAGAGGCCATTAAAGCTTAATATTAAATTAAATGAGAAAATCACCAACCACACCCCTAATGCCCCTATGTGTGTGATGTAAATCATTTTAAAAGGCTTAAGACCACCCTTGCTGTTTGTGAAATTAAATGAATTTATTTACATAAATATGTACACAGTCACTATTAAAAGGAATAATTAATAAAGAACCGCATATTGTTCCTTTATTGGAAGAGTATGCTAAATGTGTGTTTATCTAGGTGAATGTGGTCAACCATGCACCCCATAGTTGTCATTTGTTGTTTGTAATTAATTAAATTAAAAACCGTCAATTAAATCTTGCTTTGCATCCTCGTGTAGACCTTCCCGACGGTAGCTATACGCTCGTGCCGGAAGGAGGAGAAGGAGGAGCTGACGGTGAGCTGCAGTACGTGGACGTAGCTCAAGACCTGGACCAAAGTCCAGAAGGGCCCAAGGCCAACCTTGCCAGCGAAGGCAAGCCCCGGATCATTAACCCTGTCTTTTTAAAATTTATGCAATTATCTTTGCTATGATTGTGCATTTATGTTTCAGGAGTTGAATTGAAACCCTAGATGCATAATCCCTAGGTACCTATGTCTTTTACTAGTATGCTAGGTCGATAGCTGCTATGCTATAGGACCGGTACAAGTCGAGTGATTGTTCATCACTCGCGAGAATAGGTTCTTATGTTGGAATTATAAGATCTTCTTAAATGGATTGCTCATGTGGTAAGAGCATGGGATTGGGCTCCGGTCCAGTGGCTTTCGTGGGCTAAGCTTTTGAACGTACTAAGCACTTGTCGGGAATGGGACCGGTAAGCCTAGTACCTTAATGAGACGGTGCGAGAACTTACTATTACTAATCTCGAGTAATCACCTGCCCGGCTAGCTACCGGGAGAGGGGGGTACATGTGTGAAGCTGGGTGTACTGTGTGGGGCACGCCAGATAGCCGTGTACCCGGGACAGTAAGATTCGATCCCAAGCCGAGGACTTTTGGGAACCGCCTAGTGGTTGTCCATGTGAGGGCACCCTACCGTGTGTTTAGGTCTACCTTGCAAGGTTATAAATCAATCGATTGTCGGCCTCTCACCGTTATCTGAGACTGCTTAATCGACTGGCCATGATATCCCTTAATGATGGAACTTTGTGAATATTACTGCTTGAATTAATTGTATTGTAAAATTCTTGATTGAATTAGTTGGCACACTTAGAAATGGTAATCAACTAGAAATTGTGCTAAAATATTGAAAGTAAGGACATACTCTTTGTTGCTTTTCAGCAAAAGAACTCCACCGGCCAAAAAGCCTCTCATGTTTAGAGTTTGGTGATGTAGTTATCACCCGACGGTTAAGTCTTGCTGAGTATTAGTATACTCAGCCTTGCTTTAAAAATGTTGTTGCAGGTGTTGTGTGACCTGGTGAGATTCCACCCGGCTGGGAGCTAGAATGGGTGGATGACGACGAGTGATGGCATCACGGACGGCCTCCTGTGATGCTTATCTTGCGCTAATTTAATTTATTCCGCTGTTTTCGAACTCTGAACCTTTACTTTTATGTCAAGAACAATGGTTTGTAATAATTAAACCCTTAGGGGTAATTTGAATTTAATTTGTGTTTGTACTCTGGACTCGCCTTCGTGTGAGTTTTAATGCATATGTTCGATCCTCTGTGTGAATTCCAAGTGATTTACCGGGCGTTAACCCGGCAACTAACGACAGGATGATACTTTACTGTCGCTTAATGGCCAAAGTGGATTGGTTTAGGCGATAGTACGGTATTTTCCTGGGCGGGTTGTCACAGCTGGCATCAGAGTGATTATATGCATCAGAGTTTAATTAACAATCTTAATCACATGTTTATGAATAAAATTTGCCAAGATTGTCTGGTTTTGCAAAAGGTGTTGGTCCGTTAAGGATGGATTTAGACCGAGAGGCCCTAGAGGGAATTTTTGGGTTCTTTCAGGTGGCTTATAAATCTATGGTTTATTTTGCTAACTTCCAGCGCATTTTATTCTTGTCAGAACTTACTTTCTGTACAACCATACTAGTTCACCACGTTTTGCCATACGTGGTGGTGCCACAGGGAAGTCCTGTGGTGGTGGTGCCATACGTTCACCACTACTAACTAACTTAACCAAACCCTAATATATGGTTAAACTAGAGAACAATTACGCTACACTAGAGAGAACGATTAAACTCACAAGATATGTAAAAGACACTTGCCCAAGGGTCTACGATACTTGAACATGCAACCACTTAAGATATGAAAACCGATCTAATCTATCGGGGGTTGTGACCATGGTTTCGCCCTTTCCCTCCCCCCGTATTGTCACTACACGGAGGTATTCGTGACTAGACCTATGATGGACACGGCGTATTGAAGGGTTCTAAGGGAGAAGTGAGATCTATACTCCCAACATGGCATGGTAGCTAACCTTAAACAAGAAAGCATCTTCAACACTAGATGACAGATTGAAAACCAAACAAAGTAGCGATTACATCTCAAGATCGTTTACAACACATGGACAAATGAGAAGATTACCCCATCAAGGTGCTAGGCATAGCACCGTTGATCATTGTGACGCTTCCGACGGTGTCTTCCTTCTCCTCCGGGGGTGTCTTGGCAGGGCCTCGGCGTCCTCCACCACTTGTGGTTGCTTCCTTTGAGTAGAGCGATCCTTCTCGCGAATGATCTCCCTCCTCTTCTCCCTCTCTAGCTTGGGGACGGCCTCTCGGGCGAATGGCTCTCTCCCTGCGAATGGCGGCGCCTCCACGTATTTAGGGTTGCGTCATCTTCAGGTTCAAGAAATGGGGGGCCGAACCGACCCTGGAATGGGCCAGGCCGGCCGGCCTGGGCTGACCGGCCCAGGTCGATCCAGGCCCGGTTCGGTCACCCCTTCGCACACGTGGGTCCTCTTGACATTTTGCACTTTGCCCCCTCCAGTTGCACCATTTTGACGATGTCATCCTCACATCCAAGATGGAGGGTCTTCTCGCATGAAGCTCGGTCTTTTACGCTTCAATCCTCGGGGATGTTCCTTTGTAACACTTCGGTCCTTGCCACCTTTGGGAGTGATTTCATCCTGCTCTCAAACACGAACGGGACTCCTTAATTGCTCCTTTGAACTTGTTGTGACTCCGTCCTTTATGTCCATGTTTTCCTGCAAAAACATAACACTTCCAAATGCACATACGAAGATGAACTTGTTGTATCATTAGTGCGCCTAGTGGTGGGTTAATTTCATAATCAAGTCCAAACCAAATTGTAATGATCATGTTTGGTGTACCAAAATACACCGTCAACATCTTCCCCGTGCATAGATCTTCCTCGTCCTCGAGCAAGTACTCGTAAAAGAACTTTTTGTCCAAGGTGTTGAAAACGTGCTCCGCTAATTCTTCCTTCACAAGTTAGTCGATCTTTTATCTTTAATATAATAAACAAAAAGCAACGATCATCATACATAAACATGGGCGTTTAGAATTTTTACCAAATCAAGATTTACCCCACAACTCATACCTTTCACTCGAGGTCTTCAATTCCAGCCATGCTTATTTCTTTGCTTCCATTAGAGGGTTTTCATGATTTTTTGAAAAATAAAATTCCTGCAACAAGTATTAGACAAAAACCTTTCTCCAAGTTCTCACATGTCGCTCATATGAAGTGGCTATCCTAAACAATTCATAAACTCTCACCTCCCATAAGTCTCTCATATATTATGTAAAGTGGAGCTATGGGTATGGCTAGTGCAATCAACACAAGTATTGTCAAGCTAAGAAATTGCCCTAGTGGTTGTTTACCTTTCAAAGCCAATGATCATGAGAATTAAACCACAATGTAAGGATGTCAAGGATAAGAAGATATAGAATGGTGGACATGTGCAAGGGTGAAAGAAAATAAGACTACGAGGCACTGATGACGTCTCAAACTTTAAGACTCTCAAACTCTCGCAAAATCTAAACCAAATCGATCTAAACTTACTAAAGCAAAAGGATCTAGCTAGCTAGCTCTCCCCCACGCTAAAACCATACGACGTCCTCGTCGTATCTTACAAAAAACCTAAGGGGGGAAAACCCTACTTCCTAGTGGAACTTTCCACAGCTCTTGCACCACTTGTTCTTCATGTTGCCCACCATACCAAACAACTTCCGCATGTTCCGATTGAGGAACTTGTTGTCGTCCTCGACCACTCGCTCCAAGTCCTCCATACGTTGCCTCATCGCCTCCATAGCCTAGAAACACTCCTCGACCGATGCGTAGAGATCCAAGATGGAGTGACGGCAAGCCGCACAACATAACGGATGCATCCCGAAAGGGTCGACATCGCCAGGGTCGTCGCCGTTGTCGCCGTCGCCGCCGTCGTGAGGATCTCCGCCACTGTTAGGACCTTCGGGAGTCTTCTCTTTGGGCACCTCTTCCCAATAGAAGAGGTCGTTGTCGTCCCTCCCGGTGGCTGCCCACAAGCTCGGGCTGCGGTCGTCGGAGTAGTCACTCCCCCCATAATCTTTTTGCTCGGGTTACACCTCCTTGTAGTCTTTCCTCTTCATGCCTCAGATTCGCTCCGATCTACGGACAGGAGTAGAGACCCTCTCCTCCTTGACGTGGTGGTGAGATGCGATTGGCCCGGTCGGGACACGCCCTCCGCAACGGATGCGGGCGGTCCTCTTGATCTCCATTGATGGCTTGAGATCGCATCGCTTCGCCTCCTCCGGCTTCAAAGGCTTCTCGGCGCCTAGCTTGATCTCCACACTCCTTGGGGACGTCATGGCTGCTGCTTGGGTGCAAAAGGATGTGAATTGGGATGGATTCCCGAGCTCCCATCTTGTCCCTTTAAATAGTCCGGGAAGGAATGCCCTAGAACCCATCTTTTCCTTTTCTTGACTTCCCTAAAATTCTCTGACCAAACAAGGAAGTCGAAGACGCGCGTCCCAGAGAAAACCGGGGGCGAACCGCCACCCAGGCCACCTGGGCCGATCGGACCGGGCCGGCCAGCCTGCCCTGTTTCGCGGGCCGGTTCGGTCCAGTTTTTCGTGTGCCCCACTATTTTTTAATTGCTAGCCCATGTGAAAAAGTTGGCCTGGTAAAACTTCGCGAGAAACTCTAGAAAAATAAAAGAAGAGCTATTTACAAAATGCTCACCTTGTTTTACGTCCTAGGCTTGACGTTCGGGCTCATCCTCCATGATGAAAATATCAATATGGTGAAGGGGCACAATGTCGGGTTCGTAATAAACCTTAAGCCTTTGACCATTCACCATGAATTGATCACCTTTCAAAACCATGATGATAACCGCTCCATTGGAGAGCACCGAATGAACAATGTAAGGTCCATCCTACTTGCTTTGCAATTTCCCCTTTCTGAAAGTTTTGAATCTCGAATTATAGAGGAGGACCTTATCTCCTTCTTTAAACTCCTTCTTCTTCAATCTTCTGTCATACCACATTTTGATTCACTCTTTGTATATGCTTGCATTTTCATAAGATTTCAACCTCATCTCCTCTAGCTCGCTTATTTGGATTCTCCGTTTTACCACCGCGACATCTAGATCGAGGTTCATCTCTTTAATTGCCCAATAGGCTTTGTGCTCTAGCTCAACCGGAAGGTGACAAGCTTTGCCATAAACAAATTGATAAGGGGTCATACCTATCGGTGTCTTGAACACCGTTCGATATGCCCACAAAGCTCCATCCAACTTTTTTGACCAATCCTTGCCTCCCTTCTCTATAGTTTTGTTAAGGATGCTCTTTTGTTGCCTATTCGTTGTTTCCGCTTGTCCGTTGGTTTGTGGATGATAAGCCGTAGAGTCTCTATGTTCAATCCCTGACTTGGACAAGCACTTCTTAAAGTTCTTCCTGGTGAAGTGAGTTCCTCCATCGCTTATCAAAATTCTCGGAGTACCGAAGCGAGGGAAAATCACACTCTTAATCATCGCAATGGATTCTTCCGTGGAAGCTTTATGACATGGCATGGCCTCAATCCACTTGGATACATAATCAACCATAACTAGGATGTGCTCAAATCCGTGTGAGTTTTTGAAAGGCCCCATGAAGTCAATTCCCCAAACATCGAATAAATCGATTTGTAGATTGTATTTCATGGGCATAGCATTCCTTTGAGAAATGTTTCCAATTCTTTGGCATTTAGGGCATGATGCAACATATATTTTAGTATCTTCATGCATCTCCGGCCAAAAGAATCCGCTGGACCACACTTTTGCTTGGGTCCGAAAGTGGCTATAGTGTCCACCGTACTCCTCCGAGTGGCACTTTCTCAAAATCTCTTGCCTCTCTTCTCTTGGTACACATCTTCTCATAACTCCATCATTCCCAAGTTTGAAGAGATAAGGTGAATCCCAAAAATATTTCCGGCTTTTGGAGACTATCCTCCTTTGAGTGTTTTTATCTAAGTGATCAAGAGGCATCCTCCGAATCGCTCGAATGATATCGATCATCCAAGTATCTTTGTCGAGTATTCGGTAGAGGTGGTCATCTCTCATCTTATCCTCTATGGGCTCTTTATCATCTTGTTCACAGTTCATCCTAGACAAGTGATCGTTCATAACATTCTCCACCCCCTTTTTATCACGAATTTCAACATCGAACTCTTGGAGAAGAAGGATCCAACGAATCAATCTCGGTTTAGCATCCTTCTTAGCCAAAAGATACTTGATGGCCGCGTGGTCGGTGTAAACAATGACTTTCGAGTTCACGATGTAAGATCTGAATTTTTCGAAAGCAAACACCACCGCTAGCAACTCCTTTTCCGTAGTGGCATAATTTAGTTGTGCCTCACTAAGAGTTTTACTAGCGTAGTGTACGGCGTGAACTCGACCTTCCTTTCTTTGACCTAAAACCGTCCCTACGGTGTAGTCACTTGCATCGCACATGATCTCGAAAGGTTGGCTGCAATCTGGAGGTTGAATGATAGGAGCACTTACTAAAGCATTTTTCAAGGTCTGGAATGCCGCTAAGCACTTCTCATCAAAGTCAAAAGCCACATCCTTTTGAAGAAGTTGTGTTAAAGGCTTAGTGATCTTTGAGAAGTCCTTAATAAATCTTCTATAGAATCCGGCATGGCCTAGAAAGCTCCTCAAAGATTTAACATCCATTGGAGGTGGGAGTTGCTCAACCGTCTCCACTTTTGCTTTGTCCACTTCAATTCCTCTCTCGGATATAACATGTCCGATTACTATGCCTTGCTTTACCATGAAGTGGCATTTTCCCCAATTTAGCACTAGGTCTACCTCTACACACCTCGTGAGAACCTTATCTAAGTTTGCCACGCAATCCACGAATGTTTTCCCATAAACGAAAAAATCATCCATGAACACCTCGACAATTTCCTTGATGAATTCCGAGAACACTGCCATCATGCAACATTGAAAAGAGGCCGGAGCGTTGCAAAAACCGAAGGGCGTCCTTCTATATGCAAACATTCCATAAGGGCAAGTAAACGTCATCTTGTGTTGATCATCCGGGTGAATGGGAATTTGCATGAACCCCGAGTACCCATCGAGAAAGCAAAAATAAGCGTGGTTTGCTAATCTCTCGAGCATCTCGTCAATGAACGGTAGGGGGAAGTAATCTTTCTTCGTTGCTTTGTTTAGCTTTCGATAATCGATACACATCCGCCATCCGGTCACGGTTCTTTGCGGTATTAACTCATTCTTCTCATTCTTCACCACGATTAAACCTCCTTTCTTCGGCACACAATGTACCGGGCTCACCCACTCGCTATGCGGTACCGGGTAGATGATTCTGGCATCAAGTAGCTTGATGAACTCCTTCTTTACTACCTCTCGCATGGCATGGGTTAGCCTCCTTTGATGGTCCACTACGGGCTTTCATTGGTCTTCCATAAGTATACGATGAGTGCAAAAGGCTGGGCTAAGTCCTTTGAGATCATTGATTGAATATCCAATCACCTTCTTATGCTTTTTTCAATAAATTCAGCAACTACTCATTTTCTTCGGGACTCAACTCGTCGCTCACAATGACTGGATAGGTCTTGTCTGGGCCCAAAAATTCGTACTTTAATCCTTTGGGCAAAGGTTTGAGATCCACCTCGGGCACTTGTGGCTCTTCGGGTTTAATGTCTCCTATGTCTTCGAATTTTTCTTCCTCCACGCTTCCATCTTGTGGTTCTAATCCCTTCATTGCTTTCTCTAGTTCCTCGTCTTATTGACCATTGGATTGATTCTCCATCGCTCTTTGCAGCGGGTCTCTAAGGGTTTCAACAAAACAAAGACTACCTACCTCCTCTACTTCTTCATCTTCGGGAGGGAAAGGTGAAGGATGACTACAAACGCGAAGAAAATTGTATGTGTACTTTTTTTCCATTAAGATTTATTGTTACTTTGCCTTCTCCGTCATCTAACACGACATCAACCAACTTAAGAAAAGGCCAACCTAGGATTATGTGATCATGATTATTATAGTAAGCATCTATGTCAAAGAAATCGGTTGGTATGCACTTTCCAGAGATGATTACATTAATGTTGCAAGCAATACCTAGAGGTCTAATAGTTCTACCATCTCCCATAATTAACTTTGTTGAAGTTGGAGCTAAGTCTAGGTTGTGGTCTTGAACTTTATCATAAATTTTGGAGGATAGGACACTTACTTGGGCTCCGATGTCGCATAAAGCTTTGCATTGAACTCCGTTGATCGCGCAACTCAAGTGTGGTATCGTCTTCTCCTCTTGGTCGGATCCTATTGCATAAACTTCGGCGAGGCGAGCATATGGCGATGCTTCGGGCTTGATCCCCATGATTCTTTTCACCTCGGCTATGTGATCCGGATCCACTTCGTCATCACTAAAGAGCTTTCGAAAGATCTCACCAGTGGTTTCAAGATCGTACGAGTTCTCCGCTTGCTTTTCCGGTGGGAAATCCGCTTCCAATGCTCTCGCCATCCCCTTTTGGTTAGGGAATGGTCTTCTCTTGTCGAATACTTCTCTGTAATCAATTGGAACCCAATCGATATGCTCGAACTCCCTTAATGGCCTTGCTCTTGACATACTCCTCTTGTTTGTTTCCTTTGACTTGGCGAAGTCAACGCTTGGGGTAGTTCTTGTCTCGGTGTGTACTTCTTCAAGCTTTTCTGGGATTGGCTCCTCTTTCTTGTCTTCCGGGGTTGCCTTCTTGGAAATTTCAGCACATGACTTCATCCTTGAATCATGTTCTGGCTCTCCCGAAAGTCTTGTTTCCCAATCTCTTCGCATGGCTGCCGCTTTGCTAACCTTTTGTAAAAGTTGAGCGGCTTTCGTGAGTGTTTTCTCCATGAGATCCCCACCTGCACACATTTGAACATGTTCCATGGAACTAGGGGTTAGGGAAAAGAAAAATGTATGCAAGAGTACGTCACCGGAGAAGTCGAGTCTTGGTCCTTGTTCAATCAACTCATTAAATCTATTCCAAGCTTGGTCTATCCCTTCCTCTTCTCCTTACGTGAAGGTGATCACTTGTCTCCTTAGATGTTGAACTTTGCTAATTGGAAAAAACTTCTCGCAAAATTTCTTCGTCAACTTGTTCCAATTGCCTTCAACTTCAAAGGATGTAAACGAGCACCACTTCTTTGCTTCGCCGGCAAGTGAGTAGGGAAAGAGGTTCCACTTGAACCATTCATCGGGAACTCCTTCTTGACGCACCATGTTGCATAGCGTCGTGAATTGCCTTATGTGTCTATATGGATTCTCCATTTCCATCCCTTCGAATGGGGTTGTCGCCGCCATCTCGATGATCCTAGCCTTGATTTCATACTTGGTTGCTTCAAGCTTCGAATCCGACTCTTGTACCTTTATGTCTTCACATCGAGGACTAGCGTAATCCCTTAGCGATTTCACCGGTTCTTCCACGGGGTGGTTGGCGAACGCCATCTAGACAACAAGATAGAAAAACAAAAACAAAACAAAGTGGTTTTCTAGGTAATAGGGGTTAGATGTTAGCGATAAATGATAAGCAAAAAAAACTAAAACAAAATTAGATGCAAAACCAAACGATGTAAACTGGCTTGCTCCCCGGCAACGGCGCTAGAAAAAGGGGCTTGTTGACGGATAAAACTCGTATCCACCTACGATCCGCAAGCGTACGGACCTACACCTTTTTCACCATGGGGATTCCCTAGGTTCTTATCAATCCGCGGAGCAAGGGGATTATAAGCGTTTGATCTAACACTACTAACTAACTTAACCAAACCCTAATATATGGTTAAACTAGAGAACAACTACGCTACACTAGAGAGAATGATTAAACTCACAAGATATGTAAAAGACACTTGCCCAAGGGTCTACGATACTTGAACATGCAACCGCTTAAGATATGAAAACCGATCTAATCTATCGGGGGTTGTGACCACGGTTTCGCCCTTTCCCTCCCCCCGTACTGTCACTACGCAGAGGTATTCGTGACTAGACCTATGATGGACACGTCGTATTGAAGGGTTCTAAGGGAGAAGTGAGATCTATACTCCCAACATGGCATGGTAGCTAACCTTAAACAAGAAAGCATCTTCAACACTAGATGATAGATTGAAAACCAAACAAAGTAGCGATTACATCTCAAGATCGTTTACAACCCATGGACAAATGAGAAGATTACCCCATCAAGGTGCTAGGCATAGCACCGTTGATCATGGTGGCGCTTCCGACGGTGTCTTCCTTCTCCTCCGGGGGTGTCTTGGCAGGGCCTCGACGTCCTCCACGACTTGTGGTTGCTTCCTTCGAGTAGAGCGATCCTTCTCGCAAATGATCTCCCTCCTCTTCTCCCTCTCTAGCTTGGGGACGGCCTCTCGGGCGAATGGCTCTCTCCCTGCGAATGGCGGTGCCTCCACGTATTTAGGGTTGTGTCATCTTCAGGCTCAAGAAATGGGGGGCCGAACCGACCCTGGAATGGGCCAGGCCGGCCGGCCTGGGCCGACCGGCCCAGGTCCATCCGGGCCCGGTTCGGTCGCCCCTTCGCACACGTGGGTCCTCTTGACATTTTGCACTTTGCCCCCTCCAGTTGCACCATTTTGACGATGTCATCCTCGCGTCCAAGATGGAGGGTCTTCTCGCATGAAGCTCGGTCTTTTACGCTTCAATCCTCGGGGATGTTCCTTTGTAACACTTCGGTCCTTGCCACCTTTGGGAGTGATTTCATCATGCTCTCAAACACGAACAGGACTCCTTAATTGCTCCTTTGAACTTGTTGTGACTTCGTCCTTTATGTCCATGGTTTCCTGCAAAAACATAACACTTCCAAATGCACATACGAAGATAAACTTGTTATATCATTAGTGCGCCTAGTGGTGGGTTAGTTTCATAATCAAGTCCAAACCAAAGTGTAATGATCATGTTTGGTGTACCAAAATACACCGTCAACAGATTTTGACGGTCGGAAACTTGCTGTACGGACCGTCAACAAACTCCCCCAAGCTAAACGTTTGCTCGTCCTTGAGCAAAGTCTAGACTTGGCCTCGGACGATCAAGAGTTGCATTGATGTTACCACTCTTCAAGTTTCTATGCACAATTCCATACTCTACTTGCTGTTGAAAAGATTGGTACGAGAGAAACTTAGCCATGTTTTACCTGCGGGGCTTGTAACTTTCCACCTCGCCTTCAGAGGTTGAAGAGTAGAACGGTTTTGACTTTGCATCACTCACTCTTCTCTTTTCCATATCCTATCTCGGAGTTTTTGAAATTTTTGCAAAGAGAGACAAAGTTCCTCGGATGGTTCCCTCGATCGCTCAAGTGGTATTTGTTACCTCACCAAAGGCTTTTGAATGAGCCTCAACTTCCTACTCTATGGCTTGTATGTGGAGCTTTGGGTAGGATAAGCATGAGACTCACTTGTGCCACATGATGTTGTCGAGCCAAAAACCGGATCCGAGAAGAAACTAGTCATGCAACTTGATCGAGATGTGCAAGTGTGTGGAATATTTTTGTTTGTTTTTCTAAGTACTCCTTGCTTGGAGATTCTCTTCTTGCTTTTATTTTGGAGGGACGTCATGCTTCATCATCATTTTTTTATGCTCTTCGATTGGAGCACATTTTTTTTCCTATGCTTTTTGAGCATATACTCTTTCTCTTTTTTTTTCTTTTTCCTTTTGATGACCCCTCTCTCCTTTTGCAAGAATACAAGAAGAGAAATATCGTTGGAACTTTGGAGTATTTATTCTTGGTGGATGAATGGCATGTTTTGCGTAACTCCCGGTGTAGGAGTTAGCTTGTATATGTGGGTGTACGTGATTTGGATCATGGGAGCATGAAAAGATTCTACCAAGGGTCACAACAATTTGGCACAACTCAATGGGTCACAAGCATGCATATGTAGAAGGTTTATACATTGATATCGACATATAGCTTTGGTAGGTGATATGACCATTGAGGAGCTTGTCTTATTTTATTTTCAAAAGAAATCATCCGAGATTTTCACCATACTATGAGATAGAGCAAGATCAACATTGTCTTACCATATCATACTAGTCAACACCCTAGGTTTGGTCATAAGCATTTGCTTCCCACAAAGGTTTATTTCAGGCTCTTGTCTCAAAATATACCAACAAATTCAAAAGCTCGTAGAGTACAAAGTTGTACGCTAGGTTCTTGCAAAGTTTTAACATGGCAACTTTTTCATTATTTCCAAAAGAGGGTGTATAGACAAGATTTCAAGCACATGATGAGAGCAAATGTTTTTGTTATTTTCTTTTATTCAAAAATGAAGTTGGGATTGAACTGGATGGGCGTACCTTCTTTGATTAAACCAGGGCTCTCCCCCAAGCTTATTCTGATCTCCTGGATGATTTGTCTATCCTTGTGATGCTTAGTGGAGCACTTGGGGACTCGATGCTAAGGTTGCTGGACAATCTTGTGTAATTTCATAGGTATGGCCGTACCAGTTGGTTTGGCCGGCCCTACTACTTTTACTCCAAGTGCTCACTTCCCCTCCTGCAATTGTTCTGCACAGAAATTTCGTTGAGAGGAGGTACGACAGTACCTCATGGTTTGGCCGTATCACCACAAACTTTCCAACATAACTGATGGAACTCTCACTAATCTCCTGCACACTATTACCTTCGAAAGACTACTCTCTTGAAACTTTTTTTTAAGATAGAAAGAAAAACAACTAAAACAAAGGGAATGAAAAAGAAGAAGAAGGGCTGGTTGGTTCTTACCTGGACGGGGATTCTGTTGACGCTCCTTAGCCTCACTACTAAGGTTGCACTTACGGTGACGGCGCCAGGAATGCTCGAGGCACTCGCAAGCGTCGCTACCGGGTTTACACCTCTAGTAACGGGGCTAGGGAACGTCTTTGGTAAAACACACGATCACAGAAAGGTCCGCAAGCGCACGGATTACCGTTGTAGCACTTCACCCGGTGGTATTCAGGTTATCGTATTTATATTTTCCCAAGGGAGGCACTACGGCAAAGATGATTGAATAAACGGTGGAGAAAGACAAGACTTGGTAAAGAGCTATAGCGGGGGTAACGAATAAAGATATTCGGGGATAAATTGACACACGCAAGGAGATCTTGATAAAGGACTAGAGAGGATCTAGTGAGCTAGGAGGACAACGAGACAAGAAAGGATCCTAACACAATCTATCTATTCTTGTCAACTCTAGGCAAAGAACTAAGGCAAAGAAAACCAAGGCGAGCTAAACTCGACAAGCTCTTCTAGTGCTGCAGGGGCATGCAAAGCCACGCTCTCAGACTGGGATGAGAAGGGAGAACGACGACGCGCTGAATCCTACCGGCCCGAACTAATGTGGTGGACTACAGAGCCCGTCCAGAGCTGTCACCTCCTTAGGGTACCACAACTATTCTGTTGAACGGGACACCAATCTAAGACTAAGGTAAGCTCTGAGCACCACGCTCACAACGAACCAAAGAACCTTTCCCCGGGTACCACGAAGGAAGGTCTCTCTCTCTCTCCTGTGAACCACCGGAGATCAAGCGAAGAACAACCACAACACTATAGGGTTCAAGAGAGCTATGCTAACCAAGACTAAACTAACTTTAGTCTAAACCAAGAATAAAGCTTCTAGAGCAAAGTAAAAGCTGAATGTAATTGACTTGAAAGGTAAGATAGAAAGATAACTTAAATTGTACTTGAGTCTAAACAAAGAAAGTATACAAGAGTAGTATCGGAACTCTGAAGAAGACTCCTCCGGAATCCCGAGACTAGCTCGACTCGACTCTAACTCCCAAGCTACACTAATCCTACTCTAAGTGAACAAAAGAGGGAAATGGAGATGCTCCTGCGTTGTGTGTCCAATCCAGCGAGTGTGAGGTGCCTTTTATAGGCAAGAGAGGTCGGTTGAGCGCGTGGGACCAATATGTCAGGTGCGGCCGGATCAGGAGGTGCGGCCGGCCCTATGAACCACCGCCTCTCGCCTTGGACGCCCCTGATCACTGCTCCTGAGGCGGTTGTAGGTCGGTTCCTTGGGTCGGTTTCGCTCGGCACGCGGATGGATAGGTGCGGCCGGCCCTCTAGGTGCGGCCGGCCCACCTCCGTGCCGTGTGATGCACCGCCTTCGCTCAGGGACGCCTAGGATCGCCTTGGAATGACGGTTGTGGCGGTTGAGCGGCCGGACAAGTGGACCCATTGATCCTAGCCTCCACCTTTGGATCAAACTGACGTTCTTCAGTGAATCATGCTCGTCCAAGTGTTGCTCAAGGGAGAGGGGGTGCTCTGGGGCAGGCACGAGCCACTGGGAAGGGCCGGCCGCACCTGTAGGGTCGGCCGCACCTGCCAGGCCGGCCGGACCAGGTGGTTCGGCCGTGCCTTGCTCATGTGGCACGTTGGTTCCAATTTCTCCCAAAATGTGTACCTGCCTATGAAATTCACAACACAACTCGTGGAACATTATTAGTACTAAAAATGTGCATGAAACTTGTCATATACTCCTCTCGAACCCGAGGTTTTGACGGTCGAATCTTTGTTGTAAGGACCGTCAACAAACTCCCCCAAGCTAAACATTTGCTCGTCCTCGAGCAAAGTCTAGACTCGGCCTCGGTGGATCAGGAGTTGCATGATGTTATCGCTCGACAAGTACCTGTGCACAAACTCCATGCTCTTCTTGCTAATTTGAAAAGGTTGGTACGAGAGAAGCTTAGCCTTACTTTACCCGTGGGGCTTGTAGCTTTCCACCTTGCCTTCGGAGGTTGAAGAGTAGAATGGTTTTTGACTTTGCATCTCTCACTCTTCTTCTTTTCTGGATCCTATCTCGGAGTTTTTGAAAATTTTGCAAAGAAAGACAAGGTTCCTCGGATGGTTCCCGCGATTGCTCAAGTGGTATTTGTTACCTCACCAAAGGCTTTAAGCGAGCCTCAACTTCCTACCCTATAGCTTGTATGTGGAGCTTTGGGTAGGATAAGTATGAGACTCACTTGTGCCACATGATGTTGTTGAGCCAAAGACCAGATCCAAGAAGAAACTAGTCATGCAACTTGATCGAGATGTGCAAGTGTGTGGAATATTTTTGTTTGTTTTTTCTAAGTACTCCTTGCTTGGAGATTCTCTTCTTGCTTTATTTTGGAGGGGGGTCATGCTTCAATTTTTTTTCTATGCTCTTTGATTGGAGCACATATATTTTTTTTCTATGCTTCTTGAGCATATACTGTTTTTTTTTCAATGACCCCTCTCTCCTTTTTCCAAGATTACAAGAAGAGAAATCTCTTTGGACTTTGGAGTATTTATTTTTGGTGGATGGATGGCATGTTTTGCGTAACTCCCGGTGTAGGAGTTAGCTAGTATATGTGGGTGTACGTGATCTCGATCATGGAAGCATGAAAAGATTCTACCAAGGGTCACAACAATTTGGCAAAACTCAATGGGTCACAAGCAAGTATATGTAGAAGGTTTATGCATTGATATCAACATATGGCTTTGGTAGGTGATAAGATGACGAGGGCCCAGATTAGGGTCCCCTTTGACGGCGAGATAATCTATCTTGAGGTGAAGTCTTCTGACACCATTGACAATGTGAAGGCTAAGATTGACAACGTGAAGGCCAAGATTCAAGACGAGGAGGACTAAGGACCATGGCCAAGACCATCACTGGCAAGACGTCCTATTCCCGACTAGTTGGGAGCTTCTCCGACCAGTTCCCCACTAGGAAGACCCCCTCCGACAAGTCTCCACCTCGCACGACAAGTCTCTGCCTCGCACGACAAGTCTCCGCCTCGCACGACAAGCTGCTCGTTCGCACGAGCAGTTTCCGCCTCCGACTAAGGCGCGAGCCACACCCCGTGGCATGATCCCGGCGCGCGAACACCTCCACCACGACGCGTGGGGGACCGGTTCCCTGTGCCATGCAAACACACTAGCTGGCGGCCTGCGCGGGCAGCTGGCCCCGATAGGGGCATTAATGCGGCTCTGCTCAGCTGCGCAGCCGTCAAATCGCCATCATCTCCAACCCTGCCGAACACAAACTCCACCCGAGGCACTCAAACACCCCCTACGACGAGCTCAGGTCTATGCTTAGGCCTTAACGTGGCGGGCTCATCCCGTGCTCGGGCGGACTGAGTCACCACCAAACTACTCGGAGAAGGCGCTAGGTGTCCCGAAGTGAACAGCCTTGCCCGGCCACGCGGCGGCTTCTACGACAACTCAACACAACTCTACTTCAATGCACCCTGGTGGATAGTGACGCATGAAAGGACATCCCAGCAACCAAGCACTGTAACTCTCATCTTGTTTCCCTTTTTGCCCCTCCCCTTGCGTCTATAAAAGGGAGAGGAGGGCAACCGTTACAAGGGTTAGCCGACGAACCGAACACTCATACTCAGGGACCTGGGCTCGACACCCTCTCCTGACTAGTTTGTAACCCCTACTACAAACACCCCCGGCGTGGGAACACGGCAGCTCGACACTGGACGTAGGGTGTTACTCCTCGGAGGCCCGAACCAGTATAAATCCCGTTGTCTCCTGCGCTAACCATCCGAGCCTGACACACGATCGACAGAAATTTACTGTCCGGCGGTAGAGAACCCCGACAGTTGGCGCGCTAGGTAGGGGCACATCGTGTGTCTCGACGAACTTCACCAGCGGAACGGATGGAGGGCCGCAGGGTTTCGTTGACCCCTGGGGCCACCTTGCGCTTCGGCTCCCTCGGCTTCATCTACACCGGGCCGGCGGAGTCCGTTGCCGGGCGTACCTTCGCCCGGCCACCCCGTCCCAACGTCCTGACGGGGGCGGCGGGACGCGCGGTGTTCGTCCGAGGCTTCTCGGACGAGACAATCAGGGCCATGTTGGGGCCAAACCCAACACAGGAGCGTTTTAGGCTCGCCGCCTATTACCTCACCGAGCTCGCCTTCTAGGCTAGCGGAGCCGAGCCGCTCGCCTGGGGGCAGTTCATGGAGCGGTACACCGCAATGTACCCCCGTGGACAGCCCGGCCTCCCGGACGACCCGGTGACGACCTACATCAACGATCTGCACGCAACTGGCGCCGCCTCCGGCTCTGCGATGACCTGGAGGCCACCGACGACGCGGCCGCGCGACCCCTCGCGCGAGTGCAACGTTTGCATGGCGTCGGCCTCGAGCAGCTCCGACCCGGAGCCAGCGCCACACCACCGCGCCAGTGACGCCCAACGAAGGGCGCGCCTCGACGAGCTCGCAGAAGCTAGGCGTCAGCTCGACAAGGAGCTGGCCATCCTTCACCGGGAGCTGGGGGAGGACCCAGAGCCCCGCAACCGGCAGCCCGCACCGCTGCCAGCCCCACAGATGGTCCTGGTGCAGGAACAGCCCCGTGAGGGGAACGGCGGGCGGCAGGAGCGCCGTCCTGTTGCCGAACAACCTCGAGCTCGCGCCCCGACACCGCCGGCTCGAGGGCGCGCACGCGACAACGACCGACGCGCCAACGAGGGTGCGAACGTTGACGCCAACACTGACGGTGACGCCCCGCCGCTCTTCAGGCAGGTGTCGCAGAACCTTGCCACCGCAGCCATGTTGCTGCGCGGCTGCCCAGAGCTAGCGACCTCCAAAGAAAGAAGAGTGCACCAGCAGCTCAAGGCACTGCTCGAAGCTGCGGCGGCGCAACAAGCAGAGAGCTCTGCTTCGCGCCAGCAATCGGAGTGTGGTCGAGCGGGAGCACCGTCCGCACATGGCCCGAACCCGCCTCCCTCCCGGCATCAGGATCGTGGGGAAGGGGGCGGGGCGGCGGCGTCGGCAGTCAAGAGCCGGTTCGGGCCCGACTGCGATGCCCGGAACACCATCGAGGCTCGCCGACGGGCTGGGAGCGTCGACAACCACGACCGCCGCGACGATAACCGCTCACGCCACCACGACGACCGGGGGCGCGGACGACTTTACGACAGCGACGACGACCGTGACCACAGCTGGTCACCGAACCAGAGGGGTCCCCGAGCTTTTGGCCAGAGTGTCCGGACTGCGAGGTTCCCCTCGCGTTTCCAGGCTCCGACCAACGTACCTAGGTACGACGGGGACACCAACCCCAATGTGTGGCTCAAGGACTACCGGCTCGCGTGCCATGCGGGGGGAGCGACAGACGACCTCTTCATCATCAAGATCCTGCCGCTCTACCTCGGAGACTCTGCGTGGACATGGCTCGAGCACCTGCCCCGTGACAAGATCAACAGCTGGGCCGACCTGTGCCGGGTTTTCGTCGGGAACTTCCAGGGAACGTACACCTGCGCAACTGCAAGCAGCAGCCGGGGGAGAGCTTACGCGAGTACATCCGGCGCTTCTCCAAGTGCTGCACCGAGCTTCCCGGCGCAACCGACAACGACGCCATCTCGGCGTTCCAGAACGGCACGACCTGGACCTCCCTCATCCACCGACTCAGACGCCGCATGCCCCGTACGACGCGGGAACTCCTCGACATCATGAGCAACCATGCGGACGGCAAGGAGGCGGTCGCAGCGACGCTCAACACCCTTCAGGGCAAGGGGAAGCAGGTCGTGGACCATGGCGAGGGGACGTCCTCACGCTTCAAGAAGAAGAAGAAGAAGAAGAACGACAAGCGCCGTCGTGATGACAACCTGGTCGCGGCGGTCGAGCGCAAGGCGTCGCGCCCCAAGGGCAACCCGTCCAAGCCCGGTCTTCCAAAGGATCACTTCGAGAAGCTTTTGGACGTGCTGTGCGCACACCATGAAGTCCCCATCAAGCACGCACTCAAGGACTGCCGGTTGATCAAGAACTATGTCAACGGCACCCTCAAGCCAAGGGCAGTGGATCCACCCAAGAAGGCGGCGCCGCCTCCCGACAACGACGACGATGACACGGGGGCTCAGTACCCAGGTAAAGATGGCGCGGTCCATATGATCTTCGGCGGGTCACCGGCGCGACCCTCAAGGCGGCGCGAGAAGCTCATCCGGCGAGAAGTCTTCAACACCGACTCCGAGAAGCCATCCTACCTGAAGTGGTCGGAGGTTCCGATAACCTTCGACCACAAGGACCATCCCGACCATGTGCCCCAGCCGGGATCCTACCCACTAGTGGTAGCTCCTCTATTCAAATCCAAACGGATCCACAAGGTCCTGATGGATGGAGGAAGCGGGATCAACGTGCTCTATGCGTCGACGCTTGACGACATGGGCATCCCGCGATCCAAGCTGCGGCCGTCGACCGCACCGTTCCATGGGGTCGTCCCTGGAATGGAGGCACTCCCTATCGGGCAGATCGATCTGCCCGTCACGTTCGGGGACCTGCGAAACTTTCGCACAGAAACCCTCACCTTCGAAGTGGTGGGGTTCTCGGGGACGTACCACGCTATCCACGGGAGGCCGGCATACGCGAAGTTTATGGCCGTGCCCAACTATACGTACCTGAAGCTGAAGATTCCCAGCCCGAAAGGGATCATCACAGTAGGGACTACGTACCAGCGCAGTGCGACGCTGAGTGTTTCCAGTTTGCGGAGGCACTTATCCGGTCTGAGAGGCTCCACGCCGAGCCCCTATCCGAGGACCAGGATATCCCCGAGTCGTCGAAGCGAGCGGCCTGCTCTTTCGAGCCTGCGAAGGACGTCAAGGATGCGGCTGTCTCCGACGACGGCCGTACGCTCCGTATCGGGACGGCGCTCGATCCTAAATAGGAAAGTGCGCTCGTCGACTTCCTCAAAGCGAACCACGATGTGTTTGCGTGGAAACCCTCCGACATGAAGTGGATCCCGAGGGAGGTTGCCGAGCACAAGTTGAACATCAAGCCGGGATCGAAACCGGTAAAGCAACACCTTCGCCGCTTCAACGACGAGAAGTGCAAGGCGATCGGCGAGGAGATCAAGAAGCTCCTTAGTTTAGGGTTCATCCGAGAAGTATTCCACCCCGAGTGGCTTGCTAACCCTGTACTTCTAAAGAAGAAGAATAAGAAATGGAGGATGTGTGTTGACTATACGGGCCTTAACAAGGCATGTCCCAAGGATCCGTTTCCTTTGCCTCGCATAGATCAGGTAGTCGATTCAACAGCTAGGTGCGAAACCCTCTGTTTTCTCGATGCGTACTCCGGGTACCACCAGATAGCGATGTGCATAGCAGACCAACTCGCAACTTCATTGATCACTCCGTTCGGCGCGTACTGCTACAAGACGATGCCTTTCGGGCTCAAGAATGCGGGCGCCACGTTCTAGAGATGCATGCGACGTGTCTTCAGGGAACTGATAGGACGCATCATCGAGGCGTTCGTCGATGACATCGTGGTCAAGTCAAGAAAGACCGGTGATCTGGTCCCCGACCTCACAGAAGTCTTCGCGAAGCTGAGACAGCACGGGGTGAAGATAAACCCCGAGAAGTGCGTTTTCGGGGTTCTGAGGGGCATGCTCCTTGGCCTTGTCGTGTCGGAACGTGGCATTGAAGCAAACCCCGAGAAGATCTCGGCCATCACCGACATGGGGCCGATCAAGAACTTGAAAGGCGTACATCGTGTCACGAGCTACCTCGCGGCTCTGAGCCGCTTTATAGCGCGACTCGGAGAGCGTAGCTTGCCATTGTACAAATTGATGAAGAAGTCCGACCACTTTCGTGGACCCCCGAGGCACAAGAGGTGCTCGACTCCCTCAAGAATATGCTGAAGAGCCCGCCGATCCTCATGGCTCCGACACCTGAAGAGCCGATGCTCCTGTACATCTCTACGACAACCCAGGTAGTCAGTGCCGCGCTGGTGGTCGAACGAGAAGAGCCCGGAAGGTCACAAAAGGTGCAGCACCAAGTGTACTTCGTCAGCGAGGTACTCTCCGACTCCAAGACACGATACTCACAGATGCAGAAGCTCGTGTATGCTGTCCTGATGACCAAACGCAAGCCCCGGCACTACTTCGATGCTCACCCCATCACCGTGGTGTCCAAGTACCCGCTCGGGGAGGTCATCCAGAACCCCGAGGCCGAAGGAAGGATAGCCAAGTGGGCTCTCGAGCTGATGGGGCAGAACATATCGTATGCACCTCGCAGTGCCATCAAGTCCCAAGTACTGGCGGATTTCGTTGCCGAGTGGACGGAGATTCAGACTCCGCCGGCACCAATCGAGCACGAGACGTGGATCATGTACTTCAACGGCTCGGTCATGACGGAGGGAGCGGGAGTAGGCCTTGTCTTCATCTCGCCTCTGGGCGTGCGCATGGAGTACTTGGTCTGACTACATTTCCCAGCCTTCAACAACGTCGCCGAGTACGAAGCGCTCATCAACGACCTCCGAATAGCTGTTGAGCTCGGGATCCGCCGCCTTGAGATCAGAGGAGACTCCGAGCTTGTCGTGGACCAAGTCATGAAGGAGAAGAACTGCGTAGATCCGAAGATGGCGGCGTACTGTCAAGCCATTCGTGACCTAGAAGGCAAGTTCCACGGGCTCGAGCTTCATCACGTACTACGCGATTACAACAAAGCCGCCGACGTGCTCGCCAAGACTACATCAAGCTGCAAGCCGGTACCACACAGGGTTTTTGCGAGCGATCAGCACGCACCCTCCGTGCGAACAGATGGGGAGAAGCCGCCCGAGGTTGAGGAGCCAGAGGTCATGGCGATCGACCAGCCGCCCGAGCTGAACCTTGAAGATCCTGACTGGCGTTTCCCTATCCTCGAGTGGCTCGTCGAGGGAAAGCTACCCTCTGACCAGATGGAGGCCCGCCGCATCGCACGGCGACCAAAAGCGTTCGTCCTCATCGACGGCGAGCTCTACAAATGGGGAGCCGCAGGCATACTCATGCGGTGGATCCTCGGAGATCAAGGCTGAGAACTGCTACGTGAGATCCACGCCGGCACGTGCGGACATCACGCGGGCCCAAGAACACTTGTCGGGAAGGCTTTCCGACAAGGATTCTACTAGCCCACAGCGGTGGCAGACTCCAAGGACATCATGCATCATTGCGAGGGGTGCCAATTCTACGCTCGACAGACTCACCTCCCAGCGCAAGCGCTCCAGACCATCCCCATCACATGGCCTTTCGCTGTGTGGCACCTCGACATGGTGGGGCCGCTCCGACAAGCGCCCGGGGGCTTCACGCACCACCTCGTTGCGGTCGACAAGTTCTCCAAATGGATCGAGGCACGACCCATCGTGAATGTCCACTCTGAGGAAGCTGTGTCTTTCTTCACCGACATCATCTACCGCTTCGGCATACCCAACACGATCATCACCGACAACGACAACCAGTTCACAGGGAAGAAATTCCTCAACTTCTGCGACGACAACAACATTCGCGTGGACTGGTCTGCCGTGGCGCACCCGAAGACGAACGGGCAAGTGGAGAGGGCGAATGGCATGATCTTGCAAGGGTTAAAGCCTCGCATCTTCAAGCGTCTCGAGAAGTTCCGAGCAAGATGGGTGGCCGAGCTACCATCCGTGCTATGGAGCCTGCGCACCACGCCGTGCCAGGCGACGGGTTTCACACCTTTCTTCATGGTGCACGGGTCGGAGGCGGTGCTACCCACGAACATCGACTCTGGGAGCCCACGAGTACAAGCGTACACCGAGGAAGGCAATCAGGTCGCGCTCGAGGATGCGATCGACCAGCTCGACGAGGCGCGAGACGTGGCGCTCTTATGCTGTGCCAAGTACCAGCAAGCTCTGCGACGATACCACGAGCGCAACGTGTGCTCTCGCGAGTTCCACATCGGAGACCTGATCCTCTGACGAGTTCAAGGAAGCAAGGATCGACACAAGCTCTCGCCCCCTTGGGAGGGACCGTTCATCGTCGACCAGGTGCTACGACCCGGAACATACAAGATCCGATACGAGGATGGACGAGTCGTCTCCAACGCATGGAACATCGAACACCTACGGCCATTTTACCCTTGAGTAACTGTTTAAATCTTATACATCAATGAATAAATGCCGCATGCTTTGTTCATATGTCTCTAAGTTCGAAAAACTTCTCGGTTGCCATACTTCTGAATGTGCGACTTCTCTAAAGGCTGAGCAGCGAGCGTCCCTGCACCTGCGCAGAAACGCTCCCTGCTCGGGGGCTACCCATGGCACGATGCCCTCCTTCCATTTTTGTGATTTTTTCAAAAAAAATCCCGACATCCGTGTCGTGACCGATCGCACGAGCGAAAGGTTTTTTGACGGAAAGCTTGACCTCGCGAGAAGTAAAGATGACGGCCTGCGTGGGGCAAGATGTTGCTTCCTGTTCAAAGCTCCTAGCACCTACGCCTCCGCGGCTATGGTGCGAAGACTTGCGGGCACAGCTCGAGCCCTCTGGCCTTCATCCGACCTCTTTTCAAAAGTGTTCAAGTGACCGCCTAGACTCCGGTCTAAAAACAACTTTCACGACAAAAATGCGCAGGTTACTTCTCGAACTCCCCAAGTTCTCGGGGGCTGTGAACGAGTGGCGGTCCTAAGCGGCTCGAGAAGATCAAGCTTCCCGACTCCTACGCCTCCGCGGCTCCAGAGTAGAGCTTGGTCGTCTCGAGTTCCTAAGGTCAACTACACGTTATGACAGTCGACCTCGGGCGCTTGGGAATGTTCGAGCTGTAACGAATCTCGAATAAGTTCTCGACAACACGATTTCGTTTCGTGATGTCGCACAAATGAACTGTTCTTGTTATTACATGCAACTAAAATGATACATTTAAGCTGAAGGCCTGGGGCTTCCCGGGTCTTCTGGTGTGTCTTCTGGCAGCAGCTCTAGGTCTTTCAGGGTGGCGTCGGCCATGGCGCGGGCGAAGGAGGCGCAGTCTTCCTCGAGCTCGTCGCACTGCGTGTCGGAGATGCCGGGGGCCCAACCGCCGCTCAGTGCCATGCGGTCCAGCCCCTGGTAATGCGACTCGAACATGGCGAGCACCCGGTGCACCGCCCTCCGAGCCGCCGACAGTTCAAGCTCCCTGATCACCTCCGGGAGGCGTCCGACCTCTTCGACAAGCCTGCCGGGCAGCATCGGACCGAAGGGTACGCCGAGCCCGGACATGACTACACCAACGGCTCTCGCGAGCTTGGCGAGGTCTTCAATGTTCGCTCTGCGGGCCTCCTCCGACTCACGCCGGGCGTTCCTGGACTGCCCCAGCTCGACCGCGGCCTGCTCTCGAGCCATCTGAGACTGCTCGAGCTCGGCTCTGGTCTCTGAAGAAAGCAAACAGACTGATGTGTCACGACAAACTCAAAAGAAATACAAGAACGGGGTCAAGATGCTGGGCTTACTCTCGAGCTGCTTCGACAGCTGCTCGATCGATCCGTCCTTCTCGATGATTTTGAGTAGGGCGGCGTTCAGCTCCTTCGACTTCTCCGCCATCTTCGCAGTCATCCCAGCGCGGTACACGCGCATCCCTGGACACAGGGAGACAAGTCAGCACAAACAGAGCACGGGCGAGAAGCGAGGAATCCGCGGGAAGGGGTGTCGATACGGCTCACCTTCAAGGTCTTGCGACAACTTGGAGTTGCTCTCCCGCAGCCGCGTCGCCTCCTCGGAGACCACTTGGAGTCTGTTGGTCACCTCGGAGAACTGGCGGTTAGCCGTCGAGAGGTCCACTCCGGCAGTAGCCAAGTCCTACTCCAACTCCGCCACCTTCGCCTCGAGCGCCGCCTTCTCCCGAGCCGCGGCCTGGGCGGCGTCCCGGGCAGTAGCCTCGGCGGCGGCGGCGGCGGCGGCGGCGGTGGTGGCCTTCTCGGCGGTTTCGTTGGCAGACGTCGCGGCGGCCCGCAGCCTCTCGATCTCCGCCTCGGCCTGGGCAAACCGCGTCGCCAAGGAGTCTCGCTCCGTTGTAGCAGTGGCAGCGGCGGATTGTGCGGCCGCGGCGCGGTCCTCTGCAGATTGCTTGGCGGCTTCGAACGTGGTCCTCGTCGACGCTTCGCTCGCCACCGCCGCGGCAGCAGCCACACGGGCGACTACCAGCTGCATCTCCAGCTGAGCCCTCTCCGCGCGGAGCTCGCTGATCGCGCGCGCCCTCCTCCGACCAGACGCCGCAAGTGTCTGCCCCAAGCGAGAAATACATCAACTACAAACACCGGAAGAACGAAAGAGAAACAAGAACGGGCCGCCGCATCAAGAGAACTTACCGTTGTTGCGGGAGGAATAAGCTCATCGAAGGCGCGGCGCGCCCACGTCAACCCGTGCTCAAGGGTGTGGCATGCCGCAGACTCCTCGTCCTCTTCAGCGTCATCACCCGCCTCGAAGGCGGCCGCCCACGACAAGTGAGTGAGGTCGAGGATCCGGGCGTCGCCTTCCTCAGGCCCCGCCGCCTGAGCTGCGCTAGAGCTCTCCCCGGCCTCTTGGATCTCCGGGGAGGCGACCCTTGCTGCACTCCCGAGAGCTTCGTGCTCTTGCGGAGTCGCGAGGGATGGGCTCACCACGGGTGCCACCTCGACGATAGGGGCGGCGAGCCGGAGAGAAGACAACTCCGGCGCTTCAGCTGCGGCCAAGTCCGCCCTCGCTGCCGGAGATGGGGGCGCACCGGCAGTCGACTCCGTGCCGGCTGCGGGCTCCTCGGGAACTTCCTCCACCGCCTCCGACGCGGTTGGGGGCGCGGGACCACCGGCATCTTCACCCCGGCCCGGCGTTGACTGCCCCGCCGCGGTGGTGCTTGATATGGGTTCCCCGCTGGCGGGCACCGCCGCTTCGGCAGAGGTTGCGGTAGCAGACGCCGCGGGCTCGGGGACCTCAATCTCCGGACCCACCGGATCGCCCAGCATGCGCTCCAGCACGGCCTCGAAGATCTCGGGGTCGTTGCTCGGCAGCTCGGTCTCGTCGAGGTCGATGATCTCGAAGTTGACGGAGGCCAAGGCGCCGGACGTCGACGTTTCTGTCGCGCCCCCACCCGCCGACGCTGTCGCGGGCACCGGAGCCTCCATCGCCACCGACGCGACGGCTTCGTGGTCCCTGGTAGGCGGAGGCGGAAGTATAGTCCGCTCAGCAGACACCATCACGACATCTTCGCCCCCCGAGGTGGCCTCGACCTGCGGTTCCGTCGCCGCCTGGGGAGCTGCCGTCTCCACGACCATCTACCCCCCGCCCAAGTTGTCGGTGCCCGACGACGGCGGGGGCGCCACCGGCTCGACCACCTCGGTGGCCATGACCAGTTCGCTCCGGGTCTGCTCCGCCAACGGCTCAGCGTAAGGAGGCTGCGAGCGGGGCTCGGAGGACGGGCCACGCGCACTCAACGCCACACGCTTCAGAGGCGTGAGGCTGAGCACACCGGTGTCGGCGTGGCTGCGGGAAAAGCGAAGATGAAGGTCAGAAGATGAGCGAGACAAAGGATCGAAGATAACGAAAACACGACGGGCAGGGAGTTACATTTTGGAACGGACGCGGGCACGCTTCACCGATCGGTCCGACGGGCCCTGTTCGGGGGCTGACCGTTTGGCCCCAGCCAACTCGGAGGCCGATCCCCGGTGCTCCACCGACTCGGGGGCTGGTCCGCTTCTCCCCTGCGGCTCGGGGATGGCGCTTCGCTCCCTTGGTTGCATGGGGGCTGTCCTCCCGACCTCCACCGCGTTGGAGGCCGGCCCCTGACTCCCGCCGACGGAGAGCGGGGCATGCACATCTGGGGCCCCACCGCCCCGGATGACTAAAGATTGAAGGTACCGCGGGGGAGCGCTCGTGCTTGCCCCCTGCGGCGCGGTCGAACTGGTCGCCGGCGTCGTCGACCTCGCCCTCGATGAATGCCTCTGAAGGTAGTCCACGTCCGGGCGGTCGGAGCCGTCGAAGAGATGGCGGGACGAGGGCTCGTGCTCCACCGGCTGCCTGGGCGGATCGTCCCGGCGAGGCGGATCCCTCTGCCCCTCGGGGGCTGGTCCGCTTCTCCCCTGCGGCTCGGGGACGGCGCTTCTCTCCCCTGGTTGCACGGGGGCTGTCCTCCCGACCTCCGCCGCGTTGGAGGCCAGCCCCTGACTCCCACCGACGGAGAGGAGGACATGCACATCTGGGGCCCCGCCGCCCCAGATGACTGAAGATTGAAGGCGCCGCGGGGGAGCGCTCGTGCTTGCCCCCTGCGGCGCACTCGGAGTGGACGCCGGTGTCGTCAACCTCGCCCTCGACGAACGCCTCTGAAGGGAGTCCGCGTCCGGGCGGTCAGAGCCGTCGAAGAGATGGCGGGACGAGGGCTCGTGCTCCACCGGCTGCCTGGGCGGATCGTCCCGGCGAGGCGGATCCCTCTGCGGCTGCCTGGTTCCGCTTGAAGATCGCCTCCTCCGGGAGAGGCGCCTTCGCCGGCACGAGATGGGCGCACTTCAACTGAAAGGCAAGGAAGAAGCAGGTCAGTGATCATCAAGAATCTCCGATAAGATGATAACCAATCCGAGAAGCCAAGTTTACAAGGAACTTGTCGGAAGAAGAAACAACTCACAATTTCTTCGGTCTCCCCGTTGGGGAGCATCGGAAGAAGCCGAGCCGGCGGCCACGTGAAGGTCGACTTCCCGATCGCCAACGCCACACGACGCTGGATCTCGTTCAGCGACGGGAATTCGGGCGCGGTCATGGTCCCTGGCCAGGGGGCTCTGTCGGCCGTCATCTCGCAGAGGCGCAGCGACCGTCTTTGGAGCGGTACGACCCCCTGGGTGTGGTACTGGCCAATGACGGTCACCAGGGTGACCCCAGCTCCTTGGAGTTGGGCCAGCACTGCCCAGTGCTCCTTGAGCAGCTTCACCTGCTCCACCTTCGAGGGGCCATCGGTCGAGTTCCTCCGCCCCTGCCCGATGGAGTTCCCAATGAACGCTGGCAGCGCGAACTCAGGGTCGTTCCTCAGATAGAACCACCCCTTGTGCCAGCCGCTGTTCGAGCTGGTCAGCGAGGACGGGATGTAGCTGTCGCCGCGTCCTTGCTTCATCCGGAGGTTGGCGCAGCCGATCGTCACCACCTTGGAGCCGTCCTTCAAGCACGCGAACATGAAGAAGTACTTGAAGAGGTGCCAATGGGCACTTATCCCCAAGTACCCCTCGCACATCGCCTCGAACACCGCCATCTGCTGGATGCTGTTCGGTTTGAGGTGCTGCAGCTGAAGCCTGTACTCGTAGAGGACCGCCCGGATGAACCGCCCGGCGGGGACGGAGAAGCCGCGCTCGTGGAAGGCCACGAACGAGACGACGTACCCCGTGGGCGGGCGCGGCACGGACTCATCCCCGGGCACCTTCCACTCCACGGCGTCGGTGAGAGGAGGGAGCTATCCGGCCTCGACAAGGCGGTGCAGCATCGCGCGAGACACATTGGACCGCGTCCAGTTCGACATAGCGACGGCGAGCTTTCGAGCGGAACTACGGCGCGAGCTGTGGTGGTGCTGCGGGCGCAAGAGAGCAAGAGAAAAGGGGCACAAAGGCGAAGGAAGAAGGTGAGGGAGTAAAGTCCCAAATCTATGGCCGGTGTGCGGTTAAAAAGGGAGGAGCACGGCTGCTCGCCTTAAATGCCGGGCCCGTCGCGTCAGCGAAACGGTCGCCCGCGTACGCTTGACCCGGCGTGACTGGGGTCCGCCCGCACGACGCCTCGATACCCGCCGAACCCGGGAGCCTGAACCGTCCCCGCACGGTCACTTCAAACCGTCTCGTCTGCCGCAACGGCCGAGGCGCCCACGCCGCTCGAATCATCCGCATCGCCCACGTCGTCCGCGTCATCCACGTCGCCCACGACGCCAACGACTACCCCAACGGAACAATTTGGGGTCACAACAACAATAATGAAGCTTAAAAGCCCACAAGCGAGTCTACAACTCGCTCGCGGGCTACATCCGGCGGATGCGCTCGCGCGCACCCACCAGAACGATCAAGAACAAGTACCAACGCCAAGCCTTCTCGACTGAGCCTGTGCACGAGTCCTTGACTCCCTCAAAGGCTCGGGGGCTATTGACGAGGGCCCAGATTAGGGCCCACTTTGACGGCGAGATAATCTATCTTGAGGTGAAGTCTTCTGACACCATTGACAATGTGAAGGCTAAGATTGACAACGTGAAGGCCAAGATTCAAGACGAGGAGGACTAAGGACCACGACCAAGACCATCACTGGCAAGACGTCCTATTCCCGACTAGTTGGGAGCTTTTCCGACCAGTTCGCCACTAGGAAGACCCCCTCTGACAAGTCTCCGCCTCGCACGACAAGTCTCCGCCTTGCACGACAAGCTGCTCGTTCGCACGAGCAGTTTTCGCCTCCGACTAAGGCGCGAGCCACACCACGTGGCACGATCTCGGCGCGCGAACACCTCCACCACGACGTGTGGGGGACCGGTTCCCCGTGCCATGCAAACACTCCAGCTGGCGGCCTGCGCGGGCAGCTGGCCCCGACAGGGGCCTTAATGCGGCTCTGCTCAGCTGCGCAGCCGTCAAATCGCCATCATCTCCAACCCTGCAGCACACAAACTCCACCCGAGGCACTCAAGCACCCCCTACGACGAGCTCAGGTCTTGTAACACCCTAGTTTGCAATTTGGCTAGGATTTAAAATTTTATTAAAATTTGTTAGAATTAAATAGAGATTGTGTATAATTATTTCAAAATAAATAATATTTCCTAAAACAAATAAATCAATCATAGGTTATAAATATTTGTTTGTTGCATTCATGCTGTAATGCATAGTGTTTATTGTGTGAAAAATGAATTTGAGTTTTCCGAACTCAAATAGGTTCGTATATAGTTTAACCCTTGTATCTCTCTAATCTTCATCTCTAAAGCTATCTAATCTCTTTTAGACACAAGCCCTTATCCATACCCAACCCACCTCTCCCTTTTTCTCCCAACTATCACTTTCCCATTTTAAGCTTAATCTCAATTTTATCCATGTCGAGTTTCTCCCAATCTTTATCACCTATATATTCGAAAATCTACATTTGATACCCTAGTTGAGTCTTTCTTACTCTCTCTTGCTTTGTTCATCCAAATCAAAGCCAATCCGATCTAAGTCCATGTCGACAAGCTCTCCTCTCTCATCCATTGTTCAGCAGCCCAAATCCCCCCTTCTCTACGCTAATGGGTCGAGTCTCAATCTCATCTGCACATCTCTTAATAACCACGGGCCAAAGCCCAACTCTCCCACCTCACTCTCCCACCCAGCCGACCCCAAACCCTCTCTTCCTCACGTCACCCCCACCCCTAGCACGCCGTCCCTGTCCTCCCTCGACACAGCTTCCCTATCGCCCTCCCTCACCCCCTTCCATCGCTGCCATACATGAACCTGGACAGCACCACGTCCACCATCACGTCAAAAACAGCAAGTGCCCAGCCCGACCCCTTGATTGGCGCCCTCCCCTTACCTCTCACCCTTCCCTCAGATTGGATCACGAGGAAAGGCAAGGCAGAAACCTCCCTGGCCGAACTCCTCCCTCTCTCTCCATGGCTGCTGCCCTCCACATCATCCCTTTGCCCTCCTTCCTAACCACCAAAACGGAGTGCCCTCATCATCACGGTTTGGTTTTGCCGCTGCACCCCTCTCCTCACGCGGGTGAGCAGCGGATTGGAGAACGCTGTCTCCTTCCTGCAGATAACCATGAGGAACATGGCCATGGATGTCGTGCTCCCTGCCCTGGTGATGTCGCCCCCTCTTCTCCCCCTGTACGTCACCACCTCTATTCCTTCTAATCACTCATGGATCACAGGCCCCCCTAGGTGTGTACCGCTCTGACCCATGGCACCAAAAACAGAAGAATGCCAAGTACAGGACGCAGGTGGCTCCCATGTCGTCGTCGTCAACTGATGCTGCCACCCGTCGTCGTTGTGCTCCTCTTCAGCCCTCTCAACCACCCAAAGTGAGACCACCTCTCCTTCCTCTTTATGTTTTGGTCGTTCGTATCATGAATCATGTACCATAGCTCGAGTACCTTTGATCTATGGCGTAGTTTTTCCCATGAAACTTGCCGCTACTCTCGCGGCCAGCCACCATGCCACAGTTTT
Organism: Cenchrus fungigraminus; assembly: GCA_036936925.1. Lineage (NCBI taxonomy): Eukaryota > Viridiplantae > Streptophyta > Magnoliopsida > Poales > Poaceae > Cenchrus > Cenchrus fungigraminus. The sequence continues at coordinate 74,849,068 of CM072770.1, forward strand.
GCATCGTGTTCCCCGCTGATTCAGCTGTCCGATGACCAAGATCTTTTACCACCTCATGTACCTTATACTTGCACACATACCTGCACAATGGCTCAGCCATACCTACCACAATTCTCGAGATATAAACATTGTCGTGCTGACTGTCCCTGCTGATCTCTGCTATACCCCTCTGCACCTCCCTTGTGTTTCCCCATTGATTTGGCTGTTCGATCACCAAACCCTTCAACCATGTCATGAGCCTTGAACCTGAACACAACCCTGCAAGATATATCAGCCATATGTGCCATGAACCGTGTGATATTAATTTCTCCATGCTCTATGCCCTTGCTGTTCGAGCTAGCAGTGCCATCCCGTTTTCTTCTGCGTTCCCCGCTGATTCTTTTCTTTAATGACCAAGCCCTTCTACCAGCCTCTAACCCTCATACTTGCACATGATCCTGCCAAGCTTTGTGTTAATACAATTCATGATTCTTGAGATATAAATTTCACCATGTTTGCTGCACCTTCAGTGTACACCGCCACATAAATCACGTTCTAATTTTGTCTTACCCATCGATCCAATGAACGAATGGAGTATCTTTTTGACCGGATTGTGTCTCTCTTAGTTGCACATGGTCCCGCATTTTTGGCTTGGCCATATGCTACATGATTCCTGAGAAGTTAATCTCTGCATGCTCACTACCAACATGGTCCGCACAGTTGTGCATGGCTGTCTTATTTATGTGTTCCTTGCTTATTCATTTGTCCGCTAATCAATCTCATAAACCATAGTGTGATCTTTATACCTGAACACATCTCAGAAAGATGCATGGATTGGCCATGAAAGTCACTATTGTTCAGAATTTAATCCTGTTATGATCGCTGCTATGCAGTCCACCAAAAATCAGCACCTACACCGAGAGCATATCTTTTGTCCTGTTGAATTCCTTCACCATCGCAGTTCAACCTTTGTTCTCATTCTTCTTATGTTCTCATGGCCGCAGAAGTAAATCTCCATATCTCTAAAGCAAACATCCAGCACACAAGAAAACTTATTCAACATCACTGTCGCCCATCTCTTCCTCTGGTCGCTTTACCCTCCAAAAGTTCTAGCTACCACCACCACACCCAGTACTCCCATTTCAGCGTATTCTACAATTAGAGAGCAACCTCATGCTAATATCCTTTTAATAACCATCGGTTCCTCAATCCATGGCATTCTCATGACAACCATTGACTCCCTCTCTAGGCAATCCTATCTTTCTAGGGCTGCCCTGTTTTCTTTGTTTCTGGCACTCCTCCATCCGCTATAGCTTGTGTTAAATAATAGTACACTTTTCTAAAATAATTTTATTGTCTGGTGCATTGTTCTTAGTTGTAGCTTTGTGTTGTTTCAGCGGATTGTTGCGCGTGAAGGAACGCTTCTGAGCAGTGGAACATCGGGAAACGGGCAAGTGTCCTTGACATCTTGCTATTTTATACCTTTACGTTTTATTCACCATAATCACTGTTTTATTATGCTTTCTTGCATTAGATGTCTAATTTTGCTGGGAATCCTATTAAGGACTGTTTACTAGATTTTCATGAGCATTCCTTGCTTACCCTTAGAGGTTACCTATATGGGTAGATTTATGCTTAGCTTGCTCAACATGGGTTGGGTTTAATCTTAACTTGATTAATTACTATGCAACATGTTAATGTGGGTTATGGTTAGCAACATGAACACCCTAGGCGACTCAGGCAAGTGGTTGGGATGGTGACTTGTGATGCTTGATGATGGTCTTGCCTGAGTCGATCTTTTAAGGACCGGTCTGTGGAGCGACCACCTGGGACTTACCGTACAACCACGAGAACTAATGGGCTATGGTCTTGGCCAATTAAGTAGGGTAAATCGGGAAATCCAGCTGGCCTGCATTAAGCTATTGGTTCCATTGAGGGAGGCTAGGCCCCCAACATTCTGTGGCACGAGGACGGGTACCCGAACCCTGAGTTGGATTAATGCGCCGCTGTTGAACCTATGTAAAGGCCTCGTAGTGAACCCATGCCAGCACATCTCGGAAATGTGTTGTGAAGAGGCTCGCAACCTCTCGCGTGACGGGTATCACGACTCGTGGGTAAAGTTGTACAACCTCTACAGAGTGTTAAAAACTGTTATAACAGCCGTGCTCACGGTCATGAGCGGCCTGGACCCTCACATGGTTAGTTGGTGGTTTGGGTGGATCACAGTGGTGGTCACTGGGGTTTGGGAGCTGGTTATGGATATATGATGTTTTAACCTTAGGATCAGGACAAGTGGGTGCTTGTGCCTTGTATGGGTTGGGAAGCCTTACACACAATATAAATCTTAGGTGCTTAATTAAAATTTGACCAATTAAAACTTGAGCTTCGCAGTCCACCAAATAAAGCCTTCCTTGTTCTAAGCCTGCATGTTATGCATTTACTTTCCCTCCACTTGCGGAGTACACGCCTCCAGGTGTACTCACTGTTTTCCCTTTCAACCCTTGCTGTTCTCTCCCCACTGCTGCTCAGATAAATAGAAGCTAGAAGAAGGAGTTACATCGTGAAGACCACCGTGAAGACCTGGAGTTCTAGGTTGGCGTGCCCCCAGTCGACGTTCCTGTGGAAGATGGTGCCTACTCCGCTGCGATAGACATACGCTGTGTAATTGTCTGTTTAGACCCTCTGGTCATTTTGTAATAGTTACACACCTGTAATGATATATGTTGTGATATTCACTAATGATGTCACTTTATGCATGAATTTTGATCCTGGGCATGCATAAAGGGGTGCATTCGGTTTGTCCTTTATAAACCGGGTGTTACAGAAGTGGTATCAGAGCTATATCAACTGTAGGACGCAAACCTAGATAGAACTGGTCGACGTTAAGGCTATATTTTCACCGTATCTTGAAAAACTTCACCTCCTTGACTTTCTGTCTCCTGATTTGCACTCTGATCTCTCCTAATCTCTTCTATTGTGAAAGCAAGTTGCTCCTCCCTGATCCTTGTATAATCTCTAGTCACTAACTTCCCCTGTGATCAAGAAAGAAGTTTCTAAAGACACTTAAGAAGACTATGCTTCAACAAGCCGTCGCTTGAAGAATTTCAAGATAGAAGATGAAGAATCTCCATCAAGCTAGAAGCATCATGCTACCTCGAAGATTTGAAGATCACTGACTTCAAGCCATCAGTAGTTTTAGTCTTACGAGTTATAAGAAGCCTACCTAAGTTTCTTTTATCGATAGATATCGATGTTAAGGTATTCATTGCTAGTGTGCTAAGATAAGGATGTGTGCCATGTTAGTGTGCTTTTGTGTGCAGTTGTATGTTTGTTATTGTGCAATGCTTGATTTGGTTCTTTGTAATGATTGTTGATGTGTTGTTGGACCCTTGCCCGTGATGACATCAATTAAGTATATATGTATAGATCGTAGGTTGGGTTTCCCTTCTTGCTCCTTCTCAACCTTGAGTTCTCCTCCCTCCACAACCATTGTTCCCTCTCCATCTTAACCAACATGGAATCAAAAAAGAATCTTGTTAAGAGGGGTAGTTCTAGCCATGCTTCTCCCCATGACAAAAAGAGTGAACAAGAAGGAAGAATCGCCACCAAACAAGCTAGTAAAGCCTAAGAGGATAAAGAAGGAAGATTGTCATGAAGCAAGCTACAAATCGAGAAACTTCAGCAAACTTATACAATCAAGAGTTTCTACATGGACCATTCATAGGAAACTACACCTGAGGATGCTAATAAAGATCACCACAAGAGGACGACGCATGGAGATGTTGCATGGTGATCATTGCTCAGAAAAATCATCATAAAGGACTCACCAAAGATCTCTATGATGGACTGGTCACATGAGTTAGAAAGATCTCGAACGAGTGATCTGAAGGTGTGAAGAACAAGACAAGATGAGATTTGCAAAGGAACCTTGCCTCTCCCTATTGCTAACCTTCTCTCTCTTGCTAACCTTTTGTAGAATCTTGGGACGAGATTCCTGTTAAGTGGGGTAGTATTTGTAACACCCTAGTTTGCAATTTGGCTAGGATTTAAAATTTTATTAAAATTTGTTAGAATTAAATAGAGATTGTGTATAATTATTTCAAAATAAATAATATTTCCTAAAACAAATAAATCAATCATAGGTTATAAATATTTGGTTGTTGCATTCATGCTGTAATGCATAGTGTTTATTGTGTGAAAAATGAATTTGAGTTTTCAGAACTCAAATAGGTTCGTATATAGTTTAACCCTTGTATCTCTCTAATCTTCATCTCTAAAGCTATCTAATCTCTTTTAGACACAAGCCCTTATCCATACCCAACCCACCTATCCCTTTTTCTCCCAACTATCACTTTCCCATTTTAAGCTTAATCTCAATTTTATCCATGTCGAGTTTCTCCCAATCTTTATCACCTATATATTCAAAAATCTACATTTGATACCCTAGTTGAGTCTTTCATACTCTCTCTTGCTTTGTTCATCCAAATCAAAGCCAATCCGATCTAAGTCCATGTCGACAAGCTCTCCTCTCTCATCCATTGTTCAGCAGCCCAAATCCCCCCTTCTCTACGCTAATGGGTCGAGTCTCAATCTCATCCGCACATCTCTTAATAACCACGGGCCAAAGCCCAACTCTCCCACCCAGCCGACCCCAAACCCTCTCTTCCTCACGTCACCCCCACCCCTAGCACGCCGTCCCTGTCCTCCCTCGACACAGCTTCCCTATCGCCCTCCCTCACCCCCTTCCATCGCTGCCGTACATGAACCTGGACAGCACCACGTCCACCATCACGTCAAAAACAGCAAGTGCCCAGCCCCACCCCTTGATTGGCGCCCTCCCCTTACCTCTCACCCTTCCCTCAGATTGGATCACGAGGAAAGGCAAGGCAGAAACCTCCCTGGCCGAACTCCTCCCTCTCCCTCCATGGCTGCTGCCCTCCACATCATCCCTTTGCCCTCCTTCCTAACCACCAAAACGGAGTGCCCTCGTCATCACAGTTTGGTTTTGCCGCTGCACCCCTCTCCTCACGCGGGTGAGCAGCGGATTGGAGAACGCTGTCTCCTTCTTCCTGCAGATAACCATGAGGAACATGGCCATGGATGTCGTGCTCCCTGCCCTGGTGATGTCGCCCCCTCTTCTCCCCCTGTACATCACCACCTCTATTCCTTCTAATCACTTATGGATCACAGGCCCCCCTAGGTGTGTACCGCTCTGACCCATGGCACCAAAAACAGAAGAATGCCAAGTACAGGACGCAGGTGGCTCCCATGTCGTCGTCGTCGACTGATGCTGCCACCCGTCGTCGTTGTGCTCCTCTTCAGCCCTCTCAACCACCCAAAGTGAGACCACCTCTCCTTCCTCTTTATGTTTTGGTCATTCGTATCATGAATCATGTACCATAGCTCGAGTACCTTTGATCTATGGCGTAGTTTTTCCCATGAAACTTGCCGCTACTCTCGCGGCCAGCCACCATGCCACAGTTTTGCATCGTGTTCCCCGCTGATTCAGCTGTCTGATGACCAAGATCTTTTACCACCTCATGTACCTTATACTTGCACACATACCTGCACAATGGCTCAGCCATACCTACCACAATTCTCGAGATATAAACATTGTCGTGCTGACTGTCCCTGCTGATCTCTGCTATACCCCTCTGCACCTCCCTTGTGTTTCCCCATTGATTTGGCTGTTCGATCACCAAACCCTTCAACCATGTCATGAGCCTTGAACCTGAACACAACCCTGCAAGATATATCAGCCATATGTGCCATGAACCGTGTGATATTAATTTCTCCATGCTCTATGCCCTTGCTGTTCGAGCTAGCAGTGCCATCCCGTTTTCTTCTGCGTTCCCCGCTGATTCTTTTCTTTAATGACCAAGCCCTTCTACCAGCCTCTAACCCTCATACTTGCACATGATCCTGCCAAGCTTTGTGTTAATACAATTCATGATTCTTGAGATATAAATTTCACCATGTTTGCTGCACCTTCAGTGTACACCGCCACATAAATCACGTTCTAATTTTGTGTTACCCATCGATCCAATGAACGAATGGAGTATCTTTTTGACCGGATTGTGTCTCTCTTAGTTGCACATGGTCCCGCATTTTTGGCTTGGCCATATGCTACATGATTCCTGAGAAGTTAATCTCTGCATGCTCACTACCAACATGGTCCGCACAGTTGTGCATTGCTGTCTTATTTATGTGTTCCTTCCTTATTCATTTGTCCGCTAATCAATCTCATAAACCATAGTGTGATCTTTATACCTGAACACATCTCAGAAAGATGCATGGATTGGCCATGAAAGTCACTATTGTTCAGAATTTAATCCTGTTATGATCGCTGCTATGCAGTCCACCAAAAATCAGCACCTACACCGAGAGCATATCTTTTGTCCTGTTGAATTCCTTCACCATCGCAGTTCAACCTTTGTTCTCATTCTTCTTATGTTCTCATGGCCGCAGAAGTAAATCTCCATATCTCTAAAGCAAACATCCCATAGATATATGATCTTTTAACCTTAGGATCAGGACAAGTGGGTGCTTGTGCCTTGTATGGGTCGGGAAGCCTTACACACAATATAAATCTTAGGTGCTTAATTAAAATTTGACCAATTAAAACTTGAGCTTCGCAGTCCACCAAATAAAGCCTTCCTTGTTCTAAGCCTGCATGTTATGCATTTACTTTCCCTCCACTTGCGGAGTACACGCCTCCAGGTGTACTCACCGTTTTCCCTTTCAACCCCTGCTGTTCTCTCCCCACTGCTGCTCAGATAAATAGAAGCTAGAAGAAGGAGTTACATCGTGAAGACCACCGTGAAGACCTGGAGTTCTAGGTTGGCGTGCCCCCAGTCGACGTTCCTGTGGAAGATGGTGCCTACTCCGCTGCGATAGACATACGCTGTGTAATTTTCTGTTTAGACCCTCTGGTCATTTTGTAATAGTTACACGCCTGTAATGATATATGTTGTGATATTCACTAATGATGTCACTTTATGCATGAATTTTGGTCCTGGGCATGCAGAAAGGGGTGCATTCGGTTTGTCCTTTATAAACCGGGTGTTACAGGTCTATGCTTAGGCCTTAACGTGGCAGGCTCATCTCGTGCTCGGGCGGACTGAGTCACCACCAAACTACTCGGAGAAGGCGCCAGGCGTCCCGAAGTGAACAGCCCTGCCCGGCCACGCGGCGGCTTCTACGACAACTCAACACAACTCTACTTCATTGCACCCTGGTGGACAGTGACGCACGAAAGGACGTCCCAGCAACCAAGCACTGTAACTCTCATCTTGTTTCCCTTTTTGCCCCTCCCCTTGCGTCTATAAAAGGGAGAGGAGGGCAACCGTTACAAGGGTTAGCCGACGAACCGAACACTCATACTTAGGTACTTGGGCTCGACACCCTCTCCCGACTAGTTTGTAACCCCTACTACAAACACCCCCAGCGTGGGAACACGGCAGCTCGACACTGGACGTAGGGTGTTACTCCTCGGAGGCCCGAACCAGTATAAATCTCGTTGTCTCCTGCGCTAACCATCCGAGCCCGACACACGATTGACAGAAATTTACTGTCCGGCGGTAGAGAACCCCGACATAAGACCATTGAGGAACTCGTCTTGTTTTATTTTCAAAAGAAATTCATCCGAGATTTTCACCATACTACGAGATAGAGCAGAATCAACATCGTCGCACCATATCATACTAGTCAACACCCTAGGTTTGGTCATAAGCATTTGCTTCCCACAAAGTTTTATTTCAGGCTCTTGTCTCAAAATATACCAACAAATTCAAATAGACATAGAGCACAAGGATGCACATTAGGTTCTTGCAAACTTTTAACATAGCAACCATTCATCATTTCCAAAGTGAGGGTATATAAACAAGATTTCAAGCACATGGTTGAAGCAAATATTTTTATTGTGTTTCTTTTATTCAAAAGAGATAAACAAGATGTTGAAAATGGGTTTGGATGGACATACCTTCCTTGATTGAAAATGGGGTCTCCCCCAAGCTAAATTTTGGCTACCTGGTTGGCGTGTCTTCATTTTGGTGATGAATTGAGCACCTGGAAGCTTGTAGTGGTTGAATTGATGGATTTGTGAAAAATCATAGGTACGGCCGTACCACTAGGTTCGGCCGGCCCTACTATATTTTCTCCAGGCATTCGTGTCCTCTCCTGTAAACATCCTGCACAAAAATTTTGTCGAGGGGAGGTACAGCCGTACCTCTAGGTTCGGCCGTATCACTAAAAATCTCCAAAACTGTTTTTCTATGTCTTGTTTACTTACTAATGCATTGGTGAAAACAAATTTGAAATCTAAATATGCTTGATGCATGAAACAAAAGGTTGAAAGGGAAATATGAGATAAATACCGATTTACCTCTCGGTGAGGGCTCGTAGTTTAGAGTCCGTGAGCGGGACTCCTCCGTTTGCTTAGTTGATCTTGGATTTGTCTGGTCCCGGAGTGGAAGACTCGGACGGTACTCTCTTCACACGCCACTCCCTCGGTGGCGCTGAAGTTGGTGAGGCTTTGGCGGGGGTGTTTTTGGTTTCCGTCTTCTTTTCCCCTTAGCCTTGTTGATTGCTTTCGCCTTCTTTGGTTGGTGGCGCCTGTTGAGTGCTTTGTCTTGCTCCCAATGCTTCCTCATCGTTGTAATGAGGCTATCCACCTTGGGCTTGGTCGGGGCTACCTTCTCTTTCTTGTGTTGGGGCCGTGGCTTCCTCCACCCCCTAGCTTCCTCGTCTTGCACTAGGTAACATTGCTCTTCCTTTGCTTGAAATGGGAATGTCATGTTTCTTCGCCCTATGCGAAACTGAATCTTTTCGGCTCCGACATCAATCCTTGCATTGACATCTCTTAGGAATGGTCGCCCAAGAATAAGCGGCATTTCTTCTCGTGTGTCGAGGACCAATCCGCAAAGACATATGAGCCTCTGACATTCACCAAGAGATTTTCTACTATGCCCTCTGGATATTTGATCGATGAGTCGGCAAGTTGGACTGTCATCGTTGTCGGAGAGATAGCTGGATATCCTAACTCCTCAAACATGGCTTTGGGCATGAGGTTGACACTCGCTCCAAGGTCACAAAGAGCATTCTTGATCTTTTGGTAGTAGATCGTGCATGTGATGCCTGGATATCCATTGTCTTTCTTGTGCAAGACTGCTGATTCGTCCCATGGGTCTTGCATTTGATGTATGAGCTTCCCTACATGGTTAGGTGCATACATCCTCCTAGATGGCTTACCCCATCTGGTGGATATAGCACTAACATTCTCTCGGGTAGGCTCGGGTTGCCCCGGGATTCCACCCGACTCAGAAGAAGGTAAAGAAGTAGCAAGCTGAGCAAGTTGAGTTTCTATCATTTTATTAAAGCTTAGCTGATTCTTCATGGCAGTGGTGAATGATTCTATGGTGGAATTTAAATTTTTGAGAACTTTATCATTGGCGGCTAGCTTCTAGTTTAAAGTTTCATTAATTCTAGCTTGGCCAAAGACAAGATCTTTAATGGAAGGCTGATTATTAAAATTGTTAGAATAGTTACCTCCATTTTGATTGTTGAATGGGAAGTTGGGCCTTGAGTTCCACCCTAATTGTTGTAGTTGTTGTTGCGGAACCTGTTGTTGTTGCCATTGCTGATGAAGCTGGCTTCTTCCCTTGTCTCGGGACAATCATTTCCCGAATGACCCACATTACCGCACACTTCGCACATCATGCAAGCGTCCATAATCTTGGCGGTCTCCACATTGCTTGATGCCTCCAATTTCTTCATGAGGAGGTCCATCTTGGCGGCGAGCATGTCGACTCCATCGACTTGGTGTACACCGCGGGTACGGGGTTGGAGATGATCTCCATCCCAACCTTGATTTGCCACAATCTTCTCGTTCAATTCTTTGGCGGCGGGTACTTGTAACGAGAAGAAGGCTCCTCCAGCGGCTGCATCTAGGTGCTCACGGGTAGAAGGTTTGAATCAAGAACCACCCCTACATGCCATGATGTGGGCACGCGGTGATGTACTCCTGGAAGCGTTCCCATGCTTCCGGGATACTCTCATCATTCTGCTGCTGGAAGCCCGAAATTCTTGCATGGAGGGCATTGGTTTTGCCCATCGGGAAGAACTTCGCGAGAAACGCCTTAGAGCACTTATCCCATGTGTTGATGGCATCTCGCTCCGCATAAAACCATTGCTTCGCCTTCCCGAGCAATGAGAACGGGAATAGGCGAAGATGGATTGCATCATCCGTCACTCCACGGATAGTGAAAGTCCTACACACCTCCAGAAAATGCTGGAGATGTGCATTGGCATCTTCATTCGGCTTGCCGGAGAACGGATTTGCTTGCACCATGTTGATCAACGCCGGCTTGAGTTCGAAGTTTCTGTCTCCCACCGTCGTGGTTGGCCCGGTAGGGACATTGGTGTTGGAGGGAGCAAAAAACTCACGGATCGTCCTCTCGGCCATTGGTGCTGACGAGGTGCTGTCTGCGGGATCGACGGTGTTCGTCTCTTGATTTGAGAAAAACTTCTGAGGAATGAGGACACGGGGTCGCACTCTCCTCACAAGTGACTCCGGATTGTCGTTAAAGTTGGACGGTAGGTCGAAACCGGTCATGCACTACTCTGCGTACATGAGAGTAGAGCAAGGGTAAACCCGCTTAAATAGCGGTTCACCGAACCTTGCTAATTCTACCACAATGACTGAACGATATCTTATGCCTATTGCCTCCCCGGCAACGGCGCCAGAAATGCTTGTTGACGCTCCTTAGCCTCACTACTAAGGTTGCACTTACAGTGACGGTGCCAGGAATGCTCGAGGCACTCGCAAGCGTCGCTACCGGGTTTACACCTCTAGTAACGGGGCTAGGGAACGTCTTTGGTAAAACACACGATCACAGAAAGGTCCGCAAGCGCACGGATTACCGTTGTAGCACTTCACCCGGTGGTATTCGGGTTATCGTATTTATATTTTCCCAAGGGAGGCACTATGGCAAAGATGATCGAATAAACGGTGGAGAAAGACAAGACTTGGTAAAGAGCTATAGCGGGGGTAACGAATAAAGATATTTGGGGATAAATTGACACACGCAAGGAGATCTTGATAAATGACTAGAGAGGATCTAGTGAGCTGGGAGGACAACGAGACGAGAAAGGATCCTAACACAATCTATCTATTCTTGTCAACTCTAGGCAAAGAACTAAGGGAAAGGATGACCAAGGCGAGCTAAACTCGACAAGCTCTTCTAGTGCTGCAGGGGCATGCAAAGCCGCGCTCTCAGACTGGGATGAGAAGGGAGAACGACGACACGCTGAATCCTACCGGCCCGAACTAACGTGGTGGACTACAGAGCCCGTCCGGAGCTGTCACCTCCTTAGGGTACCACAACTATTCCATTGAACGGGACACCAATCTAAGATTAAGGTAAGCTCTGAGCATCGCGCTCACAACGAACCAAATAACCTTTCCCCGGGTACCACGAAGGAAGGTCTCTCTCTCTCCCGTGAACCACCGGAGATCAAGCGAAGAACGACCACAACACTATAGGGTTCAAGAGAGCTATGCTAACCAAGACTAAACTAACTTTAGTCTAAACCAAGAATAAAGCTTCTAGAGCAAAGTAAAAGCTGAATGTAATTGACTTGAAAGGTAAGATAGAAAGATAACTTGAATTGTACTTAAGTCCAAACAAAGAAAGGATACAAGAGTAGTACCGGAACTCTGATGAAGACTCCTCTGGAACCCCGAGACTAGCTCGACTCGACTCTAACTCCCAAGCTACACTAATCCTACTCTAAGTGAACAAAAGAGGGAAATGGAGATGCTCCTACGTTGTGTGTCCAATCCAGCGAGTGTGACGTGCCTTTTATAGGCAAGGGAGGTCGGTTGAGCGCGTGGGACCAATATGTCAGGTGTGGCCGGATCAGGAGGTGCGGCCAGCCCTATGATCCACCGCCTCTCACCTTGGACGCCCCTGATCACTGCTCCTGAGGTGGTTGTAGGTCGGTTCCTTGGGTCGGTTTCGCCCGGCACGCGGATGGATAGGTGCGGCCGGCCCACCTCCGTGCCGTGTGATGCACCGCCTTCGCTCAGGGACGCCTAGGATCGCCTTGGAATGACGGTTGTGGCGGTTGAGCGGCCGGACAAGTGGACCCATTGATCCTAGCCTCAACCTTTGGATCAAACCGACGTTCTTCAGTGAATTGTGCTCGTCCAAGTGTTGCTCGAGGGAGAGGGGGTGCTCTGGACCAGGTACGAGCCACTAGGCAGGGCCGGCCGCACCTGGCAGGCCGGCCGCACCTGCAGGGCCAGCCGGACCAGGTAGTTCGGCTGTGCCTTGCTCATGTGGCACGTTGGTTCCAATTTCTCCCAAAATGTGTACCTACCTATGAAATTCACAACACAACTCGTGGAACTTTATTAGTACGAAAAATGTGCATGAAACTTGTCATATACTCCTCTCGAACCCGAGGTTTTGACGGTCGAATCTTTGTTGTAAGGACCATCAACAGATACCTCTCCCCCAAGCTGGTTCGTAAACGGGACTAATAATCGGGCGGTTGTTGATATGGGTTCCATGAACCGAAGAAGTTATGCACTGCTTGGAATCCTTCTTGCGTGGTCGAGGTTAGGGTGTAAAGCTGGCCGTCTGTCTCCTGCTGCCGCCTAGCGGTGTCCTGGAGGCCTTGTTCTATTCGCTCGGCGCGGGCATCGATACTACGGAGGTGGTTGTCGATGTTGAAAAGGCCTTGATCAGTGATGTCGTACTGCTCCTCATGATAGCCGTACGGGTAGCTCTGAGGATAGTTTCCGCCGTAGGTTTGGTGGCCCCCAAAACGTGTTGACTGGTGACGAGCTGGAGCAGATGGAGGCACTGGGGGGTTGACTTCCGCTGGACTGCTGTTGCTGGCGGCTGCCGGAGGGTCCTGTCCTGTCGGATGCCGGAGCTTGCTTTGTGGTGTTTTCTGGGATGAGGTTCTTGTCGCTCCTACGAGTGCGTGACCGGGTTGCTGGTCCGGGTCCCGAGATGCTATGTCTCGAAGGCCTCACCGTCTCCACATCGTCCTCGGGTGTCAGGTTCAAGGTGTACTTCTTAACTTGGTATAAACCAAGCTCTGGGCACGGGAGGACGATGGTGGTCGAGGAATGGGGGTAAAGCATGACCAACTCCCCCTCTACACGCTTGAGCAAGTGAGATTGCATGAAGTGGTCCTCATCAAAAGTTTCGCGGGGCATCTCTATGTAGGTGACTTGAGCTCCCTCAAGAGCTCCGATGTACGTAGCAATCCGAGTCACCAAGGAGGTGATCTCGATTTTGCCAGTCCTCGTGGTCATGGTGCGCCAGTGCTCGACCTTGGTGACGACAGGGGCAAGCTTTATCTTGTGAATGATGGCAAACAAGCATTGCAACTCATCCACCCTAACCATTCTAAACTCGACTCTTGGGGCAATCATGCCCGAAATTAGCCGATGGAGGAAACGAAGAGTAGGATTGTGGATCAAGTTGATCCGGGGAGCGGAATTCAACCCTCCCCTTGAAATCTTTTTCCAGAATGTCTCTCTTGAGAAAGCCCTCATACCTCTATGCTTAGACCACTCAATCAAACAGTTTGAATCAAAGCCTAAAGCAACACTCAACTAATCCCAGGTTAAGTCGTACTCCTCATTGAAGAGCCGAAACTTAACACCATTGCTATCGGTGCTCAAAGTTGAGAGGAACTCTAGGGTGAGAAATTTTGAACCCTCTTCCCAAGCATGCCAAAAATTTCCCCATCCTATGGCATCAAATCTGCCCCGAACCCTCCGATCATACCGGTTTCATTAAGCAGGGTGTTATTGTATACCTTTGTGTGTGCGAATTCCCGGTCCTTTAATTGCTGGAACAACCTCCGTTCTTGATCGGTACGCAGGATGATTTGTGTTTCGGAGGTAAGGAAACACGTCCTTTCCTCCGAACCTGAACCATCATAATGTACCGAGCTTGTGGACATGTCCCAGGCAGAACCCATGGACACATTGTCCTGAGGCTCGAAACCCGGGGGTACCGAGTGATCTTGCCAACCTGAGGTATTGGAGTGGCCACTGCGGCTCGAGTCCGAGTCACTGGACCGGAACCTGATGTGTTTTCCCTTAACCACCTTAGCGGCCTTGCGGAGCCACGACATTCTACAAAAGGTTAGTGCAACAGATACCCGAAGGATGATGGTTAGGGAAGGTTAGTCGTTCGAGGATTAGTGGTCCAAAAGTTAGCGGTCCTTATGGGGTGATGAAACCTCCACAAAACTTGAGTGACTTGCACTACGAGGGACATATTCTCGGCACTCCTTTCCACTAATTACGAATGAGCTTAACGAGGGAGCAAAGGGTGCAAACTTCGGAGTTTGAATGTGGTGCTCTGGGAGAGTGCACGGGAGGTCTTATTTTATAGGCAGGTGGAAGGAGGCAGGTGCGGCCGCACCTGCCCATCCGACCGTGCCAACTAAAAATGAGAGACAGCCTCAGTGCGCGATTAGGAGGCTAGGAGCATGCTGCAGCGATCTGGAAGTGACAACTTGGTGGATTTCACAGGTGCGGCCACACCAACAGGGCCGGCCGGCCCTAGTGTTTCCACCGAAATTGCTGCCAGGCAGCTGCCACACCATCTAGCGCTTAGGATCCTCGAAAACTTGTGCACTCAATTGTCCAAAAGTTGCTGGGAATGCTATTAGTGGTGAGGAATAAATTACTGCAGATTGGACTTGCTTCCTCATAAACTAAAGCACTTCCATGCAGCTAGTGGCTGCTCCACACACTCACCCAGGCAAAGGGGGTGGTGCGCCCGTGCCAAGTGGGCCGGCCGCACCGGGCAAAATGCCCGAAACTGCTCCCTAAACCTTTTAAACTCTAAGTCATGTAGTGGCTAAAAGGATTTCGAAAATTAAACATGCTTGATGCATGAAACGAACTTAGCAAGGGAAACATGGGATAAATGCCGGTTTATCTCATGGCGAGGGCATCGAATTTATAGTCCTCGTGCTGGACTTGTCGATGATTATTTCTTCTTTGAGTGATCCTCTCGATTAAGGAGGTAATTCACTAGAGCTTGGAAGAATAACGATAGATAGATAATAATCCTATATATCCAAGATTGGGAATGGCCCTTGATTTCTTCGCTCTGGGATTCTTTTCTGACAGGCAAAGCTAAAATCCTCTCTAAAATTCCTAGCCCCTCAGTTGGATTTTCATGAAAAAGTGATCCCTTTGTGAGTGCAAGCAAGCGGAAAATGTTGTCTCGAAAAAGGCCGTGCTGAAAATGTTGAATCAACACTATATCTGAAAGGCCGTGATCGGGACAAATGTGTATGAGATCATAGAATCTAGTCCATGCTTGATTTAGGGATTCGGTCTTCGTCTGTCAGAAACTGATAATTTGTTTTGAAGGTTCATGAGACGAGATAAGGGGAAGTACTTAGCGCAGAACTTGTCGCGCAAATTTCTCCAATCCGTGGTGAACTCCTTCTCTTGCTGGAAGTACCAAGCCATTGCTTTTCCCGCTAGTGAGAATGGAAAAAGTCTAACTGTGAATTCGTTGGGAGAAAGATCGGAGCATGAACGAGTAGAGCATAATTGCTCAAAATTCCTCAAGTGATTGTATGGTTTTCCTCTATGAATCCTGAAAAAGGGTTTTTCTAGGCGATGGAGAGGAATTTTGGAGGAATAGTTCCATTGGAGAAGATCCTCGGTTTAAGATTTCCATTTCCAATTTTGATTCCCATCTTAGTCGGGGTATGGCATTGATAAATAGAGGACTCAAGGTTGGCTTCTTTGGCAATGAAAAAGATGGTTCTGTCTACGGGATCGACTGGGTTCGTCGTGATAAATCGAGAGAAACTTTTCGAAGGGTAGTGACACGAGGTCGGAATATCCTTCACAAGTGACTCTGAATAGATGTGCAGACAGGACAGAACTATCGAAACCAGATATTACTCGTACACTAGGAACGGAGTAGGGATAAACCCGCTAAAAGACGGTTCACCGAACTCAGATAACTCTACCGAAAAGATATCTAGTGCCTATTGCTTCCCCGGCAACGGCGCCAGAAATGCTTTTTGACGCTCCTTAGCCTCACTACTAGGTTTATACCCCTAGTAATGGAGCTAGGAACGCCTTTGGTAAAACACACGTCACAGAAAGGTCCGCAAGCGCACGGATTACCGTTGTAGCCCTTCACCCAGTGGTATTCGGGTAATCGTATTTATATTTTCCCAAGGGAAGCACTATGGCATAGATAATCAAACGAACGGTAGAGAGGATCGAGGCTCGGTGAAAGGGTCTTACAGCAGGGGTGATGATAAAGATATACGGGGGGTAATTGGACACGCGAGGAGATCTTGATAAAGGAACTAGAGAGGTCCTAGTGAGTTGGGAGGACAACGAAACGAGAAAGGATCCTAAGGCAATCTATCTAATCTTGTCAACTCCGGGAAAAGAACTAAGGTAAAGTAGAGCCAAGGTAAGATAGGGTCAACAAGCTCTTCTAGTGCTGCAGGGGCATGCAAAGTCGCGCTCTCGGACTGGGATGAGAAGGGAGGACGACGACGCGCTGAATCCTACCGGCCCGAACTAACGTGTTGGACTACCAAGCCCGTCCGGAGCTGTCACCTCCTTATGGTACCATAACTATTCCGTTGAACGGGACACCAATCTAAGACTAAGGCAAGCTCTGAGCACCGCACTCACAACGAACCAAAGAACCTTCCCTAAGGCCTTTAGAGAGAGGTCTCTCTCTCCGATGAAACACCGGAGATCAAGCGAAGAACGACCACAACACTATAGGGTTCAAGAGAGCTACGCTAACCGAGGCAAAACTCACTTTAGTCTAAACCTAGAATAAAGCTTCTATTAGCTAAGTAAAAGCTGAATGTAATTGACTCAAAATGTAAGATAGAAAGATAACTTGAAATGCACTTAAGTCTTATAAAGGAAAGATACAAGAGTAGTACCCGAACTCTGAAGAAGACTTCTCCGGAACCCCGAGACTAGCTCGACTCGACTCTAACTCCCAAACTACACTACTTCCTACTCTAAGATACAAAAGTGGACAATAGTGATGCTCCTGCGGTGTGTCTCCTGTTCCAGCGAGTGGAGGGTCCTTTTTATAGCAGTGGGAGGTCGGTGGAGTGCTGAGGCGGCGGGAGCCAGGCACGGCCGCACCTATGATGTGCCGCCTTTCGTCGTGGACGGTCCTGATGCTCGCTCCTTGGTCGGTTGTGAGTCGGTATCTTGGGTCGGTTCCACCGGATTCGACACTTCGTAGGTGCGGCCGTATCTCTTGATCCGGCCGTGTCTACTCCAAGCCGCGTGATGCACCGCCAATGATAGGGGATGCTCAGGATTGCTTCGAAGTGGCGGTTGGTTGCATGTAGAGGTGGGCCCATGGATCCAAGTGCCTCTTTTCTACTCCTTTGGATCAAACCGACATACCCCCAGCACATCCCATCCATCCAAGGTGTGTTCGTGGAAATGATGGTCGCCTGGACTCAAGATGTGGCGGGGTGCAGGGCCGGCCGCACCTGATGGTTCGGCCGTGCTGCTCGGTGTGGCCCGGTGACTCCTGTTTTATCCTAAATGTGTACCTGCATATAAAATTTACAACACAACTCGTGGAACTTTATTAGTACTAAAAATATGCATGAAACTTGTCATATACCCTCCTCATTTCCGGGATTTTGACGGTCGGAAACTTGTTGTAAGGACCGTCAACAACACTTGAAGTTCCAGGAAGGCGTGAAACTGCAGGCATTCAAGCTTTTCTGGAAGACGGCAGCCAAGGCATGGAGACAATTCAGATTTCAGCTTAGGTGAGATTTTATCAGAAAAGGACTTGAGCCATTTACAAGGCACCCGATTATTGTCCCGTAACAGTGGAAGGAGTTCATGAAACAGGAGGAAACCGAGCAAGCCTCAACTGTTAGTGTTAAGTTCAAAGAACTCCGTAGTCGGAACACAAGCGAGCACAGCATGGGTCCAGCTGGTTATACTGTGAAACTAGAACAATGGGAGGAAGAGGACAGACAATTAGCTGCAGCTGGTATCCACAACCCATATGATGCCTACCCTGACGATCGTTCCAAGAATTGGCTGCGAGCAAGGAGTAAGCTAGTGATTAAAGACTGTGTTGCCGTGATAGTGTTCAACAACAAAGAGGTAGAAAAATTGGCTGCAAACATCAAGGAGAAGATTGCATGTGCAGAATCTTCAGGAATGGCAGGGGCAGAGGGAGTATGATGTGCTAAGTCAGTGTTTGGGCCGCCCTGAACAACAAGGTCGCGTGCGTGGTGTCTCCAGCTACCAGGGCTGGAAGTATGCATGGCCTCAGCACGGTTCCATGTACAGGAAGAGGAAGAGGACGAAGACCGACGCATCAGTTGATACGAAAAAGATAAAGGAACAAATCAAGCAAGAACTGGTGGCTGAGATGCAGATGTAGAACATGCAGATGCAGAACAATTTACTAAAGAGGTGGTGTTGTCACCAGTGTCCAATCACGCAAGCCGTTCACCCGCCACACTGAAGAGCAGCTGTGCATCCGCAGACAATGTAGGTTTGATCGATGGCACTGCAGAGTTGGCGACGGAGGTGTGCTATGACGATCGTACACAGGAAGACCTTATAGGCATGTTGACTGAACCCACACATTGTGGCCTATGGATCACGTGGAGGGATCTTGAATGTGAGGCTGCAATTGGTCTTGTTCTGTGTTGTGGTTGAAGTGCTCACTGTATATAATATCTTTGCGGATGAACTGGTGGAATACCCTCCTAATGACGAGGTGATGAAACTCGGACAAGCTCAAGGACAGAGGTTACAGTGGAGAAGGTGTCGGATTCACATCAAGGGAGCACCAACATGTAAATCTCGTTCACAGGCTACGGTAGAGATTCCTTGTAGCTCACAGAGTACGGGACAGGTGAAGGAACGATTAGGCGACCAGAGAGGGGGGGGGAGTGAATGGGAGCCGATAAAAATTCTTCCCGAAGGATGAACTCGGCCTATGCCCCAAATTCACAACTAAGGATTCCCACACGAGTTTGCCAAGGTCACGTAGTCACAACGGACCTACCAACCCTAGGAACAAACCCAAACTCAAAGCAACACGGAAGCGCAACTCAAGACGCAAGGGAACTTAACCAAATCTGTAGGGTCCAGGCGGACAGTTAGCAAGGCTAGGGCAGACAGTCTGCGAGCTCCTGGCGGACGGTCCGCGACCCTCGGACGGACGGTCCGCAAAAACCAACAGAACCTCCAGTACCACACCCCGGAAATACGGACGGTCCGAGCTTGGCCTCCGGACGGTCCGATGACGGCGGACAGTCCGTGGACCCCTCGCGGACGGTCCGATCCACACGCGGACAGTCCGGCACCCCTAGCTGGACGGTCCGACAAACTTCCTGCAACAAAACCCAAACACCTCGGAAGATCGACGCGCAAACTCGCAAGAACTGAACGAACATGCGACGAACATGAGGCTCGCAGACTGTCCGCGGGCCACTGGCGGACAGTCCGCCGGCCCCGAACAGAACAGCCCGAGCACCAAAACGCGAAGTCAACCTCTCCTATCCATCCATGGATCTCCCAAACGGCTTAAGCTCTTGAGACAAGATTTGGGGGAGATGTGAAGCGTCCCTAGGGGATGCTATGCCCCAAAAATTGAAGCCTCAAACGAACTAAATCGCCGGGAATCGAAGTTCTACCGAGCTCACACAAAAGCTAGGGTTCCAACCGAAATCCTTCAATCGGAGGCCAAATCCGGAGATTGGGGGGTCAAGATCAAGCACAAAGATGCACAAGACATCTATCCATGATCCCCACCAATAAATCCGAACCCAAACACCTCAGAATCGAAGAAACAAGGCGCGCACGAAAATCCAACGAAAATAGCTCGAAAATGACATGAAAATCACAAGAGCCACAAGAAGGAAATCGACGCAACCATGAATGCTTCCATACACTCGGAGGTCAGATTCTCTACAAAACGGTGAAGAAAATCTAAGCCTATAGAGTAAGGAAATGAGAAGCAGTCCCGATGGATGGTTTGCCCAGAAAACCCTAGAGCTATATATATGAGTCCCTCTGGGTTGGGCAAATGACCAAGCTACCCCTAGCACTTAAACTTAAGATACAATCCCCTCAGGGGCAAATAGATCATGTAGTACTCCTCTTCATCGCACGGCCACACTTTCGCCGCAGTCCGCGTCCTCCCGACGCAAGCCCTGCGATCCCACCACGTGCCCGCCGGCATCGAAGCTTCTCGGCGCACCCGGATCCTGTCTCCACCCGCCGAGCCTCCGGTCTTGGTTTTGTGGCTCAACCAAGTAACCCGACGGTTTTGTGGTGAACCGCCGCAAACCCCGCGTGCAGACTCCGGTCGTGAGCCGCTACCCTGCACCGGCTCCGGTCGACGACTTCGTCTTGCTTTTCTTGCCACCATGCGGCCCGTACTTGACCCCGCTGGCCACCGGGTCCCTCGAGCCGAGCCTACGTGTCTCTCCACTCCTCGGAGGCCCCGCAAGGCATAGACCTTTCGCGCCCGCTCTTCACCTGCACCAACACGAGTCAAGCCGCAACCTGCACCTACAATACTCGGCCAAGAGTCAGTCCACACCACGTTGTCAATCACTCATCACACCAGGGAGCGACCATCCACCGGTCCTCGGACGCTCTGGTCCTCAATCTCCCCCTTGATGAGTGCATTGACAACACACACAAGTAACCAATTCAGAGAAAAGAGAAAAAAAGAAAAGAAACGACTGAAGAACTCAAACAAGTGATCAAAGGCCAAACAAAAGCCAAGACAAGATCACTTGAGTGAGAGAAATCTCGGTCCCCTAAGGCAAGGGTAATGGCTCAACACAACCGAGATAAAATGCTCCAAAATTGCCGACTCCTCAAGGTGAGGCAAAAGGGCTCGACACCATCGGCAAAAGAGCACAACTAAAATTCAGGCGAAAAACCTCCCAAATGCATATGAATGCAAGCTCCCCCTGAACAAATGCATTTCTCCCCCAAAACAAGAATTGGGTACTATCTCTCCCCCTTGTTGGTAATGCATGAATCAAGTCTACAAATGCAAGCATGTTCTTCTCAAATAGACATAGAGCACTACAACATACGAAAAAGAGACATAAACAAGCTAGATTGCCACAAATTTAGCACAAGCATCACCAACGAGACAGATAGGGACATACAAGCATGTGACATAGCCATGATCAAAATAAAGCAACTTTTCACAAAAACTTCCCTCTCATGAGCATAGGACCCAAACATGATCAAAATGAGCACAAACAACATATAACTCACAAACTTCATGCAAGGTTACAAATTCTCATCACAAGATCATCATAAACACCTACAAGCTAACTCATGTCATGTCAAAGCCACCGAGCCATGTGTTCACTTCTAAATGTGAGACTTCTCAACGGTGAACATCATGCAACGGTTTAGCACCCAAAATAAGAAATTTAAAGCATACATGACATGGAAGCATATTTTTCAAGCACAAGCATTTCATATACCAATTTCAAGATTTACAAATTAAGCATGCTACATGAAGTGCCTTTGCGGCAAAAAGAAGCTTAGGCTTCTCCACAAGGTAGCATGTAGGCTAAACATCCATGATGATAGATGGGTCTTTGACCCCATATGAAAAGAACATGGTCCCAAGCACAAATTAAGCAAGTTACAACCATAAGTGCACAAATTTAGCATGAAAGGCATTAAACTCATAAGAGAGGATCATATATAGCATTTTCACAAAAACAAGCCATTCACAAGCACATACATCCCAAATCTATCAAGAGCATCGCTATCCATCATATGAGCATCAAAAGCAAAGTCTTAATCTCCTATCTAGCATATCATAGTGATCCAAGTATATAGGAGAAGCACATCTCATATGGTACATATGCAGTCTATGATACAAAGATGCAAGCATGATATGATACATAAATGAAAATGCAACATGAGTATGTACATCAAACTCCCCAACCAAAGCTGAAAAAGGAAAAAGAACACCAAGCTCCCCTCGCAAACGGGCAAATGTAGCTTGGTCCAAAGGCTTGGTTAGGATATCGGCAAGCTGCTTTTCGGTTGGCACATGGATGAGGTCTATGTTTCCCTTCTCAACATTGTCTCTCAGGAAGTGGTACCTCACCTCTATATGTTTGGTTCTGGAGTGGAGCACGGGGTTTTTGGCAACACTAATGGCACTCGTGCTATCACACATGAGAGGTACATGGGAACACTCCTCACCAAAGTCACTCAGCGTGTATGTGATCCAAAGCAGCTGTGAGCAACAACTAGCGGCAGCAACATATTCGGCTTCTGTGGTAGACTGAGCTACACTAGACTGTTTGCGTGAAGACCAAGAAACAAGTGAAGATCCCAAAAACTGGCAAGTCGCCGAAGTTGACTTCCTATCGACTCGACACCCCGCAAAGTCGGCATCCGAAAACCCAAGAAGCGAAAGAGAAGAGGACGCCGAGTACCAAAGACCAAGCTCAGGAGTGTATCGAAGATACCTGAAGATCCGCTTGACGGCCTGCCGATGTGAAGTCCTCGGCGACGCCTGAAAATGAGCGCACAGACACACAGAAAACTGAATGTCCGGCCTCGTCACCGTCAAGTACAAGAGGGAGCTGATCATGCTCCGGTACTCCTGGTCCACGGGCTCTCCGTCCTCGTCCGCATCCAACGCTGTAGTCGTACTCATCGGTGTCGACAGGGGCTTCGAGTCGTCCATCTTGAACTTCTTGAGGATGTCCTTTGTGTACTTGGCTTGATGCACAAAGGTTCCCTCCTTTGCTTGCTTCATCTGAAGCCCGAGAAAGAACTGCAATTCTCCCATCATGGACATCTCGAATTCTTTGCTCATGTCCTCTGCAAACCTCGCAACCAAAGAGTGAGACGAGCCGCCAAAGACAATATCATCTACGTACACCTGAACAATTAGGATATCATCGCCCTACCTGAGGAGAAAAAGAGTCTTATCAACCTTGCCCATCTCGAACCCTTTGCTAAACAAGAACACCCTCAAACGGCCATACCAAGCACGGGGAGCTTGTTTCAGCCCATACAACGCCTTCCTCAACCTATACACCCGGTGAGGAAACTCAGCACTCTCAAAGCCCGGTGGTTGCTTCACATAAACCTCTTCTTCTAAAAACCCATTCAAGAAAGCGCTCTTCACATCCATTTGGTACAACTTGAACACTTTAGCCACGGAAAAGGCTAGAAGGATCCTAATTGCCTCCAAACGGGCTACAGGAGCAAATGTCTCCTCATAGTCTATCCCCTCCTTCTGACTATACCCCTGAGCAACCAACCTCGATTTGTTTCTCACCACCTCACCATTCTCACCCTCTTTGTTTTTCCACACCCATTTTGTCCCGATAGGTTTGCAATGTGGTGGTGGCTCCACCAACTCCCAAACTTGGTTTTTCTCAAAGTTCTCTAACTCCTCATGCATTGCGTTCACCCAATTAGGATCAGAGAGGGCGTGTCCAATGTCTTTCGGCTCAAAGGTAGCAACAAAAGCCGAATGAGCAAAGTGAGAAACATTCTTGGACCTTGACCGTGTCGTACGTTCATTGATGTCGCCGATGATTCTTGAGGGGGGATGATCAACTTGAACGCGCCTCGGTGCCTCTCGCCTAGAGACAACCTCCCCCTCAGCTGCAGCTTCCACTTGATCTTGCTGGATCGTAGTCGGTGTAGGGGCTGGGCCATCCTGCACCGTAGTCGTCGTGGTGGAAGTAGAGGGTACATGCTCGGCTGGAGCTTCATCGTCACCATCATCCTCTCCAGCATCATCCTCCTCGTCCTCAAAGATCTTCTTGCCAATCTCGTCATCACCTGCACACTCAAAGATAGACGAACTGCATGGCTGGGTCTTGTTGAAGGTAACCTCGCAAGTTTCCATGACTAGGTTAGTATCAAGATTGAGCACACGGAATGCTTGAGAATGACTAGCATTACCCAAAAAGATCCCATCGGAAGACCTCGACTCAAACTTATCAAGCCTACCCTTCTTGAGAATAAAGCACTGACAACCAAAAGCCCTGAAATGGCTCACTCTAGGTGCTCGCCTGTGCATGAGCTCATAGCACGTCTTGTTCAAGAAGGTCCTAAGAAAAATCCGATTCCCAACATGACACGCGGTATTCACCGCCTCAGCCCAATATCTCCTCGGAGTCCTTTGCTCGTCGAGCATCGTCCGAGCCATCTCACAAAGGGAACGATTTTTCCTCTCAACCACACCATTCTGACAAGCCACATAGGGAGAAGAGAATTGATGTTCGAGACCCAAATCACGACAAAAGGTTTCGAAACGAGAGTTTTTAAATTCAGAGCCATTGTCGCTACGGATAGCTCGAATGGCATCTCCATTCCTCTCATTCTTCAACCTCAAGATTAGATCCCTCACAAAACCAAATGTCTCCCCCTTATCAGCCAAAAAGAAGACCCAAGCATAGCGAGAATAGTCGTCCACTGTCACCAGGACATACCATTTCCCACCCGCCGAGCACACACGAGCTGGACCAACCAAGTCCATATGGAACAGCTCGCATGGCCTCTCTGTCATAACGGAAGTCGGAGGCGGGTGAGAGGCGGCGACCATCTTACCATGCCAACACGGAGCACATACCAAGTCCTTTTGGTATTTCAACTTAGGCAATCCTCGGACTAATCCTAGCCCACTCAAGCATGACAACAAGTCAAAACTGAAGTGACCCAGTCTCCTATGCCATTTCCAAAGTTCCGCCGAAACGCTAGGAACCAAGCAACGAGAAGAGCCAACACAATGAGAAAAATCGGCTCTGAAAATCTGACCCTCGAGGATGATCGTGCACACAAGATCACCTCGAGAATCCAAAACACGCGAAGCGCCCATTTTGAAACGGACCTCAAAACCCTCATCAAGAAGCTGGGAGACCGAAAGAAGATTGTACCCCAAAGATTTGACAAGAGAAACACGCCTAAGAGTCACAGAATCGCTCACCTTCACCGTGCCCATTGAAAGCACTCTAGCTTTCCCATTGTCCCCAAAAGTGATGTACTCTTTGGTCATCACCGGGGTGAGGCTGGAGAACCACCTTCGATCTCCGGTCATGTGTCGAGAGCAACCGGAGTCGATCAACCAAAAGCCCTCTAAGCCTCCCACCTGTAAATAAAAAACGAGAGTGAGAGTGAGCAAACGACTCAGCACTGGGGTTAGTACAAAATGAATCAAACCAGTGCCGTGCCATTTGCTCAAAGGTGGGGTTAGCAAAATCCATCCTATCTCCTCTAGGTGGAACACCCCCACGTCCCCTTGGAGGACTACGCGCACCACGAGGTGGAGACCGTGGCTCGTAGCTCCTTTGGGACCTAAAACTGCGATCGTTCCCCCCATACTCGTATTGGCCACGAGCGAAGGAACGTCCAGCAAACTCACCACGCCCAAACCCAACACGCCTACCACCTTCTCTATGTGGTGGCTCACCTCGAGGCATAAACACACGCACCATACCCTCGCCCCTTGGCACCAACCTAAGCTCAGGCACACCACGAGAAGGACGGTACATGTCCTTGTTGGCCATCTCCCTAGTCAACCTCTCCTCACGCTTCCTCCTGAAGCAGAACTCTGCTAGGTGCCCATCCCTCCCACAATGCTCACAATGGAAGGGTTTTGGTTTTGGCTTTGGTTTTGGGCTCTCTTTGGGTTCTGGCTTCTCCTCACTTGGTTTCTCTCCCTTCTTCCCAAAGAACTCATTTCCCAAGTCACTCTTGAACTTGATGGATTTCTGGAAGTTGTCTGTGTGTGGAGGAAACACAGGTGGAGCTGGGGTTGTGTCTAGTCGGTTCCTAAGTGGGTTTGGCTTAGGAGCATAGGCATTTTTCTGGTGGGTTTTTGGTGGCTCTGGGATATCTCCAATCTTCCCCTCATCCTCACCACTTCCCTCACCAACCTTGTCTGCCCCAAGCGCTTGCCCATCATTGCGCTTGTATGCCTCAATCATCATCCGGAGCTGAGGCTCATGACCAGACAACCAACCCATCATCTTTCTCAACTCATCATTCTCATCCTGCAAACGATCAACATAGTGTGCAAGCTCCATATTCTTCACAGCATTTATTTCACAAGTAGAGCATGATGTAGGAATAGGAGCTTTCAGCTGAGCCTCTAGTGATCTAGCATAAACAAGCGAAACATCTAGCTTCTCATGCAAAACAGGACAAGAAGTGCAAGCACCAAGCAAAGAGGGCCTAGATTTCATCTCATCTAGCTCAACCCTAAGCACATCTAGTTCCTCAACCTTGGAGGCATACTTCTCCTTAAGCACAGTCAATTCACCAAGAAAAGTGGAACAATCAGTGCATTTAGGTTCATCAGTCACAATAGGAGCAGACTTAAAGGAATCTATTTGAGCCCTAGCATCAACAAGCAAAGACTCTAGTTCAACCACCTTCTCCTTAGCCTCTCCAAGCAAAGACCTATACTCCCTCTTCTCCTTGTTGGTCTTTCTAAGCACATCATCACGGTTGTCAAGCAAGTCATTCAACCTAGCATTCTCCGCTATCAAGAAGGATGGATCATTGTTTACCTCTTCCTCAGAGTCGGAGCCCGAGTCATCCTTGTTGCTCTTCTTGCTTGCGGAGCTATGTGCCATGCCGCAAAAGCCTTGGGTGGCGAAGCACAAGCCGTTGATGTTCTTGCTTGACCGCTTGCCCTTGTGCCGGTTCTCATCTTCATCACTTGAGCTCGATGAAGAGTAGCAAGAGCTCGAGTCGATGTCGCTTGCTCCGGCAACCATCACTCGCTCCTTCTTCTTGTGACCACCACTCCTCCTCGGCTTCCACTCGGACTTGTTCTTGCCCTTGTGGTCGTCCCTCGAGCGGTGCTTGTGGTCAGTCCTCGGACGGTGCTTGTGCTCGGTCTTCACCTCCATGGCTTCCGGGCACTCAGCGATAAAGTGCCCGTGCTTCCCGCACCGGTAGCACATGCCCGAGGTCCTCCGTGCGTTCTTCTGGTTCGTGTACATGCACTCGAACCGCCTGCTCAGCAACGCGAGATCCTCCTCGCCTAGCACGTCAAACTCCTCATCTGGCATGGACACAAGACAAGACAAAGAGAACTGTCTCGAAGACATGTTAGCGTTAGTCCTTGATCCAAAAACGAGAGCCAGACTATGAGGGTCAGTCGGGTTCTCGATCTTTGCACGCACCCCATGGTCCACTTCGGACGACTTAAGCTTGGAAAACAGCTCGTCCACCGCAAGGGTGTCATACTTCTCCGACTCAAGAATGGCCTCGACCTTCCCACTCCGCACGGTACGATCTAGAGAGTGCAGGAGCTTGACAGCCCTGTCATGATCATCGTACGGGAGCACGGCCACATTAGCCCTCATGTTGTTCACAATCACCGTGAACCGCTGGAACATGCTGTCAATGGACTCACCGGGGAGATGAGTGAAATTCTCGTACTCTCTCCGGTAGGTTGCAAACAACCGAGCCTGAACCTGAGCATTTCCAGCATGAGCATTCTTCAACTGCTCCCAAATCCTACAAGCCAAGTCCTCTGTCTGAACCCGATCGAATTTGGATTGACACAGAGCATGGAACAAGTAGTCGACCGCCTTATTGTTGGCGTCGAACATATCCCTCGATCCTGGAGCTAGGAAGTTCATCAGATGAACATAAGCTGTGTTCACCGTGACATCCCACAAGATCTGACCCTTGCCGCGGAGGAAAGCAGCCATCCGCCTCTACCACATCTGGTAGTTCTTACCATCAAAGTGTGGAGGACCCGAACCCCGTTCCTGGTACGCCATCTTTGGATCTAAGACTGGTTAGAATCACGAAGATCCGTAACCGGCTCTGATACCAATTGAAGGACCGATTAGGCGACCAGAGAGGGGGGGAGTGAATGGGAGCCGATAAAAATTCTTCCCGAAGGATGAACTCGGCCTATGCCCCAAATTCACAACTAAGGATTCCCACACGAGTTTGCCAAGGTCACATAGTCACAACGGACCTACCAACCCTAGGAACAAACCCAAACTCAAAGCAACACGGAAGCGCAACTCAAGACGCAACAGAACTTAACCAAATCTGCAGGGTCCAGGCGGACAGTCCGCAAGGCTAGGGCGTACAGTCCGCGAGCTCCTGGCGGACGGTCCGCGACCCTCGGACGGACGGTCCGCAAAAACCAACAGAACCTCCAGTACCGCACCCCGGAAATACGGACGGTCCGAGCTTGGCCTCCGGACGGTCCGATGACGGCGGACAGTCCGTGGACCCCTCGTGGACGGTCCGATCCACACACGGACAGTCCGGCACCCCTAGCTGGACGGTCCGACAAACTTCCTGCAACAAAACCCTAACACCTCGGAAGATCGACACGCAAACTCGCAAGAACTAAACGAACACGCGACGAACACGAGGCTCGCGGACGGTCCGCGGGCCACTGGCGGACAGTCCGCTGGCCCCGAACAGAACAGCCCGAGCACCAAAACGCGAAGTCAACCTCTCCTATGCATCCATGGATCTCCCAAACGGCTTAAGCTCTTGAGACAAGATTTGGGGGAAATGTGAAGCGTCCCTAGGGAATGCTATGCCCCAAAAATTGAAGCCTCAAACGAACTAAATCGCCAGGAATCGAAGTTCTACCGAGCTCACACAAAAGCTAGGGTTCCAACCGAAATCCTTCAATCGGAGGCCAAATCCAGAGATTGAGGGGTCAAGATCAAGCACAAAGATGCACAAGACATCTATCCATGATCCCCACCAACAAATCCGAACCCAAACACCTCAGAATCGAAGAAACAAGGCGCGCACGAAAATCCAACGAAAATAGCTCAAAAATGACATGTAAATCACAAGAGCCACAAGAAGGAAATCGACGCAAACATGAATGCTTTCATACACTCGGAGGTCAGATTCTCTACAAAACGGTGAAGAAAATCTAAGCCTATAGAGTAAGGAAATGAGAAGCAGTCCCGATGGATGGTTTGCCCAGAAAACCCTAGAGGTATCTATATGAGTCCCTCTAGGTTGGGCAAATGACCAAGCTACCCCTAGCACTTAAACTTAAGATACAATCTCCTCAGGGGCAAATAGGTCATGTAGTACTCCTCTTCATCACACAGCCACGCTTTCGCCGCAGTCCGCGTCCTCCCGACGCAAGCCCTGCGATCCCGCCACGTGCAGACTCCGGTCGTGAGCCGCTACCCTGCACCGGCTCCGGTCGACGACTTCGTCTTGCTTTTCTTGCCACCATGCGGCCCGCACTTGACCCCGCTGGCCACCGGGTCCCTCGAGCCGAGCCTACTTGTCTCTCCACTCCTCAGAGGCCCCGCAAGGCATAGACCTTTCGCGCCCGCTCTTCACCTGCATCAACACGAATCAAGCCGCAACCTGCACCTGCAATACTCGGCCAAGAGTCAGTCCACACCACGTTGTCAATCACTCATCACACCAGGGAGCGACCATCCACTGGTCCTCGAACGCTCCGGTCCTCAACAGGTTCCTTACTCACATGGTTCCCCACATCCTCCTCCTCCTCCTCCTCAATCCCCACATCCGCAAGACGTTCATTCGGACCTCCTCCTCCTCATCCTGAAAAACTTGTATCCCCACCTCCTCGTCATCCTGAAAACACAGAAAAACTTGCATCCCCACATCCGCAAGATACACCAAATATTCCATCCCCACCTACTACTACTCGTCCTGAAAAAATAGAAAAACTTGCATCCCCACATCCACAAGAGACACCAAATATTCCATCCCCACCACCACCACCTCCTCCTCCTCCTCCTTCTCCTCCTCATGAAACAACAAAACCTACACCCCCAAATGAAAGTTCTCAAAACAATCAGGCCAAAGCAGGAGTCCAGATTGATATGTTGGCTGATGCTGATAAATCTGCCGACGACACTTCGAAGAAAGTTGCAGGTACATCTGGGCCTAATACCTCTATAATAGCTCCTGGTGAGACACCACTATTACCAGGCAACCAGAGTGATGTGTTGGCTGGTACTGATAAATCTGTTGACGACATTTCGAAGAAAGCTGTAGGTACATCTGGGCCCAATACCTTTGTAATAGCTCCTAGTGAGACACCACTAGGCAAGAAAGCCCTTGAGAAACCTTCAGCCATTTCAAAGCAGCAAGGAAAGAAACTTGCCGAAAATAAAATCTCTAGACCACGTACAGTAGGCAAGAAAGCCCTTGAGAAACCTTCAGCCATTTCAAAGCTGCAAGAAAAGAAACTTGCCAAAAATAAAAGCTCTACACCACCTACAGCAGGCAAGCAAGCCCTTAAGAAACCTTCTTCAGCCATCTCAAAGCAGCAGGAAAAGAAAATTGTTGTAAATAAAACCTCTAAGATGCCTACTAGAAAGCGATCTGAGAGAAACACCGACAAGCATCCTTGGGCTATGACTAACCCAAAGCGATCTGAGAGAAACACCGAGAAGAATCTTTTGTCTATGACTAACCCAAAGCGATCTGAGAGAAACACCAAGAAGAATCCTTGGGCTATGGTTAACCCAAATTACAAATTCGGAAACAGCCTTCTCAGTGGTGATGAGCTCAAAATGGCTACTCCTTGTACCAGAGATCTCCACACATTCTACATGCAACGTGCTAAGTTAGATGGTGATTCTCCAATTATGGTCGCACTTCGACCCGGGACCAATGCATGGCCTAAGAGAGGAGACGAATCGTCAAACGGACTCGAGCAGATACTTGTGCCACTCAGTGATTTGTACGATCTCTTCAACTTGGATGCTTTGGATTTGGTACTTCTCCGCTGCTTCATCCTTTAAGTTGCTTGAAAATTTAATCTGCTTCTCACTAATCATTCTCTATCGAAATGTGCTTTTTGCCTCACATCATCTTTACCATGTATTTTGCCTCCTTACACTTTGTTTTTTCTTACTAATAGGAATATGGCTGTAGAAGTTGAGAAGACGGGCGCTGCAGTTGGCTTCCTTGATCCTGAATGCCTTTGCTCAACAACGTTGACCAGCACGGATGAAACTCATCCTTACCGCTTATCTCAGTAGAAACCACTGGATTGCAGTGGCGATCGTTCTGAAGCAGCAGAAGGTCTACTATCTTGATTCATTCAAGAGCATTAAGACTGATACTACCCCTTTCAAACTAATCATTAATGAGTAAGTTATTTCTTTCTTAACCTGCGGACGTTCCTCAACAAACTGTGCAGAGTATATTAATTAATCGTGCCCTAACCATTGTTGCATGTTTCGTTGTAGGGGTTGGGAACGTTACTGCGCCAACAAGAAGTTGCCCCGAAGCACCTTGGAACATGTCAAAGATGTTAAGGTACATACCACTTATTTCCTTCCTGTGGAAGCTAGTACTAAAGCTTGAGTTTATTTCTTCTCGATCACCACTATTTTTCTTTGTACATTTATTGCAGTGCCACCAACAACCTGCTGAATCCAAACTCTGCGGCTTCTATTGTGCCTATCACATGCTTAAATTAAAAGATAGAGGCCCAGATATGGAGGTACTTTCTTGGTATCTTCATTTGTAAAACCTGCAACTGAGCACAGTTCTTGCTTATTAGCACTGCACATGTTTGGTAACCACCTATATATGTGTGCTGACTGGTGACATTGTTATATCCAAAGATTAGGGCTAGATGAGCTTCCTCTCCACCACAACATGCTGGTCTATGTTCGTGATAGAATTGCCACATTCCTCATGGAATAGGTGATCGCAATCGACGGAAAATTTTATGCTGATGAAACTGTGTGGGCTAATATTGTACATGGTTCTTAGGAAATTTTTGCATTCCTCCTTGTCCCATGAATATTGTGATATTGTTGTCAAGCTAGTTAACTATGGCTGTGATATTGTTGTCAAGCTGTTGACACCGTTTTTTGGAAAAACATGTCAAAAGAGATAAGGAAGAGTAGCCGATGAGAACGGAGTGCAATCGGCCGATTAAGGAAAGAGAAAGATGGTCAACAGGACTCGCTGATGGTCAAAGGTCTGTCGATGGGCCAGCAGGTCAAACTGATCGGCCGATGGTCAAGTAGAAGATCGGCCGATGGAAAAGAAGAAGGCGGTAATCGAGAAGATACGCCAGAAGGAAAGTACGGTGGAGACGGGTCAATCCACGATTGGCAAAGGGTCTAGAGTCGGTTTTTAGAAAGATTTTGACTCCTGCGAGAGTCCTTTTCTATTTTTAGTAGTTTTCATCTTTCTTTAGATGCAAGTAAACAGTGCCGAGATCGGCTAGGAGTCGGTTGTCCTCAGGATATAAATAGCGACCCTACGTGGTCGGGAAAAAGTGTACACACCAATATCAAACAAACCACCTCCGAGCAAACCCATTACATTACAGCATCTACTTTACAGCATCTACTTTTACAGCATCTACTTTCCAGCGACTTCGCCATTGCTTTTTTCCTCTTTTCTACAATGTCGTCCTTCAAGTTCGTCGGGCTGCATCGATCGATCTCCAGCAAGCTTGTGAGTACCGTTTTACCGAATAACCCTAGGCTTTAACCTCCGGGTGCATCGCTGAGGTTTCATCTAGTTCTAATAATTCACCCCTTACCGATATTAGCTAGATCTGTAAGTTTTCGTACCAATTCTTGTAGTTTTTAGCTATTATCACCATTATCCCACTCGATCTAGACCCTATCAGCTTCTAACACCGCAGCCAATTCCGACCTACTCGAGTGCTGACGTCACGATCGGCAAGTCTCAGCTGATCTATCTACTCACGCACCCGCGCTTCGGTCACCCTCGAGCCGGCCGATCCCGCTTTGCTCGTATCGGCCGATTGGCTGGTACACGTGTCGCTACAAGGCCATCGGTTCTCTAGCCGATCCCTAATATTTTTCCATTGTTAATCAACAGGTCAGATTGGCTGGCATGCCTCGCTACAGACCGGGGAGTCACGTGTGCTGCGCGCGGAGGTGACGTCCTATTTTCGCGTCAACACACTTTTGGCACTCCCGGTGGGACCCGAAAAAGTCAACAATGACGAAGAACACGAAGAGTGGTAGTTCTGAGATTGACCCGGACAACGTCCAAGCAATCACCAGGGATCAGCTGAAAGATGCAGACAAAGCTGAGTTTGAAGCTCATATGAAGCATTATGAAGAGCTTTGCTTGGCATCATACGGTCAGACTAAAGGTGGAGTCTTCAAGAAGAATCCTTTGCCAACACCTAAGCAAATCACCTTTTCAGCCGATCCTGAAGGGCTTCAAGACATGATGACTAAGGCGATGCATCAAACGATGATTGATCAAGCTAAGGTTTTCGCCAATACCATTCAGAATAGTCTAATTGAAGCACTCAAGAAAGGAGCAAAAGGAGGATACCTGGGACCTGCATATTTTCAACCAAACCGAACTCCTCCAGTGTTCCAACATGACCAATCAGCTTCCCCGCCAATTGATGACCCGACAGTAGGGGTTTCACCGTCTCCACAGGTTGCTCCTGGATCTTCATCGGATTCCCAGCCGATTGAGAATCAAAGTATTGGAGATAAGGCCAAAGATCCTGCTGTTACTATGCCTGTGGTCCAAACACATTCAGTACAGCCCAACGCCCAAGATCAAACATTCTCAATGCAGAATCAAAAGTATCCTGCCATGAGAAACTAGGATGGAAAGCTTGCAGGATGGGATTTGCCTCGTGATCATTTTGAGACTAACATCTCAAATTTCTTCGAACCCCAACCTGAAGAAGTTCTAGAAGTGAAGTACCCGCAATCTTATCAAGCCATATTTGGAGGTACTCCAGGGACTGTACACATGAACAAGGAGGGAGTAGAATTTGTCTACTTCAATCACGGGAGCAAGGCTTTTGAGAGTGTCAATATCAGTCCAGCTCACGCTCATATGGTTATACCGACAGAAAGAAAAGCTCCTATTCAAACCCAGAAATCGGCTCAGCAGCCGACACTAGGAATGCCCGTGTAGACTGCTCCGCTACAGCAACCGACGCTAGGGATGCCTGTACAGACTGCCCCGTTACAACAGTCAATGCCAATGCAGCCTGTCTTAACCCCGGCTAATACTGTGGCTCATACAAGGTCATCACCTCAGCAGCCGATCAACCAAGGGGTGATAGGACAACTAGTGATTCCACAGGTGGATCCTGCACAAGTGCTACAAACACTTCTAAATCAATTGGCTATCTCGAGCCAGTTGAACTTGCATCAACCAGCCCCATCGGCTAGTCAGCCGATCGGACAAACTCCACCTGTTTTAAGTCAACCAAATGTGCAGAGTTGTTCTGGAGTAGGAGCATCAATGGCACCAAATCCACAGCCAAGAACCTCAGAAGAACAGCCTCCAGAGACTCCATCAGCTGATATGCAAGCAATTGAACAAGTATCTGCTGAGTTAAAGTCTCATGTGAAGCAAGAGTTGATGGATCACTTCTCGGAGATGCTGCAAAAGCAATATGGGATAAAACCCAAATAGCAGTCCTGCATGTACAGGACACCGTATCCATCAGGTTATGATCAGATACCGTTCCCTCCAAGATTCAAGGTGCCAGACTTCACCAAGTTCTCAGGGCAGGATGAAACATCCACAATGGAGCATATCACTCGATTCATCATACAATGTGGAGAAGCAGGGAACGTTGATGCACTCAGGATACGGCTGTTCTCTTCATCTCTATCAGGATCAGCATTCTCATGGTTTACATCATTGCCAGCCAATTCCATCATCAAGTGGTCTGATTTGGAACAACAGTTCCACAATTATTTCTTCTCTAGCATCCACGAGATGAAGATTACTGATCTGACCATACTCAAGCAGAGGAACGATGAAACAGTTGCTGGATTCGTTCAAAGGTTCAGAGAAGTCAGAAACAAGTGTTATAGTCTGAACCTGGGAGATAAACAACTGGCTGAATTGGCGTTCCAAGGTCTCTTGCCGACCTTGAGGGAGAAATATGCATCTCATGACTTCGAGAGTCTCAGCCAGCTGGTCGGTCGGATGAGTCAAGAAACTGCAAAGTCCTATGAGCCAAGAAGAAATTTTCAGAAGAAGGTGTCTTATGTGGATTACTCTGATTCAGAAGATGAAGACAATATGATAGGACTTGCAGAGTGGGTCAAAGGCAAGAAGACAGTGTCCTGTCCCTTTGGCAAGAAAGAGCCAGAGAAATTCGGCTTTGATATCACTAAGGTCGATAAGATATATGATCTGTTGCTTCAGCAAGGGCAGATTAAACTCTCCCAGTTCCATACCATACCATTTGCAGAGGAGCTGAAAAGGATGAAGTATTGCGAGTGGCACAATGCAATGTCGCATTACACCAATGATTGGATCTTCAGACAACAGATCCAATCAGCTATTGAGCAAGGGAGGCTTAAGTTTGAAACCCCTACCAAAGCTGAAAAGCCGATGAAGATTGATCAGCATCCCTTCCCAACTAACACAGTTGAAGTGTCTAGCAAAGACACATCATGTGTTAAGCTGCTGACGTCTGATTCGGCTCAAAATAATGGAGCTGTCGATCCCAAGGTACAAGCAACCACTGCCGATGTCAAAGGAAAAGGGTTGCTGCTTGAAGAAGGAGACTTGAAGTCGCGCCGACCTGTCACGTCCCAGATGCTGATCAATAAGTTTTAGCACCGACAAGAGAAAGCTAGAGGGAGAGAAGAGTGGGCACGTCGCAATGAAGGACATTGGAGATGTCCATTCTTCAAGTATTGCTGGGAACAAGGGATCAAGCTACCAACAGTGGAGAATTGTCCAGAATGCAATGGAGCTTACAACAACAGCAGCTCATTTAAGAGAGTTTGCTTCGATGACAGAAGACCTACAACTGGAGATCACTGTGAATTCAGCAATCAACGGGTCTCAGTCCATGATCGGCTGGGGGGCAAGGCCAGTGTCCACGATCGGCTGGGGGGCAAGGCTAGCATTTATGATCAGCTGGGAGGCCGAGTTATTGAAAAGTCAAACAATCAGCTAGAAGAGATGGCTGATTCTCTGGTCCCCGACAAGGATATCATGTGTCGAGCTCCTGAGCATCGACGCACACTGCAACTGGATGATGAAGGATCAAGCCAGACACGTAAGAAGCCCAATCCACAGTGGTGTCCAGATGGCTTGACCAAGTCCCAGAAGAGGAGAGTCCAGCGCCTACGCCAGCTAGAACAGCAAGAAGAAGCAAAAAGAGGTGTGCTGGACAAGAAGAAGGTTCAGTCTAAAGTATGGCGCCCTAAGCCTAAGGCCGATAATGGAGAGGATGACAAACCACAAGCTGACATAAACATGGTTGTCTTCCTACCAAAATAGTGCATGGCTCCAGTTGATTCAGATGTGTCCGATGAATAACTTGGCATCGCTCAGTTAACACTGGAACCTAGACAAGCTATCTTTGAGAAGCCATAGGACGAGAAGAGACAGCATTTGAAGGCATTGTTTCTCGAAGGCTTTGTCAACGAGAAGCCAGTCACCAGGATGCTAGTGGATGGAGGAGCAGCAGTCAATCTGATGCCATACACCATGCTGCGCAAGATTGGAAAGTCTGATGAAGACTTAACCCAAACCGACATGATGTTGGTGGACTTCGAAGGAAACATCTCTCCGGCTCAAGGTACAATTTGCGTGGAGCTCACCGTCGGCAGTAAGACCCTTCCAACCGCTTTATTTGTCATTAAAGGGAGGGGATCTTATAATCTACTGCTGGGTCGGGATTGGATACTTGCCAATTGTTGCATACCATCGGAGATTCAGTGGAGGTGGTCCAAGGAGAAACCTCCTTGGCAGTAGCAGCTACGGAAGCACAAGGATGGACCTATGATCGAGTGAGCTGCATATCTGGAAAAGCATGGGATACCAAGTATCTCAAATTGTCCGATTTCGGACTAAAGCCGGTTCAAGCAGTCGGCTCTAATGACAAGATTTAATGGATCAGTTCATTGAAGACGATGGGAAGCTTGGGCTCGGAATCACAGCAGCCGATGGATGGGTCGCCCAAGTATACAAGATGTTATGTAAGCCGATTGTCATATCGTGCCTATCGGCTGATTGAGTTTTCGAGCTATAGCCGATTGCAAGTGTAATCGTTTCTAGTAGAATAGCCGATATCTGTAAAGAATCGCCTTTAGTGCAAAAAATGTAAAACCGATGTGAAAGATCGATATATTTGGTTATAGCCGATACATGTATCACCTTCAGAACAAAATGAATGCAGTTTCATTTCCTTTGTTTTGGATTACAACAATGATATTACAACTCAGATCTACAGATTACATGTATTCTCAAGAAAAGCGTTGTCCTAATCTCCAGTATGATGAGGATATTGAATCGATGAATGAGAGAAGGACACAAGCGAAGAGGAAACGGGGGACTAGATCTTCGCCAGATTCTGCAATCTTCCGCCAAAAGGAGCCCGAGTTGATGACCAAGATGGCCGTTCCTTTGGCACGCTCTTCCG
This sequence comes from Cenchrus fungigraminus, assembly GCA_036936925.1. Lineage (NCBI taxonomy): Eukaryota > Viridiplantae > Streptophyta > Magnoliopsida > Poales > Poaceae > Cenchrus > Cenchrus fungigraminus. Next base: position 74,886,516 of record CM072770.1, read on the forward strand.
CTGATAAATGTGTAGCACGACACCCTACCTTGCACCTTCCCCTAAAGCCAGATCCTCACAAGGATTCTTCTAGCTATGGTGCCTCCTAGTTTTTTAAAAGGAGACAAAGAAGAAGAGGGGCCGCTACAGTACTTCACAAGAATTCTTCTAGCCACGAAAGGGGGAGAAGAAAAGAGAACAGTCATACAACAAGAGCCTATAATCTATCTGAGTTGATTGCACCATGGCCGATGGGTGTATCTTCTCCATCGAGCTTCAGACCTATTTATAGCCTCTGGATGCAGAAGGGATAACTACAAGAGGGAATTGAAAAAGGGGAAATGAAGAGCATCTGATGCAGTCAAAGCTAGAATAGTTTCCCCGTGAAAGTCTCAGACTGGGCAATAGGAAGGCATGGAGTGATGCGTTTCCCGAAAATCAGGGGTTGGCTTTGAAGGAGGGTTGAATAATAATGTGTGGCCCCACTCTGTACTCCAGAAGAGGAGACCATTAGAATTCTCTTCTCTCAACATTTCCAACAACAACGACAAGCTTTGATGCATCATTTGGATGCAAGCACACTTCAAGAAGAAACTTGTCAAGGAATGGGAATAGTTGCATTTTCCTGGAAGCACTCTAGAGGAGGCTTGCCTCTTATTCCTAATAAAAACTAATTCGATGCATACTCAGAAAAATATGGTGACACCCGAGAGGCGAATTGCATTTTATAGCAGGGAAGTTGAACCAAGTCATAAAAGAGCGCCTACAAGTGTGGGTGGGAATTTATCACCAAGAAATAGTACAGTCAGATCCATCGAAACCCATAAGAGCTAATGATTTTATTCATAAAAGGCTGATTGCATCGGCTGATAGTACATCAGAATTCAAAGGAGCTTTTTGCCTTGTCTAGTTCTGCTCTAACTTGGGTTATCTCTTCACCCACACGATCCAGTTCCTGAAGGAGAGCAGTCCTCCTGGCTTCAAGAACTTCTAACTTCTTCTCATCGTTTGCAATCACCAGACGGAGACCACGTTCTTGTCTAGACGGTGGGGTTGGCCGATTCGCACCAAAGCCATTAATATTCAACATGATCCTTTCCACAGTATCACGATTTGGGGACTGAGAAAAGAAGAAACATCAAGGAAAGAGATCATGAGAATGAAGAAAAAGTGAAAGAAAAAACCAACCTGATTCACAGAGGAGGAGGAAGAATAGGAAGCCATCGCAAAGGAAAAATAACGATTCAAAGGACTAAAGGGATATGGGCAACTTATAAAGGCCGAGCAGAGCGTTCGGTCAAAACAATTAACACATAGCATTGGAAGTTGGCCAGTAAAGGCCAATCACAGTTTAGAAAATTACAAATAAAGTTTAAACTATGCCTAAAAGATGGATGGCATTGATGAGGTCCAGACGCAGTTGATCGACCGCCTCTATCTCCTGGCGATCATCATCGGCCGAACCAGGAATCGGCTGTTCTTGTTCACGAAGAGCTTTGGCCTGCTGAGCAATGGAGTCCTTCCGTTCTCGCATAGTGGTTATAGTGCCTGGAAGATCTGCAAGCTTCTGCTCTTCAGCTTCCAAGTCTTGCTCAACCTGACCGAGTTCTTTCATCAAATCAACACGACGTTTCTTCAGACGATCAATGCTGTTGACAATATCAGAACGAGAAGAAGCCAGAAATTCAATCTTGTTGTCAAGATCGGCCATACTGCTGTCCAGCTTCTCCCTGTCCTGGGTAAGTTGCTCTTGACGTTTCCTTTCCTCCAGCTGATCTTGAGCTTCCTGAACTATGAGCTGCCGATTCTCGATGAAAGCAACTTGAAGCATCTTTGCCTTAAGATCTCTAGGCAACTGGCCTTGGATTTGCTTGAAAATAGTTATGATCGGCTCAGTATCTTGCACAAGTTGGCCGATATCCTGATTCAGCAATGGCAACACTTCGATCAGCTTAGTCTTCACATCATCTGGGAGAATAACTGCCAGAGCGTCCTGAATAGAAGACAGGATAGGTGCAGCGTGCAAAAAGGACAAAAGTGAGCAAAAGGATTGAAAAAAGTAATCTTAAAAGATCAAAGAGTTTACCTTTGCAGCAAGAGTCGTCTGCACTTCAATAATCGAATTTTCAGCCGATTCTGATTCAGGGACCTCAACAATTGGTGATAGTGGTTGATCACCAGCCTTCTGTTGGGAATCATCAGAAGGGTTTTGGGTCTCAACCGACGCCTCAACAACATCCTGAAACAAAGACAAGGGATTAAGGATAGGGGAAATAAGAGAGCAATTAATAAAGATTCTACCTCAATTGGCTCTTCAATCCAAAGCTCCACCCGTTCAGGAGAGGTCTGAAGTTGGTCAGCAGAAGTATCAACCCTTTGATGAATTTCAGATTGATCAATTGATGGAATCAAAACATCATCAACCGGGGTTTCTTCCAAGACCTTGTCCTGACCAAGATCGGCAGTGGTGGTTTGTTCTGACTGACTGGTCAATCCCGAAGACTACACAAAAGGCAGGTTAGTTAAAGGGATGATAAATAAAAAGAAGGAGTAAAAGATGTTGATACCTCAAAGGCACTCGCCAGCTTTTCGGCCATGTCAGGAATATTGACGACCACAATATCAATCTTCCTCTTCGTTTTACGGGCAAGAGTTTTGCTAGTTACACCTTTCCTCTTAAGCGTCGACAAAGGTAAATTGTCTGGAACGGGATTGGTCTTAGGACCTTGCATAACCGAAGAAATCGAAGGGGCCTTGTGGCCAATGTACGGTACCCGCCTTGGTGGCCAATATTGAATCGGCTGCCACTTCTACTGACAGTAGGAGGCTCTGAAGTTTCAGGTTGAATAAAAAGGATGAGGCAATTAGAACACAGTCAGCAAGTGCACAAACTAATTAAAGGAGAGTTACCTCATCAGCCGATACATGATACGCAGGGTCCAACTTCTCACAATAAATCCTGGGGGAAACACAGAAGAGGTGATCACACCATTCTGCCCACCAGATGTTAAAGAGGGGGGAAGTGAAGCTAGAAAATCTCCAGGAATCCAAGTCAATAGTGGTAGAGTCAGGTACCCGGTCCAAGAGACGCTGATAATAAGTACCACTAGGGATAATCTCCCGTGGTTTAATCAAATCAAAAAAGTAAAGGCCAATCGGCAATTGGCCAAACCCCAACTAACGAGCACACACTGAAGGGTTGTAGAATTCATAGTTAGCCGATTGATCCTTTCCAAAGACACAACAAGGAAGGAACCCCGGTTTGATCATCTCCACAAAAGCAATCCTGTCTTCATCATCCTTATGGATATCATTGAAGTTAAATGTGGTCTCAAAATGGGTGTCATCATCTCTATATGCAAACCAGATGATGGAATCCGGAGTAAAACCAAGGTAGAAACTTCTGAAGTGTTATGCAATACGGGAAGGAGTCCTCTTATGTCCTGGAAAAACAAAAACAGCCTCTCCAAAGTTCATGCATCGGTACCTCACAATCTGGACACCGTCTGGCTGATCACCTGGAAAACGCATATTGAAAATATTCTGTTCCATTCTGTCCCGAAGGTGAAGATTCAACCACATGTTGATAAACCACCAAGGACCTCCCGGAGTACCTATTAGGGAGTTAGTCGATAAACTAACTGCCACTTGATGAAGAAGGTTGTAAACTGCACCCAAAAGGTATTTTCCAAGAGGGATACAAGAGCCAGCAGCCAATTGTTCAGCTACTATCTGATAATTGGCAGTAGGACCAAAAGTCTTGCCACAAAAGACAAATTTCTCAAGCCACATATTTAGAAAAGCAACATGTTCCCTGTGGCCAACGGTTCCCTCTTTCTTGTGCTCAGCAATGTAACCAGACCATCCACCTATGTTCTTTGTTTTCAATTGGTGAGAAGGTTTGTCATTCCGGCGGCTAAAAAGGGCATCCGAAGAGGAGATATCTAGGCCAGTCAGCAGAAGGACATCGGCCAAAGTTGGAGCCATCGGCCCATGACCAAACAGGAAGGCATTGAGTGCGTCGGACCAAAAATAAGAGGCAGCTATCAACAAAGATTCATTCCGAGACATCTCAGACAGAGATAAAGTGATACATTGGCTAATTTTATATTGCTCCCAAGAATCCCTGTTCTTCACAGAAACTCTGAGGTACCAATCTCTCCACCCTTTGACATAACCTGTCCAAGACCTAAAGCAAGTATCCCAATCGGCCAGATTCAAAGAAGCGTACTTCAAAGGGATTCGGCCAGTTTCAAAATTAATCATTTCAGTAGGGTCGGTATCGCGCATTGGGCCAAGAAAGGCAAGTCCAGGTTTGTCATCAATAGGAATAATAAGATTGGATCTAAGTGCCTGAAGAAATAAATAAAAGAGGTTTGGACTTCAGACAAAGCAGAGCGGCGGCATTGAGAAATAAATAAAAGCAAGAGAACAAAAGAGATACCGGGGGAATTGAAGAAAGAGACGCCTTCAGGGGTGCAGAGGCAGAGCGAGAACCTCCAGCGGAACTTGAGGATGCCATGAATCAGTGAAAGAGCTTTGGAGCCTAGGGATCGTTGCTTGAAAGCTTGGGCTGTTCGGAGCAACGAGATAGGGAGGAAAGAAGAGTTGAGGCAGTTGTATTTATGGCCCCTAAGATTTGTTGGGCTTCTTCGGCCAACTTCGAATCAAGGGAGATAACGGATTCGAGGAAATTTCGGAGCAAAAGATTATTTACCCCGAAACTGGGGGGCATGTGTTGACACCATTTTTTGGAAAAACAGGTCAAAAGAGATAAGGAAGAGTAGCCGATGAGAACGGAGTCCAATCGGCCGATTGAGGAAAGAGAAAGATGGTCAACAGGACTCGCCGATGGTCAAAGGTCTGTCGATGGGCCAGCAGGTCAAACTGATCGGCAGATGGTCAAGCAGAAGATCGGCCGATGGAAAAGAAGAAGGCAGTAATCGAGAAGATACGCGAGAAGGAAAGTACGGTGGAGGCGGGTCAATCCACGATTGGCAAAGGGTCAAGAGTCTGTTTTTAGAAAGATTTTGACTCCTGCGAGAGTCCTTTTCTATTTTTAGTAGTTTTCGTCTTTCTTTAGATGCAACTAAACAGTGCCGAGATCGGCTAGGAGTCGGGTTGTCCTCAGGATATAAATAGCGAGCCTACGTGGTCGGGAAAAAGTGTACACACTAATATCAAACAAACCGCCTCCGGGTAAACCATTTACTTTACAGCATCTACTTTTACAGCATCTACTTTCTGGTGACTTCGCCATTGTGTTTTTCCTCTTTTCTAAAACGTCGTCCCTCAAGTTCGTCGGGCTGCATCGATCGATCTCCGGCAAGCTTGTGAGTACCGTTTTACCGAATAACCCTAGGCTTTAACCTCCGGGCGCATCGCTGAGGTTTCGTCTAGTTCTTTATTCACCCCTTACCAATATTAGCTAGATCTGCAAGTTTTCATACCAATTCTTGTGGTTTTTAGCTATTATCACCATTATCCCACTCGATCTAGATCCTATCGGCTTCTAACACTGCAGCCGATTCCGACCTACTCGAGTGCTGACGTCATGATCGGCAGATCTCAGCCGATCTACCTACTCACGCACCCGCGCTTCGGTCGCCCTCGAGCCAGCTGATCCCGCTTTACTCGTATCGGCCGATTGGCTGGTACACGTGTTGCTACAAGGCCATCGGTTCTCTAGCCGATCCCTAATATTTTTCCATTGTCAATCAACAGGTCAGATTGGCTAGCACGCCTCGCTACAGACCGGGGAGTCATGTGTGCTATGCGCGGAGGTGAGTCCTATTTTCGCGTCAACACAAGCCTGTGATGCTTCTTTACTTGTGAGATGATGATGCTGAATTTTGTCATATGATGCATGTGAATTATGTGGATTTCTGTGAATTTGGATGCTAGATCTAATTTCTGTGAATTTAGTCATATCCTGGCTGGTTCCAGGATGCAGCCGGCAAGCAGGCAGCAGGTTACTATAGGGGTGGCCTACGTATCTGTAACGGGCGTTAATTAAAGCTCGTTACAAACACTGATCAGTGAGTAACGGGCTTCATTCGGAACTCCCGTTACAAACATGCCAACAATGTAACGGGCAGCGTAAAAGCCTGTTACCAATACTGCCCGGTGGGCCCCAGAACTTGGCCCGTTCATCAAGACAGAGGAGACGCAGTTTCACAGCATGCGTCTCCTATAATGAATTACTGTAACGGGCTCTGTTTTGGTGCCCGTTACCAAAGTTCCCTGTGGGCCTAAAGAAACAGTCATTTTCACGTGACCGGTGACTAGTTGTGGTAACGGTTGTTGTTTGATGCCAGTTACGAATCCTAGTTGTGATGAGACGTGTGTGAAATAGACGCATCTCATTTTGTCGAGATATCGGAGACGCTGAAGGACCGATTAGGCGACTAGAGAGGGGGGGAGTAAATGGGAGCCGATAAAAATTCTTCCCGAAGGATGAACTCGGCCTATGCCCCAAATTCACAACCGAGGATTCCCACACGAGTCACAACGGACCTACCAACCCTAGGAACTAACCCCAACTCAAACCAACCTGGAAGCGCAACTCAAGAAGCAAAGGACATAGGCAATCTGCACAGCTTGAGGCGGACCGTCCGCATGGAGGGGGCGGACTGTCTGCGGGGGCCAGGCGAACCGTCCGAAAATGCCACCCGAACCTCCAGTACGGCACCTCGAATAACGGACTGTCCGTGCCCTACCCGCGGACCGTCCGCTCTCTCCTCGCGGACCGTCCAGCAAACTTCGAGCAACCAAAAGCACCGGACAAAACAGATCAAAACGAAGCGACACAAGAACTAGCAAAGAACACGACGAACACCTGGTCAGCCGGCTCTTCGCGGACCGTCCGCGAGCACCTGGCGGACTGTCCGCCACACGCGGACAAAGCAGCCCGAACTCGAAAACGCAAGCACGACTTCACCTATCCGTCCATGGATCTCCCAAACGGCTTGAGCTCTTGAGGCAAGATTTGAGGGAGATGTGAAGCGTCCCTAGGAGATGCTATACCCCAAAACTTGAGACCTCAAACGAAATAAATCGCCGGGAATTGAATCGCAACCGAGCTCTACCAAAAAGCTAGGGCTCCAACTGAAATCCTCAAATCCAAGGCCAAATCCGGAGTTTGAGGGGTCAAGATCAAGCACAAAGATGCGGAAGGCATCTATCCATGATCCCCACAAGAAAATCCGAACTCAAACACCCCAGAATCAGAGGAACAAGCCGCGCACGAAAATCCAACGAAAATAGCCCGAAAAAGACACGAAAATCACACGAGCTACAAGAAGTAAATCGATGCAACCATGAAAGCTTCCATACACTCGGAGGTCAGATTCTCTACAAAACGATGAAGAAAATCTACGCCTATGGAGCAGGGAAATGAGAAGCAGTCCGGAAGGATAGTTTGCCCAGAAACCCTAGAGCTATATATATGAGTCCCTCTGGGTTGGGCAAATGACCAAACTACCCCTAGCACTTAAACTTAAGATACAATCCCTCAGGGGCAATATGGTCAAGTAGCACTACTCTTCATCGCACGGACACGCCTTTGCCGCAGTCCGCGTCCTCCCGACGCAAGCCCTGCGATCCCGCCACGTGTCCGCCGGCATCGAAGCTTCTCGGCGCGCCCGGATCCCGTCTCCGCCCGCCGAGCCTCCGGTCTTGGTTTTGTGGCTCAACCAAGTAACTCGACGGTTTTGTGGTGAACCGCCGCAAACCCCGCGTGCAGACTTCGGTCGTGAGCTGCTACCCTACACCGGTCCCGATCGACGACTTCGTCTTGCTTTTCTTGCCACCATGCGGCCCGCACTTGACCCCGTTCGGCCACCGGGTCCATCGAGCCGAGCCTACTTGTCTCTCCACTCCTTGGAGGCCCCGCAAGGCTAAGACCTTTCGCGCCCGCTCTTCACCTGCACCAACATGAGTCAAGCCGCAACCTACAACTGCAATACTCGGCCAAGAGTCAGTCCACACCACGTTGTCAACCACTCATCACACCAGCGAGCGACCATCCACCGGTCCTCGGACGCTCTAGTCCTCAATCCCCCCCTTGATGAGTGCATTGACAACACACACATAGTAACAAATTCAGAGAAAAGATAAAAAGAAAAGAAACGAATGAAAAACTCAAACAAGTGATCAAAAGCTAAGCAAAAGCCTAAACAAGATCACTTGAGAGAGAAAAATCGCGGTCCCCTAAGACAAGGGCAACGGCTCGACACAACCGAGATAAAATGCTCCAAAATTGCCGACTCCTCAGGGTGAGGCAAAAGGGCTCGACACCATCGGCAAAAAAAAACACAACTAAAATCAATCAGGCACAAAGAGCCCCAAAGCACATGAATCCAGGCTCCCCCTGAACAAATGCGTTCCTCCCAAATTTTCTCCCCCTGGATGCAAAACTCTCCCTGGATGCAACTTTCTCCCCAAAGCAAGAATTGGGTACCATTCCTCCCCCTTGTTGGTAATGCATGAATCAAGTCTACAAATGCAAGCATGTGCTTCTCAAATAGACAAAGAGCACTACAACATGCTAGAATTGAGACATAGACAAGCAAGATAGCCACAAATTTAGTACAAGCATCGCCAACAAGATAGATAGGGACATATAAGCATGTGACATAGCCAAGATCAAAATAAAGCATTTTTCACAAAAATTTCCCTCTCATGAGCATAGGACCTGAACATGATCAAAATGAGCACAAACAACATATAACTCACAAACTTCATGCAAGGTCACAAATTCTCATCACAAGATCATCACAAACACCTACAAGTTATCTCAAGTCATGTCAAAGCCACCGAGCCATGTGTCCACTTCTAAATGTGAGACTTCTCAACGGTGAACATCATGCAATGGTTTAACACCCAACATAATGAATTTAAAGCAAATTTGACATGGAAGCATATTTTTCAAGCACAAGCATTTCATATACCACTTTCAAGGTTTACAAATTAAACATGGTACATGAAGTGCCTTTGCAGCAAAAAGAAGCTTAGGCTTTTCCACAAGGTAGCATGTAGGCTAAACATCCATGATGATAAATGGGTCTTTGACCCCAAATGAAAAGAACATGGTTCCAAGCACAAATTAAGCAAGCCATAGCCATAAGTGCACAAACTTAGCATGAAAGGCATTCAACTCATAAAAGAGAATCATATATAGCATTTTTACAAAAGAAAGCCATTCACAAGCATATACATCCCAACGCCATCAAGAGCATCGCTATCCATTATATGAGCACCACTAGCAAAGTCGTAATCTCATATCCAGCACATCATGGTTATCCAAGTATATAGGAGAAGCACATCTCACATGATACATATGCAGTCTATGATACAAAGATGCAAGCATGATATGATACATAAATGAGAATGCAACATGAGTATGTACATCAAACCCCCAACCGAAGCTCAAAAAGGAAAAACAACACCAAACTCCCCTCACAAACGGGCAAATGTAGCTTGGTCCAAAGGCTTTGTTAGGATATCGGCAAGCTGCTTTTCGGTTGGCACATGGATGAGGTCTATGTTTCCCTTCTCAACATTGTCTCTCAGGAAGTGGTACCTCACCTCTATTTGTTTGGTTCTGGAGTGGAGCACGGGGTTTTTGGCAACACTAATGGCACTCGTGCTGTCACACATGAGAGGTACATGGGAACACTCCTCACCAAAGTCACTCAGCGCGTATGTGATCCAAAGCAGCTGTGAGCAACAACTAGCGGCAGCAACATACTCAGCTTCTGTGGTAGACTGAGCTACACTAGATTGTTTGCGAGAAGACCAAGAAACAAGTGAAGATCCCAAAAACTGGCACGTCCCCGAAGTCGAGTTCCTATCGACTCGACACCCCGCAAAGTCGGCATCCGAAAACCCAAGAAGCGAAAGAGAAGAGGATGCCGAGTACCAAAGACCGAACTCAGGAGTGTATCGAAGATACCTGAAGATTCGCTTGACGGCCTGCCGATGTGAAGTCCTCGACGACGCCTGAAAACGAGCGCACAGACACACATAAAACTGGATGTCCGGCCTCGTCGCCGTCAAGTACAAGAGGGAGCCGATCATGCTCCGGTACTCCTTCTGGTCCACGGGCTCTCCGTCCTCGTCCGCATCCAACGCTGTAGTCGTACTCATCGGTGTCGAGAGGGCTTTGAGTCGTCCATCTTGAACTTCTTGAGGATGTCCTTCGTGTACTTGGCTTGATGCACAAATGTTCCCTCCTTCGCCTGCTTGATCTGAAGCCCGAGAACTGCAATTCTCCCATCATAGACATCTCGAATTCTTTGCTCATGTCCTCTGCAAACCTCACAACCAAAGAGTGAGATGAGCCACCAAAGACAATATCATCCACGTACACCTGAACAATTAGGATATCATCGCCCTACCAGAGGAGAAAAAGAGTCTTATCAACCTTGCCCATCTCAAACCCCTTACTGAACAAGAACCCCCTCAACCGGCCATACCAAGCACGGGGAGCATGTTTCAGCCCATACAACACCTTCCTCAGCGTATACACCTGGTGAGGAAATTCAGCACTCTCAAAGCCCGGTGGTTGCTTCATATAAACCGCTTCTTCTAAAAAACCCATTCAAGAAGGCACTCTTCACATCCATTTGGTACAATTTGAACCCTTTAGCCACTGAAAAGGCTAGAAGGATCCGAATCGCCTCCTAACGGGCTACAGGAGTAAATGTCTCCTCATAGTCTATCCCCTCCTTCTGACTATAGCCATGAGCAACCAACCCCGATTTGTTTCTCACAACCTCACCATTCTCACCCTCTTTGTTCTTCCACACCCATTTTGTCCTGATAGGTTTGCAATGTGGTGGTGGCTCTACCAACTCCCAAACTTGGTTTCTCTCAAAGTTCTCTAACTCCTCATGCATTGCGTTCACCCAATTAGGATCAGAGAGGGCGTGTCCAATATCTTTCGGCTCAAAGGTAGCAACAAAAGCCGAATGAGCAAAGTGAGAAACATTCCTGGACCTTGACTGTGTCGTACGTTCATTGATGTCGCTGATGATTCTTGAGGGAGGATGATCAACTTGAACGCGCCTCAGTGCCTCTCGCCTGCAGACAACCTCCCCCTCAGCTGCAGCTTCCACATGATCTTGCTGGATCGTAATCGGTGTAGGGGCTGGACCATCTTGCACCGTAGTCGTCGTAGTGGAAGTAGAGGGTACATGCTCGGCTAGAGCTTCACCATCATCACCATCATCCTCTCCAGCATCATCCTCCTCGTCCTCAAAGATCTTCCTGCTAATCTCGTTGTCACCTGCACACTCAAAAACAGATGAACTGCATGACTGGGTCTCATCGAAGGTAACCTTGCAAGTTTCCATGACTAGGTTAGTATCAAGGTTGAGCACACGGAATGGTCGAGAATGACTCTCATAGCCCAAAAAGATCCCATCGGAAGACCTCGACTCAAACTTATCAAGCCTACCCTTCTTGAGAATAAAGCACCGACAACCAAAAGCCCTGAAATGGCTCACTCTAGGTGCTCGCCCGTGCATGAGCTCATAGGACGTCTTGTTCAAGAAGGCCCGAAGAAAAATCCGGTTCCCAACATGGCACGCGGTATTCACCGCCTCAGCCCAATATCTCCTCGGAATCCTATGCTTGTCGAGCATCGTCCCAGCCATCTCACAAAGGGAACGATTTTTCCTCTTAACCACACCATTCTGACAAGCCACATAGGGAGAAGAGAATTGATGTTCGAGACCCAAATCACAACAAAAGGTTTCGAAACGAGAGTTTTTAAATTTAGAACCATTGTCGCTACAGATAGCTCGAATGGCATCTCCATTCCTCTCATTCTTCAACCTCAAGATTAGATCTCACACAAAACCAAACATCTCCCCCTTGTCAGCCAAAAGAAGACCCAAGCATAGCGAGAATAGTCATCCACTATCACCAGGACATACCATTTCCCACCCGTCGAGCACACACGAGCTGGACCAACCAAGTCCATATGGAACAGCTCGCATGGCCTCTCTGTCATAACGGATGTTAGAGGCGGGTGAGAGGCGGCGACCATCTTGCCATGCCTACACGGAGCACATACAAATCCTTTTGGTACTTCAACTTAGGCAATCCTCGGACCAAACCTAGCCCACTCAATCGTGACAACAAGTCAAAACTCAAGTGACCTAGTCTCCTATGCCATTTCCAAAGCTCCGCCGAAACACCAGCAACCAAACAACGAGAAGAGCCGACACACTGAGAAAAATCGACTCTGAAAATCTGACCCTCGGGGATGATCGTGCACACAAGATCACCTCGAGAATCCAAAACACGTGAAGCGCCCGTTTTGAAACAGACCTCAAAACCCACATCAAGAAGCTGGGAAACCGAAAGAAGATTAAACCCCAAAGACTTGACAAGAGCAACACGCTTAAGAGTCACAGACTCACTTACCTTCACCGTGCCTACTGAAAGCACTCTACCTTTCCCATTGTCCCCAAAAGTGATGTACTCTTTGGTCATCACCGGGGTGAGGCTGGAGAACCACCTTCGATCTCCGGTCATGTGTCGAGAGCAACTGGAGTCGATCAACCAAAAGCCCTCCAAGCCTCCCACCTGCAAATCAAAAACGAGAGCGAGAGTGAGCAAACGACTCAGCACTGGGGTTAGTACAAAATGAATCAAACCAATGCCGTGCCATTTGCTTAAAAGTGGGGTTAGCAAAATCCATCCTATCTCTCCTAGGTGGAACACCCACACGTCCCCTTGGAGGACTACGCATACCACGAGGTGGAGACCGTGGCCCGTAGCTCCTCTAGGACCTAAAACTGTGATCGTTCCCCCCATACTCATATTGTCCACGAGCGAAGGAACGTCCAGCAAACTCACCACGCCCAAATCCAACACGCCTACCACCTTCTCTATGGGGTGGCTCACCTCGAGGCACAAACTCATGCCTCTCCCGAGGGTAAATAGTACACACCACACCCTCACCCCTTGACACCATCCTAGGCTCAGGCACACCACGAGAAGGGCGGTACCTGTCCTTGTTTGCCATCTCCTTAGCAAACCTCTCCTCACACTTCCTCCTGAAGCAAAACTCAGCTAGGTGCCCATCCCTCCCACAATGCTCACAATGGAAGGGTTTTGGTTTTGGCTTTGGTTTTGGGCTCTCTTTGGGCTCTGGCTTCTCCTCACTCGGTTTCTCTCCCTTCTTCCCAAAGAACTCATTCCCCAAGTCACTCTTGAACTTGATGGGTTTCTGGAAGTTGTCTGTGTGTGGAGGAAACACGGGTGGAGCTGGGGTTGTGTCTAGTCGGTTCCTAAGAGGGTTTGGCTTAGGAGCATAGGCATTTTTGTTGTATGTTTTTTGTGGTTCTGGGATATCACCGATCTTCCCCTCATTCTCACCACTTCCCTCACCAACCTTATCCGCCCCAAGCGCTTACCCATCATAGCGCTTGTATGCCTCAATCATCATCCTGAGATGAGGCTCATGACCAGACAACCAACCCACCATCTTCCTCAACTCATCATTCTCATCCTGCAAATGATCAACATAGTGTGCAAGCTTCAAATTCTTCACAGCATTTACTTCACAAGTAGAGCATGATGTAGGAATAGGAGCTTTCAAAGCAGCTTCTAGAGATCTAGCATAAGCAACCGATACATCTAGCTTCTCATGCAAAACAGGACAAGAAGTGCAAGCACCAAGCAAGGATGGCCTAGATTTCATCTCATCTAGCTCAACCCTAAGCACATCTAGTTCCTCGACCTTGGAGGCATACTTTTCCTTAAGCACAGTCAAATCACCAAGGAAAACAGAACAATCAGTGCATTCAGGTTCATTGGTCACAATAGGAGCAGACTTAAGAGAATCTATTTGAGCCCTAGCATCAACAAGCAAAGACTCTAGCTCAACCACCTTCTCCTTAGCCTCTCCAAGCAAAGACCTATACTCCCTCTTCTCCTTGTTGGTCTTTCTAAGCACATCATCACGGTTGTCAAGCAATTCATTCAACCTAGCATTCCCCGCTACCAAGAAGGATGGATCATTGTTTACCTCATCCTCGGAGTCGGAGTCCAAGTCATCCTTGTTGCTCTACTTGCTTGCGGAGCTATGTGCCATGCCGTAAAAGCCTTGGGCGGCGAAGCACAGGCCGTTGATGTTCTTCCTTGACCGCTTGCCCTTGTGCCGGTTCTCATCTTCATCACTTGAGCTCGATGAAGAGTAGCAGGAGCTCGAGTTGATGTCGCTTGCTCCGGCAACCATCGCTCGCTCGGACTTCTTCTTGCCCTTGTGGTCATCCCTCGAGCGGTGCTTGTGGTCGGTCCTCAAACGGTGCTTGTGCTCGGGCTTGACCTCCATGGCTTCCGGGCACTCAGCGATAAAGTGCCCATGCTTCCCGCACTGGTAGCACATGACCGAGCTCTCCGAGCTTCTTCCGGTTCGTGTACATGTGCTCGAACCGCCTGCTCAAAAACGCGAGATCCTCCTCGCCTAGCACGTCAAACTCCTCATCTCGCATGGACACAAGAGAACACAAAGCGAACTGTCTCGAAGACATGTTAGCGTTAGTCCTTGGTCCAGAAACGTGAGCCAGACTATGAGGGTCAGTCGGGTTCTCAATCCTTGCTCGCACCCCACGGTCCACCTCGGACGACTTGAGCTTGGAGAACATCTCGTCCACCGTGAGGGTCTCATACATCCCCGACTCAAGAATGGCCTCGACCTTCTCACTCCACATAGTATGATCCAGAGAATACAGGAGCTTCATAGCCCTGTCATGATCATCGTACAGGAGCACGGCCACATTAGCCCTCATGTTGTTCACAATCAACGTGAACCGCTGGAACATGCTGTCAATGGACCCACCGGGGAGATGATTGAAGTTCTCGTACTCTCTCCGGCAGGTCGCAAACAAACGAGCCTGAACCTGAAGATTTCCAGCATGAGCATTCTTCAACTGCTCCCAAATCCTACTAGCCAAGTCCTCTGTCTGAACCCGATCGAATTCGGATTGACACAGAGCACGAAACAAGTAGTCGACCGCATTGTTGTTGGCGTCGAACATATCCCTCGATCCTGGAGCTAGGAAGTTCATCGGATGAACATAGGCTGTGTTCACCGTGACATCCTAAAGGATCTGACCCTTGCCGCAGAGGAAAGCAGCCATACGCCTCTGCCACATCTGGTAGTTCTTACCATCAAAGTGTGGAGGACCCGAACCCCGTTCCTGGTACACCATCTTTGGATCTTAGACTGGTTTTAATCACGAAGATCCGTAACCAGCTTTGATACCAATTGAAGGACCGATTAGGCGACCAGAGAGGGGGGAGTGAATGGGAGCTGATAAAAATTCTTCCCGAAGGATGAACTCAGCCTATGCCCCAAATTCACAACCGAGGATTCCCACACGAGTTTGCCAAGGTCGCGT
Organism: Cenchrus fungigraminus; assembly: GCA_036936925.1. Taxonomy (NCBI): domain Eukaryota; kingdom Viridiplantae; phylum Streptophyta; class Magnoliopsida; order Poales; family Poaceae; genus Cenchrus; species Cenchrus fungigraminus. The sequence continues at coordinate 74,901,914 of CM072770.1, forward strand.
AGTCACAACGGACCTACCAACCCTAGGAACAAACCCCAACTCAAAGCAAGCCAGAAGCGCAACTCAAGAAGCAAAGGACTTAGGCAATCTGCACAGCCTGAGGCGGACCGTCCGCATGGAGGGGGCGGACTGTCCGTGGGGGCCAGGCGGACCATCCGCAAGCACAGGGCGGACCGTCCGAAAATGCCACCCGAACCTCCAGTACTGCACCTCGAATAACGGACTATCCGTGCCCTACCCGGGGACCGTCCGTGCGGAAAAGGCCGTCCACTCTCTCCTCGCGGACCGTCCGGCAAACTTCGAGCAACCAAAAGCACCGGACAAAACGGATCGAAATGAAGCGACGCAAGAACTAGCGATGAACACGATGAACACCTGGTCAGCCGGCTCCTCGTGGACCGTCCGTGAGCACCTGGCGGACTGTCCGCCACACGTGGACAGAGCAGCCCGAACTCGAAAACGCAAGCACGACTTCACCTATCCGTCCATGGATCTCCCAAACGGCTTGAGCTCTTGAGGCAAGATTTGGGGGAGATGTGAAGCATCCCTAGGAGATGCTATACCCCAAAACTTGAGACCTGAAACGAACTAAATCGCCGGGAATCGAATCACAACCGAGCTCTACCAAAAAGCTAGGGTTCCAACTGAAATCCTCAAATCCAAGGCCAAATCCGGAGTTTGAGGGGTCAAGATCAAGCACAAAGATGCGCAAGGCATCTATCCATGATCCCCACAAGAAAATCCGAACTCAAACACCCAGAATCAGAGGAACAAGCCGTGCACAAAAATCCAATGAAAATAGCCCGAAAAAGACACGAAAATCACACGAGCTACAAGAAGGAAATTGACGCAACCATGAAAGCTTCCATACACTCGGAGGTCAGATTCTCTACAAAACGATGAAGAAAATCTACGCCTATGGAGCAGGGAAATGAGAAGCAGTCTGGAAGGATAGTTTGCCCAGAAACCCTAGAGCTATATATATGAGTCCCTCTGGGTTGGGCAAATGACCAAGCTACCCCTAGCACTTAAACTTAAGATACAATCCCCTCAGGGGCAATATGATCAAGTAGAACTCCTCTTCATCGCACAGCCACGCCTTTGCCGCAGTCCGCGTCCTCCGGACGCAAGCCCTGCGATCCCGTCACGTGTCCGCCGGCATCGAAGCTTCTCGGCACGCCCGGATCCTGTCTCCGCCTGTTGAGCCTCCGGTCTTGGTTTTGTGGCTCAACCAAGTAACCCGACGGTTTTGTGGTGAACCGCCGCAAACCCCGTATGCAAACTCATGTCATGAGGTGCTACCCTGCACCGGCTCTGATCGACGACTTCGTCTTGCTTTTCTTGGCACCATGCGGCCCGCACTTGACCCCGTTCGACCACCGGGTCCATCGAGCCGAGCCTACTTGTCTCTCCACTCCTCGGAGGCCCCGCAAGGCTAAGACCTTTCACGCCCGCTCTTCACCTGCACCAACACGAGTCAAGCCGCAACCTGCACCTGCAATACTCGGCCAAGAGTCAGTCCACACCACGTTGTCAATCACTCATCACACCAGGGTGCGACCATGCACCGGTCCTCGGATGCTCCAGTCCTCAGACGCAGGTACACAGCACACGTCTCCGATGTTGAGTTACTGTAATGGGCTCTGTTTTGTGTCCGTTACCAAAGTTACCTGTGGGCCAGAGAAACAGCCATTTCACGTGACCGGTGGCTTGTTGTGGTAACGGTCGTTGTTTGATGCCCGTTACGAATAATGTGTTATCAGTAACAGGCATCTGCCCGTTACCTTTCTTGGCTCATTTGTAACACTTGATCGGTAAAGGGCGCTTTGCCCGTTACTAAATGCAATTTATGCTCGTTACCAAAGTGAGTTTTTCATGTAGTGTCCACCTCGTGCTCAATACGATGGTGGGAGGAGTCGTAGCTTTGAGTTGGAGAGGAGGAACGGTCCACGGTCTTCCTTTCGTGGTTTTCGTTCTCCTTTAGCGAGACAGGGTTGGTTCCCTCGTGGTGGTTCCTGTGGTGGTTTTCGTGGTGGTAGCTTTGATAGGCGTGATGATATGGTTTGTGCTAACCCCACTTTGGAGCAAATGGCTCAACACTGGTTTTACTCTTTTGGTACTAACCCCAGTGCTGAGTCATTTGTTCACTCACGTCCTCATTTTTGAATTTCAGGTGGGAGACTTGAGGAATGTTTGGTTGATTGACTCTGGTTGCTCGAGGCATATGACCGGAGACAAGGGGTGGTTCTCAAGTCTCGTCTCAGTGGTGTCCAAAACATACATCACCTTTGGGGACAATGGGCGAGGGCGTGTGCTTTCAGAAGGTGAGATTAAGGTAAGTGACAAGGTCACTCTCAGGCGTGTTGCTCTTGTTCAATCACTCAGATTCAATTTGCTTTCCGTTTCCCAGCTTTTTGATGAGGGTTCTGAGGTGTTGTTTCGGCTTGGTGGTTCTCGGATTTTGGATTCTCGAGAGGACCTAGTTTGCATGGTCGTTCCCGAGGGTCAAGTTTTCCGAGCGGATTTCTCTCAGTCTTCTGGTGTGGCTGGTTGCTTTTTGGCTGGTTTTTCGAGTGAGTTGTGGAATTGGCATAGGAAGTTGGGTCACTTAAGCTTTGACCTTTTGTCTCGCTTGAGTAAACTCAATTTGGTCTGAGGATTGCCACGGTTGAGGTTTGAGAAAGAGTTGGTTTATGCGTCGTGTCGGCATGCTAAGATGGTAGCCTCTTCCCATCCACCCCTCACCGATGTGATGATGAAGCGTCCATGCGAGCTACTCCATATGGACCTTGTTGGCCCAGCTCGTGTGCGATCTGTGGGTGGGAAGTGTTACGTCCTAGTTGTGGTGGACGACTACTCTCGGTATGCGTGGGTTTTCTTTCTAAAGGAGAAAGGGGAGACATTTGGTTTTGTTCAAGATCTTGTCTTGAGGTTGAGAAATGAGAGGCATGGAGGTGCCATACGAGCGATCCGCAGTGACAATGGCTCGGAATTTAGAGACTCTCACTTTGAAACTTTTTGCCATGACTTGGGTCGTGAACACCAGTTCTCTAGTCCGTATATGCCTCCCCAGAACGGTGTGGTGGTAAGGAAAAACATAACCCTGTGTGAGATGGCTCGGACGATGCTCTATGAGCATAGGACTCCGAGAAGGTTCTGGGCTGAGGCGGTCAATACCGCGTGCTATGCTCGAACAGGATTTACCTCAGGGTCCATAAGAAGAAAACTTGCTACGAGTTGATGCATAGTAGAACCCCCAAGGTGAGTCACTTTCACGTCTTTGGCTGCAAATGTTTCATTCTTAAGAAAGGGAAGAAGTTGGATAAGTTCGAGGCTAGGTCTGTCGATGGCATTTTCTTTGGTTACGCATCTCATTCTAGAGCCTTTCGAGAGCTCAATCTTGAAACTAACCAAATCGTGGAGACTTGTGAGGTTACCTTCGACGAGACACAACCATGTAGTCAGCTTGTTTTTGAGTGTGCAGGTGACGAGGAATTTGGCAAGGACATTTTCGAGGATGAGGTGCAGCAAGGTGATGATGAAGATGGTGGTGTGGCGCCCACGGCTGAGCATGTACATACTATTTCGACTACGATCGAGGACAGGCCCTCTCCCACACCTATGACGACGTGCAGAGATCGTGAGGAAGCTCCAGCTAAGGGGAGGTGGCTTCGAGGCGAGAAGGTCCCCGGCGAGTACAAGTGGATCATCCAGCTTCAACGATCATCGAGAACATCAACGACCGCACTACACGGTCGAGGTCTCGTAATGATTCTCACTTTGCCCATGCTGCTTTTGTTGCTACTTTTGAGCCCAAAGACATTGGACATGCGCTATCTGATCACAATTGGGTCAATTCTATGCATGAGGAGTTAGAAAATTTTGAGAGGAACCAAATTTGGGAGTTAGTGGAGCCTCCACCGGGATGTAAGCCGATTGGGACAAAATGGGTGTGGAAAAACAAAGAGGAGGAGAAAGGTGAAGTGGTGAGAAACAAGTCAAGGCTTGTTGCTCAAGGGTACACACAGAAAGAGGGGATAGACTAAGAGGAGACCTTTGCTCCCGTAGCCCATTTGGAGGTGATTAGGATCCTTCTAGCCTTTTCCGTGGCTGAAGGGTTCAAATTGTACCAAATGGATGTGAAGAGTGCTATCCTGAATGGTGTTTTGGAGGAAGAAGTGTTCGTGAGGCAACCGCTGGGGTTTGAGAGTGAGAAGTATCCCCACAGGGTGTACAAGTTGAGGAAGGCGCTGTATGGGCTGAAGTAGGCGCCTAGAGCTTGGTATGGTAGGTTGAGAGGGTTCCTGTTTGAGAGAGGTTTTGAGATGGGGAAGGTAGATCAGACCTTGTTCCTCCTCAGGCAGTGCAAAGAGATCCTAATTGTGCAGGTGTACGTGGATGATATTGTCTTTGGTGGCTCCTCTAACTCTTTGGTTGCAAGGTTTGCAGAAGACATGAGCAGGGAATTTGAGATGAGCATGATGGGCGAGTTGCAGTTCTTCCTCGGGCTCCAGATCAAGCAATCGAAGGAAGGAACAATCGTACACCAAGCCAAGTACACCAAGGACATTGTGAGGAAGTTCAAGATGGAGGACTCAAAGGCCATGGTGACGCCGATGAGTACGACTACAGCTCTTGATGCGGACGAGGACGGTGAACACGTGGACCAGAAGGAGTACCGGAGCATGATCGGCTCCCTGCTGTACCTAACGGCGACAAGGTCGGACATCCAATTCTCGGTATGTCTGTGCGCTCGTTTTCAAGCGTCTCCAAGGACTTCGCATCGGCAAGCAGTCAAGCGCATCTTCAGGTATTTGTGATACACTCCCGACTTTGGCCTTTGGTACTCCGCGTCTTCTTCTTTGGAGCTTCACAGTTTTTCAGACGCAGATTTTGCCGGGTGTCGGTTGGATAGGAAGTCCACTTCTGGGACTTGCCAGTTCTTGGGTTCTTCTTTGGTGTCTTGGTCTTCCCGCAAATAATCTAGTGTTGCTCAATCTACAACCGAAGCCGAATATGTTGCCGCAGCCAGTTGTTGCTCTCAGCTCCTTTGGATCACATACACCATGAGTGACTTTGGTGAGGAGTATACTCAGGTTCCACTTCTGTGTGATAGCCCGAGTGCGATAAGTGTTGTTAAGAACCCAGTGCTTCATTCCAAAACCAAGCATATAGAAGTGGGATACCATTTTCTGAGGGACAATGTTGAGAAAGGGAAAATCGCTTTGATCCATGTGCCCACACAAAACAAACTAGTGGATATTTTCACCAAGCCCCTAGATCAAGCAACTTTCACTCATTTGCGGGGAGAACTTGGTGGTTGTTTGGTCTCTTGAGTTGGGTGTGGGAGTTCCTCTGTAGCATATGTATAGTTTCCTTTGTGCATTTCTTGCATTATTCATTGCATGTGTAACATGATGTATAGGCATCTTTGTATCTTAGGTTGCATGCATTTTGTATCATATGCATTTTTGTAGGAAAGCTTCTCCTATATACATTGTTCACCATGATGTGCTATATATGATCTTGTGAGCTAGTTTGGTATGATATGGCTTAGTGTGGCTTAGCTCTTGATGATCTTGATTTATATCCATGGTTGATAGCTATGCTTTTGAAAAATGTCACATGTATGCTCTCTTGTGAGTAAATGCCTTTATATGATCATGACATATTTTAGTGGCATTTCTATGCTTAATTTGTGCTTGGATAGCTTATTTTGAGCATATGGGGCCGAAGGCTCATTTGCCATCATGAATGTTTAGCCCCCATGCTTTATCTTGTGGAGGGGCATAAGTTCCTTTTTGTCGCAAAGACATTTCATGTACCAAATATGAATCAGAAAATGAAATGTAAATTGCCTTGGAAAATGTGCTCCCATGTCATATGTGCTTAATTTATTTGCTTTTAGGTGCTAAACCGTTGCATGTTGCTTACCAATGAGAAGTCTCATTTTTAGAAGTAAGCACATGGCTCAGTGGCTTTGACATGACATGAGGTCCTTGTGGGTGTTTATGATGGTCTTATGCTTAGAATGGTTGTCCTAGCATGAAGTTTGTGTGGCTTTGCCATTTTGACATGTTTTGCTCATGTTTAGGACTTTGCTCATGAGAGGGAATTTTTCGCAAAAATAGTCAATTCTACCTTAGCTTTGCCCAATGGTTGTGAAACTTGGTGATCTTGTAGTTTTTGTTCATACGAAGCTATAGCGTATCTAACTTGCTCATTTGGATATGTGTAGCATCCTATGTTGAATTTTGTCTATTTGAGAAGCTCTAGGTTGCATTTTTCCTAATTTTGGCTTGAATCATGTATTGTCAACAAGGGGGAGAAGTTTGAGCATGTTTTGGCCTACTGAATACATTTAGAAGGTTTCCAAGTGGTTTCGAGCTATTTTTGAGCTCGTGCAGTTCCCAGTTCTTCCTAGGTGGTCATCAGCCTGACCGGTGGGATGCACCGGTCTGTCCGGTGTGAGTGTCAGGTGCTGGGCGATCTAGTGCACCGGTCTGACCGGTCAGAGCAAAGCTGTTGCAGCTGCTCTGTTTCATGAAGTGGTTTGCATGCATTCGTCCATGGGGAGTTGCATTGATTCAGGGGAGCTTGCATGTGCGCAGAGGGAGCTCTTTGTGGTTTTCAAGCTTTGCTTTGGTGGTCTTTGCTCTTTGCTTGAGCTTGTTTTTGACTCGGTTGTGTCGAGCCGTTGCCCTTGCCTAAGGGGACCGAGTCTTTCCTCTTTCAAGCGATCTTGCTCTTTGCCTTTGTTTGGCTTTCGATCGCTTGTTTGATTTTCTTTTTAGTCTTTTCTTCTTTTCCTTTTCTCTTTGGTTACCAAATGTGTATGTTGTCAATGCACTCATCAAGGAGGAGATTGAGAGCCTGTGTGGTTCTAGTACCGGTGGATGGTCGCTTCCTGGTGTGATGAGTGATTGACAACATTATGTGGACTGACTCTTGGCTAAGTATTGCAGGTGCAGGTTGCGGCTTGATGTTGACGGTCCTTACAACAAAAATTTGAACGTCAAAACCTCGGGTTCGAGAGGAGTATATGACAAGTTTCATGCACATTTTTAGTACTAATAAAGTTCCACGAGTTGTGTTGTGAATTTCATAGGCAGGTACATATTTTGGGAGAATTTGGGACCAACACGCCACATGTGCCAGGCACGGCCGAACCACCTGGTCCGGCCGAACCTACAGGTGCGGCCGGCCCTGCCCGGTGGTACGACCCTGGTCAAGAGCACCCATACTCCATCGAGCACAACTTGGACGAGCGTGATTCACTAGAGGAATGTCGGTTTGATCAAAGGGTGAATGCTAGGATCACTTGGATCAATGGGTCCACTTATCCGATTGCTCAACCGCCACAACTGTCATCTAAAGGCGATCCTAGGCGTTCCCTAACACGGTCGGTGCATCACACGGCACAGGGTAGGGCCGGCCGCACCTATCACTTGGTGTGCAGGACAAAACCGACCCAAGGAGCCGACCTACAACCGCCTCAGGAGCAGTGATCAGGAGCGTCCAAGGCGAGAGGCGGCACATCCTAGGGCCGGCCGTGCCTAGAGAGCCGGCCGCACCTGGGGGTTTCCTCCCCTATGCTGCACCGACCTCCCTTGCCTATAAAAGGCACCTTCCACTCGCTGGAATGGACACACAACGCAGGAGCATCTCCATTTCTCACTTTTGTTCACTTAGAGTAGGATTAGTGTAGTTTGGGAGTTAGAGTCGAGTCGAGCTAGTCTTGGGGTTCTGGAGGAGTCTTCTTCAGGGGTCCGGTACTACTCTTGTATCCTTTCTTTGTTTAGACTCAAGTACAATTCAAGTTATCTTTCTATCTTACCTTTCGAGTCAATTACATTCAGCTTTTACTTTGCTCTAGAAGCATTACTCTTGGTTTAAACTAAAGTTAGTTTAATCTTGGTTAGCGTAGTGTTGTGGTCGTTCTTCGCTTGATCTTCTACCGAGTACGTTTGTGCTTAGTAGCGGAGAGAGACCTTCCTTCGTAATATTCAGGGAAAGGTTCTTTGGTTCGTTGTGAGCACAGTGCTCAGAGCTTGCCTTGGTCTTAGAGGGTGTTTGGATACTCTCTAGTCATGTGACTAGTAGTAGTCAGACTAAAAGTTTTTAGTCAGACCCTGTTTGGAGGGTGACTAGTACTAGTCAGCATTAAATGTCCCAACATTAAATTCTTCTCTCTCCCTTCCATTTATCTCTCTTCTCCCCTTGTGCAACACCAACTACCACTATTCTCCCGCCAAGGAACTGAAGCTCTCATGTCCCTGTTTAGTTTTTCTCCCTCACGCCAAGCAACAGTAGCTCTCATGTCCCTGTTCTTTTTCTCTCCCTCACGCAAGCACCACAAGCACCAGACTACTTCACGCCAAGCACAAGAAAAAATGTCCAGACACAAGAAATCAAAATTGTCCACAAGGAAATCAAAATTGTCCACACACAAGGAAATCAAAATTGTCCCATAACGCTACATGTTGGAAACAAAATAAATAACATCACAAATTTCTCAATGCCCGTTGAACAAACCATCAGCAATCATATCTCTCACTCGATTCATATCCACTGAATCTGGCTCCATTTCTTCACCCCTAGTGTTACGACGCTTCCTCCTCCTTGTTTCGTCAAGGAGAGGTTGATAACTCTCATCGTTGTCACACCTATCAAATTCCTTGTCCGCCAAATGACTTTCACGAATAAAATTGTGCAAGGCCATGCATGCCACAATAATTTTTGTTTGCTTGTGTAGAGGATAACTTGGTACTTTGAAAAGAATCCTCCACTTATTTTTCAAGACTCCAAAACAATGCTCAATGACATGGCGTAGTCTAGAATGAGTATAATTAAAGTGCTCCTTTATACCTCTCGGCATGGTACCTTGATGGAACTCTTGAAAATGATACTTTTGGCCCCTGTACGGTGCAAGATAACCCGATTTGTTGGGGTAGCCCGAGTCAACAAGATAAAATTTCCCTGTTCATGGCAATGTATTTTAGCAAATGTCAATGTAAGGCATAAAACTATTGTACTGAGTATCAAGTTTCGTACCTGAAGGCGGATGTGGAAACTTGTGACCAAACCGGCTAAGGGCATCCTTGAATGGCCTCATATCATGAACCGATCCAGGCCACCCCGCAAGCACGAAAGTGAATCTCATGTCAAAATCACATACAGCCATAACATTCTGACTATAGTAACCATGTCTGCTTAAATACTGGGGAACCTTGTTTGGTGGCACCACAACCGGCACATGAGTCCCATCTATTGCTCCAATGCAATCATTGAACCATGGGTACCACTGAGCACCTCTTAACCTTTCATGGACAACTCTAAATTCAGGATCTCGGGGCTTAATGATGTCAATGGAAAGCTTAACCATACATTCCAATACTTTGTTAAACTTTCTACTGACTGTCTCCATGGACCTGATAAACCGATTCTCAGCATGTCTAACAGATTGGGGAGATCCAACTATATATAAAAAGAGAGCTAAACTCTCAACTGATGACATTTTCTTGGTTGACTTCAGTCCATATGACTCCACTAGCAGATTATGTAGTTTATCAAACACCGGTGGGTACATCCTAAACATTTTGTAGCAATCTGTTCTGTTTCCTAGAGTTCTCACTACCCATTCATATCCAGACTCTTTAGCTTTTAAAATCCTCCTTTCCCCTTTAACCATGAAACGATCCATGTAGTATGTACCAAACATGTGGGCAACCATACCTAGTTTGGTGAGCCTCTGCCACCTCAACTGAAGTAGTGCTAGCACTCTATTGGTCCTTGTATCTTCTTCTTCCTCATCACTAGAGTCATCATCTTCATCAGTCCTGTCCTCATCACTAGACTCATCATCTTGGTCTTTACTGTCCTCATCACCAAACTCATCCTCATTCTGCAAGAAAAGCACAAACAAAAAGAAATCATGAAGTCCACAGACATAATGAACATATCATCAACACATGCACACATTAGGACCATGTGTGGTTCGAGGACCGGTGGATGGTCGCTTCCTGGTGTGATGAGTGAATGACAACGTTGTGTGGACTGATTCTTGGCTAAGTATTACAGGTGCAGGTTGCGGCTTGACTGGTGTTGGCGCAGGTGAAGAACAAGCGCGAAAGGTTGTTGCCGGTGAGGCCTCCAGGTGTGGAGAAGACAAGTAGGCTTGGTTCGAGGGACCCGGTGGCTAGCGGGGTCAAGTGCGGGCCGCATGGTGGCAAGAACAGCAAGACAAAGTCGATGGACGATTTCTTGGTTGAGCCTCAAAACCAAGGTCGAGCCGGGACTTCGTGGGAGCCGAGTCATGAGTGGTGATTGGCGGAGGCTACATCAAGTTCGCGGGGTTTGCGGTGGTTCATCAGAAAACCACCGGGTTACTCGGCTGAGCCACAAAGCCGAGGCCGAAGACCGGGCGTGGCTGTCAGGCCAAAACCGGCCTGGCCGGTTTGTGAATCCGGTCTGACCGGTTTGGTGTCGCAGGGCGCCGGAAGCTTCGAAGCGGAGGACACGCGTCGGGATCGCAAGGCTTGCGTCGAGGCTAAGCGAAGTGCGGTCGCCGGGCATCCGTCCGATGGTGTTACGAAGACAATTTCCCAAAGTGCCCTTGGTGGGTGTGTATCCTAGTTTAGGCTTTAGGGGTATTTTAGTCTTTTGGCTTGCCTCCGTATAACCCAAGTGGTGAGAGGATGGCAGCTATCTCTTGAAACCCTAGCTCATTTTCCTTTGCTATTTTCCTTCCTATTTTCCTTAGGATTTCTAGGACTAGCTTGAGAGCTTCATGGTGAGATCTTGTGAGAGGGAAGGATGATCGGGCGGAAGCTAGACCTTGTATGAACCTTCATGGTATGTATAGATGATTTGGCGTGGTTCCTCAAGGCTTGATTGTGTTCTTCCCGTTTTTCATTTTTGGTGATTTTCGGAGCCTTTTCTTGGAATTTCCGTGGGGAAGTTTTGGGGGCGTTTCTTTGAGGGATTCTTGTTGGATGTCACGTATGAGGACCTTGTGCCTCTTTGCTTGGTGATCTTGTTCCAACAAACCCTCCGAAACGGCTTCAATTTGGGGTTTTCGGTGGAGTTCTTGGGAAGGTGTTCTTGAGGGTTGACTTCCGATTCCTCTTGATTGAGTAGGTTTTGGGGACCGAGCTTTTAGCCAAAGGTAGCCCACGAGGTACCCCAGCTATCCCCAAAGTCTCACTGGAATCCGTGGAACGAATCGGGAGATCGATCGAGGTGAAGGCTAGGTTTTTCCCGCGGGCTGAGTTCTTCCCGACTGTCCAGGCAAAACCGGCCTAACCGGTTTAGCCTCAGTGGGCTGTCGTGAAGGTTATTGAGTAGGAGAGTCTTGTTCGTGCTATGGCTTTTCTTGTTCAAAGGTGGAGAGGTTCTTGAGGTGTTTTGGAGCAGTTTTGGCCTCGAAGGTCTTTTGGGGATTTCCTGGACAAAACCGGCCTGACCGGTTTGCCAAACCGGCCTGACCGGTTTCCCCTGCCTGCGAGAGGCTAAGTCCCAGAGAAGCGATCTTACCGGTTTCAGAAACCGGCCTGACCGGTTTTGGTTGCCAACAGCAGTTTCGTGTTGTTTTCCGCTATGTGTTGTGTGTTGTTGTTGGTTGGATCTTGCTCCTAGGTTCAGTAGCACTCCAGTGGCTACGTGGAATTGGCAAGAGAAGCTCGCGGAGGTGTCCGAGTGAAATTGGGTTCATAGGCCGAATTCTTGAGTAGAATTTTTATCGGCTCCCATTCACTCCCCCCTCTCTGGTTCGCCGTTCCGGTCCTTCAAGTGGTATCAGAGCCGGTTACGGATCTTGATTGACTCTAACCAGTCTAAGATCCAAACATGGCGTACCAGGAACGAGGATCGGGTCCTCCGCACTTCGATGGAAAGAACTACCAGATGTGGCAGAGACGGATGGCTGCGTTCCTCTGTGGTAAGGGATACATCCTTTGGGATGTCACGGTGAACACAGCTTATGTTCATCCGATGAACTTCCTTGCTCCGGGATCGAGAGACATGTTCGACGCCAACAACAAGGCGGTCGACTACTTGTTTCGTGCTTTGTGTCAATCCGAATTCGATCGGGTTCATACAGAGGACCTAGCATGTAGGATTTGGTTGGAGCTGAAGAATGCTCATGCTGGGAATGCTAAGGTTCAGGCACGGTTGTATGCGACTTACCGGAGAGAGTACGAGAACTTCACTCATCTCCCCGGTGAGTCTATTGATGCTTTGTTCTAGTGGTTCACGGTGGTTGTGAACAACATGAGGGCCAATGTCGACGTCCTCCCGTACGATGACCATGATAGGGCTGTGAAGCTCTTACATGCGCTGGATCGTACTGTGTGGGATGGAAAGGTCGAGGCCATTCTTGAGTCCGAGAAGTACACCACTCTGACGGTGAACGACCTGTTTTCTAAGCTTAAGTCTGCTGAGGTTGATCGGGGTTTGACAGCTCATTTTGAGAGCCCGACTGATTCTCATAGTCTTGCTCTCATCGGTGGCAAAGGTGCTAAGTCTAACGCTAACACATCTTCCAGGATGTACTCTTTGTCTTCTTTGATGACTTTGCCAAACAAGGAGTTCGACGTGCTTGGAGAGGACGAGCTGGCGTTGCTGACCAGGCGGTTCGAGAGGCTGCACGAGAACCGGGTGAACACAAGGAGGACAGCACGGACGTGCTTTCAGTGCGGCAAGCCGGGACACTTCGTCGCCGACTGTCCGGAGAAGATGGAGAGCAAGGACGGCTACAAGCACCGGTCGAGCAAGGACGGTAAGTACCGATCGAGGCGCGATCACAAGCACAAGAACAAGCACAAGGACAAGCGACGGTCGAGGAAGAAGGACGGCCGCGGCAAGAAGGCCCGAGCGATGATCGGAGCGAGCGATGTCGACACCAGTTCCGCCTACTCTTCCTCGAGCTCGAGTAGCAGTGAAGACGAAGGTGATCGGCGCAAGAACAAGAAGTCATCCAAGAACTTGAGCGGGCTGACCTGCTTTGCACGAGATGGCTTCTGCGGCATGGCTCGTAGCTCCGGCAGCAAGAAGAGTCACCAGAGCGACTCGGACTCCGACTCCGACGATGAGGTACGTGACGAGCTTCCCTTCTTGCGTGAGGAGAACGAGCGTCTTGGCAAGTTGCTTGATAATCGTGATGACATGCTTAGAGAGGCAAAGAAGATGAGGAAAGAGCTTAGGGCCTCACTAGAAGATGCTAGGAACCGTGTGGCTGAGCTAGAAACCCAGAACCTAGATGCTAAGCTTGAGATTGATTCGCTTAAGGCTTCTCCTGTGGTTTCTGATGAGATTGATTGTTGTGATTGCTCTGTGTACCTAGCTGATCTTACTGCTCTTAAGGATAAGCATGCTTCTACTTGTGATGAACTAGATGTGCTTAGGGTTGAAGTGGCTGAGCTTAAGTCTAGACCTACTTTGCTAGGTTGTACTTCTTGCCCTGTTTTGCATGGAAAGATTGATGAGATGCATGCTTATACTGTTTCGCTTGAGGCTAAGCTGAAAGAACCTATTCTCACTTCTTTCTCTACTTGTGAAGTGCATGCTTTGAAAAATCTGGAACTTGCACATTATGTGGATCGCTTGCAGGATGAGAATGATGAGTTGAGAAAAATGATGGGTTGGTTGTCGGGTCATGAACCACAGCTTAGGATGATGATTGAGGCATACAAGCGCTATGATGGGCAAGCGCTTGGCTCAGAGAAAGTTGGAGAGTCTAGTGGTGAGGGAGGAGAGAAGATTGGTGATATCCAAGCTCCACCAAAATCTTCCACAAAAATGCCTATGCTCCTAAACCCAACTCACTGAGAAACAAACTTGACACAACCCCAGATCCTCCCATATTCCCTCACTTCACAAATGATTTCCAGAAACCCATCAAGTTCAAGAGTAACTTGGGGAATGAGTTCTTTGGGAAAGAGAGTGTGAAGCCTAGTGAGGAGAAGGGTGAGAAACCGAGTGAGGAGAAACCGAGTGAGGAATCCCAACCAAAACCAAAGCCAAAACCTATTCGGTTTCATTGTGACTATTGTGGGAGAGATGGTCACAAAGGCGAGTTTTGCTTCAAGAGGAAGCGAGAGGAGAGAATCGCTAAGGAGTGGGCAAACAAGGACAAGTACAACCCACCTCATGGTGTGCCTGAGTCTCGTATGCCACTGCCTAGGGGTAAGGCCATTGTTCGCACAGTTTCGGCTTGGGGAGAAAAGAGTGCTTTGGGTGGAAGGGACCTTGCTGGAGGAATTAAATCGGCTAGACAGGTTTGGAAACCGGTCAGACCTGTTTGGGCTGCTCGCACAGTGAAACCGGTCAGACCGGTTCCAGAACCGGTCAAACCAGTTTGGAGACGACAGGGTGACCAGTTTGGTTTTCGTGCTCGGAATGAGGCTCGGTTCAGGTCCTTTAATCATGGTCCAGATGTTTGGCATGGAGAGTCTGGTGGTGGTCAGTTTGCTAGACGTTCTTCACCTCGTGCTCAATACGATGGTGGGAGGAGTCGTAGCTTTGAGATGGAGAGGAGGAACGGTCCACGGTCTTCCTTTCGTGGTTTTCGTTCTCCTCCAGCGAGATAGGGGTGGTTCCCTAGTGGTGGTTCTCATGGTGGTTTTCGTGGTGGTAGCTTTGATAGGCATGATGATTTGGTTTGTGCTAATCCCACTTTGGAGCAAATGGCTCGGCACTGGTTTTACTCTTTTGGTACTAACCCCAGTGCAGAGTCGTTTGTTCACTCACATTCTCGTTTTTGAATTTCAGGTGGGAGACTTGAGGAACGTTTGGTTGATTGACTCCGGTTGCTCGAGGCACATGACCGGGGACAAGGGGTGGTTCTCAAGTCTCGTCCCGGAAGTGTCCAAGACATACATCACCTTTGGGGACAATGGGCGAGGGCGTGTGCTTTCAGAAGGTGAGATCAAGGTAAGTGACAAGGTCACTCTCAGGCGTGTTGCTCTTGTTCAATCGCTCGGGTTCAATTTGCTTTCGGTGTCCCAGCTTTTGGATGAGGGCTTTGAGGTGTTGTTTCGGCCTGGTGGTTCTCGGATTTTAGATTCTCGAGGGGACCTAGTTTGCATGGTCGTTCCCGAGGGTCAAGTGTTCTGAGCTGATTTTTCTCAGTCTTCTGGTGTTGAGTGTTGTTTCTTGGCTGGTTCTTCGAGTGAGTTGTGGAAGTGGCATAGGAAGTTGGGTCACTTAAGCTTTGATCTTTTGTCTCGCTTGAGTAAACTCAATTTGGTCCGAGGATTGCCACGGCTGAGGTTTGAGAAAGAGTTAGTTTGTGCGCCGTGTCGGCATGCTAAGATGGTAGCCTCTTCCCATCCATCCCTCACCGATGTGATGATGGAGCATCCATGCGAGCTGCTCCATATGGACCTTGTTGGCCCAGCTCGTGTGCGATCTGTGGGTGGGAAGTGGTACATCCTGGTTGTGGTGGACGACTACTCTCGGTATGCGTGGGTTTTCTTTCTTGAGGAGAAAGGGGAGACGTTTGGTTTTGTTCGAGATCTTGTCTTGAGGTTAAGAAACGAGAGGCACGGAGATGCCATAAGAGCGATTCGCAGTGACAATGGCTCGGAATTTTAAAACTCTCGCTTCGAAACCTTTTGCCATGACTTGGGTCTTGAACACCAGTTTTCGAGTCCGTATACACCTCCCCAGAACAGCGTGGTGGAAAGGAAAAACAGGACCTTGTGTGAGATGGCTCGGACGATGCTTGATGAGCATAGGACTCCGAGAAGGTTCTGGGCTGAGGCGGTGAATACCGCGTGCTATGTGTCGAACAGGATTTACCTCAGGGTTCACAAGAAGAAAATGTGCTATGAGTTGATGCACGGGCGCAGACCCAAGGTGAGTCACTTCCATGTGTTTGGGTGCAAATGCTTCATCCTGAAGAAAGGTAAGAAGTTGGACAAGTTCGAGGCTAGATCTGTCGATGGCATTTTCTTTGGTTACGCATCTCATTCTAGAGCCTTTCGAGTGCTCAATCTTGAAACTAACCAAATCATGGAGACTTGCGAGGTAACCTTCGACGAGACACAGTCACGTAGTCAGCTTGTCTTTGAGTGTGCAGGTGACGACGAACTTGGGGAGGAGATTTTCCAGGAGGAGGAGCATGAACATGGAGATGATGAAGTGGCGGTGTGGTGCCCGCGGCTGAGCATGTACCTACTACTTCGACTACGGTGGTGGACGGCCCCTCTCCCACACCTACAACGACAAACCCAGTACAAGAAGAAGTTGCTGTTGAGGGGGAGGTAGAGTCAAGGCGAGAACCTCCCCGACGAGTGCAAGTGGACCACCCAGCTTCGAGAATCATCGGCGACATAAATGAACGTACTACACGGTCGAGGGTTCGAAACAATTCTCATTTCGCTCATGCTGCTTTTGTTGCCACCTTTGAGCCCAAGGACATTGGACACGCGCTATCTTATCACAATTGGGTTAATTCGATGCATGAGGAGTTGGAGAATTTTGAGAGGAACCAAGTTTGGGAATTGGTTGACCCTCCCCTAGGGTGTAAGCCGATTGGGACAAAATGGGTGTGGAAAAACAAAGAGGGAGTGAAAGGAGAAGTGGTGAGGAACAAGTCGAGGCTTGTTGCTCAGGGGTACTCACAGAAAGAAGGGATCGACTACGAGGAGACCTTTGCTCCCGTAGCTCGTTTGGAGGCGATCAGGATCCTTCTAGCCATTTCTGTGGCTAAAGGGTTCAAGTTGTACCAGATGGATGTCAAGAGTGCTTTCCTAAACGGTGTCTTGGAGGAAGTAGTGTATGTGAGGCAACCACCGTGGTTTGAGAGTGAGAAGTACCCTCACCAGGTGTACAAGTTGAGGAAGGAGCTGTATGGGTTGAAGCAGGCGCCTAGAGCTTGGTACGGCAGGTTGAGGGGGTTCCTGTTTGAGAGAGGGTTTGAGATGGGGAAGGTCGATCAGACCATGTTTCTCCTCAGGCAGGACAGAGATATCCTGATTGTGCAGGTATACGTGGACGATATTGTCTTTGGTGGCTTGTCTAACTCTCTTGTTGCAAGCTTTGCAGAGGACATGAGCAGGGAATTTGAGATGAGCATGATGGGTGAGTTGCAGTTCTTCCTCGGGCTACAGATTAAGCAATCAAAGGAAGCAACATTTGTGCACCAAGCTAAGTACACCAAGGACATTGTGAGGAAGTTCAAGATGGAGGACTCCAAGGCCATGGCGACACCTATGAGTACGACTACAGCTCTTGATGCGGACGAGGAAGGTGAACACGTGGACCAGAAGGAGTACCGGAGCATGATCGGGTCACTCCTCTACTTGACGGCGACGAGGCCGGACATCCAATTCTCGGTATGTCTGTGCGCTCATTTTCAAGCGTCTCCGAGGACTTCGCATCGGCAAGCAGTCAAGCGCATATTCAGGTACTTGCGACACACTCCCGACTTTGGCCTTTTGTACTCCGCGTTTTCTTCTTTGGCTCTTCATGGATTTTCAGACGCGGATTTTGCCGGGTGTCGGTTGGATAGGAAGTCCACTTCTGGGACTTGCCAGTTCTTGAGATCTTCTTTGGTGTCTTGGCCTTCCCACAAACAGTCGAGTGTTGCTCAATCCACTACCGAGGCAGAGTATGTGGCCGCAGCTAGTTGTTGCTCTCAGCTCCTTTGGATCACATACACCATGAGTGACTTTGGTGAGGAGTATACCTATGTCCCACTTCATTGTGATAGGACAAGTGCCATAAGCGTTGCAAAGAACCCGGTGCTCCATTCCAAAACCAAGCACATAGAAGTGAGGTATCATTTTCTGAGAGACAACGTAGAGAAAGGAAAATTCACTTTGATCCATGTACCCACACATGACCAGCTAGCCGATATTTTCACCAAACCCCTAGATCAGGCAACTTTCACTCGTTTGCGGGGGGGGCTTGGTGTTTGTTTGATTTCTTGAGTTGGGTGTGTGGGAGCTTCTTTGTAGCATATGTATAGCTTTCCTTTGTGCATTGTTTGCATTTTGCATGGCATGTGTAACATGATGTATAGGCATCTTTGTATCTTAGGTTGCATGCATTTTGTATAATATGCATTGTGTAGGAAAAGCTTCTCCTATAAACATTGTTCACCATGATATGCTATATATGATCTTGTGAGCTAGTTTGGTATGATATGGCTTAGTGTGGCTTAGCTCTTGATGATATTGATTTATATCCATGGTTGATAACTATGTTTTTGAAAAATGTCACATGTATGCTCTCTTGTGAGTAAATGCCTTTATATGATCTTGACATGTTTTTGTGGCTTGGCTATGCTTAATTTGTGGTTGGATAGCTTATTTTGATCATATGGGGCCAAAGGCTCATTTGCCATCATGAATGTTTAGCCCCCATGCTTCATCTTGTGGAGGGGCATAAGTTCCTTTTTGCCGCAAAGACATTTCATGTACCAATTCAAATCTGAAAATGAAATGTAAATTGCTTGGAAAATGTGCTCCCATGTCATCTGTGCTTAATTTACTTGGTTTTGGGTGCTGAACCGTTGCATGTTTCTTACCAATGAGAAGTCTCATACATAGAAGTAAGCACATGGCTCGGTATGCTTTGACATGACATGAGGTGCTTGTGGGTGTTTATGATGGTCTTATGCTTAGAATGGTTGTCCTAGCATGAAGTTTGTGTGGCTTTGCCATTTTGACATGTTTTGCTCATGTTTAGGACTTTGCTCATGAGAGGGTGTTTTTTCGCAAAAATGCTCAATTCTCTCTTAGCTTTATCCAATGGTTGTGAAACTTGGTGATCATGTAGTTGATGTTCATACGATGCTGTAGAGTATCTAACTTGCTCATTTTATCATGTGTAGCATCTTGTGATGAATTTTATCTAATTGAGAAGCTCTAGTTGCATCTTTTCCAAAATTGAGCCTTGATTCATGCATTGGCAACAAGGGGGAGAAACAAAGGCTGAGAAAAGCTGCATTGCATCCCTAGAACCTATCCCAACATTCAAGGGGAAGCTTGTGCATTTCTTTTGTTTTTTTTTTGGCTTTTGGGGGGTGTTTCTGCTGAGTAAATCGGTCTGACCGATTTTGGGAACCGGCCTGACCGGTTTGTGCCCAGTGTTGGCACATGTCCAGGGGGAGTATGCATATGTGCAGGGGGAGCTCTTGTATGCTTTGGTGGTTTGTGCTCTTTACTTGAGCTTGTTTTTGACTCGGTTGTGTCGAGCCGTTGCCCTTGCCTAAGGGGACCGAGTTTTTCCTCTTTCAAGTGATCTTGCTCTTTGCCTTTGTTTGGCTTTCGATCGCTTGTTTGAGTTTCTTTCAGTCATTTCTTTTTCTTTTCCTTTTCTCTTTGGTTACCAAATGTGAGTGTTGTCAATGCACTCATCAAGGGGGAGATTGAGGACCATGTGTGGTTCGAGGACCGGTGGATGGTCGCTTCCTGGTGTGATGAGTGATTGACAACGTTGTGTGGACTGATTCTTGGCTAAGTATTGCAGGTGCAGGTTGCGGCTTGACTGGTGTTGGTGCAGGTGAAGAACAAGCGCGAAAGGTCATTGCCGGTGAGGCCTCCAGGTGTGGAGAAGACAAGTAGGCTTGGTTCGAGGGACCCGGTGGCCAGCGGGGTCAAGTGCGGGCCGCATGGTGGCAAGAATAGCAAGATGAAGTCAATGGACGGTTTCTTGGTTGAGCCTCAAAACCAAGGTCGAGCCGGGACTTCGTGGGAACCGAGTCATGAGTGGTGATTGACGGAGGCTACATCAAGTTCGTGGGGTTTGCGGTGGTTCACTAGAAAACAACCGGGTTACTCGGCTGAGCCACAAAGCCGAGGCCGAAGACCGGGCGTGGCTATCAGGCCAAAACCGGCCTGACCGGTTTGTGAAACCAGTCTGACCAGTTTAGTGTCGCAGGGCGCCGGAAGCTTCGAAGCGGAGGACACGCGTCGGGATCGCAAGGCTTGCATCGAGGCTAAGCGAAGTGCGGTCGCCGGGCATCCGTCCGATGGTGTTACGAAGACAATTTCCCAAAGTGCCCTTGGTGGGTGTGTATCCTAGTTTAGGCTTTAGGGGTATTTTAGTCTTTAGGCTTGCCTCCATATAACCCAAGTGGTGAGAGGATTGCAGCTATCCCTTTGCTATTTTCCTTCCTATTTTCCTTAGGATTTCTAGGACTAGCTTGAGAGCTTCATGGTGAGATCTTGTGAGAGGGAAGGAAGATCGGGCGGAAGCTAGACCTTGTATGAACCTTCATGGTATGTATAGATGATTCGGCGTGCTTCCTCAAGGCTTGATTGTGTTCTTCCCGTTTTTCATTTTTGGTGATTTTCGGAGCCTTTTCTTGGAATTTCCGTGGGGAAGTTTTGGGGGCGTTTCTTTGAGGGATTCTTGTTGGATGTCACGTATGAGGACCTTGTGCCTCTTTTCTTGGTGATCTTGTTCCCACAAACCCTCTGAAACGGCTTCAATTTGGGGTTTTCGGTGGAGTTGTTGGGAAGGTGTTGTTGAGGGTTGACTTCCGATTCCTCTTGATTGAGTAGGTTTTGGGGACCGAGCTTTTAGCCAAAGGTAGCCCACGAGGTACCCCAGCTATCCCCAAAGTCTCACTGGAATCCGTGGAACGAATCGGGAGATCGATCGAGGTGAAGGCTAGGTTTTTCCCGCGGGCTGAGTTCTTCCCAACTGTCCAGGCAAAACCGGCCTGACCGGTTTCTCAAACCGGTCTGACCGGTTTAGCCTCAGTGGGCTGTCGTGAAGGTTTTTGAGCAGGAGAGTCTTGTTCGTGCTATGGATTTTCTTGTTCAAAGGTGGAGAGGTTCTTGAGGTGTTTTGGAGCAGTTTTGGCCTCGAAGGTCTTTTGGGGATTTCCTGGACAAAACCGGCCTGACCGGTTTGCCAAACCGGCCTGACCGGTTTCCCCAGCCTGCGAGAGGCTAAGTCCCAGAGAAGCGGTCTGACCGGTTTCAGAAACCGGCCTGACCGGTTTTGGTTGCCAGCAGCAGTTTCGTGTTGTTTTCCGCTGCGTGTTGTGTGTTGTTGTTGGTTGGATCTTGCTCCTAGGTTCAGTAGCACTCCAGTGGCTACGTGGACTTGGCAAGAGAAGCTCGCGGAGGTGTCCGAGTGAAATTGGGTTCATAGGCCGAATTCTTGAGTAGAATTTTTATCGGCTCCCATTCACTCCCCCCTCTCTGGTTCGCCGTTCCGGTCCTTCAACACACAGATAGGTAGATAATAATTAGTCCAGAATTTAGGTCCAAGAAATAAAGTAAGACATGAATTTAGGTCCAACACATCCACGAATTTAGGTCCAACACATAATGTAAGACATGACTCAAGACACAAGACGACACACATGACTCAAGGCACAAAATGACACACATGACTCAAGACACAAGACTAGCTGGCACAGATCATGTTGCCTTCAGATCTCGGCATCTGCTCCATACATGTTCTTCACCCTGCTCCATCTCTTCAACCATATCAACGTAGCTTCAGGGGTCTTTATGTTCTGGAAGACAGTTCTGTTGTGTTTCTCCTTGAATAAGTCACAAGCAACAAAGTACTCAACTGACTCTTCTGCTGCTCCACACTCAATGGCAAGGTTCTGACAGGTTTTTACTGATTGAGCACGTGCCTCACTTCTCCTAGCCTTTTTGTTGCCTTTGTTCACAAGAGCCTGCAAAATAGATTCTATTTTCTCATTTTCCTTCTCCAACTTAGTTTCAATGTCCTTCATATATTTCACAAATGGACCCTTAGTTTTGCCCTGAGTACGAGGCATGCTGCCTAAAGTTTTGGTTCACTTTGAAGGACTACTAGCTGTACTCCTTAACTCTGAATGGCTCCCTCTCTTTTGAGTGCTGCTACTCATAGGGCTGGGCACAAAGCCTTCACTGACATCCAGATCGTCATCATTGTTTATCTCCAAATTATCTTTTATCCCAGGAACATAAGCACTTGAACCATCCATAGTGACCTCATGATATATCTCATGTAACAGCCCAATATACTCAGGGTTACCCTTCCTAAATTTTTTGAGATTTGGTCTGTCCTGAAAAGAAAAATTTGTACAACATTAGCATATACATCTTTTGTCTTTGGAACATAAGCAGAAAAAATTCAATGAACACTTGAAAAAGAGGGAGCAACAACATAAGCAAAATTACCTTGATTTCCTTCTCCCACCAATCTGCAGATGCCGTCACTTCACCATTTGAGCCACGGCCGCAGCCAGTTTGCTGCTGCAACCATACCCAATCCGTGTACAGGCCCTTCAGGTTAGTCATTTTGTTCCTAAATTCTCTGCCTGGATGCCAAAGCTTTGCCCTTTGCCAATATTTCTCTCTCATATTCTTGTAGGCCTGAGGGCTCCAAACTCTACCAGCGAAATTGCCAGCGTCTACTTCCTCACAAGCTATTTCACACAAAGTCAATGTATTTCTGTCTGTCCAGTTAGCCTTGCTTTTTGGCCTCTATTAAAAAAATGTATGAGAAAACAACATACTTTTGTGAATTACTGCTACAGAAAAATTAATGGTACAGTAATGCAACACTCAAGTACAGATGAATTTCTAGACCATGCTGCCATAAGCATGAACAAGTGCAAACAAGAACAAGTAGCTATGAACATGACAGATATTGTAAGCTATAAGCTGTACTTTCTACTTTCTAGATGGAGACAAGAACAAGTAGTAAGCAATCAAGGGGGTAACTGATATGGACTATTGCTCAGAAAAAATAAAAAATGTTTTCAAGTTGATAGTCACACAGTAATGCTTTCTCAAAAAATAGTCACACAGTAATGCAATTTCAGACAGAAAAAATGTGCATATGGTTCCATAGGCTACATCACTGAACAGAAGCAAGAAATTCAAGAATCAACTATCAAGGCATTTTTAGTCAATGTTATCAAAGTTTATCAGCCAAATTGGAATTTGGTATATCTTCTTACTTGCTTGTCAGCTATGCAAAGATTTACAAAGTCCATGGTGCCATTCTATAAATCTATTTGTCTCCATATAACTCTTACAGGTCACTCTTATATGTTATATTAATCAAATACAGTGTACAGTGTGCCTGCTGAGCATTGCTTGGTAGCAAATAATTATGCCTACTAGATACCTACAATTATTTTCACCATTGCTGGTGCTCAATATCAATGCTACAGATTGCCGCATTCTATTTAAATGTCATCGACGGATGGACCAGATGTTGATACATGCCAATAAGTTGACAATCCAATATTCAATTATGATTTGACTTTATTTCTGCAAGTTTTCTTGAATGATACACCAAATGAATTCAACTGTACCCCAGATTTCTAATCATGACTGTGTCACTAGACTTTGTTTTGATGGAAAATTGGAAATGCAGGTTTTCTATCTGACTATCTGTGCTAGAGCCTAGTGTTTTCTAGTAGTCATGTACTTAGTTGCATGTGTTTTGATAGACTTTTCATCAAAGAGCTTCAGTAGAAAAAAAGGCCATAAACCCCTAGCACTGTTTTTGCTGATCTACAAGAAGGCTCTACTTCCAGTTCTGAGTGTATACTGGTGATTTGTGCTTAGCCACAAGCAAAAGCTACACCAGAAAGGGTATATGGTTTGTACACATTCGTGTACAATAACTTTATTCCTCATGACCCATCTCAGAGAAACCTTGGAACTTTTACAGTAGCCTTTTAATTTCAAAACTAGCATGCGTGAACTAGCCATTTAAATTGGAGAACAACCATTCCATATTCAACAATTTCCATTACTAAATGCATATCAAGCAGATATTGTACCTGGACATGCTGGTTCAGCATGTTGTCGTCTTCCTCTTCTTCATCTTCTTCGTCAACGTCGTCTACCATGATCAGCGCTGCCTGCCGCTGCCTGCCACTGACTGAGCGGCTTGAATCAGCACCACCTCGCCCCGACATCGCGACGACCTGCTTGCCACGACGATCTGGAGCCCTCACAGGGGGGAGACCTTGGCGAGGTGGACGACCTTGCCGCTGCGGCACGCCGTCCGATCTGGTCTGCTGGAGGGGCATACCATGGCCGGACGCGGTCCCCGGATGAAGAAGGTGCATGTACATGCTCATGTTGGGGTAGGAGGCAGCGGCTGCGGAGTCGGCGTTGAGGTCGATGTTCTCCAGCCCGATTGGAGCGCGGAGCCCCCCGACCACCGAGCCGCAGCCGAGACCCCCGGCCATCGAGCCGCGGCCGGCGGATCCCCGGAGATGAGGGGGCGTCATCCCCCACCCGTCCTCGTCGATGGGGGTCACCGTAGCGCCGGAAGACGCCGCCTGCGAGAAGAAATCGAAGGGGAGTTCCTGGTCGTCGCCGTCCATGGTCGCCGGCGCGGCTGGGGTAGGTGGGGCGGCGCTGGACCTGCTCGTCGAGGCAGAAGGGATCGAGGTGGGCGGCGCTGGACCTTCTGGCGCGATGCGGAAGGGGGGAGATGCGGGAGCGGATGGGGCCGAGGGATGCGGCGGCGGCCCCTCGCCCTGCCGCGCCGCGAGACCTCGCGGGCGGGATGCGGGGGGCGAACGGGTGGGAGGCCGAACGGGTGGGATGCGGGCCCAGAGTAAATGGAATTAATTAGAAGAGACAGGAGGAATTTTAGTCAGCAAAAGTTGGGTATGGGTGACTAGGGACTAAACTAGTTTTAGTCACCCTTTAGTCAGGGGTGTTTTGAGGTTAAGTGACTAAAGGTGACTAAAACTAGTCTCTAGTCTCTAGTCATGTGGGATCCAAACACTCTCTTAGATTGGTGTTCCGTTCAACGGAATAGTTGTGATACCCTAGGGAGGTGACAGCTCCGGACGGGCTCAGTAGTCCACCACGTTAGTTCGGGCCGGTAGGATTCAGCGCGTCGTCGTTCTCCCTTCTCATCCCAGTCCGAGAGCGCGGCTTTGCATGCCCCTGCAGCACTAGAAGAGCTTGTTGAGTTTAGCTTGCCTTGGTTATCCTTTGCCTTAGTTCTTTGCCTAGAGTTGACAAGAATAGATAGATTGTGTTAGGATCCTTTCTCGTCTCGTTGTCCTCCCAGCTCGCTAGGTCCTCTCTAACCCTTTATCAAGATCTCCTTGTGTGTGTCAAGTTATCCCCTGAATATCTTTATTCGTTACCCCCGCTATAGCTCTTTATCGAGTCTTGTTACTCTCCACTGTTTATCCGATCATCTTTGCCGTAGTGCTTCCCTTGGGAAAATATAAATACGATAACCCGAATACCACCGGGTGAAGTGCTACAACTGTAATCCATGCGCTTGCGGTCCTTTCTGTGATGTGTGTTTTACCAAAGACGTTCCTAGCTCCATTACTAGGGGAATAAACCTGGTAGCGACGTTAGCGAGTGCCAACAAGCATTTCTGGCGCCGTCGCCATGAGTGCAAACCTAGTAGTGAGGCTAAGGAACGTCAACACTTGACTGGTGTTGCTGCAGGTGAAGAGCAAGTGCGAAAGGTCGTTGTTGGGTAGGCCTCCATGTGTGGAGAAGACAAGTAGGCTTGGCTAGAGGGACTCGGTGGCCAGCGGGGTCAAGCGCGGGCCGCATGGTGGCAAGAACGGCAAGATGAAGTCGTGGATGATTTCTTGGTTGAGCCTCAAAACCAAGATCGAGCCGGGACTACGTGGGAGCCGAGTCATGAGTGGTGATTGGCGGAGGCTACACCGAGTTCGCGGGGTTTCCAGTGGTTCACCAGAAAACCACTAGGTTCCTTGGTTGATCCACAAAGCCAAGACTGAAGACCGGAGGTAGCAGCACCAGGATCGGTCCAACCGGTGGAGGACACCGGTCTGACCGGTGTGCGACGACGCAGTCCGGAGACTTCGAAGCGGAGGACACGCGTTGGGATCGCAAGGCTTGTGTCGAGGCTAAGCAAGTTTGCGGTCGCCGGCCATCCGTCCGATGGTGCTACGACGAAGTTTCCCAAAAGGCCCTTTGGGGGCGTGTATCTTAGTTTAATGTAATAGGGGTAGTTTCGTCTTTCGGCTAGCCTCCATATAACCCAAGTGGTGAGAGGATGGCAGCCATCTCTTGGAACCCTAGCTCATTTGCTTTTGCTATTTTCCCTTCCTATCTTCCTTAGGATTTAGAGGACTAGCTTGAGAGCATCATGGTTAGATCTTGTGAGAGGGAAGGATGATTGGGAGGCAAGCTAGACCTTGTATGAACCTTCATGGTATGTATAGATGATTCGGTGTGGTTCCTCAAGGCTTGATTGTGTCTCTCCTGTTTTCCCTTTTTGGTGATTTTCGAAGCCTTTTCTTGGCTATTTTCTTGTGGCGGTTTTGAGACCTTTCTCTTTGGGATTTGGTGGGGGATGAATGCATGAACCCTTTGTGGTTCTTTTCCCTTTGATTCCCCTCCCAAATCCGTGAGTAAAGGGGCTCAATTTTGGGGTTTTCTTCGTTCTAGGGTTAGAGGCTCACTAGATCCTCTCTAGTCTTTTATCAAGATCTCCTTGTGTGTGTCAATTTATCCCTGAATATCTTTATTCGTTACCCCCGCTATAGCTCTTTACCAAGTCTTGTCTTTCTCCACCGTTTATTCAATTATCTTTGCCGTAGTGCCTCCCTTGGGAAAATATAAATACGATAACCCGAATACCACCGGGTGAAGTGCTACAACGGTAATCCGTGCACTTGCGGACCTTTCTGTGATCGTGTGTTTTACCAAAGACGTTCCCTAGCCCCGTTACTAGGGGTGTAAACCCAGTAGCGACGCTTGTGAGTGCCTCGAGCATTCTTGGCGCCGTCACCGTAAGTGCAACCTTAGTAGTGAGGCTAAGAAATGCCAACAAGCATTTCTGGTGCCGTTGTCGGGGAGGCAATAGGCATAAGATATCGTTTAAACTTGGTGGTAGAATTATCAAGGTTCGGTGAACCGCTATTTAAGTGGGTTTACCCTTACTCTACTCGCATGTACGCAGAGTAGTGCATGACCGGTTTCGACCTACCGCCCAACTTTAACGACAATCCGGAGTCACTTGTGAGGAGAGTGCGACCCCGTGTCCTCATTCCTCAGAAGTTTCTCTCGAATCAAGAGACGAACACCGTCGATCCCGTAGACAGCACCTCGTCAGCACTGATGGCCGAGAGGACGATCCGCGAGTTTTCCGCCCCCTCCAACACCAATGTCCCTACCGGACCAACCACAACGGTGGGAGACGGAAACTTTGAACTCAAGCCAGCATTGATCAACATGGTGCAAGCAAATCCGTTCTCCGGCAAGCCTAATGAAGATGCCAATGCACATCTCCAGCATTTTCTGGAGGTGTGTAGGACTTTCACTATCCGTGGAGTGACGGATGATGCAATCCGTCTTCGCCTATTCCCGTTCTCATTGCTCGGGAAGGCGAAGCAATGGTTTTATGCGGAGCGAGATGCCATCAACACATGGGATAAGTGCTCAAAGGCATTTCTCGCAAAGTTCTTCCCGGTGGGCAAAACCAATGCCCTCCGCGCAAGAATTTCGGGCTTCCAGCAGCAGAATGATGAGAGCATCCCGGAAGCATGGGAACATTTCCAGGAGTACATCACCGCGTGCCCGCACCATGGCATGCAAGGGTGGTTCTTAATTCAAACCTTCTACCACGGGCTCAAGCGTACCGCCCGTGAGCACCTAAATGCAGCCGCTGGAGTAGCCTTCTTCTCGTTACAAGTACCCGCCGCCAAGGAATTGATCGAGAAGATTGTGGCAAATCAAGGTTGGGATAGAGATCATCTCCAACCCCGTACCCGCGGCGTACACCAAGTCGATGGAATCGACATGATCGCCGTCAAGATGGTCCTCCTCATGAAGAAATTGGAGGCATCAAGCAATGTGAAGACCGCCAAGATCATGGACGCTCACATGACGTGCGAGGTTAGCCGCAAAGTGGGTCATTCGGGAAATGATTGTCCCGAGACAAGGGAAGAAGCCAACTTCATCAACAATGGCAACAACAACTACAACAATCAAGGGTGGAACTCGAGGCCCAACTTCCCGTTCAACAATCCAAATGGAGGTAACTATCCTAACAATTTCAATAATCAGCCTTCCATTAAAGATCTTGTCTTTGGCCAAGCTAGAATTAATTAGAATGTAAACAAGAAGCTAGCCGCCAATGATAAGGTTCTTGAAAATCCGAATTCCACCATAGCATCTTTCACCTCTGCTATGAAGAATCAGCTAAGCTTTAATAAAATGATAGAAACACAGCTTGCTCTGCTTGCTGCTTCTTTACCATCTTCTGAGTCGGGTGGAATCCCAGGGCAACCCGAACCTACCCGAGAGAGTGTTAGCGCTATATCCACCAGATGGGGTAAGCCATCTAGGAGGATGTATGCACCTAACCGTGTAGGAAAGCTTATACATCAAATCCAAGACCCATGGGATGAATCAGCAGTCTTGCACAAGAAAGACAATGGATATCCGGGCATCACATGCACGATCTACTACCAAAAGATCAAGAATGCTCTTTGTGACCTTGGAGCGAGTGTCAACCTCATGCCCAAAGCCATGTTTGAAGAGTTAGGATATCCGGCTATCTCTCCGACGACGATGACAGTCCAACTTGCCGACTCATCGATCAAATATCCAGAGGGCATAGTAGAAAATCTCTTGGTGAATGTCAGAGGCTCATATGTCTTTGCGGATTTCGTGGTCCTCGACACACAAGAAGAAATGCCGCTTATTCTTGGACGAACATTCCTAAGAGATGTCAATGCAAGGATTGATGTCGGAGCCGGAAAGATCCAATTCCGCATAGGGCGAAGGAACATGACATTCAAATTCTAAGCGAAAGAAGAGCAATGTTATCTAGTGCAAGATGAGGAAGCTAGAGGGTAGAGGAAGCCACAGCCCCAATACAAGAAAGAGAAGGTGGCCCCGACCAAGGTGAAAGCATTCAAAGGGTGCCACCAACCAAAGAAGCCAAAGGCAATCAACAAGGCTAAGGGGGAAAAGTCGGAAAACAAAAACACCCCCGCTAAAACCTCACCAACTTCAGCGCCACCGAAGAAAACAAAGAAGGTGTGGCGTGTGAAGGGAGCATCGTCCGAGTCTTCCACTCCGGGAAAGGACGAATCCAAGATCAATTGAGCAACGGAGGAGTCCCGCTCACGGACTCTAAACCACGAGCCATCACCGAGAGGGAAACCGGTATTTATCTCATATTTCCCTTTCAACCTTTTATTTCGTGCATCAAGCACATTTAGATTTCAAATTTGTTTTCACCACTGCATTAGTAAGTAAACAAGGCATAGAAAAGCAATTTTGGAGATTTTTGGTGATACGGCCGAACCTAGAGGTACGGCCGTACCTCCCCTCGACAAAATTTTTGTGCAGGATGTTTACAGGAAGGGACACGAGTGCCTGGGGAAAATATAGTAGGACCGGCCGAACCTAGTGGTATGGCCGTACCTATGATTTTTCACAAATCCATCAATTCAACCACTACAAGCTTCCAGGTGCTCAACTCATCACCAAAATGATGACACACCAACCAGGTAGCCAAAATTTAGCTTGGGGGAGGCCCCATTTTCAATCAAGGAAGGTATGTCCATCCAAATTACTTTTCAACATCTTGTTTACCTCTTTTTAATAAAAGAAAAACAACAAAAATATTTGCTTCAACCATGTGCTTGAAATCTTGTTTATATACCCTCATTTTGGAAATGATGAATGGTTGCTATGTTAAAACTTTGCAAGAACCTAGTGTGCATCCTTGTGCTCTATGTCTATTTGAATTTGTTGGTATATTTTGAGAACAAGAGCTTGAAATAAAACTTTGTGGGAAGCAAATGCTTATGACCAAACCTAGGGTGTGGACTAGTATGATATGGTGAGACAATGTTAATCTTGCTCTATCTCATAGTATGGTGAAAATCTCGAATGATTTCTTTTTGAAAATAAAACAAGGCAAGTTCCTCAATGGTCATATTACCTACCAAAGCCATATGTTGATATCAATGAATAAACCTTCTACATATGCTTGCTTGTGACCCATTGAGTTTTGCCAAATTGTTGTGACCCTTGGTACAATCTTTTCATGCTTCCATGATCGAGATCACGTACACCCACATATACTAGCTAACTCCTACACCGGGAGTTACGCAAAACATGCCATGTATCCACCAAAAATAAATACTTCAAAGTTCCAAAGAGATTTCTCTTCTTGAAATCTTGCAAAAGGAGAGAGGGGTCATTGAAAAAAAAGAAGTATATGCTCAAGAATCATAGAAAAAAAATGTGCTCCAATCAAAGAGCATAGAAAAAAAAGCATGACCCCCCCTCCAAAATAAAAGCAAGAGGAGAATCTCAAAGCAAGGAGTACTTAGGAAAACAAACAAAAATATTCCACACACTTGCACATCTCGATCTAGGGCCGGCCGCACCTAGAGGGCCGGCCGCACCTATCCATCCGCGTGCCGGGCGAAACCGACCCCAGGAACCGACCTACAACCACCTCAGGAACAGTGATCAGGGGCGTCCAAGGTAAGAGGCGGTGGATCATAGGGCCGGCCGCACCCCTTGATCCGGCCGCACCTGAGATATTGGCCCCACGCGCTCAACCGACCTCCCTTGCCTATAAAAGGCACCTCACACTCGCTGGATTGGACACACGACGCAGGAGCATCTCCATTTCCCTCTTTTGTTCACTTAGAGTAGGATTAGTGTAGCTTGGGAGTTAGAGTCGAGTCGAGCTAGTCTCGGGGTTCCGTAGGAGTCTTCTTCAGAGTTCCGGTACAACTCTTGTATCCTTTCTTTGTTTAGACTCAAGTACAATTCAAGTTATCTTTCTATCTTACTTTTCGAGTCAATTACATTCAACTTTTACTTTGCTCTAGAAGCTTTATTCTTGGTTTAGACTAAAGTTAGTTTAGTCTTGGTTAGCATAGCTCTCTTGAACCCTATAGTGTTGTGGTCGTTCTTCGCTTGATCTCCGGTGTTTCACGGGAGAGAGAGACCTTCCTTCGTGGTACCCGGGGAAAGATTCTTTGGTTCGTTGTGAGCGCGGTGCTCAGAGCTTACCTTAGTCTTAGATTGGTGTCCCGTTCAACGGAATAGTTGTGGTACCCTAAGGAGGTGACAGCTCTGGACGGGCTTTGTAGTCCACCACGTTAGTTCGGGCTGGTAGGATTCAGCGCGTCGTCGTTCTCCCTTCTCATCCCAGTCTGAGAGCGCGGCTTTGCATGCCCCTACAGCACTAGAAGAGCTTGTCGAGTTTAGCTTGCCTTGGTTATCCTTTGCCTTAGTCCTTTGCCGAGAGTTGACAAGAATAGATAGATTGTGTTAGGATCCTTTCTCGTCTCATTGTCCTCCCAGCCCACTAGATCCTCTCTAGTCTTTTATCAAGATCTCCTTGTGTGTGTCAATTTATCCCCGAATATCTTTATTCGTTACCCCCGCTATAGCTCTTTACCAAGTCTTGTCTTTCTCCACCGTTTATTCGATTATCTTTGACGTAGTGCCTCCCTTTGGAAAATATAAATACGATAACCCGAATACCACCGGGTGAAGTGCTACAACGGTAATCCGTGTGCTTGCAGACCTTTCTGTGATCGTGTGTTTTACCAAAGACATTCTCTAGCCCCGTTACTAGGGGTGTAAACCCGGTAGCGACGCTTGTGAGTGCCTCGAGCATTCCTGGCGCCGTCACCGTAAGTGCAACCTTAGTAGTGAGGCTAAGAAACGCCAACAATTTCCACAACTCACTCGAAGAACCAGCCAAAAAGCAACGAGCCACACCAGAAGACTGAGAGAAATTCGTTTGGAAAACTTGACCCTCGGGAACGACCATGCAAACTAGGTCCCCTCGAGAATCCAAAATCCGAGAACCACCAGGCCGTAACAACACCTCAAAACCCTCATCCAAAAGCTGGGAAACAGAAAGCAGATTGAATCCGAGTGATTGAACAAGAGCAACACGCCTGAGAGTTACCTTGTCACTTACATTAATCTCACCTTCTGAAAGCACACGCCCTCGCCCATTGTCCCCAAAGGTGATGTATGTCTTGGACACCACCGGGATGAGACTTGAGAACCACCCCTTGTCTCCGGTCATATGCCTCGAGCAACCAGAGTCAATCAACCAAATGTTCCTCAAGTCTCCCACCTGAAATTCAAAAATGAGCACGTGAGTGAACAAACGACTCAGCACTGGGGTTAGTACCAAAAGAGTAAAACCAGTGTCGAGCCATTTGCACCAAAGTGGGGTTAGCACAAACAATATCATCATGCCTATCAAAGCTACCACCACGAAAACCACCACGGGAACCACCACGAGGGACCACCCCTGTCTCGCTGGAGGAGAACGAAAACCACGAAAGGCAGACCGTGGACCGTTCCTCCTCTCAAACTCAAAGCTTCGACTCCTCCCACCATCGTATTGAGCATGATGTGGAGAACGTCTAACAAACTGACCACCACCAGACTCACCATGCCAACCACCTGTAGCACGACCAAAAGAACTGAACTGAGCATCCTCATGAACACGGAAACCAAACTGTCGGCTGCCCAGACTTGCACCTGTCTAACCGGTCACCCTGACCGGTCTAACCGGTGGTGCCCGGCTAGCAGCACCACCTGCTACCTTTCGATCTCCCCAAGCCGGAACTGTCCTCACAATCGCCTTGGCCCTGGGCATATGCATACGAGGCTCAGGTACACCATTTGAAGGGTGGTACCTGTCCTTGTTAGCCCACTCCTCAGCCATTCTCTCCTCACGCTTCCTCTTGAAGCAAAACTCACCCTTGTGACCATCTCTCCCACAATAGTCACAATGAAACTGTATGAGCTTGGGTTTAGGCTTGGGTTGGGGCTGCTCACTTGGTTTCTCCTCTCTCGGCTTCTCTTTCGGTTTCTCCTCACTAGGCTTCTCACTCTCTTTCCCAAAGAACACATTCCCCAAGTTGCTCTTGAACTTTATGGGTTTTTGGAAATCATTTGTGGGGTGAGGGAATATGGGTGCATCTGGGCTTGTGTCAAGTTTGTTTCTCAATGGGTTTGGCTTAGGAGCATAGGCATTTTTGTGGAAGGTTTTTGGTGGAGCTTGGATATCACCAAATTTCACTCCTCCCTCACCACTACACTCTCCAATCTTATCCGACCCAAGCGCTTGCCCATCATAGTGCTTGTATACCTCTATCATCATCCTAAGTTGTGGTTCATGACCCGACAACCAACCCATCATTTTCCTCAACTCATCATTCTCATCCTGCAAGCGATCAACATAATGTGCAAGTTCCGGATTCTTCAAAGCATGCAATTCACAAGTAGAGGAAGAAGTGGGAATAGGTTCTTTCAACTTAGCCTCAAGAGAAACAGTGTAAGCATGCATCTCATCAATCTTTCCATGCAAAATAGGGCAAGAAGTACAAGCACCTAGCAAAGCAGGTCTAGACTTAAGCTCAGCCACTTCAACCCTAAGCACATCTAGTTCCTCACACTTGGAGGCATGCTTTTCCTTGAAAACAATAAGGTCAGCTAGAAACACAGAGCAATTAGCACAATCAACCTCATCAGAAACAACAGGTGAAGCCTTAAGCGAATCAATCTCGAGCTTAGCATCTAGGTTCTGTGTTTCTAGCTCAACCACTCTAGTCCTAGCATCCTCAAGCGAGGCCCTAAGCTCCTTCCTCATCTTCTTAGCCTCTCTAAGCATGTCATCATGATTATCAAGCAACTTGCCAAGCCGTTCATTCTCCTCACGCAAGAAGGGAAGCTCGTCACGTACCTCATCCTCGGAGTCGGAGTCCGAGTCGCTCTGGGGACTCTTCTTGCTACCGGAGCTTCGTGCCATGGTGCATAAGCCATCTCTAGCGAAGCAGCTCAGCCCGCTCAAGTTGTTGGATGACTTCTTGTTCTTGCGCCGATCACCTTCGTCTTCACTGCTACTCGAGCTCGAGGAAGAGTAGGCGGAGCTGGAGTCGACGTCGCTTGCTCCGACCATCGCTCCAGCCTTGTCGCGGCCGTCCTTCTTCCTTGTGCTTGTGCTTGTGATCGTGCCTCGATCGGTACTTGCCCTCCGTCTTCGACCGGTGATTGTAGCCGTCCTTGTTCTCCATCTTCTCGGGGCAGTCGGCGACGAAGTGTCCTGGCTTGCCACACTAAAAGCATGTCCTCGTGTTCCTCCATCTTCTCGTGCATCCTCTCAAACCTCCTGGTCAGCAGCGCCAGCTCGTCCTCTCCAAGCACGTCGAACTCCTCATCTGGCAAAGACATCAAAGAGGACAAAGAGTACATCCTGGTGGATGGGTTAGCGTTAGACTTTGCACCTGAGCCACCGATGATGGCGAGACTATGAGAGTCAGTCGGGCCCTCAAGCTTGGCTGTCATACCACGGTCCACCTCAGCCAACTTGAGCTTCGAGAACAGCTCGTTCACTGTTAGAGTGTCATACTTCTCCGACTCTACAATGGCCTCGAACTTGCCATCCCAAATTGTACGATCCAGAGAGTGCAAGAGCTTAACAGCTCTGTCATGATCATTGTACGGGAGCACGTCCACATTGGCCCTAATGTTGTTCACCACAACCATGAACCACTGGAACAAGGCATCAATTGACTCACCGGGGAGATTAGTGAAGTTCTCGTACTCTCTCCGGTAAGTCGCATACATCCGAGCCTGAACCTGAGCATTTGCAGCGTGAGCATCCTTCAACTGACTCCAAATCCTACAAGCTAGGTCCTCTGTCTGAACCCGATCGAATTCGGACTGACACAGAGCACGAAACAAGTAGTCGACCGCCTTGTTGTTGGCGTCGTGCATGTCCCTCGATCCCGGAGCACGGAAGTTAATCGGAAGAACATAAGGTGTGTTCACCGTAACGTCCCAAAGGATCTGACCCTTACCGCGGAGGAAAGCTGCCATCCACCTCTGCCACATCTGGTAGTTTTTGCCATCGAAGTGCGGAGGACCCGAACCCCGATCCTGGTATGCCATCCTTGGATCTTAGACTGGTTAGAATCCGAAGATCCGTAACCGGCTCTAATACCACTTGAAGGACCGAACTGGCGACCAAAGAGGGGGGGGGGAGTGAATGGGAGCCGATAAAAATTCTTCTCGAAGCAGATGGCTACTCCAATAAGATGAAGACAGCTAACCAAAACACATCTCCGGCTCAACTACCCAAGTTGGCCAAGACCACATAGCCACTGGAGTGCTACTGGTCCTAGTAACCAACAACTCAACCAACCGAACCAAATACTCCAAACACGCAGCGGAAAACTGCACAGCCTGATGTCTGTGCCACACCGGTCAAACCGATGGCTCCTGCCGGTCAGACCGGTGGACAGGCCGGTGACACACAGCAAGTGCACAGCAAAGTTCCAAGAAGCCTCAGTGACTTCTCTAGGCCATGGAACAAAAAGCACTTCCAAAACTCAAACTGCAGAAGAAGAAAACCCTTCACCAAGCCTAGCAAAACTCCTCGAAACCTGCCAAGAACTGACCAGCAACACCTCAGCACAAAGACACACGAATCAGGCAGTTTACCTGAGGCAAATCCCACAAGGGCCTTGCACCGGTCAGACCGGTCATGAGCACCGGTCAGACTGGTCAAGCCTGGGCAGCTGGGGATGAACAGCAACCCGCGGGTCAACACCCCCAAATCCAACTCTCGATCTCCCGATTCGCTCCACGGATTCGCACAAGACTCTGGGGATAGTAGGAACACCTCATGGGCACTCCATAGCTAAGATTTGGTCCACCAAAACTTGATAAATCAAGAGGAATCGAAGAAATCACGCCAAGAATGCCTCTAACCCTAGAGCCAAGAAAACCCCAAAATTGTACCCCTTTACTCACGGATTTGGGAGGGGAATCAAAGGGAAAAGAACCACGAAGGGTTCATGCATACATCCCCCACCAAATCCCAAAGAGAAAGGTCTCAAAACCGCCACAAGAAAATCGCCAAGAAAAGGCTCCGAAAATCACCAAAAAGGGAAAACGGGAGAGACACAATCAAGCCTTGAGGAACCACGCCGAATCATCTATACATACCATGAAGTTTCATACAAGGTCTAGCTTGCCTCCCAATCATCCTTCCCTCTCACAGATCTCACCATGAAGCTCTCAAGCTAGTCCTAAAAATCCTAAGGAAAATAGGAAGGGAAAATAGCAAAAGCAAATGAGCTAGGGTTCCAAGAGATGGCTGCCATCCTCTCACCACTTGGGTTATATGGAGGCAACCGAAAGACGAAACTACCCCTATTACATTAAACTAAGATACACGCCCCCGAAGGGCCTTTTGGGAAACTTCGTCATAGCACCATTGGACGGATGCCCGACGACCACAAACTTGCTTAGCCTCGACGCAAGCCCTGCGATCCCGACGCGTGTCCTCCGCTTCGAAGTCTCCGGAATGCGTCATCGCACACCGGTCAGACCGGTCTAGTGCTGCTGCTTCCGGTCTTCGGTCTTGGCTTTGTGGATCAACTAAGGAACCCAGCGGTTTTCTGGTGAACCACTGGAAACCTCGTGAACTCGGTGTAGCCTCCCCCAATCACCACTCATGATTAGGCTCCCACGTAGTCCCGGCTCGACCTTGGTTTTGAGGCTCAACCAAGAAACCATCCATGACTTCATCTTGCCGTTCTTGCCACCATGTGGGCCGTACTTGACCCCGCTGGCCACCGGGTCCCTCGAGCCAAGCCTACTTGTCGTCTCCACACCTGGAGGCCTACCCGGCAATGACCTTTCGCGCTTGCTCTTCACCTGCACCAACACCAGTCAAGCTGCAACCTGCACCTGCAATACTTAGCCAAGAGTCAGTCCACACAACGTTGTCAATCACTCATCACACTAAGAAGCAACCATCCATCGGCCCTCGAACCACACAGGCTCTAACCCATTCAGTCCCCCCTCTCTGGTCGCCAGTTCGGTCCTTCAAAGAGAAACACGCCTAAGAGTCACAGACTCGCTCACCTTCACCGTGCCCACTGAAAGCACTCTACCTTACCCATTGTCACCAAATGTGATGTACTCTTTGGTCATCACCGGGGTGAGCCTGGAGAATCACCTTCGATCTCCGGTCATGTGTCGAGAGCAACCGGAGTCGATCAACCAAAAGCCCTCCAAGCCTCCCACCTGAAAATAAAAAACGAGAGCGAGAGTGAGCAAACAACTCAGCACTGGGGTTAGTACAAAATGAATCAAACCAGTGCCGTGCCATTTGCTCAAAAGTGGGGTTAGCAAAATCCATCCTATCACTCCTAGGTGGAACACCCACACGTCTCCTTGGAGGACTACGCGTACCACGAGGTGGAGACCGTGGCCCGTAGCTCCTCTGAGACCTAAAGCTACGATCGTTCCCCCATACTCGTATTGGCCACGAGTGAAGGAACGTCCAGCAAACTCACCACGCCCAAACCCAACACGCCTACCACCATCTCTATGTGGTGGCTCACCTCGAGGCACAAACTCACGCCTCTCTCGAGGGTAAATGGTATGCACCACACCCTCACCCCTAGGCACCATCCTAGGCTCAGGCACACAGCGAGAAGGGTGGTAGCTATCCTTGTTTGCCATCTCCCTAGCAAACCTCTCCTCACGTTTCCTCGTGAAGCAAAACTCAGCTAGGTGCCCATCTAAAGGACCGATTAGGCGACCAGAGAGGGGGGGGGGAGTGAATGGGAGCCAATAAAAATTCTTCCCAAAGGATGAACTCGGCCTATGCCCCAAATCCACACAAAGGATTCCCACACCAGCTTGCCAAGGTCGCGTAGTCACAACGGACCAACCAACCCTAGGAACAAGTCTCAAACAAACCCCAAGCGAAAGCGCAACTCAAGAAGCAAAGGACTTAGGCAATCTGCAGTGGACTGGGCGGACCGTCCGCACGGAGGGGGCGGACTATCCGCGGGGGCCAGGCGGACCGTCCGCAAGCACAGGGCGGACTGTCCATAAATGGCACCCGAACCTCCAGTAGTGCACCGCGAAAAACAGACCGTCCGTCCTCTACACGCGGACTGTCCGCCAAACCTCGTGCTACCAAAAGCAACTGACTCAACGGATCGAACCACGAACGCGCACGAACAAGTGATGAACTGGACAAACACCGGACCACGTGGCTGTCCGCGCCTAACAGGCGGACTGTCTGGCAAGTGCGGACAGACACGGGAACAGCAGCCCGAGCTCAAGAACGCGAAAGCAACTCCACCTATCCGTCCATGGATCTCCCAAACGGCTTAAGCTCTTGAGACAAGATTTGGGGGAGATGTGAAGCGTCCATAGGGGATGTTATACCCCTGTTGACGGCTGTTAAGTGCTTACTTTAGCCATCAATTTACTCATGAATAAAAGAGCAAGAGGCATTTCTTAAACGCATTTTAGTTAAGAATAATGTAGTTCCACTTGTCCTTGGAGATTATGTGATTGCAGGAAAATAAGCATAAAAGAAGTGGCAAACTCACCTTCTATGATTCATGCCACGTCACCTCAAGGATTGGCTGCCAGCTCAGGTGCCATGCATGCAAGCTAAGCCACCTCAGGTGCCACGCATGCACGCCATGTCACCGATCCAAGAGAGGCAAGCCCCGACAAATCAGAGTGTGACTCGTGGACTTCACATGGATCCATGGGCCCACCAGAGCGCCTAAACTGCCTCAAGAGCACGTGTACACCGGGGACCGACTTAAGGACCCACAGGACAGCCACCCCGGGGAAGCACACCCCGAGTGGGACCCACCTAGGGTCGGCCGACCCTAGGATCGGCCGAACCGACCTTAGGTCGGCAGATCCTGGGCTTCCACGTGGCGCTTGTCCATTGGTTCTAGAGGTCGTACCCGGGGTGTTTCACTCCATCTTGCGCCGGTGCTCTGGCCTATACTCCTCCTCCTCCTTTCTCACTTTTGGTTTCTAAGACTAGGAGGTAAGCTAGAGTAGTTCTACTTCAGGTTCCAAGTCTACTTTGGGATCTAGGTATGAGTTCTCTTGTATCTTTATTTTATTGTATGACTTTGATCTACTTCAGTTATTCAGCTATTTCACATAAAGTTGTGCTTGTATACATGGGTGATTTGTTCATGTGTTCTTCGCTTGTTCATCATTTAGAGGCTCCAGTTCTTGATGAACAAGGCCTTTCGATCCAGTTGACGAGTGACTTATACATGTTTTCGGTGTTTGTTCATAAGTTAGAGGCTCGTGTTCTTCACGAACACGACCCTTTGATCTTGTTGAATAGACATAGGAAAGCGCAAATCCGTTTGTGTACTTAGCCTAGTTTGATCTAGTTAGATCCCATGTTCGTGTTGCATGAAGTTCGTGCTTAAGCTACGGTACTCGGTGTAATTGGCCGGTTTATCTGGCGGCTCTGACCTGGGTCACAATAGCCCGGGCCGGTCAGGGTCCTGCTAACAACGTAAGCGTGGTGCTTGGGTTGTGTAGCTACGTTGCTTATGAGTGTATCTCATGGTTTGTCTTGGGGTAGGCCGCGGTGGTGACAGCCGTTGGACCCTTCTGGAATCCCCCACGTTCGGATACACTATAGGAGTCTAAAGTCTAACAACCGGAGTCATGCGTAAGCGACGCGGGAGGTTAGCTCCCCGTTTGTACCTGGGTGCTTGAGCCAGCAATCATGTAATGCTAGTGTGCATCTAACTCGTCTGACAAACTTTGTGTGTTTAGTACTTTAGAACCTAGAACTAACTCGTATGTTGCCTTCTAAGCCTAGGACCTTTAGAGAGAGTGTGTTTGTGTGTTCACACTACCATTTTATCTATCATACCTTACCCCTGTACTTGAGCGTCTGGATTGTTCCCGTTTATGATTTATACTCCTTGCAATAGTGTTGAACTTGTTAATCCACCCAACCTTACTTGGATTCGATAGCCTTTGGAATACTCCTTTGGGGAAATGCTACAATGGTACTTCCGTGTGCTTGCGGACTCTTGTAATCGTTAGGATTACCATTTGGTCATTTCTGGCATCGTTGCTAGGAACTCATAACTTAGCATCGACGTTAAGAAATGCCAACAAGCAATTCTGGCGCCGTTGCCGGGGAAGGCTAAGGATAACATGTCAACACTTTGTAATGTTTATAATCATGATAGGAATAAAATAGTTCTCAATGCAGGCTAACTTTGAATGTCTTCTTTGTCTATTGATGATGAAGACAGGTAGTGTATGACTGGTTTCAACTTACCACCGAATTTCACTGAAGATCCTGAGTCACTCGCAAGGAGAGCTAGAACTCATTTCGGTTCTCCCCAGCGTGTACGTACGGAAGTCGACCCAGCTTCCTTTGTGCCATCTACATCAACTTCCATGGCCAATCAAGAGAAGGCTCTTCGCGAGTACTCTGCTCCCTCTGTTGATCAGGTGCCCACAGGCCCCGAGATCAACACCGGGAACAGAAACTTCGAGATCAAGACTGGCCTCATTACGATGGTACAGGCTAGCCCATTCTGTGGCAAGCCCAATGAAGGTGCGAGCGCCCACTTGCAACAGTTATTGGAGCTGTGCAGTACCTTCACTATACGAGGAGTGGAGGAAGATGCCATTCGTCTGCGACTGTTTCCATTCTCACTTCTGGGAAAGGCGAAGTAGTGGTTCTATGCGAACCGTGTAGATATTGACACCTAGGCAAAGTGCTCAGTAGCGTTTCTCACGAGGTTCTTGTTGATGGTCCTTACAACAAATTTTTGATCGTCAACATCTCGGCTACGGTAGTGCTTTATAACGAATTTCATGCATGTTTTAGGTGCTAACGAAGTTCCACGAGTTGTGTTGAGATTTTATCTGCAGGTTCAAGATTAGGGAGCAATTCTGGAGCACCAAGCCACATAAGGTAGGCACGGCCGCACCTAGTGGTACGGCCGGCCCTACCTTGCACCACTATTTAGGGTCACACCGAGTGAAGTCCCGTGCATCAGCTCCCAAAAGACCAAAACCATCACGATCGTGTTGGATCAAGCAAACACACCACTGGCGAGCTGCACAGGGGCCAGGAGGCAGGGCCGGCCGCACCACTAGGGCCGGCCGAACCTCCAGGGTCGGCCGCACCACTAGGACCGGCAGTACCTGCCCGACTCGCCCAAGCGTGTCACCAAGCCTCGGTCACTTCAGGGAACGCAGCCAGAAATGATCCTGATCGAGGAAACAAGGTCAGTTTGATCCAGAGGTTGAGATTAGCCTCACTTGGATCCATGGACCCACAAGCCAGTGAACAAGCGACATGGGACAGCGTTCAAGACTTCATCTACCCACTAGAGCACAATCCGAAGTGGATGACAAGAGGGCCCAGGGCCGGCCGCACCAAGAGGTCCGGCCGCACCTCCTTCACTCAGCAAACCGACCCACAACCGTCTTCAAACCGCCTCAGGGACCAAATCATGGATGCACGATCGAAGGTGGTGGAAAGTGGAGGGTCGGCCGCACCTAGAGGCACGGGCGTACCTCCTTGCTCGGCACTGCAGCTCCCTCTCACCTACAAGTACACCCTCCTGCAGCCACCGACCCATTGGGGCTATATATACAGCCTGGCACCTCGTAGAAGGACACAAGTGATTAGAAGCAAGTGGCGGGGCCCTACATAAGTTAGTATTCAGAGAGTAGGGAGAGAGAGTTGAGTGTTGGAGTAGAAGCCGGAGTGTCGGTCTTCTTCCCCTTCCTCGGCGGGTGCGGTACAACTACGGTCGTCCACACCTGGGATATTTTGTAAATTCGAATTCATGAGTAACTAAGTCTCAAGTCATTTCATCGTTCGCTCTTAGGTTCTTCGATTGCAGTTAGTAGTTTCTACTTGTTGTGATTGCTTTGCTTTGGATCCGAGTAAAGTAGTGCTTTGTTAGTGTAGACGTGGTGTCTAGGCTTTCCAGTACCTTGGAATGCTTCCCGGTTCAACAGAATAGTTGTTGTACCCTAGGGAGGTGACAGCTCTGGACGGGCTTTGTAGTCCACCATGTTAGTTCTGGCAGGTAGGAGTTACGACATCAGAGCCCCCTTCTCATCCCTTTCCGTGGCTCTTTTCCCTCTGGCCCCGACGAGCGACAAGTTTTGCCTTGATTCTATCCGTGACTCTCACGAGTCCCAAACTTCATCAGCTATCCCATCTCTACCCGAAATATACCCTTGCCTTTCTATCCTTTGTCACCATATCCCCCGGACGAATTACTTCAGGTTCACAACACTTCTCGTTCCCCGTGGAAATTGATACCTTGGAATAATCCCGGGTGAAAGCTACAACGGTATCCGTGCGCTTGCGGATCTATCTGTGATCGTGTAGTATACCAACAGGCTTTCTGGCACCGTTGCAAATCTAGTAACGACGTAAGAAGTGCCAACAAGCTTTATGCGCCGTTGCCGGGGAACGGTAGCTGTTTTGATTCTGAACCCAGTTCGTCCATGTATCACCCCATTTATCACATGGATTCAGATCCAACCCTTTTTGATTTTTCGGCTCCAAAGGGTGATTTATTGGAGCCTCCATCATCATTGCATCCCATCAAAACACGTGGCTATAAGCTTCGCCCTGCTATTATAGCCTTAGTCTGAGAGAATTCGTTCGTCGAAACGAAAGAGGAGGGCCCATACATTCATTTGCGAGGTTTCGAGCAAATTTGCTCGATTATCGTAATTGAGGGAATGACTCAACAAACCCTCAAATGGAAGCTCTTTCCGTTTTCATTAACGGGACAAGCAAAGAAATGGTACTCTTCCTCAGTCAGAAGCATGGAGGGAAGTTGGGAAAAGCTTATAGAAAAGTTTTGTCTGACCTTCTTCCCTATGTCTCGAGTAGTGACCCTACAGCTAGAAATCCTCTGTTTCAAACAACTAGACAAGGAGTCACTAGGGATTGCTTGGGCACGATTCACCAATTCTTTGGCCTCTGCACCCGACATTGGGATCTCAGAACCTATTCTTCTACAACATTTTAGAATGGGTCTCGATGTCGAGTCAGCCAAATTTTTTGATACTTCAACAGGAGGCTCGTTCTCTCATTTGACTCCTAGTGAAGGGAAGGTGGTTCTAGGAAAAATCCTAGAAAACACTCCCTACACAGGAATTTTTGACGAATTCCCAGATGAAGAAGAAGAACCCAAGCACGACGCTTTCTCGGAACAAAAACCCGTAGAGGAGAAACCCACTAGCACCTTTTTGCATGAAGAACCACTCCTCTATCCCCGTGTGTACCCAGCTGATTTCTCGCATGACTTTGACGAGGAATCAACAAACTCCGATCCACTCTCTGAATCGGAATTCATAGAGGAGAAGCCTATCCTAGAAA
The DNA here is from genome assembly GCA_036936925.1 of Cenchrus fungigraminus. Taxonomy (NCBI): domain Eukaryota; kingdom Viridiplantae; phylum Streptophyta; class Magnoliopsida; order Poales; family Poaceae; genus Cenchrus; species Cenchrus fungigraminus. Next base: position 74,945,093 of record CM072770.1, read on the forward strand.
AATTCATATCCACAGACACCCATCCTCCTCTTACCAAAACTTGGTTCACAGGGGAACCATTCCAACCTTATCGAGAGTTGAATCACCCCTCGTGTGACTTCATCTATGAAGACTATGATGAGTTATTTGATAAACATTGGACGGAGAAATCCTTCTGAGAAGGGAAAGAGACTCAACACACGAGAGAGAATTAGTCAACTTACCCAACCCAGAAGAGGTAAAAAGACAGAGAGAAAAGTTGGGATACATCTCCGCAATCAGTAGCCGGGAATGGTTGAAAGAAGCAGAAGGCATGGATCAAGTAATCCAGCTATATCCCGAGCTAAAGTCACTCTCATGCGAAGTAGGAAACCTCTCTTACCAAGATGTGTTCTATGACCCTAGGGTCGATATCAGTATCATTCCTAAATCCTTAGTATTAGAGGCCTTTCCTGACGAACCCCTCTATTTCTCTCAGAAGCGTCTCCAATGGATTTCGGGTCAAACCATAGAGACGAAGGGAATCCTTAGAGTCATCCAAACAAAGATTGGAGAGTATGGGATCTTCCTAGATTATCATATCTTTGACATCCCAAAAGGAGATCCACCCTTCATTCTCATCGGAAGACCCATTGAAGGGGTACTGAGTAGTGTGCTCGACCATGAAAAGTAGCCATATCATGTTGAGGTTCGAGATACACATCTCCAATGTCATAGACCTGAGGTTAAGAAAGAACATGTGTGGTCTATGGACATTCTTGAGGCATTGACTTTGGATTCAGAAAACAAACTCGAGCACGAAATTTTTATACTAGAAGGATCACAAATCCCATGCTCACATCAAAAGTTTCCAAAGTTATCAAGCCCCCTTTCCAATGACCTTTACGAAACCTACAACCTCCTCATTTTCCTTGTGCATGCTAACTTTGAAAGGAAGGTTGTAGATGCTTTTGTTTACCATAAACATTGCAAATTTCATGGTCATTTTTTTGGTACCAACCTTGCAGCTAGAGCTATGATGGTTTCATCATCTCGATTGGCTGCAAGATGAAGATCTCCAGTGGTTTAGCTTATGACCCAAAACAAAGCACTATCAGGAGATAGCTCGAATAATCATTTAGATTTCCTTTTCAAATAAAAGCAAGAGCATCTCTTTAGGATTAGTCGTCCGTCGGGTATTTTTGGTCGCTAACGTTTCAGGTGGAGATTGAAAGGACCGATGGATAGGCAATGCCTAAAAACATGAGGGCTACACCAACTACAACACCAAGGTAATTCAGGGAGAGAAAGTATTACGAAGGAAGCTTGAACTCCGCACACTTGAGTTGTGTTGCCTAGCAATGCAAACTCCAAGTGTCGGGGAGATATGTGAGTATCCCGAGTAAGTTTCTCTCATACTAAATCTTATTTTGGTTTGAAGATGGTGTTGGTTCTTGCATCTTGCTCTCCTAAAAAACACAAAAATATTTGAATTTGAATAAAGGCTTCCTAGCTCTTCAGCTAGCAGAGCCTCCCTTTTTGTTTCCATCTTTTTCTTTGAATAATAACACCAGGTACAAGAGCAAGTGTGGGGGAGATTTCTCAGGCTCGTCGAAACACAAAATTGAGATCTCCCACCATGGTGCCGCACAACACCGACTACGCTAATCGACGAGGGATGAGGTAAGTGCACTAGAGCAAGTCGGTCGCCCCTGTGGTTTGGCCGAATCACCATTTGTCTACCTCATTCCCCACTTTCTCCAAGAGTGATGGTATGTGCACCCCTACCTCTCTACTTTTGGAAATCATGAGTTTAAATGAGCTTTAAATCCGATCATATAAATCAAACTCAATTGAATCCTCATGCACCCAATGCTCGACATGTTTCCTATGGTTGGCTTGCATAAGTTTTATTCCATACCTATTATCTTAATGCTTGTGAACAATATATCTTTAGGAAACCATGCCCATCTAAGTAGTTGCTGTTTGAGATATGGTCTGATGAAATGATCTTTGCTCCAAATGTTTGAGTTCTTGGGAAATTTATTTGAAAATTTTGAAAACCCTTTGCGAAGCTCCTCTTTGATATGCCAAGTCCTACCAGAGTCATATGATGAGACATCTTGAAAACCTCATACACATATGCTACTTGTCGTTGCATTGAGCTTTGTCAAATTGTTGTGACTCTTGTGAGAATTCTTTTCATGCTTTCATGATCAAGATACACGTACACGCCAACATCCTCCTTGCTATGCTCAGTTGAGAGCTAGCATTGTACCATCTATCTATTCCACAAAATAAAGCTCCACACTGTGTGTTGATCTCTCTCTCTCTCCAAGTTAATATTACAAAAGAGACATGGCTATAGAAAAAAATGGACACATGAAGGTCCAAGAAAAAAAAAGTTGGACACATGAAGGTCCAAGAAAAAAAAGAAAAAGAAAAGATAGCCATGTCCACAAAAGAGTCAAAATAGAGAGAGAGGATCATGCAAAATGGAGTTACAACAAATCACATGGTAATAACTAGCACCCATTCCGGGCCTAGTGCACACCTTACCATCATCACAATGTTCATTATACATATGGTAATATCTAGGACCCATTCTGGGCCTAGTATCCACCTTACCATATCCATCATATCCCTACACATGCACATCTTGATCTGATTGTATGATTTGATTTTCTCCTTGGATCCGGTTTTTGACTTTGCAATACATGTGATGCAAGTATGCCTCATCTTTATACCCTACCTTGAGCTCTATATATAGCCATCATTAGAAGTAGGTTGAAGAAAGGCAATCTAATGCCTTGGTGAGGACTATACACATTGAGCGATTTGAGAGAATCAAATGAGGTGCAAAGCAAGGTTTATTTTGAAAACTTATTGAAAAAAAATCCCAAGCTACTTGACATGAGGAGTAGAAGTGATTTGATTCAAGATCGTTCCATTCCTCAACTACCCAAGATGCATGATAGACACTTCAAAGTTCACAAGTGCAAGGTATGATTCGGAATATCTCTTATGCTCGCTTCATACCATAGGAATTTTTGTTTTCACCTTGGTCCTTAACCTGTACTTGAGGACGAGCAAAGGGCCAAGTGTGGGGGTGTGTTGACGGTCCTTACAACAAATTTTTGACCATCAACATCTCGGCTACGGTAGCGCTTTATAACGAATTTCATACATGTTTTAGGTGCTAACGAAGTTCCACGAGTTGTGTTGAGATTTTATCTGCAGGTTCAAGATTAGGGAGCAATTCTGGAGCACCAAGCCACATAAGGTAGGCACGGCCGCACCTAGTGGTACGGCCGGCCCTACCTTGCACCACTATTTAGGTTCACACCGAGTGAAGTCCCGTACATCAGCTCCCAAAAGACCAAAACCATCACGATCGTGTTGGATCAAGCAAACACACCACAGGCGAGCTGCACAGGGGCCAGGAGGTAGGGCCGGCCGCACCACTAGGGCCGGCCGAACCTCCAGGGCTAGCCACACCACTAGGACCGGCCGCACCTGCCCGACTGGCCCAAACGTGTCACCAAGCCTCAGTCACTTCAGGGAACACAGGCATAAATGATCCTGATCGAGGAAACTAGGTTGGTTTGATCCAGAGGTTGAGATTAGCCTCGCTTGGATCCATGGACCCACAAGCCAGTGAACAACCGACATGGGACAGCGTTCAATACTTCATCTACCCACTAGAGCACGATCCGAAGTGGATGACAAGAGGGCCCAGGGCCGGCCACACCTCCTTTACTCAGCAAACCAACCCACAACCGTCTTCAAACTGCCTCAGGGACCAAATCATGGACACACGATCGAAGGCGGTGGAAAGTGGAGGGCCGGCCGCACCTAGAGGCACGGCCGCACCTCCTTGCTCGGCACTGCAGTTCCCTCTCGCCTACAAGTACCCCCTCCTGCAGCCACCGACCCATTGGGGCTATATATAGAGCCTGGCACCTCATAGATGGACACAAGTGATTAGAAGTAAGTGGCGGAGCCCTACATAAGTTAGTATTCAGAGAGTAGGGAGAGAGAGTTGAGTGTTGGAGTAGAAGCCGGAGTGTCGGCCTTCTTCCCCTTCCTCAGCGGTTGCGGTACAACTACGGTCGTCCACACCTGGTACATTTTGTAAGTTTGGATTCGTGAGTAACTGTTGGTATTTCTTAACCTCATCACTAGTTGCGCACCTAGCGTGAACGTAAGATCCACCTGGGTATACCTGTATCTGAACGTGGGGGATTCCGAAAGGATCCAACGGCTGTCACCACCGTGGTCTACCCCAAGACAAACCGTGGGATACAGGGCATTTGAAGGATAACCGTAGTTCAGACACCACGTCTGCACCACTGATTACTACTATAGCACGGCTATGTATATCGACCCGTAGCAACACTATAGCACTGCATAGAAATACGGAGTGACGAACCTGCGAGTACGGCTATACCTCAACCATCATTGACCCAAGGTGGCGCGAGGTCGAACGACTAAGCGCCAATGAATGTTTTCCAACAAGATCTAACGAGATAACTCACACAAACGGAATGCAGAATTATTCATCTAATCAACAAGACCAAAGGATCGTGTCACGAGGAACACGAGCCTCTAAATGATGAACAGACAAAGAACTCATGAACATGTCACCCATGTATGAATATCACTTTAGTCTAAAAGTAAAATACAGAAATACTTACTTTGCTCTAAATGAAGAACAAAGAAGAACTCCTTCATCATCACCTCCACTTTCCTCTCTACTTAGCACTCACACACACACACCCTACATGGGGAATGAGAGGAGAGGAGAGGAGAGTTGGATGTGTCTCTCATTCTAGCCCCCTCCCCTCATATTTATAGGCTAGAGAGGGTAGGAGGAGCCCCCAAGGCTGCTGGGCGCATCCTGTCGCGTGGTGACACCTATCCTTGCGAGAACCGACCTCCTAGGGGCGAGAACCGGAGAGAACCAAGGAGAACCGAGGTGTTTGGGCGCTGAACCGGTGTAAAAGAGGGTCTGGACCGCGGTCTGGGCAGCGAACCGGCCAAGCGGACCAGCCAACCGCGGGCGACCCGCGTGGGCCGCGCCACCGCCTTCCCCCGCAACTGTCTGCGTGCGACGCGTGGCCCGGCCCCCCGGCTCCTTCCCGCGCACGGCGCGTGCCTGCGCACGCCGCGGGATCCGCGTGAGCCGCGGTCAGCCAGTCAGGCTCCGACACGTGGCCAGGCGGGGGCGTTCCCGCGCGCCGGCGGGGCGATCCGCGTGCGCGAACGCTGGCCAGTGGGGTGCGGCCATGTGGCCGCCCAGGTAAGCTCCCACGCACGTGCTTGCATGGCGGTGTGGAGTGGGTCCTGTGCTGACGTTAACATTACGTCGTATTTTGTCTTTTCTGCATCTTCTTCATCCGGACTCCGATGCATACAAATAATATATCCATTTCGATCGTCTCGACGAGCCTGTCGCAATGGTGGAGTCAAATTTGTCATTTGGCATTGTTTCCAATGGCGCCCTTTATAAGCCTTTGGCTCGCTTGCTCTGTGAATACATCGTTTAGCGCACAATTCCATGCATCCTGCAATAAAAGCTAGCAACACCAACACTTGTGGAAATCATCAGTATAAACCCCTATTCTAGTGTTGATGATCACTTTCCTATTATTTTATGTAGGAATTGACGGCATAAAAGTAGTCCTTAACAGCCGTCAACAACTCCCCCACACTTGACCTTTGCTCGTCCCGAGTAATGGGAGAAAGATCAAGGTGGTACATGATATCCGAAGGTATGAAACTAGCATAAGAGATATTCCAAATCATACCTTGCACTTGTGAACTATGTGGAGTGTCTATCATGCCATCTTGGGTAGTTGAAGAATGGAATGGTCATGAATCAAGTCACTCCTGCTCATCATGTCAAGTAACTTGGGGTTTTGCAATGATTTTCAAAATAAACCTTGCTTAGCTCCTCATTTGATTCTCTCAGATCGCACAATGTGTATATATGTCCTCACCAAGGCATTATGCCGCCTTTATTCATCCTACTTCTAATGATGGCTATATGTGGAGCTCAGGGTAGGATAAAGGATAAGGCATACTTGAATCACATGTATTGCAAAGTCAAAAACTAGATCCACAGAGAAAAGCAATTCATACAATCAAATCCAGATGTGCACTTATATGGATATGATTGGTATGATAAGGTGTATTCTAGACCCGGAATGGGTTCTAGATATTACCATACATGATGAAATACTGTGGGGATGGTAAGATGGACACTAGCCCTGGAGTAGGTACTAGTTATTAACATCATATGATGAATGAGATGAATGACTCCATTGCATGATTCTCTCTCTCTTATATATATACGAAGTCTTACGAGAACATGGCTATCATCTTCTTTTTTTTAGTGGACCTTCATGTGCCCACATTTTCTTTCTTCTCTTTTTTTCTTTCATAGCTGCAGGGACCTTCATGTGTCCCCATTTTTTTTAGATAGCCATGCCTCTTTACAAAATACTTAAGGAGAGAGAATTCAATGCATACGATGGAGAATTTATGTAGGTGAATAGATGAATGACACAATGCTAATTTCAAGAGTAGAAGCATAGCAAGGGGAAATAGCGGTGTGCACATGAATCTTGATCATGAAAGCATGAAAAGAATTCCCATAAGGGTCACAGAATTTGACAAAGCTCAATGCAATAACAAGCAGCATATGAGTATAAGGTTTTCAACTAATAACATCATATGGCCTTGGTAGGACTGTGACATATCAAAGAGGAGCTTTGCAAAGGGTTTTCAAGTTTTCAAATAAAATTCCCAAGCACTCAAACATAAAGAGCGAAGATCATATGATCAAACCATATCACAAACGTCAACTACTTAGATAAGCATGAGTTCCCTAATGATATTTGTTCACAAGCATCAAGATGATAAGTGAGGAATAAAACATATGCAAGCCAACCGCAGGAATCACGTAGAGCAAGCATAGCACGAATTGCTGAGTTTGATATAATGGATATGAATTGAAATTTAATCAAACTCATGGATAACGGAGAGTGAGGTAGAGGGTGCACATACCATCGCTTCTGAAGGATAAGAGGTCGAGGGAGACCAGTGGTGATCCGACTAACCAGAAGGCAGCCGGTCACTCGAGTTGACCTTGCTCTTGTCGTGAAGGCGTAGTCGATGTTGTGCAGCGCCTGTGTGGGAGTTCTCAAGTGGATATGTCGATGATGAGCTCGAGAGAACTCCCCCACACTGGTGGTTGAATCTGGTGTTGTTCTTCATACAACAAGTGGAAAGCAAAGATAGACTCTACTGGTTCGAGAACCAGAGCCTTTATTCTAAAGCAAATATTCTTGGTTTTTATTTATTTATTATCGTCACCATGTCTTTTGCTCAGAAGGGTTAGATCAATATTGCACTCCATAAACAAGGGAGGATTTACTTACCTTGGACCTTCGAGAGATCATATGCACCTCATTTGTATGTCGTGCAACGTGAATCCAAACCTTTGCTTACCTTCCCATTTGAATCTAACTTGATGACTCAGCCGTTTTGAATTTAACGATTATCTGCAGAGGTTAGTCCACATACATGCATCTAATATCCATGAAAGCATAACTCTAAGGTTCATCAATCAAACTTGACACCATGTCTAGTTTGGTTGAAGAATGCATTTTAACCTAAGCACCACGCTTAATTTAAATGGCCTATGAATGTATGATGCCTAGAACACTCAAACCAGAGCATACAAGCAAAGATAAAGGAAGCATGTAAACATAATCAAGCTATACATCAAAGGGGCATAAGTATGAGCAAAGACGGTGAACCTCGGGCAACCTCCCGAAAGGGCTTTGTTTAAAGTCAAAAGCAGGACTTACCTAGCTAGTGGGCAAGATGCAAGAGCTTACATCATCTTCACACCATGATAAGATTTGGTAGAGGAGGAACTTTACTCAGGATGCTTACATACCTCCCCCACACTTGAAGTTCACATTGCTAGGCAACAAAACTCAAGTGTGTGGAGATCAAGCTTCCTTTTGCAAATATCCCCTCGCCGAAACTTACCAAGATACTACAGCTGATGTAACTCACATGTTATTGGGCATCACTTGATCGTTGTTCTTTTCAATCTCCACCTGAAAGGTTAGTGACCAAAAATACCCGAAGGACAACTTATGCTAAAAACATGTTCTTGCTTTTATTTGAAAGGGAAAAAAACCTATGCTAATCCAGGCTATCTCCTGGTAGTGCTTTGTTTATTACGGTCATAAGCTCGACCATGGGAGATTTCTCTTGCAGCCACATTGGTGATGTCTTTCCCATCTCACCACCAATCATCGATGTATCGGTGAAGCTCTAGCTGCAAGGTTAGTGCCATATACGAACACGAGTCCAAAAGATAGCAAAGTTAAAAGCAGACATGATCATTCCAGGGAGGCTAAGACAGCTCCTGGGGTGATCACGGGACTCGAGAAGCTATAGCACCAGGGTGAACCTCGGAGACGGAAGGTTGAGCACTGAGGCTAGCGCTCTCGCAACTGATCTCCGACTGAACTCAGCTCAGAAAAATACTCGGCCTCCAAAAGAGATAGAGTAGAAACTCAAACAGTCGGTGCACGTTCAGGAGCTAGAGTTCGGTTGAAGGGTGAGGTTGAGCTCATCCTTCCTTAGGTAGATGGACCGATGTTCTCATCAAAACGATGAGCCATCCCGAGTCTAGCCTAAGCTTCCAATAGGAGGTTATGGATAAGCTAGAAAGTGCAACTCCCATTGGGCATCGATCAAGTCAAGCATAAAGTATGAAGTTTAAGCTTCTCCTGACTGATCGGCATCGATCGATGGGCATAAGATATGAAGTGAATGTACACCATTCGATCAGTAAATGATCATGCTCCTTCGGTCTGATAAATGAATCCACTGGATTATAAAGCAGAGACCGATGTCTTGGTTTATACGAAACTTAGTGCAAGGCACTTTAGCTCAAACCTCAACGTAGGAACATGATAGGCCCATCGTACTCTCCTTAGGAGGTCATAACTAGGACCGAACAAGTCATCCTGGCCGATCGAGAATGATTCGTTCTTTCCTAATTACTCTCTCCATCCTCCCACGAGACAAGGCCTCGGGGAGAAGGTCTAAGAAGAGGTACGAGAGGGGAACTCAAGGGTAGACTCTGCGCTAAGCAATCTTTCCCTTAGATTCCTACTATTCAGGAATGGTATCTTCAGCCAAAGCTTAAAGCGTCAGCTCGACTGACGATGGGTCTTGGTGGCTCAACATTCCCTCTGACGGGCACCTCATCAACCAGGATGCAAAGGGAGCTGAAATCCCGGAGATATTCCACGATCTCTTTTCCCTCAACAGCGTCCAAGTGCACAGAGAGCCTTCAGAGAGAGCATTAAGTCGCATGGCATCATCCTTTCATAACCCATACCAGAAGTGCTGAAGCAGCTTCCAATTGGGAACGTGGAGGACTGGGCCATCTTCCGCCAAAAAGGCGAAGTGATCCCATACCATTCCTAGTGATTCCTCCTCACCTTGCTTGAGACTGACAATCCTTATCCTCAACGAGATGACACATCGTGGATAACGGTGCCAAACCCGTGCTTCCCCAGAGAGGGATAGCGGGAAAGATTCCCTTTTCCGAGCATCTAATGATTCTTCGATTTAACTCAGAGTTTCAATCAGACACTCGTAGTCTCTCGCATGATCGAAAAGGGTTCTCATGAATTGACCCCGAGAAGGAAAGATCCTGAATTAGCTTCATGAGAGAGGGGTGAATCCGACAACCAGATGAACCAATGAGTTCTGACACGGGTGGCTCTAAGGGTTCACTCCTCGAAGGTGGAAGGTGTTTACAAGGATAGCCTTCCAAGGGTAGCGGGGGTAAAGGTAGAAGTAAAGAAAACAGAAAAGGATATCTTGAAGGGTAACGGGGGTAGAGGTAGAAGAAAATGAAAAAGATACATACGAGGACCACTAGGTTCGAAGATAGATACAGCAACCGTTCCCCGGGAACGGCGCCAGAAATACTTGTTGGTATTTATTAACCTCACCACTAGTTGCGCACCTAGCGTGAGCGTAAGATCTACCTGGGTATACCGACGGGTAGAAGAGAATCCACAAGCGCACGGACATACCACTGTAGCACTTCACCTCAGGATTATTCTAGAGGATATCGAATCCAAGGAACAGTGTGTACTACCTTCTATACTAGAAGAACGGTCCAAGGACACCAAGCCCCTGCTTGGGTAGAGAGATGATGGGGTGCTCGGTTCTAGGGGAGTAAAGCTGTAAAGATCTCGCTTCGGACACCGGACCCTCCTGGCTATAACAGTCGGTTCACGGCAAATGGTCGCCTACACCTGTATCCGAACGTGGGGGATTCCGAAAGGGTCCAACGGCTGTCACCACCGTGGCCTACCCCAAGACAAACCGTGGGATACAGGGCATTCGAAGGATAACCGTAGTTCAGACACCACGTCTGCACCACTGATTACTACTATAGCACGACTACGTATGTCGACCCGTAGCAACACTATAGCAATATGTATAAATACGGAGCGATGAACCCGCGAGTATGGCTATACCTCACCCGTCATTGACCCGCGGTGGCGCGAGGTCGAACGACTAAGCGCCAATGAATGTTTTCCAACAAGATCTAACGAGATAACTCACACAAACGGAATGCAGAATTATTCATCTAATCAACAAGATCAAAGGATCGTGTCACGAGGAACATGAGCCTCTAAATGATGAACAGACGAAGAACTCATGAACATGTCACCCATGTATGAATATCACTTTAGTCTAAAAGGAAAATACAGAAATACTTACTTTGCTCTAAATGAAGAACAAAGAAGAACTCCTTCATCATCACCTCCACTTCCCTCTCTACCTAGCACTCACACACACACACCCTACATGGGGAATGAGAGGAGAGGAGAGGAGAGTAGGATGTGTCTCTCATTCTAGCCCCCTCCCCTCATATTTATAGGCTAGAGAGGGTAGGAGGAGCCCCCAAGGCTGCTGGGTGCGTCCTGTGGCGTGGTGACACCTGTCCTTGCAAGAACCGACCTCCTAGGGGCGAGAACCGGAGAGAACCAAGGAGAACCGGGGTGTTTGGGCGCTGAACCGGTGTAAAAGAGGGTCTGGACCACGGTCTGGGCAGCGAACCGGCCGAGCAGACCAGCCAACCGCGGGCGACCCGCGTGGGCCGCGCCACCGCCTTCCCACGCAACTGTCTGCGTGCGACGCGTGGCCCGGCCCCCCGGCTCCTTCTCGCGCACGGCGCGTGCCTGCGCGTGCCGCGGGATCCGCATGAGCCGCGGTCAGCCAGTCAGGCTCCGACACGTGGCCAGGCGGGGGCGTTCCCGCGCGCCGGCAGGGCGATCCGCGTGCGCGGACGCTGGCCAGTGGGGTGTGGCCACGTGGCCGCCCAGGTAAGTTCCCACACACGTGCTTGCATGGCGGTGTGGAGTGGGTCCCGTGCTGACGTCAACATTACGTCGTATTTTGTCTTTTCCGCATCTTCTTCATCCGGACTCCGATGCATACAAATAATATATCCATTTCGATCGTCTCGACGAGCCCGTCGCAATGGTGGAGTCAAATTTGTCATTTGGCACTGTTTCCAATGGCGCCCTTTATAAGCCTTTGGCTCGCTTGCTCTGTGAATACATCATTTAGCACGCAATTCCATGCATCCTGCAATAAAAGCTAGCAACACCAACACTTATGGAAATCATCAGTATAAACCCCTATTCTAGTGTTGATGATCACTTTCCAATTATTTTATGCAGGAATTGACGGCATAAAAGCAGTGCTTAATAGCCGTCAACAGTAACTGAGTCTCAAGTCATTTCATCGTTCGCTCTTAGGTTCTTCGATTGCAGTAGTAGTTTCTACTTGTTGTGATTGCTTTGCTTTGGATCCGAGTAAAGTAGTGCTTGGTTAGTGTAGACATGGTGTCTAGGCTTTCCAGTACCTTGGAATGCTTCCCGGTTCAACGGAATAGTTGTGGTACCCTAGGGAGGTGACAGCTCCGGACGGGCTTTGTAGTCCACCACGTTAGTTCCGGCAGGTAGGAGTTACGACATCAGAGCCTCCTTCTCATCCCTTTCCATGGCTCTTCTCCCTCTGGCCCCGACGAGCGACAAGTTTTGTCTTGATTCTATCTGTGACTCTCACGAGTCCCAAACTTCATCAGCTATCCCATCTCTACCCGAAATCTACCCTTGCCTTTCTATCCTTCGTCACCATATCCCCCGGACGAATTAGTTCAGGTTCACAACACTTCTCGTTCCCCGTGGAAATCGATACCTTGGAATAATCCCGGGTGAAAGCTACAACGGTATTCGTGTGCTTGCGGATCTATCTGTGATCATGTAGTATACCAATAGGCTTTCTGGCGCCGTTGCAAATCTAGTAACAACATAAGAAGTGCCAACAGTTCTTTCCGTTGGGCAGGACCAATGCCCTCCGGGGGAGAATTTCAAGCTTTGATCAAGCAGCAAATCAAACCATTCCAGAAGCTTGGGAGAGGCTTCATGTGTACATCCTGGCTTGTCCTCATCATGGGATGGACAACTGGCTTATTCTTCAAAGTTTCTATAATGGGCTAACTCCGATAGCCCTGGGCCATATTGATGCTGCTGCTGGAGGGGCTTTCTTCTCTCTCACAATCGCTGAAGCAACTAAACTTATTGAGAAGATGGTCTCCAACCAAGGGTGGAGTGATGATCGACTCCAACCATGTCAGAGGGGTACACACACCATCAAGGAAGCGGATATGCTGCACGCCAAGATGGACCTACTCATGAAGAGAATGGATGCTCTGACCAGTGAGAAGGCTGCCATGCCCATCACTACTCAAGCTATGGATGCTCGCATGACCTGCGAAGTCTGTGGTGACACTGGGCATTCCGGGAATTACTACCCTACTACCTAGGAGGACGTGATGTACATGAACGGCAATAACAATGGTTATCGTCCACAAGAAGGTCAGACGTGGAATCAATCACGCCCTTACTATCAGAGAGGTAACCAAGGTAATTCTTACAATCCAAACCAACCTTACCTAAGAGATCTGGTTTTCGGGCAAGCTAAGATTAATGATGGTTTTAATAAGAAAACAGTTGCCTATGATAAGGCTTTGGAAAGCCTTAATGTTAAAATTGATAGCCTTTCTTCTGCTCTTAAGAACCAGTTGAGCTTTAACAAAATGATAGAAACCCAGTTGGCTCAGTTAGCTGCTTTGGTTCCTTCTGCTGAAGACGGGAAGATTCTGGGGCAACCTGTGTCTTCTTGTGAGAATGTTTGTGCAGTGTCCACCAAATGGGGTAAGCCATCTGGGAGGGCACGAGCTGCTGACTATGCAGGGAGACCCATACAGCAGGTTCTTGATCCATGGGAATCTTCAGCAATTGTGCACAGGAAAGACCCTGGTTATCCGGCTATCACTTGCACTATATACTATCAGAGAATTAGGAATGCTCTCTGTGATCTTGGCGCGAGTGTTAACCTCATGTCCAAGGTGATGTTCAAACGATTGGGATATCCTGCTCTTACTCCAACCTCGAGGACAGTTCAACTTGCTGATGCTTTGATCCGGTATCCGGAGGGGATTGTGGAGAGTCTACTGGTATTTGTCCAGGGTTCTTGCATCTTCGCGGATTTCGTGGTCCTTGATATGCAAGATGATGCAGAAATGCCACTCATTTTTGGGAGGCCGTTCCTAAGTGACACTCGGGCAAGGATTAATGTGGAAAATGGGACCATCCATTTCCGCATTGGGAAGAAGAACTTGATGTTCTGATTTCAACCAACAAAAGAGCAATGCTATTCAGTGCAAGGAAATGATGAGCAAACTTGGGGATGGACGGAGCCACAATCCCAGCTCACACAACCTCTGACCGCACCAAGAAAATCAAGGAAAACACGGAAGGTGTGGCGGGAGGTACAGAGATCACACCCCTCTACTTCTCGGGAGTGGGGTGACGAGTGGAACTGATCACCGAGAAAAGTCCCGCTCTCGGACTTAAAATGATGAGTCCTTTCGTCAAAAGGTAAAATTGGTGAGTTATCTCATATTTCCCTTTTCACAATTTAATTTAATTTTTCCAATGCATTTTGAATTTTCCATCCTTGCATCTGCATGCTAGAATTTTTCTAGCCAATTTCCCTTTTTGAATAAGAATTTTCTGAAAATCTAATTTTGAGTTAGAAAAATCCTTAAAATTTATTTGAGCAAGTTTTTTGGCGAGTTTGGACCGGGACACCTAGGCAGGCCATCACATGACCGTTAGAGAGCCGTTGCATAAAGCTGGAGGCGGGCGGACCCAAGGTGGGCTCGGCTGACCCCATAGGTCAGCCGACCCAGCCTAATGGCTACCTCGGCCCCTCTTCCTCCAACAACTCCTAGCCATTGCACACGGCCCATGTCTCGGTGCCCGGCTTCATTACCTATAAATACTAGGGGGTTTGAGGGGTGTCTTCACCCATTGCATCACTCTCTCCCTCTCTTGCTCTTGTAGTCTGGTTTTCGTGGATTTCTCGCTAGAGATTGAGGTGCCAAGTATTCTCTCCAAGTGCTGCTGAAATATTGATCATTGGTGGAGCAAACTCGGTAAGGATTTCATTCGGTTTCACTAACCCATCACCTAGTTGCTCGTGTTGTCTGATCGTTGTGCAAGATGAGTTGGGCCTCCGGCGCATTCCGGAAGTTGACTCGCTCACGCCGTTCACGTGACGGGGGGAGTTCGTCTCGTCATTCCGAAGCTGCATCAAGCCCAATGTCAACCGACCGTGAAGAGGAGGGAGAGGAAGAGCTACCCACACCACAAGTCGAGGAAGTGTACACCGTCGACGCCGCCTTCATCGACTTGAGGAGTGATCGCGAGAGACAAGCCTACGCTCTCATCAAAGACCGAGTCTTCGCCAACACCAAGGAGTTCGACCCGGACCTTCTCGAGAAAACAGGTATGGACTTCGAGTTCGATTCCATTTGGCAAGCTCTAGGATGGGAGGATTTTGTCCCAGTTCAGGAGGTTGGTTCTAGACCTACCACCATCCAGTTCCTCTGCACTCTTCAAGAGGATGCGTCCGGTATTTGATTCTGATTTCATGGAGTTCCATATCGAGTTTCATGGAAAGATCTTAGTCGCACCCTCAGTTTTCATCATTGCTATGCTATTTTTCTTAAGAAAGCTTGTGCTAGTTTTAATCGTGAGACTTTTTGGGAAGAGATCTCTGGTCGTCCTGTTCGCGGTTAGTTGACACCTCGGTGCAACGATATCTTGCATCCCACTCTCCGACTGTGGCACAAGTGGCTTGCCATCACTCTCTTTCCAAGGGATGATGTACGAACCGTGCGCACTGACGAGATGATGATCTTATATGCCGCGGTCAGACAGATCAAGATCTCCCTGTGCAAGCTATGATTCGGTAGTGGTTAACAAATTTTAAGATGACAGGTTCTACTGAGTGTACATCTCTGATTTCTCGCATCGTCACGAATCTTGGGATTACGCAAGGGCCCAATGTGCCCTCAATTGCTAACTCCCGGACGCAGATTAACGAGGCTTATTTCACCCAGGGACAAATTCTTAAGAAGGGTCTGATGATTCTTTGGTTTTCTTTTACCCGGGCCATACAAACCAGATCCAGTTACCTAACCCGGATTTCAGGTTGTATGGCCAGGGGCCACTGACCGTTCCTCTCGAGGAACCTCGTTGATCTAGTGTCTCTAGTGACAGGGTAACTAGGAGTGGATCGAGGAGAGCAGCCAGAGCACAACAACCGCCACCACAGCCATCCCCGCAGCTGTCGCCTCAGCCACAGCCTCAGCCTACCACACCTCCGTCTGGTACATGGACCTCTACCGAGTACATGCCTGGGGTTACTCCCAGATATGCTCCCGGTTGGGACCAGCCCACGTACCAGCAGGGTGCGAGTAGCTCAGCTTGGTCTAGCGTGGGTAGTGGCGAGTGGGCCGTCCCTGCTGGTACTGCCTACGGAGATGCGACGTCTTCATCGTTCGGGTTACGCTCGTCATCTCGTGGGGCCACACTCACTCAGCAGATGAGCGAGCTCAACATCCGAGTCGGCGACATGGAGGAGACTGTGCACCAGCACGTCGAGTCCACCCGGGACTGGCAGCGGATGTCTGGTGAGAGACGTCACGCCATCGAGCTGGCACAGCAGTAGCAGCTGGAGGAGCAGAGGGCCTACTACCGGTGGATGGGATTTCCCTCTCCATAGTAGTGAGCCTGAAGCTAGCTTGGCGGAGGACCCCCACTCTGAGGTAACTTGTATCTTCATTTTCAGAATCTCATATGCTAAAAACACATAAAAATCTGCAAAATTAAAAGGACCAAAAAATATTTATTTGCATTCTTAAATTAGTTTGCTTTCGTATGCGCGGTAAGAATGCTTTTTGTTCTTCATGGTTGAAATGATGAATAGTTGCTCTGTTTATTCCTTTTGTATGCCTTGCTGCAGCTTAGTATCCTATTTAAGTTTTGAGTTAGTTGGATTGCATGATCAAACCTTAGCTTGAAACTTGTGGGTAGCAAAAAGCATGACCTTTGCCTAGGTTGTTGTGAGGTATGATATGGTAAAATAGAGTTGCTATGAGCCTGTGCTAAGTGATGTTTGATATCCGGAATTTTCTTTTGAAAAAGGATAAAATGATAAGTTCCTCAATAATGAGAAATTCCTATCCAAAACCATATGTAGATCCTAGCTGTTGTTAGCCTCCACATATGCTACTTGTTTTCTTCATTGAGTCTTGTCGAATTGTTGTGACCCTCGGCAAGAAACTTGTCATGCTCCCATGATCAAGATCACGTACACAGCCACTATATACTAAACTTCTACACCGGAAGTTGGCACCCATCATTTCATCCATTCCCCATCCATTCCACTAATAAAGCTCCGCGTATTGTTCCATGATTACTCTCTCTCTTAAAATATTCAGCAAGGACTATGGGCTATGCGAAAAGAAGAGAAAAGAACAAAAAAAAGCAGCACATGCTCAAGAGCATGAAAAAAAAGAAGAAAAGAGAAAGAATAAAGAGACATAGCCCAAGTCTCAAAAATTTCAAAGCGGAAGAGAGAATCATATGCAAAAAGGAGTTCATCATCCATCCACCATATACACACACATGCACATCTTGATCAGGTTGTATGACTTGTTGCTCCCAAGGATCCGGTTTTCGACTCGACAACATATGAGAAAACAGGTATGCCACATGTTTTCCCTACCTACAGCTCCACATATCAGCTTATTAGGAGTAGCTGGAGAAAGAAGGCAATTTAATGCTGTGGTGAGGAATCATACACAATGAGCGATCCAAGAGTATCAATCGAGGAACTTTGATTTCTTTGCGAAAATTTGCAAAACCTCCGGATTGACAGCTGATCAAGGCACTTGTGATTAGTAATTTCTATACAACCGTTCTATCTTTCAACCGCCCAAGGCAGGTGAAGCTACAAGCCCCATATCAATCAAGCGTAAAGTAAGATCAATGCTAACTTATTCAATCCTTGATAGAGTACCTAGTCGTATGCTTGTCATAAACTATGAATACAACATCGTAGCAACTCCTGATCAACCAACCTAAGTCCTAAGTGTCTTGCTCGGGACGAGCAAGAGGCTAGCTTAGGGGAGTTGTTGACGACTATTAAGTGCTTACTTTAGCCGTCAATTTACTCATGAATAAAGGAGCAAGAGGCATTTCTTACACGCATTTTAGTTAAGAATAATGTAGTTCCACTTGTCCTTGGAGATTATGTGATTGCAGGAAAATAAGCATAAAAGAAGTGGTAAACTCACCTTCTATGATTCATGCCACGTCACCTCAAGGAGTGGCTGCCACCTCAGGTGCCATGCATGCAAGCTAAGCCACCTTAGGTGCCACGCATGCACGCCATGTCACCGATCCAAGAGAGGCAAGCCCCGACGAATCAGAGCGTGATACGTGGACTTCACATGGATCCATGGGCCCACTAGAGCGCCTAAACTGCCTCAAGAGCACGTGTACACCGGGACCGACTTAAGGGCCCACAGGACGGCCACCCTGAGGAAGCACACCACGAGTGGGGCCCACTTGGGGTCGGCCAACCCTAGGATCGGCCGAACCGACCATGGGTCGGCTGATCCTGGGCTTCCACGTGGCGCTTGTCCATTGGTCCTAGAGGCCATTCCCCGGGTGTTTCACTACTTCTTGTGCCGGTGCTCTGGCCTATAAATAGAAGGGGAGGGGTGTTGACGGTCCTTACAACAAATATTTGACCGTCAACACCTCGGCTACGGTAGCGCTTTATAACGAATTTCATGCATGTTTTAGGTGCTAACGAGGTTCCACGAGTTGTGTTGAGATTTTATCTGTAGGATCAAGATTAGGGGACAATTCCGGAGCACCGAGCCACATAAGGTAGGCACGGGCGCACCTAGTGGTGCGCCCGGCCCTACCTTGCACCACTATTCAGGTTCACACCGAGTGTAGTCCCATGCACTAGCTCCAAAAAGACCAAAATCATCATGACGTGTTGGATCAAGCAAACACACTACAGACGAGCTGCATCGGGGCCAGGAGGCAGGGCCGGCCGCACCACTAGGGCCGGCCGAACCTCCAGGGCCGGTCACACCACTAGGGCCAGCCGCACCTGCCCGACACGTCCAAACGTGCCACCAAGCCTCGGTCACTCTAGGGAGCACAGCTAGGAATGATCCTGATCGAGGAAACAAGGTCGGTTTGATCCAGAGGTTGAGACTAGCCTCACTTGGATCCATGGACCCACAAGCCAGTGAACAACCAACGTGGGACAGCATCCAAGACTTTATCTACCCACTAGAGCACAATCCGAATTGGATGACAAGGGGGCCCAGGGCCAGCCGCACCAGGAGGTCCGGCCGCACCTCCTTCACGAAGCCAACCGACCCACAACCGTCTTCAAACCGCCTCAGGGACCAAATCACGGACGCACGATCAAAGGTGGTGGAAAGTGGAGGGTCGGCCGCACCTAGAGGCACGGCCGCACCTCCTTGCCGGGCACTGCACCTCCCTCTCGCCTACAAGTACCCCCTCCTGCAGCCACTGACCCATTGGGGCTATATATAGAGCCTGGCACCTCGTAGAAGAACACAAGTGATTGGAAGCAAGTGGTGGAGCCCTACACAAGTTAGTATTCAGAGAGTAGGGAGAGTGAGTTGAGTGTTGGAGTAGAATCTGAAGTGCGGTCTTCTTCCCCTAGTGTTGGAGTCAAAGCCGGAGTGTGGGTCTTCTTCCCCTTCGTCGGCGGGTGCGGTACAACTTCGGTCGCCACACCCGAGATACTTTGTAAGTTCGTATTCGTGAGTAACTAAGTCTCAAGTCATTTCATTGTTCGCTCTTAGGTTCCTCGATTGCGGTTTAGTAGTTTCTACTTATCGTGATTGCTTTGCTCTAGCGTGGAGTATAGTAGTGCTCAGTTAGTGTAGACGCGGTGTCTAGGCTCTCCAGTACCTTGGAATGCTTCCTGGTTCAACAGAATAGTTGTGTTACCCTAGGGAGGTGACAGCTCCGGATGAGTTTTGTAGTCCACCACGTTAGTTCCAGCAGGTAGGAGTTACGACATCAGAACCCCCTTCTCATCCCTTTCCGTGGCTTTTTTCCCTCTGGCCCCGACAAGCGACAAGTTTTGCCTTGATTCTATCCGTGACTCTCACGAGTCCCAAACTTCATCAGCTATCCTCTCTCTAACCGAAATCTACCCTTGCCTTTCTATCCTTCAGCACCATATCCCCCCGGACGAATTAGTTCAGGTTCACAACACTTCTCGTTCCCTGTGGAAATCGATACCTTGGAATACTCCCGGGTGAAAGCTACAACAGTATCCGTACGCTTGCGGATCTATTTGTGATCATGTAGTATACCAACAGGCTTTCTGGCACCGTTGCAAGTCTAGTAACGACGTAAGAAGTGCCAACAAGCTTTCTGGCGCTGTTGCCGGGGAACGGTAGCTGTTTCGATTCCGAACCTAGTTCGTCCGTGTATCACCACATTTATCACATGGATTCCAATCCAACCCTTTTCGATTTTCCCACTCCAAAGGGCGATCATTTGGAGCCTCCACCTTCATCACATTCCATTGAAACACCTAGCTATGAGCTACGTCCCGGCTTCATAGCTATGGTCCGAGAACAAAGCTTCTCCGGAGATAAGGATGAAAGTCCTTATTCCCACCTGCGCGAATTCGAACAACTTTGTTCGTGTCTTGTGATCGCAGTAATGAGTCAAGATACCTTGAAATGGAAACTCTTTCCATTTTCATTAATGGGGAGAGCAAAACAATGGTATTCGCTTAGTGTGAGAAGTATGGAGGGAGACTGGGAAAGTCTACAAAAGGCTTTTTGCCTAACATTCTTCCCGACTCCCCAAGTAGTGAAACTCCGACGAGAGGTCATCTATTTTGAGCAACGGAAGACCGAATCTCTAGGAGCCGCATGGGCAAGATTTACAAAAATTGTAGATTCTGGTCCAGACCTTGGTATCGCAGAGCCCGCTCTTTTGCAACATTTTCGCAATGGTCTTGGACCAGAGTCAGCAATTTTCTTAGACTCTTCTTCCGGAGGATCTTTCACACATCTCACCTTGTATGAGTGTAAGGACATTCTAACAAAAATCCTTCAAAATACCCCTTACACGGGAGTTTATGATGAATTCCCGGATGAGGAAGAGATCACTCAGGAGGAGCACATGCCAAACGCTCTCTCGGAACCAAAATCCTTAGGGGAGGAACCCACTTTCCCAACTATCCAATCCATAGAGGATTGCACTCCTCTATCAAAAACATGTTTCACCGATTAACCATTTCAACCATACAGAGAGTTTGACGACCCCTCGTGCGATTTCGTCTACGAGTTTTACAATGAGCTATTTGCTGACTTTGGGAATACTTGGAATTACCAAAAAGTAGAGAGACCAAAAGCACAAGAGGAGCCGGAAACTCCTATTTCTTGCTCAGAGGAACGAGCCGAGCATTTTAGGCTCATTACAAATCTTTCGGCCATCATGAGTAGAGAATGGTTGGATGAGGCGGAAGCCTCGACTGATGTCATAAAACTCCCAACCGAAATGAGGCACACTATATGTGAACACATGGGGAATAAGCATGATGTCAGGTATGATCCTAGCCTAGGGATCAACATTATCAATTCATCCTTAGCAAAATCCCTAGCAGCCGTATCTTCTCTCTCAAAATCTTCGAAACTCCTTAACATTCCCTTAGGAGAGACATTAGGTTGCCAGGGCATTCTTCGGGTGTTTCCCGTAAAATTTACGGAACACGAGTTTTATCTTGATTTTCATCTCTTTGATCTACCTTGTCATCACACCCATTCAATCATCATCGGTAGACCTATCATGAAAATCTTAGAGCAATCCCCAAGGAAACCAGTGTTGGAGCTAAAGATCGGTGACGACTTCCTACCGGTGTCTTACCTTAGAACCGAAAACACCCCCGTAGAAGCCGAACCCAAACCAGATCTACTAGAGGAGGTAATGGCCGCTTCCCTAGCAGAGCTAGCTCAACCAAACTTTGAAGAGGAAATCCCATTCTTCACTGAGGAGGATGAGGCCCCAGTCTCATTTAAGCTAGACCCAACCGAGAAACCGGAACGACCACCAATAGAGCTTAAACCTCTTCCTCCGAGATTAAAGTACGCGTTTCTCCATGGGAATCGAGAAACTCTAGTGATCATCAGCGATAAGCTATCTGAGATAGAAGCTCAGCAGCTCATCACTGTTCTTGAAACCCATCGATCAGTACTAGGATATTCTCTTCAAGATCTCAAGGGAATTAGCCCCACTCTTTGCACACATAGGATTCCCATCGAACCCGACGCAACCCCTTCAAGAGAACCTCAACGTCGGCTCAACAACAATATGAGGGAGGTAGTGAAAAAGGAAGTCTTAAAACTCCTTCATGCTGGGATTATCTACCCAGTACCCAATAGTGAATGGGTTAGTCCCGTTCAAGTTGTGCCAAAGAAGGGAGGCATGACGGTGGTGCGCAATGATAAGAATGAGCTCATCCCTCAGCACACCGTCACAGGGTGGCGTATGTGCATAGATTATCGCAAGCTTAACAAGGCCACCAAGAAATATCACTTTCCCCTTCCTTTCATAGATGAGATGTTGGAACGGTTTGCGAAGCATTCCTTCTTTTGCTTCCTAGACGACTATTCTGGTTATCACCAAATTCCTATCCATCCCGACGACCAAGATAAAACCACATTTACATGCCCTTACGGAACTTACGCCTACCGGCGAATGTCCTTTGGGCTATGTAATGCTCCAGCCTCTTTTCAACGTTCCATGATGTCAATCTTCTCGGATATGATCGAGCAAATCATGGAAGTATTCATGGACGATTTCTCGGTTTATGGAAAGACCTTCTCAGAATGCCTTAAAAATCTTGATAAAGTTCTTAGAAGGTGTGACGAGAAGGATCTTGTCCTCAATTGGGAAAAATGCCATTTCATGGTAAGAGAAGGGATTGTTCTCGGACACAGGGTGTCCGAACGAGGGATAGAGGTGGATAGAGCTAAGATAGAGATTATTGAACAACTTCCACCTCCGGCTAATGTCAAGGGCATCCGTAGTTTCTTAGGCCACGCAAGATTCTACCGTAGGTTCATCAAAAACTTCTCGGAAATTGCCTGTCCTTTGACCAAACTCTTAGCCAAGGATACCCCTTTCATTTTTTATGAAGAGTGCCTTATCGCATTCCATACCCTCAAGAAAGCCTTAATCTCAGCCCCAATTATCCAACCTCCCGATTGGAGTTTGCCTTTTGAGATCATGTGCGATGCTAGCGATTATGCCGTTGGGGCGGTCCTAGGACAAACTAAGGACAAGAAACACCATGCTATAGCTTACGCTAGCACGACTCTCAACGGTGCTCAGCTGAATTATGCTACCACCAAGAAAGAGCTCCTAGCTGTGGTCTTTGCAATAGACAAGTTCAGGTCCTACCTAGTGGGGGCCAAGGTGATTGTCTTTACAGATCACACCGCTCTCAAGTATCTCCTCACCAAGAAAGATGCAAAGCCAAGATTGATCCGATGGATTCTACTACTCCAAGAATTTGACATAGAAATCAAGGATAAACCAGGAGTGGAAAATTCAGTAGCAGATCACTTATCAAGGCTTCATCTAGAGCATGATTCATCGCTGCCAATCAATGATTTCTTGAGGGACGATACACTCCTCAGGGTAGACAACAATGATCCTTGGTATGCAGACATTGTCAATTTTATGGCATCAGGATATGTGCCACCCGGGTGAGATAAGAGGAAGTTAATATACGAGAGTAGACTCCACATGTGGGATGAGCCCTATCTATTCCGCATATGCGCAGATGGTCTTCTACGACGTTGCATACCATCATGGGAAGTGAATGGCATCTTAGGAAGGTGTCACTCGTCAGAATATGGACGACACTATGGAGCATTCCGCACCAATGCGAAAGTTTGGCAGTGTGGTTTCTTTTGGCCCACTATGTACCAAGATGCCAAGGATTTCGTGAGAAGGTGCCCAAGATGTCAGAAGCATGGTAACATTAGTACAAGGGATGCCATGCCCCTTACCACCAATCTTCAAGTCGAAATCTTCGATGTCTGGGGGATTGACTACATGGGACCTTTTCCAATGTCAGGGAATTGTGAATATATACTAGTGGCAGTGGATTATGTGTCAAAATGGGTGGAAGCAATACCTTGTCATACAACAGCTTCTCGAAGCTTGAAGAAAATGTTCCACGACATAATATTCCCTAGATTCGGAGTACCAAAGGTAGTCATCAGTGACGGGGGATCACATTTCATTGATGGAAACTTCAGAAGATACTTGAAAGCTCAAGGAGTGGAGCACCGAGTCGCTACTCCATATCATCCCCAAACAAGTGGCCAAGTTGAAACATCAAACAAGCAAATCAAAAACATCCTTCAGAAGACCGTCCACGAGATGGGAAGAGGATGGAAAGATAAACTTCCCGAAGCATTGTGGGCATATCGCACGGCCTACAAAACTCCCATTGGTATGACACCATACCAATTGGTCTATGGGAAGACATGTCACTTGCCCGTGGAATTGGAGTACAAATCGTATTGGGCTATCAAGAAGTGGCATATGGATCTCCCCACCGCCGGAATTAAAAGACAAATGCAATTGGGTGAACTCGAGGAATGGAGGGAGAAGGCATATCACAATGCAAAGATGTATAAAGAGAAAACCAAGAGGTGGCACGATAAGAGGATCAAGAAGAAATCCTTTGAACCGGGAGATAAGGTACTACTCTTTAACTCTCGCTTCAAACTTTTTGGTCGTGGAAAGCTTAGAAGTAAATGGGACGGCCCTTTCACGGTTGTAAACTCTGCTTCGCATGGGGCCCTAACCCTACATGATTCAGACGGAAACACTTTTAAAGTAAATGGGCAAAGACTTAAAATCTTCCTTAAACCAAACATGCCTAACCTCGAAGAACTTGATGTTATCGAGGTCATTATCTTGGAATGATTGGAGTCTTGCTTGTCTTGTGTATATAGAGTGTTTCTTGTTTATTTTCCTGTTTCTTTTTGCTCTCCCTTCTTAGTTGCCACGAAGCCAGCCTTTTGGGGTAATGGGCTAGGACCGGCCGCACCTCCCCCGTCTGGCTCTAGGCTACGCGTGAGCTAGGGTATCTAGTATCTCCTCGTGTGCTATCCAGATAACCCCTGAAAACCTCGCGTAACGAGTTCTTCTCCAGAAACCCATCTCCTTTCCAAAAACCCTCGCCTTCTCGCCTTCTCCTAGCAAACCATGGGTGGTGACGGCCCTAGCAACCTCTCCAAGAGCTCGGCACCCACCACTCCTGGCGGTGCGTCCTCAAAAGCGCTCACAGGAGGTTCCGGGGTGGGATCGGGCCAAAACTCGCCTCGCCAGGGGTCCCTGGCCCTTGCTCATGCATCCCAGGAGGCAACCCTAGGAGGGGGTAGGACCAGCCGCACCACCCAGGTCTGGCCGCACCAAGCCCGTTTGGCCAGCCCGGCCGACATGCACAGGAGGTCCTTGTCCCCTTGGAGAACGATCAGGAAAGGGAAGCCCCGATGTTCAAAGTCACCGGCACGCCCTACAACGGGCCAGCTGGGGCAGAAGGAGCCGGAGACGCCAATCGCTAGGTGGCTCTTCAATGAGTCACCAAGGGAGAACATCTTCGCCATAAAGACGGCCGGGACAGAATTTTTCAAGCCCCCAACAGAGGGGAAGTACAAGATCATTGGGCGCAAGACTCCCCGTGGGTATGAAAAGCAGCTAGTCCCTCGGTTGGACAGGGACGATTTGGAGCCAGATGAGTCCATCTTCTCCACCCCTACAAGCGGGATGCGTCGCCGTAAGCCTCCACCAATCCGTGGTCCTCCTGGCCAGTTTGAAGATTCAGAGGAGGATTCTGAGGACGAGGATCCTTACGAGGGTCTTCGTAATGAGGTCGCCGGGTTAAAGATGAAGAACAACTTGCTGGAGGAGCGCATAGCCGAGGCCGAGCTAGGGCGGATGGACATGGATGACAAGATGGAAGTTCTCCGCAAAGCCCTCTGCAGCAAGTTTAGGCGCCTGTTGAAGGAACTAGGGCGTCCGGATCTCTACGACTGTGTTTTGCCTTAGATATCTAAGCGTAGGATCCGTGTAGCATCTCGTTAGTGTAGTTTCCTTGTGTGTTAGTTTTGCTTTTTTTAAAAACTTGTTTGCTTTAATTCTTTTAGGTTTGCCTGAATAAAGAGATGCTACAAACTCCTTGTGGTCAAGTGACCACCTTATAAATCTTTGCTTATTTTGCCGCTCTGGCTGGTGATTTGAGCCAGCCAGAGAATGTTATTTCACCTAGTTCACGAGTGCGCAGGAAAAATGAAAGGAGGTAGGGCCGGCCGCATCTAGAGGGCCGGCCGCACCTACCTTTGTCACACAATTGCAAAACCAACAACACACAAGTAACCGAGGTGCACCAGAGACAACTCACGAAGCACGACACAAAATTTGGGAGGGCCGGCTACACCACCTAGGGCCGGCCACACCTGTCATTTCCCCACGAACTGAACATCTTCGTGCCGAGTCACGCTGGTTTGAATCCCTAACTCATCTCGTGATGTTATCTTATGGCTATCCTATTTATCTTGCTTAGTATCAAAAACTGCATTATCATGCTCTTGAAAATTTTGCCTACCCATCCTCACTTCGGAAATGAGGAATAATTGCTATGTTAAACCCATGCAAGAATCTGGTATACAATTTTATACTCTATAGGCTTGATGAATTTATTGGTTCTCTTCGAAACAGGAGCCAAATTAAAACTTTGTGGGATGCAAATACTTATGACCAAACC
The DNA here is from genome assembly GCA_036936925.1 of Cenchrus fungigraminus. Classification (NCBI taxonomy): domain Eukaryota; kingdom Viridiplantae; phylum Streptophyta; class Magnoliopsida; order Poales; family Poaceae; genus Cenchrus; species Cenchrus fungigraminus. The sequence goes on from CM072770.1 coordinate 74,971,454, forward strand.
CAAGATGTTGACTAGTATGATACGGTGCGACAATGTTAATCTTGCTCTATCTCATAGTATGGTGAAAATCTCGGATGATTTCTTTTGAGAAAATAAAACAAGACAAGTTCCTCGATGGTCATATCACCAACCAAAGCCATATGTTGATATCAAAGTATAAACCTTCTACATATGCTTGCTTGTGACCCATTGAGTTTTGCCAAATTGTTGTGACCCTTGGTAGAATCTTTTCATGCTTCCATGATCGAGATCACGTACACCCACATATACAAGCTAACTTCCACATCGGGAGTTACGCAAAACATGCCATCCACCCACCAAAAAAATAAATACTCCAAAGTTCCAAAGAGATTTTTTCTTCTTATATTCTTGCAAAAGGAGAGAGGGGTCATTAAAAAAAAGTATATGCTCAAGAAGCATAGAAAGAAAAAAAGTGCTCAAATCAAAGAGCATAGGAAAAATATGAAGCATGACCCCCCTCCAAAACAAAGGCAAGAAGAGAATCTCAAAACAAGGAGTAGCTAGAAAACCAAAAAAAATTATTCCACACACTTGCACATCTCGATCAAGTTGCATGACTAGTTTCTTCTTTGATCCAGTCTTTAGCTCAACAACATCATGTGGCACAAGTAAGTCTCATGCTTATCCTACCCAAAGCTCCACATACAAGCCATAGAGTAGGAAGTTGAGGCTCGCTCAAAAGCCTTTGGTGAGGTAACAAATACCACTCAAGCTATCGTGGGAACCATCCGAGGAACCTTGTCTTTCTTTGCAAAAATTTCAAAACTCTGAGATGGGATTCCGAAAAGAGAGAAGTGGGAGATGCAAAGTCAAACCGTTCTACTCCTCAACCTCCGAAGGCAAGGTGAAAAGTTACAAGCCCCACAGGTAAGAGCAAGGCTAAGTTTGTTTGGTACCAATACTTTCAAATAGCCAGTAGGGCATGGAATTGTGCACTAGTACTTGCAGAGAGGTAACACAAAGCAATGTCTGATCCACCTTCAAGCCTAGGCTTTGCTCGAGGATGAGCAAACGTCTAGTGTGGGGGAGTTTGTTGACGGTCCTTACAACAAATATTTGACCGTCAATATCTCGACTACGGTAGCGCTTTATAACAAATTTCATGCATGTTTTAGGTGCCAACGAGGTTCCACTAGTTGTGTTGAGATTTCATCTGCAGGATCAAGATTAGGGGACAATTCTGGAGCACCGAGCCACATAAGGTAGGCACGGCCGCACCTAGTGGCGCGCCCGGCCCTACCTTGCACCACTATTCAGGTTCACACCGAGTGTAGTCCCATGCACCAGCTCCCAAAAGACCAAAATCATCATGACGTGTTGGATCAAGCAAACACACCACAGACGAGCTGCATCGGGGCCAGGAGGCAGGGCCGGCCGAACCTGCAGGGCCAGCCGCACCTGCCCGACACGTCCAAGCGTGCCACCAAGCCTCGGTCACTCCAGGGAGCACAGCTAGGAATGATCCTGATCGAGGAAACAAGGTCGGTTTGATCCAGAGGTTGAGACTAGCCTCACTTGGATCCATGGACCCACAAGCCAGTGAACAACCGACGTGGGACAGCATCCAAGACTTCATCTACCCACTAGAGCACGATCCGAAGTGGATGACAAGGGGGCCCAGGGCCGGCCGCTCCAGGATGTCCGGCCGCACCTCCTTCACGAAGCCAACCGACCCACAACCATCTTCAAACCGCCTCAGGGACCAAATCACGGACGAATGATCAAAGGCGGTGGAAAGTGGAGGGCCGGCCGCACCTAGAGGCACTACCGCACCTCCTTGCCGGGCACTGCACCTCCCTCTCACCTACAAGTACCCCCTCCTGCAGCCACCGACCCATTGGGCTATATATAGAGCCTGGCACCTCGTAGAAGAACACAAGTGATTGGAAGCAAGTGGCGGAGCCCTACACAAGTTAGTATTCAGAGAGTAGGGAGAGAGAGTTGAGTGTTGGTGTAGAAGCCGGAGTGTCGGTCTTCTTCCCCTAGTGTTGGAGTCGAAGCCAGAGTGTCGGTCTTCTTCCCCTTCCTCGGCGGGTGCGGTACAACTTCGGTCGTCCACACCCGAGATACTTTGTAAGTTCGGATTTGTGAGTAACTAAGTCTCAAGTCATTTCATTGTTCGATCTTAGGTTCCTCGATTGCGGTTTAGTAGTTTCTACTTATCGTGATTGCTTTGCTCTAGTGCGGAGTATAGTAGTGCTCGGTTAGTGTAGACGCGGTGTTTAGGCTCTCCAGTACCTTGGAATGCTTCCCGGTTCAACAGAATAGTTGTGGTACCCTAGGGAGGTGACAGCTCCGGACGGGCTTTGTAGTCCACCATGTTAGTTCCGGCAGGTAGGAGTTACGACATCAGAGCCCCCTTCTCATCCCTTTCCGTGGCTCTTTTCCCTCTGGCCCCGACGAGCGACAAGTTTTGCCTTGATTCTATCCGTGACTCTCACGAGTCCCAAACTTCATCAGCTATCCCCTCTCTACCTGAAATGTACCATTGCCTTTCTATCCTTCATCACCATATCCCCCCGGACGAATTGGTTCAGGTTCACAACACTTCTCATTCCCCGTGGAAATCGATACCTTGGAATACTCCCGGGTGAAAGCTACAACGGTATCCGTGCGCTTGTGGATCTATCTGTGATCGTGTAGTATACCAACAGGCTTTCTGGCACCGTTGCAAATCTAGTAACGATGTAAGAAGTGCCAACAAGGGGGTTCATTTCTTACCAACACACCTTACTCCTCCTCTCTCACTTTTGGTTTCTAAGGCTAGGAGGTAGGCTAGAGTAGTTCTACTTCAGGTTCCAAGTCTACTTTGGGATCTAGGTATGAGTTCTCTTGTATCTTTATTTTATTGTATGACTTTGATCTACTTCAGTTATTCAGCTATTTCACATAAAGTTGTGCTTGTATACATGGGTGATTTGTTCATATGTTCTTCACTTGTTCATCATTTAGAGGCTCCAGTTCTTGATGAACAAGGCCTTTCGATCCAGTTGACAAGTGACTTATACATGGTTTCGGTGTTTGTTCATAAGTTAGAGGCTCGTGTTCTTCACGAACACGACCCTTTGATCTTGTTGAATAGACATAGGAAAGCACAAATTCGTTTGTGTACTTAGCCTAGTTTGATCTAGTTATATCCCATGTTCGTGTTGCATGAAGTTCATGCTTAAGCTACGGTACTCAGTGTAATTGGCCGGTTTATCTGGCGGCTCTGACCTGGGTCACAATAGCCCGGGCCGGTCAGGGTCCTGCTAACAACGTAAGCGTGGTGCTTGGGTTGTGTAGCTACGTTGCTTATGAGTGTATCCCACGGTTTGTCTTGGGGTAGGCCACGGTGGTGACAGCCGTTGGACCCTTCTGGAATCCCCCACGTTCGGATACGCTGTAGGAGTCTAAAGTCAAACAACCGGTGTCGTGCGTAAGCGACACGGGAGGTTAGCTCCTCGTTTGTACCTGGGTGCTTGAGCCAGCAATCATGCAATGCTAGTGTGCATCTAACTCGTCTGACTAACTTTGTGTGTTTAGTACTTTAGAACCTAGAATTAACTCATACGTTGCCTCCTAAGCCTAGGACCTTTATAGAGAGTGTGTTTGTGTGTTCACACTACCATCTTATCTATCATACCTTACCCCTGTACTTGAGTGTCTGGTTTGTTCCCGTTTATGATTTATACTCCTTGCAATAGTGTTGAACTTGTTAATCCGCCCAGCCTTCCTTGGATTCGATACCTTTTGGAATACTCCTTTGGGGAAATGCTACAATGGACTTCTGTGCGCTTGTGGGCTCTTGTAATTGTTAGGATTACCATTTGGTCATTTCTGGCATCGTTGCTAGGAACTCATAACTTAGCATCGACGTTAAGAAATGCCAACAACCCCAAAACTTGAGACCTCAAACGAACTAATTCACCGGGAATCGAATTGCAACCGAGCTCTACCAAAAAGCTTGGGTTCCAACCGAAATCCTCAAATCCAAGGCCAAATTCGGAGTTTGAGGGGTCAAGATCAAGCACCAAGATGCACAAGGTATCTATCCATGATCCCCACAAGAAAATCCGAACCCAAACAACTCAGAATCAGAGGAACAAGCCGCGCAAGAAAATCCAACGAAAATAGCTCGAAAGACATGAAAATCACACGAGCTACAAGAAGGAAATCAACGCAACCATGAAAGCTTCCATACACTCAGAGATCAGATTCTCTGCAAAACGGTGAAGAAAATCTAAACCTATGGAGCAGGGAAATGAGAAGCAGTCCGAAAGGATGGTTTGCTGAGAAACCCTAGACCTATATATATGAGTCCCTCTGGGTTGGGCAAATGACCAAGCTACCCATAGCACTTAAACTACGATACAATCCCAGAGGGGAAATATGGTCAAGTAGTACTCCTCTTCATCAGACGGCCACGCTTGTGCCGCAGTCCGCGTCCTCCCGACGCAAGCCCTGCGATCCCGCCGTGTGTCCTCTGGCATCGAAGTTTCTCTGCGCGCACGGATCCTGTCTCCGCCCGCCGAGCCTCCGGTCTTGGTTTTGTGGCTCAACCAAGTAACCCGACGGTTTTGTGGTGAACTGCCGCAAACTCCGCGTGCAGACTCAGGTCGTGAGCCGCTACCCTGCACCGGCTCGAGTCGACGACTTCGTCTTGCTTTTCTTGCCACCATGCGGCTCGCACTTGACCCCGTTCGGCCACCGGGTCCATCGAGCCGAGCCTACTTGTCTCTCCACTCCTCGGAGGCCCCGCAAGGCTAAGACCTTTCGCGCCCGCTCTTCACCTGGATCAACACGAGTCAAGCCGCAACCTGCACCTGCAATACTCGGCCAAGAGTCAGTCCACACCACGTTGTCAATCACTCATCACACCAGGGAGCGACCATCCACCAGTCCTCGGATGCTCCGGTCCTCAATCTCCCCCTTGATGAGTGCATTGACAACACACATAGTAACCAATTCAGAGAAAAAGAGAAAAAGAAAAGAAACGAATGAAAAACTCAAACAAGTGATCAAAAGCCAAACAAAAGCCAAAACGAGATCACTTGAGAGAGAAAAATCTCGGTCCCCTGAGACAAGGGCAACGACTCGACACAACCGAGATAAAATGCTCCAAAATTGCCGACTCCTCAAGGTGAGGCGAAAGGGCTCGACACCATCGGCAAAAGAGCACAACTAAAATCAGGCGACAAAGAGCTCCAAAGCACATGAATGCAAGCTCCCCTGAACAAATGCATTTCTCCCAATTTTTCTCCCCCGTGATGCAAAACTCCCCCTGGATGCATGAAATGGGTACTTTCCTTCCCAAAGCAAGAATTGGGTACTATCTCTCCCCCTTGTTGGTAATGCATGAATCAAGTCTACAAATGCAAGCATGTGCTTCTCAAATAGACAAAGAGCACTACAACATGCTAGAAATGAGACATAGACAAGCAAGATAGCCACAAATTTAGTACTAGCATCACCAACAAGATAGATAGGGACATATAAGCATGTGACATAACCAAGATCAAAATGAAGCATTTTTCACAAAAAATATCCCTCTCATGAGCATAGAACCTACACATGGCCAAAATGAGCACAAACAACATATAACTCACAAACTTCATGCAAGGTCACAAATTCTCATCACAAGATCATCACAAACACCTACAAGCTATCTCATGTGATGTGAAAGCCACCGAGCCATGTGTCCACTTCTAAATTTGAGACTTCTCAACGGTGAACATCATGCAACGGTTTAGCACCCAAAATAAGGAATTTTAAAGCATAAATGACATGGAAGCATATATTTCAAGCACAATCATTTCATATACCAATTTCATGATTTACAAATTAAACATGGTACATGAAGTGCCTTTGCGGCAAAAAGAAGCTTAGGCTTCTCCACAAGGTAGCATATAGGCTAAACATTCATGATGATAAATGGGTCTTTGACCCCAAATGAAAAGAACATGGTTCCAAGCACAAATTAAGCAAGATATAGCCATAAGCGCACAATTTGAACATGAAAGGCATTCAACACACAAGAGAGGATCGTATATATCATTTTTACAAAAGTAAGCCATCCACAAGCATATACATCCCAAAGCTACCAAGAGCATCGTTGTACATCACATGAGCATCGCTAGCAAAGTCACAATCTCATATCCAGCATATCATGGTGATCAAAGTATATAGGAGAAGCACATCTCTAAAGCATATGATATAAATGCAGTCTATGATACAAAGATGCAAGCATGATATGATACAGAAATGAAAATGCAACATGTATATGTACATCAAACCCCCAACCGAAGCTCAAAAAGGAAAAACCACTCCAAGCTCCCCTCGCAAACGAGGAAATGTAGCTTGGTCCAAAGGCTTTGTTAGTATATCGGCGAGCTGTTTTTTGGTTGGTACATGGATGAGGTCTATGTTTCTCTTCTCAACATTGTCTCTCAGGAAGTGGTACCTCACCTCTATATGTTTGGTTCTGGAGTGTAGCACGGGATTTTTGGCAACACTAATGGCACTCGTGCTATCACACATGAGAGGAACATGGGTACACTCCTCACCAAAGTCACTCAGTGTGTATGTGATCCAGAGCATCTGGGAGCAACAGCTAGCGGCAGCAATGTACTCGTCTTCTGTGGTAGACTGAGCTACACTAGATTGTTTCCGAGAAGACCAAGAAACAAGTGAAGAACCCAAAAATTGGCACGTCCCCGAAGTCGACTTCCTATCGACTCGACACCCCGCAAAGTCGGAATCCGAAAACCCAAGAAGCGAAAGAGAGGAGGACGTCGAGTACCAAAGACCGAGCTCAGGAGTGTATCGAAGATACCTGAAGATCCGCTTGACGGCCTGCCGATGTGAAGTCCTCGGCGACGCGTGAAAATGAGCGCACAAACACATAGTTCTAGTACTCCTTCTGGTCCACGGGCTCATCACCGTCAAGTACAAGAGGGAGTCGATCATGCTCCGGTACTCCTTCTGGTCCACGGGCTCTCCGTCCTCGTCCGCATCCAACGCTGTAGTCATACTTATCGGTGTCGACAGGGTCTTCGAGTCGTCCATCTTGAACTTCTTGAGGATGTCCTTCGTGTACTTGGCTTGATGCACAAAGGTTCCCTCTTTCGCCTGCTTGATCTGAAGCCCGAGAAAGAACTGCAATTCTCCCATCATAGACATCTTGAATTCTTTGCTCATGTCCTCTGCAAACCTCGCAACCAAAGAGTGAGACGAGCCGCCAAAGACTATATCATCCACGTACACCTGAACAATTACAATATCATCGCCCTACCTGAGGAGAAAAAGAGTCTTATCAACCATGACCATCTCAAACCCCTTACTGAACAAGAACCCCCTCAAACCGCCATACCAAGCACAGGGAGCTTGTTTTAGCCCATAGAACGCCTTCCTCAGCCTATACACCTGGTGAGGAAACTCAGCACTCTCAAAGCCCGGTGGTTGCTTCACATAAACCTCTTCTTCTAAAAACCCATTCATGATGGCACTCTTCACATCCATTTGGTATAGTTTGAACCCTTTAGCCACGGAAAAGGCTAGAAGGATCCTAATCGCCTCCAAACAGGCTACAGGAGCAAATGTCTCCTCATAGTCTATCACCTCCTTCTGACTATAGCCCTGAGCAACTGTTGGTATTTCTTAACCTCACCACTATGGCGCCGGGTTAGCGTGAGCGTGTAAGAAACACCTGGGTACACTGACGAGTGCGAATGAATCCGCAAGCGCACGGATACACCGTTGTAGCACTTCACCTCAGGAGTATTCCCAAGGGTATCGAATCCAAGGAACGGTGTGTACTACCTTCTACCCTAAGAGAACGGTCCAAGGACACAACTCTATAGAGTTGAGATGGAGATGGAAAGGATCCTGCCGATAGTGGGCAGAGTTAAGAATAATCTCTCGGTTAGGGACTCTCGTTTCAGACACCGGACCCTCCTGGCTATAATAGTCGGTTCACGGCAAAGGGTGCCTACACCTGTATCCGGACGTGGGGGATTCCGTAAGGGTCCAACGGCTGTCACTACCGCGGCCTACCCCAAGACAAACCGTGGCATACAGGGCAATCGAAGGATAACCTGTTGTCTAGACACCACGTGTACACCACCGGTTACTACTATAGCACGGCTATGTCTGCTAGCCCGTAACAACACTATAGCACTCCGTACAAAGATGGAGCGACGAACCCACGAGGGAGAGACCAGAACTCACTCAGGTAACCGCTATCTATACAAGAATCATGGAAGGACTTTGGTCTAAACTAGAATGCATGAGCATCCACTTTACTCTAATTGGACTAGCAGGCATACAAACGGAATTAGCAACTTATGAACTACACCAGAAGATCAAAGGCTAAGCTCATGAAGAACACAAGCCTCTAAATCATGAACAAGTGAAGAACACAAGAACTATTCACCTATGCATGAATACTACTTTACTCTAAATAGGAAATGCAGAAATACTCACTTTATTCTAAATGAAGAACGAAGCATCCACAGAAATACAAATCCCTCTCTCACTCTCCTACTCTCTAATCTACCAAGGAGAGGCCTCTCCTTTGAAGGGAAGCTCTCATCCTTGAATGGAGTGGTGTGTATCATTTCTTACCCCCTCCCCTTCTATTTATAGGCCCGGGTCACCGCGTGAGAATACCCCAAGCACCACGGGAATGCCCTTAGGATCCAATGGGGAGACGACACGTGGAAGATGGGCGCGAACCGCCATAAGGTGGGGTCGGCCGACCTGTGGGGTCCGTCGATCCCGGGTTGGCTCCGTTTGCATCGCCTTTCGTCTGGGTGACTGCCGGGTGGGTCCCCAAGGCGGTTCCCGGTGTATGGGTCGGTTGGAGGCGGTCTGCTCGGGTTGTGGACCCTTGAATCCTTGTGCTGAACACGTGGCGGCGTCTGATTCGTCGGGAGGTTCTCCTCTTGGATTGATGAGGTGTCATGGACACATGGCATCTGCGTGCCAGCACATTGCCACGTGGCCTAGTGTGAGTCCCACCGGGCCCACATGATGTCATGTGCATATCTCTCTCATCCGAGCTCCGATGTATGCAAATGATATATCCATTTTGATCGTCTCGACGAGCCCGTCGCAATGGTGCAGTCGAAATTGGCATTTGGGACTGTTTATGATGATGCCATAGTCATGCCATTAATGCACTTGCTCTCAACTGTATCATTTCATGTGTATTCTGGCCTGTCCTGCATCAAATGCTAGAAACACCAACACTTGTGGAAATTGTCAGTATAAAGCCCTATCCTAGTGTTGATGATCACTTTCCATTTATTTTATGCAGGAGTTGACGGCATAAAAGTGGTACTTAACAGACGTCAACAACTCCCCCACACTTGACCTTTGCTCGTCCCAAGTAAAGGGAGAACAAATCAAGTGGGAGATGATATCCAGGGATATGAAGCAAGCATAAGAGATATTCCAAACCATACCTTGTACCTGTGAACTCTGTGGAGTGTCTATCATGCCATCTTGGGTAGTTGAGGAATGGAATGGTCATGAATCAATTCACTTCTGCTCATCATGTCAAGTAACTTGGGGTTTTGCAATAAGTTTCAAAACAAACCTTGCTTAGCTCCTCATTTGATTCTCTCAGATCGCTCAATGTGTATAAGTCCTCACCAAGGCATTAGAATTGCCTTTCTTCATCCTACTTCTAATGATGGCTTATGTGGAGCTTAGGGTAGGATAAAAGATAAAGCATACATGTTTCGCATATATTGCAAAGTCAAAAACCGGATCCAAGGAGAAAATCAAATCATACGATCAGATCAAGACGTGCACGTGTATGGGTATGATGGATATGGTAAGGTGGATATTAGGCCCGGAATGGGCGCTAGATATTACCATATATGATGAAATTCTATGGTGATGGTAAGGTGGACACTAGCCCCGGAGTAGGTACTAGTTATTACCTAAAATATGAAACTCCTTTTTGCATGATTTTCTCCTCTCTCTCCTTCTTGAAATATTTGAGACGTGGGCTATCTTCCTTCTCTTTTCTTTTTTTTTCTCTTTTTTTTGGTCATGCTTTTTGAGCATGTCTTTCTCTTTTTTTCTTTTTGCATAGCCCAGACTCTTTCGGAGATATTTGGAGAGGGGTAAATCATGGAACAATGCATGGAGCTTTATTTGGTGGAATAGATAGCTGATACAATGCTAACTTCCAGTGTAGAAGCATAGCAAGGCGGAAATGGTGGTGTGCACATAAATCTTGATCGTGAAAGTATGAAAAGAATTATCACAAGGGTCACAACAATTTGACAAAGCTCAATGCAATAACAAGCAGCATATGAGTATAAGGTTTTCAACTACAACATCATATGGCCTTGGTAGGATGATGGCATATCAAAGAAGAGTTTTGCAAAGAGTTTTCAGATTTTTTCAAATAAAATTCCCAAGCACTCAAGCAATTAGAGAGAAGATCATATCAACAAACCATATCTCAAACACTAACTACTTAGATGAGCATGAGGTCCCTAATAATATTTGTTCACAAGCATCAAGATAATGAGTAAGGAATAAAACATATGCAAGCCAACCACATGAATCATGTAGAGCAAGCAGAGTACCATTATTTGAGTTTGATTCATGGATAAGAAATGAAGATCATTCAAACTCGTAGGTAGAGAGTGAGATGAAGGGTGCACATACCATCGCTCCTGAAGGATATGGGGAACAAGGAAGACTAGTGGTGATTTGGCGAACCCGTAGGGTAGCCATCTCACTCTAGTTTACCTTGTCCTTGTCATGAAGGTGTAGTCGATGTCGTGCAGCCCTTTGTGTGGGAGTTCTCAAGTGGGTATGTTGATGATGAGCTTGAGAGAACTCCCCCACACTGGTGCTTGTACTGGTGCTGTTCTTCAAACAAAAGTGGAAACAAAAAGATGGACTCTACTGGTTTGAGAACCATAGAGCCTTTATTTGAATGCAAATATTTTTGGTTTTTTTATTAACGTCACCATGTCATTTACTCAAACAAGGTTAGAACAATATTGCACTCCAGAAACAAAGGAGGATATACTTACCTTGGACCTTTGAGAGGTCATATGTACCTTGTTTGTATGTTGTGCAACATGAATCTGACACCTTGACTTACCTTCCCGTATGAATCTAGCTCGATGACTTACCCATTTGGATTTGATGATTTTTTGCCGGGGTCTGTCCACATACATGCAACCAAGATCTTGTGTGAGCATAACTCTACGGTTCATCAGTCAAAACTCGACACCATGTCTTGTTTTGAATGAAGAAGACAATTTTAACCTAAGCACCATGCTTAATTTAAAACAACCTATGAATGTATGAGGCCATAAACACTCAAACCAGAGCATATGAACAAAGATAAAGGAAGCATGCAAGCATAATCAAACTACTTTCAAAGGGAACATAGGCATGAGCACAAAACGGTGAACCTCGGGCAACCTCCTGGAAGGGCTTTGTTTAAAGTCAAAAGCAGGACTTACCTAGCTAATCAGTCAAGATGAAAGAGCTTACATCATTTCCAAACCAGGATAAGATTTGGCATGAGAAGAACTTTACTCGGGATTCTCACATACCTCCCCCACACTTGGAGTTTGCATTGCTAAGCAACGAAACTCAAATGTGTGGAGATCAAGCTTCCTTTTGTAAATGTTCCCTCACAAAAATCTTACCAAAGTGTTGTAGTTGATGTAGCTCACATGTTCTTAGGCATCGCTGTCCACTGTTCTTTTCAATCTCCACCTGAAAGGTTAGTGACCAAAAATACCTGAAGGACAACTTTATCTTAAAAACATGTTCTTGCTTTTATTCGAAACAGAAATAAAGCCTCTGCTACTCCAGGCTATCTCCTGGTAGTGCTTTGTTTATTCAAGGTCATAAGCTCAACCAGGGGAACTTCATCTTGCAGTTGTCATTGGTGGTGTCATTCTCGTCTCACCACCAATCTTGGATGTATCAGTGAAGCTTTAGCTGCAAGGTTAGCGCTGCAGTGCACACACGAAATCTGATATGCTTATGGTAGACATATGCATCCATAATCAACCTTCTAAATATTTTGCAATAGAGGACAAGAAGGTAGTTGTAGCCCTCATGTGTGCTCACTGCACTAAGCATGGCTGACTCTGGACAGGAATTATGCGAGCATGGTCCATAAGGTATATCAAGGATGAAGCTACCATGCTCATCAAAGGAATCCTGTCCTATGAATTCCAGAGTCGGTGCCTCACAATTTTTCATGGCCCATGAGTTCTCTATCTCAAGAGATTTATCATGAAATCTCGATATCGTCTCTCGATCATGATCGAAAGCAACAAGATATGGGCCATCGGGAAGAGGCTCAAACTCAGTCGAGAGGGATGATGATCGTTCTCCTTCACAGAAGTGAAGAGAATCTTTCGAGTCATTCTCATGAGGGGTAGAGAGGTCTACAACCTCAATGAGAACGGGCTCGGGTGATGCGAACAGAGATACATGCATCCCCTTCTCGAGAGGGTCTTGCTTGGGAAGAGGATTTGCCAGTGGAGGTCCTGGACCTGTGATAGAAGTGGCGAAATCGGATTCGCTAAGCTTATGATGTAGGCTCCCTTGAGATTTATCAAGAAGTTCATCCAATGGTAAGCCTAGGAGAAGATCGAAATCCATGATGTCATAGATATGAAAATATAAGCACACCTCGATCTCGTCTATGATGATCGGCACGTCCCTAGCAATCCCTCAACATGGGAAAAGGCAGTTCCATTGGAGACTTCGGAAACATCTATCAGTCGGGGTGAGGGGCATGTCACCCACCAGAGTGTCCAGAAGGACCTCCGGTATGATGCAAGCTCCAGCAGTAGGGTCATGAACAACATCTATGGTATTTCCCCTCATGGAACAATGGATGGTCGTGGAAATGGAGCTAACCCGAATTGCTTCGGAAATAGGCTTTGATTTCTGAGGCGACCAATCCACTATGGTCCCATGATTCCAAACTTCATCGAGGACCTCATAAAGGTCTATCGATGCTGTAGGATTCTCGTGCCTATAGTGATTCGAGGTATTTATAATGTCTCTGGAAGAATCATCCTCGAATACGTGAGAGAACTCCGAAGGTTGAATCTCTTCTTCCTTCGGTGTTCGCGGTTTAGGAGAAGGCTCTCTAGACGAATCATAGGATGTGCAGGGTCGAAGCTCAAATTCGTCTATTAAGAGACTCTCTTGGATCGACTCAGATTCTTGCTGGGGTTCGTTGTGACTGGTATGGGAAGAAGAGGCTTCTAAGAAGAATTCTAGGATCTCTCTTCTTTCCATTGGGGATTGATGTTTGAACGAACCTCCAGCTAGAAGGTCAAGCTCTTGTGCAGATTCCAAATCTATATGTGTGTAAAAGATGTTCATTGAAACGTCATCAGATATAGACAAGTCTGAGCGAGATGTCAAGAGGCTTGAGAACCTAGCCCAGGCTGCACCTATGGACTCCATCTCCAATTGCTCAAAGTCGAAGAGGTCGAACGGTAGAGATTTTATATGTTCCAGATGGGAGAACGAGTAACAAAAGTTATCTCGTAGTTCTTCCCAACTGTTCACACTACCTACTGTGAGAGTGTACCATTGTTCCGCCCTATCTACAAGGGAGAAGGGGAACAATCTCCACCTCAAAGTTTCCTGTGTCATGCCCAGCACAAGTAGGCCTGAACACAGTCCTTCGAACTCTTCTACATGAGCATGAGGATTATCGCTAAGCATTCTAGAGAAGGGTTGATTTCGAACCATGGCTATAAATACAGGACTGAGTTCGCAGCAAGATGAGCAAGTTGATGGTTGCTCTAAGACGAACTCGCCCCTAGGGGTAGAGAGGCTTTGACAGGAAGGCATCTCAATGGGTAGCGGGGGTAAAGGTAGAATTCAAGAAAACGAAAAAGATAGATACGAGGACCACTAGGTTTGAAGATAGATATGGAAACCGTTCCCCGGCAACGGTGCCAAAAATGCTTGTTGGTATTTCTTAACCTCACCACTATGGCACCGGGTTAGCGTGAGCGTGTAAGAAACACCCGGGTACACTGACAAGTGCGAACGAATCCGCAAGCGCACAGATACACCGTTGTAGCACTTCACCACAAGAGTATTCCAAAGGGTATCGAATCCAAGGAACGGTGTGTACTACCTTCTACCCTAGGAGAACGATCCAAGGACACAACTCTATAGAGTTGAGATGGAGATGGAAAGGATCCTGCTGATAGTGGGCAGAGTTAAGAACAATCTCTCGGTTAGGGAGTCTCGTTTCGGACAATGGACCCTCCTGGCTATAACAGCCGGTTCACGGTAAAGGGTTGCCTACACCTGTATCCGGACGTGAGGGATTCTGTAAGGGTCCAACGGCTGTCACTACCGTGGCCTACTCCAAGACAAACCGTGGGATACAGGGCAATCGAAGGATAACCCGTTGTCTAGACACCACGTCTACACCACCGATTACTACTATAGCACGGCTACGTCTGCTAGCCCGTAACAACACTATAGCACTCCGTAGAAAGATAGAGCGACAAACCCACGAGGGAGAGACCAGAACTCACTCAGGTAACCGCTATCTATACAAGAATCATGGAAGGACTTTGGTCTAAACTAGAATGCAGGAGCATCCACTTTACTCTAATTGGACTAGCAGGCATACAAACGGAATTAACAACTTATGAACTACACCAGAAGATCAAAGGCTAAGCTCATGAAGAACACAAGCCTCTAAATCATGAACAAGTGAAGAACACAAGAACTATTCACCTATGCATGAATACTACTTTAGTCTAAATAGGAAATGCAGAAATACTCACTTTATTCTAATTGAAGAACGAAGCATCCACAGAGGTACAAATCCCTCTCTCACTCTCCTACTCTCTAATCTACCAAGGAGAGGCCTCTCCTTTGAAGGGAAGCTCTCATCCTTGAATGGAGTGGTGTGTCTCATTTCTTACCCCCTCCCCTTCTATTTATAGGCCCGGGTCACCACGTGAGAACACCCCAAGCACCACGGGAATGCCCTTAGCTAGGATCCAATGGGGAGATGACACGTGGAAGATGGGCGCGAACCGCCTTAAGGTGGGGTTGGACAACCTGTGGGGTCGGCCGATCCTAGGTTGGCTCCGTTTGCGTCGCTTTTCATCTGGGTGACTACCAGGTGGGTCCCCAAGGCGGTTCCTGGTGTATGGGTCGGTTGGAGGCGGTTTGCTCGGGTTGTGGGCCCTTGTATCCTTGTGCTGAACACGTGGCGACATCTGATTCGTCGGGAGGTGCTTCTCTTGGATTGATGAGGTGTCATGGACACATGGCATCTGCGTGCCAGCACATCGCCACGTGGCCTGGTGTGGGTCCCACCGGGCCCACATGATGTCATGTGCATATCTCTCTCATTCGGGCTCTGATGTATGCAAATGATATATCCATTTCGATCGTCTCGACGAGCCCGTCGCAATGGTGCATTCCAAATTGGCATTTGGGACTATTTATGATGATGCCATAGTCATGCCATTAATGCACTTGTTCTCAACTGTATCATTTCATGTGTATTCTGGCCTGTCCTGCATCAAATGCTAGAAACACCAACACTTGTGGAAATTGTGAGTATAAAGCCCTATCCTAGTGTTGATGATCACTTTCCATTTATTTTATGCTGGAGTTGAGGGCATAAAAGTGGTACTTAACAACCGTCAATAGCGACCAACCTCGATTTTTTTCTCACCACCTTACCATTCTCACCCTCTTTGTTCTTCCACACCCATTTTGTCCCGATAGGTTTGCAATGTGGTGGTGGCTCTACCAACTCCCAAACTTGGTTTCTCTGTTGACATTCCTTAGCCTCACTACTAGGTTTGCACTCATAGCGACGGCGCCAGGATTGCTTGTTAGCACTTGCTAGCGTCGCTACCGGGTTTATACCCCTCGTAACGGAGCTAGGAACATCTTTGGTAAAACACACGTCACAGAAAGGTCCGCAAGCCCACGGATTACCGTTGTAGCACTTCACCCGGTGGTATTCGGGTTATCATAATTATATTTTCCCAAGGGAAGCACTACGACAAAGATGATCGGATAAACGGTGGAGAGTAACAAGACTCGTAAAGAGCTATAGCGGGGGTAACGAATAAAGATATTCGGGGATAACTTGACACACACAAGGAGATCTTGATAAAGGGTTAGAGAGGACCTAGTGAGCTGGGAGGACAACAAGACGAGAAAGGATCCTAACATAATCTATCTATTCTTGTCAACTCTAGGTAAAGAACAAAGGCAAATGATAACCAAGCCTAGCTAAACTCAACAAGCTCTTTTAGTGCTACAGGGGCATGCAAAGCCGTGCTCTCAGACTGGGATGAGAAGGGACAACGACGACGCGCTGAATCCTACCGTCCCGAACTAATGTGGTGGACTACTGAGCCCGTCCGGGGCTGTCACCTCCCTAGGGTACCACAACTATTCTGTTGAACGGGACACCAATCTAAGACTAAGGCAAGCTCTGAGCACAGCGCTCACAACGAACCAAAGAACCTTTCCTCGGATATCATGAAGGAAGGTCTCTCTCCGCTACTAAGCACAAACGTACTCGGTAGAAGATCAAGCGAAAAACAACCACAACACTATACGGTTCAAGAGAGCTATGCTAACCAAGATTAAACTAACTTTAGTCTAAACCAAGAATAAAGCTTCTAGAGCAAAGTAAAAGCTGAATGTAATTGACTCGAAAGGTAAGATAGAAAGATAACTTGAATTGTACTTGAGTCTAAACAAAGAAAGGATACAAGAGTAGTACTAGAACCCTGAAGAAGACTCCTCCGGAACCCCGAGACTAGCTTGACTCGACTCTAACTCCCAAACTACACTAATCAAACTCTAAGTGAACAATAGAGAGAAATGGAGATGCTCCTGTGTTGTGTGTCCATTCCAGCGAGTGTGAGGTCCCTTTTATAGGCAAGGGAGGTCGGTGGAGCGCTGGGGAGAAAAACCCTAGGTGCGGCCGTATCTCAAGGCACGGCCGGCCCTAGGATGTGCCGCCTCTCGCCTTGGACGCTCCTGATCACGGCTCCTGAGGCGGTTGTAGGTCGACTCGACACGCCAAGTGATAGGTGCGGCCGGCCCTATAAGCGCGGCCAGCCCTACCCCGTGTCATGTGATGCACCGACCATGTTAGGGGACGATTGCCTCTGGATGACGGTTGTGGCGGTTGAGCAATCGAATAAGTGGACCCATTGATCCAAGTGATCCTAGCCTCCACCCTTTGATCAAACCGATGTTTCTTCAGTGAATCACATTCGTCCAAGTTGTGCTCGAGGGAGTAGGGGCACTAGGGACCAGAGGCGTGCAACCGGGCAGGGCCGGCCGGACCTAGAGGTCCGGCCGCACCTGCAGGGCCATGCCTGGCACATGTGGCGTGTTGGTCCCAAATTCTCCCAAAATGTGTACCTACCTATGAAATTCTCAACACAACTTGTGGAACTTTATTAGTACTACAAATGTGCATGAAACTTGTCATATACTCCTCTCGAACCCGAGGTTTTGACGGTCAAATTTTTGTTGTAAGGACCGTCAACAAACTATCTGGGGTTGTGTCTAGTCGGTTCCTAAGTGGGTTGGGCTTTGGAGCATAGGCATTTTTGTGGAAGGTTTTTGGTGGAGCTATGATATAACCAATCTTCTCCTCCTTCTCACCACTGCACTCCCCAACCTTATCCGACCCAAGCGCTTGCCCATCATAGCGCTTGTATGCCTCAATCATCATCCTGAGCTGAGGCTCATGACCCGACAACCAACCCATCATCTTCCTCAACTCATCATTCTCATCCTGCAAATGATCAACATAGTGTGCAAGCTCCAAATTCTTCACAGCATTTATTTCACAAGTAGAGCATGATGTAGGAATAGGAGCTTTCAACTTAGCCTCTAGTGATCTAGCATAAGCAAGTGAAACATCTAGCTTCTCATGCAAAACAGGACAAGACGTGCAAGCACCAATCAAGGAGGGCCTAGATTTCATCTCATTTAGCTCACCTTGGAGGCATACTTTTCCTAAAGCATAGTCAAATCACCAAGAAAAGTGGAACAATCAGTGCATTTGGGTTCATCGGTCACGATAGGAGCAGACTTAAGGGAATCTATTTGAGCCCTAGCATCAACAAGCGAAGACTCTAGCTCAACCACCTTCTCCTTAGCCTCTCCAAGCAAAGACCTATACTCCCTCTTCTCCTTGTTGGTCTTTCTAAGCACATCATCATGGTTGTCAAGCAATTCATTCATCCTAGCATTCTCCGCTACCAAAAACGATGGATCATTGTTTACCTCATCCTTGGAGTCAGAGTCCGAGTCATCCTGGCTGCTCTTTTTTCTTGCGGAGCTATGTACCATGCCGCAAAAGCCTTGGGCGGTGAAGCACAAGCCGTTGATGTTCTTGCTTGACCGCTTGCCCTTGTGTTGGTTCTCTTCTTCATCACTTGAGCACAATGAAGAGTAGCAGGAGCTCAAGTCGATGTCACTTGCTCCGGCAACCATCGCTTGCTCCTTCTTCTTGTGACCGCCACTCCTTCTCGGCCTCTGCTCGGACTTGTTCTTTCCCTTGTAGTCGTCCCTTGAGCGGTGCTTGTGGTCAGTCCTCAGATGGTGCTTGTGCTCGGGCTTCACCTCCATGGCTTCCGGGCACTCAGCGATAAAATGCCCGTGCTTCCCGCACCGGTAGCACATGCCCGAGCTCCTCTGAGCGTTCTTCCGGTTCATGTACATGCACTCGAACCGCCTGCTTAGCAATGCGAAATCCTCCTCGCTTAGCACCTCGAACTCCTCATCTGGCATGGACACAAGACAAGACAAAGAGAACTGTCTCGAAGACATGTTAGCGTTAGTCCTTGATCCAGAAATGAGAGCCAGACTATGAGGGTCAGTCAGGTTCTTGATCCTTGCTCGCACCCCATGGTCCACCTCGGACGACTTGAGCTTGGAGAACAGCTCGTCCACCGTGAGGGTCCACTACAAGAAAATCGTTGACTAGTGACGCAACCACATTTTAGCGTCATTGATTTATGACGTTCCTGGCTGATCTCGTCATAATATTTCACTTCCGAGCAAATTTAGTGACAAAAAAATTTTCGTCATTACGGTTGATACTGTAGCTGGGCGTTCCCTGTTCCATGCTGTTTTGTGACGCCATAAGCTTTGAAAAAATGTCATAAACCAACATTAGTCCCACATGTAAGCATTATTTTAAAAACAGAGTGTTCCAAGTCGTCATAAAATTCAGTAGGGTCCCACATGTAAGCATTCTTTCGAAATTAGAGTGTTCCAAGTCGTCATAAAATTTTGCAGGGTCCCACATGTAAGCATTTTCGCCAGGTCAGCAGCGTCATAAACCAACTTTGGTCCCACATGTAAGCATTATTTTAAAATAGAGTGTTCCAAGTCGTCATAAAATTCAGTTGGGTCCCACATGTAAGCATTTTCGCCAGATCAGCGGAGGCTAGGTCACGAAATGTTGCAAAAATAATTTGTCATGGCATGGGTTCGAACCAGGGACCTGAAGGAACAAGGCTGTGCTATTTACCACTGCACCACTTCTTGGTTGTGCATGTTTTATGGGAAACACAGCTAATAGTTCATGCAATTTCTTAACTGTGACCAGGTCCCACATGTAAGTTTCAGTTGAGTCTATAATTGCCTATCGAATGGTTGGCGAGACGCTTCACTCAGACTTCGCAAAGACTTTCAACTTCTGCTACGCAGATCTGCAACTGCGGCTTGTGGTAGGAATGGAGAATCCTAGCGGTGATGAGAGGGTAAGTTATGAGGCACCTCCCGGCTACCAGTACCTGAGTCAGCGCGACAAGGTCAGTCTTTTGGTTTGAGCCACTACATTTTATCCTACAACCTAGGGATGGAGATTTCTAGATTTGGGGATCTTGCGGATTGATGAGCATATACAAATACAATTGATTCAGATTTCTTTATACCCTCATATTTGCACTTCGATTGGTGTTAGAAGTTGATAGGCTATTGACAATTCATAGGTGTTAGATTCAGTTAGTTTTCAATTTGCATCAGATTGATAGGTTGTTGTATTTTACTAGCTTCTGGAGGTGGCTCGGTCCACTGATTTCGTTACATCAGGCCCTCCTGATGCTGATCTTATCCTTGTGGATTGCTATAACAAGTACGAGCATGGGTATGCTATCCTTGTCAAGGAACCCTTGTGCAGCCTTGGGCGCCGGTATGGAATCTGCGGTCAGGTAGACTTATAGTACTTGTACTCTTGATGTCAGTGTTGCAAATGGATAATTGTATGAACATGTATGTATTTGGTGTCTACAGCCTGAAGACCAACAATGTGGGACGTTTATTTGGATTGATCCTCAATGGGATGCTAGGACTACTGCTGTTCTGGATAGGCTGACAAAGGTTGTTGAAAATGGTCGAGAAGAAGCAATTGATTTGAAGAAAGACTGTGAAATTGCTAACAAGCAGCTTGAAGCTACTGCCGCTGAGTTGAAAAGGGTGAAGGCAAAGCTGGAACGAGTTGAGAAAGAGAAGGAATCGATTCTTTGCGAGTTAAATAAAAATAGGTAGTTACGATTATTATGAAACTTGTTGCTTGTTGATGTTTAACTACTGGTTGTTGCTCACTTCATAGTGATGAACGGCCCTGAATGACATGTAGTGTTATGAAACTTGTTGTTGCTGATGTTTACATCAGATCATGCAAACGACAAAGGGAACAACAATGGGAAGGATCACAAGAAGCTCACAAGAAGCTTGAAGCTACTTCTCCGCAGAAGCTGCAGGATGGAGCTATGGAAGGAGAATCAATGCCTACAAATGTAATTTATGTTTAGTTCTTGAGTTTTGAAAATGGTTATGAGTTGATGGAACTTGTTGCTACTTGGTGTTGTGAACTTTGTGGTCGTGAGTTGAGAAACTTGATGCTACTTGATCATAATTATGTTTGCTACTTGGTGTTGTGACCTTTGTGGTCATGAGTTGATGTTTTGTTGGAAGGACCTTCCTCAGTAACGATCGCAAAACTGCTTATTTCCTACTATCGTTCCAAGTCATCATAAAATGGAGGTCCCACATGTAAGCATTTTCGCTAGGTCATGAAATGTTGCAAAAAAAAACTTGCCATTGCAAGGGTTCGAACTAAAGACCTATAGGAACAAGACTGTGTTGCTTACCACTGCACCACTTCTTGGTTCTGTCATTTTAACAGGAAACACTTTCCTTATGGTTGTGTAAGGTGAATCTTTAATATAAATCAGTAATTCACAGGTGAAAGGCTTCACTGCCTTCGCAAAGACTCTCGACTTTTGTTACGCGTAGATCTGCAATGGCTCGTGGCAGGAATGGCGGATCCTATAGGCGACGGAAAGATGGTTCCGCCGCCACCTTCCGGCTACAAGAAGCTGAAACGGCTCAACAAGGTCAGTTCTCTGGTTTGAGCCACTATATTTTCCCCTATCGTCCTAGGGATTTCTAGATTTGGGGATCAAACGGATTGATTAGCATATACACTAGAATCAGATTTCATTGTACCCTCATATTTGTACTTCGTTTGGTGTTACAAGTTGATAGGCTATAGACAATTCATAGGTGTTAGATTCAGTTAGTTTTCAGTTTGCATCGTTTGATGGATTGATAGTTATTGTATTTTACTAGCTTGTAGAGGTGCTGGAAGCCACTAAAGCTGGGCTGCAGGAGGTGAAGAGAGACCTGCAAGAACAAGAAGGCAGAGAACTCATGGCGCAGCAAGAGGCTGTAAAATACAAGGAGCTGTGTCAGGAAATTCTAAATACAACTATGCAAGAGATGAGGAAATTCAACGAGATGGCTGACCAATTGTTACATGAACAATTGCAACAGACCAACAACTACAAGGAGTTGTGTGCCCATATGTTACGCCTGGACAATGCCTTATTGAAAGAAATAGGTGAGATTCTTGACCAAGAGTCGAAAGACCTGGTACTGGACAGGAAGGCAAAACCTGAAGAGGAGGCAAGGTCATGGAAGGAAGAATGCGCAAAGGCTAACATCAAGCTTAAAGCAACTACCACAGAGCTGGAAAACGTGAAGGGAAAGCTGAAACATGCCATTGATGTGATGGAAGTGTATAAGCAATCGGTTGAGCAGCTAGTTATCGAGATCGAGAAGGAGAAGCAATCGATACAACAGAGTGTTATCCAGATGGAGAAGGAGAAGCAATGGATACTGCGCGAGAAAGATAAAAATAGGTAGTGCTTGATTATTATGAAACTTGTTCTTTGTTGATGTTTATTTACTGGTTGTTCCTCCTGATCATAATACATAGTGTTATGAAACTTGTTGGTGCTTATGTTTTCTTTAGGTCAGCCAAGCGAAAAAGGGATCAACAATGGGAAGGATCCTCAGAAGCTACTGCCGCTGAGCTGCAGAAGGTGAAGGGACAGCTGCAGGATGGAGCTATGGAAGGAGAATCAACGCCTACAGATGTAAATTGATGATCAGTTCTTATCGTTATGATTACAAATGGGTGGTTATGATTATTTTGAAAATTGTAATGATGATCATCCTATAATGTTTGCTACTTGGTGTTGTGAACTTTGTGGTCATGAGTTAAGAAACTTGTTGCTACTTCGTGTGATGATCATCCTATGATGTTTGCTACTTGGTGTTGTAACTTGTTGCTACTTGGTGTTGTGAACTTTTTGGTCATGAGTTGAGAAACTTGTTGCTACCTGATCATAATATGATGTTTGCTGCTCGGTAGACGGCAAACTTCCGGTCTGTTGATGTTTTGCTGGAAGGACCTTCCTGAGGAACGATCGCGAAACTGCTTGTTTCCTACTGTGGTTCCAACTCGTCATAAAAATTAATAAGGTCCCACAAGTCAGTCTGATAAAAAAACATAGGAAAATTAAAAGGATACTATGTCAATAGTAGGGGTCGAACCCGCGGCCAACGGCTATATCAACCGCGTACCCTGCAAGGGACTTGCCAGCACGCTCCTGTGGGTCGTTGTTGCAAATATCTAGCCTAGAGGCCTTGGTGCGCATATCTACAACCTGCGGTGGGAATGACGGATCCTCGCATCGAATGGAGGAGAGTGAGCTACGGTCAGGTCAGTACCCTGTTTTGTGCCTCTGCTTTCCCCTTTCGTCAGAGGGAAGTGATATTTGGAATTAGGGATTTCGGTTGAAGCACGATTGTTGTTACAAGTTGATTGATAGGCTTTAGTTTAGAAAGTGCAAAACTAAGCATTGATTTCAAGTTGTAATGAATTTTTTTGAAGCATCCGTGTACTCCAGCATCTTCTTCCATTGGTAGTTACTGCTCAGAGACATCTTCCTGCAATAGTAGTGTTGACGGCTGTTAAGTACCACTTTTACACCGTCAACTCCTGCATAATATAAATGAAAAAGTGATCATCAAGACTAGAATAGGGCTTTATACTAACGATCTCCACAAGTGTTGGTGTTGCTAGATTTTATTGCAGGGCACACCAAAATACGTACTAAATGATACAACTGAGAGCAAGTAAACCAATGGCTTATATAGGATGTCATCACAAACAGTACCAAATACCAAATTGGATTGCACCATTGCGTCCGGCTCGTCTAGACGATCAAAATGGACATATCATTTGTCTACTTTGGAGTTCGGAAGCAAAAGATATGAAACAGACAAATAAACAAGGATGGTGACGTCAGCAACAAGACCCACATCGTCCGCATGTGTGCCACGTGGCAACGCCCGATTGGTCGTCGGGCCCCGCCGCGGCGCACCGCACGCGCGCGCGGGAGGGCGCGAATGGCTCCGCCAGGGCACGTGGCAGCCGGCCAGTGGGCAAGGCTGCTCCCCCCCGCGGGACGCGCAGGCGCGTGCGCTGACCCGCCGAGCCACGCGGCCGGCGCGGGTTGGCCCGCAGCCTGGCGCGCGGATCGCCCCCGCGGGGCACGCGCGGGAGCCGGCCCGGCCGGGCACGTGGTGCCTGCTGAGTGGAGCGAGTGAGGTCGGTTCCCTGGTTGGCTCTGGTTCGCGCATTTTCCCAGCGGTTTTGGCCCAGAACCGCCCGGTTCACCTCCGGTTCACCCACCTAGGATCCGGTTTTTGCCCGGTTCTTTCTTCCACCGCCTCAAGCACCTTCCAAAGCATGCTACAAGGGCCAGGTGGCGCGTGGAGAGCACAGGAATGTGGGGGAGAAGCACTTGTCATTTGTCTATAAATATGAGGGGAGGGGTAAGAATAGAGAGACACCACTTCATCCAAGGATGAGAGCTTCCCTTCAAAGGAGAGGCCTCTCCTTGGTAGATTAGAGAGTAGGAGATTGAGAGAGAGAGAGTTGTATTTGTATGGATGCTTGTTCTTCAATTAGAGTAAAGTAAGTATTTCCGCATTTTCTTTTTAGACTAAAGTGTTATTCATTCTTGAGTGATATGTTCTTGTGTTCTTCGCCTGTTCATCATTTAGGGGCGCGTGTTCTTCACGAACATGCCCCTTCGATCTAGTTGATCAGGTGCACAAGTTTGTATCTCGTTTATGTGATTAGTCTATTAGAATAAAGTGGATGCTTGCATGCTCTGATTAGAATAAAGTGTGTTCTTGTTTCCTTTCTAATAGTTTATGCTAGGTTGCATGAGTAGACCTTTTCCTCTACTAGTGCGTAGATCCTGGGTTTATGCGTTCGTCTGCTGCAAGTCGTTCGTATACGTTGGAAGCATAGTACGGGACCAAGTGCTCTCTCGTATGCCTTTAGCATAAGCTAGTAGTACCTATAGTGAGTGAGATCAGTTCTCTTCCGTGGTCGTAGTTCTATCAGTATAGGGTGCCGTAGTCCGTTGGCTACGGCAGTAACCACAGCGTGGACGTTGTGACACGCTACCGGTTATCATCCGTTCGGCTTATCCCAAGGTTAGGTAGAGGCAGTCCAGGAGGTGGCGACAGCCCTTCTGGCCCTCGTTGATCCTCCGTAGCTAGATATAGTTAGAGCTCCGTTCCACATAGATCCACATACCGGAGTCGCCTGTTAAGTCAGGGCTATCGGTATCCTGAGCCAAGTTCTATCTAGAGATCGACCTTTAATCTCATCTATAGTGCTATCTTTAGGAATCCTCTGTATCCTTGCCTCTTATCTGGGTGTGTCCTTGGACCGATTGTACGAAGTTAGTACACACATGTTCCCTTGGATTCGATACCCTTGGAATACTCTAAGGTGAAAGCTACAACGGTATCCATGCGCTTGTGGATTTATTCGTGTGACGCTAAAATACCCAACAAGCTTTCTGGCGCTATTGCTGGGGAGCGGTTGTTGTATCTATCTTTGTACCCAGTGGTCCTCGTATCTTTTCACTTTCCTTTATTCTACCTTTACCCCCATTACCCATGGAGAGGCCATCCTTTCACGACCTCTCCACCCCATCCAACGAGTTCACTGATCCGTCAACTTCCACACTCATCAATGAACTCCACCCTGAGTTTATAGCCATGGTTCGGAATCGACCCTTCTCTGGAGCTGATTATGAAGATCCCATTGACCATTTGATAAAGTTTGAGAGGTTGTGTTTTTTCCTGGGTCCCCCAAGAATAACGCAGAAAACCTTGAGGCTAAAGTTGTTCCCGCTCTCTCTTACAAAGAGGGAGGAGCAATGGTATCCCTTGCAAGACACATGCCATCCCTTTGAAGTGATATCCTCAACTTTAAGCAATTAGAGGAGGAGTCCATAGGTGCAGCTTGGGCTAGGTTCTTACACTTGTTGAAATCTAGCCCGACCGTGTCTATACCCGATCGGGTAAGCTTGTGTATCTTTCACTCGGGTTTAGACATGGAATCTGCACTATACCTCGACACTAAGGCCAGAGGTGAGTCCACATACTTAACTACGGAGGAAGGAAGGGAGATCCTAGATCACCTCTTAGAAAACTCTTCCTCTCCTACCGACCATAACGAACCCCTCTGCGATGAGTATATATCAAGCCATGAGAGTGTCTCAACAGCCGAACCTGAACCTACGGTTTCCACATCTCAATTTTCGACCGTTGAGCCCTCTCCCAAACCAGGAACAATGGAGGAAGAAGAAATTCAACCTCCAAGGTTCCTCTATCAATTCGAGGATGACCCTTTTGAAAACATCAGAAACACCTCGAATTGCTTAGATGGACAACTAGGGAAGGAGCCCTCTTCTGTCCAGATCCAGCCAGCTAGAAATCTTTTGACAGAACCTTCCCATAGGCCTATGGTACCTCCTTTGCCTCCCGATCCTCCAAATGAAACATTTATCATGGAGGCCATGGAGAAGAAGTGGTCGACTGGAGTGGGAAACTTTTTCGAAGCACTTTGGATTTGTTCACCCTCTACGATCATTTCTTGTTCCATAAGGGGAATTATCATAGAAGCCCATCTTAACCCCACTATGGAGGTTAATGTCATGCCATGGCATATAGCGTACACTTTGTTGGGCAATGTTACGCTAAGACCATCCGACAAACTCCTCAAGAGTTGTCCCTCCGAACATATTTTCGAGTGTCGGGGGGTTGCTTGTGCTGTGCCGCTCCTAGTAGACGAGATGAAGGTTAATCTAGACTTCCACATCTTTGATGTCCTTGATCTTGATTTCCTCCTAGGCTCCCCTGTAGAAAAACTTCTTGATGCATCCCGAGGGAGCCTGGATGAAAAGCTTAGGGAAGCCGCTTCTGCCACCATTCCCTTATTTTAGAAAACTCTATGGAAAAGCCTCTTCCCAAGCAAAACCCGCTCGAGGAGATGAGGCATGTATCTCCGTTCGCATCCTCCGAGCCCGTTGTCATTGAGGTTGTAGAATTTTCCTCTCCTCAAGAGTACGACTTGGAAGATCCTCTTCCCCTTTGTGAAGGCGAACGATCCTCATCACCCTCGATCGAGTTTGAGCCTCTACACATTGGCCCATATCATGTTGCTCTCACTCTTGATCGAGAATCAACATCGATCTTACACGATGAATCTCTTGAGATGGAGAATTCATGGGCCATGGAAATTTATGAGGCGCCGACTCTAGAGCCCGGAGGAAAGGATTCCATTGATAAGCATGGTAGCTTCATTCTTAATATACCACCTAAACCATGCTCGCATCAGGCTTCTCCAGAGTCAGCTATGCTCGGTGCACTAGGCACACACGAGGACTACAACCGCCTTTTGGTCCTCTCCTGTAAAAAGTTTAGAAGGATGGTTGTAGATGCATATGTTTACCATAAGCATTGCAGATTTCGTGTATGCACTGTGGCACTAACCTTGCAGCTGAAGCTTCAATTACACATCAACAATTGGTGGTGAGACGGGAATGACATCACCAATGATAGCTGCAGGAGAAGTTCCCATGGTCGAGCTTATGACCGTAAACAAAGCACTACCAGGAGATAGCCTGGATTAGGTTAGATTTTATTTCCCTTTTTCAAATAAAAAGCAAGAGCATGTTGTTAGGATAAGGTTGTCCTTCGGGTATTTTTGGTCGCTAACCTTTCAGGTGGAGATTGAAAAGAATGATGGACAAGTGATGCCTAAGAACATGCGAGCTACATCACTACAACACCTTTATAAGTTTTTGTTGAGAGAACATTTTCAAAAGGAAGCTTGATCTCCACACACTTGAGTTTTGTTGCCTAGCAATGCAAACTTCAAGTGTGGGGGAGGTATGTGAGCATCTTGAGTAAAGTTCCTCTCATCCAAATCTTATCCTGGTTTGGAGATTACGTTAGCTCAAGCCTCTTGCCCAGTTAGGTACGTCCTGCTTTTGACTTTAAACAAAGCCCTTCCGGGAGGTTGCCCGTTGTTCACCATCACATGCTCGTGTTTATGCCCCTTTGAAGATAGCTTGATCATGCTTTCATGCTTCCTTTATCTATGTTTGTAATGCTATGGTTTGAGTGCATGTTTAGCTATGTGCCTTCATAGGCCGTTTTAATTTAAGCATCGTGCTTAGGTTAAAACAGTCTTCTTCAATCAAACAAGACATGGTGTCGGGTTTGATTGATGAACCTTATAGGTAATGCTTGCATGGACTTTGGTTGTATGTGCGGACAAACCCTTGCAGGAATTTCGAATCCAAATGGGGTAAGTCATCGAGCTTGATTCAAATGGGAAGGTAAGCCAAGGCATGACAGCCTTGTTTGAGCTAGGTCTCATGGTAAATTTATATTTAAATTTGAAAAAAGGCTCCCTCGTTCTTGAACCAGTACAGTCCCTCTTTTGTTTTTTTCCCATTTTGTTTGAAGACAACACCAGGTACAAGAACAAGTGTGGGGGAGATCTCCCAAGTTTATCATCGACATACACACTTGAAATCTCCCACACAGGTGTTGCACAACATAGACTGCGCTTTCATGACAAGGGACAAGGTAAACTAGAAGTGAGCCGGCTGCCCATGGGTCAGCTGAACCACTGCTGGTCCTCCTTGTTTCTCATATTCTTCAGGAGCGATGGTATGTGCACCCTTTATCTCACTCTCTTTGATTCATAAGTTTGAATGAGTTTCAATTCTTATCTGCTAAGTCAACTCATGGAATCATGCTCTACCTGCTTTACATGTTTCCTATGGTTGGCTTGCATATGTTTTATTCCATGCTTATTATCTTGATGCTTGTGAACAAATTTCATTGGGGAACTCATGCTCATCTAAGTAGTTGGTGTTTGAGATATGGTTTGATGATATGATCTTCTCTCTAAATGTTTGAGTGCTTGAGAATTTTATTTGAAAAATTTAAAACCCTTTTGCAAAGCTCCTGTTTGATACGCCAAAGTCCTACGAAAGCCATATGATGAGTTATCTTGAAAACCTTGTACTCATATGCTGCTTGTTATTTCATTGAGCTTTGTCAAATTGTTGTGACCCTTCTGAGAATTATTTTCATGCTTTCACGATCAAGATTCATGTGCACTCCGTTTTCCCCTTGCTATGCTTCTACACCGGAAGTTGGTATTATATCACCCATCCATTCCACAAAAATAAAGCTCCATGTGTGGTGTGACCTCTCTCTCCAAAAGTATTCTTGAAAAAAAGAGAAATGGGCTATGGAAAAAAGAAAAAAAAACACCATGCTCCAAGCATGAGCGAAAAAAATGCCTAAGGCATAAAAAATAGAAGAAAGAAAGGATAGCCCATGTCCAAAATAAAGAAGGAAAAGGAGAGAGATGTGATCATGCAAAAAGGAGTTCCAATAAATTTGATGGTAATAACTAGTACCCGTTCAGGGCCTAGTGTCCACCTTACCATCACCACAACATTCATCATATATATGGTAATATCTAGCACCCATTCCGGGCCTAGTATCCACCTTACCATATCCATCTCATACATGTGCACATCTTGATCTGATTGTATGAATTGTTTTTCTCCTCGGATCCGGTTTTTGACTTTGCAATAGATGTGATGCAAGTATGCTTATCTTTTATCCTACCGAGCTCCGCATATAGCCATCATTAGAAGTAGGATGAAGGAAAGGCAAATCTAATGCCTTGGTGAGGACATATACATATTGAGTGATCTGAGAGAATCAAATGAGGAGCTCAGCAGAGGTTTGTTTTGAAATTTTTTTGCAAAACCCCAAGTTACTTGACATGGTGAGCAGAGGTGATTTGATTCATGACTATTCCATCCCTCAACTACCTAAGATAGCATGATAGATACTCCATAGAGTTCACAAGTGCAAGGTATGGTTTGGAATATCTCTTATGCTCACTTCATACCTTTGGATATCATGTACCGCCTTGATCTGACTCCCTTCACTCGAGGACGAGCAAAGGTCAAGTGTGGGGGTGTTGTTGACGGCTGTTAAGTACCACTTTTACACCGTCAACTCTTGCATAATATAAATGAAAAAGTGATCATCAACACTAGAATAGGGCTTTATACTGACGATCTCCACAAGTGTTGGTGTTGCTAGCTTTTATTGCAGGGCACACCGAAATACGTGCTAAGTGATACAACTGAGTGCAAGTAAACAAATGGCTTATATAGGACATCATCACAAACAGTCCCAAATACCAAATTGGATTGCACCATTGCGTCCGGCTCGTCGAGACGGTCAAAATGGATATATCATTTGTCTACTTTGGAGTTCGGAAGCAAAAGATATGAAACAGACAAATAAACAAG
The DNA here is from genome assembly GCA_036936925.1 of Cenchrus fungigraminus. Lineage (NCBI taxonomy): Eukaryota > Viridiplantae > Streptophyta > Magnoliopsida > Poales > Poaceae > Cenchrus > Cenchrus fungigraminus. Next base: position 75,001,576 of record CM072770.1, read on the forward strand.
GATGGTGACGTCAGCAACAAGACCCACGTCGTCCGCATGCGTGCCACGTGGCAACGCCTGATTGGTCGCCAGGCCCCATCACGGCGCACCACACGCACGCGTGGGAGGGCGCGAACGGCCCCGCCAGGGCACGTGGCAGCCGGCCAGTGGGCAAGGCCGCTCCCCCCGCGGGACGCGCAGGTGCGCACGCTGACCCGCCAAGCGACGCGGCCGGCGCGGGTTGGCCCGCAGCCTGGCGCGCGGATCGCCCTTGCGGGGCGTGCGCGGGAGCTGGCCCGACCGGGCACGTTGTGCCTGCTGAGTGGAGCGGGTGAGGTCGGTTCCCTGGTTTGCTCTGGTTCGCTCATTTTCCCAGCGGTTTTGGCCCAGAAACGCCCGGTTCAGGCACCCAGCGACCGGTTCACCTCTGGTTCACCCACCTAGGATCCGATTTTTGCCCCGTTCTTTCTTCCACCGCCTCAAGCACCATCCAAAGCATGCTACAAGGGCCAGGTGGCGCATGGAGAGCACAGGTATGAGGGGGAGAAGCACTTGTCATTTGCCTATAAATATGAGGGGAGGGGGTAAGAATAGAGAGACCCCACTTCATCCAAGGATGAGAGCTTCCCTTCAAAGGAGAGGTCTCTCCTTGGTAGATTAGAGAGTAGGAGATTGAGAGTGAGGGTTGTATTTGTATGGATGCTTGTTCTTCAATTAGAGTAAAGTAAGTATTTCCGCATTTTCTATTTAGACTAAAGTGTTATTCATTCTTGAGTGATATGTTCTTGTGTTCTTCGCCTGTTCATCATTTAGGGGCGTGTGTTCTTCACGAACACGCCCCTTGGATCTAGTTGATCAGGTGCACAAGTTTGTATCTCGTTTATGTGATTAGTCTATTAGAATAAAGTGGATGCTTGCATGCTCTGATTAGAATAAAGTGTGTTCTTGTTTCCTTTCTAATAGTTTATGCTAGGTTGCATGAGTAGACCTTTTCCTCTACTAGTGCGTAGATCCTGGGTTTATGCGTTCGTCTGCTACAAGTCGTTCGTATACGTTGGAAGCATAGTACGGGACCAAGTGCTCTCTCGTATGCCTTTAGCATAAGCTAGTAGTACCTATAGTGAGTGAGATCAGTTCTCTTCCGTGGTCATAGTTCTATCAGTACAGGGTGCCGTAGTCCGTTGGCTACGGTAGTAACCACAGCGTGGACATTGTGACACGCTACCGGTTATCATCCGTTTGGCTTATCCCAAGGTTAGGTAGAGGTAGTCCAGGAGGTGGTGACAGCCCTTCTGGGCCTCGTTGATCCTCCGTAGCTGGATATAGTCAGAGCTTCATTCCACATAGATCCGCATACCGGAGTCGCCTGTTAAGTCAGGGCTATCGGTATCCTGAGCCAAGTTCTATCTAGAGATCGACCTTTAATCTCATCTATAGTGCTATCTTTAGGAATCCTCTCTATCCTTGCCTCTTATCTGGGTGTGTCCTTGGACCGATTGTACGAAGTTAGTACACACACGTTCCCTTGGATTCGATACCCTTGGAATACTCTGAGGTGAAAGCTACAACGGTATCCGTGCGCTTGTGGATTTATTCGTGTGATGCTAAAATACCCAACAAGTAGCCATTGGCATCCTAAAGACAAGTGCAAACACGGGTTGAGAGTTGTGGTGAAGTATGCTTGGACCTTTCTCAACCCTGGCCGCCAGTTTGCTGGCTGCCCAAAGGTAATGGCTAGTTGGCTACCTACTTATGTGGTGCCTGTGGTCAACGGCTATTGCTAATGGGTCGTTTAATTTGCAGGAACAAAAAGAGCAATGTGATTACTTCTGCTGGATTGATCCAGAATGGGATGAAAGGTCGTATGCTGTTATGCTGAAGTTCATGAAGAAGAGGATGCAAAGCAGTGCGAGGGGGAAATGGGAAAAGCTAACTGTGAGCTTAGAGAGATTAGGAATGAGCTCAAAATAGCGCGACAAAAACTTCAGAAGGTTACCGCCGAGCTGAAGTCAATTGGGAATTATAGGCACAATGTCAAACTCGCGCATGTGCTGCTTGCTTTATTTGTTTTTTCGCGGGAATGGCGGGATTGATGCTCGGTGGTAAGGCTAATTAGATGTCTCGATCATGTATTCTGCAAGTGACACTTTTGTATTGTGAACAATGTGTTGATCATGTATTCTGAACATTGTGCCCTATGCTTTTGAGCATTGTACTGCTGATGTATTGCCAAAATCTACCGAGAAATGCGCGGTAGTTAGTATCCACCACATTGTACTGACCATTTAGTCCGACCAGTTCACATTTCCAAGAACGTAATTTCCGTTAGGTTCCCCAACAGTCATAATGAATTATTATTGTTATCCCGAAATCAACGGAGCAACAGCGAAGGTTGTTTTGGGTGGCGAAGGAGCGGTGAATTTATTGTAAATGCGGAGAAAGGAACGGTGGATTTGTTGTAAATGGGGCATTGATCGACTTCTTCCGCCTGGGGTAAAGAAAACATTTTTACAATTGCATCTCCTCCTCTCGGAAGGAAGATCCGTGAGAGTACAGTGCTCTCTTCCAAGTCTCTGTATCAATTTGAATGTGCATTTGACCTGGCACTCTGATGTTTGATGAAACAATTTTCAGGACGCCCGTAGGTCAGTAATCATGTCGTCGAGGCGGTTGCCGTTATCGCTGGTGGTGTGTTGACGGCTGTTAAGCACTGCTTTTACACCATCAATTCCTGCAGAAAATAATTGGAAAATGATCATCAACACTAGAATAGGGGTTTATACTAATGATTTCCACAAGTGTTGGTGTTTCTAGCTTTTATTGCAGGATGCATGGAATTTCACGCTAAACGATGTATTCACAGAGCAAGCAAGCCAAAGGCTCACATAGGGTGCCATAAGAAACAACCTCAAATGACAAATTGGACTCCACCATTGTGACGGGCTGGACGAGACGATCGAAATGGACATATTATTTGCCTACATCGGAGCTCGTATGCGCAAGATATGAAAAGGACAAATTGGCTGACGTCACCTGGGACCCACAGCGGCCGGACGACGTGAGCATGCGCGACACGCGGCAGCACCTGATTGGCTGGCCGCCGCTGCCCTGGATCGCTCTCCCGCCCATGCGCGGGATCCCGCTGCCACGCGGCACCCGGCCATTGGCCAGTGCACGCGGGCGCGGATCGCCGACGCGGCACGGCGGGCGCGCGGGATCAACCCCGCCTGGCCACGCGTCCGCACGGGAGAGGTCGATCGCGGGCCCGCTGACCCGGTGTTGCGCGTGCGTTGGCTTGCGCGGGAAGGAGCGGCCCGGGGACGCGTGTCGCGCGCCTGTTGGCCCGAGGCGAGGCGGTGTCGCGGCTCGCGCTGGTCGCCCGGGTTCGCCCCGGTCCGGCCGGCTGGACCGCCCGGTTTTCCCTTTTTCCTGCCAGTTCACACCCCTAGAAGCCTTGGATGCTCCGGTTCTTCACCCAAACGGCCGGTTCTCGCCCGGTTCTTCGAGGACAGGTGTCACCACAAGGCTGGCTGCGCCCCTAGCTACTGCACAAGTCCCCAAGCCTCTCTATCCTATAAATATGAGGGGAGGGGGCTAAAATGAGAGACACATCCAACTCTCCTCTCCTCTCATTCCCCATGTAGGGTGTGTGTGTGTGAGTGCTAGGTAGAGAGGGAAGTGGAGGTGATGATGAAGGAGTTCTTCTATGTTCTTCATTTAGAGCAAAGTAAGTATTTCTGTATTTTCCTTTTAGACTAAAGTGATATTCATACATGGGTGACATGTTCTTGAGTTCTTCGTCTGTTCATCATTTAAAGGCTCATGTTCTTCGTGACACGATCCTTTGATCTTGTTGATTAGATGAATAATTATGCAGTCTGTTTGTGTGAGTTATCTCGATAGATCTTGTTGGAATACATTCATTGGCGCTTAGTCATTCGACCTCGCACCACCTCGGGTCAATGATGGGTGAGCTATAGCCGTACTCGCGGGTTCATCGCTTCGTATTTATACAGAGTGCTATAGTGTTGCTACGGGTCGACATACATAGCCGTGCTATAGTAGTAATCGGTGGTGTAGACGTGGTGTCCGAACTACGGTTATCCTTCGAATGCCCTGTATCCCACGGTTTGTCTTGGGGTAGGCCACGGTGGTGACAGCCATTGGACCCTTTCGGAATCCCCCACGTTCGGATACAGGTGTAGGCAACCCTTTGTCGTGAACCGACTGTTTTAGCCAGGAGGGTCCGGTGTCCGAAGCGAGATCCTACAGCTTTACTCCCCTAGAACCGAGCACCCCATCATCTCTCTACCTAAGCAGGGGCTTGGTGTCCTTGAACCGTTCTTCTAGTGTAGAAGGTAGTACACACCATTCCTTGGATTCGATACCCTTTGGAATACTCCCGAGGGAGAAGTGCTACAACAGTGTATCCGTGCGCTTGCGGATTCGTTCGCACTCGTCAGTATACCCGGGTGTTTCTTACACGCTCACGCTAACCTGGCGCCATAGTGGTGAGGTTAAGAAATACCAACATGGTGCTCCCTACAGAGGTGAACATTGACATCGTTGGCCACCTCTCTGCGACCTCGGAGCAGCCCATGGACGACCTCCGTAGCCTATGGGCGACCTGCTGGGAGATGCGTCGTGTGTGCAACAACGCGGCCGTTGGTCAGCGCGTGGCGCTAGAGCGATTTGCCGTCGAGCTGCAGTGGAACGACCGCAAGGGTTACGACGTCCTCCTCGATTGCCTGACCCGCATAAGAAACCCGGAGGCATGTTTCATCTCCGAGATGGACATCCTGTTCGGGGAAAACTACAGCTCAGGGTCACGGACGTTCCTGTCCCTGCTCGAAAGGCCGGTGGCGTTGCCAGCCACTCAGCCCCCGATGTTGGACCCGTTCCTGCTCGACGGTGAGGCGGCGCCTTTCATCCTCGATGACCCAGACTGGATGAAAAGATAATTGCCAACAATAACAAGTGTCACTTTGCTGTAATGCTTATTAGTGTATGATCAGAGAACTCTGTTTCCTCCTATGGACTACTTTGGATGGTTGTTCCTTCAACAAATAATTTAGTCCGTTCTTGTCACTTTTTCTTAATAGTAACATCCGTCCGTTGCCATCCTGGTGCCACAACTTCCCATGGAAGGTGGTTGCCATCATCAAGAGATCACAGACGTGATGGTCATACGGCGCAGGGACCCGCACATCAGCCCCTCAACGATGGAAGATGAATGGAAGCCACTCAAGAGTCAAGACTCAAGAGGCACCCATTGCTTACCTTTTCACCGAAGCAGCACAACTTCCCAGGCAAGGCGAGTAACTCCACATTAATCGCCATTCCTACCCCCCCACCATCGGCGTCCTCGCCAGTTCCGAACCACGCTACCACTTCCCAAACACTCGCGCCTCACTCCTACCCGGCCGACGCAATGAAGCGATCAGGCTCCCCGTCGCGCCGGCTATCCCCCACCGGTTCCCCATCGCGCCAGCTATCCCCCACCGGCTCCCCGTCGCGTCGGCTCTCAGCCTTGCCCTTCAACCGATCCTCCGGCACCACATCCTCTTCGCGCGCCCATGACTGGGTGCCATCGCGCGACAACTAGCACTTCGCCCACATGTTCACGGAGGCGCTGTGGGGCCACATCCATGGCACGCCGCCGCTGCGCTCTGACGCCGCCAACGTCGACCTGCCACCGCCGAGCTCCAACACCACCAACGTCGACCTGCCGTCGCTCGTCGGCGGTTTCCCAAGAGCCGGTGGTGGCTCGCTGGCGGATTCCCAGCCTCCTCCACCGTCGCTGCCGCCGCCCTTCGACGACGCCATCGTCGACCCACCGTCGATCGCCGGCGCTTTGCTAGGAGCAGCTGGTGTCTTGCCAGCGGATATCCAGCATCCTCCACCGTCGCCACCTCGGAAGCTGAAGTTTATGGTTACCCTTCCTGCTGGTGAGTTTGACTCCGACTCCGACTCCCAAGCTGACAAAAACTCGTCTGAGGACTGTTGCCATGACTACATCCCTCCGGTCCCCCGGGACGATGCTTTGCGCGTCTTCCGGCGCCTCGACGGCACGTACGGGTGCCCTGTCTACCCCAACCTTATGCACCGGTGGCGCAAGCTGAATGAGGTCAAGGACCATGTCCTTGGGATGGCCAGGTCTGCGCCCCTGAGGCAGAAGTACAAGAAGAAGTGGAGCCGCCATCGCGTCGTGGCCAGGAATGAGGAATGGATGGAGTAGATGGAGTGAGGGAGCCACGCCGGTGGAAGATCAATGCTGTTATGTTATCTGTGATGTTAATTAGTATCTTTAGATTTCATTGGAACATTATCTTATGTATGTGAACTTTGTGATGTTATGTTATCAGTGATGTTAATTAGTATCGTTAGATTTCGTTGGAACATTGTCTTATGTATGTGGAAATTGTGATGTTTAATTAGTCACTTTAGAATGGACTCTGTTTCCTACTTTGGATGGATGTTCGTTCGAATAATGCGATCGTATTTTCCTAATAACAATTCAATGAACCATTTAATCTGGTCCGCTCACTTTTGCAGATCAGTAAGATCCGACCGTAGTCATTCTATTTTGCCCACAAAATCAACACTGGATTTAGTCCGGTCTGGTTACCTTTTCTTGTTAGTAACTTCAGGCCGTAGCCTTCCTCGACAGGCCAAGGCGCCCGTTGCCTAATTTCCCATGGAAGCTTGCCACAACACCCATGGAAGCTTGTAGATGAATCGCAGCCACTCGATCTAGAGGCCCGTTGCTTAGCTTGTCACATAAGCTTGCACAACTTCTCATGGAATCTGGCCACTGTATTCCTTGCCAGTTCCGAACCACTCTACCCATAGTTCTCTTCCCAAACACTCGCGTTTCAGTCCTACTGCCCGTCCAACGCAATGAAGCAATCAGTCTCCCCCAGACACACAGAGCTTAGGCGCAAAGCCGTACCCGCCCCTGCTCGTCGGTCCGGCGGCGTTGCTAGTCTTTCGCCCACCGCTTCCTCAGGAGCCGAATCCGGGTCCTGGCTGTCACCGCGCGGCCTCCACTTCATTCGCTCCTACTTAGAGTGGCAAGGGCGTCAATTCCACGGCACGGAGCCGCCCCGCTGCGACGCCGCCAACGTCGACCCGCCAATGCCCGGAGCCGCTGGTACGTCGCCGGCGGATTCCCAGCCTCCTCCACCACTTGCAGAGTTGGACTCCGACTCCAATTTCGACTCTAACTCTGACACCTTTGCTCTGCGCATCTTCCGGCGCACTACCAACACCTACGGGTGCCCTGTCTGCCCCAACCGTATGCACCGGTGGAGGAACCTGAATGAGATCAAGGACCACGTCCTTGGGATGGCCAGGTCTGAGGCCCTAAGGGAGGACAACATGAAGAAGTGGAGCCGCCACCGCGTCCTGGCCAGAAACGAGGGATGGATGTAGATGGAGTGAGCGAGCCGCGCCAGTGGAAGACCAATGCCGATATGTTATCTGTGATGTTAGTTAGTATCTTTAGATTTCGTGGGAACATTGTCTTATGTATGTGAACATCGTGATGTTAATTAGTAACTTTACATTTCCATGAAACATGGTCTCATGTGTTGTCCGGCCTGTTCGTGTTTCTAGACAAGAACATCCGCTCTTATTGTACTTATACATGATCGTGTTTCCTAGCTTGACACATTTTTTTCGAATCGAGGGCATCCCCCATTTCCATTGCAACAACAGAAATACCGAACAAGTCACAGAATAGGGATAAAAGAGGAGTTCACTGGCCCTTGACTCACCCAAACCTACATTGACTCAAGCTAGATTAGGACAACGATCGCCCCTAGGACTCCCAGGGAGAGTAAGCATCACCAGACAATGAGTCTGAACATCATCACAAGTTTCCAACCCAAAACATAGCACCACTAGACAGACCTACACCAACATCTGCCAATCGCTTGACAATGTCAGTTTCCTAGCTTGACACATGATCTGGAGAAGTTGAAGATCAATATTGGATGATTAATAAGAAATAGCAATGTGATCGTTGCTCACCTTGACCAAATTCAAAACAAGCATGCGGTTATTGCCAAACATCCAAAACGTTAATGCATCCCTAACCCAAACCATGTTTGTGATTTTGGTTATCGTTTGTTTGTTGATCAATCTACTTGTTTGAAGTTGTTTATGCTTTGTTTCCCTAACCATCTCTGTTCCTTGTCTCCCTATAAATGTTATCCTATTTTATCACTCTCATAAACTATGAAATCATAGATCACCTTTGCCCAAAATCAAAACAAGCATCTTTTACAGGTCCTGAAATATTTGTCCTTTCTGTATCTTTTTCTAGACCGAAACATCCGGTCTGTTAATACATCCCATACCCGAACATCCGGTTTAATGGTAGTAAACAGTTCATCTCTGCATGTTGAAGTGCTTGTAAATATAGTTTGCTCCAAATTCACTATAATTACAAATTTACATAGTTCTTTTCTTTGCAAAAGACCGTTACATTATTAGCGATCGAGGCACCTCCTTGCATTAGCGTGATACAACTCCCGAATAGACACCCCGACTTTCCCTGAAACTGAGATCTATTAATATACCGGACTCTCCCAACTCCCTCCATTGCCTTGTCTCAAACTCTCTTCCTCCAGAAAACCACAACCACCATGCCTTCTTCTCTGATTCGACTTCCCGCCTCCCCTTTATCTTCCAACCCCTCCTCCATCGGGACACCACCCGACTCCCCCCAACCAAGCGCATGCGAGCCATCCGACCCCTCCTTGAGTGAATCTGATGTAGAAGACATGGAAAGGCAGGAGAGTGAGGACAGCGAGGATGAGTACGACTATGTGGAAGAGGATGAAGAGGAAGAGGAAGAGTAAGAGGAAGAGGATGATGAAGAGACGTGGGCGGCCATTGAGAAGAAGTGATTGGCGGCCAAGAAGAGGAAGCGGGTGGAGGCAAAGAAGAGGAGTCAACAGACAGAGGCGTTTGTGAGGCAGCTTTTGAAGGATGACAAGGCTGGTAAGCTTGATTCATTCAAGGACATTCTGTCGGCGAAGGAGGAGAAGGGTGTGGAGGAGGAAGAGGAGGAGGAGGAGGAGGAGGAGGAGGAGGTGGACTCGAAGAGGACCAAGAAGAAGATGGACCTCAACGCTGGTCCTTCAAATGCCGGCCCCGCCAATCCCGGTCCCGTGGCTCCCCCAGCCATTGAAGCTCCCTCGACGCCAGAGTCATCGGGGAACTCCTCGGAGGGGTCATCTTAGATTACTCGGATTTGAGTTTTCTTTTTCACTTTCAAATAGGTGGTCTTGTGGATGGAAAGATCAATTGTATGTTTTCTTTTGGATGGAAAAGATCGATCCCCTGTTTTCCTGCTCTGTGAATCTTGTAGTGGCAGGAAAATCCCCAGTATCCCCTGTTATCCATGAAGAACATGGGTGTTCTTCTTTTCCATGATCGCCTTCCTTGCTTCAGTGGATTTCCCTGGTCATGATGTGTTGCCATAGTCTGAGATGTAATGTCTTGTCATGTAATATTTTATTCTTATCCCACTGCACCGCATTGCAGATACACACGTAAATGACGATCGATTTTACAAATTTACCATTTGACTAAATTCACAGTTTTGCCAAGAATATACAGAACGTAAATGATGGTCACCTTGCCCAAATTATTCAACTTAAATGTGCACATACATGATACATCCCCATAGACCTACACCCGTACAGTGGCACTGGCACAGGCGCGCACAAACACACACCTAGCAATGAAATCTTCGGACTTGGCAACGAGGAAGACAACAGACACGGTCATGGAGATGGATACGGCACTCGCCTATCCCGCCATACCTAACGCATGACGGAATGTACCATAATGAGGATCCGTGCGGAGATATTCCTCCAATGCATGGTGCCTATCCCTCGACTTCATGGTACGTCCCGAGCGACCAATGCCAGAAGCATGCTATAGGATGTCACGAAAACCCCACTGTCGGTTAGCAAGATTGCAGTAAGGGCACACACAGCGACCATGGCGAAGCACACGAGTGTAACCCTGCTCCTGTAGCCAAGCCAAAGCATTTTTCTTCATCTCCTCCGTTTCTTCCTCGTCCGCTTCGTCCATGTCGTACAGATCATATGGATCCATGTATCCTGGCCGCTGCGGAGGTGGCACAGCATGGGAGTTGGCGGTTCCTCCGTTCGCATCAGAAGCCATCCTCCTACACACTCGCCAACAACGTAAACATGATAAGCACTGACCAGAAACAATGATTGTATACTGTAAAAACACGACACAGAAGCTAAGAGCTCACCTCTTTTCACAGAGCGCAGAACCAAATAGAGAGGTCTGCTAGCACAATGCGTGGAGGATGAAGAGGTGATGAGCAAAGGCCTTGGGGGCTTGCCTATTTATCGAACCATGACCGATACTAAGGCAGCGTGCACCTCGTGGCAAAGCATGCCCTCACGGGATTACAGTAGCCATGAAAATATGTGGGATGCTCAGAATACGAAGGCCTACACTGCTGAGGAATCCTATCACAAGTATAGGGCGGAATATGCAGGCTTTTTCCCCGGTAGGCATGCGAAATATTTGGTGGGTACACGAGTGTGCTTTGGTCCGGATAAGAACGTAGAAGTAAGATCCTTATATCCGTATGACTTAAAAAAATAGACGTGTAGGCAATGTAGTGGGAGAAGCAGCTGTTAGGTTTTGTGATCTTCGACTGGAAACACACCTAGCTTCACTGAAGCGTGGGCCTCTTCCAGATATCCATCTTCCGCCTATATTGTACGCCACCGGAATCCCACCCAAACTCACTGACAATATGGGGCCGCCATTGCACAGCCTCACTTGTCAGTGGTCCCGAAGCAAGTGCAGCTTACCAAATTTCCATTTCGCAGCCAGGAAGTCGAAAGCGGGATTTTCAAATTCTGTATTCCCTCTCCGCCCCGAAATAATAAATACTCTACTCCACTGCTACTGCGTTGCGCCACTAAACTCCCGCCTTCCATTTCCAAAAAGCATCACTCTGCTCAGCTAGATCTGCGGTGGCGGTCCGACCTCGCCGTCGCCGGTGGAGGGAGAGGGGTATCTCAGCAGATGGTGAGCGGCAGATATCGGTGTTCTGCTTGCGTCTGCTGTGCTGGCCAAGCTGATTAGTTCATCAAGGATACGGTGCAAGCACCGGCTCCCGATGCCCCCTCAATCCATGGGCCCCTGAATCTTGGAGCTTCACAAGTGAGAATCACATTACCTTCTCTTTCTAGTCCCCTAGTAGTATTTTCGTTGGCTTAGAAAGTAAATTGCTTCGTGTATTGTGTTAGTTCTGAGATTCTTCTCTTAACTTTGCCGCTCTAGATGCAGTCATTGATTTGGAACACAAGTTAACCGATGAGCCATGCGTTGAAAGTAAATTGCTTTGTGTATTGTGTTAGATTGGAGATTCTTCTCTTACCTTGGCCGCTCTAGATGCAGTTACTGATTTGTAACACAACTTAATAGATGAGCCATGCTTAGAAAGTAATTTACTTTGTTTATTGTCTTAGATTTCAGATCCTTCTCTTACCTTGACCGCTCTAGATCCAGTTCCTGATTTGTAACTCTTTGTGCAGGGCCTAGCATCCCACTCCTGCATTGCTGAGATTCAATCACATGTCGTGGTATGTAACAGAATGCATGATAATCCTGCTACTTTATTCTTAGTATTATTCTTAAGTTTATTTGCTTGCTTCGTTTAAGGTTTAAGTTTGACTTCTCCTTTCATTTTTAGGCTCAAATGTTGAAGACAATCCTTGCGGTCCAAATATCAAATTCCTATCCCTCCAATGTGAAGTCAAAGCCATTCATTGATTACATGCCTCGAGATTATCCAGCTTTCGCTACATGCTCAAGACCTGAAGTTTCGTTGGGAGGGCTCGATGCAGCTGCTGACCTTGGTGAAATCTTTGTTGAACAGGACCAAGTTTTGACAGACTTGAAGATCAAGGCAGAAGCATCAAATGTAGCAATGAAAGTGCAGACTAATGAGATGGAGAGGTTGAAGAAACAAGTAGAAACTACAGAGACCCTCCTTCGTCAACTGCTAAGCTCGCGCCTTGGGTAAGGCCCCTGTGTTTCTTAGTCTTCTGCTTGTGTCCTCCCAGCTAGTTGTGCTGGTTTGTGAGTACAGAGCTTTGTTATCTTAGTGGGTTCTATTTCAAAACCAGCTTTATTTGTGAGCATGGAGATATCATGTTTATTGGTTTGTGAGCTCCTACTTACAATCTGCTTGCGGTTGTTCTGTGTTCATTGATAATAATGTGTCATGTGTGATCCGAAACATTAATTTGTATCAGTGGTATCGAAATATTATTTGTGATGTCTATTACTTAATTGATTAGCATGTAATATGAGATTGAATTATATTTAATTAAGCGCAACCTGGAGTGTAACCCAAAATAATAGGGAAAAAATATGTGGGCTTGCCCCATCGGCCCATTATTTTTTTACAAATTCAAAAACGGTTTATTAATAAAATGGGCTGTATAAAAAATGACGTCAGCAAATGGTAGGCCGGGTCCAATATCAGTTGGGCCTTAATCATTTTATGATGTCATCGAATATTGAACTCTATCCAACCAGTACTGGACCTAAAACAAATTAATGACGAATGCAATTATTGGGCTCGGTCATACTAAAACTGGGCCTAAAACATTCTATGATGACCTCGATTATTGGGACGATCCAACCAGAATTAGGCCTAAAAGTGTCTATGACGACAACAATTGTTGGGCTCCATCCAACCATAAATAGGCCTTAAACATTCTATGATGCAAACAATATTGGGCTCCATCCAACCTTAATAAGGCCTAAAACCAATTTTTGACGAAAGAAACATTGGGCTCAGCTTAATATTAAGTGGGCCAAATTCAATCTACGACAACAAGGTATTTGGACCTTGGCCCGTCAAAATATGGGCTGAATTCACTTAATGACGAAATGGTTTGCCACAAAACGCCGTGCCACATCAGATTTTGGTCCGACGTGGCAGGTACCTTATGACGCCTTTGTGTTACGAATTTATACGCGTCATTAAACTCATGACGCCGGGAAATAAGGTCTCGTCATTAATCGTGGTTTGTGATGCTCGATTAATGATGGCGCATTTTTGTAACAACCGGCGTCATTAATCGCGGTTTATGACGAGAAACGGCCTTTTTTCCATCACTAGTCGGCGTTTTTCTTGTAGTGGTCTCATACTTCTCCGACTCGAGAATGGCCTCGACTGTCAGAGGTTTAGATCTGCATAGTCCACAGGGGGGTTAACCCCAGTGGTTTATTTGTTCGGCGGGGAGATCGGGAGCTAAGAACGCAATGGTTATGCTAGCATAGCACACGGAAATCACGGCGAGACACAAGGGACAAGGCAATTTTATACTGTTTTGGGCCTCCGGAGAGTAAAACCCTACGTCCAGTTGTCGGTGTAGATTGCTTGAGGATTGCGCGATGTTACAAGGGGTCGCCCTGCCTGCCTTATATTGGCCAGCGGACAAGGTCGGTGCACAGACTCCTGGTCGGTTATGACTAGGAGACCTAAGTCTAGTTGATTACAACACTTGCCATATCCGTCGATTTGCTTTGGTCAGAATCCACCGATGTCTTGTCTTGCACGCCAAGTCTTGAGGTCGTTCCGGATAAGGTCGTCTGGAATCTTCTGGAAGGTCTTCAGGAGGTCATGTGGGCCTCCAACTAGGTCGGTTGGGTCCACTGTCAGGTCGGCGGGTCTTCTGGTAGGCCGGACCCACTTGTCGAGGACGGCCGTGAGCCTGGTCGGTTGGGACCCAGGGGTACCCATGTCTCACATCAACCTTCTCACTCCACACGGTACGGTCCAGAGAGTGCGGAGCTTCACAGCCTTGTCATGATCATCGTACGGGAGTGCAGCCACATTAGCCCTCATGTTGTTCACAATCACAGTGAACCGCTGGAACATGGCGTCAATAGACTCACCGGGGAGATGAGTGAAGTTCTCGTACTCTCTCCGGTAGGTCGCGAACAGCCGAGCCTGAACCTGTGTGTTCCCAGCGTGAGCATTCTTCAACTGCTCCCAAATCCTACAAGCCAAGTCCACTGTCTGAACCCGATTGAATGTGGATCGACACAGAGCACGAAACAAGTAGTCGACCGCCTTGTTGTTGGTGTCGTGCATATCCCTTGATCCTGGAGCTAGGAAGTTAATCGGATGAACATAAGCTGTGTTCACCGTAACATCTGTTGACATATTTTATCTTATATATTTATAAGTCAACTAAACATGAGAAAAGGGCATAATTTTTAATACCAACTTAGAATAGGGTGTCACTAATAGTTTTTCTGGAGTTTTGGAGAATTCTATGTCTTGCAGGCATTAATCAGAAAAATACGAAAAGAATGAAGTCTAGAAGGCTCCAGACGGCTCCGGAACTCAAAGTGACTTGGCACCCAAGAAAGAAGCATTTGGAAGAGGCGAAGACCCACCTGGCCGAAGTGGACCCCGAGGGGGGCCCACCACAGACCGGTCGGCCTCCCCCGGGTGACACGTCAGCCCTACTTCTGGAATGTTCTTCCACCGCCTATGAGGATCAATCTAAACCGTATGTTAGGTCAGTTTGATCGTACGGCTCATGGCATCCCCTCAGGACTATATAAGCAACCCCCTGACCCCCTGGGAGGGAGAATCTGGCTCTCATCTGTTCATACACCAGATCAAGTCATCAAGTTAGAGATACTACGCCCTAGAAACACCATATAGCGAGAGTAGCTAACTAGTCTAGATCTAGGAGGAGGCAAGGCATCTACTTGGCTCCTGATCGTCTAGAAGCTGGTCGAGATACTGATCTAGCTTCGCTTTTATAAGTTCTTCACATTTGCTGTAGAGACATATGTTCTTATCAATGATTATATTTGAGATTATGTGCTTTGGTGCTTATTATGATTACATGTTTAGCATAGTTGATTTACCTTTATATTCGTGTATGGAGTCGTATAGCCCTCACCTAGATCATTTGTTAACATGGGTGAGTGATAAAGATAGTGTAAGCGTGGTCCTTATACTCTACTTACCTGCGATTGCACCCTACATGCCGGGTCGCGTGGTAGATCGTGGTGGTGACAGCACTATTGAGTCCTTTGCAATCAACCCCACGTGTGTAGGACTAGTGGAGCCTTATACTATTTGGGTTGTTTCAAGTTTCGGCCTTGATCCTCCTGATTAGTCTCCCCATGCATTAGTATAATAGTTCTTCTTCCATGATTGTTAAATGTATTGCACTAATCATAGTTTGCATTGACATATAGTTTAGGGTTACCGTGGAGTATTCTCGCTAACTAGGCTATGAATACGCTTCTCTCTCTATATTGACACTTTCTAGTGGCTCACTATGTTATGACGTGATCAATGCTATCATTATTATTATCTTTATGTGACTTACACCTGTTTATAGTAATTGATATATTTTGGCCACTCTACATTACACAACTGAGAGATATGCATGTATTTGTTATTATAGATAAAAGACTTCTTTCCCTGAGGTAGAATATAAATACGATACCTGGTTTTACTCCTGGTTAAAATGCTACAATGGTATATTCATATCTGTGCGCTTGCGGATACATATATATATATATATTCTTATCTAGAGATCCAAGGCATATGTAAGAGTACCAATCCATGTGTTTTAGTGGCACTTCTGTCAGGGATGATAACCTAGATCGAGTTGTGCTATGACTCGTATTGGATTTATCTTTTAGTTTATCTGAAAGCAACATCTGATATACACTTAGCATCATGTTAAGATATACCTTTGCATTTCTGGCACCGTCGATAGAGATGGATCTTATATCCGTTTCTAGTCGATGACGTTAGCAATGTCAACAAGCATTTTTGGCATCGTTGCAGGGGAAAGAAAGTCTATAGCCTAAACAATAAATTTAGTAATAGCATGCATGCATCTCTCACACGTAATGTATCGAGAACCCAAATTAACATTGCTTAAACAGGCTTACCCTTGTTCTTTCCACTTTTGTCTATCTGTTTTGAGGGTAATGTATGAATAAGAATCTTCCAGACAACTTCGTCTCAGATCCAGAAAAAATCCTAAGGAAGGTAAGGTCAAAGCCCGAGTCTCGGCCCACGACCTCTGCCTTGGAAGATTCAACAGTGCGAAGCTTAACACCCACGTTCAAAGTAATGGCAAACAAGACCCTTCGCGAGTACTCCGCACCGACCCCGGACAACATTCGTACTGGTCCGGTAGTCGCTGTGGGAGACGCAGCTTTTGAGCTCAAGCCTGCACTGATCAACATGGTACAAGCTAGCCAATTTTGTGGAAAAGCTCATGAAGAAGCCAACGTACACCTTCAACATTTCTTGGAGATATGTAGCACCTTCACGATCAAAGATGTGCCAAGTGATGTAGTCCTACTTTGCTTATTCCAATTCTTACTCTTGGGGTGAGCGAAGCAATGGTTTTACTCCAACAAAGACAAATTTACAATTTGGACATTGTGTTCTACTGCCTTTCTAGCAAAGTTCTTTCCTATAGGCAAAACCAATGCCTTATGGGGGAAAATTTCAAGTTTCCAGCAGCAACATGACGAATTTGTTCCTGTAGCGTGGGAACACTTCCAAGACTACATCTCAGAATGCCCACACCACGGAATGGAGAATTGGTTGCTCATGTAGACCTTCTACCACGGGCTCTCTACCAACACCCGTGAAACAATGGATGCTGCAGCTAGAGGTGCCTTCCAGTCCCTTACACTTACTCAAACTACTAACCTTGTGGAAAAGATGGCGTCCAACCAAGCTTGGAATGAGGAGCGTCAACCCCGCAAGAAAGAAAGAGGAATGCATCAGCTCAAGGAGGTAGATATGTTGTCTGCCAAAATGGACTTAATCATGAAGAGGCTTGAAGACAAAGGCCCTGAGAAGAAGGAAGTCATGCAACTCTTCGAATCCCGCATGACCTGTGAAGAGTGTGGAAACACTGGACACTCGGGCAATCAATGCCCTCAGCTGGAGGGGGACGTGAACTGCATCAACAACAATAGTCAATATCGTCCCCAGCAAAATCAAGGATGGACCCAGCAGAGGCCCAACTACCCAGGTAACTATTCAGGTAACTATCAAGGTAATAACTCTTCCAATATTTTTCCACCTTTAAGAGACTTAGTTCAAAACCAGGGTAGAGTTATGGAGAATCTGTCTAAGAAATTAGCTTCTAATGATAAAATGTTAGAAACTATTAGTAATAAAATGGAAAGCTTTTCTTCTGCCATTAAGAACCAACATAGTTTTAATAAAATGATAGAATCTCATATATCTCAGCTGGCATCATCTGTTCCCATGGCTAACCCAGGTAAGATTCCAGGCCAGCTGGAAGAATTAGAATCTGCAAATCTTGTCGATATCTATTATGCAGGCCCGTGCATTAATAAGATAGAAAAAGGCCCAAAGTGGACTGACTGGGGCATGCCCGCCAAGAGAGGAGATCCAGGAAGGCTAGTCATCACCATCACTATTGGAGCCTACACTTTCGAGAATGCACTCTGTGAATTTGGGTCTAGCGTCAACATAATGCCCAAGCTAATATATGAGAAAATCAACAGTTCACCTTTATTGTACACAACCATGTGCTTGCAGCTTGCAGACCTGTCACTATGCTACCCTGAGGGCATCCTAAACGACATATGTTTGGGGGTAGGAAGTTCCTACGTAGCTGCCGACTTCGTTGTCGTCGAGACTGGGGGAAGTGAGAATGCCCCAATCATTTTGGGACGTCCTTTCCTTGCTACTGTTAAAGCCGTCATCTACGCCGACACTACGAAGATCGTCTTCACCATCAACGGGAAGAAGGAGAGATTCAGTTTCAAGAACAAGATCCTAATAGCTCCTGCACACCCCCAATATCCTTACCCTCAAGAGTACAAGCCAGCTGTTGAGAAGAAAAGGAGAGATAGAAGGAGGAACAAAAACAACAATCAACCTCGACTACACGTGGAGGAAGTCTGGATGATCAACACAATTCAATCAGAAAACGAGAACCTGTTTCCTTCACCACTGCTGCCAAAGTTAGACGACCCTGGAATCCCATCAATCCACTGCTCCATCAATCAATGGAACTTCCAGCGAGTTGTCTGCGACACGGGATTAGGTATCAACTTAATGTCTAAGGTAACTTATGAATTAATATACGGTGACCTGCCTTTGTATTCCACCTATATAATGCTGCAGATGGCGGACCAATCACACTGATTCCCAGAGGGAGTTGCGCGAGATGTACCTGTCAAGATAAAAGATCACTATGTCCTAACTGACTTTGTAGTCATAGACATGGGAGATGAAGAGCAAGATCCTCCCATAGTACTTGGGAGACCGTTCTTGAACACCACCAGAGCAATCATCTACATCAGGACGGGCGAGATCCACTTCCAGTTCAGAACTGATAAGGTACGCTGCTACTTTAATACTTATACTGATTCTGAGCAGCCCAAGAAGAACAAGACGCGGAGACGCCTTCAGAAATTGCAACGCAAGCTGAACACGAAGTTGACGGATATTAAGAACATTGAGGAAGATATTAAAGAGAAGTCCGCTCAGCTCCTACCATTCAAGAACTCTGAACCTATTACCCCAGAAAGGTCTCCACCGAAGAAACAAGTCTGGAGGAAGAAAGACAAGAGTACACCTTCGAAAGACCAATCACTACCCGCGTCACTAATTGATCAATCATCGGCTACTACATCTATGCCATGGGAGTAAGTACTCGAAATTCTTGCCGAGAGGTAACTCGGTATTTATCTGCATTTTTAATTAGTATTTTTCCTTTAGCATTTTAACTTACCTATACTTGCATTAGAAAAAGACCATAAAAATGTTTTCTGCATTTGCATCTGTTCCTTAAGGCCCCATGTACTCCGTACCGTGGTGGCATAAAAAAATATAATAATATATTGCATTCACATGTTTTTGCTTTAGCTTCCCTTTTTGCATATAAAAATTCACAAAAATATGTGGGCACATGAAGGTCCACGCTTTTCAGAAAAAAAACCCAAAAATAAGTGGGCACATGAAGGCTCACAACATAATCCTAAAATTTGTTCCTTCGGGTATGTGCGAGATTAATATTTACAAGAAGAAATTAAGGAAAACCTGAAGGAAAACAAGTTTTAAGGATGGATGAAGGACTACTTCAGGATCTAGCTTGGGGGAGAGCACCCCCAGTTATCACGATAAGTATCATTATCCTATGTTTTAGTTATATGTTTGCCTAGAGTTAAAGAGTCTTAGTTAAAAGTCTTAGTATGAATAAATACTAGAGTCTGCTAGTTGGCTTTTCTTTTTAATGATGATCTTGATGATTTATGCTTGGAAATGATGAATAGTTGCTCTGTCGTGATTCCTCTTAAATACTTAATTTTCAGAACTAGATTCATACACCAGATCAAGTCATCAAGTCAGAGATAATACGCCCTAGAAACACCATATAGTGAGAGTAGCTAACTAGTCTAGATCTAGGAGGAGGCAAGGCGTCTACTTGGCTCCTGATCGTCTAGAAGCTGGTCGAGATACTGATCTAGCTTCACTTTTGTAAGTTCTTCATAAGTTCTTCACATTTGCTGTACAGACATATGTTCTTATCAATGATTATATTCGAGATTATGTGCTTTGGTGCTTATTATGATTACATGTTTAGCATAGTTGATTTACCTTTATATTCGTGTATGGAGTCGTATAGCCCTCACCTAGATCATCTGTTAACATGGGTGAGTGGTAAAGATAGTGTAAGCGTGGTGCTTATATTGTACTTACCTGCGATTGCACCCTACATGCTGGGTCGCGTGGTAGATGTGGTGGTGACAGCACTATTCAGTCCTTTGCATTCCACCCCCCGTGTGTAGTACTAGTGGAGCCTTATACTATTTGGGTTGTTTCAAGTTTCGACCTTGATCCTCCTGATTAGTCTCCCCATGCATTAGTATAATAGTTCTTCTTCCATGATTGTTAAATGTGTTGCACGAATCATAGTTTGCATTGACATATCTGTTTCTAGTCGATGACGTTAGCAATGTCAACAACATCCCAAAGGATCTGACCCTTGCCGCGGAGGAAAGCAGCCATCCGCCTCTGCCACATCTGGTAGTTCTTACCATCAAAGTGTGGAGGACCCGAACCCCATTCCTGGTACGCCATCTTTGGATCTTAGACTGGTTAGAATCACGAAGATCCGTAACCGGCTCTGATACCAATTGAAGGACCGATTAGGCGACCAGAGAGGGGGGAGTGAATGGGAGCCAATAAAAATTCATCCCGAAGGATGAACTCGGCCTATGCCCCAAATCCACACCAAGGATTCCCACACGAGCTTGCCAAGGTCGCGTAGTCACAACGGACCTACCAACCCTAGGAACAGGTCTCAAACAAACCCCAAGCGAATGCGCAACTAAAGAAACAAAGGACTTAGGCAATCTGCAGTGGCCTGGGAGGACCGTCCGCACGGAGGGGGCGGACCGTCCGCAAGCACAGGGCGGACCGTCCATAAATGGCACCCGAACCTCCAGTAGCGCACCACGAAAAATGGACCGTCTGTCCTCTACGCACGGACTGTCCGCGCCGGGTGGACAGTCCGCGCTCTCCTCGCGGACTGTCCGCCAAACCTCGTGCAACCAAAAGCAACTGACTCAACGGATCAAACCACAAACGCGCACGAACAAGTGACGAACTGGACGAACACCGGACCACGCGGACTGTCCGCGCCTACCAGGCGGACTGTCCGCCAGGTGCGAACAGACAGGGGAACGCGAAATCAATTCCACGTATCCGTCCATGGATCTCCTAAACGGCTCAAGATCTCGAGACAAGATTTGGCTTTGGCTTTGGGCTCTCTTTGGGTTGTGGCTTCTCCTCACTTGGTTTCTCTCCCTTCTTCCCAAAGAACTCGTTCCCCAAGTCACTCTTGAACTCAATGGGTTCCTAGAAGTTGTTGGTGTGTGGAGGAAACACGGGAGGATCTGGGGTTGTGTCGAGTCGATTCCTAAGTGGGTTGGGCTTAGGAGCATAGGCATTTTTGTGGAAGGTTTTTGGTGGAGCTATGATATCACCAATCTTCTCTTCCTTCTCACCACTGCACTCCCCAACCTTATCCGACCCAAGCGCTTCCCATCATAGCGCTTGTATGCCTCAATCATCATCCTGAGCTGAGGCTCATGACCCGACAACCAACCCACCATCTTCCTCAACTGATCATTGTCATCCTGCAAACGATCAACATAGTGTGCAAGCTCCAAATTCTTCACAGTATTTATTTCACAAGTAGAGCATGATGTAGGAATACGAGCTTTCAGCTTAGCCTCTAGTGATCTAGCATAAGCAAGCAAAACATCTAGCTTCTCATGCAAAACAGGACAAGAAGTGCAAGCACCAAGCAAGGAGGGCCTAGATTTCATCTCATCTAGCTCTAACCTAAGCACATCTAGTTCCTCAACCATGGAGGCATACTTTTCCTTAAGCATAGTCAACTCACCAAGAAAAGTGGAACAATCAGTGCATTCAGGTTCATCGATCACAATAGGAGCAGACTTTAGAGAATCTATTTGAGCCCTAGCATCAATGTTGACGGTCCTTACAACAAAAATTTGACCGTCAAAACCTCAGGTTCGAGAGGAGTATACGACAAGTTTCATGCGCATTTTTATTACTAATAAAGTTCCATTAGTTGTGTTGTGAATTTCATAGGCAGGTACACATTTTGGGAGAATTTGGGACCAACATGCCACATGTGCTAGGCACGGCCGAACCACCTAGTCTGGCCGGCCCTGCAGGTGCGGCCGGCCCTGCAGGTGCGGCCGGCCCTGCCAGGTGCGGCTGGCCCTGCCCGTGGCACGACTCTAGTCCAGAGCATCCATACCCCCTCGAGCACAACTTGGACGAGCGTGATTCACTGAAGAAACGTCAGTTTGATCAAAGGGTCGAGGCTAGGATCACTTGGATCAATGGGTCCACTTATCTGATCGCTCAACCGCCACAACCGTCATCCAGAGGCAATCCTAGGCGTCCCCTAACACGGTCGGTGCATCACACGGCACGGGGTATGGCTAGCCGCACCAATAGGGTTGGCCGCACCTATCACTTGGCGTGCCGGGCGCAACCGACCCAAGGAGCCGACCTACAACCGCCTCAGGAGCAGTGATCAGGAGCGTCCAAGGCGAGAGGCGGCACATCCCAGGGCCGGCCGTGCCTAGAGAGCCGGCCGCACTTGGGGTTTTGCCCCCCTGAGCTCCACCGACCTCCCTTGCCTATAAAAGGCACCTCCCACTCGCTGGAATGGACACACAACGCAGGAGCATCTCCATTTCTCACTTTTGTTCACTTAGAATAGGATTAGTGTAGTTTGGAAGTTAGAGTCGAGTCGAGCTAGTCTCGGGGTTCCGGAGGAGTCTTCTTCAGGGTTCCGGTACTACTCTTGTATCCTTTCTTTGTTTAGACTCAAGTACAATTCAAGTTATCTTTCTATCTTACCTTTCGAGTCAATTACATTCAGCTTTTACTTTGCTCTAGAAGCTTTATTCTTGGTTTAGACTAATGTTAGTTTAATATTGGTTAGCATAGCTCTCTTGAACCCTATAGTGTTGTGGTCGTTCTTTGCTTGATCTTCTACCGAGTACTTTTGTGCTTAGTAGCGGAGAGAGACCTTCCTTCGTGATATCCGGGGAAAGGTTCTTTGGTTTGTTGTGAGCGCGGTGCTCAGAGCTTGCCTTAGTCTTAGATTGGTGTCCCGTTCAACGGAATAGTTGTGGTACCCTAAGTTGGTGACAGCTCCGGACGGGCTCAGTAGTCCACCACGTTAGTTCGGGCCAGTAGGATTCAGCGCGTCGTCGTTCTCCCTTCTCATCCCAGTCCGAGAGCGCGGCTTTGCATGCCCCTGCAGCACTAGAAGAGCTTGTCGAGTTTAGCTCGCCTTGGTTGTCCTTTGCCTTAGTTCTTTACCTAGAGGTGACAAGAATAGATAGATTGTGTTAGGATCCTTACTCGTCTCGTTGTCCTCCCAACTCAGTTGGTCCTCTCTAACCCTTTATCAAGATATCCTTGTGTGTGTCAAGTCATCCCCGAATATCTTTATTCGTTACCCCCGCTATAGCTCTTTACCGAGTCTTGTTACTCTCCACTGTTTATCCGATCATCTTTGCCGTAGTGCATCCCTTGGGAAAATATAAATACGATAACCCGAATACCACCGGGTGAAGTGCTACAACGGTAATCCGTGTGCTTGCGGACCTTTCTGTGACGTGTGTTTTACCAAAGACGTTCCTAGCTCCATTACTGGGGGTATAAGCTTGGTAGCGATGCTAACGAGTGCCAACAAGCATTCCTGGCGCCGTCACCGTGAGTGCAAACCTAGTAGTGAGGCTAAGGAACGTCAACAAGCATTTCTGGCGCTGTTGCCGGGGAGTCAATAGGCAAAAGATATCATTTAAACTTAGTGGTAGAGTTATCCAGGTTCGGCGAACCGCTATTTAAGCAGGTTTACCCTTGCTCTACTCTCTTGTACGCAGAGTAGTGCATGACCGGTTTCGACCTACTGTCCAACTTTCACGACAATCAGGAGTCACTTGAGAGGAGAGTGCGACCTCGTGTCCTCATTCCTCAAAAGTTTCTCTCGAGTCCAGAAACGAACACCGTCGATCCCGTAGATAGCAGCTCGTCAGCACCGATGGCCGAGAGGACGATCCGCGAGTTTTCCGCTCCCTCCAACACCAATGTCCCTACTGGACCAAACGTGACGGTGGGAGAAGGGAACATTGAACTCAAGCCGGCATTAATCAACATGGTGCAAGCAAGTCCGTTCTGCGGCAAGCCCAATGAAGATGCCAACGCACATCTCCAGCATTTCCTGGAGGTGTGTAGGACTTTCACTATCCGTGGAGTGACGAACGATGCAATTCGTCTTTGCCTATTCCCGTTCTCATTGCTCGAGAAGGCGAAGCAATGGTTATATGAGCGAGATGCCATCAACACATGGGATAAGTGCTCTAAGGCATTCCTCGCAAAGTTCTTCCCGGTGGGCAAAACCAATGCCCTCCGCGCTAGAATTTCGGGCTTCCAGCAGCAAAATGATGAGAGTATCCCGGAAGCATGGAAACGTCTCCAGGAGTAAATCACCGCGTGCCCACACCATGGCATGCAGGGGTGGTTCTTAATTCAGACCTTCTACCACGGGCTCAAGCGTACTGCCCGTGAGCACCTAGATGCAGCCGCTGGAGGAGCTTTCTTCTCGCTACAAGTACCCACCGCCAAGTAATTGATCGAGAAGATGGTGGCAAATCAAGGGTGGGATGGAGATCGTCTCCAACGCCGTAACCGCGGTGTACACCAAGTCGATGGAATCGACATGCTCGCCGCTAAGATGGACCTCCTAATGAAGAAATTGGAGGCACCAAGCAATGTAGAGACCGCCAAGATTATGGACGCTCGCGTGACGTGCGAGGTTTGCGGTAATGTGGGTCATTCAGGAAATGATTGTCCCGAGACAAGGGAAGAAGCCAGCTTCATCAACAATGGCAACAACAATGGGTTCTGCAACAACAACTACAACAATCAAGGGTGGAACCCAAGGCCCAACTTCCCGTTCAACAATCAAAATGGATGTAATTATTCTAACAATTTCAATAATCAGCCCTCCATTAAAGATCTTGTCTTTGGCCAAGCTAGAATTAATGAAAACTTAAACAAGAAGCTAGCCGCCAATGATAATGTTCTTGAAAAATTAAATTCCACTATCGAATCCTTCACTAGTGCTATGAAGAATCAGCTAAGCTTTAATAAAATGATAGAAACTCAACTTGCTCAGCTTGCTGCTTCTTTACCTTCTTCCGAGTCGGGTGGAATCCTGGGGCAACCCGAGCCTACCCGAGAGAATGTTAGCATTGTATCCACCAGATGGGGTAAGCCATCTAGGAGGGTATATGCACCTAACCATGTAGGGAAGCTCATACAACAAATCCAAGACCCATGGGAGGAATCAGTAGTCTTGCACAGAAAGGACAATGGGTATCTGGCTATCACATGCACAATCTACTATCAAAAGATCAAGAATGCTCTTTGTGACCTTAGTGCGAGTGTCAACCTCATATCCAAGGCCAAGTTTGAGGAGTTAGGATACCCTGCTCTCTCTCCAACAATGATGGCAGTCCAACTTGCTGACTCATCAATTAAATATCCAGAGGGCATAGTGGAAAATCTCTTGGTGAATGTCAAAGGCTCCTATGTCTTTGCGGATTTTGTGGTCCTCGACACACAAGATGATGGAGAAATGCCGCTTATTTTCGGGCGACCATTCCTAAGAGATGTCAATGCAAGGATTGATGTCGGAGCCGGAAAAATTCAATTCCGCATAGGGCGAAGGAACATGATATTCAAATTTCAAGCAAAAGAAGAGCAATGTTACCTAGTGCAAGATGAGGAATCTAGGGAGTGGATGAAGCCACAACCCCAATACAAGAAAGAGAAGGTGGCCCCGACCAAGCCCAAAGTGGAGAGTCCTATTACCACGATGAGGAAGCATTGGGAGCAAGACAAAGCATTCAAAGGGTGCCAGCAACCAAAGAAGCCGAAGGCAATCAACAAGGCTAAGGGGGGAAAGAAAATGGAAACCAAAAACACCCCCGCCAAAGCCTTACCGACTTCATCGCCACCGAAGAAAACAAAGAGGGTGTGGCATGTGAAGGGAGCATCGTCCGAGTCTTCCACTCTGGTACCGAACGAATCCAAGATCAATTGAGCAAATGGAGGAGTCCTGCTCACAGACTCTAAACTACGAGCCCTCACCGTGAGGTAAACCGGTATTTATCTCATATTTCCCTTCAAACATTTTATTTCGTGCATCAAGCATATTTAAATATCAAATTTGATTTCACCTTTGCATTAGTAAGTAAACAATACATAGAGAAACAGTTTTGGAGATTTTTGGTGATACGGCCGAATCTAGAAGTACGGACGTACCCCCCCTCGACAAAATTTATGTGTAGGATGTTTACGGGAGGGGACACGAGTGCTTGGAGCAAATGGAGTAGGGCCGGCCAAACCTAGTGGTACGGCCATACCTATGATCTTCCACGAATCCATCAAGCCAACCACTACAAGCTTCCAAGTGCTCAACTCATCACCAAAATGAAGACACGCCAACCAGGTAGCCAAAAAATTAGCTTGGGGGAGACCCCATTTTCAATCAAGGAAGGTATGTCCATCCAAACCAACTTTCAACATCTTGTTTATCACATTTGAATAAAAGAAAAACAACAAAAATATTTGCTTCAACCATGTGCACTTGAAATCTTGTCTATATCCTCACTTTGGAAATGATGAATAGTTGCTATGTTAAAACTTTGCAAGAACCTAGTGTACAACCTTGTGCTCTATGAGCATTTGAATTTGTTGGTATATTTTGAGACAAGAGCCTGAAATAAAACTTTGTGGGAAGCAAAGGCTTATGACCAAACCTAGGGTGTTGACTTGTATGATATGGTGAGACAATGTTGATCTTGCTCTATCTCATAGTATGGTGAAAATCTCGGATGATTTCTTTTGAGAAAATAAAACTAGACAAGTTCCTCAATGGTCATATCACTTACCAAAGCCATATGTCGATATCAAAGTATAAACCTTCTACATATGCTTGCTTGTGACCCTTTGAGTTTTGCCAAATTGTTGTGACCCTTGGTAGAATCTTTTCATGCTCCCATGATCGAGATCACATACATCCACATATACAAGCTAACTTCCACACCGGGAGTTACACAAAACATGCCATCCACCCACCAAAAATAAATACTCCAAAGTTCCAAAGAGGTTTCTCTTCTTGTATTCTTGCAAGAGGAGAGAGGGGTCATTGAAAAAAAAGTATATGCTCAAAAAGCATAGAAAAAATATATATATGTGCTCCAATCAAAGAGCATAGGAAAAAAAAAGTGAAGCATGACCCCCCTCCAAAATAAAAGCAAGAGGAGAATCTCAAAGCAAGGAGTACTTAGAAAAAACAAACAAAAATATTCCACACACTTGCACATCTCGATCAAGTTGCATGACTAGTTTCTTCTTGGATCCGGTCTTTGGCTCAACAACATCATGTGGCACAAGTGAGTCTCATTGCTTATCCTACCCAAAGCTCCACATACAAGCCATAGAGTAGGTAGTTGAGGCTCACTCAAAGCCTTTCGTGAGGTAACAAATACCACTTGAGCGATCGAGGGAACCATCCGAGGAACCTTGTCTTTCTTTGCAAAATTTTCAAAACTCCGAGATGGGATCCAGAAAAGAGAAGAGCGAGTGATGCAAAGTCAAAACCATTCTACTCTTCAACCTCTGAAGGCGAGGTGGAAAGTTACAAGCCCCACAGGTAAGATAAGGCTAAGTCTCTCTCGTACCAATCTTTTCAAATAGTAAGAAGAGCATGGATTTGTGCACAGGAACTTGCCAAGTGCTAACATCATGCAACTCCTGATCCACCGAGGCCAAGTCTAGGCTTTGCTCGAGGATGAGCAAACGTTTAGCTTGGGGGAATTTGTTGACGTACTTACAACAAAAATTTGACCGTCAAAACTTCGGGTTCGAGAGGAGTATGTGACAAGTTTCATGCGCATTTTTATTACTAATAAAGTTCCACAAGTTGTGTTGTGAATTTCATAGGCAGGTACACATTTTGGGAGAATTTGGGACCAACATGCCACATGTGCTAGGCACGGCCGAACCACCTGGTCCGGCCGAACCTGCAAGTGCGGCCAGCCCTGCAGGTGCGGCCGACCCTGCAGGTGCGGTCGGCCCTGCCAGGTGCGGTCGGCCCTGCCCTGTGGCACGACTCTGGTCCAGAGCATCCCTACTCTCTTGAGCACAACTTGTATGAGTGTGATTCACTGAAGAAACATCAGTTTGATCAAAGGGTGGAGGCTAGGATCACTTGGATCAAAGGGTCCACTTATCTGATCGCTCAACTGCCACAACCGTCATCCAGAGGCAATCCTAGGCACCCCTAACACGGTTGGTGCATCACACGGCACAGGGTAGGGCCGGCCGCACCAATAGGGCCGGCCGCACCTATCACTTGGCGTGCCGGGCGAAACCGACCTAAGGAGCCGACCTACAACCGCCTCAGGAGCAGTGATCAGGAGCGTCCAAGGTGAGAGGCGGCACATCCCAGGGCCGGCCGTGCCTAGAGAGCCGGCCGCACCTGGGGTTTTTCCCCCCTGAGCTCCACCGACCTCCCTTGCCTATAAAAGGCACCTCCCACTCGCTGGAATGGACACACAACGCAGGAGCATCTCCATTTCTTGGTTAGCATAGCTCTGTTGAACCCTATAGTGTTGTGGTCGTTCTTCGCTTGATCTTCTACCGAGTACTTTTGTGCTTAGTAGCGGAGAGAGACCTTCCTTCGTGATATCTGGGGAAAGGTTCTTTGGTTTGTTGTGAGCGCGGTGCTCAGAGCTTGCCTTAGTCTTACATTGGTGTCCCGTTCAACGGAATAGTTGTGGTACCCTAAGGAGGTGACAGCTCTGGACGGGCTCAGTAGTCCACCACGTTACTTCGGACCGGTAGGATTCGGCGTGTCGTCGTTCTCCCTTCTCATCCCAGTCCGAGGGCGCGGCTTTGCATGCCCCTGCAGCACTAGAAGAGCTTGTCAAGTTTAGCTCGCCTTGGTTGTCCTTTGCCTTAGTTCTTTACCTAGAGTTGACAAGAATAGATAGGTTGTGTTAGGATCCTTTCTCGTCTCGTTGTCCTCTCAGCTCACTAGGTCCTCTCTAACCCTTTATCAAGATCTCCTTGTGAGTTTCAAGTTATCCCCGAATATCTTTATTCGTTACCCCCGCTATAGCTCTTTACCGAGTCTTGTTACTCTCCACCGTTTATCCGATCATCTTTGCGTAGTGCCTCTCTTGGGAAAATATAAATACGATAACCCAAATACCACCGGGTGAAGTGCTACAACGGTAATCCGTGCGCTTGCGGACCTTTCTGTGACGTGTGTTTTACCAAAGACATTCCTAGCTCCATTACTGGGGTATAAACCCAGTAGCGACACTAACAAGTGCCAACAAGCATTCTTGGCGCCGTAACCGTGAGTGCAAACCTAGTAGTGAGGCTAAGGAATGTCAACAATCAACAAGCAAAGACTCTAGCTCAACCACCTTCTTCTTAGCCTCTCTAAGCAAAGACCTATACTCTCTCTTCTCCTTGTTGGTCTTTCTAAGCACATCATCACGGTTGTCAAGTAATTCATTCAACCTAGTATTCTCCGCTACCAAGAAGGATGGATCATTGTTTACCTCATCCTCGGAGTCGGAGTCCGAGTCATCCTTGTTGCTCTTCTTGCTGCGATGCCGCAAAAGCCTTGGGCGGCGAAGCACAAGCCGTTGATGTTCTTGCTTGACTGCTTGGTTCTCTTCTTCATCACTTGAACTCGATGAAGAGTAGCAGGAACTTGAGTCGATGTTGCTTGCTTCGGCAACCATCGCTCGCTCCTTCTTCTTGTGACCGCCACTCCTCCTCGGCCTCTACTCGGACTTGTTCTTGCCCTTGTGGTCATCCCTCGAGTGGTGCTTGTGGTTGGTCCTCGGACGGTGCTTGTGCTCGGGCTTGATCTCCATGGCCTCCGGGCACTCATCGATAAAGTGCCCGTGCTTCCCACACCGGTAGCACATGCCCGAGCTCCTCCTAGTGTTCTTCTGGTTCGTGTACATGCGCTCGAACCGCCTGCTCAGCACGTGAGATTTTCCTCACCCAGCACAACGAACTCCTCATCTGGCATGGAGACAAGACAAGACAAAGAGAACTGTCTCGAAGACAAGTTAGTGTTAGTCCTTGGTCCAGAAATGAGAGCCAGACTATGAGGGTCAGTCGGGTTCTCGATCCTTGCTCACACCCCACGATCCACCACGGACGACTTGAGCTTGGAAAACAGCTCGTCCACCGTGAGGGTCTCATACTTCTCCGACTCCAGAAAGGTCTCGACCTTCTCACTCCACACGGTACGATCCAGAGAGTGCAGGAGCTTCACAGCCCTGTCATGATCATCGTACGGGAGCGCGACCACATTAGCCCTCATGTTGTTCACAATCACAGTGAACCGCTGGAACATGGTGTCTATGGACTCACTGGGGAGATGAGTGCAGTTCTTGTACTCTCTCCGGTAGGTCACGAACAACTGAGCCTGAACCTGAGCGTTCCCAGCGTGAGCATTCTTCAACTTCTCCCAAATCCTACAAGCCAAGTCCTCTGTCTGAACCCGATTGAATTCGGATTGACACAGAGCACGAAACAAGTAGTCGACCACCTTATTGTTGGCATCATGCATATCCCTCGATCCCGGAGCTAGGAAGTTAATCGGATGAACATAAGCTGTGTTCACCATAACATCCCAAAGGATCTGACCGTTGCCGCAGAGGAAAGCAGCCATCCGCCTCTGACACATCTGGTAGTTCTTACCATCAAAGTGTGGAGGACCCGAACCCCGTTCTTGGTACGCCATCTTTGGATCTTAGACTGGTTAGAATCATGAAGATCTGTAACCGGCTCTGATACCAATTGAAGCGCAGATCGTCCGACCCCTTGCGGACAGTCCGTTACCCACGGACGGACAGTCCAACAAACACGATGCAAAAGGGAACTCAACCCCAACGGATCAAATCACCGACCCATAACAACACGTGACGAACTGGACGAACTGGGGCTCCCACGGACAGTCCGTCAGCACACGACGGACGGTCCGTCGCTCACGAACAGAACAACCCGAGCTAAAAAATGCAAGGTCAACTACACCTATCCATCCATGGATCTCCCAAATGGCTAAATGGATTGAGACAAGATTTGGGGGAGATGTGAAGTGTCCCTAGGGGATGCTATGCCCAAAAACGTGAGGCCTCAAACCAACTAAAACGCCGGGAATCGAACACGAACCGAGCTCTACCTAAAAGCTAGGGTTCCACCCGAAATCCTCAAATCCAAGGCCAAATCCGGAGTTTGAGGGGTCAAGGTCAAGCACAAAGATGCACAAGGCATCTATCCATGATCCCTACAAGTAAATCCCAATCCAAACACCTCAGAATCGGAGGAACAAGACGCGCATGAAAAACCAACGAAAATAGTCCGAAAAAGACACGAAAATCACTCGAGCCACGAGAAGGAAATCGACGCAACCATGAAAGCTTCCATACACTCGGAGGACAGATTCTCTACAAAACGGTGAAGAAAATCTAAGCCTATAGAGCAGAGAAATGAGAAGCATTCCAGATGGATGGTTTGCCCAGAAACCATAGAGCTATATATATGAGTCCCTCTAGATTGAGCAAATGACCAAGCTACCCCTAGAACTTAAACTGAGATACAAACCCCTCAGGGGCAATATGGTCAAGTGGCACTCCTCTTCATCAGGCGGCCACGCCTTCGCCGCAGTCTGCGTCCTCCCGATGCAAGCCCTGCGATCCTGCCGCGTGTCCCCCAGCATCGAAGCTTCTCGGCACGCCAGGATCCCGTCTCCGCCCGCTGAGTCTCCGGTCTTGGTTTTGTGGCTCAACCAAGAAACCCGACGGTTTTGTGGTGAACCGCCATAAACCCCGCCTACGGGCTCCGGTCGAGAGACGCTACCCTGCACCAGCTCCAGTCGACGACTTCGTCTTGCTTTTCTTCCCACCGTGCGGCCCGCACTTGATCCCGTTCGGCCACCGGGTCCATCGAGCCGAGCCTACTTGTCTCTCCACTCCTCGGAGGCCCCGCAAGACTAAGACCTTTCGCGCCTGCTCTTCACCTACACAAACACGAATCTAGCCGCAACCTGCACTAGCAATACTCGGCCAAGAGTCAGTCCGCACCACGTTGTCAATCACTCATCACAGCAAGGAGCGACCATCCACTGGTCCTCGGACGCTCCGGTCCTCAGATGACCTGGGACTTGATGGCCTGCCTTGGGCAGAACTCGAGGTCGAACTCGCCTAGCTCGATAGACCACTTGATGATGCGTCCAGTGGTGTTCCAGCTGTGCAGGATCTCACCCAGAGGGAAGGCCGAGACGATATCTTGTGCGCTTGGAAGTAATGTCGAAGCTTGCGTGAGGTGACGAGGAGGGCGTAGAGCATCTTCTATGGCTGTGAATATCTAGTCTCACTATCTGACAAGACCACGCTGACGTAGTAGACAGGTTGCTGGACCGGGTAAGGTTTGCCTTCTTCTGGTCGCTCTACCACTAGGACCGAGCTGACCACTAGAGTGGTTGCGGAGATGTAGAGCAGCAGTGTTTCCTTCGGTGCCGGGGGCACCATCACTAGGGGTGACGTAAGGAAGGTCTTTTGCTTCTCCAGGGCCTGGTCGGCCTCTTCTGGCCAGACGAACTTATCCGCCTTCTTCAGCAGCTTGAAGAAGGGCAGGCCTTTCTCTCCAAGTTTGCTGATAAATCGAGCTAGGGCCGCCATCATGCCGGTGAGCTTCATGATGTATTTCTTCCTAGTAGGTCGCTTCATCCTGCAGATTGCATCAACCTTGGTGGGATTCGCCTCGATGCCCCGGTGACTGGCCATGAAGCCCAGGAGCTTGCCGGA
This sequence comes from Cenchrus fungigraminus, assembly GCA_036936925.1. Taxonomy (NCBI): domain Eukaryota; kingdom Viridiplantae; phylum Streptophyta; class Magnoliopsida; order Poales; family Poaceae; genus Cenchrus; species Cenchrus fungigraminus. Next base: position 75,034,141 of record CM072770.1, read on the forward strand.
CGGGACACCGAAGACACACTTCTCTGGATTGAGCTTCCAGCGATAGTGGCGGAGCTTGGTGAAGGTCTGGGCGAGGTCAGCTATGAGGTTATCCTCTACGTTGGTCTTGACGACCACATCGTTGATGTAGGCTTCTACGTTGTCGCCGATCTGGGACTCCAGACACTTCTGGATGGCCTTCTGGTAGGTCACGCCGGTGTTTTTGAGACCGATGCTCATGGTCGTGTAGCAGTAGATGCCATGCGGCGTTATGAACGCCATCTTGTCTTGGTCAGAGACCTTCAGGCTATCTAGTGATACCCTGAGTAGCAGTTGAGGAAGCATAACAGGACGCTTTCCGGTCGTGGAGTCCACGACTTGGTCGATGCGAGGAAGAGGAAAGGGGTCTTTAGGGCAGTGCCTTTTGAGATCGGTGTAGTCGATACACATTCTCTATTGATCGGTTTTCTTGGGTACAAGCACCGGGTTGGCGAGCCAAACTGGGTTTTTACACTCACGGATGAATCCGGCGGCTAGGACCTTTATTATTTCTACCCTAATGACCTCCTTGCAATCTTTCGCAAAGCGGCGCAGCTTCTACTTGACAGGCTTGGCCATCTTGGTTACATCCAAGGAGTGCTCAGCCAGCTCCCTGGGGACACCCGGCATATCCGATGGACTCCATGCGAATATATCTGTGTTATCCCGAAAGAAACTGGTGAGCGCGAGTTCCTATTTCTCCTTGAGGTCGTCGCCGATGAGCACCGTCTTCTCCGCGTCGGGCAGGCCGAGGCGGACTCTCTTCGTTGATGGCATGGCGTCCAGGGCGGTGTCAGTGCGCTGCTGCTCCAAGATGGTCAGGTCACTCGGAGCGACCTTCTTGGCCTCAGCGACCAAGACTGTAGAGGCGTCGACGCAGGCATATGTCACGGCGATGTCGAGGGCCTCGGAGTCGCACTTGAAGGAGACCATGAGGTCACCGTTGACGGAGAGAACCCCGTTAGGTGAGGGCATCTTCAACACAAAGTTGGTGTAGTGCGGGATGGCCATGAATCTGGCCAACATCGGGCGACCTACGATCGCGTGGTAGGAGGACTTGTAGTCCGCGACCTAGAAGTTGAGGTACTCTGTGCGGAAATTGTCCTCTGTGCCGAAGGTGATGGGGAGGGAGACCCGACCTAGGGGATAGGCCGCTTTTCCGGGGATGATGCCGTAGAAAGGCTCGTCACACGCCGTGAGCTTGTTGAAGTCGAACTTCATCTTCTTCAACGTCTCGACGAAGATGATGTTGAGCCCGCTCCCCCCATTGATGAGTGTCTGGGAGAGCAAGGCCCCTCCACTGTAGGCTCGACGATGAGTGGGTAGGACCTAGGGTCTGGGATGTGGACCTAGTGATCAGCTCTGGAGAACGTGATCGGCTGCTCAGACCAACGCAGACGCAACGTCGGCTGGGTATGGATGAGGATGACCTCATGCTTATCCTTGCGGTAGTGCCTTCTACTCGCATGGGATTTGAGACCTCCGACGATCATGTTGATCGTTCAGGTAGGTGGATGGGAGGGTCCGTTGGGATTGCCTGTCAGAGGAGGAAGCGGAAGGTCACGCTCGTCACGGCGATCTCGGTCGTCGTGGCGATCATCGCGGCAGTCGTCGCGGCGATCTCGGTCGTCACAATCGTCGCGCCGGTCCCTCCAGTCGTCGTGGCGGTAGTTGTTGTTGTAGCAGTGCAAAGAGGATCGGTCGCCATCTTTCCATGGTCGCTTGGGGTCTTCAGGGGTGCTGAAGGCCTTCTTGAACTCCGAGCACTCACGAAGGGTATGACTGGCCCCCTCGTGGTTGCATTGAACTCTTCCTGGTTGAACGTCGAAGGTCGACGCTCCTCAGCCGTGAGCACTTCGGAAGGTTGCTTGCGCAACTTAGAACCGGAGTACCCTGCAGTGCCGGATGTGCCAGCGTCGCGCCCAACATCGGCGTTGAACTGGTTCACCATCGTCTCGTCGGTGTCGATGAGTTTGTTGACGACCTCCATGAGGGCAGCAATGGTGGTAGCACCAGACTCGTGGATCTTCTCAAAGATCTTGCGATCCTTGATGCCTTTCTTGTAGCTATCGACAACCTGGTCGTCTCTGACGCCAACACAGGTGTTGCGGTTCTCGAAGAACCGGTTGGTGTCGTCACGGAGTCACTCCTTAGGCTTCATGACAATCCTCCTGAGGTTGAAGGCGTTTCCAGGGTAATTGTAGGTCACCTGGAAGTTGGACGTGAAGGCTTGGGACAGGTCGACGCAGGAGTTGATGCTGCCAGCCGGGAGGTTGTTGAGCCAACGCGACGGGGCGTCGCCCATCACCAGCGGGAAGTAGGCTGCCATGTGTTCGAAGCTGCCGCCAACCGCCTTGACGGTGACGTAGTAGGTCAACAGCTAGATGTTGGGGTCGGAGCGCCTGTCATACTTTTGGATGTTCGGCTTGAAGTTGTCGGGGCAGTCCACTGATCTAAGTCTGGGAGCCAGCGCGGGGAAGGCGGTGATGGCTATTGTTGATGGCTGTTAAGCCCCAATTTTAGGCCGTCAATACCTGCATAGAATAAATGGAAAGTGATCATCAACACTATAATAGGGGTTTATACTGACAAACTCCACAAGTGTTGGTGTTTCTAGCCTTTTTTGCAGGATGTACCGAATTACGCGTTAAATGATGTATTCACAGAGCAAGAGAACCAAAGATTGTTGACGTTCCTTTGCCTCACTACGAGGTTTGCACTCACGGTGACGATGCCAGAAATGCTTGTTGGCACTCGCTAGCGTCGCTACCGGGTTTATACCCCTAGTAATGGAGCTAGGAACGTCTTTGGTAAAACACACGTCACAGAAAGGTCAGCAAGCGCACGGTTTACCGTTGTAGCACTTCACCCGGTGGTATTCGGGTTATCGTATTTATATTTTCCCAAGGGAGGCACTACAGCAAAGATGATCGGATAAACGGTGGAGAGTAACAAGACTCGGTAAAGAGCTATAGCGGGGGTAACAAATAAAGATATTAGGGGGATTACTTGACACCCACAAGGAGATCTTGATAAAGGGTTAGAGAGGACCTTGTGAGCTGGGAGGACAACGAGACGAGAAAGGATCCTAACATAATCTATCTATTCTTGTCAACTCTAGGTAAAGAACTAAGGCAAAGGATAACCAAGGCAAGCTAAACTCGACAAAGCTCTTCTAGGGCTGCAGGGGCATGCAAAGCCGCGCTCTCGGACTGGGATGAGAAGGGAGAACGACAACACGCTGAATCCTACCGGCCCGAACTAACGTGGTGGACTACTGAGCCCGTCCGATGCTGTCACCTCCTAAGGGTACCACAACTATTCCGTTGAACGGGACACCAATCTAAGACTAAGGCAAGCTCTGAGCACTGTGCTCACAACGAACCAAAGAACCTTTCCCCGGATATCACGAAGGAATGTCTCTCTCCGCTACTAAGCACAAATGTACTCGATAGAAGATCAAGTGAAGAACGACCACAACACTATAGGGTTCAAGAGAGCTATGCTTACTAAGATTAAACTAACTTTAGTCTAAACCAAGAATAAAGCTTCTAGAGCAAAGTAAAAGCTGAATGTAATTGACTCGAAAGGTAAGATAGAAAGATAACTTGAATTGTACTTGAGTCTAAACAAAGAAAGGATACAAGAGTAGTACCGGAACCCTGAAGAAGACTCCTCTGGAACCCCGAGACTAACTCGACTCGACTCAAACTCCCAAACTACACTAATCCTACTCTAAGTGAACAAAAGTGAGAAATGGAGATGCTCCTGCGTTGTGTGTCCATTCCAGCGAGTGGGAGGTGCCTTTTATAGGCAAGGGAGGTTTGTGGAGCGCAGGGGAGGAAAACCCCAGGTGTGGCCGGCTCTCTAGGCACGGTCGGCCCTAGGATGTGCCGCCTCTCGCCTTGGACGCTCCTGATCACTGCTCCTGAGGCGGTTGTAGGTCGGCTCCTTGGGTCGGTTTTGTCCGGCACGCCAAGTGATAGGTGCGGCCGGCCCTACCCCGTGCCGTGTGACGCACCGACCGTGCTAGGGAACACCTAGGATCGCCTTTGGATGACAGTTGTGGCGGTTGAGCAATCGGATAAGTGGACCCATTGATCTCAGTGATCCTTGCATTCACCCTTTGATCAAACCGACATTCCTCCAGTGAATCACGCTCGTCCAAGTTGTGCTCGAGGGAGTAGGGGTGCTCTAGACAAGGGTCGTGCCACCGGGCAGGGCCGGCCGCACCTGTAGGTTCGGCTGGACCAGGTGGTTCGGCTGTGCCTGGCACATGTGGTGTGTTGGTCCCAAATTCTCTCAAAATGTGTACCTGCCTATGAAATTCACAACACAACTCGTGGAACTTTATTAGTACTAAAAATGTGCATGTAACTTGTCACATACTCCTCTGGAACCCGAGGTTTTGACGGTCAAATTTTTGTTGTAAGGACCGTCAACAAACTCCCCCAAGCTAAACGTTTGCTCGTCCTCGAGCAAAGCCTAGACTTGGCCTCGGTGGATCAGGAGTTGCATGATGTTGCCACTCGGCAAGTACCTATGCACAAATCCATGCTCTACTTGCTATTTGAAAAGATTGGTATGAGAGAAACTTAGCCTTATCTTACCTGTGGGGCTTGTAACTTTCCACCTTTCCTTCGGAGGTTGAAGAGTAGAATGGTTTTGACTTTGCATCTCTCGCTCTTCTTTTCTGGAACCTATCTCGGAATTTTGAAATTTTTGCAAAGAAAGACAAGGTTCCTTGGATGGTTCCCTCGATCGCTCAAGTGGTATTTGTTACCTCACCAAAGGCTTTTGAGCGAGCCTCAACTTCCTACTCTATAGCTTGTATGTGGAGCTTTGGGTAGGATAAGCATGAGACTTACTTGTGCCACATGATGTTGTTGAGCCAAACACCGGATCCAATAAGAAACTAGTCATGCATCTTGATCGAGATGTGCAGGTGTGTGGTATATTTTTTTTGTTTGTTTTTCTATGTACTCCTTGGTTGAGATTCTCCTCTTGCTTTTATTTTGGAGGAGGGTCATACTTCATCATTTTTTTTCTATGCTCTTTGATTGGAGAACATCTATGCTTTTTGAGCATATACTTTTCTTTTCTTTTCTTTTTCAATGACCCCTCTCTCCTTTTGCAAGAATACAAGAAGAGAAATCTCTTTGGAACTTTGGAGTATTTAATTTTGGTGGGTGGATGGCATGTTTTGCGTAACTCCCGGTGTGGAAGTTAGCTTGTATATGTCGGTGTATGTGATCTCGATCATGGAAGCATGAAAAGATTCTACCAAGGGTCACAACAATTTGGCAAAACTCAATGGGTCGAAAAGCAAGCATATGTAGAAGGTTTGTACATTGATATCGACATATGGCTTTGGTAGGTGATATGACCATTGACGAATTTGTCTTGTTTTATTTTCTCAAAAGAAATCATCTGAGATTTTCACCATACTATGAGATAGAGCAAGATCAACATTGTGTCACCATATGTTGACGGTTGATTGTCGTATCAAAGTTCGTTTGGACTTGCAAGCGGACAAGTCCTCTGTCGTAGCCAAGGGACCCTTCTTCCCTTAAGTGTGAACCCAAGGTATCGAATCCGTGGAACATTGTGTAACACAAGATCCAATCTAACAAGCGGAAAACACTTTGATCTTGAGAGGTTTGGTTTTGCATCTAATATAAGAAAGAGCCATGAAAACACATCTAATCTACTAAACACCAGAGGTAGCAAGAGAAAGAGAGATAAAACCAATCTAGAGATTGGATTGGGTCTTTTGTTGAAGTTCCAAAACAAAGAAGAATAAAGCAAACGAATCTCATTACTAGCCTCTTTAAATCGTGGCTTCCGTTCCAACTCCGAAGACGCCCGGCTTTTGGAGCCACCGTCCTGTCACAACGCACTCCTATTCGTGAGGGTTAGCCTAGGGCGAGTCCAAGAAGAACAAGTTGAAAACACTCAGTAGATCGGGTATGCACCTCTAGCCACCATGACTACAAGAGCACCCTAAGCAATCTAGCTATAGACTAGATTGGGGAAGAAGCAAACCCAAGCGAAGACAAAGTTGTAGAGAAAGCACTTGATCGCTAGAAATCGAATTCAATTTGATAATTCAACATAACGAATGATACATGAACAAGATCACCACCGGGATCCTACCTTGATCTTGATCCTAGCTCCGGGAACTCCGACGTGGTCTTCCATGCAAGGTTCCCACGCCGGCTAGGGGGACACTAGTCAACCATCTCGACCCTCTCCTCTCCGGAATGGTGTCCCTCTCTTCTCTGATCCTCGGTGGTGGATGACGAATGAATTGATGCGTGGCTCTTGGCGAGGGGGCTATAAATAGTCCGAATGGCGGCTAGGTCAAAGGGGGCGCCGAATCAGGCTCGGAATAGGCTGGGCCGGCCGGCCTGGGCCGACCGGCCTGGGCCGACCGGCCTGGGCCCGTGTCGGCCCAGTTCGGCCCCGGCTTGCTCCCCGGTTGCTTCTCGCGCGATTCCTCATTTGTGTGCACTTGCATGTGGGCCTTTGACGTCGTTTCCTTCGCGGTTAAGGCTTGAATGCTTGCCATCCAAGCTTCGCTGTTTTCTGGTTGAGTCCCTAAAGATTTGCACGTTGACGCTTCGGTCCTCGGGTCATTTGGAGTCATGTTCATCGCGTGTCTTGACTCTTGTCGGGCTTCATGATCTTCTTCCAAAGTGCTTGATGAACTTATCCCGAAAGTCTCCTCTTTAGCGTAGATTTCCTACGTAAACAATAAACTCCAAAATCGACATGCAAGAGTGAACTTGTTATATACGGGGGGTTAGTTCCAGTGGTTAGAATAATAAATCAATGCCAACATTGAAGGTAAACTCATGGCTAGGTTGACAGAAATTCACCGTCAACATCTCCCCCATGCTTAAACCTTGCTCGTCCTCGAGTAACCCTTTAATGAATATCAGTGTTGCCTTTCATTGCTTTATACCCTGCACTTGATCATACACGAGAAAACATAATGCTCTCAAGGATTTAATCATTAAAGTTCCATAATGTACTAGCCTTCATCCTTATGGAGGGTAGATATTAATTTAAGCACTTCCCACAAGTAATTACCTCATGCTCCCAAATTTTAAATGAATCTTAGAAATTTTGAAATTAATAGCGAGATGAAGAAAAAGAGCTAAACCAAGTTCAAAAATAAACTTCCTTACATCTTGCTCATGTACTCTCATCTCATCTTGTCTCTCAAAACCTATTCATTCTACTCCTTTCCCCTCTCAATATATAGTGGAAGGCTTTATGTGGAGCTTTTTGGGAAAGTTTAGTCCTACCAAGATATTATAAATGAGATGTTGTCAAAACAAGACAAGCTTCTCATGGTCTTACCGAGACTCGTCAAAAAGGTCATTGGAAAATAATGTTATATCAAGGAGGGGGAGAGAAAAATACACACACTTTGAGATAGGTGGACATGTGCAAATGGCAAAGAGTGATCCCGAGGCACAAAGGAAGTCCTCGTTATCGGATTGCACATGGTTGGAAAGATGAGTTTGGATCTTTAAATCTTGAAACTTTTGAGATTCCTAATGCACTTTAGAGAACCGGGGAGTTCACTTTATTTTATTTTTATAAACTCATATTTTTTTCTTTTCTCATACATATTTTTCTCTTTTCTCTTTTTTTCTTTTTTTTCTTCTTTCATCATTTTTTTTATTTGCTCCCCTTGAACTCTAAATTGCATTGTACCTACCTCCTCCCCCATGCTTAGACGTTTGCTCGTCCTCGGGCAAAGAGGTGATAGAGATAAGGTAGGTACTAGAAATATTTTTCCTTTGGAGAGATACTTGAAATCTTGAATCTTGGCACCATCTTGCGATCTTCCGTGAATTGACGATCCATACTCAATGATAGGTTGTGGTCAAGGAGGTAAACACAAAAGATGATATTTTTGGTTTTAAGGGTGGATATCCGGCGAGGTTTGTGAAATCGCCGATATGGGGATACACAATGCACGGATAGAAAGGCTAGCAAAAAGATAGATACGCAAACGGAAAGACTAGCTTCTTAGTCTCGGGCTAGAAAAATCATGGCCTGAAATAACTCACCCAAAAATAATTCTTGTATACTAAGGTTTATGCACTCAATATATATATATGGCTTTGGATAGGTAGAGCAAAATGCAAGAATCATTAATGACAAGGTTAGCATATATATTTTTAAGAACAAATCATCTTTAACTCATCCAAAATTGAGAGCACGAAAATAACACTATGGGTCTTATTTTTATCATAACCTCCACAAAAGATTAAGCTAGCATTTAATTAATTTCAGATTCATATTAAAGAGAGCATTAGCTTAATCATGCATAAAACAAGTACAAAAGTTGAGCAAAGTGGCAACTTTTCATCATATATTGTCATGGCATCAACTTAATATTTTTACCAAAGGTTGATCAAGGTGGGAAACTTTATTCATGGTGATCTTAAACTAACTCTACTATTATCACACTTGCTGAAAATAAATAAAAACAGAAAATGTTACACGTATATAAACTTGCACAAAAGCTGAAAATAAAGAAAAGGAAAAGGAGAAAATCAAACCGAATTTGAAAGCATTATTATTTTCTTTTCTTCCTCCTTCTTCCTTTATTTTCCGGTGGTTGATATTGATGGTCCGACGCATTGTATCCTTGCTTGTATTATGATTGTGCCGGTCCTCCTCTAAATTGCTCCAATGGTGAAGGCGACCAATTTGATAGGCAATGTTTGCGGTCCCTTCTTCTTGCATTTGTTAGATGGAGGCCATGAAAACTTTGTGAGGAACATGTATGGTGGAGGATGTGGTGGCGTGGCTGCCCCACTCCCCCATGCTTGCATTTGACATACTTCCTTCATATGGTGGTGGCATTGGAATCCTTCCATGGTTGTTTATTAGCTTCATGTGTAGCCCCTCCTTCGTCTTGGGCTACGGAGGATGATCCCTCTTACACAATTTTCCTTTTTGATCTTTTTTTTACCGGTACAAGAAATCCTTCCTCTAACCAATTTTGTCTTCAAATGATCTCAGCCTCTCGTTGGGAAGAGGAACGTCAACTTGCACCCTCTCCTCTCATCTCCACTAATTTATTTTCCTTGCTTCATGTACTCGACCCCCAAAGAAATCCCAACGAAGAGAAATTTTGGGTTCCTTGTAGTCTTCTCCCGAAATCATTCTCCAATATCCTTCTAGCATATTTTCTTGGACTTCAACTTGCTCTGGGGCTTCCTTCTTGGGACCGAGCAACTCTCTAATATATCCATAAGGAACTAATTGCTCTTCATCTTCAAGGCGAAATGAGAGGCACGACACTCCCTTATCAATGACCGGTGCTAAGGCAAGCTCCTTGTGAGCGCTTACACCAACTCCATAAAGAATTGCACCCTTCCAAGGTCGCTCAAGGTTTGATTCAAGTAAAATCCCAACACTTGGAGGGCATCATCAAAGTCAACATTTGGCACAAGCCTCCTCTCAAGATGAACAAACCTCTCCTCCTCCTCCGTCTTTATGATAAATCCATTGGGACGCCTCGGAGTGTATGGTGGTGGAGAGGATGAACGAGTTGAGTGTCATGGTGGAGCGGGTGGCTCTTCTGTGTGTCCACGCGGTTTGGTGTACCGCATGGACGAACTCCGTGTACTCCTCATGCCACCGAGGGGCAGCGTGTCGCTCCTCGGTGGTGCCACATCTTCCTCCATGCTTCGGGGAGACTCGGAGACCGAGTGCCTCCTCGAAGAGCACGATGATGGCTCTGACGATCATGTCTTCTTGGTGAAGACATTGGTGGCTTTCTTCCGCATTGTTGTTGCACTAACTCACAACGAGTGCACCGGGGGTTGCTTGCCGGTGGAAAAACACACAAGGGAAGTATATGGAGGGTGAAGTTTATTATTATTATGATTATTATTTTTTTTAAGAGGGTGGAGCATGAGGTGCACAAGATAGGATGGATATTTGCCCATAGGGTTTATGGATATTTGAACATGCACCGCCTATCATGGTGAAGCTAAACTAATTTATTGAGATGTGAACATGAGGCCACTTTAGCTAAACCTACAAATGATATGTTGATGGGATCTACGGGAGTAGTGAGACCTATGCTCCCGAAAAGCATGGTGGCTAACCTTAGGCATCAAAGCATTATCAACATGAATGAAACAAAAGATTCGGCGATTGCATGGCAAGATCCTACAACACCATGGAACTCAAATTTTTCTAGGTTGTTTTTGAAACTTATGGGCTATGAACTCAAGAACACAAATTAACAAATGCATAAATTACTTACCAGGCGAAGGGGAGCACCGGGGGCCATGAGAGGATGCCAGGCCGGCCGGCCTAGGCAGATCGGCTTAGGGGGCCTCCTGCTCCTTTCACTTTGATCTTTCTCCGAGACGCTTCTTGCTCCCTTCTTGCCTTGTGTTCGCGTGATCCATGAGATTCCATTGCCCGAACCGTTCACAACCACTCCTTTGCTTGCGGGATTAATCTTCCACCTCCATTGTTTTGCTTTGTGTCACTCCCTCTTTTTTTTCTTGCCTCTTGTGCTTCCACTAATTTCCTACAAAACAAAGCCCTTGCTTCCCCCATGTTTGTCCTTTGCATGTGCCCAAGATGACAAATGATGGATACGTGATGCTAATCACTCCTCTAATTTTGAAACTTTTAGAAATTAACTCAGTGCTAGCGATGAGTCCAAATATATCATTAGAGGAGCTTTTAGGCATCAAAAACGATTATAAAATTTATTTTGGTTGCACCGGGATCGATTGCTTTCATTAATTGATAGCAAGTTCCTCCGACCTGACTGTGGGGGTATAGGTTTAGGTTCTAATTTTGGCCAAACATGAGAGAGATATTTTTGAATAAAAATAAAGTCAATGGGGCTTAGAAAAATTCTAAATCTAGAGAAACCGGTGGATGTCAAGTTGAATGAAACCAAAAATCAAGTTTTCTAGGTTCACACAAGTCCGACCATGCGTCAAAGATTAAAAACATTAAGAAACATAGAAAGGCTCCTCTCGTGTGTTTTTATCATGTTAAAGCAAGCCAACCTTAACACCATGGAGAGGATGAAAGGTTGGGGTAGGTTCTGAATTTTTGGTGCTAGTTTCTCAAAAAAAAACAAATAAAACTCGGGATGGCTCAAGTCATCGGTTTATGATCAATATAAAATTCAAATAAAATGACCGAGCAATTATAATGTCTCCAAAAATTATTCAACCACATAAGAGTTTATGATATGTAATGCGTAGAAAATTCTAAGACCAACTTACTTGAAAAACTTGAAAATTTCTTCGGGTTGCCCTCCCGATAGCTTGACTCTTCATCGGGTTGTCCTCCCGGTAGCTTATTCTTGACTCGAACGGTCAGGTTGCCTCCCGCAAGCGCTTCGTTTATAGTCTATAGCTAGACTTCTTCTCTTCTTCACTTCAGATCAATGCTCTTTGCGGGCGTTGCAATCTTGGGGACCCCACTTCTACACCATCCTTGGCTTCGGTGTAGGTTTATTCTTCGGCTTAGTCATCTTTTTGGTCTTCACAGGCGGGCGTTGATTCTTGATCTTGACGGATGCAACACCTTTTGCTTCGCTTCATCCTCCTTGACTCCTCCCTTCCGATGCGATGATGAGGTAGAATGTATTTAATATTGACCACTTTACATACTTCGAATCATGGTTGACTTGAATGCACTCCTCACGCCATCGATGTCGAACTTGATCTCCCACTTGCCGACATCGATCCGACAGTCTTGAGGAACGATCTCCCTAGGATGAGCGGTGGATGAGGTTGATCTCCTTTCGATCTTGGAGGTGGAGTTTCTCTTGGAGATTCCGACGATCTTCGGCCTCCGCTTTTAGATCTTGTGTCGCACGTCACCTTTGCCTGCAAAGTTTTTCTAGACCATCCACAAAATATATGTTTTTTTTGTTGGAGATGTAGCCGTCCATCTCCGGTTAGGGTTAGCAAATATAAACAAAATAAAGAAAACTAAAAGAAAACTAGGGTTTAGCAAAATAAAGAAAACAAACGCAATACTAGATTGAATCTTGATTAATTGTTCCCCGGCAACGGCGCCAGAAAAAGGGGCTTGTTGACGGTTGATTGTCGTATCAAAGTTCGTTTGGACTTGCAAGCGAACAAGTCCTCCGTCGTAGCCAAGGGACCCTTCTTCCCTTAAGTGTGAACCCAAGGTATCGAATCCGTGGAACATTGTGTAACGCAAGATCCAATCTAATAAGCGGAAAATACTTTGATCTTGAGAGGTTTGGTTTTGCATCTAATCTAAGAAAGAGCCATGAAAACACATCTAATCTACTAAACACCAGAGGTAGCAAGAGAAAGAGAGATAAAACCAATCTAGAGATTGGATTGGGTCTTTTGTTGAAGTTCCAAAACAAAGAAGAATAAAGCAAACGAATCTCACTACTAGCCTCTTTAAATCGTGGCTTCCGTTCTAACTCCGAAGACGCCCGCTTTTTGGAGCCACCATCCTGTCACAACGCACTCCTATTTGTGCGGCTTAGCCTAGGGCGAGTCCAAGAAGAACAAGTTGAAAATGCTCGGTAGATCGGGTATGCACCTCTAGCCACCATGACTACAAGAGCACCCTAAGCAATCTAGCTATAGACTAGATTGGGGAAGAAGCAAACCCAAGTGAAGACAAAGTTGTAGAGAAAGCACTTGATCGCTAGAGATCGGATTCAATTTGATAATTCAATATAACGAATGATACATGAACAAGATCACCACCGGGATCCTACCTTGATCTTGATCCTAGCTCCGGAAACTCCGACGTGGTCTTCCATGCAAGGTTCCCACGCAGGCTAGGGGGACCCTAGTCAACCATCTCGACCCTCTCCTCTCCGGAATGGTGTCCCTCTCTTCTCTGCTCCTCGGCGGCGGATGACGAATGAATTGATGCGTGGCTCTTGGCGTGGGGGCTATAAATAGTCCGAATGGCGGCTAGGTCAAAGGGGGTGCCGAACCGGGCCCAGAATGGGCTGGGCCGGCTGGCCTGGGCCGACCGGCCTGGGCCCATTTCGACCCAGTTCGGCCCCGGCTTCCTCCCCGGTTGCTTCTCGCGCGATTCCTCATTTGTGTACACTTGCATGTGTACATCCAAGCTTCGCTGTTTTCTGGTTGAGTCCCTGAAGATTTGCACGTTGACGCTTCGGTCCTCAGGTCATTTGGAGTCATGTTCATCGTGTGTCTTGACTCTTGTCGGGCTTCATGATCTTCTTCCAAAGTGCTAGATGAACTTATCCCGAAAGTCTCCTCTTTAGCGTAGATTTCCTGCGTAAACAATAAACTCTAAAATCGACATGCAAGAGTGAACTTGTTATATATGGGGGGTTAGTTCCAGTGGTTAGAATAATAAATCAATGCCAACATTGAAGGTAAACTCATGGCTAGGTTGACGGAAATTCACCGTCAACACCATATCATACTAGTCAACACCCTAGGTTTGGTCATAAGCATTTGCTTCCCACAAAGTTTTATTTCAGGCTCTTGTCTCAAAATATACTAACAAATTCAAATGCTCATAGAGCACAAGGTTGTACACTAGGTTCTTGTAAAGTTTTAACATAGCAACCATTCATCATTTCCAAAGTGAGGGTATATAGACAAGATTTCAAGTGCACATGGTTGAAGCAAATATTTTTGTTGTTTTTCTTTTATTCAAATGTGATAAATAAGAAGTTGAAAATTGGTTTGGATGGACATACCTTCCTTGATCGAAAATGGGGTCTCCCCCAAGCTAATTTTTGGTTACCTGGTTGGCGTGTCTTCATTTTGGTGATGAGTTGAGCACTTGGAAGCTTGTAGTGGTTGGCTTGATGGATTCGTGGAAGATCATAGGTACAGCCGTACCACTATGTTCGGTCGGCCCTACTCCATTTGCTCCAAGCACTCATTTCCCCTCCTGTAGACATCCTACACAAAAAATTTGTCGAGGGGGAGTACGACCGTACCTCTAGATTCGGCCGTATCACCAAAAATCTCCAAAACTGTTTTTCTATGTCTTGTTTACTTACTAATGCAATGGTGAAATCAAATTTGAAATTTAAATATGCTTGATGCAAGAAATAAAATGTTGGAAGGGAAATATGAGATAGATACTGGTTTACCTCACGGTGAGGGCTCGTAGTTTAGAGTCCGTGAGCGGGCCTCCTCCGTTTGCTCAATTGATCTTGGATTCGTTCGGTACCGGAGTGGAAGACTCGGACGATGCCCCCTTCACGCGCCACACCCTCTTTGTTTTCTTCGGTGGCGCTGAGGTCGGTGAGGCTTTGGCGGGGGTGTTTTTGGTTTCTGTCTTCTTTTCCCCCTTAGCCTTGTTGATTGCCTTCGGCTTCTTTGGTTGGTGGCGCCCTTTGAATGATTTGTCTTGCTCCCAATGCTTCCTCATCTTGGCAATGAGACTATCCACCTTGGGCTTGGTCGGGGCCACCTCATCTTTCTTGTATTGGGGCCGTGGCTTCCTCCACTCCCTAGATTTCTCATCTTGCACTAGGTAACATTGTTCTTCTTTTGCTTGAAATTTGAATGTCATGTTCCTTCGCCCTATGCGGAATTGAATCTTTCCGACTCCGAACTCGAGGCGAAGGTCTCGAGCGCAAGGGGGGACTGCGCGATGCTGTTCTTCTGCACGTCGCTGGGCATGCAAGACGTTTCCTCGAAGTCCGTCGTGCAATGACGTGGTGGTTCGTTGTCTGAGACTACGAGCACCTGGCGGAAGATGATGTCCGAGTCGTTGGGGGGACACAGACCCGGACCTTCTGAAACTCGCCACAGTCCGGGGACTGGGGAATTCGTGTGGTGCTGCGGGGGTGCTCTTGGTCGATCCTCTTCCGCAGGCGACATCCGCAGAGAGTATGCCTTGCACCCTTATGTAGGTGCAAGGTTCGTCAAGGGGGTCACGCCGAGCGCGAGGGGCAGGCTTTAGATCACCAGAGGGTCGCCGCCCAGATTGGATCCGGGAAGGCATGGACATCTAGTCGGAATAGGCGCTGGCCGAAGGGGAAGCTATCATGGCGCAGCGCTAGCTGCGCCGAGCATTGAACTCGCTCGCAGATCTCGAGGGTTTCCTCCATCATGCTGATGACGCGCTCCATCCCCTGAACAAGATCGTAGGGTTTGTGCGGGTGGGTCTCCGACACTAGATCGGAAATGGGGGTCGTGATAGGCGCCACTGAGACCCACTCCATGACCGCTGGAGAAGCTGCAGCCGCCGTAACGGGAGAGGTCGTCATGAAGGAGCCGAAGGAGATCTCCACGGGGTTGGCGAGGATGAACTCCATACTTGCCGAGAAGAAAACACCAGATCGGGCCACCATGCTGCACAGCAAGTTCCCGATCTCCCCTACCTGGCGCACCAACTATCAGGGGTTGAGACCTGGACAGATCCACAAGGGGGCTACCCAAGCAGTTTGCAGGTTAATGGAAGGATCGGGACTTAAGAGCGTAGGTGATAGTTCATGTGATGAACTCAGAACACGTCAAGTAAGCGAAGAACACAGGAACACAAGGGTTTAGACTGGTTAAGGCCTCCAGAGAGTAAAACCCTACATCCAGTTTGGTGGTGGAATTATGTGAGAGAGAACAAGCTGTCCCCCGAATGGAGCCCTAGGCCGCCTTATAGGAGGAACGGGCTATGGTTTCCATTCGAGGTCGGTGGACCCATATCTGGGTTGGTTACAAGATGGAAGGTTATCCTCTCGGATTACAAGGAGTATCCCGAGATACTCGACGTACAGGCAGCACCAAGCCGTGTCCTGGTGACTTGTCTTATACTCCAAGCATCGCGGATTCTCCGGGATCTAGATAAGGTCACCCGGGGTCATCCATGGTCGTCGGGTCTGTGGATAAGGTCTTCGGGCCCACTAGCAGTTCGGCGGGGCTTCTGGCAGGTCGGGTCCACTTGACAGGGACCTCTGGGATTCTGGTCGGTGGGGACCCGGGGGTACCCATGTCTCTCAGTTAGATTCTTTGGTGGTTTGAACTGTGATATACAGGATATTCCTTATTACAAAGATTGGACAAGGTTCAACCAATTGTACCATCTTGCTCTTAAAGCTGAACATGAGGTATAGGGACGTCACCAACAATTTTCTTTCACATCCAACACTAGGAGAACTTTTCAGCAGCGTCCAGATGTTGACAAGTCCAAGGCTGCCACTGCTCCTAAGGCGCATGTTGGGTATTTTAGCGACACACGAAATAAATCCGCAAGCACACGGATACCGTTGTAGCTTTCACCTCAGAGTATTCCAAGGGTATCGAATCCAAGGGAACGTGTGTGCACTAACTTCGTATAGTCGGTCCAAGGACACACCCAGATAAGAGGCAAGGATAGAGAGGATTCCTAAAGATAGCACTATAGATGAGATTAAAGGTCGATCTCTAGATAGAACTTGGCTTAGGGTACCGATAGCCCTGACTTAACAGGCGACTCCGGTACGTGGATCTATGTGGAAGGAGCTCTGACTATATCCAGCTACGGAGGATCAACGAGGGCCAAAAGGGTTGTCACCACCTCCTGGACTGCCTCTACCTAACCTTGGGATAAGCCGAACGGATGATAACCAGTAGCGTGTCACAACGTCCATGCTGTGGTTACTGCCGTAGCCAACGGACTACGGCACCCAGTACTAATAGAACTACGACCACGGAAGAGAACTGATCTCACTCACTATAGGTACTACTAGCTTATACTAAAGGCATACGAGAGAGCACTCGGTCCCGTACTAGGCTTCCAACGTATACGAATGACTTGCAGCAGACGAACGCATAAACCCAGGATCTACGCACTAGCAGAGGAAAAAGGCTACTCATGCAACCTAGCATAAATTATTAGAAAGGAATCATGAACACACTTTATTCTAATTAGAGCATGCAAGCATATCCACTTTATTCTAATAGACTAGTCATACAAATGGGATATAGACTTGTGCACCTAATCAACTAGATCGAGGAGGCGTGTTCGTGAAGAACACGCGCCTCTAAATGATGAACAGGCGAAGAACACAAGAACATAACACTTGCACTTTAGTCTAAATAGAAAATGAAGAAATACTCACTTTACTCTAATTGAAGAATGAGCATCCATAGATGTACATACCTCTCACTCTCTCCCTAGCTTTGATCTAATCAACTACTCCACACTTACACTCTAGAAGGAGGAGAGGAGAGCCTCTCCTCTCAAGAGAGAAAATGAGAGAGGAGGAGAGGAGTTGTGTGTCCTATTCTTTACCCCCTCCACTTCTATTTATAGGCCAAGGAGAGTAGGAGGAGCCCCCTTGGCTGCCATGGGTGCCACCAATAGGGTGGTGACACGTGGCGAAGAGGTGTGAGGGTCAAGTTGGTGTATCTTCCATGAGAAGGAGCTGCAGGATCCCACGGGAATATTCGGGCAAGCACCTGGCACCGCCTTTGGTTCGTCACGACAAGCCGACACGTGGAAGGGCGACACGAGGGGCGACCAAGTGGGGTCGGCCAACATGTGGGGTCAGCCGATCCTCGGGTAGCTCCTCTCGCGTCGTTTTTCATCCAGGTGACTGCCAGGTGGGTCCCAAGGTAAGTGTGGGGGTGCTTGTGGTGTTTCTAGCCATTTATCTCGTGGTTGTGGGCCCTTGGATCCGCGTACCGGCTCCTGATTGGTCGAGAGTGTGTTTCTTTGGATCGATGATGTGTCATGGACATGTGGACTCCTGTGTAACAGCACATCACCATGTGGCTTGGTGTGGGTCCCACCGGGTCCACATGATATCTTGTGCATATCTCTTTCATCGGAACTCCAAAGTAGGCAAATGATATATCCATTTCGATCATCTCGACGAGCCTGTTGTAATGGTGCAGACCAATTTGGCATTTGAGGTTGTTTATGA
This sequence comes from Cenchrus fungigraminus, assembly GCA_036936925.1. Classification (NCBI taxonomy): domain Eukaryota; kingdom Viridiplantae; phylum Streptophyta; class Magnoliopsida; order Poales; family Poaceae; genus Cenchrus; species Cenchrus fungigraminus. The sequence goes on from CM072770.1 coordinate 75,052,064, forward strand.
TGATGCCATATCTATGTCATTGGTTTACTTGCTCCAAGTTATATCATTTCATGTGTATTTTGGCATGTCCTGCATCAAAAGCTAGAAACACCAACACTTGTGGAAATTGTCAGTATAAACCCCTATTCTAGTGTTGATGGTCACTTTTCATTTATTTTATGCAGGAGTTGATGGCATGAAAGCGGTACTTAACAACCGTCAACAGCGCCATCAACTATGCCGTCTACTACACCAACTTCTGAGGTGAGCAATTTGTCTCCTGTGCAAGTCCAGTCGCGTAAGAAAACTTTTACTCCTGGTGCATCCTCAAGTAGTTCCACTAGCATCCAGTGCCATCGCTGTAAGGGCATGGGACATGTGTTGAAGGAATGCCCAAGTCGTCGTGCTTTCATCGCTGCCCCTGATGGTAATGGTTATATCAGTGCTAGTGATGAGGAAGATTCTTTGGCTCTAGCTACTAATCTTGTTGCAGATTCTTTGGTTGAGCATTCTTGTGGAAGGTTTTTGGTGGAGCTAGGATATCACCAATCTTCTCCTCCTTCTCACCACTGCACTCCCCAACCTTATCTGACCCAAGCACTTGCCCATCATAGCACTTGTACACCTCAACCATCATCCTGAGCTAAGGCTCATGACCCGACAACCAACCCATCATCTTCCTCAACTCATCATTTTCATCTTGCAAGCGATCAACATAATGTGCAAGCTCAATATTTTTCAAAGAAGTGACCTCACAACTAGAGCAAGATGTAGAAATGGGAGACTTCAAATCAGCCTCAAGGGATTTCACAAGAGCACGAGATTCATCTAACTTAGCACGCAAAACAGGGCATGAAGTACAAGCACCTAGCAAAGTAGGTCTAGATCTCATCTCATCAAGCTCAACCCTAGCAACATCTAGTTCCTCAACCTTGGAGGCATACTTCTCTCTAAGCACAGTCAGATCACCAAGGAAAACAGAGCATTCATTGCATTCAAGTTCATCGGTCACAATAGGAGCAGACTTCAAGGCATCAATTTGAGATCTAGCATCAACAAGCATAGACTCTAGCTCTACCACCTTCTCCTTAGCCTCTCCTAACAAAGACCTATACTCCCTCTTCTCCTTGTTGGTCTTTCTAAGCATATCATCACGGTTGTCAAGCAAGTCATTCAACCTAGCATTCTCCACTATCAAGAAGGCAGGATCATGGTTTACCTCATCCTTGGAGTTGGAGTCCGAGTCATCCTTCTGGCTCTTCTTGCTCTCGGAGCTGTGTGCCATGCCGCAAAAGCCTTGGGTGGCGAAGCACAAGCTGTTGATGTTCTTGCTCAAGTGCTTGCTCTTGTGCTGGTCCACCTCTTCTTCTTCACCGCTTGAGCTCGATGAAGAGTAGCAGGAACTCAAGTCGATGTCGCTTGCTCCAGCGACTATCGCATGCTCCGTCTTCTTCTTGTGGCCGCCACTATTCGTCGGCCTCCTCTCGAACTTGTTCTTGCCCTTGTAGTCGTTCCTCGAGCGGTGCTTGTGGTCGGTCCTTGGACGATGCTTGTGCTTGGTCTTGATCTCCATGGCCTCCAGGCACTCAGTGATTAAGTGCCCATGCTTCCCGCACCGATAGCACATGCCCGAGCTCCTCCGAGCGTTCTTCCGATTCGTGTACAAGCGCTCGAAACCGCCTGCTCAGCAATGGGAGATCATCCTCGACCAGCACATCGAACTTCTCATCTGGCATAGAAACAAAACAAGACAAAGAGAACTACCTAGAAGACAGGTTAGAGTTAGTTCTCGGTCCAGAAATGAGAGCCAAACTATGAGGGTTAGTTGGATTCTCGTTCTTGCCTCTCACACCATGATCCACCTCAGAGGACTTCAACTTGGAGAACACTCATCCACGGTGAGCGTCTCATAGTGGTCAGACTCCAGAATGGCCTCAACCGTGGCACCCCACACAAAACGATCTAGAGAATGCAAAAGCTTCACAGCCTTGTCATGATCATCATACGGGAGCATGGTCACATTGGCCCGCATATTGTACACGATCATAGTGAAGCGCTGAAACATGGAATCAATGGACTCACCGAACAGATGAGTGAAAATTTCATACTCCATCTGGTAGGTCGCAAACAAGCGCACCTTCACATGATTGTTCCCACCATGAGCTACCTTGAGCTTCTCCCAAATCTTGCACGCCAAATCCTCTGCTTGAACCTAGTCGAATTCAGGTTTGCAAAGGGCACGAAAGAGATAATCGATCGCCTCGTTGTTAGCGTCATGCATATCTCGAGAACCTGGGGCAAGGAAGTTGATGGGGTGGACATAGGAGGTGTTCTCTGTCACATCCAAAATGATCTGTCCTTTGCCACGAAGAAAAGCAGACATACGCCTCTACCACATCTGTTAATCCTTACCATCAAAGTGTGGAGGACCTGAACCCCGTTCTTGGTACGCCATCTTTGGATCTTAGACTGGTTAGAATCACGAAGATCCGTAACCGGCTCTGATACCAATTGAAGGACCAATTAGAAGACCAGTGGGGGGAGAGTGAATGGGAGCCGATAAAAATTCTCCGAGAGAAAACCAGCTAAGTCCCAAAATGACACGCAAGGGTTCCCACACGAAATCGCCAAGGTCACGTAGCCACAACGGGCCTACCAACCCTAGGAACAAGTCCAGACAAGTTGCAAAGCGGAAGCACAACTCAAGAACCAAAGGACTTATCCTAATCTGCCAGACCAGGACGGACCGTCCGTGAGTGGACCTCGGACCCTCCGTGGTGTACGGCAGACCGTCCGTGAGCTGAGGATGGAGCGTCTGTAAAAGCAGACAAAACCTCCAGGGACACACCTGACCTATACGGACCGTCCGACATGGCTCGTCGGACAGTCCGACCTAAACGGACCGTGAAGGACCGAAACGGCGAACTAGAGAGGGGCAGAGTGAATGGGAGCCGATAAAAATTCTTCTCGAAGGAGATGGACACTCCAACAAGACGAACTAGGCTTCCAAAGCACATCTCCGACTCAACTACCCAAGTTGGCCAAGACCACGCAGCCACTGGAGTGCTACTGGTCCTAGGAACCAACAAACACCTATACCGACTCGAGAACGCAGCGGAACTAGCAACTCGAGCACCACTGACCTGCACCGGTCAGACCGGTGAGCAGCACCGGTCAGACCGGTCCCTGCTGAAACTCCCCAACAGTTCCTGTGAACTTTCACAGAAGGCTCCTACACCGGTCAGGCCGGTGTAGCACGCCGGTCAGACCGGTCCAAGCCAGGAAGCCCCCAAAAACCCAAACCTGACCTTCCGAGCTCCAAAACGAACCAAACTCGAAACAGCAGCAACACGGGACAACAGGGAACTCACCAAAACGTTCACTCAAGGCAAAACCCACAGAGCCTCTACAACGGTCAGACTGGTGAGCAGCACCGGTCAGACCGGTCAGGCAGGGACGCTCGGGATGAACAGCACCCGCGGGTCAACTCCTCCAAATCCAACTCCCGATCTCCCAAATCGCTCCACAGTTTTGCACAAGACTTTGGGGATAGTAGGAACACCTCATGGGCACTCCATAGCCAAGATTTGGTCCACCAAAACTTGCCAAAACAAGAGGAATCGAAGAAATCCTACCAAGAACGCCTCTAACCCTAGAGCCAAGAAAATCCCAAAATCGAGCCCCTTTGCTCACGGATTTGGGAGGGGAATCAAAGGGAAAAGAACCACGAGGGGTTCATGCATACATCCCCCACCAAATCCCAAAGAGAAAGGTCTCAAAACCGCCACAAGAAATCCGCCAAGAAAAGCCTCCGAAAATCACCAAAAAGGAGAAACGAGAAAGACACAACCAAGCCTTGGGGAACCACGCCGAATCATCTATACATACCAAAGAGGTTCATACAAGGTCTAGTTTGCCGCCCGATCATCCTTCCCTCTCACAAGATCTCACCATGAAGCTCTCAAGCTAGTCCTATGAAAATCCTAGGGAAAATAGGAAGAAAATAGGAGAACAAATGAGCTAGGGTTCCAAGAGATTGCTGCCATCCTCTCACCACTTGGGTTATATGGAGGCAAGCCGAAAGACTAAAATACCCTTACTAGCTAACTAGGGATACATGCCCCTCAAGGGCGAATTCGGAAATCTTTGTCATAGCTCCATCGGACGGATGCCCAGCGACCGCAAACTTGCTTAGCCTCGACGCAAGCCTTGCGATCCCGACGCGTGTCCTCCGCTTCGAAGATTCCGGACTGCGTCGTCGCACACCGGTCAGACCGGTACCCACCGGTCAGACCGGTCCGATGCTGCTGCACCTCCGTCTTCGGTCTTCGGTCTTGGCTTTGTGGATCAACCAAGGAACCCAGTGATTTTCTGGTGAACCACCGGAAACCCCGCGAACTCGGTGTAGCCTCCGCCAATCACCACTCATGACTCGGCTCCCACGTAGTCCCGGCTCGACCTTGGTTTTGAGGCTCAACCAAGAAACCGTCCGTGACTTCATCTTGTCGTTCTTGCCACCATGCGGCCCGCACTTGACCCCGCTGGCCACCGGGTCCCTCGAACCAAGCCTACTTGTCTTCTCCACACCTAGAGGCCTCATCGGCAATGACCTTTCACGCTTGTTCTTCACCTGCACCAACACCAGTCAAGCCGCAACCTGCACCTGCAATACTTAGCCAAGAATCAGTCCACACCACGTTGTCAATCACTCATCACACCAGGAAGCGACCTACCACTGGTCCTCGAACCACACAGGCTCTCAATCTCCCCCTTGATGAGTGCACTGACAACACACGCATTTTTGGTAACCAAAGAGAAAAGGAAATGAAAAGAAACGACTAAAAGAAACTCCAACAAGCGATCGAAAGCCAAAGGAAAGGCAAAGAGCAATATCACTTGAAGAAGACAAGTCTCGGACCCCTTAGGCAAGGGCAACGGCTCGACACATCCGAGACAAAACATGCTCAAGCAAAGAGCACAAACCACCAATCCAAAGCTCGAAAACCACAAAGAGCTCCCCCTGCACACATGCAAGCTCCCCCTGAACTAATGCAACTCCCCCTGGACGAATGCATGTGAACCACTTCACAAACTAGAGCAGCTGCTTCAGCTTTGCTCTGACCGGTTAGCCTCACCGGTCAGACCGGTGGGCAAGATCGCCCAGCACCTGAATCTCACACCGGTCAGACCGGTGTACCTCACCGGTCAGGCCATTGGCACCTGGGAAAACTAGGAACTGCACGAGCTCAAAACTAGCTCGAAACCACTTGGAAACCTTCTAAATGCATGCAGCAAGCCAAAACATGCTCAAACTTCTCCCCCTTGTTGACAATGCATGAATCAAGCCAAAAATGCGAAAAATGCAACCTAGAGCTTCTCAAAAAGACAAAATTCAACATAGCATGCTACACACCTCCAAATGAGCAAGTTAGATACTCTATAGCTTCGTATGGACAAAAACTACAAGATCACCAAGTTTCACAACCATTGGACGAAGCTAAGTTAGAATTGAGCATTTTTACAAAAAAATTCCTCTCATGAGCAAAGTCCTAAACATGAGCAAAACATGTCAAAATGGCAAAGCCACACAAACTTCATGCTAGGACAACCATTCTAAGCATAAGGCCATCATAAACACCAACAAGCACCTCATGTCATGTCAAAGCATACCGAGCCATGTGCTTACTTCTAGATATGAGACTTCTCATTGGTAAGCAACATGCAACGGTTTAGCACCCAAAAGCAAGTAAATTACGCACATAAGACATGGGAGCACATTTTCCAAGCAATTTACATTTCATTTTCAGATTTAAAATTGGTACATGAAATGTCTTTGCGACAAAAAGGAACTTATGCCCCTCCACAAGATGAAGCATGGGGGCTAAACATTCATGATGGCAAATGAGCCTTTGGCCCCATATGATCAAAATAAGCTATCCAACCACAAATTAAGCATAGCATAGCCACTAAAACATGTCAAGATCATATAAAGGCATTTACTCACAAGAGAGCATACATATGTGATTTTTGAAAAACATAGCCGTCAACCATGGATATAAATCAAGATCATCAAGAGCTAAGTCACACTAAGCCATATCCTACCAAACTAGCTCACAAGATCATATATAGCATACCATGGTGAACAATGTATATAGGAGAAGCTTTTCCTACACAATGCATATTATACGAAAAGCATGCAAGCTATCGTACAAAGATGACTATACATCATGTTACACATGCCATGCAAATGCAAGAATGCATAAAAGGAAAGCTATACATATGCTACAAAGGAGCTCCCACACACCCAACTCAAGAAATCAAACAAACACCAAGCTCCCCCCGCAAACGAGTGAAAGTTGCTTGATCTAGGGGTTTGGTGAAAATATCGGCTAGTTGGTCATGTGTGGGTACATGGATCAAAGAGATTTTTCCTTTCTCTACGTTGTTTCTCAGGAAATGATACCTCACTTCTATGTGCTGGGTTTTGGAGTGGAGCACTGGGTTCTTTGCAACGCTTATGGCACTTGTGCTATCACATTGAAGAGGGACATGGGTATACTCCTCACCAAAGTCGCTCATGGTGTATGTGATCCAAAGGAGCTGAGAGCAACAACTAGCTGCGGCCACATACTCTGCCTCGGTAGTGGATTGAGCAACACTCGACTGTTTGCGGGAAGACCAAGACACCAAAGAAGAACCCAAAAACTGGCAAGTCCCAGAAGTGGACTTCCTATCCAACCGACACCCGGCAAAATCCGCATCTGAAAATCCATGAAGAGCTAAAGAAGAAGACGCGAAGTACCAAAGGCCGAAGTCGGGAGTGTGTCGCAAATACCTGAATATGCGCTTGACTGCTTGCCGATGCGAAGTCCTCGGAGACGCTTGAAAACGAGCGCAGAGACATACCGAGAACTGGATGTCCGGCCTCGTCGCCGTCAAGTAGAGGAGTGACCCTATCATGCTCCAGTACTCCTTCTGGTCCACGTGTTCACCTTCCTCGTCCGCATCAAGAGCTGTAGTCGTACTCATAGGCGTCGCCATGGCCTTGGAGTCCTCCATCTTGAACTTCCTCACAATGTCCTTGGTGTACTTAGCTTGGTGCACAAATGTTCCTTCCTTTGATTGCTTGATCTGTAGCCGGAGAAAGAACTGCAACTCACCCATCAAGCTCATCTCAAATTCCCTGCTCATGTCCTCTGCAAACCTTGCAACAAGAGAGTTAGACGAGCCACCAAAGACAATATCATCCACGTATACCTGCACAATCAGGATATCTCTGCCCTGCCTGAGAAGAAACAAGGTCTGATCGACCTTCCCCATCTCAAACCCTCTCTCAAACAGGAACCCCCTCAACCTACCGTACCAAGCTCTAGGCGCCTGCTTCAGCCCATATAGCGCCTTCCTCAACTTCTACACCCGGTGGGGGTACTTCTCACTCTCAAACCCCAGTGGTTGCCTCACATACACTACTTCCTCCAAGACACCGTTTAGGAAAACACTCTTGACATCCATCTGGTACAACTTGAACCCTTTAGCCACGGAAAAAGCTAGAAGGATCCTGATCGCCTCCAAACGAGCTACGGGAGCAAAGGTCTCCTGGTAGTCAATCCCCTCTTTCTGTGAGTACCCCTGAGCAACAAGTCTTGACTTGTTCCACACCACTTCTCCTTTCTCTCCCTCTTTGTTCTTCCACACCCATTTTGTCTCAATCGGCTTACACCCTAGGGGAGGGTCAACCAATTCCCAAACTTGGTGAAGGACCGATTAGACGAACCAGAGAGGGGGGAGTGAATGGGAGCTGATAAAAATTCTTCTCGAAGGAGATGAGAACTCCAACAAGACGAACACGGCTTCCAAATCACGTCTCCGACTCAACTACCCAAGTTGGCCAAGACCACGCAGCCACTGGAGTGCTACTGGTCCTAGGAACCAACAACCACCTTCAAGAACTCGAGAACGCAGCGGAACTAGCAACTCGAGCGCTACTGACCCACACCGGTCAGGCCGGTGAGCACCACTGGTCAGACCGGTCCCTGCTGGTACAACCTGGGAACATCCACAAAAGGCCCCTACACCGGTCAGGCCGGTGTAGCTCACCGGTCAGACCGGTTCAAGCCAGGAAACCCCAAATCTACCAAACAGGCCTACCGAGCTCCAAACTGACCCAAACTTGAAACAGCAGCAACACAGGACTACAACGAACTCACCAGAACATTCACCCGAGGCAAAACCCACAGAGCCTCTGCACCGGTCAGACCGGTGAGCAGCACCGGTCAGACCGGTTAGGCTGGGCCGCTCGGGGATGAACAGCACCCGCGGGTCAACTCCCCCAAATCCAACTCCCGATCTCCCGAATCGCTCCACGGATTTGTGCAAGACTTTGGGGATAGTAGGAACACCTCATGGGTACTCCATAGCCAAGATTTGGTCCACCAAAACTTGCTAAATCAAGAGGAATCGAAGAAATCCCACCAAGAACGCCTCTAACCCTAGAGCCACGAAAACCCCAAAATCGAGCCCCTTTACTCACTGATTTGGGAGGGGAATCAAAGGGAAAAGAACCACGAAGGGTTCATGCATACATCCCCCACCAAATCCCAAAGAGAAAGGCCTCGAAATCGCTCCAAGAAAAACGCCAAGAAAAGGCTCCGAAAATCACCAAAAAGGAGAAACGGGAAAGACACATCCAAGCCTTGAGGAACCACGCCGAATCATCTATACATACCAAAGAGGTTCATACAAGGTCTAGCTTGCCGCCCGATCATCCTTCCCTCTCACAAGATCTCACCATGAAGCTCTCAAGCTAGTCCTAAGAAAATCCTAAGGAAAATAGGAAGAGAAAAATAGGAAAGCAAATGAGCTAGGGTTCCAAGAGATGGCTGCCATCCTCTCACCCCTTGGGTTATATGGAGGCAACCGAAAGGCGAAAATACCCTTACTAGCTAACTAGGGATACATGCCCCTCAAGGGCGAATTCGGAAATCTTTGTCTTCGCTCCATCGGACGGATGCCCAGCGACCGCAAACTTGCTTAGCCTCGACGCAAGCCTTGCGATCCCGACGCGTGTCCTCCGCTTCGAAGATTCCGGACTGCGTCGTCGCACACCGGTCAAACCGGTGCTCCTCACCGGTCAGACCGGTACCCACCAGTCAGACCGGTCTGGAGCTGCTGCACCTCCGTCTTCGGTTCTTCGGCCTTGGCTTTGTGGATCAACCAAGGAACCCAGTGGTTTTCTGGTGAACCACTGGAAACCCTGCGAACTCGGTGTAGCCTCCGCCAATCACCACTCATGACTCGGCTCCCACGTAGTCCCGGCTCGACCTTGGTTTTGAGGCTCAACCAAGAAACCGTCCATGACTTCATCTTGCCGTTCTTGCCACCATGCGGCCCGCACTTGACCCCACTGGCCACCGGGTCCCTCGAACCAAGCCTACTTGTCTTCTCCACACCTGGAGGCCTCACCGGCAATGACCTTTCGCGCTTGTTCTTCACCTGCACCTGCACCAGTCAAGCCGCAACCTGCACCTGCAATACTTAGCCAAGAATCAGTCCACACCACGTTGTCAATCACTCATCACACCAGGAAGCGACCATCCACCGGTCCTCGAACCACACCTGGCTCTCAATCTCCCCCTTGATGAGTGCATTGACAACACATACGTTTTGGTAACCAAGAGAAAAGGAAAAGGAAAAGCAACGACTAAAAGAAACTCCAACAAGCGATCGAAAGCCAAAGAAAGGCAAAGAGCAAGACCACTTGAAGAAGACAAGTCTCGGACCCCTTAGGCAAGGGCAACGGCTCGACACATCCGAGACAAAACATGCTCAAGCAAAGAGCACAAAACACCAATCCAAAGCTTGAAAACCAAAAAGAGCTCCCCTGCACACATGCAAACTCCCCCTGAACCAATGCAACTCCCCCTGGACGAATGCATGCAAACCACCTCGCAAAACAGAGCAGCTGCTTCAGCTTTGCTCTGACCGGTCAGACCGGTCACCCTCACCGGTCAGACCGGTGGACAAGATCGTCCAGCACCTGGGAACTACACCGGTCAGACCGGTGTGCCTCACCGGTCAGGCCGATGCCACCTGGGAAACTGCCCGAGCTAAAAAATAGCTCGAAACCACTTGGAAACCTTCTAAATACATGCAGCAAGCCAAAACATGCTCAAACTTCTCCCCCTTGTTGACAATGCATGAATCAAGCCAAAAATACAAAAAATGCAACCTAGAGCTTCTCAAATAGATAAAATTCAACAAAGGTTGCTACACATGTCCAAATGAGCAAGTTAGATACTCTATAGCTTCGTAACGACATCAACTACAAGATCACCAAGTTTCACAACCATTGGGCGAAGCTAAGATAGAATTGAGCAATTTTGCGAAAAATCACCCTCTCATGAGCAAAGTCCTAAACATGAGCAAAACATGTCAAAATGGCAAAGCCACACAAACTTCATGCTAGGACAACCATTCTAAGCATAAGACAAACATAAACACCCACAAGCACCTCATGTCATGTCAAAGCCACCGAGCCATGTGCCTACTTCTATATATGAGACTTCTCATTGGTAAGCAACATGCAACGGTTTAGCACCCAAAAACAAGTAAATTAAGCACATATGACATGGGAGCACATTTTCCTAGCAATTTACATTTCATTTTCAGATTTATAGTTGGTACATGAAATGTCTTTGCGACAAAAAGGAACTTATGCCCCTCCACAAGATGAAGCATGGGGGCTAAACATTCATGATGGCAATTGAGCCTTTGGCCCCATATGATCAAAATAAGCTATCCAACCACAAATTAAGCATAGCCAAGCCACAAAAACATGTCAAGATCATGTAAATACTCACAAGAGAGCATACATATGAAATTTTTTCAAAAACATAGCCATCAACCATGGATATAAAACAAGATTATCAAGAGCTAAGCCAAACTAACCATAGCTTATCAAGCTAGCTCACAAAGACATATATATCATTCCATGGTGAACAATGTATATAGGAGAAGCCTTTCCTAAACAATGCATATGACACAAAATGCATGCAACCTAAGATACAAAGATGCCTATACATCATGTTACATATGCCATGCCAAATGCAAGAAATGCACAAAGGAAAGCTATACATATGCTACAAAGGAGCTCCCACACGCCAACTCAAGAAATCAAACAAACACCAAGCTCCCCCCACAAACGAGTGAAAGTTGCTTGATCTAGGGGTTTGGTGAAAATATCGGCTAGTTGGTCATGTGTGGGTACATGGATCAAAGCTATCTTCCCTTTCTCTACGTTGTCTCTCAAGAAATGATACCTCACTTCTATGTGCTTGGTTTTGGAATGGAGCACTGGGTTCTTTGCAACGCTTATGGCACTGGTGCTATCACATTGAAGTGGGACATGGGTATACTCCTCACCAAAGTCACTCATGGTGTATGTGATGCAAAGGAGCTGAGAGCAACAACTAGCTGCAGCCACATACTCTGCCTCGGTAGTGGATTGAGCAACACTCGACTGTTTGCGGGAAGACCAAGACACCAAAGAAGAACCCAAGAACTGGCAAGTCCCAGAAGTGGACTTCCTATCCAACTGACACCCGGCAAAATCCGCGTTTGAAAATCCATGAAGTGCCAAAGAAGAAGACGCAGAGTACCAAAGGCCGAAGTCGGGAGTGTGTCGCAAATACCTGAAAATGCGCTTGACCGCTTGCCGATGCGAAGTCCTCGGAGACGCTTGAAAACGAGCGCACAGACATACCGAGAATTGGATGTCCGGCCTCGTCACCGTCAAGTAGAGGAGTGACCGGATCATGCTTCGGTACTCCTTCTGGTCCACGTGTTCGCCTTCCTCGTCCGCATCAAGAGCTGTAGTCGTACTCATAGGCGTCGCCATGGCCTTGGAGTCCTCCATCTTGAACTTTCTCACAATGTCCTTGGTGTACTTAGCTTGGTGCACAAATGTTCCTTCCTTTGATTGCTTGATTTGTAGCCCGAGGAAGAACTGCAACTCACCCATCATGCTCATCTCAAATTCCCTGCTCATGTCTTCTGCAAACCTTGCAACAAGAGAGTTAGACGAGCCACCAAAGACAATATCATTCACGTATACCTACACAATCAGGATATCTCTGCCCTGCCTGAGGAGAAACAAGGTCTGGTCGACCTTCCCCATCTCAAACCCTCTCTCAAACAGGAATCCCCTCAACCTACCATACCAAGCTCTAGGCACCTGCTTCAACCCATACAGCGCCTTCCTCAACTTGTACACCCGGTGGGGGTACTTCTCACTCTCAAACCCCGGTGGTTGCCTCACAAACACCTCTTCCTCCAACACACCGTTCAAGAAAGCACTCTTCACATCCATCTGGTACAACTTGAACCCTTTAGCCACGGAAAAGGCTAGAAGGATCCTGATCGCCTCCAAACGAGCTACAGGAGCAAAAGTCTCCTCGTAGTCGATCCCTTCTTTCTGACTGTACCCCTGAGCAACAAGTCTTTACTTGTTCCTCACCACTTCTCCTTTCTCTCCCTCTTTATTTTTCCACACCCATTTTGTCCCAATCGGCTTACACCCTGGAGGAGGGTCAACCAACACCCAAACTTAGTTCCTCTCAAAATTCTCCAACTCCTCATGCATCGAGTTAACCCAATTATGATCAGATAACGCGTGTCCAATGTCTTTGGGCTCAAAGGTGGCAACAGAAGTAGCATGAGCGAAATGAGAATTGTTCCGAACCCTCGACCGTGTAGTACGTTCATTCATGTCGCCGATGATTCTCGAAGCTGGGTGATCCACTTGCACTCGCCGGGGAGGTTCTCGCCTTGATGCTACCTCCCCCTCAACAGCAGCTTCGCCTTGATCTGGGTTTGTCGTTGTAGGTGTGGGAGAGGGCCCGTTCACGATCGTCGTTGAAGTAGTAGGTACATGTTCAGCTGTGGGCACCACACCGCCATCTTCATCATTTCCATGTTCATGCTCCTCCTCCTGAAAGATCTCCTCGCCAAGTTCATCGTCACCTGCACACTCAAAAACAAGCTGACTAAGTGGCTGTGTCTCATCGCAGGTTACCTCGCAAGTCTCCATGATTTGGTTAGTTTCAAGATTGAGCACACGAAATGCTCTAGAATGAGATGCATAACCAAAGAAAATGCCATCGACAGACCTAGCCTCGAACTTGTCCAACTTCTTCCCTTTCTTCAGAATGAAGCATTTACAACCAAAGACATGGAAGTGACTCACCTTGGGTGTGCGACCGTGCATCAACTCGTAACAGGTTTTCTTCTTATGAACCCTGAGGTAGATCCTGTTCGACACATAGCACGCGGTATTGACCGCCTCAGCCCAGAACCTTCTCGGAGTCCTATGCTCGTCGAGCATCGTCCGAGCCATCTCGCACAAGGTTCTGTTTTTCCTTTCCACAACACCATTCTGGGGAGGCGTATACGGACTCAAAAACTGGTGTTCAAGACCCAAGTCATGGCAAAAGGTTTCGAAGCGAGAGTTTTTGAATTCCGAGCCATTGTCACTGCGGATCGCTCGTATGGCATCTCCGTGCCTCTCGTTTCTTAACCTCAAGACAAGATCTCGAACAAAACCAAACGTCTCCCCTTTCTCCTCAAGAAAGAACACCCACGCATACCGAGAGTAGTCGTCCACCACAACAAGGACATACCACTTCCCACCAGCAGATCGCACACGAGCTGGGCCAACAAGGTCCATATGGAGCAGCTCGCATGGACGCTCAGTCATCACATCGGTGAGAGGCGGGTGAGAAGAGGCTACCATCTTGGCATGCCTACACGGTGCACGAACCAACTCTTTCTCAAACCTCAACCGTGGCAATCCTCGGACCAAATTGAGTTTACTCAAGCGAGACAAAAGGTCAAAGCTCAAGTGACCCAACTTCCTATGCCACTTCCACAACTCACTCGAAGAACCAGCCAAAAAGCAACGCTCCACACCAGAAGACTGAGAGAAATCAACTCGAAACACCTGACCCTCGGGAACGACCATGCAAACAAGATCCCCCCGAGAATCTAAAATCAGAGAACCACCAGGCCGAAACAACACCTCAAAGCCCTCATCCAACAACTGAGACACAGAAAGCAAATTGAACCCCAGCGATTGAACAAGAGCAACACGCCTGAGAGTGACCTTGTCACTTACCTTTATCTCACCTTCTGATAGCACACGCCCTCGCCCATTGTCCCCAAAGGTGATGTATGTCCTGGACACCACCGGGACGAGACTTGAGAACCACCCCTTGTCTCCGGTCATATGCCTCGAGCAACCGGAGTCAATCAACCAAACGTTCCTCAAGTCTCCCACCTGAAATTCAAAAGCGAGCACGTGAGTGAACAAACGACTCAGCACTGGGGTTAGTACCAAAAGAGTAAAACCAGTGCCGAGCCATTTGCTCCAAAGTGGGGTTAGCACAAACCAAATCATCACGCCTATCAAAGCTACCACCACGAACACCACCACGGTAACCACTACGAGGGAACCAACCCTCTCTAGCTGGAGGAGGACGAAAGCCACGAAAGGAAAACTGTGGATCGTTCCTCCTCTCCATCTCAAAGCTACGACTCCTCCCACCCCCGTATTGAGCACGAGGTGGAGAACGCCTAGCAAACTGACCACCTGCAAACTTTCCAGACCAACCACCAGACTCACGACCTCCAGAACCAAACCGAGCATCCTCACGAGCACGAAACCCGACTCGCGGTCTGCTCAGACCTGCACCGGTCTGACCGGTGTAGTACACCGGTCTGACCGGTGTAGCTCGGCCAGCAGCACCACCTGCAGCCTTCCGGTCTCCCCAAGCCGGAACCGTCCTCACAATCGCCTTGGCCCTGGGCATCTACATACGAGGCTCAGGTACACCATTAGAGGGGTGGTACCTGTCCTTGTTAGCCCACTATCTAGCCATTCTCTCCTCACGCTTCCTCTTGAAGCAAAACTCATCCTTGTGACCATCGCTCCCACAATACCCACAATGGAACTTTATGGGCTGTGGCTTAGGCTTTGGCTTGGGTTGGGGCTGCCCACTCGGCTTCTCACCCTTCTTCTCTCCTTCCTCACCTCCCTTTGGGCTCACAAACTTCACCGGTTTCTGGAAATCATTTGTTGGGTGAGGGAATATGGGTGGATCTGGAGTAGTGTCATGTTTGTTTCTGAGATGGTTAGGCTTGGGCTCAAACTTGTTCTTGTGTCTGTTTGGTGGTGGGATAGGAATCTCTCCAACTCTCTCAACTCCCTCACCACTGTTCTCTCCAAGCTTGTCAGCCCCAAGTGCCTAACCATCATAGCGTTTGAAAGCCGCTATCATGACACCAAGTTGAGGCTCCTGACCCGACAACCAGCTCATACATTTTCTCAGCTCATCATTCTCATCCTGCAAGCGATCAACATAATGTGCAAGCTCCAAATTCTTAACCGCATGCAATTCACAAGAAGAGCAAGAAGTGGGAATAGGCTCTTTCAACTTAGCCTCAAGCGAAACAGTGTAAGCATGCATCTCATCGATCTTTCCATGCAAAACAGGGCAAGAAGTGCAAGCACCTAGCAAAGCAGGTCTAGACTTAAGCTCAGCCACTTCAACCCTAAGCATATCTAGTTCATCACAAGTAGAAGCATGCTTATCCTTAAGAGCAGTAAGATCAGCTAGGTACACAGAGCAATCACAGCAATCAATCTCATCAGACACCACAGGAGAAGCCTTAAGCGAATCAATCTCAAGCTTAGCATCTAGGTTCTGGGTTTCTAGCTCAGCCACACGGTTCCTAGCATCTTCTAGTGAGGCCCTAAGCTCTTTCCTCATCTTCTTGGCCTCTCTAAGCATGTGATCACGATTATCAAGCAAGTCAACCAACTCATCATTCTCCTTGCGCAAAGAGGAGAGCTCATCACATACCTCATCCTCGGAGTCGGAGTCCGAGTCACTCTGATGACTCTTCTTGCTGCCGGAGCTACAAGCCATGCCGCAGAAGCCATCTCCCGCGAAGCAACTCAACCCGCTCAAGTTCCTGGATGACTTCTTGTTCTTGCGCCGATCACCTTCATCTTCACTGCTACTCGAGCTCGAGGAAGAGTAGGCGGAGCTGGAGTCGACGTCGCTCGCTCCGACCATCGCTCGGGCCTTCCTGCCGCGGCCGTCCTTCTTCCTCGACCGTCGCTCGTCCTTGTGCTTGTTTTTGTGCTTGTGATTGCGCCTCGATCGGTACTTGCCATCCTTGCTCGATCGGTGCCTGTAGCCGTCCTTGTAGCCGTCCTTGATCTCCATCTTCTCCGGGCAGTCTGCGACGAAGTGTCCTGGCTTGCCGCACTGAAAGCACGTCCGTGCTGTCCTCCTCGTGTTCACCCGGTTCTCGTGCAGCCTCTCGAACCGCCTGGTCAGCAACGCCAGCTCGTCCTCTCCAAGCACGTCGAACTCCTCGTCTGGCAAAGACATCAAAGAAGACAGAGAGTACATCCTGAAGGATGCGTTAGCGTTAGACTTAGCTCCTTTGCCACCAACGAGAGCGAGACTATGAGAATCAGTCGGGCTCTCAATCTTGGCTGTCATACCACGGTCCAACTCAGCCGACTTGAGCTTCGAGAACAGCTCGTTCACCGTCAAGGTGTCATACTTCTCGGACTCAACAATAGCCTCAAACTTCCCGTCCCATACGGTACGATCCAACGAGTGCAAGAGCTTCACGGCTCTATCATGATCATCGTATGGGAGCACGGCCACATTGGCTCTCATGTTGTTCACAACGACCGTAAACCGCTGGAAAAGGGCATCGACGGATTCGCCGGGGAGATGAGTGAAGTTCTCGTACTCTCTCCGGTAAGTCGCGTACATCCGAGCCTGATCCTGAGCATTCCCAGCATGAGCATCCTTCAACTGCTCCCAAATCCTACAAGCTAAGTCCTCTGTCTGAACCCGATCGAATTCAGGCTGACACAGAGCACGAAACAAGTAGTCGACAGCCTTGTTGTTGGCTTCGAACATATCCCTCGATCCTGGAATAAGGAAGTTCATCGGATGAACATAAGCTGTGTTCACCGTGACATCCCAAAGGATCTGACCCTTTCCGCGGAGGAACGCCGCCATCCGCCTTTGCCACATCTGGTAGTTCTTCCCATCGAAGTGCGGAGGACCCGAACCCCGTTCCTGGTACGCCATCTTTGGATCTTAGACTGGTAAGAGTCAATAAAGACCCGAACCGGCTCTGATACCAATTGAAGGACCGATTAGGCGAACCAGAGAGGGGGGGAGTGAATGGGAGTCGATAAAAATTCTTCTCGAAGGAGATGAGAACTCCAACAAGACGAACACGGCTTCCAAATCACGTCTCCGACTCAACTACCCAAGTTGGCCAAGACCACGCAGCCACTGGAGTGCTACTGGTCCTAGGAGCCAACAACCACCTTCACGAACTCGAGAACGCAGCGGAACTAGCAACTCGAGCGCTACTGACCCACACCGGTCAGGCCGGTGAGCACCACCGGTCAGACCGGTCCCTGCTGGTACAACCTGGGAACTTCCACATAAGGCCCCTACACCGGTCAGGCCGGTGTAGCTCACCGGTCAGACCGGTTCAAGCCAGGAAACCCCAAATCTACCAAACAGGCCTACCGAGCTCCAAACTGACCCAAGCTTGAAACTGCAGCAACACAGGACTACAACGAACTCACCAGAATGTTCACCCGAGGCAAAACCCACAGAGCCCCTGCACCGGTCAGACCGGTGAGCAGCACCGGTCAGACCGGTTAGGCTGGGCCGCTCGGGGATGAACAGCACCCGCGGGTCAACTCCCCCAAATCCAACTCCCAATCTCCCGAATCGCTCCACGGATTTGTGCAAGACTTTGGGGATAGTAGGAACACCTCATGGGTACTCCATAGCCAAGATTTGGTCCACCAAAACTTGCTAAATCAAGAGGAATCGAAGAAATCCCACCAAGAACGCCTCTAACCCTAGAGCCACGAAAACCCCAAAATCGAGCCCCTTTACTCACTGATTTGGGAGGGGAATCAAAGGGAAAAGAACCACGAAGGGTTCATGCATACATCCCCCACCAAATCCCAAAGAGAAAGGCCTCGAAATCGCTCCAAGAAAAATGCCAAGAAAAGGCTCCGAAAATCACCAAAAAGGAGAAACGGGAAAGACACATCCAAGCCTTGAGGAACCACACCGAATCATCTATACATACCAAAGAGGTTCATACAAGGTCTAGCTTGCCGCCCGATCATCCTTCCCTCTCACAAGATCTCACCATGAAGCTCTCAAGCTAATCCTAAGAAAATCCTAAGGAAAATAGGAAGAGAAAAATAGGAAAGCAAATGAGCTAGGGTTCCAAGAGATGGCTGCCATCCTCTCACCCCTTGGGTTATATGGAGGCAACCGACAGACGAAAATACCCTTACTAGCTAACTAGGGATACATGCCCCTCAAGGGCGAATTCGGAAATCTTTGTCTTCGCTCCATCGGACGGATGCCCAGCGACCGCAAACTTGCTTAGCCTCGACGCAAGCCTTGCGATCCCTACGCGTGTCCTCCGCTTCGAAGATTCCGGACTGCGTCGTCGCACACCGGTCAGACCGGTGCTCCTCACCGGTCAGACCGGTCTGGAGCTGCTGCACCTCCGTCTTCGGTCTTGGCTTTGTGGATCAACTAAGGAACCCAGTGGTTTTCTGGTGAACCACTGGAAACCCCGCGAACTCGGTGTAGCCTACGCCAATCACCACTCATGACTTGGCTCCCACGTAGTCCCGGCTCGACCTTGGTTTTGAGGCTCAACCAAGAAACCGTCCATGACTTCATCTTGCCGTTCTTGCCACCATGCGGCCCGCACTTGACCCCGCTGGCCACCGGGTCCCTCGAACCAAGCCTACTTGTCTTCTCCACACCTGGAGGCCTCACCGGCAACGACCTTTCGCGCTTGTTCTTCACCTGCACCTGCACCAGTCAAGCCGCAACCTGCACCTGCAATACTTAGCCAAGAATCAGTCCACACCACATTGTCAATCACTCATCACACCAGGAAGCGACCATCCACCGGTCCTCGAACCACACCTGGCTCTCACTTGGTTCCTCTCAAAATTCTCCAACTCCTCATGCATCGAATTAACCCAGTTGTGATCAGATAGCGTGTGTCCAATGTCCTTGGGCTAAAAGGTGGCAACAAAAGCAGCATGAGCGAAATGAGAATTGTTTCGAACCCTCGACCGTGTAGTACGTTCATTCATGTCGCCGATGATTCTCGAAGCTGGATGATCCACTTGAACTCGCCGGGGAGGTTCTCATCTTGATGCTACCTCCCCCTCAACAGCAGCTTCTTCCTGAACTGGGTTTGTCGTTGTAGGTGTGGGAGAGGGGCCGTCCACCACTGTAGTCGAAGTAGTAGGTACATGCTCAGCCACGGGCACCATACCGCCATCTTCATCATCTCCATGTTCATGCTCCTCCTCCAGGAAAATCTCCTCACCAAGTTCGTCGTCACCTGCACACTCAAAAACAAGCTGACTACGTGGCTGTGTCTCGTCGAAGGTTACCTCGCAAGTCTCCACGATTTGGTTAGTTTCAAGATTGAGCATCCGAAAGGCTCTAGAATGAGATGCGTAACCAAAGAAAATGCCATCGACAGATCTAGCCTCGAACTTGTCCAACTTCTTACCTTTCTTCAGGATGAAGCATTTGCACCCAAACACATGGAAGTGACTCACCTTGGGTGTGCGCCTGTGCATCAACTCATAGCACGTTTTTTTCTTGTGAACCCTGAGGTAAATCCTGTTCCACACATAGCACGCGCTATTCACTGCCTCAGCCCAGAACCTTCTCGGAGTCCTATGCTCATCAAGCATCGTCCGAGCCATCTCGCTCAAGGTTCTGTTTTTCCTTTCCACCACGCCGTTCTGGGGAGGCATATACGGACTCGAAAACTGGTGTTCAAGACCCAAGTCATGGCAAAAGGTTTCGAAGCGAGAGTTTTTAAATTCCGAGCCATTGTCACTACGAATCGCTCGTATGGCATCTCCGTGCCTCTCGTTTCTTAACCTCAAGACAAGATCTCGAACAAAACCAAACGTCTCCCCTTTCTCCTCAAGAAAGAAAACCCACGCATACCGAGAGTAGTCGTCCACCACAACCAGGACGTACCACTTCCCACCCACAGATCGCACACGAGCTGGGCCAACAAGGTCCCTATGGAGCAGCTTGCATGGACGCTCCGTCATCACATCGGTGAGGGGTGGATGGGAAGAGGCTACCATCTTAGCATGCCGACACGGCGCACAAACCAACTCTTTCTCAAACCTCAGCCGTGGCAATCCTCGGACCAAGTTGAGTTTCCTCAAGCGAGACAAAAGGTCAAAGCTTAAGTGACCCAACTTCCTATGCCACTTCCACAACTCACTCGAAGAACCAGCCAAGAAACAACACTCAACACCAGAAGACTGAGAAAAATCAGCTCGGAACACTTGACCCTCGGGAATGACCATGCAGACTAGGTCCCCTCGAGAATCCAAAATCCGAGAACCACCAGGCCGAAACAACACCTCAAAGCCCTCATCCAAAAGCTGGGACACGGAAAGCAAATTGAACCCGAGCGATTGAACAAGAGTGACACGCCTGAGAGTGACCTTGTCACTTACCTTAATCTCACCTTCTGAAAGCACACGCCCTCGCCCATTGTCCCCAAAGGTGATGTATGTCTTGGACACCACCGGGATGAGACTTGAGAACCACCCCTTGTCTCCGGTCATATGCCTCGAGCAACCGGAGTCAATCAACCAAACGTTCCTCAAGTCTCCCACCTGAAATTCAAAAACGAGAAAGTGAGTGAACAAACGACTCAGCACTGGGGTTAGTACCAAAAGAGTAAAACCAGTGCCGAGCCATTTGCTCTAAAGTGGGGTTAGCACCAACCAAAACATCTCTCCTACCAAAACTACCACCACGAACACCACCACAGTAACCACCACGAGGGAACCAACCCTCTCTAGCAGGAGGAGGACGAAAGCCACGAAAGGAAGACCGTGGACCGTTCCTCCTCTCCATCTGAAAGCTACGATTCCTCCTACCCTCGTATTGAGCACGAGGTGGAGACCGTCTAGCAAACTGACCACCTGCAAACTC
Organism: Cenchrus fungigraminus; assembly: GCA_036936925.1. Taxonomy (NCBI): domain Eukaryota; kingdom Viridiplantae; phylum Streptophyta; class Magnoliopsida; order Poales; family Poaceae; genus Cenchrus; species Cenchrus fungigraminus. The sequence continues at coordinate 75,073,171 of CM072770.1, forward strand.
TCCAGACCAACCACCAGAACCACGACCACCAGAACCGAACCGAGCATCCGCACGAGCACGGAAACCAGACCCTTGTCTGCCCAGACCTGCACCGGTCTGACCGGTGTAGTGCACCGGTCTGACCGGTGTAGCCCGGCCAGCAGCACCACCTACCACCTTTCGATCTCCCCAAGCCGGAACCGTCCTCACAATCGCCTTGGCCCTGCGCATCTGCATACGAGGCTCAAGTACACCATTAGAAGGGTGGTACTTGTCCTTGTTAGCCCACTCCTTCACCATTCTCTCCTCACGCTTCCTCTTGAAGCAAAACTCACCCTTGTGACCATCTCTCCCACAATAGTCACAATGAAACCTTATGGGCTTAGGCTTAGGCTTGGGATGGGGCTGCTCACTCGGTTTCTCTCCACTCGGCTTCTCAACCGGTTTCTCCTCACTAGGCTTCACACTCTCCTTCCCAAAGAATTCATTCCCCAAGTTGCTCTTGAACTTTATGGGTTTTTAGAAATCATTTCTGGAGTGGGGGAATATGGGAGGATCTGGGGTTGTGTCGAGTTTGTTTCTCAGTGCGTTGGGTTTAGGAGCATAGGCATTTTTGTGGAAAGTTTTTGGTGGAGCTTGGATATCCCCAATCTTCTCTCCTCCCTCACCACTAGACTCTCCAACTTTCTCTGAGCCAAGTGCTTGCCCATCATAGCGCTTGTATGCCTCAATCATCATCCTAAGCTGCGGTTCATGACTCGACAACCAACCCATCATCTTTCTCAACTCATCATTCTCATCCTGCAAGCGATCCACATAATGTGCAAGTTCCAGATTTTTCAAAGCATGCACTTCACAAGTAGAACAAGAAGTGGGAACAGGTTCTTTCAGCTTAGCCTCAAGCGAAACAGTATAAGCATGCATCTCATCAATCTTTCCATGTAAAATAGGGCAAGAAGTTCAAGCACCTAGCAAAGCAGGTCTAGACTTAAGCTCAGCCACTTCAACCCTAATCACATCTAGTTCATCACAAGAAGAAGCATGCTTATCCTTAAGAGCAGTAAGGTCAGCTAGGTACACAGAGCAATCACAACAATCAACCTCATCAGAAACCACAGGTGAAGCCTTAAGCGAATCAATCTCAAGCTTAGCATCTAAGTTCTGGGTTTCTAGGTCAGCCACACGGTTCCTAGCATCTTCTAGTGAGGCCCTAAGCTCTTTCCTCATCTTCTTTGCCTCTCGAAACATGTCATCACGATTATCAAGCAACTTGCCAAGACGCTCGTTCTCCTCACGCAAGAAGGAAAGCTCATCATGTACCTCGTCGTCGGAGTCGGAGTTCGAGTCGCTCTGGTGACACTTCTTGCTGTCGGAGCTACGACCCATGCCGCAGAAGCCATCTCGTGCAAAGCAGCTCATCCCGCTCAAGTTCTTGGATGACTTCTTGTTCTTGCGCCGATCACCTTCGTCTTCACTGCTACTCGAGCTCGAGGAAGAGTAGGCGGAGCTGGAGTCGACGTCGCTCGCTCCGACCATCGCCCGGGCCTTCCTGCCGCGGCCGTCCTTCTTCCTCGACCGTCGCTCGTCCTTGTGCTTGTCCTTGTGCTTGTGATCGCGCCTTGATCGGTACTTGCCGTCCTTGTTCGACCGGTGCTTGTAGCCGTCCTTGTAGCCGTCCTTGTTCTCCGTCTTCTCCGGGCAGTCGGTGACGAAGTGTCCCGGCTTGCCGCACTGAAAGCACATCCGTGCTGTCCTCCTCGTGTTCACCCGATTCTCGTGCAGCCTCTCGAACCGCCTGGTCAGCAACGCCAGCTCGTCCTCTCCAAGCACGTCGAACTCCTCGTCTGGCAAAGACATCAAAGAAGACAGAGAGTACATCCTGGAGGATGCATTAGCGTTAGACTTAGCAACTTTGCCACCGACGAAAGCAAGACTATGGGAGTCAGTCGGGCTCTCAAGACGGGCTGTCAAACCCCGATCAACCTCAGCAGACTTCAGCTTAGAAAACAGGCCGTTCACCGTCAGAGTGGTGTACTTCTCGGACTCAAGAATGGCCTCGACCTTTCCATCCCACACAGTACGATCCAGCGCGTGTAAGAGCTTCACAGCCCTATCATGGTCATCGTACGGGAGGACGTCGACATTGGCCCTCATGTTGTTCACAACCACCGTGAACCGCTGGAACAAGGCATCAATAGACTCGTCGGGGAGATGAGTGAAGTTCTCGTACTCTCTCCGGTAAGTCGCATACAACCGTGCCTGAACTTCAGCTTTCCCAGCATGAGCATTCTTGAGCTCTAACCAAATCCAACAAGCTAGGTCCTCTTTATGCACCTGATCGAATTCAGATTGACACAGAGCACGAAACAAGTAGTCGACCGCCTTGTTGTTGGTGTCGAACATGTCTCTCGATCCCGGAGCAAGGAAGTTCATCAGATGAACATAAGCTGTGTTCACCGTGACATCCCAAAGGATCTGACCCTTACCGCGGAGGAACGCCGCCATCCGCCTCTGCCACATCTGGTAGTTTTTGCCATCAAAGTGCGGAGGACCCGAACCCCGTTCCTGGTATGCCATCCTTGGATCTTAGACTGGTTAGAATCCGAAGATCCGTAACCGGCTCTGATACCACTTGAAGGACCGAAACGGCGAACCAGAGAGGGGGAGAGTGAATGGGAGCCGATAAAAATTCTTCTCGAAGGAGATGGACACTCCAACAAGACGAACTAGGCTTCCAAAGCACGTCTCCAACTCAACTACCCAAGTTGGCCAAGACCACGCAGCCACTGGAGTGCTACTGGTCCTAGGAACTAGCAAACACCTATACCGACTCGAGAGCGCAGCGGAACTAGCAACTTGAGCACCACTGACCTACACCGGTCAGACCGGTGAGCAGCACCGGTCAGACCGGACCTTGTTGAAACTCCCCAACAGTTCCTGTGAACTTCCACAGAAGGCTCCTACACCGGTCAGGCCGGTGTAGCACGCCGGTCAGACTGGTCTAAGCCAGGAAGCCCCCAAAAACCCAAACCTGACCTTCCGAGCTCCAAAACGAACCAAACTCGAAACAGCAGCAACACGGGACAACAGGGAACTCACCGAAACGTTCACCCGAGGCAAAACCCACAGAGCCTCTGCACCGGTCAGACCGGTGAGTAGCACCGGTCAGACCGGTCAGGCTGGGACGCTCGGGATGAACAGCACCCGCGGGTCAACTCCTCCAAATCCAATTTCCGATCTCCCAAATCACTCCACAGTTTTGCACAAGACTTTGGAGATAGTAGGAACACCTCATGGGCACTCCATAGCCAAGATTTGGTCCACCAAAACATGCCAAAACAAGAGGAATCAAAGAAATCCTACCAAGAACGCCTCTAACCCTAGAGCCAAGAAAACCCCAAAATCGAGCCCCTTTGCTCACGGATTTGGGAGGGGAATCAAAGGGAAAAGAACCACGAGGGGTTCATGCATACATCCCCCACCAAATCCTAAAGAGAAAGGTCTCAAAACCGCCACAAGAAATCCGCCAAGAAAAGCCTCCGAAAATCACCAAAAAGGAGAAACGAGAAAGACACAACCAAGCCTTGAGGAACCACACCGAATCATCTGTACATACCAAAGAGGTTCATACAAGGTCTCACCATGAAGCTCTCAAGCTAGTCCTATGAAAATCCTAGTGAAAATAGGAAGAAAATATGAGAACAAATGAGCTAGGGTTCCAAGAGATTGCTGCCATCCTCTCACCACTTGGGTTATATGGAGGCAAGCCGAAATACTAAAATACCCTTACTAGCTAACTAGGGATACATGCCCCTCAAGGGCGAATTCGAAAATCTTTGTCATCGCTCCATCGGACGGATGCCTAGCGACCGCAAACTTACTTAGCCTCGACGCAAGCCTTGCGATCCCGACGCGTGTCCTCTACTTCAAAGATTCCGGACTGCGTCATCGCACACTGGTCAGACCGGTGCACCTCACCGGTCAGACCGGTACCCACCGGTCAGACCGGTCTGATGCTGCTGCACCTCTGAGAGCCAGGTGTGGTTCAAGGACCGGTGGATGGTCGATTCCTGGTGTGATGAGTGATTGACAACGTGGTGTGGACTGATTCTTGGCTAAGTATTGCAGGTGCAGGTTGCGGCTTGACTGGTGCAGGTGCAGGTGAAGAACAAGCGTGAAAGGTCGTTGCCGGTGAGGCCTCCAGGTGTGGAGAAGACAAGTAGGCTTGGTTCGAGGGACCCGGTGGCCAGCGGGGTCAAGTGCGGGCCGCATGGTGCCAAGAACGGCAAGATGAAGTCATGGACGGTTTCTTGGTTGAGCCTCAAAACCAAGGTCGAGCCGGGACTACGTGGGAGCCGAGTCATGAGTGGTGATTGGCGGAGGCTACACCGAGTTCGCGGGGTTTTCGGTGGTTCACCAGAAAACCACTGGGTTCCTTGGTTGATCCACAAAGCCAAGACCGAAGAACCGAAGACGGAGGTGCAGCAGCTCCAGACCGGTCTGACCGGTGGGTCTGACCGGTCTGACCGGTGTGCGACGACGCAGTCTGGAATCTTCGAAGCGGAGGACACGCGTCGGGATCGCAAGGCTTGCGTCGAGGCTAAGCAAGTTTGCGGTCGCTGGGCATCCGTCCGATGGTGCGAAGACAAAGACTTCCAATTTCGCCCTCGAGGGGCATGTATCCCTAGTTAGCTAGTAAGGGTATTTTCGTCTTTCGGTTGCCTCCATATAACCCAAGTGGTGAGAGGATGGCATCCATCTCTTGGAACCCTAGCTCATTTGGTTTTCCTATTTTCCTTCCTATTTTCTTAGGATTTTCGTAGGACTAGCTTGAGAGCTTCATGGTGAGATCTTGTGAGAGGGAAGGATGATCGGGCGGCAAGCTAGACCTTGTATGAACCTCTTTGGTATGTATAGATGATTCGGCGTGGTTCCTCAAGGCTTGGATGTGTCTTTCCCGTTTCTCCTTTTTGGTGATTTTCGGAGCCCTTTCTTGGCGATTTTCTTGGAGCGATTTCGAGGCCTTTCTCTTTGGGATTTGGTGGGGGATGTATGCATGAACCCTTCGTGGTTCTTGTCCCTTTGATTCCTCTTCCAAATCTGTGAGCAAAGGGGCTCGATTTTGGGGTTTTCGTGACTCTAGGGTTAGAGGCGTTCTTGGTGGGATTTCTTCGATTCCTTTTGATTTGACAAGTTTTGGTGGACCAAATCTTGGCTATGGAGTACCCATGAGGTGTTCCTACTATCCCCAAAGTCTTGTGCAAAACCGTGGAGCGGATCGGGAGATCGGGAGTTGGATTTGGAGGAGTTGACTCGCGGGCGCTGTTCATCCCGAGCTGCCCAGGCACGACCGGTCTGACCGGTGCTCTTGTCCGGTCTGACCGGTGCTAGCCCTTGGTGGGTTTTTGTCTCGGGGAACAGCCTTGTCCGTGTGGTTTTGTCCCGTGGTCCTGTTGATCAGTTCTTGGCTTGTTTGGAGTTGGTTTGCTAGGTTTTGTGAGGGGTTCTTCTTCCTCACAGGTTGTGTTTCGTGGTGGTTTTTGTTCCAGGGCCTAGAGGAGTCACTGAGGCTTCCTGGAACGTTTGCTGTGCGGCTGCTGTAGCCACCGGCCTGACCGGCTCTGTCCACCGGTCTGACCGGTGTCACCGGTCTGACCGGCGCAGGCCATCGGTCTGACCGGTGTAGCACAGGCAGCAAGCCGTGCAAGTTTCCGCTGTGTGGTTCGGTGAGTTTTGGCTCGGAAGGTTGAGTGTTGGTTCCTAGGACCAGTAGCACTCCAGTGGCTGCGTGGTCTTGGCCAACTTGGGTAGTTGGGTCGGAGACGTGAGTTGGAAGCCGTGTTCGTCTTGTTGGAGTTCTCATCTCCTTCGAGAAGAATTTTTATCGGCTCCCATTCACTCCCCCCCTCTCTGGTTCGCCTAATCGGTCCTTCAATTGGTATCAGAGCCGGTTCGGGTCTTTATTGACTCTTACCAGTCTAAGATCCAAAGATGGCGTACCAGGAACGGGGTTCGGGTCCTCCGCACTTCGATGGGAAGAACTACCAGATGTGGCAAAGGCGGATGGCGGCGTTCCTCCGCGGAAAGGGTCAGATCCTTTGGGATGTCACGGTGAACACAACTTATGTTCATCCGATGAACTTCCTTGCTCCAGGATCGAGGGATATGTTCGAAGCCAACAACAAGGCTGTCGACTACTTGTTTCGTGCTCTGTGTCCGCCTGAATTCGATCGGGTTCAGACAGAGGACTTAGCTTGTAGGATTTGGGAGCAGTTGAAGGATGCTCATGCTGGGAATGCTCAGGTTCATGGTCGGATGTACGCGACTTACCGGAGAGAGTACGAGAACTTCACTCATCTCCCCGGCGAGTCCGTCGATGCCCTTTTCCAGCGATTTACGGTCATTCTGAACAACATGAGAGCCAATGTGGACGTCCTCCCATACAATGATCATGATAGAGCCGTGAAGCTCTTGCACTCGTTGGATCGTACCGTATGGGACGGGAAGTTTGAGGCTATTGTTGAGTCCGAGAAGTATGACACCTTGACGGTGAACGAGCTGTTCTCGAAGCTCAAGTCGGCTGAGTTGGACCGTGGTATGACAGCCAAGATCGAGAGCCCGACTGATTCTCATAGTCTCGCTCTCGTTAGTGGCAAAGGAGCTAAGTCTAACGCTAACGCATCCTCCAGGATGTACTCTCTGTCTTCTTTGATGTCTTTGCCAGATGAGGAGTTCGATGTGCTTGGAGAGGACGAGCTGGCGTTGCTGACCAGGCGGTTCGAGAGGCTGCATGAGAACCGGGTGAACACGAGGAGGACAGCACGGACGTGCTTTCAGTGCGGCAAGCCAGGACACTTCGTCGCCGACTGCCCGGAGAAGACGGAGAACAAGGACGGTTACAAGGACGGCTACAGGCACCGATCGAGCAAGGATGGCAAGTACCGATCGAGGCGCGATCACAAGCACAAGAACAAGCACAAGGACGAGCGACGGTCGAGGAAGAAGGATGGCCGCGGCAGGAAGGCCCGAGCAATGGTCGGAGCGAGCGATGTCGACTCCAGCTCCGCCTACTCCTCCTCGAGCTCGAGTAGCAGTGAAGATGAAGGTGATCGGCGCAAGAACAAGAAGTCATCCAGGAACTTGAGCGAGTTGAGCTGCTTCGCGAGAGATGGCTTCTGCGGCATGGCCCGTAGCTCCGGCAGCAAGAAGAGCCACCAGAGTGACTCGGACTCTGACTCCGAGGATGAGGTATGTGATGAGCTCTCTTCTTTGCGCAAGGAGAATGATGAGTTGGTTGACTTGCTCGATAACCGCGATCACATGCTTAGAGAGGCCAAGAAGATGAGGAAAGAACTTAGGGCCTCATTAGAAGATGCTAGGAACCGTGTGGCTGAGCTAGAAACCTAGAACCTAGATGCTAAGCTTGAGATTGATTCGCTTAAGGCTTCTCCTGTGGTTTCTGATGAGATTGATTGCTGTGATTGCTCTGTGTACCTAGCTGATCTTACTGCTCTTAAGGATAAGCATGCTTCTACTTGTGATGAACTAGATATGCTTAGGGTTGAAGTGGCTGAGCTTAAGTCTAGACCTGCTTTGCTAGGTGCTTGCACTTCTTGCCCTGTTTTGCATGGAAAGATTGATGAGATGCATGCTTACACTGTTTCGCTTGAGGCTAAGTTGAAAGAGCCTATTCCCACTTCTTGCTCTACTTGTGAATTGCATGCGGTTAAGAATTTGGAGCTTGCACATTATGTTGATCGCTTGCAGGATGAGAATGATGAGCTGAGAAAATGTATGAGCTGGTTGTCGGGTCAGGAGCCTCAGCTCGGTATCATGATAGCGGCTTTCAAACGCTATGATGGTCAGGCACTTGGGGCTGACAAGCTTGGAGAGATTCCTATCCCACCACCAAACAGACACAAGAACAAGTTTGAGCCCAAGCCCAACCATCTCAGAAACAAACTTGACACTACTCCAGATCCACCCATATTCCATCACCCAACAAATGATTTTCAGAAACCGGTGAAGTTTGTGAGCCCAAAGGGAGGTGCGGAAGGAGAGAAGAAGGGTGAGAAGCCGAGTGGGCAGCCCCAACCCAAGCCTAAGCCTAAGCCACAGCCCATAAAGTTCCATTGTGGGTATTGTGGGAGAGATGGTCACAAGGATGAGTTTTGCTTCAAGAGGAAGCGTGAGGAGAGAATGGCTAGAGAGTGGGCTAACAGGGACAGGTACCACCCCTCTAATGGTGTACCTGAGCCTCGTATGCAGATGCCCAGGGCCAAGGCGATTGTGAGGACGGTTCCGGCTTGGGGAGACCAGAAGGCTGTAGGTGCTGCTGCTGGCCGAGCCACACCGGTCAGACCGGTGTACTACATCTGTCAGACCGGTGCAGGTCTGGGCAGACAGCGAGTCGGGTTTCGTGCTCGTGAGGATGCTCGGTTTGGTTATGGAGGTCGTGGTTCTGGTGGTTGGTCTGGAAAGTTTGCAGGTGGTCAGTTTGCTAGGCGTTCTCCACCTCGTGCTCAATACGAGGGTGGGAAGTGTCATAGCTTTGAGATGGAGAGGAGGAACGATCCACGGTTTCCCTTTCGTGGTTTTCGTCCTCCTCCAGCTAGAGAGGGTTGGTTCCCTCGTGGTGGTTACCGTGGTGGTGTTCGTGGTGGTAGCTTTGATAGGCGTGATGATTTGGTTTGTGCTAACCCCACTCTGGAGCAAATGGCTCGGCACTGGTTTTACTCTTTTGGTACTAACCCCAGTGCTGAGTCGTTTGTTCACTCACGTGCTCGCTTTTGAATTTCAGGTGGGAGACTTGAAGAACATTTGGTTGATTGACTCCGGTTGCTCGAGGCATATGACCGGAGACAAGGGGTGGTTCTCAAGTCTCGTCCCGGTGGTGACAAAGAAGTACATCACCTTTGGGGACAATGGGCGGGGGCGTGTGCTGTCAGAAGGTGAGATTAAGGTAAGTGACAAGATCACTCTCAGGCGTGTTGCTCTTGTTCAATCGCTTGGATACAATTTGCTTTCTGTGTCCCAGTTGTTGGATGAGGGTTTTGAGGTGTTGTTTCGGCCTGGTGGATCTCGGATTTTAGATTCTCGGGGGGATCTTGTTTGCATGGTCGTTCCCGAGGGTCAGGTGTTCCGAGCTGATTTTTCTCAGTCTTCTGGTGTGGAGCGTTGTTTCTTGGCTGGTTCTTTGAGTGAGTTGTGGAAGTGGCATAGGAAGTTGGGTCACTTGAGCTTTGACCTTTTGTCTCGCTTGAGTAAACTCAATTTGGTCCGAGGATTGCCACGATTGAGGTTTGAGAAAGAGTTGGTTTATGCGCCGTGTAGGCATGCCAAGATGGTAGCCTCTTCTCACCCGCCTCTCACCGATGTGATGACTGAGCGTCCATGCGAGCTGCTCCATATGGACCTTGTTGGCCCAGCTCGTGTGCGATCTGCGGGTGGGAAGTGGTATGTCCTTGTTGTGGTGGACGACTACTCTCGGTATGCGTGGGTGTTCTTTCTGGAGGAGAAGGGGGAGACGTTTGGTTTTGTTCGAGATCTTGTCTTGAGGTTAAGAAACGAGAGGCACGGAGATGCCATACGAGCGATCCGCAGTGACAATGGCTCGGAATTCAAAAACTCTCGCTTCGAAACCTTTTGCCATGACTTGGGTCTTGAACATCAGTTTTCGAGTCCGTATACGCCTCCCCAGAATGGCGTGGTGGAAAGGAAAAACAGGACCTTGTGCGAGATGGCTCGGACGATGCTCGACGAGCATAGGACTCCGAGAAGGTTCTGGGCTGAGGCGGTCAATACCGCGTGCCATGTGTCGAACAGGATATACCTTAGGGTTCACAAGAAGAAAACCTGTTACGAGCTGATGCACGGTCGCACACCCAAGGTGAGTCACTTCCATGTCTTTGGTTGTAAATGCTTCATTCTGAAGAAAGGGAAGAAGTTGGACAAGTTCGAGGCTAGGTCTGTCGATGGCATTTTCTTTGGTTATGCATCTCATTCTAGAGCATTTCGTGTGCTCAATCTTGAAACTAACCAAATCGTGGAGACTTGCGAGGTAACCTTCGACGAGACACAGCCACGTAGTCAGCTTGTTTTTGAGTGTGCAGGTGATGACGAACTTGGCGAGGAGATCTTTCAGGAGGAGGAGCATGAACATGGAGATGATGAAGATGGCGGTGTGATGCCCGCGGCTGAACATGTACCAACTACTTCGACGACGATCGAGAATGGACCCTCTCCCACGCCTACAACGACAAACCCAGATCAAAGCGAAGCTGCTGTTGAGGGGGAGGTAGCATCAAGGCGAGAACCTCCCCGATGAGTGCAAGTGGATCACCCAGCTTCGAGAATCATCGGCGACATGAATGAACGTACTACACGGTCGAGGGTTCGGAACAATTCTCATTTCGCTCATGCTGCTTTTGTTGCCACCTTTGAGCCCAAAGACATTGGACACGCGTTATCTGATCATAATTGGGTTAACTCGATGCATGAGGAGTTGGAGAATTTTGAGAGGAACCAAGTTTGGGTGTTGGTTGACCCTCCCCCAGGGTGTAAGCCGATTGGGACAAAATGGGTGTGGAAAAATAAAGAGGGAGAGAAGGGAGAAGTGGTGAGGAACAAGTCGAGACTTGTTGCTCAGGGGTACAGTCAGAAAGAGGGGATCGACTACGAGGAGACTTTCGCTCCCGTAGCTCGTTTGGAGGCGATCAGGATCCTTCTAGCCTTTTCCGTGGCTAAAGGGTTCAAGTTGTACCAGATGGATGTGAAGAGTGCTTTCCTGAACGGTGTGTTGGAGGAAGAGGTGTTTGTGAGGCAACCACCGGGGTTTGAGAGTGAGAAGTACCCTCACCGGGTGTACAAGTTGAGGAAGGCGCTGTATGGGTTGAAGCAGGCGCCTAGAGCTTGGTATGGTAGGTTGAGGGGGTTCCTGTTTGAGAGAGGGTTTGAGATGGGGAAGGTCGACTAGACCTTGTTTCTCCTCAGGCAGGGCAGAGATATCCTGATTGTGCAGGTATACGTGGATGATATTGTCTTTGGTGGCTCGTCTAACTCTCTTGTTGCAAGGTTTGCAGAAGACATGAGCAGGGAATTTGAGATGAGCATGATGGGCGAGTTGCAGTTCTTCCTCGGGCTACAAATCAAGCAATCAAAGGAAGGAACATTTGTGCACCAAGCTAAGTACACCAAGGACGTTGTGAGGAAGTTCAAGATGGAGGACTCCAAGGCCATGACGACGCCTATGAGTACGACTACAGTTCTCGATGCGGACGAGGAAGGTGAACACGTGGACCAGAAGGAGTACCGGAGCATGATCGGGTCACTCCTCTACTTGACGGTGACGAGGCCGGACATCCAATTCTCGGTGTGTCTGTGCGCTCGTTTTCAAGCGTCTCCGAGGACTTCGCATCGGCAAGCAGTCAAGCGCATTTTCAGGTATTTGCGACACACTCCCGACTTCGGCCTTTGGTACTCTGCGTCTTCTTCTTTGGCGCTTCATGGATTTTCAGACGCGGATTTTGCCGGGTGTCGGTTGGATAGGAAGTCCACTTCTGGGACTTGCCAGTTCTTGGGTTCTTCTTTGGTATCTTGGTCTTCCCGCAAACAGTCGAGTGTTGCTCAATCTACTACCGAGGCAGAGTATGTGGCCGCAGCTAGTTGTTGCTCTCAGCTCCTTTGGATCACATACACCATGAGTGACTTTGGTGAGGAGTATACCCATGTCCCACTTCAATGTGATAGCACCAGTGCCATAAGCGTTGCAAAGAACCCAGTGCTCCATTCCAAAACCAAGCACATAGAAGTGAGGTATCATTTTCTGAGAGACAACGTAGAGAAAGGGAAGATAGCTTTGATCCATGTACCCACACATGAACAACTAGCCGATATTTTCACCAAACCCCTAGATCAAGCAACTTTCACTCGTTTGCGGGGGGAGCTTGGTGTTTGTTTGTTTTCTTGAGTTGGCGTGTGGGAGCTCCTTTGTAGCATATGTATAGCTTTCGTTTGTACATTTCTTGCATTTGGCATGGCATATGAAACATGATGTATAGGCATCTTTGTATCTTAGGTTGCATGCATTTTGTATCATATGCATTGTTTAGGAAAGGCTTCTCCCATATACATTGTTCACCATGGAATGACATATATGTCTTTATGAGCTAATTTGGTAAGCTATGGTTAGTTTGGCTTAGCTCTTGATAATCTTGGTTTATATCCATGGTTGATGGCTATGTTTTTGAAAAATTTCATATATATGTTCTCTTGTGAGTAAATGCCTTTACATGATTTTGACATGTTTTAGTGGCTTGGCTATGCTTAATTTGTGGTTGGATAGCTTATTTTGATCATATGGGGCAAAAGGCTCATTTGCCATCATGAATGTTTAGCCCCCATGCTTCATCTTGTGGAGGGGCATAAGTTCCTTTTTGTCGCAAAGACATTTCATGTACCAATTATAAATCTGAAAATAAAATGTAAGTTGCTTGAAAAATGTGCTCCCATGTCATATGTGCTAATTTTAATTTGCTTTGGGTGCTAAATCGTTGCATGATGCCTACCAATGAGAAGTCTCATATATAGAAGTAGGCACATGGCTCGATGGCTTTGACATGACATGAGGTGCTTGTGGGTGTTTATGATGGTCTTATGCTTAGAATGGTTGTCCTAGCATGAAGTTTGTGTGGCTTTGCCATTTTGACATGTTTTGCTCATGTTTAGGACTTTGCTCATGAGAGGGTGATTTTTCGCAAAATTGCTAAATTCTATCTTAGCTTCGCCCAATGGTTGTGAAACTTGGTGATCATGACGTTTATGTCATTACGAAGCTATAGAGTATCTAACTTGCTCGTTTGGACATGTGTAGCATCCTATGTTGGATTTTGTCTATTTGAGAAGCTCTAGGTTGCATTTTTTGCATTTTTGGCTTGATTCATGCATTGTCAACAAGGGGGAGAAGTTTGAGCATGTTTTGGCCTACTGAATGCATTTGGAAGGTTTTCAGGTGGTTTCGAGCCATTTTTGGGCTCTGTTGTGCACCGGTCTGACCGGTTGAGGTCACCGGTCTGACCGGTCAGAGTGCTGGTCTTGTTCACATGTTGCGCACCGGTCTAACCGGTGGTGTCGACCGGTCTGACCGGTCAGAGCTGAGCTGTTGCAGCTGCTCTGTTTCGTGAAGTGGTTCGCATGCATTTGTCCAGGGGGAGTTGCATTGGTTCAGGGGGAGCTTGCATGTGTGCAGGGGGAGCTCTTTGTGGTTTTCGAGCTTTGGTTTGATGGTTTGTGCTCTTTGCTTAAGCATGTTTTGTCTCGGATGTGTCGAGCCGTTGCCCTTGCCTAAGGGGTCCGAGACTTGTCTTCTTCAAGTGATCTTGCTCTTTGCCTTTTCTTTGGCTTTCGATCGCTTGTTGGAGTTCCTTTTAGTCGTTTCTTTTCTTTTCCTTTTCTCTTGGTTACCAAAACGTGTGTGTTGTCAATGCACTCATCAAGGGGGAGATTGAGAGCTAGGTGTGGTTCGAGGACCGGTGGATGGTCGCTTCCTGGTGTGATGAGTGATTGACAACGTGGTGTGGACTGATTCTTGGCTAAGTATTGCAGGTGCAGGTTGCGGCTTGACTGGTGCAGGTGCAGGTGAAGAACAAGCGTGAAAGGTCGTTGCCGGTGAGGCCTCCAGGTGTGGAGAAGACAAGTAGGCTTGGTTCGAGGGACCCGGTGGCCAGCGGGGTCAAGTGCGGGCCGCATGGTGGCAAGAACGGCAAGATGAAGTCATGGACGGTTTCTTGGTTGAGCCTCAAAACCAAGGTCGAGCCGGGACTACGTGGGAGCCGAGTCATGAGTGGTGATTGGCGGAGGCTACACCGAGTTCGCAGGGTTTCCGGTGGTTCACCAGAAAACCACTGGGTTCCTTGGTTGATCCACAAAGCCAAGACCGAAGAACCGAAGACGGAGGTGCAGCAGCTCCAGACCGGTCTGACCGGGCTGACCGGTGGGTACCGGTCTAACCGGTGAGGAGCACCGGTCTGACCGGTGTGCGACGACGCAGTCCGGAATCTTCGAAGCGGAGGACACGCGTCGGGATCGCAAGGCTTGCGTCGAGGCTAAGCAAGTTTGCGGTCGCTGGGCATCCGTCCGATGGTGCGAAGACAAAGACTTCCAATTTCGCCCTCGAGGGGCATGTATCCCTAGTTAGCTAGTAAGGGTATTTTCGTCTTTCGGTTGCCTCCATATAACCCAAGTGGTGAGAGGATGGCAGCCATCTCTTGGAACCCTAGCTCATTTGGTTTTCCTATTTTCCTTCCTATTTTCTTAGGATTTTCGTAGGACTAGCTTGAGAGCTTCATGGTGAGATCTTGTGAGAGGGAAGGATGATCGGGCGGCAAGCTAGACCTTGTATGAACCTCTTTGGTATGTATAGATGATTCGGCGTGGTTCCTCAAGGCTTGGATGTGTCTTTCCCGTTTCTCCTTTTTGGTGATTTTCGGAGCCCTTTCTTGGCGATTTTCTTGGAGCGATTTCGAGGCCTTTCTCTTTGGGATTTGGTGGGGGATGTATGCATGAACCCTTCGTGGTTCTTTTCCCTTTGATTCCTCTTCCAAATCTGTGAGCAAAGGGGCTCGATTTTGGGGTTTTCGTGACTCTAGGGTTAGAGGCGTTCTTGGTGGGATTTCTTCGATTCCTTTTGATTTGACAAGTTTTGGTGGACCAAATCTTGGCTATGGAGTACCCATGAGGTGTTCCTACTATCCCCAAAGTCTTGTGCAAAACCGTGGAGCGGATCGGGAGATCGGGAGTTGGATTTGGAGGAGTTGACTCGCGGGCGCTGTTCATCCCGAGCTGCCCAGGCACGACCGGTCTGACCGGTGCTCTTGACCGGTCTGACCGGTGCTAGCCCTTGGTGGGTTTTTGTCTCGGGGAACAGCCTTGTCCGTGTGGTTTTGTCCCGTGGTCCTGTTGATCAGTTCTTGGCTTGTTTGGAGTTGGTTTGCTAGGTTTTGTGAGGGGTTCTTCTTCCTCACAGGTTGTGTTTCGTGGTGGTTTTTGTTCCAGGGCCTAGAGGAGTCACTGAGGCTTCCTGGAACGTTTGCTGTGCGGCTGCTGTAGCCACCGGCCTGACCGGCTCTGTCCACCGGTCTGACCGGTGTCACCGGTCTGACCGGCGCAGGCCATCGGTCTGACCGGTGTAGCACAGGCAGCAAGCCGTGCAAGTTTCCGCTGTGTGGTTCGGTGAGTTTTGGCTCGGAAGGTTGAGTGTTGGTTCCTAGGACCAGTAGCACTCCAGTGGCTGCGTGGTCTTGGCCAACTTGGGTAGTTGGGTCGGAGACGTGAGTTGGAAGCCGTGTTCGTCTTGTTGGAGTTCTCATCTCCTTCGAGAAGAATTTTTATCGGCTCCCATTCACTCCCCCCCTCTCTGGTTCGCCTAATCGGTCCTTCAACCTCCGTCTTCGGTCTTCGGTCTTGGCTTTGTGGATCAACCAAGGAACCCAGTGATTTTCTGGTGAACCACCAGAAACCCCGCGAACTCGGTGTAGCCTCCGCCAATCACCACTTTTGACTCGGCTCCCATGTAGTCCCGGCTCGACCTTGGTTTTGAGGCTCAACCAAGAAACCGTCCGTGACTTCATCTTGCCGTTCTTGCCACCATGCGGCCCGCACTTGACCCCGCTGGCCACCGGGTCCCTCGAACCAAGCCTACTTGTCTTCTCCACACCTGGAGACCTCACCGGCAACAACCTTTCGCGCTTGTTCTTCAGCTGCACCAACACCTGTCAAGCCGCAACCTACACCTGCAATACTTAGCTAAGAATCAGTCCACACCACGTTGTCAATCACTCATCACACCAGGAAGCGACCTACCACTGGTCCTCGAACCACACAGGCTCTTAAAGCGTCCGTCCCACACTGGCGGACTGTTCGCAAAGTCCACACAAACAACAATAGTTGTCTCGACCGATCGAACGCCACGAGATCAAGAACACGACGAACTCGCAACGAACCCTAGCACCCACGGACCGTCCTCACCCCTAGGACGAACCGTCCGTCGTGCTCGCAGAGCATGAACAAAACCTGCAAAACACAAGTCAACTCCACCTAGGCATCCATGGATCTCCCAAACGGCTGCACGGTTTGAGTCAAGATTTTGTGGAAAGGAGAAGCATCCCTGGGGGATGCTATACCCAAAAACTTGGATCCTCAAACACACTAAATCGCCGGGAATCAATCACACACCGAGCTCAAGCACAAAGCTAGGGAACCAACCACAATCCTCGAATCGGAGGCTAAATCCGGAGTTTGAGGGGTCAAGATCAAGCACAAAGATGGACAAGACATCAATCCATGATCCCCACAAAGAAATCCGAACACATGAGGACCGGAGCGTTCGAGGACCGGTGGATGGTCGCTCCTTGCTGTGATGAGTGATTGACAACGTGGTGTGGACTAACTCTTGGCTGAGTATTGCAGGTGCAGGTTGCGGCTTGATTTGCGTTGGTGCAGGTGAAGAGAGGGCGCGAAAGGTCTTAGCCTGTGTGGCCTCCGAGGAGTGGAGAGACAAGTAGGCTCGGCTCGATGGACCCTGTGGCCGAACGGGATCAAGTGCGGGCCGCATGGTGGCAAGAAGAGCAAGCCGGAGTCGTGTACAGTTTCTTGGTTGAGCCTCAAAACCAAGGTCGAGCTGGGACGACGTGGCGGCCAAGTCATGAGTGGGATTGGCGTGGAGGCTGCAACGAGTCTACGGGGTTTGCGGCGGTTCACCACAAAACCGTCGGGTTCCTTGGTTGAGCCACAAAGCCAAGACCGAAGACTCGGCGGACGGAGACGGGATCCAGGCGCGTCGAGAGACTTCAATGCGGAGGACATGCGTCGGGATCGCAAGGCTTGCGTCGAGGCTAAGCGGTGTGCGGTCGCCAGACATCCGTCCGATGGTGCTACGACGAGAATTCCCAAAGTGCCCTTTGGGGGTGTGTATCTTACTTTCATGTAATAGGGGTAGTTTCGTCTTTCGGTTCCTCCATATAAACTTAGAGGAGAGAGGACGGCAGCCACCACTTGTAACCCTAATTCATTTTACTTCCTAGTTTTTCCCTTTCCCTTAGGTTTTCCCTAGGCTAGGTTGAGAGCTTCATGATTCATCTTGAGAAAGGGTTGGATGTTCGGGCGGCTTGCTAGACCTTGTATGAACCATTCATGATATGTATAGAAGATTCGGTGTGGTTCATCTAGTGTCTCTTGGTCTCCCAACATTTCTCCTTTATGGTGATTTTCAGAGCTTTTTCTTGGGATTTTCGTGGGAAGCTTTTGGAGGCGTTTCTTTGCGAGATTTGTTTTGGGAATCACACATGAGGTTGGTGTGCCTCTTTTCTTGGTGATCTTGCCCTCAAATCTCGTGGAAAGCTCTCCGATTTAGTGGTTTTTGGTGGAGCCCCTGAGTTCTTGTGGTTGATCTCAGTTCGTGTTCGATTCCCGGTGATTTAGTTGGTTTGAGGCCTCAAGTTTTTGGGCATAGCATATCCTAGGGACCCTTCACATCTTCCCTAAATCTTGTCTCAGGAGCTCAAGTCGTTTGGGAGATCAGGTGATGGATTTGGAGGGTTGACTTCGCGAGGTCGGGTTGTTTCTACGCTGTTCGGGCCTTGCGGACTATCCACCCGTAGGTTGCGGACCGTCCGCGCAACCCCTGTTCATCGGTTGTTCGTTGCGTGTTCTTGAGTTCGTGAGCACAAGTCGTTTCTGTGACAACCCGCCCAGGAAAATACCGTACTATCGCCTAAACCAATCCACTTTGGTCATTAAGCAATAATAAAGTATCATCCTGTCTTTAGTTGCCGGGTTAACGCCCGGTAAATCACTTACAAAGCAACAAGGATCGACATATATGCATTAAAACTCACGCGAAGGCGAGTCCAGAGAACAACATATGATTAACATCCAAATTTACCCCGAAGGGCTTAATTATTACAACCCGGAGTTTTTGACATGATAACGGAGTTCAGAGTTTTGAAAACAACGGAATTAAACTAAACGACACGAGGAAACATCACAGGAGGCCTACCATGATGCCTTCATTCATCATCTTCAACCCACTCCAGCTCCCAGCCAGGCGGGATCTCTCCAGGCCACACATCAGCAAAGGCATTACCTGGAGCAACAGATTATAGCAAGGCTGAGTATACTAATACTCAGCAAGACTTACCCGTCGGTGACAACTACATCACCAACTCTAGACATGAAAGGCTTTGTGGCCAATGGGGTTTCTTTTGCTGAAAAGCAACAAAGAGTATGTCCTTACTTTCAATATTTTAGCACAAGTTCTAGTTGATTATTCCTTTCTAAATTAGCAAGCTAGTGCAAGCATAAGTTGTGCAAACAATTAATCAAGCATGATATTCATCAACTTCCATCATTAGGGATCTCATGGCCAGTGGAGTAAGTAGTCTCAGATAACGGTGAGAGGCCGACAATCGATTGATTTAAACCTTGCAAGGTAGACCTAAACACACGGTAGGGTGCCCCCGCGAGGACAACCACTATGCGGTTCCCAAAAATCTTCGGACTGGGATCAGATGTTACAGTCTTAAGTACAAGGCTTGCTAGGCTACGCCACCAAGGTCACCTAGCCTCACACATGTACTCAGGTGGCGAGCCCGGGGCCGCAACCCTAAGATTAGTAGCGCAAAGTTCCCGCACTGCCTCATTTAGGTACTAGGCTTACCGTACCCATTTCCGACAAGTGTTTAGTACGTTCAAACACTTAACCCACGAAAGCCATTGGACCGAAGCCCACATCCCATGCTCTTACCACATGAGCAATCCATTTAAGGAGATCTTATGATTCCAACATAAGAACCTATTCTCGCGAGTGACAAGCATCACTCGACTTGTAACGGTCCTATAGCATAGCAGCTACCGACCTATCATACTAGCAAAGACATAGGTACCTAGGGATCATGCATCTAGGGTTTCATTTCAACTCCTGAACGTAAATGCACAATCATCCATAGATAGTTGCATAAAGTTTCAAAAACACTTGGTTAATGCACCGGGGCTTGCCTTCGTCAGCAGGGTTAGCCTGAGGGTCCTCGGTGTCGTCGATCACCTCCACGTACTGCAGCTCCGCGTCAGCTCCTCCTTCCTCGGCTTCCGGCACGAGCGCGTAGTTACCGTCAGGAAGCTCTACACGGAATGCAATGCAGGGTTCAGTTGGGGTGATGGATTAATTATTTCACCAACTCTTGTTGGCCACATTCACCTTAACAAACAATTAATTATTAACTCTTTTTCATTAAGGTTATTATGGACAAGAGTTTTAATCCTTGCCCAACAATTAACTAATGTTCATTTTCATGATTGTTATTTCATGTGAGATTTACTATTCAATCTTTCAATAGCAAAGGTGTGCACATAAATGTAAATATTTCCATTTAAATGTTTAAAACAGCAAGGGTGAAATTAAAGGTTCCAAAGTAAGCCATGCATCCATTTACAAGGGTCACAAGGTCAAAAGGTCACACTTTTGGAATTAACTCTCACTAGCAAGCTTATGCATCTAACTTGTAAATGCCAAACTTAAACATACAAACAAGGGTAGGAGCCCCTGCTGGTCTAAAGTTACTAAACATACCACTGGATCAAACTTGGCCATTAAAAGAACTATAAAACTTATATAAGCAAGATTACATTTCCTAGCCATGCAAATTAAAGGAAATGCATAAATAAATAAAAGTAAAGCTCCTGCATCCAACAACAAGCCTACAGCTAGTCTGACCCTAAACAAGATCAGAACACCCATGGGTTCATCTCAAACCAATTTGAAATATGAACCATGCATTTAAATATATATCTAGGCATAAAACAAGATTAAATATTTCTAACAGAGATAAATTCATGATAAATTCAGGAAAGTTACTTCTAGCCATAACATGAACATTGCCACAAGTTGAGCACAAAAATCAGTTCATATTTTGCTACAAAAATCAGTAAACCAGAAATAGGATAAATATGAAGTAATTCATATAAAAAGATCTGTTCAACAACTTTGTGAAATTTTTGGTCCAGAGTCTAATCATGACAAGTCTAGCAACATATCCAAAATTTAGCTCCATGGCCTTTCTAGATTTTGAATTATAGCAAACATATGTCAAACTGAATTTGAATTTTCATTCAAAATCTATAAGTCAAAACTATGGTCATGCTTTGTAGAAGTTGCAGATCAACTCTCACTGAGACCAACAAAATTGGGTTTGAATTTTTATGAATTTTCTGTGAATTTCTAGCCTATTTCTAAGGCACTGGACTGGCTTGCAAAGAAACTAAGAATCTCTCTATTGCAACCGGGTCCCTGGGTTCACAACTAAGCCCTTGGCCTTCACACATATGCCCTTGCGGTGGCGGGAGAGTTCGCCGGCGGCGAACGGCGGCGGGACTTGGCAAACAAATGGCACTAGAGTAAGATTTGGCTCACCACGAGGCGATTGGTGGTGGTGGCGTGGCCGGAGGTGGCTCCGGCGAGCGGCGGCGGCGAGGTCGCGGCGGCGCGCCCGCTACGGCTCGGGTTCCGGCGAGGCTCGAGGCGGGGAGGATCAATGTGCGGCGGTGGAAGCTCAAGTGGGATCTAGGGAAGGGCTAGGAAGCTTTGGCCAGCGGCGGGAGCGAGCGGGAGTGCGAGCTCACCTGGGCGGCGGCAATGGCGGGTCGGCGGCGGTGGTGCTCACACGTGGGATGAGAAAGGGAGGCGGCTTTTTATAGCCGAGCGCGCGCGGAGGCACCTCGCTTCGAGGCTAAGCCTTCCCGCCACTACAATGCGCGGGTACGGCGGCCTTGGCGTGCGTGCGCGGCGAGCGGACCGACGGCGCCGCGGCGAGCGCGCGCACGCCGCGTGGCGCACGGGCTCACCAGCCGAGGCCGCGTCTTGGAGTGCGCGCACGAGGCGGACGTTAGCCGTGCTCACGCGCTGACTCCCAGGCACGCCGTGGTACGACCGGCGCACGGCGGCGGCGCGGCGGCGACGCGTGGACGCGCGCGCGCGCGTGACGTCGCGCCGAGCGCGTCTCCAGTCCGGTCCGTCCCAAGTGCCCCTGTTGGCTTGCATGATTCTCGAAACTTTGCATGTAAGCTCTAAAACTTGTAGATAGGAAAGTTGTAGGTGAGTTAATCCTCTACAACATGGCTGAAACCGAATTTGAAATAGATTCAAATCGAAGGAGAAATTCAAATGCCAACTTGGGGAATTTTCAGGTCTCGGTGAACAGGAACCCAGAGCTTTCTTGGCAATTTAGCACCATTTCCACTCAAAACCAGCAATGCCACTCAACATGAAAGTTGTGTCTCATGAAAAACTGGACAACTTTTATATTGGGGGATTTTGAAGTGTTTAGGTGAATTTTGGAGAACGCGGCAAAAGTTCCAGATCGACACAAAGACATCCAAGGGTTTGTCCCCCTTAGCTAGGGTTTTGACCAAGGAGAGTGTGCTAGACTTGCTTAAGATGCTAATGGGTGAGTGTTGGT
Organism: Cenchrus fungigraminus; assembly: GCA_036936925.1. Classification (NCBI taxonomy): domain Eukaryota; kingdom Viridiplantae; phylum Streptophyta; class Magnoliopsida; order Poales; family Poaceae; genus Cenchrus; species Cenchrus fungigraminus. Next base: position 75,094,656 of record CM072770.1, read on the forward strand.
GAGGTTTTCGAGGTGATGACCCAGGTTGACCGTGCTTTGACCCTAGTCAACAAGTTTGACCGGCAATTAAGGTTAATTAAAAACCTGGGGTGTCACAGCCTACCCCCCTTACGGAATCTCGTCCCGAGATTCGATTCAAAAAAAACAAGGTAGGTAGTAGAACTCACGGTTTCGAGATTGCAGAAAACCCGGGTACTTGGTGTTGAGATACTCTTCCGTCTCCCAAGTTGCTTCTTCCTTCGTATGATGACTCCATTGTATCTTGTACATCCTTACGGTTTGTCTTCGGGTCTTCCTCTCCTTTTTGTCCAACACCCTCATGGGATGCTCGATGAGCGAGAAATCCGGCTCAATCCAAGCATTTGCTTCTGTGATCACTTCGGTTTCAGGCACATGCACGCCTTTCTTCAGTTGGGTCACATGGAATACATTGTGAACTGCGGAGAACCGCTCCGGAAGTCGGATGCGATAAGCCACTGGCCCACATACCTCAATGATTTCATAAGGTCCGATATAGCGCGGGGCTAACTTTCCCTTAACACCGAACCTTTGCACACCCTTGGTTGGTGAAACCTTTAGGTATACATAATTACCAACTTCAAATTGTCGGGGTGCCGTTCCTCTATCGTGATAGCTCTTTTGCCTCATCTGTGCTAACTTCAAGTTCTCCCGTATCACTTGCACTTTCTCTTCGGCGTCTTTGACTAAGTCCGGACCAAAGAGTGTCCTTTCTCCGGCTTCTGACCAGTTCAAAGGAGTACGACATCTCCGTCCATAAAGAGCATCGAACGGTGCCATCTTCAAACTAGCTTGGTAGCTATTGTTATAAGAGAACTCTGCCAAGGACAAACACTTGTCCCAACTTTTATCAAAATGCAGGATGCTTGCACGTAGCATGTCTTCCAAGATTTGATTTACCCTTTCCGTCTGACCATCGGTCTGCGGGTGATAGCTGGAACTACGGATCAACTTGGTTCCTAAACATTCATGCAACTGCTCCCAGAAACGAGCTACAAATTGAGTTCCTCTATCCGAGATTATGGTCTTCGGGATTCCATGCAAACGGACTATTTGATCCATATACAACTCTGCATATTGCTGCACTGAATAAGTAGTATGAACTGCAATGAAATGGGCAGTCTTCGTGAGTCTGTCCACGATAACCCAAATAGAATCCTTCTTTCTAGCAGTCAGGGGTAAACCCACAATGAAGTCCATACTTATGTCATCCCATTTCCACATAGGTATCGACAAGGGTTGGAGTACACCTGCCGATTTCAAATGGCTCGCTTTCATTCTGTGGCAAGTATCACACTCTGACACATATTTTGCTATATCGACTTTCATATTGGACCACCAGAAATTTTCCTTCAGATCTTGATACATTTTGGTGCTTCCGGGATGAATAGAGAATTTGGAAAGATGAGCTTCATCAAAGATGGTTTTCTGAATTTCTTGGTCAATGGGAACCACAAGACGTTTCCCAAACCATACCACATCGTTTGCATCCCTCCGGAAACAGGTATACTTGGGATCTCCTTCTGCTAACTTCTGTTTGATTAGCTGTATGCCCTCGTCATTGCGTTGAGCAGTGACAATTCTATCATAAAGATTGGATTCGGCAGCTAGGACATATAGATTTCCTTGCTCTACCACTTCCAAGTTAAGCTTCCTCATGTCTTCACATAAGGTGTCACTATACGGCTCCACTTCTAGATGGTTGCAGTGAACTTTGCGGCTAAGAGCATCCGCAACAACATTGGCTTTCCCGTGGTGATAGTGCACTTCTAAATCATAATCTTTAATCAACTCAAGCCATCTCCTTTGTCTCATGTTTAAATCCGATTGAGTGAAGATATATTTGAGACTCTTGTGATCGGTGAAGATATTGCAACGATTGCCCATCAGATAGTGTCTCCAAATCTTAAGAGCATGAACAATCACTGCTAGCTCTAGATCATGGGTGGGATAATTGACCTCATGGGGTCGAAGTGCCCGTGAGGCATAGGCAATGACTCGGCCCTCTTGCATAAGAACACAACCGAGACCAGTGCCTGGCGCGTCACAGAAAACTTCAAAAGGTTTGGAATTATCCGGTTGCACTAGCACTGGGGCTGAAGTTAAGTGTTGTCTCAGCGTGTGGAAGGCTTTCTCACATGCTTCACTCCATACAAATTTCACTCCTTTCTTGAGCAGTTCAGTCATAGGTTTAGCGATCCTAGAGAAGTCCGGGATGAATCGACGGTAATAACCCGCCAACCCTAGGAAACTGCGGATTTGGTGTACGGACTTGGGTGGTTTCCAATCCATCACCTCTTGTACTTTACTAGGATCTATGGATATGCCATCTTTGGAAATAGTGTGCCCCAAGAATTTCACACTATCCAACCAGAATTCACATTTGGAGAACTTAGCATAGAGCTTATGATCTCTCAAACGCTGTAGGACAATTCGAAGATGTTTGGCATGTTCTTTCTCATTTTTGGAATAGATTAGAATATCATCGATGAAAACCACTATGAATTTGTCAAGCTCCGTCATGAATACGGAGTTCATGAGATACATGAAGTAGGCTGGGGCATTTGTGAGACCGAAGGACATCACCAAGAACTCGTAGAGACCATAACGAGTGGAGAAAGTAGTTTTGGGAATGTCACATGGTCGAATTTTGATCTGATGGTAACCAGAACGAAGATCGATCTTGGAGAAAACTTTGGCTCCAGCCAACTGATCAAAAAGAACATCAATGCGGGGAAGAGGATATTTGTTTTTGATGGTCACCGCATTGAGCGGTCTGTAGTCAACACATAGCCTCAAACTACCATCTTTCTTTTTGACAAAGAGTGCGGGACAACCCCAAGGAGAAGAACTTAGGCGAATGTAGCCCTTATCTAACAATTCCTGGAGTTGGTTTTTCAGTTCGGCTAATTCCTTGGGAGGCATACGATAAGGTCGTTTAGAAATGGGCGCAGTGCCCGGTTGGAGTTCAATCACAAACTCGACATCCCTGTCTGGTGGCATGCCAGGCAACTCATCGGGAAAGACATCAGGATATTCACAAACTACTGGAATTTCTTCAAGGTGAGAGATAATGGTCACATAGGCACAAGGGTCTGCACCATCCTTAAAAGGTAAGTACAATGTGGTGTGCCCGATCGTAGGTGAATTGATTGCTACAACTTGGCCTGATATATCTAGAACCACCTTATGTCGGGTCATCCAATCCATACCCAAGATAACATCCATACCCTCTAGGCCTATGACAATGAGGTTTGATTTAACCGTTTTACTCCCCAATGTCAACGGTACTCCGAGGGCTAAGGTGTGGGAAGAGATTTTTCCACCCGGAGTGACAATTGTAAAAGCCTCCTTAACATGTGAACCACTTAAACCCAATTTGCCTACTAACTTTTCACTTATGAAACTATGAGTGGCCCCGGAGTCGAACAATATTTTAACGGGATTGTCATTGATAGAGAATGTACCCGTAAGCACTGCAGCTCCCTTCGGTATGTCACTCATGGCGGTGAAGTTCAGCTTGCCCTGGCGGACTTGCACCATTGGCTTCTTAGCCGGATTGGTCGGCTTGGTCCCTGAACCTTGATTCTGCTGGTTGGGCTTGTTCTGCTTAGGTTTGGGGCAGTCATTGATATAGTGCCCCGACTGTCCACAGTTGTAACAGTGGCGATCGCCAGGGTTACGTGGGGGTGCATTAGGCTTGGGAGCCTGCTGCTGAGTGTTGCGGAACTGGAAATTCCCTGAAGGCTTGCTCTGTGATGGCTTCATCGTCCAGCGTCCAGTTGAAGATTGCTGGGATGAGTTAGGAACATTCTTCTTCACAAAGAGAAACTTTTTGTTAGTTCCACTGCCCGAAGCAAAACCAGCCTGCCTCTTCTTGTCTCTCTGGGCCTTCTTCATAGCATCCTCTTGGGATATAGCCTTGTTTACGAGCTCATGGAAGTTGTTGGGCTCAATCAAGTTCAGCCGTTCGTACAACTCACCATCCAGGCCATCACGGAACTTTTCCATCTTCTTTGCATCAGTATCCACGTGATGTCCACCATACTGGCAAAGGCTATTGAATTTCTGTGCATAGTGATACACAGTGTCAGATCCCTGCCTGAGGGCTAGCAACTCCCTCATCTTCCTATCCATTAATCCCTTAGGAATGTGATGGCTCTTGAAAGCTTGCTTGAATTCATCCCAAGTGACAGCATGCCCCTGCTGCATGGTCTTGAAATGATCCCACTACATTAAGGCATCACCTCGCAGTTGCAGAGCTACGAAGTTGGCCTTGTTTTCCTCTGAGCAAGGCAGCACAAAGGCAGAGAATTTGGCCTCGATTGCCTTGATCCATGCCTCAGCTTCAAGGGGGTCTTCCGCCTTGGAAAAGGTCGGAGGCTTCATCCCGATGAACTGAGGGTAGGTGGTGACCTGATTTGGCCCCTCATGATTTGCCACATGTGGCGGCCTTTGGTTCAGCTGCTGGGCGATTTGTTGCTGCGTCTGCAGGATCTGGCGCAGCACCTCGGTCTGAGTGGCCATGAATGCCTCCGCCGGCGTCATGGGCGGTGGCGGTGGTAGTTCACCACTGCCCGACGTTCCGAAACCGTTGGGGGAGCTGCGTGTTGGTCCCACCATCTGAAATGCGAGCCTTTGTTAGACACATAGCCATAATCTTGCTTAGAAAGAAATGACAAGTGTAAAACATGCATGACAAAAGCTCATTCGCGCATTCATTCGACATTTGCAGCAACACAGTCATAAGAGTACTTCACATCCAACAACCTAGTCACCGAGATATTTTCCAAAATTGGTTGGTAGATGCCAAAATTCATACGCCCCAAAGTTGGCATTCCACATTGCGGCGAACTTCAACTTCGCATGCCCGAAGAATGCAATTGCGGAAAGCTACCTAGCTGTCCTGGCAGCAGGCCGACACCCACCGAAAACTCCGTAGTTTTCTCTACCCTTATGCAAAAATGCTGAATTTTGGTGAGCGCGGTCATGGCAACATTCCGCACAACTTTGGTATTCAACGCATGAAAAGATTTCGTCGCTCAATTGCTCGAAAACTCCCTTTCCTAAGCCTTGTCTCGCTGTTTGGACAGCAGCCAGGATTGGATTAAAACTTGCATAACTTCCAATAAGAAAGTGCACGATTGCTGAGATTTTGAGAACACGATCGTCACAAAAATTCCAAACAAGCTTGGTATACAACACCGAACTCGATTCTGAGCACAACTTACTTAAGCATTTCCTTACAACAAACATTACGGATAAAGTGTTCACAGAACATTACAAAGGTTCCAAGGTTTGAAAATACCACATTACAACCTGGGTTACACTGCAGTCATGCTGCACAAAAGCATACTCCTATGCTCACCTACCACAAACCAACCAAAAGGCTACACACAGGAGTATGACCCATCTTATTACAACACTACGGCAACCTAGTTGCCGACCGAAGCACCACTGCCAGCAGGTGAAGCCGGTGGGGTCGGTAGCAGTGGTCCAGCCTGACTCGCCTGGTCAAGACCAGACTGTCCCTGCTACTCCTCCGGAGGTGCCTCCACCGGAGGTGGTGGCTGCAGAACCACAATGGCCTGCAGAGCTGCTACCTGTACCTCAGCCTCCTCTACCTGCTGCTGCATCTCGATGATGTTCTGTAACAGTGTCAACCTCTCGATCTCTCGAGCATCCACGTCCTCCTCAAGGGTAGTGACCTCTGCCTCCAGGTCTAAGATTCTCTGCAGGCGGTCACCTCTCTATAACTCCAACTGGAACCTCCTGGCATGTAGTCGGTCGTTCTCCTGCTGAGTCTGGGCGAGAGTGAAGCTCAGCTGCTGGTACGCTGCTGAAAGATTGTGCCAGGCCAGCCGAGCCGACTCCAGTCGCTGGCTGATCATCAGCTGGGTGGTGTTACGCAGCCCCTAGAGAGTGAACACAGCGTCCAGGCAACGCGTTAGCGTCTGCGTGACGTCCAGTGGGACTGCAAGCATCAGTAACTCCTGAAGGTGGTCCACACGGTCCCTCCATGCCGGATCGTGCGGGTTCACCGCCGGAAACAGTCCGAATGGTGATAGTGCTACCACCGTCGGGTTATGGTCGCAGAAATCCGTCAATACCCAGAGGGCAGCCGACTCGAAGGACTCCTGCAGACGAAAACCCCAGTACACAGAGCTCAAGTCGAACTAGTCGGGGTGGTCCGGGTGAGGTGGTACAGTGACGGTCACTCTGCAACGAGGCACGCCCAGGTGCTCTAAATCGAGTGCCTCGTAGACGGGCGGAATGGTGTAGCCGGCAGCGCTGAGTGCCTCCCACGCAAGGCGTGGAAAACCCTCCCAGTGCAGTCCGTCGGTACGGACCGAACCGTCAGTGCCGTACTCGAGAAACATGGGGGCAGCCATCTGTACAAAAATGTAATGCATGTTAGAACTCAAAAGAGAGCAACATGTCAAATGGTGCAAATTCTGGCAGCTGGGAATAAAAATTCATAACTAAAAATCCAGAACCCCAAAAATTCTCAAATTTTACAGGCTACTCCATAAGGTTTTTATACACACTTTTGGTATTCAAAGGTTGAGCTAGATCATTTAGGAACAAGGTCGAAAGTTGCAAAGTTTCAGGTTCTGCCTTCCTGAAAAACAGCATGACCTGAGTTCACTAAAAAGGGTACAACTCAAGATTTACAGAAGCTATGACCATGAATTTTTGCGAGCAAAAACTAGATTAGATATGGAGCGACTTTGGTATAGGTCAACTAGTCTAAACATTTTTAGAATCTGGTGCAAAAATTCAAGCTAGCAGCAAAACAGATTTTTGGACAGCACAACACCTATGCATGAGAGGTAATCTAGTTCACAGAAACCACACACTAGCAAAAATTCCTTAGAGAGCATATAAGTTCTGTTTTGGGTCCATTTTAATTGTTTCGACTTTTAGTATGCATGCAAGACGTCCTATTCGACCTCACACGGCAATCAAGCCAAAAATTCGAAGTCAGCGCCGGTGGCAAGGCTTTTACTCGTCTCTCCCTATAATAGCTAGTCGAGAGCTACACGGTACTCACTTAGCGTCTAACGAAGCGCTATTATGTACCTGCAGAAAAGAACCTTCCGTGCCCGCACGTCACAAAAGCGTCCACATACAGTACCGTTCACTTATAGAAACGGTATCCATGCGTCAAGCCGCTGCATGGACAGCGTCCAACCTCAGATACGCTACTTTTGGAATGAAGCAGATCCTTGCCTCGCATATACAAAATGTGGAACGTCCACGTATGGCAAAACGTGGCGAGACACAGACGCGATGGTGGGTTCCCTTTGGAATAGGTCCCATCCATCCCTCGCATGACTTCCATGCGGTACCACCACGTATAGCAAAATGTGATGAGACGCATACGCGACGTGGGTGCCCATTTGAATAGGTCCCATCCATCCCTCACAGGACTTTCCTGTGGTACCACCACGTATAGAAAACGTGATGAACTAGTATGGTTGTACAGAAAGTAAGTTCTGACAGGAAATAAATGTGCTGGGAGTTAGCAAAATAAACCATAGATTAATAAGCCACCTGAAAGAACCCAAAATTCCCTCTAGGGCCTCTCGGTCTAGTTTATCCTTAACGGACCAACGTGTTTTGCAAATCCAAACAATCTTGGCAAATTTTATTCAAAAACCAGTGATTAAGGTTATTAATTAATCTCTGGTGCATATAATTGCTCTGATACCAGCTGTGACAACCCGCCCAGGAAAATACCGCACTATCGCCTAAACCAATCCACTTTGGTCATTAAGCAATAATAAAGTATCATCCTGTCGTTAGTTGCCGGGTTAACGCCCGGTAAATCACTTACAAAGCAACAAGGATCGACATATATGCATTAAAACTCACGCGAAGGCGAGTCCAGAGAACAACATATGATTAACATCCAAATTTACCCCGAAGGGCTTAATTATTACAACCCGGAGTTTTTGACATGATAACGGAGTTCAGAGTTTTGAAAACAGCGGAATTAAACTAAACGACACGAGGAAACATCACGGGAGGCCTGCCATGATGCCTTCATTCATCGTCTTCAACCCACTCCAGCTCCCAGCCAGGCGGGATCTCTCCAGGCCACACATCAGCAAAGGCATTACCTGGAGCAACAGATTATAGCAAGGCTGAGTATACTAATACTCAGCAAGACTTACCTGTCGGTGACAACTACATCACCAACTCTAGACATGAAAGGCTTTGTGGCCAATGGGGTTTCTTTTGCTGAAAAGCAACAAAGAGTATGTCCTTACTTTCAATATTTTAGCACAAGTTTTAGTTGATTATTCCTTTCTAAATTAGCAAGCTAGTGCAAGCATAAGTTGTGCAAACAATTAATCAAGCATGATATTCATCAACTTCCATCATTAGGGATCTCATGGCCAGTGGAGTAAGTAGTCTCAGATAACGGTGAGAGGCCAACAATCGATTGATTTAAACCTTGCAAGGTAGACCTAAACACACGGTAGGGTGCCCCCGTGAGGACAACCACCAGGCGGTTCCCAAAAATCTTCGGATTGGGATCAGATGTTACAGTCTTAAGTACAAGGCTTGCTAGGCTACGCCACCAAGGTCACCTAGCCTCACACATGTACTCAGGTGGCGAGCCCGGGGCCGCAACCCTAAGATTAGTAGCGCAAAGTTCCCGCACCGCCTCATTTAGGTACTAGGCTTACCGTACCCATTTCCGACAAGTGTTTAGTACGTTCAAGCACTTAACCCACGAAAGCCATTGGACCGAAGCCCACATCCCATGCTCTTACCACATGAGCAATCCATTTAAGGAGATCTTATGATTCCAACATAAGAACCTATTCTCGCGAGTGACAAGCATCACTCGACTTGTAACGGTCCTATAGCATAGCAGCTACCGACCTATCATACTAGCAAAGACATAGGTACCTAGGGATCATGCATCTAGGGTTTCATTTCAACTCCTGAACGTAAATGCACAATCATCCATAGATAGTTGCATAAAGTTTCAAAAACACTTGGTTAATGCACCGGGGCTTGCCTTCGTCAGTAGGGTTAGCCTGAGGGTCCTCGGTGTCGTCGATCACCTCCACGTACTGCAGCTCCGCGTCAGCTCCTCCTTCCTCGGCTTCCGGCACGAGCGCGTAGTTACCGTCAGGAAGCTCTACACGGAATGCAATGCAGGGTTCAGTTGGGGTGATGGATTAATTATTTCACCAACTCTTGTTGGCCACATTCACCTTAACAAACAATTAATTATTAACTCTTTTTCATTAAGGTTATTATGGACAAGAGTTTTAATCCTTGCCCAACAATTAACTAATGTTCATTTTCATGATTGTTATTTCATGTGAGATTTACTATTCAATCTTTCAATAGCAAAGGTGTGCACATAAATGTAAATATTTCCATTTAAATGTTTAAAACAGCAAGGGTGAAATTAAAGGTTCCAAAGTAAGCCATGCATCCATTTACAAGGGTCACAAGGTCAAAAGGTCACACTTTTGGAATTAACTCTCACTAGCAAGCTTATGCATCTAACTTGTAAATGCCAAACTTAATCATACAAACAAGGGTAGGAGCCCCTGCTGGTCTAAAGTTACTAAACATACCACTGGATCAAACTTGGCCATTAAAAGAACTATAAAACTTATATAAGCAAGATTACATTTCCTAGCCATGCAAATTAAAGGAAATGCATAAATAAATAAAAGTAAAGCTCCTGCATCCAACAACAAGCCTACAGCTACTCTGACCCTAAACAAGATCAGAACACCCATGGGTTCATCTCAAACCAATTTGAAATATGAACCATGCATTTAAATATATATCTAGTCATAATACAAGATTAAATATTTCTAACAGAGATAAATTCATGATAAATTCAGGAAAGTTACTTCTAGGCATAACATGAACATTGCCACAAGTTGAGCACAAAAATCAGTTCATATTTTGCTACAAAAATCAGTAAAGCAGAAATAGCATAAATATGAAGTAATTCATATAAAAAGATCTGTTCAACAACTTTGTGAAATTTTTGGTCCAGAGTCTAATCATGACAAGTGTAGCAACATATCCAAAATTCAGCTCCATAGCCTTTCTAGATTTTGAATTATAGCAAACATGTGTCAAACTGAATTTGAATTTTCATTCAAAATCTATAAGTCAAAACTATGGTCATGCTATGTAGAAGTTGCAGATCTACTCTCATTGAGACCAACAAAATTGGGTTTACATTTTTCTAAATTTTTTGTGAATTTCTAGCCTATTTCTAAGGCACTGGACTGGCTTGCAAAGAAACTAAGAATCTCTCTATTGCAACCGGGTCCCTGGGTTCACAACTAAGCCCTTGGCCTTCACACATATGCCCTTGCGGCGGCGGGAGAGTTCGCCGGCGGCGAAAGGCGGTCGGACTTGGCAAACAAATGGCACTAGGGTGCGATTTGGCTCACCACGAGGCGATTGGTGGTGGTGGCGTGGCCGGAGGTGGCTCCGGCGAGGTCGCGGCGGCGCGCCCGCTGTGGCTCGGGTTCCGGCGAGGCTCGAGGCGGGGAGGATCAACGTGCGGCGGTGAAAGCTCAAGTGGGAACTAGGGAAGGGCTAGGAAGCTTTGGCCGGCGGCGAGAGCGAGCGGGAGTGCGAGCTCACCGGGGCGGTGGCAATGGCGGGTCGGCGGCGGTGGTGCTCACGCGCGGGATGAGAAAGGGAGACGGCTTTTTATAGCCGAGCGCGCGCGGAGGCACCTCGCTTCGAGGCTAAGCCTTCCCGCCGCTTCAATGCGCGGGTACAGCGGCCTTGGCATGCGTGCGCGGCGGGCGGACCGACGGCGCCGCGGCGAGCGCGCGCACGCCGCGTGGCGCACGGGCTCACCAGCCGAGGCCGCGTCTTGGAGTGCGCGCACGAGGCGGACGTCAGCCGTGCTCACGCGCTGACTCCCAGGCATGCCGTTGTACGGCCGGCGCACGGCGGCGGCGCGGCGGCGACGCTTGGACGCGCGCGCGTGCGCGTGACGTCGCACCGAGCGCGTCTCCGGTCCGGTCCGTCCCAAGTGCCCCTGTTGGCTTGCACGATTCTCGAAACTTTGCATGTAAGCTCTAAAACTTGTAGATAGGAAAGTTGTAGGTGAGTTAATTCTCTACAACATGGCTGAAACCGAATTTGAAATAGATTCAAATCGAAGGAGAAATTCAAATGCCAACTTGGGGAATTTTCAAGTCTCGGTGAACAGGAACCCAGAGCTTTCTTGGCAATTTAGCACCTTTTCCACTCAAAACCAGCAATGCCACTCAACATGAAAGTTGTGTCTCATGAAAAACTGGACAACTTTTATATTGGGGGATTTTGAAGTGTTTAGGTGAATTTTGGAGAACGCGGCAAAAGTTCCAGATCGACACAAAGACATCCAAGGGTTTGTCCCCCTTAGCTAGGGTTTTGACCAAGGAGAGTGTGCTAGACTTGCTTAAGATGCTAATGGGTGAGTGTTGGTGAGGTTCTCGAGGTGATGACCCAGGTTGACCGTGCTTTGACCCTAGTCAACAAGTTTGACCGGCAATTAAGGTTAATTAAAAACCTGGGGCGTCACAGTTTCGATCCACAAAAGGGCTAGGGTTTTGTCGTGTGTTGTTTGCGAACCGTCCACGTGTAGGTCACGGACCGTCCGCCCAGCTCGGACCGTCCGCGGACCCCGCTCGGACTGTCTGATTTTCGAAGGTGCACTACTGGAGGTTCGGTTGGCTTTTACGGACTGTCCACCAGGCTCGCGGACTATCTGCCGTACGCTTGCGGACTGTCTGCCCAGGGCCTCGCAGATTTGGCTAAGTGCTTTGGTTCTTTGATTTGTGCTTCCGCTAGTTGAACCAAAGATCGCTCCTAGGGTTGGTAGGTCCATTGTGACTACGTGACCTTTGCGATTACATTCTCCATCGCGTGTGCTCAGATTTGGAGTTGATTTTGGGGCATAGTCGAGTTCATCTTTTTGGGGTGAACTTTTATCAGCTCCCATTCACTCCCCCCCCTCTCTGGTCGCCTAATCAGTCCTTCAATTGGTATCAGAGCTGGTTACGGATCTTCGTGATTCTAACCAGTCTAAGATCCAAAGATGGCGTACCAAGAACGGGGTTTGGGTCCTCCACACTTTGATGGTAAGAACTACCAGATGTGGCAGAGAAGGATGGCTGCTTTTCTTCGCGGCAAGGGTCAGTTGCTTTGGGACGTTATGGTGAACACAGCTTATGTTCATCCCGTTAACTTCCTGGCTATGGGTTCGATGGACATGCACGACGTCAACAATAAGGCAGTCGACTACTTGTTTCATGCTCTGTGTCAATCCGAATTTGATCAGGTTCAGACAGAGGACTTGGCTTGTAGGATTTGGGAGTAGTTGAAGAACGCTCACGTTGGGAACGCTCAGGTTCAGGCTTAGTTGTTTGCGACCTACTGGAGAGAGTACGAAAACTTCACTCATCTCCCCGGTGAGTCCACAGACACCATGTTCCAACGGTTCACTGTGATTGTGAACAACATGAGAGCTAATGTGGCCGCACTCCCGTACGATGATCATGACAGGGCTGTGAAGCTCCTGCACTCTCTAGATCATACCGTGTGGATTGAGAAAATCGAGGTCATTCTGGAGTCGGAGAAGTATGAGACCCTCACGGTGGACGAGCTATTTTCTAAGCTCAAGTCGTCTGAGGTGGACCGTGGGGTGCGAGCAAAGATCGAGAACCCGACTGACCTAGTCTGGCTCTCGTTTCCGGTTCCAGGACTAACGCTAACCCATCCTCCAGGATGTACTCTTTGTCTTCTCTTGTGTCCTTGCCAGACGAGGATTTTGATGTGCTGGGCGAGGATGACCTAGCATTGTTGTCGAGGAGGTTAGAGAGGATGCACGAGAAGGGGGTGAGCTCAAGGAGGAACTCGAGGACGTGCTTCAAGTGCGGCAAGACCGGACACTTTTTCGTCGAGTGCCTGAAGTTGAATGACAACGACAAGCACAAGTCCAAGGACAAGAGGAGGAGGAGGAGGAGGAGGAGGAGGAGAAGAAGAAGAAGAAGAAGAAGAAGAAGAAGAAGAAGAAGAAGCTCAGCAAGTACCTCAACGGCCTTTGTGTGATGGGACTAAGCTCCAAGGATGATTTTTGCGGCATGGCTCATAGCTCTAGCAGCAAGAGAAGCCAGAAGGACGCCTCGGACTCTGATACCGAGGATGAGGTATGTGATGAGCTCTCTTCCTTGCGCAAGGAGAATGAGGAGTTGGTTGACTTGCTTGATAACCACAATCACATGCTTAGAGAGGCCAAGAAGCTTAGGAAAGAGCTTAGGGCTTCGCTTGAAGATGCTAAGAATAGAGTAGCTGAGCTAGAAACCCAAAATCTTGAGGCCAAGTTTGAGATAGATTCGCTTAAGGCCAACCCTATTGTTGCTGATGAGGTTGATTAATATTGTGGTGATTGCTCTGTCTTCCTAGATGATTTGACTACTCTTATGGAAAAGCATGCCTCCAAGTGTGAGGAACTAGATGTGCTTAGGGTTGAATTGGCTGAGCTGCAATCTAGACCCACTTTGCTTGGTGCATGCACTTCCTGCCCTGCTTTGCATGAAAAGATTGCTGAGTTTCGCTCTCGCATTGTGTCGCTTGAGGCTGATTTGAAAGTTCCTATTCCTACATCATGCTCTACTTGTGAAATTAATGCTGTGAAGAATGTGGAGCTTGGGCAATGTGTTGATCACTTGCAGACTGAGAATGATGATTTGCGCAATTTGTTGAGTTGGTTGTCTAGTCAAGAGCCTCAACTTGGTATGATGATTGCAGCATTTAAGCGCTTTGATGGTCAGGCGCTTGGGTCAGATAAGGTTTGAGAGTGTAGTGGTGAGAGAGAAGGGATATTTGGGAAAACTCCAGTTCCACCACACACTACACCCAAGAACCAATTTGCGCCCAAGTCAAACCAGACACATAAACTGAGAGAGAAGGCAAGTGAGCAAGGCAAAAAGCTTGAGAAGAAACCACAACCAACACCCAAGGCAAAACCAGTCCGCTTCCATTGTGAGTATTGTGGGAGGGATGGCCACAAGAGAGAGTTTTGCTTTAGGAGGAAGTGTGAGGAGAGGTTTGCAAGGGAGATGGCAAACAAGGACAGGTACCGTCCCTCTCATGGTGTGCTTGAGCCTCGTGTTGTGCCTCAGAGTGAAGGTGTTTTCCATACGGTCCCATCTAGGAGGGATCGGGGCTTTCCTACCCGAGGTGCTGGGAGTTTCGGCTTTCGAGGTCGTGGTGTTGATCGGGTTGGTTCCTTTGGTCGTGGTGCAGATAATGGGTATGTTGAGTCTGGTGGTGGTATGTTTGCTGGCCCTTCTCCACCTCGTGATCAATATGAGTTTGGGAGAAGTCACAGCTTTGAGTCTCAGAGGGGCTACGAACCATGTTTTCCCCTTCGTGGTGCTCGTACACCTCCAGCGAGACGTGAGGTGATCCCCCGTGGTGGTCATAGCTTTGGTAGGATGAATTTTGCTAACCCCACTTTTGAGCAGATGGCTCGGCACTGGTTTGACTCTTTTTGTGCTAACCCCAGTGTTGAGTCGAGTGCTCGTTCTCGCTCTTGGTTTTGATTTTGCAGGCGGGAGGCTTGGAGGACTTTTGGTGGATCGACTCCGAAGGCTAGTGGCAAATGACTGGAGATCGAAGGTGGCCCTCCAGCCTCACCCCAGTGGTGTCAATGGAGTACATCTCTTTTGGAGACGATGGACGAGAATGAGTAATCAAGGTAAGTAGTCTTGTGACTTTCAGGTGTGTGGCTCTTGTCAAGCCACTCGGTTGCTTTTGCTCTTTGCCCTTTCACATGTACTTAGGGTGAGCTTTGTATGCTCTTTGGCCCTAGTGCATGTGTTTAGGGAGAGCTTCTGAGCTTTGTGCTCGTTTGCTCATTTTGAGTTTGGGTTGGGGATCTCATGTACATATGCATCTTGCAGTTCCTTTCATGTATCATATCATGGTTAGCATATTTGTATCATAGACTGCATTTGTATCATATGCTTTAGAGATGTGCTTCTCTATATACATTGATCATTGTGATATGCTGGATGTGAGCTTTATGACTTTGCTAGTGAAGCTCTTGTGATGCATAGCTATGCTCTTGGTAGCTTTGGGATGTATATGCATGTGAATGGCTTACTTTTTTAAAAAAATGCTATATATGATCCTCTCTTGTGAGTTGAATGCCTTTCATGCTCAAATTGTGCCCATATGGCTATATCTTGCCTAATTTGTGCTTGGGTATCATGCTCTTTTCATTTGGGGTCAAAGACCCATTTTTTATCATGAATGTTTAGCCTACATGTTACCTTGTGGAGAAGCCTAAGCTTCTTTTTGCCGCAAAGTCACTTCATGTACAATGCTTAATTTTAAATCATGAAATTGGTATATGAAATGTGTTGATACCATTTTTTGGAAAAATAGGTCAAAAGGGATAAGGAGCAGCCGATGAGAAAACAGCACAATCAGCCGATTGAAGAGAAAGAGGGTTGGTCAACAAGACTCGCCGATGGTCAAAGGAGTCTAACTCTGTCTATCGATGGGCTGACGAGTCAATCCGATCGGCTGATGGTCAAACTAGGAATCGGCCGATGGGAAGGAACAAGGTGGAAATTAAGAAGATATGCCAAAGGCAAGACACGACGGAGGCGGGTCAATCTACGATTGGCAACGGGTCAGAGTCAGTTTTAGGAGAGTTCGACTCTTCCATGAGTCTTTTTCTATTTTTAGTAGTGTTTGTTTTCTTTAGACGCAAGTAAACAGTGCTATAATCGGCTAGGAGTCGGGTTGTCCTCAAGACATAAATAGCGACCCTGCGTGGTCGGAAAAATTGTACACACCAATATCAAACAAACCGCCTCCGGGCAAACCCTTTACAATTTATAGCATCTACTTTACAGCATCAACTTTTCGACGACTTCGCCACTGCGTTTTTTCCTTTTCTCCAACGTCGTCCTTCAAGTTCGTCAGGCTACATCGATCGATCTCCGGCAAGCTTGTGAGTACCGTTTTACCGAATAACCCTAGGCTTTAACCTCCGGGCGCATCACTGAGGTTTCTTCTTGTTCTTTATTCACCCTTTACCGATATTAGCTAGATCTGCAAGTTTTCGTACCAATTCTTGTAGTTTTTGGCCATTATCACCAATTTATCCAGCTCGATCTAGATCCTGTCGGCTTCTAACACTACAGCTGATCTGACTCGTTCGAGTGCTGACGTCACGATCAGGCGATCAAGCCGATCTCTTTACTTACGCTTTCGCGCTTTGGTCGCTCTCGAGCTGGCCGATCCCGCTTCTCTGTATCGGCCGATTGGCAGATACACGTGTTGCTAAAGGCCCATCGGTTCTCTAGCCGATCCCTAATATTTTCCATTGTCAATCAACAGGTCAGATTGGCTGGCACACCTCGCTATAGACCGGGGAGTCACGTGTGTCGCGCGAGGAGGTGACATCCTATTTTCGCGTCAACACACTTTTGGCACACCCAGTGGGACTTGAAAAAGTCAACAATGACTAAGAACATGAAGAATACTGAAGTTGACTCGACCAATGTTCAACCGGACACTAAAGATTAGCTGAAGGATGCAGACAAAGCCGAGTTCGAAGCTCACATGAAGTGATATGAAGAATTATGCTTGGCTTCATATGGTCAGACTAAGAGTGGGGTCTACAAGAAGAATCCTCTTCCAACTCCCCAGCATATCACATTCTCAGTTGATCCTCACGGGCTTCAAGACATGATGAATAAAGCTATGCATCAAACCATGATCGATCAGTCAAAAGTCCTCGCCAATACCATCCAAAACTGTCTGACTGAGACGCTCAAGAAGAGAACAGAAGAGGGATACGTGGGACCTGCATACTTTCTACCAAGGAGAACTCCTCTAGTGTTCCCATAGGGTCAATCGGCTTCCCCGCGGATTGATGATTCAACGGTAGGGATTGCACCATCTCCACAGATTAATGCGACTGCCCCTGATTCCTCCTCGGATGCTCAGCCAATTCAGAATCAGAACATTGGAGATATGGCTAAGGATCCTTCTACTACGGTGCCGATAGTTCAAACCTATTCAGCGCAGTCCAAAGTCTAGGATTAGACATTTTCAGTGCAAAATCCTCACCAGCAATATCCTGCAATGAGAGATCAGAATGGAAGACTTTTATGATGGGGTTTGCCTCATGATCACTTTGAGACTGACATCTCAAATTTCTTCGAACCTCATCCTGAAGAAATCACAGAAGTGAAGTATACAAAATCTTATAAAGCTATATTTGGAGGTACTCTAGGAACTGTGCTCATGACTAAGGAAGGAGTGGAGTTTGTCTACTTTAATCATGGGAGTAAAGCTTTTGAAAGAGTCAAGATAGGACCAACTCATGCGCATATGGTTATACCAATGGAAAGGAAAGCTCCTGTTCCACCTCAGAGACCAGCTCCAGAACCGATCTTAGGAATGCCTGTACAGACTACTCCACTACAGCAGTCAACATCACTGCAGCCTGTCTTAACCCCAGCTAATACAGTTGCTCATACAAGATCGTCACCTCAGCAGCCGGTCAATCAGGGGATGACAAGGCAACCAATAGCACAACAACAGCAGGTGGATCCTATGCCAACAATGCAGATGCTCCTAAACCAATTGGCCTGCTCGGGCCAGTTGAATCTGCATTAGCCAACTCCATCGGTTGGGCAGCCGATCGGACAAATTCCACCTGTAACAAGTCAACCAAATACATAAGGTTCTTCTGGAGCAAAGGCATTGGCAGCACCAAATCCACAGTTGAGAACTTTGGAAGAACAACCTCTAGAGACTCCATCAGCTGAGATGCAAGCGATAGAACAGATATCTGCTGAGTTCAAGTCTCATATGAAGGAAGAATTGATTGACCATCTTTCAGAGATGCTGCAGAAGCAATTTGGGATAAAACCTAAGCAGCAGATTTATATGTACAGAACTCCATATCTATCTGGCTATGATCAAATACCTTTCCCCCCAAGATTCAAAGTGCCAAACTTCACCAAGTTCTCTGGACAAGATGATACATCCACAATGGAGCATATCACTCAGTTCATCATACAGTCTGGAGAAGTAGGGAATGTTGATGCACTCAGGATACGGTTGTTCTCTTCATCTCTCCCAGGGCCAGCATTTTCATGGTTCACCTCACTACCGGCCAACTCCATCATCAAGTGGCCCGATCTGGAGCAACAGTTCCACAATTATTTCTTCTCTAGCATTCATGAGATGAAGATTACTGATCTGACCAGACTCAAGTAGAGGAACGATGAAATGGTTGCTGGATTTGTTCAGAGGTTCAGGGAGGTCAGAAACAAATGCTATAGTCTGAATCTGGGAGACAAGCAACTGGCTGAATTGGCATTCCAAGGGCTCGTGCCAACCTTGAGGGAGAAATATGCGTCACATGACTTCGAGAGTCTCAGCCAGCTGGTCAGTCGAATGAGTCAGGAAACTGCAAAGTCCTACGAGCCTAGGAGGAATGTCCAAAAGAAGGTGTCTTACGTGTATTGCTCTGACTCAGAAGATGAAGAGAACATGATAGGGCTCGCAGAGTGGGTCAAGGGCAAGAAAACTGTCTCATGTCCTTTTGGTAAAAAGGAACCAGAAAAATTCGGCTTTGATATCACTAAGGCCGATAAGATATTCGATCTGCTACTCCAGCAATTGCAGATCAAACTCTCTCAGTTCCATACCATACCATCTACAGAGGAGCTCAAAAGGATGAAGTATTGCAAGTGGCACAATGCAACTTCGCACGACACTAATGATTGCAAGATCTTCAGACAACATATTCAGTTAGCTATTGAGCAAGGGATACTCAAGTTTGAAACCCCTACCAAAGCTGAAAAGCTGATGAAGATTGATCAGCACCCCTTCCCAACTAATATAGTTGAGGTGTCTAGCAAAGGCACGTCACGTGTTAAGTTGCTGACGTCGGATCGACTCAAAATAAAGGAGCTGGGGGACCATCATGAATTCAACAACCAACGGATCCCAGTTCATCAACGGCTGGGGGGCAAAGCCAGCATCCACGATCACCTAGGGGGCAAGGCCAGTGTTCATGATCGGCTGGGAGGTCGAGTCAATGAAAAGTCAAATAATCGGCTGGAAGAATTAGCTGATTCTCTAGTCCCTGATGAGGATATCATGTGCCGCGCTCCTGAACGACGACACACCGTGCAACTAGACGATGAAGGGTCGAGTCAATCACACAAGAAGCCTAATCTATAATGGTGTCCAGATGGCTTGACCAAGTCTCAGAAGAGGAGAGTCCAGCATTTGCGACAGCTAGAAAAGCAAGAAGAAGAATAAAGATGTGTGCTGGACAAGAAGAAGGTTCGGTCTCAAGTATGGCGCCCTAAGTCTAAGGCCGATGATGGGAAGGATGCTGAACCAAAAGCTGATATAAATGTGGTTGTCCTTCTGCCAAAAGAGTTCATGGCTCCAGTTGATTCGGATGTATCCGATGAGGAACTTGGGATGGATCAATTAACACTAGAACCTACACAAGCTATCTTTAAGAAACCAGAAGATGAGAAAAGACAACACTTGAAGGCGTCGTTTCTCAGGGGTTTTGTCAATGGGAAGCCAGTCACCAGGATGCTAGTGGATGGAGGAGCAGTAGTTAATCTAATGCCATACACCTTGCTGCGCAAGATTGGGAAGTCTGATGAAGATCTAACCCAAACCGACATGATGCTGGTGGACTTTGAAGGCAATGTTTCTCCGGCTCAAGGTGCAATTTTCGTGGAGCTCACCATCGGTAGTAAGACCCTTCCAACAACTTTCTTTATCATTAAAGGGAGGGGATCTTATAACCTACTGCTGGGACGAGATTGGATACTTGCCAATTGCTGCATACCCTCTACAATGCATCAATGTATCATCCAATGGATCGGAGATTCAGTGGAGATGGTCAAGGGAGAAACCTCCTTGACTGTGGCAGCTACAGAAGCACAAGGATGTACTTATGATCGAGTGAGCTGCATATCAGGAAAAGCATGGGATACCAAGTATCTCAAGGTGTGCGATTTCGGACTACAACAAGTTCAGGCAGTCGGCTCTGATGACAAGATTTAATGAATCAATTCATTAAAGACGAAGGAAAGCTTGGGCATGGAGTAGCAATAGCCGATGGATTGGTTGCCCAAGTATATAAGTGATTATATAAGCTGATTGATATTTCGAGCCTATCGGCCGATTGAAATTTCGAGCTGTAGCCGATTGCAAATGTAATCGCCTCTAGTAGGATAGTCGATGTCTGTAAAGAATCACATTTAGTACAAAATGTAAAAACCGATGTACAATTAAAATATTCGGTTCTTCCAGAACATGGCCGATACACATATCGCCCTTAGAATAAAATGAATATATTTTCATTTCCGCTGTTTCGAATTACAACAATGATATTACAACTCAGATCTGAAGGTTACATGCATTTTCAAAAAGTTACAAGAGATGCACTGTCCTATCTCTAGTATGATGAGGATATTGAATCGATGAATAAGAGAAGGACGCCGCGAAGAGGAAATGGAAGACTAAGATCTTCACCGGATATCGTAAATCTTCCGCCAAAAGGAGTCCGAGTCGATGACCAAGATGGTCGTTCCTTTGACACGTTCCTCCTCTGATAAATGTGCAGCAAGACACCCTACCTTGCTCCTTCCCCTAAAACCAGTGAATCCAAGTTCTTCACATGGATTCTTCTAGCTATAGTGCCTCCTGGCTTTTCAAGAGGGGACGAAGAGGAAGAGGTGTTACTACACTACTTCACAAGAATTCTTCTAGCTATGAAAGGGAGAAAAGAAAAGGAGGCAGTCATACAACAAGAGTCTATGGTCTATCAGATTTGGTTTCTGCGCCATGGTTGATGAGTGTGATTTTCTCTATCGAGCTTCAAGCCTATTTATAACCCCAGATAGCAGAAGAGATAACTACAAGAGGGAATTGAAAAAGCCAAATAAAGGGCACCCGATGCAGTCAATGCAAGAACACTTTCCCCGTGAAAGCCTCAGACTCAACGATGGACAGTCATGCAGTGATACGTTTCCCGAAAATCAGGGACCGACTTTGAAGGTGGATTGAATAACAATGAATGGACCCACTCTGTACCCCAGAAGAGGAGGTTTTAAGGATCCTTCTCTCTCAACATTGCTAGCAACAACGACAAGCTTCAATGCATCATCTGGATGCAAGAACACTTCAAGAAGAAACTTGTCAAGGAATGGGGATAATTGCGTTTTCCTGGGGGCACTCTCAGAGAGGCATACCTCTTATTCCTAACGAAGCCAATCTGGTTCATGCACAGAAGGTCATGGTGCCACATGAGAACCTATAGCAAGTAAAGAGACGAACCAGATTATAAATGGCACCTACAAGCATGTGTGGGAAGCTATCACCAGAAAAATGTGCATTCAGATTCATCAATGTCAATAAAAGAGGAGTGAGTTTATTCATTAATAGGCCGATTGCATCGGCTGATAGTACATCAAGGCTTAAAGAAGACTCTTTGCCTTATCTAGTTCCGCTCTAACTCGGACTATTTCTTCATCTACGTGGTCTAGTTCCTGATTCACAGTGGAGGAAGAAGAAGAGGATGCCATCAGGAAAAGAAGTACAGTTCAAAAGGCAAAAGAGATCTCGCATCTTATAAAGACCGATCAAAACGTTCTGTCAAAGCAATCAATATGAAGAGTTGGGAGTTGGCCAGTAAAGGCTAGCTATAAGTTTAAAAATACAATAGATAAACTATACCCAGAAGATAGATAGCATTGATGAGGTCAACGCGCAGCTGATCGGCCCCCTCGATCTCTTGACGGTCGGCATCGGCTGAACCAGGAATCGGCTGATCTTGTTCACAAAGAGCTTGGGCTTGCCGTGTGATAGAGTCCTTCTTTTCTTGCATAGTAGCAATAGTGCCCAGGAGATCCACGAGCTTCTGCTCTTCAACTGCGAGATCTTGATTGATCTGACTAAGCTCCTTCATCAGTTCAGCACGACGTCGTTTTAGAGGATCAATGCTATTAACAAAATCAGAACGGGAAGAAGTTAGCAATCCAATTCTACTATCCAGGTCAGCCATACTGCTGTCCAAGTTCTTCCTATCTCTAATAAGTTGCTCCTGGCGTCTCCTTTCGTCCAGCCAATCTTGAGCTTCTTGAACTAGAAGCTGCCGATTTTCAAAGTAAGCAACTTGAAGCATCTTCGACTTGAGATCTCTGGGCAACTGGCTTTGAATCTATTTGAAGATACTCCTGATTGGTTTAGCATCCTGTACAAGTTGATGGATGTCTTGATTCAGCAATGGAAGTACTTCTAAGAGCTTAGCTTTCACATCATCAGGAAGCAGACTGGCCGATGCATTCTGAACAGCGAGAGACAAGATGGGTGGAGGCTATGAGAGAAAAGAAAAAATCAGTATGATGCCTAGAGTAGAAAACAGAGAAACTCAGGAAATTTACCTCCACAATAGAAGAAATCACCTGCGGTTGAATAATCAGCTTCTCAGCCGATCCTGATTCTGGAGCTTCGACAGTTGGCTATTTTGGCGGGTCACCAGTTACCTGTTGAGGATCATCCAGAGACATGTCTTGAGTCTTGATCGATGTCTCATTGGCATCCTGAACAAAAATGAGGGATTAAAAATAGGCAGAATGGGAAAACAGTTAGTAGAGAATTTCTACCTCAATTGGTTTCTCAGTCTGAGGGTTGATCAGTTCAAGGGGATTCTGAAGTTGGCCACCAGAAGCATCTAAGACATCGGGCCTTTAATGGGGTTCAGGTTGCTCAGTTGACGCAATCAAAGCATCATCAGCCGGACTCCCTTGAATCGACTCCAAAGTTATATCTTGACCAAGATCAGCAGTACTGGTTTGTTTTGATTGCCCGATCAATCCAGAAGACTGCACAAAAGACAGATCAATTAAAGTATGGTGAAAGAGAAGAAAGGATAAAAGATGGTTAATACCTTAAAAGTGCCCGCCAGTGCTCCTGCCATGTCCGAGATGTTAACAATCGTGGTGTCGATCTTCTTCTTCGTTCTGCGACTGAGAACTTTGCTGGTCACACTTTTCCCCTTGAGGGCCGACAGGAGTGGGTTATTTGGAGCAGGATTTGTCTTAGGGCCCTGCATGACTGAAGAAATTGGAGGAGCTTTGTAGCCGATGTACGGTGAAGACCTCGGTGGCCAATAATTAATCGACTTGCCACTTTTGCTTCTAGCAGGTGGTTCAGAAGTATCAGGCTGAAGAAAAAGGGTAGCAGTTAGAGCATATTATGGATACATGAAATAATCAAGCAAGAGAATACCTCGTCAATTGATGCCTTATACGCAGGATCCAGCTTCTCGCAATAGAGTTTAGGAGATATGCAGAAAAGATGATCACACCATTCTGCCCACCATATGTTAAAAAGAGGAGAAGCAAAACTGGATACTTTCCAGGAGTCAAGATCAATAGTGGAAGAATCAGGATCAGATCCAGGAGACGTTGGTAATGAGTACCGCTAGGAATAACCTCCCGCTGTTTGATCAAATTGGAAAAGTAAAGACCAATAGGCAACTGGCCAAACTCCATCTGACGAGCACTCACTGAAGGGTTATAAAATTCATAGGTGGCCGATTGATCTTTCCCAAAAACACAGGATGGAAGAATTCCTGGTTTGATCACTTCCACGAAGACAATTCTGTTCTCATCATCTTTGTGGATGTCATCAAAGCTGAATATGGTCTCAAAATTAGTATCATGATTTTCATATGCAAACCAGATGATGGACTCTGGAGTGAAACCAAGATAAAAACTCCTGAAATGCTCTGCTATGTGGGATGGAGTCCTCTTATGTCTTGGGAAGGCAGAGACTGCTTCCCCATAATTCATGCATCGGCCCTTTGCAACTGGGACGCCGTCTGGCTGATCTCCTGGGAAGGACATATCAAAGATTTTCTACTCCAACTTATCTCGAAGATGAAGGTTCAGCCACATGTTGATAAACCACCAAGGACCTCCTGGGTGCCTATTGGGGAGTTGGTTGACAAACTAACTGCCACTTGATGAAGGAGATTGTAGACTGCACCCAGGAGATATTTGCCAAGAGGGATATAAGAACCGGCGGCCAGCTGTTCAGCTACGATCTGATAGTTGGAACTGAGACCAAAAGATTTACCGCAGAAGACAAATTTCTCAAGCCACAAGTTCAGAAAAGCAACATGTTCTCTATTGTTTACGATACGTTCCTTCATATGTTCAGCAATATAACCAGACCAGCCACCCACGTTCTTGGTTTTTAGATGATGAGAAGGCTTATCATTCCGGCGACCAAAAAGAACATCCAAGGAAGAAACATCTAAACCAGTCAGCAGAAGAACATCGGCCAGAGTTGGAGTCATCGGCCCATGACCAAATAAAAAAACATTGAGTGCGTCAGACAAGAAATAAGAGGCAGCTATCAGAAGAGATTCGTTCCAGGGTATTTTAGATAAAGACAGGGTGATGCATTGACTGATTTTGTATTGCTCCCAAAAATCTATGTTCTTTGCAGACACTCTACGGTACCAGTTTCTCCATCCTTTGGTGTACCCTGTCCAAGACCTGAAACAACCATTCCAATCGGCTAGATCCAAGGAAGCATTCTTGAAAGGGATTCGGCTAGTTTCAAAATTGATCATCTCAGTAGGGTCAGTATCACCCATTGGACCAAGGGAAACAAGCCCACGCTTGTCATCAATGGGGATAGTGAGATTGGATCTAAGTTCCTAAAAGTAAGTAAAAAGAATCTAGACTTCAGACAAAGCAAGGCGGCGCCATTGGGAAACAAACGAAAGTAGGGGGACGAGGAAATACCGGAGGAACCGAAAAAAGAGATGCCTACGGAGGCACTGGAGGGGGGTGAGAATCCCCGGCGGAGCTTGAAGAAGCCATGAATCAGCAAGAACTCTAGAGCTTAGGGTTTGTCACCCAGAAGCTTGGACTGTTGAAAGCGACGGAATTCAGAGGAAGAAGAGTTGAGGTAGTTGTATTTATGGCCCCCTTTTGTGAGATTTGTTTAGATTCTCCAGCCGTCTTCGAATCAAAGAGGATACCGGATTCGAGTAAATTTCCGAGCAAAAGATTATTTACTCTGAAACTGGGGGGCATGTGTTGACACCGTTTTTTGGAAAAACAAGTCAAAAGGGATAAGAAGGAGCAGCCGATGAGAAAACAGCACAATCGACCGATTGAAGAGAAAGAGGGATGGTCAACAGGACTCGCTGATGGTCAAAGGAGTCTAACTCTGTCTATCAATGGGCTGGTTAGTCAATCCGATCGGCCGATGGTCAAACTAGGAATCGGCTGATGGGAAGGAAGAAGGCAGAAATTAAGAAGATACGCCAAAGGCAAGACACGGCGGAGGCGGGTCAATCTACGATTGGCAACGGGTCAGAGTCAGTTTTAGGAGAGTTCAACTCTTGCATGATTTTTTTCTATTTTTAGTAGTGTTTGTTTTCTTTAGACGCAAGTAAACAGTGCCGTAATCGGCTAGGAGTCGGGTTGTCCTCAGCACATAAATAGCGACCCTACGTGGTCGGAAAAATTGTACACACCAATATCAAACAAACCACCTCCGGGCAAACCCTTTACAATTTACAGCATCTACTTTTCGGCGACTTCGCCACTGCGGTTTTTCCTTTTCTCCAACGTCATCCTTCAAGTTCGTCGGGTTGCATCGATCGATCTCCGGCAAGCTTGTGAGTAGTGTTTTACCGAATAACCCTAGGCTTTAACCTCCGGGCGAATCACTGAGGTTTCATCTAGTTATTTATTCACCCCTTACTGATATTAGCTAGATCTGCAAGTTTTCGTACCAATTCTTGTAGTTTTTGGCAATTATCACCAATTTATCCAGCTCGATCTAGATCCTGTCGGGTTCTAACACTACAGCCGATCTGACTCGTTCGAGTGCTGACGTGACGATCAGCCGATCAAGCCGATCTCTTTACTTATGCTTTCGTGCTTCGGTCGCTCTCGAGCCGGCCGATCCCGCTTCTCTGTATCGGCTGATTGGCAGATACACATGTTGCTAAAGGCCCATCGGTTATTTAGCCGATCCCTAATATTTTCCATTGTCAATCAACAGGTCAGATTGGCTATCACGCCTCACTATAGACCGGGGAGTCACGTGTGTCACGCGCGGAGGTGATGTCCTATTTTCACGTTAACAAAATGTCTATGCTTGAAAATATGCTTCCATGTCAAATTTGCTTTAAATTCCTTATCTTGGGTGCTAAACTGTAGCATGATGTCTACCATTGAGAAGTCTCATGTTTGGGAATAGACACATGGCTCGGTGGCTTTGACATGACATGAGATAGCTGGTAGGTGTTTGTGATGATCTTGTGATGAGAACTTGTGATCTTGCATGATGTTTGTCGGCTATGTGTTGTTTGTGCTCATTTTTACCATGCTTAGGTCCTAGGCTCATGAGAGGCAAATTTTTGTGAAAACATGCTTCATTTTGCTTATGGCTATGTGAAGGACTGATTAGGTGACTAGAGAGGGGGGGAGCCGATAAAAATTCACCTCAAAAAAGATGAACTCGACTATGCCCCAAGAACAACTCCAAATCCGAGCACACACGATGGAGAACGTAATCGCCAAGGTCACGTAGTCACAACGGACCTACCAACCCTAGGAGCGATCCTTGGTTCAACTAGCGGAAGCACGAATCAAAGAACCAAAGTACTTAGCCGAATCTGCGAGGCCCTAGACGGACGGTCCACAACCGTACGGCGGACAATCTGTGAGCCCGGCGGACGGTCCGCGACTCCCCAGTGGACGGTCCACAAATTGTTGACGCAAAAATAGGACGTCACCTCCGCGCGCGACAAACGTGACTCCCCAGTCTGTAGCGAGGCGTGCTAGCCAATCTGACCTATGGATTGACAATGGAAAATATTAGGGATCGGCTAGAGAACTGATGGGCCTTTAGTAATACGTGTATCTGCCAATCGGCTGATACAGAGAAGCGGGATCGGCCGGCTCGACAGCGACCGAAGCGCGAAAGCGTAAGTAAAGAGATCGGCTTGATCGGCCGATCGTGACGTCAGCACTCGAACAAGTCAGATCGGCTGTAGTGTTAGAAGCTGACAGAATCTAGATCGAGCTGGTTAAATTGGTGATAATAGCCAAAAACTACAAGAATTGGTACGAAAACTTGCAGATCTAGCTAATATTAGTAAGGGGTGAATAAAGAACTAGACGAATCCTCAGCGATGCGCCCGGAGGTTAAAGCCTAGGGTTATTCAGTAAAATGGTACTCACAAGATTGCCAGAGATCGATCGATGCAGCCCGACGAACTTGAAGGACGACGTTGGAGAAAAGGAAAAAAACGCAGTGGCGAATTCGCCGAAAAGTACATGCTATAAATTGTAAAGGGTTTGCCCGGAGGTAGTTTGTTTGATATTTGTGTGTACAATTTTTCCAACCACACAGGGTCGCTATTTATGTCCTGAGGACAACCCGACTCCTAGCCGATTACGGCACTGTTTACTCGCATCTAAGGAAAACGAACACGACTAAAAATAGAAAAAGACTCATGTAGGAGTCAAACTCTCCTATAACTGACTCTGACCCGTTGCCAATCATAGATTGACCCGCCTCCGCCGTGTCTTGCCTTTGGCGTATCTTCTTAATTTCCGCCTTCTTCTTTCCCATCGGCCGATTCCTAGTTTGACCATCGGCCGATCAGATTGACTCGCCAGCCCATCAATAGACAGAGTTAGACTCCTTTGACCATCAGCGAGTCCTGTTGACCATCCCTCTTTCTCTTTAATCGGCCGATTATGCTGCTTTCTCATCGGCTGCTCCTTCTTATTCCTTTTGACTTGTTTTTCCAAAAAACGGTGTCAACACATTCCCCCCAGTTTCGGAGTAAGTAATCCTTTGCTCCGAAATTTACTCGAATCTGGTACTTCTTCTTAATCTGAAAGATAGCCAAATCTCTTCACATGGCCGATACGATTACCCTTATCGCTTTCATCGATAGTGTCCTGTCCTTTCAATGTAACAGATTGTCTGAAGCTTCCCAGGACTGTTTACCATGTGACACTTTTGTCTCTTCCGTCCTCTTCCCCTATTAGACTTACCCTTTTGTCCATGGGTTTCTCCACGATCTCTTTAAGTTTCTGGATTTTTCCGATGCAGACATTGGCTCTCTTAGCTTTTAGGTATGAGAGGCATCCTTTTCTAAAAGATTCTTCAGGGAATAGCAATTGTCACTGGTCGTTGACAAACTTCTACTTGAAATGGCATTTTCCTTGGACGTTGTTAGTGAGTTTGCCAACTCTGTCTGCGACGCTGAGCAGAAGATTTCTGTGAACCAGGCTCTGTACTTCATAGATGTGTTAGAGAAATTTCCCCATTGTTTGCCATATGTGCGTGCCATTCTTATTTATGGAAAACGTTTCTCCGAATCGGTCATCCTTTAGAAACTGAACCATTCACGGGTCATCTGTTCCCTCTTTTACCAGATCTGGTGTCTTCGGTTTCTATTTCTTCTGGCTTCCCCATCCTTATCTCTTCTCGGCGCCCTGTCTATAAATAACCGCCTTCATCTTTTATGGAGAACATCCCCTCTTTGTTCATGGCTCGAGATATCGATCCAGTGAGCTTTAGGCTCTTACTTTTTGATCCCTTTCTTCTTTCTCTGACTTTCGATGGCTAGAAGAATTCTTGTGATGTAGCCTAGGGCATACTTCCCTCTCTAGTCTCCTTTTGTGAAGCCAGGAGGTCCAACAGCTAGAAGAACCCTTGTGATGCGTCTTGGGTGCATCAGCTGATGGAGGAGAGCGGAGGTCGTCCCTGGGTGTTTAGGAAGAAGAACAACCCTATGTCTTCTTCACCGGGATTTGATGGGGAAGATCGCAAAATCTGACGATCCACATCATCAAATTTATGCTTCCTTTTTTGTTTTTCTGTTTCTTCGTTCCTCATTGATGACGATGATCCAGAGTCATTATTTGTTCAGTGATGATGAACATAATCGGTTCATCATAAATTTTCTGATTTATCACTTCAATGTAACCATCAGGTTCGAATTGTAATCCTGTCCTCTGTAATCAGTGACAAGAGAATAATATATGTATACATATTCTGCTCTAAGGGCGATTTGTTCATCGGCTAATGATCTGAAACCGAATGTGTCAAATCGGCCATTGGTTATTTTATTTTTTTGCACTGAAGGCAATTCCCTCTAAAATCGGCTATACCTCGAAATCTTAATCGGCCGTTAGGCTCCGCATGATGATCGGCTAGGCGTCTACCCATATGCTTGGGTAATACTTCTTCATATATTTTCCGCTTAACGCTCTAGCAAACTTTTCTCCTTCCAAAGTTTCCAAGATGTACGCATTGCCTGGCACGCATGGGCTGATGCGGTGCGGACCTTCCCATGTCGGTGACCATTTTCCGTATTTTGGGTCTCTAGAGCCGATTGGTAATATAAGTTTCCAAACCAGATCTCCCTGGGCAAACTCTTTAACTTTGACCTTCTTGTCATACCATCTGGCTATTCTCCTTTTATTTTTCTCGATGTTCTCTAAAGCTCTCAGCCGATCACCAGCGAGGTCCTCCAGTTCTTCTTTCATCATGGCTAAATAATCATCAGCCGATAATTGATCTTGCAAAGAAGTCCTTCTAGGTCTGGTTTTTAATTCCCAAGGCAATACAACATCATGACCATATACCAGTTGATATGTTGATACTTTGGTTAATCCATGGCATGGCATCCTAGACGCCCATAGTGCCTCATTGAGGATTGTATGCCACCGCTTGGGATTCTAATCGATCTTACACTTGATCAATTTGATGATGCCCTTGTTTGCTGCTTCTGCCTATCCGTTTGCTTGAGCATAGTACGGAGATGAGTTCAACAACTTGATCCCCATAGAGTTTGCGTATTTCTCAAATTCTCCTAAAGTGAATTGACTTCCTTGATCTGTCGTAATGGTCTGAGGTATACCGAACCGATAAACAATATGTTCCTTGACAAAATCAATCATATTACCTGATGTCACATTTTTGGTAGGGATAGCTTCAACCCACTTTGTGAAGTAATTTGTAGCCACCAGTATGAATTTATGACCTTTGCTCAATGGTGGATATATTTGTCTGATCAGATCGATTGCCCAGCCCCTAAACGGCCATGGCTTGATTATTGGATTCATTACTGATGCTGGAACTCTTTGAATGCTTCCAAACTTCTAACACTCTTGGCACCCCTTGTAGTATTTGAAGCAATCTTCCAAGATTATCGGCCAATAATAGTTATTATTTCTGATCATCCATTTCATCTTGAATGCCGATTGATGGGCTCCACAGACCCCCTCATGAATTACTCCCATTAAGGTTTTAGCTTCCTCTTCACCAAGACATTTGAGCAAAACGCCATCGATGGTGCAATAGTATAACTCATCCTCTAATAAGACGTATTTAATGGCTCTGTACCTCAATTGTTTGTCAACCTTCTTGGATGGATCTTTTAGATAATCCATTATCTCTTTCCTCTAGTCTTCGGCCGGTAGCTCTACAGCTAGAATCACCTAATAACCTGACGCCCCTTGAGCCAGCCGATGAGCTTCACTTTTGTGACATTTAGCGATATGTTCGAGTTTCACTATCTTGAACTCTCTAAGTAGCTGAAGACACTACTCATGATAGATCCTCAATATGTCATCTTTGCATTCATACTCTCCTACCAATTGATTTATCACGAGTTGAGATCTCCAAATATCTCAACAGCTTCAGCATTAACCTCTCGTAATAGCTTTATCCCCTTCAATACTGTTTGGTATTTAGCCTGATTGTTTGTTGAAGTTTTCTCAATTGGGATAGAAAACTCATAATTTGCCCCTTGAGGTGAAATGAGGACAATTCCAATCCCAGCTCCTACTCCACAGGATGATCCATCAATGAACATGGTCTATGGAACAGGTTCAACAACTGCAACTTCTGGTCCACAATGTTGAGCTACCAGATCAGCCATTACTTGTCCTTTGATTGCTTTGGCCGATTGGTATGTCAAATTAAATTCTGACAAAGCCAAGATCCACTTCCCAATCCTGCCCTTCAAGATTGGTAATGATAGCATATACTTGACTACGTCATCTTTGCAAACCACGATGCATTCAGTAGTCAACAGATAAGGCCTCAACTTTGTGCATGAGAAATACAAGCACAAGCATAATCTCCACCGCCGAATATCTTGTTTTTGCATCCAAGAGCCTTCTACTCACAGAAATATATAACTCGCTCTTTCCCTTCGAGCTCTTGTACAAGGGCCGATCCAATAGCCCGCTCATTTGCCGATAAATATAATTTGAACGGCTTCTTATGTTGAGGGGGCATCAAGACAGGAGGAGACTTTAAGTATTGCTTGATGTTGTCCAAAGCCTTCTGTTGTTTTTCTCCGCATATGAATTTCTGATCGGCCTTGAGCTTCAATAGAGGTGTGAACAGATGCATTCTTTCAGATAGGTTAGATATAAAACTCCTGATAAAATTGATCTTGCCGATCAATGATTGAAGCTCTTTCTTGTTTGATGGTGCTTCTATTTTATCAATTGCGCTGATTGACTTCTGACCAACCTCAATTCCCCTTTCATGTGTCAAGAAACCCAAGAATTGACCAGCTGAAACACCGAAAGCACATTTGTTGGGATTCATCTTTAAACCATGCTTCCTTGTGCACTCCAAAGTTTTTCGTAGGTCGGCCAGATGCTCCTTGTAGCTTTTTGACTTGACAACTACGTCATCAATGTAGATCTGTACTATCTTGCCGATGAGCTCGTGGAATATGTAATTCATGGCCCTTTGATATGTGGCACCAGCGTTCTTCAATCCAAATGTCATGACAATCCACTCGTATAATCCGACGTGACCAGGGCATCTGAAAGCAGTTTTTGCAATATCTTCTATAGCCATGAATATCTAGTTATATCCAGCATTACCGTCCATGAAACTGATGACTTTATGCCCTGCGGCGGCGTTGACCAATGCGTCGGCTACCGGCATCGGATATCTGTCCATCGGCATCGCTTTGTTCAAGTCCCTGAAACCAATGCATACGCGTAGTTTGCCATTCTTCTTGTAAACGGAGACTATGTTAGAAATCCATTCGGCATACCGACACTGCCGAATAAAACCAGCTTCGAGTAACTTTGTTATCTCGGCTTTTATATCGGGGTAAATCTTAGGGTTGCATTGCCTAGGATGTTGTTGGAAAGGTCGATATCCTGGCTTAATGGGTAATCGATGTTCAACAATGGATTGGTCTAAACCGGGCATCTCATAATATTCCCAGGCAAAACAATCCTTGTATTCTTTTAATAATGCAATCAACTCCTTCCTGTATTCTGCGTCTAGCTTGGCACTTATATATGTCGGCCTTGGTTTGCTTCCATCTCCAAGATCTATCTTCTCCAATTCGTCGGCCGATGTAAACCCATGCTCAAGCTTCCCTTCATCTTCTATGAACTAATCCATTAAATCTTGTCATTAGAGCCGACTACTTGAACCGGCTGTAGTTCGAAATCGGACACCTTGAGATAATTAGTCTCCCATACTTTTCCCGATATGCAGCTCACTCGATCATAAGTCCGTCCTTGTGCTTCTGTAGCTGCCACAGTCAAGGAGATTTCTCCCTTGACCATCTCCACTGAATCTCCGATCCATTGGATGATACATTGATGCATTGTAGAGGGTATGCAGCAATTGGCATGTATCCAATCCCGTCCCAGCAGTAGGTTATAAGATCCCCTCCCTTTAATGACAAAGAAAATGGTTGGAAGGGTCTTACTATCGATGGTGAGCTCCACGAAGATTGCACCTTGAGCCGGAGAAACATTGCCTTCAAAGTCCACCAGCATCATGTCGGTTTGGGTTAGATCTTGATCAGACTTCCCAATCTTGCGCAGCAAGGTGTATGGCATTAGATTAACTGTTGCACCTCCATCCACTAGCATCCTGGTGACTAGCTTCCCATTGACAAAACCCCTGAGAAACGACGCCTTCAAGTGTTGTCTTTTCTCATCTTCTGATTTCTCAAAGATAGCTTGTGTAGGTTCCAGTGTTAATTGAGCCATCCCAAGTTCCTCATCGGATACATCCGAATCAACTGGAGCCATGAACTCTTTCGGTAGAAGGACAACCATGTTTATATCAGCTTTTGGTTTACCATCCTTTCCATCATCGGCTTTAGGCTTAGGGCGCCATACTTGAGACCGAACCTTCTTCTTGTTCAGCACATGTCTTTCTTCTTCTTCTTGCTGTTCTAGATGTCGTAAACGCTGGAATCTCCTCTTCTAAGACTTGGTCAAGCCATCTGGACACCATTGTGGATTAGGCTCCTTGTGTGATTGACTCGATCCTTCATCATCCAGTTGCACGGTGCGTCGTCGTTCAGGAGCTCGGCACATGATATCCTTGTCAGGGACCAAAGAATCAGCTAATTCTTCCAGCCGATTGTTTGACTTTTCATTGACTCGGCCTCCCAGCCGATCATGAACACTGGCCTTGCCCCCCAGCCGATCGTGGACGCTGGCTTTGCCCCCCAGCTGTTGATGAACTGGGATCCATTGGTTGTTGAATTAACGGTGGTCCCCAGTCGTAGGCCTTCTGTCATTGAAGCAAACCCTCTTGGATGAGTTGCTATTGTTATAAGCCCCGTTGCATTCTGGACAATTTTCTGCCGTCGACAGTTTGATTCCTTCCTTCCAACAGTACTTGAAGAACGGACATCTCCAATGTTCTTCATTGCACCGTGCCCACTTTCTCTCCCTCTTGCCTTCTCTTTTCGTTGCTGAAACTTGTTGATCAGCATCTGGGACGTGATAGGCCGGTGTGGCTTCATGTCTTCTTCTTCAAGCAGCAACCCTTTTCCTTTAACGTCTGCAGCGGTTGCTTGTACCTTGGGATCAACAACTTCTTTATTTTGAGCTGATTCTGACGTCAGTAACTTAACACGTGACGTGTCTTTGCTAGACACCTCAACTATATTAGTTGGGAAGGGGTGCTGATCAATCTTCATCGGCTTTTCAGCTTTGGTAGGGGTTTCAAACTTGATTTTCCCTTGCTCAATAGCTAATTGAATCTGTTGTCTGAAGATCTTGCAATCATTAGTGTCGTGCGAAGTTGCATTGTGCCACTTGCAATACTTCATCCTTTTGAGCTCCTCTTAGATGGTATGGTATGGAACTGAGAGAGTTTGATCTGCCCTTGCTGGAGTAGCAGATCGAATATCTTATCAGCCTTAGTGATATCAAAGCTGAATTTTTCTGGTTCCTTTCTACCAAAAGGACATGAGACAGTTTTCTTGCCCTTGACCCACTCTACGAGCCCTATCATGTTCTCTTCATCTTCTGAGTCAGAGCAATCCACGTAAGACACCTTCTTTTGGAAGTTCCTCCTAGGCTCGTAGGACTTTGCAGTTTCCTGACTCATTCGACTGACCAACTGGCTGAGACTCTTGAAGTCATGTGACGCTTATTTCTCCCTCAAGGTTGGCAAGAGCCCTTGGAATGCCAATTTAGCCAGTTACTTGTCTCTCAGATTTAGACTATAGCATTTGTTTCTGACCTTCCTGAACCTCTAAACGAATCCAGCAACCGTTTCATCGTTCCTCTACTTGAGTCTGGTCAGATCAGTAATCTTCATCTCATGAATGCTAGAGAAGAAAATAATTGTCAAACTGTTGCTCCAGATCAGACCACTTGATGATGGAGTTGGCCGGTAGTGAGGTGAACCATGAAAATGCTGGCCCTGAGAGAGACGAAGAGAACAACTGTATCCTGAGTGTATCAACATTCCATGCTTCTCCACACTGTATGATGAACCGAGTGATATGCTCCATTGTGGATGTATCATCTTGTCCAGAGAACTTGGTGAAGTCTGGCACTTTGAATCTTGGGGGAAAGGTATTTGATCATAGCCAGATGGATACGGAGTTCTGTACGTATAAATCTGCTGCTTAGGTTTTATCCCAAATTGCTTCTACAGCATCTCTGAAAGATGGTCAATCCATTCTTCCTTCATATGAGACTTAAACTCAGCAGATATCTATTCTATCGCTTGCATCTCAGCTGATGGAGTCTCTGGAGGTTGTTCTTCCAAAGTTCTCGACTGTGGATTTGGTGTTGTCGATTCCTTTGCTCCGGAAGAACCTTGTGTATTTGATTGACTTGTTACAGGTGGAATCTGTCCGATCGGCTGCCCAGCCGATGGAGTTGGCTGATGCAGATTCAACTGGCCCGAGCTAGCCCATTGGTTTAGGAGCATCTGCATTGTTTGCATGGGATCCACCTGTTGTTGTTGTGCTATTGGCTGCCTTGTCATCCCCTGATTGATCAGCTGTTGAGGTGACGATCTTGTATGAGCAACTGTATTAGCTGAGGTTAAGACAGGCCGCACTGATGTTGACTGCTGTAGTGGAGTAGGCTGTACGGGCATTCCTAAGATCGACTGAGGAGCCAGTCTCTGAGGTGGAACAAGAGCTTTCCTTTCCATTGGTATAACCATATGCGCATGAGCTGGTCCTATCTTAACTCTTTCAAAAGCTTTACTCCCATGATTAAAGTAGACAAACTCCACTCCTTCCTTAGTCATGTGCACAGTTCCTGGAGTGCCTCCAAACATAGCTTGATAAGATTCTAGATACTTCACTTCTGTGATTTCTTCAGGATGAGGTTCAAAGAAATTTGAGATGTCAGTCTCAAAGTGATCATGAGGCAAACCCCATCCTAAAAGTCTTCCATTTTGATCTCTCATTGCAGGATATTACTGGTGAGGATTCTGCACTGAAAATGTCTGATCCTGGACTTTGGACTATGCTGAATAGGTTTGAACTATCGGCACCGTAGTAGAAGGATCCTTATGTATATCTCCAACGTTCTGATTCTGAATCGGCTGAGCATCATGTGGAACTACGATGAGGAATCAGGGGCAGTTGCATTAATCTTTGGAGATGGTGCAATCCCTACCGTTGAATCATCAATCGGCAGGGAAGCCGATTGACCCTTTGGCAACGCTGGAGGAGTTCGCCTTGGTTGAAAGTATGTAGGTCCCACGTATCCTCTTCTGTTCCCCTCTTGAGCGTCTCAGTCAGACAGTTTTGGATGGTATTGGCGAGGACTTTTAACTGATCGATCATGATTTGATGCATAACTTTATTCATCATGTCTTGAAGCCCTTGAGGATCAGCTGAGAAGGTGATATGCTGGGGAGTTGGAAGAGGATTCTTCTTGTAGACCCCACTCTTAGTCTGACCATATGAAGCCAAGCATAATTCTTTATATCGCTTCATGTGAGCTTCGAACTCGGCTTTGTCTGCATCCTTCAGCTGATCTTTAGTGACCGGTTGTGAAGGACGAGCAAACGTCTAAGCATGGGGGAGGAGGAAAAATATTTCTAGTACCTACCTTATCTCTATCACCTCTTTGCCCGAGGACGAGCAAACGTCTAAGCATGGGGGAGGAGGTAGGTACAATGCAATTTAGAGATCAAAGGGGAGCAAAATAAAAAAAAGAAGAGAAAGAAAGAAATAAAATGAGTATAAAGAAAAAAATATATATGAGAAAATAAAAAAAATATACGAGTATGTATAAAAATAAAATAAAGTGAACTCCCTGGTTCTCTAAAGTGCATTAGGAATTTCAAGGTTTCAAGATTAAAAGATCCAAACTCATCTTTCCAACCATGTGCAATCCGATAACGAGGACTTCCTTTGTGCCTCGGGATCACTCTTTGCCATTTGCACATGTCCACCTATCTCAAAGTGTGTGTATTTTTCTCTCCCCCCTTCTTGATATAAAATTATTTTCCAATGACCTTTTTGACGAGTCTCGGTAAGACCATGAGAAGCTTGTCTTGTTTTGACAACATCTCATTTATAATATCTTGGTAGGACTAAACTTTCCCAAAAAGCTCCATATAAAGCCTACCACATATATGTATGTTATGAGAGGGAAAGGAGTAGAATAAATAGGCTTGAGAGATAAGATGAGAGTTCTTGAGCAAGATGCAAGGTGGTTTAAATTTTTGAACTTGATTTAGCACTTTTTCATCTCGTTCTCTATTTCAAAATTTCTGAGATCCATTTTGGGAGCATGATTAATACTTGTGGGATGAGCTTAATTAATATCCACCCTCCGTAAGGATGAAGGCTAGTACATTATGGAACTTTAACAAACTACACTTTTGAGAGCATTATGTTTTCTCGTGTATGATCAAGTGCAGGGTTTAAGCAATGAAGGGCAACGATGATATCCATCGAAGGCTTACTCGAGGAGGAGCAAGGTTTAAACATGGGGGAGATGTTGACGGTGAATTTCCGTCAACCTAGCCATGAGTTACCTTCGGTGTTGGCATGAATTTTATATCTTATCGATTGGTACTAACCCCCTTGGTATAACAAGTTCGTTCGTGCATGTCGGTTTTGGAGTTTAATGTGTATGCAGGAATTTAGCGTTGAAAGCATGACTTCCGGGTAAAGTTCATCAAGCACCTCGTGACAAGACCTTGAAGCCCGGTACGAGTCAAGCAATGAAGTGAACATGACTCCATGAAGCCCAAGGACAAACCCGTGAAGACGAAAAACTCTGAGGACCTGAACAGAAAATGCTGAATCTTGCGGGACAAGGAGCTTCATCTAAACCGTGGAGAAACTGACGTCAAGGGCCCACATGCAGAAGGGAGAATACTCTAGAAGACTCGGGAAGCATCACCAGCAAAGGAGGCCACGAAATGGGCCAGGATGGGCCCAGGCCAGTCGGCCCAGGCTGGCCGGCCTGGCCCACTTCTGGGCCCATTCGTGCCCCCCTTTAACCTAGCTGCCTCTCGGACTATTTATAGCCCCCTGGCCGAGAGCCACGCATCAACTCATTCGTCATTCGCCGCCGAGGAGCACAGAAGAGAGGGACACCATTCCAGAGAGGAGAGGGTCGAGCTAGTTCTCTAGGGTTTCCCTAGCCGACGTGGGAACCTTGCAAGGAAGACCACGTCGGAGTTCCAGGAGCTAGAAGCAAGATCAAGGTAGGATCCCGGTGGTGATCTTGTTTATGTATCATGTACTATGTTGAATTATCAAGTTGCAATCCGATTTCTAGCGATCGAGTGTTTCTCCTACGACTTTAATTTCAATCAGCTTTTCCTACTTTAAGATCTATTCTCGAGATAGATCATAGAGGGTGTTCTTGTAGCCGTAGTGGCTAGAGGTGCATGCCTGACCTTCCGAGAGATTTCAACTTGTCCATTGGACTCACCCTAGGCTAACCCGCACGAATAGGAGCGCGTTGTGACATAACGGTGGCTCCAAAAGGCGGGCGTTTTCGGAGTTGGACGGGAAACCGTGGTTTAAAGATGCTTTTCATGAGATTCAACTTGGCTATTTCTTCTTTGCTTGGAACTTCAACAAAAGCTTGATCCAATCTCTCTAGATTGGTTTTACCTAACCCTCTCTACCTCTTGCTACCTCCGACTTTCAGAGATTAGATTCATTTTTATGATGTTCTTTAGATTAGATGCATAAGATTCCCCTTTTGAAGATCTAAGTGTTCTCAGCTTTAATAGATAGGATTTTGCATCACACATTTGTTCCACGGATTCGATACCTTGGGTTCACACTTGAGGGAAGAAGGGTCCCTTGACTACGACGGAGGACTTGTCCGCTTGCAAGTCCAAACGAAGTTTGATACGCATATACACCGTCAACAAGCCCCTTTTTCTGGCGCCGTTGCCGGGGAACAAGTGATCAAGATTCGATCTTTTATTGCTTTTTGTGAATATTTTCAGTTTTCTTTTGATTTTTCTTTTTGCATCTACTAACTTTTGATCATCCTCAAAATCAATCTAATCTAGTTTTTGACTAACCCTAGTTTTCTTAGATTTGTTTTTATTTTTGTTTTGTATATATTTTGTTTATTGCTAACCCTAACAGGAGATGGACGGCTACCTCTCCAACAAACCCGAAAATTTTGTGAATGATCCATAAAAACTTTACAGGCTAAGGAGACGTGAAGCACAAACTAAAAAGCTGGAATCTACAGATCCAAAAGCGGAGGCCGAGAGATCGTCGGAGTCTCCAAAGGAATCACCACCTCAAAGCCCTAGGGAGAATCGACTTCCACCGATGGGAGAACAACCGCAGCCGGAGCGCAAGATCGGGGAGCTATGCACCCCGGACATCGTCAACCTACCAATCTTGAACCTCGCGGAGATCGGAAGGTCGTTCGAGATCAAGACCTCAACAATTCGCATGGTGCAACATTCACCCTTCACCGGTAAAGAGGATCCGAACCTTCACCTTCAAGCGTTTGTTCAACTTTGTCAAACTTTCAACATGGACGGGGTGACTCAAGATCAAATGAGGGCAAGGCTCTTTCCATTCTCGTTACTCGGGAAGGCTTTGCAATGGTTCTACTCTCAACCGGCGGAGACGGTGCAAAATTGGGACACCTTGATGAGGGCCTTCATGAAGGAATACTACTCGCCGGGTAAGACTCAAAGCTTGCGCAATAAGGTTGCTACTTTTGCTCAATATCCTACGGAGACCATATCGGAGGCATTTGAGCACTTCAATGAGTACACTCGGGTGATTCCACATCACAAGTTCCCGAAGGAGGATCTCATTCAAAAGTTCTATCAAGGACTTACCATGGCGTCAAGGACGATCATCGATGCATCGGCGGGAGGATCCATCATCAAGCTTACGCCGACCCAAGCTTTCACTCTATTCAAGAAGGTCGCGGACAATGACACGTGGGCGTTGTCTGGATGCTTACTTCTGGTTCAACCCACGGGGAACGTCAAGGGAATCTTGCAAGTGGAGAAAGAAGATCTACTCGAAGGCAAGATTGATTCTCTTATGCGGAGGTTGGAGAAGATGGAGGTAGAGAAGA
The DNA here is from genome assembly GCA_036936925.1 of Cenchrus fungigraminus. Taxonomy (NCBI): domain Eukaryota; kingdom Viridiplantae; phylum Streptophyta; class Magnoliopsida; order Poales; family Poaceae; genus Cenchrus; species Cenchrus fungigraminus. The sequence continues at coordinate 75,134,642 of CM072770.1, forward strand.
AAGAAGCTCAAGATTTAAAGGCTGCCGAAGCAAGATCCACATGTGAAGAGTGCAGAGAATATGGCCATGTCCAAAAGGATTGCCCGGAGGAAGCCAAGATGCTCGACTACATGAGGAAGGGAGATTTGCCGAACTTCCGCTACGGGCAAGGTAGACCTCAATTTAATGCAAGCTCATCCATTCCGAATTCGGTTCCGCTTTGTATACAATTGAAGGACTTCATGGACGAGCAAGCTAAGATCAACAAAGTGTTGGAGAACATCAATAGCAAGGTGACGGAGGTCGGAAGCTCCAACCATCAAGTGCTCAACATGATGAAGATGCTTGAGACGCAAGTGGGACAACTTGCTGGGCGCCTATCCGCTAATGAAGGGAAGCTTCCGGGACAACCTCAAGGTCCCGAGACGGCGAAGGCCATTCAAACTCGTTCGGGGAAGGAGACCAAAGATCCGGAGCGTTCCACGGGAGCAAGAAAGCCTAAACCATCCACCGAGGCGGAGGAATTTGCTAAGGAGGAGGTTACCGAGATCGTCACCGAAGAGCCCGAGTTTGAGATGCCGGGAGAAGACACGAAGATACTGCAACTTAAGCCACGCTACTTCCGAGGTAAACTTGATAATCACTTTGAGAAGTTTGTGGAGGTTGTGCATAGGTTAAGCATCAAGATGCCGCTACATATTCTTGCAAACAAGTATGAGATAGCAACACTCGGGGTAGATCATGTCAAGATGTCCGAGCAATGTAGCGCCGCTATTGCGAACGGACTAGAGAAGCAAGGAGACCGCGGATGCCCGACGATTCCGTGTTCCGATGGTTCATTCAAGTTTGAGAAGGCATTATGCGACCTTGGAGCAAGTGTGAGCATCATGCCAAGAGATGTGTTCGAGAAGCTACGCCTACCGGAGTTAGAGCCTACGGCCATGTGCTTGGAGTTTCAAGTTTCGACCACGCTTCGAGGTATGCAATATGATCAAAGTTAAATATATTCCACCTCATCGTCGCATTAGTAAGGAAGAACCAAGGAAGAAGGAAGAGCCGGAGAAGAAGGAAGCGAAGGAAATCAAAGAGGTTGTTGCATCCGTCAAGATAAAGGAACAAAAGCCGCCTGTGAAGACCAAAAAGATGACTAAGCCGGAGAATAAGCCCGTGCCCAAGATGGTGCGGAAGTGGGTACCCAAGATTGCAACGCCCACAAAGAGCATTGATCCGAAGTAATCAAGTAAAGAAGTCTAGCCATGGACTATAAACGAAGCATTAGGCGGGAGGCAACCTGTTTCGTCGAGTCAAGAATTAGCTACCGGGAGGACAACCCGATTCAAGATTTTTCGAGTCTTTTTCAAGTAAGTTAGTTTTGAAATTTGCAACGCAAGACATTAGACTTAGAGTGGTTGAATAATGTTAGAGACATAATTCTTGGTTGGATATTTTATTTTGATCATAAACCCTTTATATGAGCCATCCTGTGAGTTATTTGCTTCTTTTCGAGAAACCAAAACCAAAAAAAAATTCAGAACCTATCTCAACCTTTCATCCTCTTCATGATGTTATGGTTGACTTGTTTTACATGCTAAAAACACACGAGTAGGGCCACACCTTGTACCTAGATGTTATTTAAATTTCGGCACATGGTAGGACTCACGTGAACCTAGAAACTTGACTTTTGGTTGATTTGAAAATCCATATCCTTGGTTTCTCTAGAGTTAGAATTTTTCTAAGCCTCATTTAATTTTATTTCATTCAAAATCTCTCTCATTTAACCAAAATTAGAACCTAAACCTATGCCCCCATGATCAAGCCGGGAAAAGCTTGCTCTCAATTAATGGAAGCAAACAATACCGGTGAGACCAAAATAAAAGTAGTCGGAAAGCATTTTCGACTTACACTTGTTTTTAATGCTTTAAAAACTCCTCTAATTTTATATTTGAACTCATTGCAAGCTCTGAGTTTATTTTTATTTTTTGAAATTAGAGGAGTACTTAGCATTAAGACATGCTTAGAGGGAGGCAATTTGATTAACTTAACCATGCATGCACCATGATGCATCACGGGATGACCTTCCAACATCTTTCATCAAACCACATGCAAAGGACAAGCATGGGGGGGCAGCCAAGCTTTGTTTTGCAGGAATATCATGGAGGCATGTGAGGCAAGGGAGCATGGAAGTGACTCAAAGCAAAACCATCAAGTGGAGGGATCAATAATGCAAGCAAAGGAGTGGACGAGAGCATTTGGGTGGTGCAACCCCGTGGAGCACGCGGTCACAAAGCAACAAAGCAAGCATGAGTGTGCTGGAGAAAAATCAAGCCAGGAGGGGTAGCAGGCCACCCAGGCCAGTCGGCCCAGGCCAGCCGGCCTACCCCCTTTATAAGCACCCTGGTGCTCTCCTTTGGCAGGTAAGTCGCTCATCCAGTTCCTTGTTCGTGTGCTTGAGCTTGTAGTCCAGAACCACCTTAGACTTAGCTTTCCACTCCGAGTTTGTTTCGTCCAACAAAATCCATCCTAATTCCACTCAAAGTCCATACTCCAAGTAATATTTGTGTGCCTTGTTAGCGGTTGAAAACCCCGGATTTATATTTGTGAGGAGAGTGCAGCAACCATGTGGAAGAAAACTACAAGTCTTTTCACCAAGAAGAAGGGATCATCGTCGTCCAAGCCATCATCGACAACCTCTTCGAGGAGGCACTCAGTCTCCGAGTCTCCTCGAAGTATGGAGGAGGACACGGCACCACCGAGGAGGAACGACACTCTTCTCCTCGGTGGCATGAGGGCCACACGAAGCTCGTCTATGCGGTTCACCGAACCTCAAGGACGTACGGAGGAGCCGCCTGTCCGACCTCGCCGCTCGACACGATCATCCGCTCCACCTCCATACACTCCGCGGTACTCCAAGTATGGGTTTATCATCATGACGGAGGAGGAGGAGAAGAAGCTCGCTCGCCTTGAGAAGAGGCTTGTGGCGAACGTCGACTTCGACGACCAAGCTCTCCAAGTGTTGGGTTTTCATACGGATATCTACTACATGTTGGGACACCTAGGTTGGGTGCAATTCTCCAACGGAGTGTCAGCAAACACCAACAAGGAATTCGCCTTGGAAATTCTCATGAACATGGCGCCTATCCTTGACGAAGGAGTGCCGAGTCTCTCATTCCGTTTGGAGGGAGTTCAACAAGTGGTTTCCTATGAGTATATTAGGGAATTACTTGGTTTTCAAAAGGGAGCCCCGGAACAAGTGGATGTGCAAGAAGGCATGTTGGAAGGTTTTTGGAGTATGATCGCGGGAGAAGCTCACCGGCAAAGAAATAGTATCTGGTACCCCATCATCCAAGTGTTTCACTCATGGATGTGTAAGAGGATTTTGGGGAGAATGAGAGAGACTAAGATAACCGACATGGAGGTGAATTGGCTTTACTCGGCTTTGATTGCCAGGCAGCCAATCGACCCCACTCACCTTATGATCAACTGGTGGTGTTGTGAAGCAACATCGGGTTCGGGAGATATTGGCTCGGGGTTTTATCTCTCCATGTTGGCTATCTCTTTGAGACCGGGAATTCCAAGAAACCCGGAGCATCTCCTAGTCGGGACTTCCCTAGGATTTGATTATATGAAGCAAGGCAAATATATAAGTGGAGATGAGAGAGGAGGCTTCAAAGTGGCCAAAATAAATTTGCCCCTTCCGGATGGAAGATTAAGACTTTTTCTTGAGGGGAAAGAAGATTGGTTAGAGGAAGGACTTCTTGTGCCAGCGAAGAAAAATAAGAGAGGAAGGATTATAGAAGAAGGTTCTTCCACGGCCCAAGAAGGAGGTGCGCAACAAAATTATGTGCCACCATTTGGAGGAATTCCGGCGCCGCCGAGTTACTACGGTGGTGTACCAATGCAAGCATGGGGGAGTGGTGCAGCCATGCCCCCACCAAATTTTGCGGTACCCAACGTAGCCTTTGCGGAGCCATATGCACATCTTCCTCAACCACAACAAAGTGTGGCCATCATTGGAGGATACGCTGCGAGAAACATGCAAAATATCGCAGCAATCCAAACCAATGCAACCCAAATGGGTGAAGGAAATGCAAACATTGCTTATGAGCTTGGACGCCTTCACTTAGCACCGCCGGGACAATTCATAGGAGGAACGGTGCAATCCTATTATGAGCAAGGGTACAACAATCAAGATTATCAATATCAACCACCGGCGGAAGATTAGAGAGAGGAGGAGCTTTAGTTTATCTTTCCTTTTCCCTTTTTCTTTAATTTTCAGCTTGTATGCGCCTATGTATGCGTAGTGTTTTCAGTTTTTATTTAATTTTCAGCATGTGTGTTAGTATTTATTTTCATCATAAATAAAGTCACTACCTTGTTTTTACCTTTGGCAAAGATACAAAGTTTGTGCCATGATGATATATGATGATAGTTGCCGCTTTGTTTATCTTTGTACTTGTTTTATGCATGATTAAGCTAATGCTCTCTTAAAATACAAATCTGAAATTATCTAAATGCTAGCTTAATCTTTAGCGAAGGTTATGATAAAAATAAAAACCCATAGTGTTTTATGTGCTCTCAAGTTTTAGATGGGTTAAAGATAATTTATTTGTGTTCTTAAAAGAAATGCTAACCTTGTCATAAATACCACTTGCGTGTTGCTCTACCTATCCAGAGCCATATATATATTTGAGTGCAAAAACTTAGTATACAAGGTTTATTTTTGGGTGAGTTATTTCAGGCCTTGATTTCTCTGGCCCGAGACTAAGAAGCTGGTCATTCTGTTTTTGTGTATCTATCTTTTTGCTAGCCTTTCTATCCGTGCATTGTGTATCCCCACATCGGAGATTTCACAAACCTCACCGGATATCCACCCTTAAAACCAAAAATATTATCTTTTGTGTTTACCTCCTTGACCACAACCTATCATTGAGTATGGATCATCAATTTAAGGAAGATCGCAAGATGGTGCCAAGATTGAAGATTTCAAGTATCTCTCCAAAGGAAAAATATTTCTAGTACATACCTTATCTCTATCACCTCTTTGCCCGAGGACGAGCAAACGTCTAAGCATGGGGGAGGAGGTAGGTACAATGCAATTTAGAGATCAAAGGGGAGCAAAATAAAAAAAGAAGAGAAAGAAAGAAAAAAATGAGTATAAAGAAAAAAAAATATATATGAGAAAATAAAAAAATATATGAGTATGTATAAAAATAAAATAAAGTGAACTCCCCGGTTCTCTAAAGTGCATTAGGAATTTCAAGGTTTCAAGATTAAAAGATCCAAACTCATCTTTCCAACCATGTGCAATCCGATAACGAGGACTTCCTTTGTGCCTCGGGATCACTCTTTGTCATTTGCACATGTCCACCTATCTCAAACTGTGTGTATTTTTCTCTCCCCCCTTCTTGATATAAAATTATTTTCCAATGACCTTTTTGACGAGTCTCGGTAAGACCGTGAGAAGCTTGTCTTGTTTTGACAACATCTCATTTATAATATCTTGGTAGGACTAAACTTTCCCAAAAAGCTCCATATAAAGCCTACCACATATATGTATGTTATGAGAGGGAAAGTAGTAGAATAAATAAGCTTGAGAGATAAGATGAGAGTTCTTGAGCAAGATGGAAGGTGGTTTAAATTTTTGAACTTGGTTTAGCACTTTTTCATCTCGTTCTCTATTTCAAAATTTTTGAGATCCATTTTGGGAGCATGTTTAATACTTGTGGGATGAGCTTAATTAATATCCACCCTCCGTAAGGATGAAGGCTAGTACATTATGGAACTTTAACAAACTAAACTTTTGAGAGCATTATGTTTTCTCGTGTATGATCAAGTGCAGGGTTTAAGCAATGAAAGGCAACGATGATATCCATCGAAGGCTTACTCGAGGACGAGCAAGGTTTAAGCATGGGGGAGATGTTCACGGTGAATTTCCGTCAACCTAGCCATGAGTTTACCTTCGGTGTTGGCATGAATTTTATATCTTATCCATTGGTACTAACCCCCTTGGTATAACAAGTTCGTTCGTGCATGTCGGTTTTGGAGTTTAATGTTTATGCAGGAATTTAGCGTTGAAAGCATGACTTCCGGGTAAAGTTCATCAAGCACCTCGTGACAAGACCTTGAAGCCCGGTACGAGTCAAGCAATGAAGTGAACATGACTCCAAGAAGCCCAAGGACCAACCCGTGAAGACGGAAAACTTCGAGGACCTGAACAGAAAATGCTGAATCTTGTGGGACAAGGAGCTTCATCTAAACCGCGGAGAAACTGACGTAAAGGGCCCACATGCAGAAGGGAGAATACTCTAGAAGACTCGGGAAGCATCACCAGCAAAGGAGGCCACGAAATGGGCCAGGATGGGCCCAGGCCGGTCGGCCCAGGCCGGCCGGCCTGGCCCACTTTTGGGCCCAACTGTGCCCCCCTTTGACCTAGCTGCCTCTCGGACTATTTATAGCCCCCTGGTCGAGAGCCATACATCAACTCATTCATCATTCGCCGCTGAGGAGCAGAGAAGAGAGGGACACCATTCTGGAGAGGAGAGGGTCGAGCTAGTTGTCTAGGGTTTCCCTAGCCGACGTGGGAACCTTGCAAGGAAGACCACGTCGGAGTTCCAGGAGCTAGAAGCAAGATCAAGGTAGGATCCCGGTGGTGATTTTGTTTATGTATCATGTACTATGTTGAATTATCAAGTTGCAATCCGATTTCTAGCGATCGAGTGTTTCTCCTACGACTTTGATTTCAATTGGCTTTTCTTACTTTAAGATCTATTCTCGAGATAGATCATAGAGGGTGTTCTTGTAGCTGTGGTGGCTAGAGGTGCATGCCTGACCTTCCGAGAGATTTCAACTTGTCCATTGGACTCACCCTAGGCTAACCCGCACGAATAGGAGTGCGTTGTGACAGAACGGTGGCTCCAAAAGGCGGGCGTTTTCTGAGTTGGACGGGAAACCGTGGTTTAAAGATGCTTTTCATTAGATTCAACTTGGCTATTTCTTCTTTGCTCGGAACTTCAACAAAAGCTTGATCCACTCTCTCTAGATTGGTTTTACCTATCCCTCTCTACCTCTTGCTACCTCCGGCTTTCATAGATTAGATTCATTTTTATGATGTTCTTTAGATTAGATGCATAAGATTCCCCTTTTGAAGATCTATGTGTTCTCAGCTTTAATAGATAGGATTTTGCATCACACATTTGTTCCACGGATTCGATACCTTGGGTTCACATTTGAGGGAAGAAGGGTCCCTTGACTACGACGGAGGACTTGTCTGCTTGCAAGTTCAAACGAAGTTTGATACGCATATACACTGTCAACAGTTCACCCGAGCAAAACTCAACCAAGAGTCTGCACCGGTCAGACCGGTGAGAGGCACCGGTCAGACCGGTGTGACCTGAGCTCTCGGGATGAACAGCGCCTGCGGGTCAACACCCTCAAATCCAACTCCCGATCTCCCGAATCACTCCACGGATTTGCAGAAGATTTGGGGACAGTAGGAACACCTCATGGGCACTCCATGGCCAAGATTTGGTCCACCAAAAGTTGCTAAATCAAGAGGAATCGAAGAAATCCCACCAAGAACGCCTCTAACCCTAGAGCCAAGAAAACCCCAAAATCGAGCCCCTTTGCTCACGGATTTGGGAGGCGAATCAAAGGGAAAAGAACCACGAAGGGTTCAAGCATACATCCCCCACCAAATCCCAAAGAGAAAGGCCTCGAAACCGCCACAAGAAATTCGCCAAGAAAGGGCTCCGAAAATCACCAAAAAGGAGAAATGGGAAAGACACATCCAAGCCTTGAGGAACAACACCGAATCATCTATACATACCAAAGAGGTTCATACAAGGTCTAGCTTGCCGCCCGATCATCCTTCCCTCTCACAAGGTCTCACCATGAAGCTCTCAAGCTAGTCCTAGAAATTCCAAAGGAAAAAGGAAGAGGAAAATAGCAAAACAAAATGAGCTAGGGTTCCAAGAGATGGCTGCCATCCTCTCACCACTTGGGTTATATGGAGGCAAGACGAAAGACTAAATTACCCCTAAGGCCTAATACTAGGATACACACCCCCGAGGGGCACTTTGGGAATCTTTGTCTTTGCACCATCTGACGGATGCCCAGCGACCCCGATGCATGTCCTCCGCTTCGAAGTCTTCGGACTGTGTCGTCGCACACCGGTCAGACCGGTGCTCCTCACCGGTCAGACCGGTCAGACCCACCGGTTAGACCGGTCCGATGCTGCTGCACCTCCGTCTTCGGTCTTCGGTCTTGGCTTTGTGGATCAACCAAGGAACCCAGTGGTTTTCTGGTGAACCACCGGAAACCCCGCGAACTCGGTGTAGCCTCCGCCATTCACCACTCATGACTCGGCTCCCATGTAGTCCCGGCTCGACCTTGGTTTTGAGGCTCAACCGTCCATGACTTCATCTTGCCGTTCTTGCCACCATGCGGCCCACACTTGACTCTGCTAGCCACCGGGTCCTCGAACCAAGCCTACTTGTCTTCTCCACACCTGGAGGCCTCACCAGCAACGACCTTTCGCACTTGTTCTTCACCTGCACCAACACCAGTCAAGCCGCAACCTGCACTTGCAATACTTAGCCAAGAATCAGTCCACACCACGTTGTCAATCACTCATCACACCAGGAAAAGACATACCACCGGTCCTCGAACCACACAGGCTCTCAATCTCCCCCTTGATGAGTGCATTGACAACACACACATTTTGGTAACCAAAGAGAAAAAGAAAAGAAAAGAAACGACTAAAAGAAACTCTAACAAGCGATCGAAAGCCAAAAGAAAGGCAAAGAGCAAGATCACTTGAAGAAGACAAGTCTCGGACCCCTTAGGCAAGGGCAACGGCTCGACACATCCGAGACAAAACCATGCTCAAGCAAAGAGCACAAACCACCGATCCAAAGCTCGAAAACCACAAAGAGCTCCCCCTGCACACATGCAAGCTCCCCCTGGACGAATGCATGCAAACCACATCGCAAAAAAGAGCAGCTGCTTCAGCTTTGCTCTGACCGGTCAGACCTGTCCTCCTCACCGGTTAGACCGGTGGACAAGATCGTCCAGCTCCTGACACTCACACCGGTCAGACCGGTGAGCAGCACCGGTCAGGCCGATGACCACCTGGGAAAAACTGGGAACTGCCCGAGCTCAAAACTAGCTCGAAACCACTTGGAAACCTTCTAAATGCATGCAGCAAGCCAAAACATGCTCAAACTTCTCCCCCTTGTTGACAATGCATGAATCAAGCCAAATATGCAAAAAAAATGCAACCTAGAGCTTCTCAAATAGACAAAATTCAACAAAGCATGCTACACACCTCCAAATGAGCAAGTTAGATACTCTATAGCTTCGTATGGACAAAAACTACATGATCACCAAGTTTCACAACCATTGGACGAAGATAAGATAGAAATGACTATTTTTGCGAAAAATCACCCTCTTATGAGCAAAGTCCTAAACATGAGCAAAACATGTCAAAATAGCAAAGCTACACAATCTTCATGCTAGGACAACCATTCTAAGCATAAGACCATCATAAACACCCACAAGCACCTCATGTCATGTCAAAGCATACCGAGCCATGTGCTTACTTCTAAATATGAGACTTCTCATTGGTAAGCAACATGCAACGGTTTAGCACCCAAAAGCAAATAAATTAAGCACATATGACATGGGAGCACATTTTCCAAGTAATTTACATTTCATTTTCAGATTTATAATTGGTACATGAAATGTCTTTGCAACAAAAAGGAACTTATGCCCCTCCACAAGATAAAGCATGGGGGCTAAACATTCATGATGGCAAATGAGCCTTTGGCCCCATATGATCAAAATAAGCTATCCAACCACAAATTAAGCATAGCTAAGCCACAAAAACATGGCAAGATCATATAAAGGCATTTACTCACAAGAGAGCATACATATGACATTTTTGAAAAACATAGCTAGCAGCCATGGATATAAACCAAGATCATCAAGAGCTAAGCCACACTAAGCCATATCATACCAAACAAGCTCACAAGGACATATGTATCATACCATGGTGAACAGTGTATATAGGAGAAGCTTTTCCTACACAATGCATAATATACAAAATGCATGCAACCTATCATACAAAGATGACTATACATCATGATACAAATGCAATGCAAAATGCAAGAAATGCACAAAGGAAAGATATACATATGCTACAAAGGAGCTCCCACACACCCAACTCAAGAAATCAAACAAACACCAAGCTCCCCCCGCAAACGAGTGAAAGTTGCTTGATCTAGGGGCATGTGTGGGTACATGGATCAAAGTGATTTTTCCTTTCTCAACGTTGTCTCTCAGGAAATGATATCTCAGTTCTATGTGCTTGGTTTTGGAATGGAGCACTGAGTTCTTTGCAACACTTATGGCACTTGTGCTATCACTCATGGTGTATGTGATCCAAAGGAGCTGAGAGCAACAACTAGCTGCGGCAACATATTCGGCTTCGGTAGTAGATTGAGCAACACTCGATTGTTTGCGGGAGGACCAAGACACCAAAGAAGAACCCAAGAACTGGCAAGTCCGAGAAGTGGACTTCCTATCCAACCGACACCCGGCAAAATCCGCGTCTGAAAATCCATGAAGATCTAAAGAAGAAGACGCGGAGTACCAAAGGCCGAAGTCTGGAGTATGTCGCAAATACCTGAATATGCGCTTGACTGCTTGCCGATGCGAAGTCCTCGGAGACGCTTGAAAACAAGCGCACAGACATACCGAGAATTGGATGTCCGGCCTCGTCGCCGTCAAGTAGAGGAGTGACCCGATCATGATCCTGTACTCCTTCTGGTCCACGTGTTCACCGTCCTCGTCCGCATCAAGAGCTATAGTCGTACTCATAGGCGTCGCCATGGCCTTGGAGTCCTCCATCTTGAACTTCCTCACAATGTCCTTGGTGTACTTGGCTTGGTGCACGAATGTTCCTTCCTTTGATTGCTTGATCTGGAGGCCGAGGAAGAACTGCAACTCACCCATCATGCTCATATCAAATTCCCTGCTCATGTCTTCTGCAACCCTTGCAACCAAAGAGTTAGACGAGCCACCAAAGACAATATCATCCACGTATACCTGCACAATCAGGATATCTTTGCCCTGCCTGAGGAGAAACAAGGTCTGATCAACCTTCCCCATCTCAAAACCTCTCTCAAACAGGAACCCCCTCAACCTACCATACCAAGCTCTAGGCACCTGCTTCAACCCATACAACGCCTTCCTCAACTTGTACACCCGGTGGGGGTATTTCTCATTCTCAAACCCCAGTGGTTGCCTCACATACACTACTTCCTCCAAAACACCATTTAGGAAAGAACTCTTGCCATCCATTTGGTACAATTTGAACCTTTTAGCCACGAAAAAGGCTAGAAGGATACTAATCGCCTCCAAACGGGCTACGGGAGCAAAGGTCTCCTCGTAGTCGATACCCTCTTTTTGACTATACCCTTGTGCCACCAACCTCGACTTGTTTCTCACCACTTCTCCTTTCTCTCCCTCTTTGTTTTTCCACACCCATTTTGTCCCAATCGGATTACACCCCGGTGGAGCATCCACCAGCTCCCAAATTTGGTTTCTCTCAAAGTTCTCCAACTCCTCATGCATCGAATTAACCCAATTGTGATCAGATAACGCGTGCCCAATGTCCTTGGGCTCAAAAGTAGCAACAAAAGCAGCATGAGCAATGTGAGAATTGTTTCGAACCCTCGACTGTGTAGTACATTCATTGATGCCGCTGATGATTCTCGAAGCTGGGTGATCCACTTGAACTCGCCGGGGAGATTCTCGCCTTGATGCTACCTCCCCCTCAACAGCAGCTTCGCCTTGATCTGGGTTTGTCATTATAGGTGTGGGAGAAGGGCCGTCCACCACCGTAGTCGAAGTAGTAGGTACATGCTCAGCCGCGGGCACCACACCACCATCTTCATCATCTCCATGTTCATGCTCCTCCTCCTGGAAAATCTCCTCGCCAAGTTCCTCGTCACCTGCACACTCAAAAACAAGCTGACTACGTGGCTGTGTCTCGTCGAAGATTACCTCGCAAGTCTCCATGATTTGGTTAGTTTCTAGATTGAGCACTCGAAAGGCTCTAGAATGAGACGTGTAACCAAAGAAAATGCCATCGACAGACCTAGCCTCGAACATGTCCAACTTCCACTACGTGAAAACCTCAAATAGGTCACGCAGCATTTGTAACGGGCCCTTAACACCCGTTACATGCACCCACATCTATAACGGTTGTTGTTTGGCGCCCGTTACAGATAAGCGCGGCAGGCCGACCCCGGGGTTGGCCTCCGCAATGCCCGTTACCAATGTGGGCTTCTGGTAACGGTCTTCTTAAACGCCCGTTACATGAATTCTTTGTAACGGACGTTAAATCGAGTCCGTTACACAAGTTAAACCTATCGGCAACGAGCTCGTAAAGTCCGTTACTGATCAATGCCCTATCGGTAACGGGCTGTTTAAGTCCATTACTGATCACTACCGTATTGGTAACGGGTTATAAAGTCCGTTACGGATGAGCATTTGACGCCCGTTACTAGACTGAGAGCTCAATAATTAAAGTCTAATAGCACTCGTCACTGCCGTGAAGCGGGAGCGCGGCGGCAGTGAACAAATGAGATGGAGGTTTGTTAATCCGTGTCTCCTTTGTTAAGAAAGGAGATGGAGGTTTGTGAATCATCGTCTCCTTTGAGTCTGTCCTCATTGACAGGTCAACTCGATCTCTCATTGCTTCCATTTCGACATACAGGCACAATCAACACACATATCTTCTGAGACAAAACAGACATCATAAGAGAGATAACTTGTCCACAAAGATGAAGATAACTTGTCCACAGGAATAACGATAATTATTACAAAAGGTTAACTTGTCTATCAGGCTAGGACTTAACTTGTCCATCACATTATTTACTATGGTCATGCTATCTGACCATACACATCAACAAAGGCATGCCCCTTGAACATCCACAGAAGTATGGCTACTGACCCTGAACATCAACAAGCTTGAACTAGATCATGCCCCATCAAGATTGGCTCTTTTTGCAGCCTCTTCGTAAGCAACCAAGGATTCTTGAAGCCCTTCGAGCGCACCTTCAATGGGCTCGAGATTTTGTTCAGTAGTATACTTGTACCTCCTTATGTGCTTAGCCTTTTTGATGAGGATGTTCACTTCTTTCGTGATTTTTTCAAACTCAGGTTTCACATAATCCCAGACATTAAGGTTTAGAAGTAACTCAAGCTCTGCTCGTGACTCAAAGAGTTTTGCCTGAAACAGGGTTAAACATGGTATAAGAATAACATAGTTAATTCAGAACTAATTTGCCTCAGAACTTGGAGCAGTATAGGAACAGTCATAGGAAAATTATATAAGAACTTGAAAATTATCCTAGGCTTCATAGCAGGGTGTGACAAGTAAAAGCAGAACTTAGTTCAGAACTAATTTGCCTCAGAACTTGGTATAAGATCATGACAAGCATGGAAGACATCATCATAGGCACTAATTAACTTTATGAAGCTCAAGCTCAAGCTAGCTTAAGCTCCATCTATAGAACAAGTAAAAAGGCAGTGAGATTCAGAGAAACTTGCCTCGCCGTCGTCGTGGTCATTGCCAGAGTCAGAGATGAGGTCCTCTACACCTTCTTCGCCGCTCCCTCGACACCTCTTCGTAGTTGCCAGACACTTGTGCTCGCAAATGTGAGGCAGGCCCCTCGCCCACTTCGCTGCCCCCTCGCCGGCACGCTCCTCCTTGCTGCTGCTAGGCCCCTCGTCAGAATCCGAGAGGATCCAGTCGAGGACACTCATCTCCGGCATTGGGTTCACTCCACCGCCGCTTGGCCCCTCTCCGGCGCTCATCGTCGTCTCCCTCTTCGCCGCCATCTTGCCAGCACGCGCGTGGATCTAGTTGCGGCACCGCTTCGCGTTCTGGTTCTCCTCGATCCCAGGTGCGCGGGGTCGTCCGCTGCTTGGCCCCTCGCCGGCGCTCATCGTCGTCTCTGTCTCCACGCCTCCTCTCACGCCTCCTCTGCGCTTTATTTTAAGGAAAGTGCTGCGCTTATCCATTCGGAAAGAAGAAGGGGGCGGTTGAATATTCATTTTGCAAAATGGATAGTCAATGCCGACGCGGGTTGGCTGGTGCGCGGGCGGGCAATGGTTACGTTCTTTATACTAGGCTGCTGACGCTGATACGTGGGCCCGACACTTTTTTTTTGAAATGACACTTGCTTCCCTCAAAAATTAGGGCCCATAAAGCAGCACCTAAATTTTAATAAAAATACGAACAATTCATAGTTTTTTTTAAGAATCGAACAACTCATAGGAGTAGTTGGGCATTTGGTATTTTGAATAAAATATGAACAGTCACACGTCTCCTTGTGACCACATGACTCTTTTTGTGGCCAAGAGCTCTCCTGAGCGGACACGGGTTCCGAGGCGCGTGACCGACCGCCTGACGGTTCGCCGTCTTGTCAATATAAATCCCGGCCGGCCAAGAACTTCGTCAACCGCGGCACCAAGAAAACCCCAGCACCACCGTCTCCGGTCACCAAGAAGTGAATCCAAGAGCTTCTTCTTCCTCAAGTGCACGCATGGCATCGTCAAGCGAGCCATCCAGGAAGCGGGGGAGGGAGGAGGTGCCGCCGCCCCCGCCCGCCGAGCCCAAGGAGGTGCCGCCGCCCCCGTCCGCCGAGCCCGAGAAGGTGCCGCCGCCCCCGCCCGAGGAGGTGAAGCCGCCCCCGCCCGACGAGCCCGAGGAGGCGCTGGCACCGCAGCCCGTGGTGGTCGTGCGTGCTCCTCCACTAAATGCTGACGAAGCCACTTGGTCAGTGAACTTGTTCCGTGATGCTTTCGTGAAGCTTCGAAAGGTGGCCGTTCGTCTCGGGGTCCCAGTACCCAATGATCCGCTGCAGATGACCGTGAAGGATTATGCCTTCAAGATCAATATCTTGGTTGGGGACCTGGAGAGAGGAGTGCTCGCCCCCGTCGATGACGACGGCGGCGACGATGGCAGCCTCGATAGCTCCGGCTCCGGCTCCGACTCCAACTCCGACGGTGGGGCTCCTCCGGCGGCGACTACCTCTGCTTAATTAATTTGTTCCTCTGTTAATGTGTTCTTCCTGTGTGTTTGTTGAACTTGTGATGGACTAGTAGATCCTCTGTTAATATGTTCCTCCTGTGTGTATGTTGAACTTGTGATGAACTTGTAATGTCTGTGGCAGCAGCTTACAATGAATTGCAATGTGTATGCCAGAAGTTTGTTACTCTGTTTGTGTCATTATATGGCAGCAGTTCACAATGAATTGCAATGTGTATGCCAGAAGTTTGTTACTCTGTTTGTGTTAATCCGCGTTTCCTTTGCCTCGTGCTGCAATGAAATGTCAGCACAGATGAATTGATAAATTTTGTGATGTGTGACACATTAAGATTTGTGACCCAATTGTCATTCCATCCATTCTTCATTCATACATTTAAGTTTGTCATATGTGACAAATTTTTCATTCTTCATCCACACAGATGAAGCAAAAGCACCACTTTTAACATCAGAATTACTTCTTTGCAGCATACATCCCCAGTAAACATCCAAATACTACACAAACAATAGCCACAATAATCAAGTTCATCTTCCAGATCACATTGTCCATCTTCTCCTCCAGTGCTTTCTTCCTCTGCTTGTCCTCCAGTGCTTGCCTCTGCTCGCCGCTCCCAATTTGACATTCCACTGAATCAACTACTTCATCGACCGCGTCTGCCCAGTTCGACGGTCGAAAAACAATGACGCCAGCATACTTCAGCATCTGGAGATACTCCTTGTGGAAACGATAAAATCCACAATTCTTGGTGTACTGCAGAATCAAAAGCACATAAGAACCCTAACTCAGATTTGGTAGACACAGCAGACTACTCACCGAGTTCCTTGCACACTTCCTTCTGCGTGGTTTTCACCTTCCTTCTGCGTCTGCCCCTCCACCACCCGAGCCATACCACAGTCCGGGCAAGGGACCAGTGGAAAGCCGTTTAGCTCACCGACTGGATCCAAGCTGATGGAGTGATTGCGGCTGCTCCGGCAACCTTGAACCCTGCTCCTCGCACGTGCACCTCCAGACGAATCGGCGTAGTGCGACATGTGCGCGACGGCGGGGAAGGACGGGCGGGCGGCGGCGGTGGAGCTCAGATCGGGGAAGAAGAAGGGGGCCGGAGTCGGGGCGGATGCATATTCATTCGGCCAGGGGCATTTCGAACAATGGAGCACTTGTTGGCGACGAGGGTTAGTGTACCAGCGTCGCCGGGGCGGATGCATATTCATTCGGCCAGGGGCATTTCGGACAATGGAGCACTTGTTGGCGACGAGGGTTACTCTACCAGCGTCGCCGGGGCGCATGCATATTCATTCGGCCAGGGGCATTTCTGACAATGGAGCACTTGTTGGCGACGAGGGTTAGTCTACCCGCATCGTCTTTGTCGGTCGGGCAGGCTACGGTTATCTTTTTTTATATAGGCTTCTGACGCTAACGCGTGGGCCCGACACTATTTTTTCTGAATTCAAACTTGCTTCCCTCAAATATTAGAGCCCATAAACAGCACCAAAAAATTCGTAAAAAATACGAACAATTCATAGTTGGTAATTTAGTATTTGAATAAAATATCAACAGCCACACCTGTCTAACCAAATTTCTTAAAATTAGATTTTTTATCTCTTATTTACGATATAATAATTATAATAACGTCTTAGTGTGTTCTAAAAATTATACAAATTGACTTGGCAACATAATTTAAGTCCCTAAGCTTGTCTACAAAAATTCAAATGGTTTCGAAAACGGAAGATTATACTTGTGTACAAATGTCTACATCTCTCACATAGTTCTTAGAATGTTACTTCAACATTGAAGTTTTCCACACTTTAAAACATGTTCGAACTCATATGCATTTGAAATTTTAACATAACCTTATGTTCACCATAAGATTACGAAATGCAAAGTTTCATTAGTAATGGTTGTGTAAAACAAATATTATTTCTATGTTGTACTTATAAGGAACAATACAAGGTGTATAAACAACATCCAAGAAATGGAATTACATACGAAAAAATGTCATAAATGAATAGATGTTGATTTTAGAAAAATTCAGAAACAAATATCATCAAATTTGGATTACGGTTGACGGAGAAATACGTGATACAAAATTTGATTGCAGATTAAAAGGGGAAAAGCAATCTGTTCTTCATTCGAATAGACTTGGCCCCGCCCCTTCATTAGCGACGGGTGGTTGTTAATCATCGTATCATTTGCGCATCCGAACCTTTTTAATAAATGCTCCGCCCCGCTTTCCGCCTTCTATCCCCTTCTCCGGCTTCCGCCTTCCTCGTCTCCGTCGCAGCCTCGTCTCCGTCCCAGGGATGGCCCGCGACTCTAGGGGGAGGTTCTACAAGGAGGAGGCCCCGCGGCCACGTCCCCGTCCGTCTTCCTCGGTACTGTCAGCCGCCCCCGCCAAGAGAGTGAGGTTCTGCGGCGATGAAGAGGAGCCGTCCCAACGTGCCGCCCCCGTGCGTCTTCCTCAGCGCTCCATGGAAGAGGCCGGTTCTTCGTCGGCCCGGGGGAGGAAGCCGTACACGCGCGTAAGGGCCAAGTTGGCGGACTCCAGCGACGCCCACCATGGAGAGGCAGGGTTTTTTTCCTCAACGCGAAGGAAGAAGCGGTCCACGCACATTGAGGTGAGCGTTGACTCCTCCGGCGACGACCCGGGCAGAAGAGTGGTGGTAGACCTCATCTCCTCCCGCGACGACTCCGGCAACAACTCCGGCGACGACCCCGGCAACAACTCCGGCGACGACTCCGGCAACAACTCCAGTGACGATTCTGAAGACCATGAGGCAAGTTCTGAAACCATCACGCACGATTTGTCCTTGTACCTTCACATCTTCACTGATCAATTGTTCTAATGCATCAATTTTCATTTGTTGTAGGAAGTTGCTGCACATGACATTGATAGGATTCGGACTGAAATCAACAAGCTCAAGGAATCGGCTGAAGAGAAGCAGGTAAGTTTTGAAACTAGTTAGAGCTAAACAGCTTTCTTGTAAATTACAACTGTTATGAAGCTTGCATCAATATAATTTTTTCCTTTGTTTTAGGAACATGCTGTTACTCGGGATGACATTGACTACATCTGGAAAGGAATCGACAAGCAGGATGAGCAGCTTAAAGCTGCACAAAAGAGGCAGGAGATTGAACTTCTAAAGAAGAATGTTGAGCTGGTAGAAAGAGTTGCAAAACTAGAGACAAGGCTAGCTGAACTTGAGGCACCAGCACAAAAGAAGCCATCTAGCTAACTAGTTCCCTTGCAGCTACAATCTAGTTTGGTGATGCGCCCAGCTGATGCAGTCTTATTTTGGTGATGTGCCCTGCTGATGCATGTCAGATGTGAATATGTTTGTTATGAGTTAGTTTGCTTGGTGATGTGAACTTGTGATGCATGTCATATGTGAACATGTGATGCTATATCAACAGTCACACTTGTTTGCTTTGGTGATGTGAACTTGTGATGCATGTCATATTAGAGCCCATAAACAACACCTAAAAATTCATAAAAAAATACGAAAAATTCATAGTTGGTAATTTAGTAATTGAATAAAATATCAACAGCCACACTTGTTTAACCAAATTTCTTAAAATTAGATTTTTTTATCTCATGTTTATGATATACTATACTAGTTTTTTTTTGAGAACATGATATACTATACTAGTAGCAGAGTAGTACTTGACTACATTACTCGTTTTAAGGCCCACACAAGCCCATTCGCGCTAGGTTAGTAGGGAAGGACGCCTCCCTCACGCAGTCTCCTCCCACTCTCCCCTCGCGCCGCCGCCGCCACTTTCTCCCCCTCGCCTTCGTCCCCCTCACCTCCCCCCACGCCGCGACGCACGCTACACCCCTTCGCTGAGACACGCGCCACACCACGCTCAGCGCGACGCGCACCACACCTCTGACAGCGAGATCTGGAGGAGGAGGGACCCAGCAGCGGTGGCGGCAACGACGACGACGACTAGAGGAGGGATCTAGCGACGACGACGACGACTAGGAGGAGGAGGAGGGATCCAGCAACGAGGTCGACGCGAGGACGAGGACGTGGCGGCGAGCAGGCAGCGACGAGGAGTAGAGATCCCTTCGCTCCGACAGTGACAAGGTCAGTGGCGAATCTAGGATTTGAGTTTATGGTATGCCGCTCTAAAAATGTCTTATACAATTCGGTAAATGCATTCTACCAACTTGGTAATAATTGTCAAATTAACAACAATTCAGTAATAACTGTAAAATTAACAACGTAATTTGGTATATTTGCTCGAGTTTATGCAATTAGGCCAAGCGAGCGTATGCAGCACACATGCGTTCAGATAATCAAGTATACAACATATGCGTGCGTATGCTTTTCTTTTTATATAAATGCATATAAATATACTTGTACTTATGGGAATTGCAGGGTATGCCGTGGCTCCTTTGTATAAGTACATGTGGACATACTTAGCTGTTGATGGTATACATACTTAACATTTCCCTTTAGATTGACTCTTATATTTGGTTTGGCTCTTGTTCCTATGTACATCTGCACATTCTCTCCAAGTTGAATAAGTACCTCATCAGCAACAGAGGCAGCCTGCATCTTCCTCTTTAAAATGGTAAGGTCGCATTGCCTGAACTAATTTTTTGGTTATTGAATTTTCCATTTATGTTAATGGTTTACTAAGAACCAATGATATTACAGTGGGCTAAAGTAGTTACTGTAATTCCCTTGACTATTAATTCACAGGATAAATCTGACAAGGACTATAGACCTGGGCCACAAGATGAAGAAGAGGGTTATGGCACTGCTAGTGCACAACAAGACCAGGTGGGTGGGGCTCAGCACCGAGGCAGAGTGCCAAGGACATCCACAAAGTGGCCAAGTGACACAATGATAGTCACTGAGGTCGACATAGTACCATTGACTCAAAAGCGCAGGTTCAGGGCGCTTGCGGGGCTCGTTGCTAGACAAAAGATACCTTTGCACTTGCCAGAATTCAAAGAACTAAGCAATGATGAAAAGTGTGA
This sequence comes from Cenchrus fungigraminus, assembly GCA_036936925.1. NCBI lineage: Eukaryota > Viridiplantae > Streptophyta > Magnoliopsida > Poales > Poaceae > Cenchrus > Cenchrus fungigraminus. The sequence continues at coordinate 75,154,730 of CM072770.1, forward strand.
CTTGTTTGATAAGCATGTGCAGAAACACTTGAAGTTCCAGGAAGATGCGAAACCGCAGGCATTCAAGCTTTTCTGGAAGACGGCAGCCAAGGCATGGAGACAATTCAGATTTCAGCTTAGGCGAGATTTTATCAGAAAAGGACTTGAGCCATTTACAAGGCACCCGTTTATTGTCCCGGAACAGTGGAAGGAGTTCATGAAACAGGAGGAAACCGAGCATGCCTCATCTGTTAGTGTCAAGTTCAAAGAACTCCGAAGCCGGAACACAAGCGAGCACAGCATGGGTCCAGCTGGTTATACTGTGAAACTAGAACAATGGGAGGAAGAGGACAGACAATTAGCTGCAGTTGGTATCCCCAACCCATATGACGCCTACCCTGACGATCGTTCCAAGAATTGGCTGCGAGCAAGGAGTAAGCTAGTGATTAAAGACCGTGTTGCCAAGATAGTGTTCAACAACAAAGAGGCAGAAAAATTGGCTGCAGACATCAAGGAGAAGATTGCATGTGCAGAATCTTCAGGAATGGCAGGGCAGAGGGAGTATGATGTGATAAGTCAGTGCTTGGGCTGCCCTGAACAACCAGGTCGTGTGCGTGGTGTCTCCAGCTACCAGGGCTGGAAGTATGCATGGCCTCAGCACATCGAGATGTACAGGAAGAGGAAGAGGACGAAGACCGATGCATCAATTGATATGGAAAAGATAAAGGAACAAATCAAGCGAGAACTGGTGGCTGAGATGCAGATGCAGAACATGCAGATGCAGAGGTGGTGTTGTCACCAGATGGTGTTGTCACTAGTGTCCAATCGCGCAAGCCCTTCACCCACCACACTGAAGAGCAGCTGTGCGTCCGCAGATAATGTAGGTTTGATCGATGGCACTGCAGAGTTGGCGACGGAGGTGCGCTGTGACGATCGTACACACGAAGACCTTATAGGCATGTTGACTGAACCCACACACTGTGGCCTATGGATCATGTGGAGGGGTCTTCAATGTGAGGCTGCAATTGGTCTTGTTCATCCAGAGGAGACTACGCTACAAATAGTCTCGATTCATGAAGACTGTGTTGTGGTTGAAGTGCAAACTGTATATACTATCTTTGCGGATGAACTGGTGGAATACCATCCTAATGACGAGGTGATGAAACTCGGACAAGCTGAAGGACAGAGGTTACAGTGGAGAAGATGTCGGATTGACATCAAGGGAGCACCAACATGTAAATCTCGTTCACAGGCTATGGTACAGATTCCTTGTAGTTCACAGAGTACGGTACATGTTCCTTCCTCACATGGTTCCCCACATCCTCCTCCTCCTCCTCCTCAATACCCACATCCGCAAGACATTCCATTTGGACCTCCTCCTCGTCCTGAAAAACGTGCATCCCCACCTCCTCGTCATCCTGAAAACGCAGAAAAACTTGCATCCCCACATCCGCAAGATACAACAAATATTCCATCCCCACCTACTACTAGTCCTGAAAAAATAGAAAAACTTGCATCCCCACATCCGCAAGAGACACCAAATATTACATCCCCACCACCACCACCACCACCACCTCCTCCTCCTCATGAAACAACAAAACCTACACCCCCAAAAGAAAGTGCTCAAAACAATCATGCCAAAGCAGGTACATCTGGGCCTAATACCTCTGTAATAGGTCCGGGTGAGACACCACTGTTACCAGTCAACCAGAGTGATGTGTTGACTGGTGCTGATAAATCTGTCGACGACATTTCGAAGAAAGCTGTAGGTACATCTGGGCCCAATACCTCTGTAATAGCTCCTGCTGAGACACCACTAGGCAAGAAAGCCCTTGAGAAACCTTCAGCCATTTCAAATCAGCAAGGAAAGAAACTTGCCGAAAATAAAATCTCTACACCACGTACAGCAGGCAAGAAATCCCTTGAGAAACCTTCAGCCATTTCAAAGATGCAAGAAGAGAAACTTGCCAAAAATAAAAGCTCTACACCACCTACAGCAGGCAAGCAAGCCCTTAAGAAACCTTCTTCAGCCATCTCAAAGCAGCAAGAAAAGAAAATTGCTGTAAATAAAACCTCTAAGATGCCTACTGCAAAGCGATCTAAGAGAAACACCAAGAAGAATCCTTGGTCTATGACTATGACTAACCCAAAGCGATCTGAGAGAAACACCCAGAAGAATCCTTGGGCTACGGTTAACCCAAATTACAAATTTGGAAAGAGCCTTCTCAGTTATGATGATCTCAAAAATGCTCCTCCTTGTACCAGAGAGCTCCACACATTCTACATGCAACGTGGTAAGTCAGATGATGATTCTAACATTATGGTCGCACTTCGGCCCGGGACCAGTGCATGGCCTCAGAGAGATGAATCGTCAAACAGACTCCAGCAGCTACCTGTGCAACTCAGTGATTTGTACGATCTCTTCAACTTGGATGCTTTGGATCTAACACTTCTCCGCTGCTTCATCCTGTATGTTGTTTGAAAATTTAATCTGCTTCTCACTAATCATTCTCTATCGAAATGTGCTTTTTGCCTCACATCATCTTTACCATGTATTTTGCCTGCTTACACTTTGTTTTTTCTTACTAATAAGAATATGGCTGTAGAAGTTGAGAAGACGGGCGCTGCAGTTGGCTTCCTTGATCCTGAATGCCTTTGCTCGACAACGTTGAACAGCACGAATAACACTCTGTCTTTCTCTGTGTCTTATATGTGCAATGCCTTCAGACTATATGCTAAAAAGAAATTCATCCTTACCACTTATCTCAGTACGAACCACTGGATTGCAGTGGCGATCGTTCCGAAGTAGCAGAAGGTCTACTATCTTGATTCATTGAAGAGAGTTAAGACTGATACTAACCCTTTCGAACAAATCATTAATGAGTAAGTTATTTCTTTCTTAACCTGCGGACGTTCCTCAACAAACTGTGCAGAGTATATTAATTAATAGTGCCCTAACAATTGTTGCATGTTTCGTTGTAGGGGTTCGGAACGTTACTGTCGCAATAAGAAGTCGCGCCTTAGCACCTTGGAACATGTCAACGATGTTAAGGTACATACCACTTATTTCCTTCCTGTGGAAGCTAGTACTAAAGCTTGAGTTTATTTCTTCTCGATCACTACTATTTTTCTTTGTACATTTATTGCAGTGCCACCAACAACCTAATGATTCCAAACTCTGCGGCTTCTATTGTGCCTATCACATGCTTAAATTAAAAGATAGAGGCCCAGATATGGAGGTACTTTCTTGGGATCTTCATTTGTAAAACCTGCAACTGAGCACAGTTCTTGCTTATTAGCACTGCACATGTTTGGTAACCACCTATATATGTGTGCTGACTGGTGATATTGTTATATCCAGAGATTAGGGCTAGATGAGCATCCTCTCGACAAATCAACGCTGGTCTATGTTCGTGAAAGAATTGCCACATTCCTCATGGAACAAGTGATCACAGTCGGAGGAAAATTTCATGCTGATGAAACTGTGTGGGCTCAGATTATACATGGTGACTAGGAAATTTTTGCATTCCTCCTTGTCCATGAATTTTGTGATATTCTTGTCAAGCCAGTGGTGCTTCTTTACTTATGAGATGATGATGCTGAATTTTGTCATATGATGCATGTGAATTATGTGGATTTCTGTGAATTTGGATGCTGGATCTAATTTCTGTGAATTTAGTCATATCCTGGCTGGTTCCAGGATGCAACCCCTGATGGCTGCCAAATCCTGGCTGGTTCCAGGATGCAGCCGGCAAGCAGGCAGCAGGTTACTGTAGGGGTGGCCTACATATCTGTAACGGGCGTTAATTAAAGCTCGTTACAAACACTGATCACTGAGTAACGGGCTTCAATCGGAACACCCGTTACAAACATGCCAACAATGTAACGGGCACCGTAAAAGCCTGTTACCAGCGCTGACCGGTGGGCCCTAGAACTTGGCCCGTTCGTCGAGACATCGGAGACGCAGGTTCACTGCACGCGTCTCCGATATTGATTTCACAGTAACGGGTTCTGTTCTGGTGCCCGTTACCAAAGTTCCCTATGGGCCCAGAGAAACAGTCATTTTCACGTGATCGGTGACTAGTTGTGGTAACGGTTGTTGTTTGATGCCCGTTACGAATCCTAGTTGTGCTGAGACGCGTGTGAAATAGACGCGTCTCATTTCGTCGAGACATCGGAGACGCAGTTTCACAGAACGCGTCTCTGATGTTGAGTTACTGTAACGGGCTCTGTTTTGGTGCCCGTTACCAAAGTTCTCTGTGGGCCCAGAGAAACAGCCATTTCACGTGACCGGTGGCTAGTTGTGGTAACGGTCGTTGTTTGATGCCCATTACGAATATGTGTTATCAGTAACGGGCATCTGCCCGTTACCTTTCTTGGCTCATTTGTAACACTTGATCGGTAACGGGCGCTTTGCCCGTTACTAAAGGCCATCTATGCCCGTTACCAAAGTGAGTTTTTCACGTAGTGTTCCCACCTTTCTTCAGGATAAAGCATTTGCACCCAAACACAAGGAAGTGACTCACGTTGGGTGTGCAACCGTGCATCAACTCATAGCATGTTTTCTTCTTGTGCACCCTGAGGTAAATCCTGTTCGACACATAGCATGCGGTATTCACCGCCTCAGCCCAGAACCTTCTCGGAGTCCTATGCTCATCGAGCATCGTCCGAGCCATCTCGCATAAGGTTCTGTTTTTCCTTTCAACCACGCTGTTCTGGGGAGGCGTATACGGACTCGAAAACTGGTGTTCAAGATCTAAGTCATGGCAAAAGGTTTCGAATTGAGAGTTTTTAAATTCCGAGCCATTGTCACTGCGGATCGCTCGTATGGCATCTCTGTGCCTCTCGTTTCTCAACCTCAAGACAAGATCTCGAACAAAACCAAACGTCTCCCCTTTCTCCTCAAGAAAGAAAACCCACGCATACCGAGAGTAGTCGTCCACCACAACTAGGACGTACCACTTCCCACCCACGGATCTCACACGAGCTGGGCCAACAAGGTCCATATGGAGCAGCTCGCATGGACGCTCCATCATCACATCGGTGAGGGGTGGATGGGAAGAAGCTACCATCTTAGCATGACAACACGGCGCACAAACCAACTCTGTTTCAAACCTCAGCCGTGGCAATCCTCGGACCAAATTGAGTTTACTCAAGCGAGACAAAAGGTCAAAGCTTATGTGACTCAACTTCCTATGCCACTTCCACAACTCACTCGAAGAACCAGCCAAGAAACAACGCTCCACACCAGAAGACTGAGAGAAATCTGCTCGAAACACTTGACCCTCGGGAACGACCATGCAAACTAGGTCCCCTCGAGAATCCAAAATCCGAGAACCACCAGGCCGAAACAACACCTCAAAACCCTCATCCAAAAGCTGGGACACCGAAAGCAAATTGAACCCGAGCGATTGAACAAGAGCAACCCGCCTGAGAGTGACCTTTTCACTTACCTTAATCTCACCTTCTGAAAGCACACGCCCTCGCCCATTATCCCCAAAGGTGATGTATGTCTTGGACACCACCGGGACGAGACTTGAGAACCACCCCTTGTCTCCGGTCATGTGCCTCGAGCAACCGGAGTCAATCAACCAAACGTTCCTCAAGTCTCCCACCTGAAAATCAAAAGCGAGCACGTGAGTGAACAAACGACTCAGCGCTGGGGTTAGTACCAAAAGAGTAAAACCAGTGCCGAGCTATTTGCTCCAAAGTGGGGTTAGCACAAACCAAATCATCACGCCTATCAAAGCTACCACCACGGGAATCACCACAAGGGAACCACCCCTGTCTAGCTGGAGGAGAACGAAAACCACGAAAGGAAGACCGTGGACCGTTCCTCCTCTCCATCTCAAAGCTACGACCCCTCCCACCCTCGTATTGAGCACGAGGTGGAGAACGTCTAGCAAACTGACCACCTGCAAACTCTCCATGCCAACCACCAGAGCCACAACCACCAGAACCGAACCGAGCATCCTCACGAGCACGGAAACCAAACCGCTGTCTGTCCAGACCAGCACCGGTCTGACCGGTCACCCTGACCGGTCTGACCGGTGGCGCTCGGCCAGCAGCACCACCTGCCACCATTGGATCTCCCCAAGCCGGAACCGTGCTCACAATCTCCTTGGCCCTGGGCATTTGCATACGAGGCTCAGGTACACCATTTGAAGGGCGGTACCTGTCCTTGTTAACCCACTCCTTAGCCATTCTCTCCTCACACTTCCTCTTGAAGCAAAACTCACCCTTGTGACCATCTCTCCCACAATAGTCACAATGAAAGCATATGGGCTTAGGCTTAGGCTTGGCATGGGGCTGCTCACTTGGTTTCTCCCCACTCGGCTTCTCACCCTTCTTCTCTCCAACCTCACTCTCCTTGGAGCTCACAAACTTCACCGGTTTTTGGAAATCATTTGTTGGGCGAAGAAATATGGGAGGATCTGGGGTTGTGTCAAGTTTGTTTCTTAGTGGGTTGGGCTTAGGAGCATAGGCATTTTTGTGGAAGGTTTCTGGTGGAGCTGGGATATCACCAATCTTCTCTCCTCCCTCACCACTACACTATCCAACCTTCTCCGAACCAAGCGCTTGCCCATCATAGCGCTTGTATGCCTCTATCATCATCCTAAGCTGTGGTTCATGACACGACAACCAAACCATCATTTTCCTCAACTCATCATTCTCATCCTGCACGCGATCCACATAATGTGCAAGTTCCAGATTTTTCAAAGCATGCACTTCACAAGTAGAGCAAGAAGTGGGAACAGGTTCTTTCAACTTAGCCTCAAGCGAAACAGTGTAAGCATGCATCTCATCAATCTTTCCATGCAAAACAGGGCAAGAAGTGCAAGCACCTAGCAAAGCAGGTCTAGACTTAAGCTCAGCCACTTCAACCCTAAGCACATCTAGTTCATCACAAGTAGAAGCATGCTTATCCTTAAGAGCAGTAAGATCAGCTAGGTACACAGAGCAATCACAACAATCAATCTCATCAGAAACCACATGTGAAGCCTTAAGCGAATCTATCTCAAGCTTAGCATCAAGGTTCTGGGTTTCTAGCTCAGCTACTCGGTTTCTAGCATCTTCTAGTGAGGCCCTAAGCTCTTTCCTCATCTTCTTTGCCTCTCTAAGCATGTCATCACGATTATCAAGCAACTTGCTAAGACGCTCGTTCTCCTCACTCAAGAAGGGAAGCTCGTCACGTACCTCATCCTCGGAGTCGGAGTCCGAGTCGCTCTGGTGACTCTTCTTGCTGCTGGAGCTACGAGCCATGCCGTAGAAGCCATCTCTCGCGTAGCAGCTCAGCCCGCTCAAGTTCTTGGATGACTTCTTGTTCTTGCGCCGATCACCTTCATCTTCACTGCTACTCGAGCTCGAGGAAGAGTAGGCGGAGCTGGAGTCGACGTCGCTCGCTCCGACTAATGCTCGAGCCTTCCTGCCGCGGCCGTCCTTCTTCCTCGACCGTCGCTCATCCTTGTGCTTGTTCTTGTGCTTGTGATTGCGCCTTGATCGGTACTTGCCATCCTTGTTCGACCAGTGCTTGTAGCCGTCCTTGTAGCCGTCCTTGTTCTCCATCTTCTCCGGACAGTCGGTGACGAAGTGTCCTGGCTTGCCGTACTAAAACATGTCCATGGATTCCTCCTTGTGTTCACCCGGTTCTCGTGCAACCTCTCGAACCGCCTGGTCAGCAACGCCAGCTCGTCCTCTCCAAGCACGTCGAACTCCTCGTCTGGCAAAGACATCAAAGAAGACAGAGAGTACATCCTGGAGGATGTGTTAGCGTTAGACTTAGTCCCTTTACCACCGATGAGAGCAAGACTATGAGAGTCAGTCGGGCTCTCGATCTTGGCTGTCATACCACGGTCCAACTCAGCCGACTTGAGCTTCGAGAACAGCTCGTTCACGGACAGGGTGTCATACTTCTCGGACTCAAGAATAACATCGACCTTGCTTAGCCTCGACGCAAGTCTTGCGATCCCGACGCAAGTCCTCTGCTTCGAAGTCTCCGGAATCTACCCACAGTGCACACCAGTCAGACTGGTGCTCCTCACCGGTCAGACCGGCCTAGTGCTAGCCGTGCGCGCTTCGGTCTTCGGTCTTGGTTTTGTGGCTCAACCAAGGAACCCAATGGTTTTGTGGTGAACCACTGCAAACCCCGTGGACTTGGTGCAGCCTCACGCCAATCTCCACACATGACTTGGCCGCCACGTCGTCCCGACTCGACCTTGGTTTTGAGGCTCAACCAAGAAACTGTACACGACTTCGTCTTGCTATTCTTGCCACCATGTGGCCCGCACTTGATCCCGCTGGCCACCGGGTCCCCTGAACCAACCCTACTCGTTTGCTCCACACCTGGAGGCCCACCGACATCGACCTTTCACGCTTGTTCTTCACCTGCACTGTGACATCCCAGCCCAAGGCTTAATAGGATTGATAAGGATACTCATACCAACAAGTTGCAACTTCTTTTCTGGAAGCTCATCTCAAAAAAAAACTCCAAAGTTAAGCGTGCTTGTCTTGGAGCGATGGGTGACCGACCGGGAAGTCCTTCCCGGGTGCGCATGAGTGAGGACAAAGTGTGCAGAAAAGACATGTGTTGGTCTGTGAGGAGATTCTTAGGGTCCTAGAGAGCTGCCAGGTGTAGGCGGGCCCGGCCTCGGATAGGCGGGTCGTTACAATTGGTATCAGAGCCGACTCTCGCGGTTTCAAAGGCGCGTGCGGTCGCAGTTGCGCAGGCATGGTGTGCATGGCTGGTGTGGGCCCTGAGTGGTCACACAGCATGGCACATGTGCTGGCACTGGGCCCACGGACGTGGCCAAGAGAGGACGTTCCTGGCTTGGGGTTGATCGACGAGGACGTCGATCTTCTAAGGGGGGGTGTGTGTGACATCCCAGCCCAAGGCATAATAGGATTGATAAGGATACTCATACCAATAAGTTGCAACTTCTTTTCCGGAAGCTCATCTCAAAAAAAAACTCCAAAGTTAAGCGTGCTTGTCTTGGAGCGATGGGTGAACGACCGGGAAGTCCTTCCCGGGTGCGCATGAGTGAGGACAAAGTGTGCAGAAAAGACATGTGTTGGTCTGTGAGGAGATTCTTGGGGTCCTAGAGAGCTGCCAGGTGTAGGCGGGCCCGGCCTCGGATAGGCGGGTCGTTACATGCACCAACACCAATCAAGTCATCGCCTGCACCAGCAATACTTAGCCAAGAGTCAGTTCACATAACATTGTCAATCACTCATCACACTAGGAAGCAACCATCCACCGGTCCTCGGACCACACAGGTCCTCAAAGTCTACTTTTCAGTCGCATTCTAAAGTCTGCTACGACAGCACAAAGTCGACTTCTTCAGTCGCATTTTAAAGTCGACTTCTTTAGTCACATCAAAAGTCTACTCCAGTGGCAGGCTTTGCATTACGGGTTTTATACTACTCGGCAAAAGTCGACTTCTTCATTCGCATTATAAAGTCCGATCTGACGGCACAAAGTAGACTTCTTCAGTCGCATTCAAAAGCCCACTCCGGTGTCACAAAGTCGACTTGTTAAGTTGCACAAAGTCGACTTCTTCTGTCACGTTCTAAAGTCCGTCCCGGCAGCACAAAGTCAACTTCTTCAGTCTCATTCCAAAGTCCGCTAGGATGGCACAAAGTCGACTGCTAACTCTCAAGCTCGGCTGCTATGTTCAAATTACTACTCGAGGCTTCACTTGCTCTCTAGCTTGACTGCTACATTCAGGGGGCTCCGCCCCACAGTTCTCGCTCAAAAAAATTGCTACTCAGAGGCTTCACTCGCTCTCTAGTTCGACTACTACATTCAAATTGCTACTTGAAGGCTTCACTCGCTCTCCAGCTCGGGAGCTCAACCCCAATTACTAGTCAACGTGGCTCATACAACTCACATGGTGTATAATGCTTAGGGGTTGGCACTGCAAGAGTACTCGGATGATGACTTCCGCGAACACTGAAGACCCTTGAGTCAATTCTTCAATAATTCCAAGACTTGGGGGCTACTAAGCTACACCAATCAATTTATTTTTTCAAGACACAGATTCAAGATTGACCCTCAGCCAGAGTCCAGGACTCAACCTAAGGCTCGGGGGCTACTCCGTATAGAGTGTGATTTCGCAATTGCACTTCCATATATTTCCTCAATGCGGAGGATCTCGACTTCAAGACAGATGATATGGAACACATTCCAGTCTTTTGGCAGTCAGAGTACCATTGAAGATCTCTATCAGTCCGCAGTACTCGAGACAATCAAGAACTACTTGACAAAGCTTCAAGACTACTCGAACTCGCTGCTCAAGACTACAAAGTGCTCAGGGGCTTGTCACCCTGGGTACCTGCCTTGAAGGAAGAAGACAAACTCCTACTAGAATTCCCATGTAATCCTACTAGGACTCATACCATGTAAACTCCTACTAGGACTTCTATCTTGTAACTCACTAGGAACCCGACCCCTGGACTATATAAAGGAGGGTCCGAGTACCTAGGAGGACATACACCATGAGGCCAACACCTCAACACCCAAGCGTAGGGAACCACATGCGATACTCCAAACAGAACGTAGGGTTCGCTACTCTGGCGGCCGAAACCTGTATAAATTTGTCTCATTTCCTCGCTTTTACCTTCAGGTTCCATGTCTTATGATCCTCCGCTCCACAATCTACTACATCGGGTACCCCCTTGGTAGGCTGTCAGACATAAAAATCCGACACACATTGACTAGTGCTAGATATGTGATGAAACGAAGAACAGATTGCAGACGGAGAGGAGACATTTTTATAGTGGGGTTGTCGGCGTTAGAGGTAGCATAAATTAGACAAAGTAAACCATCGATGGAGACCCACAAAAATCAACATAGAGGGAAGATGTTCAATGAGTAGTCACAACGGTGCTTCCCAAAAACCTGATATGACCCCTACCCCGTGCAGGGACATGAGGAGACATGGGCATCAGAGACCTGCTCTCCCTGAGGCCGATGGCACATCGGTGATGGGATCGGGAAGACGACGGTGGCACAACATAGAGGTACGAGAAGAGGTTGTCTATTGTGTGTAGAAGGATGATGTCTCTCCCATATTGTTGACGGTGTATATGCGTATCAAACTTCGTTTGGACTTGCAAGCGGACAAGTCCTCCGTCGTAGTCAAGGGACCCTTCTTCCCTCAAGTGTGAACCCCAGGTATCGAATCCGTGGAACAAATGTGTGATGCAAAATCCTATCTATTAAAGCCGAGAACACTTAGATCTTCAAAGGGGAATCTTATGCATCTAATCATCTAATCTAAAGAACATCATAAAAACGAATCTAATCTATGAAAGCCGGAGGTAGCAAGAGGTAGAGAGGGATAGGTAAAACCAATCTAGAGAGATTGGATCAAGCTTTTGTTGAAGTTCTGAGCAAAGAAGAAATAGCCAAGTCGAATCTCATAAAAAGCATCTTTAAATCACGGTTTCCCCGTCCAACTCCGAAAACGCCCGCCTTTTGGAGCCACCGTTCTGTCACAACGCACTCCTATTCGTGCGGGTTAGCCTAGGGCGAGTCCAATGGATAAGTTGAAATCTCTCGGAAGGTCAGGCATGCACCTCTAGCCACCACGGCTACAAGAACACCCTCTATGATCTATCTCGAGAATAGATCTTAAAGTAAGAAAAGTCGATTGAAATCAAAGTCGTAGGATAAACACTTGATCGCTAGAAATCGGATTGCAACTTGATAATTCAACATAGTACATGATACATAAACAAGATCACCACCGGGATCCTACCTTGATCTTGCTTCTAGCTCCTGGAACTCCGACGTGGTCTTCCTTGCAAGGTTCCCACGTCGGCTAGGGAAACCCTAGACAACTAGCTCGACCCTCTCCTCTCCGGAATGGTGTCCCTCTCTTCTCTGCTCCTCGGCGACAAATGACGAATGAGTTGATGCGTGGCTCTCGGCCAGGGGGCTATAAATAGTCCGAGAGGCAGCTAGGTCAAAGGGGGGCGCGAATGGGCCCCGAAATGGGCTGGGCCGGTCGGCCTGGACCCATTTCGGCCCATCTCGCGGCTTCCTTTGCTGGTGATGCTTCCCGAGTCTTCTAGAGTATTCTCCCTTCTGCATGTGGGCCCTTGACGTCAGTTTATCCGCAGTTTAGATGAAGCTCCTTGTCCCGCAAGATTCAACATTTTCTGTTCAGGTCCTCGGAGTTTTCCGTCTTCACAGGTTGGTCCTTGGGCTTCTTGGAGTCATGTTCACTTCATTACTTGACTCGTACCGGGCTTCAAGGTCTTGTCACGAGGTGCTTGATGAACTTTACCTGGAAGTCATGCTTTCAACACTAAATTCCTACATAAACATTAAACTCCAAAACCGACATGCACAAACGAACTTGTTATACCAAGGGGGTTAGTACCAATGGATAAGATATAAAATTCATGCCAACACCAAAGGTAAACTCATGGCTAGGTTGATGGAAATTCACCGTCAACATCTCCCCCATGCTTAAACCTTGCTCGTCCTCGAGTAAGCCTTCGATGGATATCATCGTTGCCCTTCATTGCTTAAACCCTGCACTTGATCATACACGAGAAAACATAATGCTCTCAAAAAGTTTAGTTTGTTAAAGTTCCATAATGTACTAGCCTTCATCCCTACGGAGGGTAGATATCAATTAAGCTCATCTCACAAGTATTAAACATGCTCCCAAAATTCAAATGGATCTCAGAAATTTTGAAATAAAGAACGAGATGAAAAAGAGCTAAACCAAGTTCAAAAATTTAAACCACCTTGCATCTTGCTAATGAACTCTCATCTCATCTTATCTCTCAAGCCTATTTCTTCTACTCCTTTCCCTCTCATAACATACATGTAAGTGGTAGGCTTTATATGGAGCTCTTTGGGAAAGTTTAGTCCTACCAAGATATTATAAATGAGATGTAGTTAAAACAAGACAAGCTTCTCATGGTCTTACCGAGACTCGTCAGAAAGGTCATTGGAAAAAATGTTATATCAAGAAGGGGGAGAGAAAAATACACACACTTTGAGATAGGTGGACATGTGCAAATGGCAAAGAGTGATCCCGAGGCACAAAGGAAGTCCTCGTTATCGGATTGCACATGGTTGGAAAGATGAGTTTGGATCTTTAAATCTTGAAACCTTGAAATTCCTAATGCGCTTTAGAGAACCAGTGAGTTCACTTTATTTTATTTTTTTTATACATACTCATATTTTTTTCTTTTCTCATACATATATTTTTTTCTTTATACTCATTTTTTTCTTTTTCTTTTCTTTCTCTCCTTTTTTTTATTTGCTCCCCTTGAACTCTAAATTGCATTGTACCTACCTCCTCCCCCATGCTTAGACGTTTGCTCGTCCTCGGGCAAAGAGGTGATAGAGATAAGGTAGGTACTAGAAATACTTTTCCTTTGGAGAGATACTTGAAATCTTCAATCTTGGCACCATCTTGCGATCTTCCTCGAATTGACGATCCATACTCAATGATAGGTTGTGGTCAAGGAGGTAAACACAAAAGATGATTTTTTGGTTTTAAGGGTGGATACCCGGCGAGGTTTGTGAAATCTCTGATGTGGGGATACACAATGCACGGATAAAAGGGCTAGCAATAAGATAGATACGCAAAAACGGAATGACCAGCTTCTTAGTCTCAAGCCAGAGAAATCAAAGCCTGAAATAACTCACCCAAAAATAAACCTTGTATACTAAGTTTTTGCACTCAAATATATATATGGCTCTGGATAGGTAGAGCAACACGCAAGTGGTATTTATGACAAGGTTAGCATTACTTTTAAGAACACAAATAAATCATCTTTAATCCATCTAAAACTTGAGAGCACATAAAACACTATGGCTCTTTATTTTTATCATAACCTCCGCTTAAAGATTAAGCTAGCATTTAGATAATTTCAGATTTGTATTTTAAGAGAGCATCAGCTTAATCATGCATAAAACAAGTACAAAGATAAACAAAGCGGCAACTATCATCATATATCAACATGGCACAAACTTTGCATCTTTGCCAAAGGTAAAAACAAGGTGGTGACTTTATTTATGATGAAAATAAACACTAACACACATGCTGAAAATTAAATAAAAACTGAAAACACTACGCATACATAGGCGTATACAAGCTGAAAATTAAAGAAAAAGGGAAAAGGAAAGATAAACTAAAGCTCCTCCTCTCTCTAATCTTCTGCCGGTGGTTGATATTGATAATCTTGATTGTTGTACCCTTGCTCATAATAGGATTGCACTGCTCCTCCTATGAATTGTCCCAGCGGTGCTAAGTGAAGGCGTCCAAGCTCATAAGCAATGTTTGCATTTCCTTCACCCATTTGGGTTGCATTGGTTTGGATGGCTGTGATATTTTGCATGTTTCTCGCAGCGTATCCTCCAATGATGGCCACACTTTGTTGTGGTTGAGGAAGATGTGCATATGGCTCCGCAAAGGCTACGTTGGGTACCGCAAAATTTGGTGGGGGCATGGCTGCACCACTCCCCCATGCTTGCATTGGTACACCACCGTAGTAACTCGGCGGCGCCGGAATTCCTCCAAATGGTGGCACATAATTTTGTTGCGCACCTCCTTCTTGGGCCGTGGAAGAACCTTCTTCTATAATCCTTCCTCTCTTATTTTTCTTCGCCGGCACAAGAAGTCCTTCCTCTAACCAATCTTCTTTCCCCTCAAGAAAAAGTCTTAATCTTCCGTCCGGAAGGGGCAAATTTATTTTGGCCACTTTGAAGCCTCCTCTCTCATCTCCACTTATATATTTGCCTTGCTTCATATAATCAAATCCTAGGGAAGTCCCGGCTAGGAGATGCTCCGGGTTTCTTGGAATTCCCGGTCTCAAAGAGATAGCCAACATGGAGAGATAACACCCCAAGCCAATATCTCCCGAACCCGATGTTGCTTCACAACACCACCAGTTGATCATAAGGTGAGTGGGGTCGATTGGCTGCCTGGCAATCAAAGCCGAGTAAAGCCAATTCACCTCCATGTCAGTTATCTTGGTCTCTCTCATTCTCCCCAAAATTCTCTTACACATCCATGAGTGAAACACTTGGATGACGGGGTTCCGGATACTATTTCTTTGCCGGTGAGCTTCTCCCGCGATCATACTCCAAAAACCTTCCAACGTGCCTCCATGCACATCCACTTGTTCCAGGGCTCCCTTTTGAAAACTAAGTAATTCCCTAATCTACTCATAGGGAACCACTTGTTGAACTCCCTCCAAACGGAACGAGAGACTCAGCACTCCTTCATCAAGGATAGGCGCCATGGTCATGAGAATTTCTAAGGCTAATTCCTTGTGGGTGTTTGCCGACACTCCGTTGGAGAATTGCACCCAACCTAGGTGTCCCAACATGTAGTAAATATCCGTATGAAAACCCAACACTTGGAGAGCTTGATCGTTGAAGTCGACATTTGCCACAAGCCTCTTCTCAAGGTGAGCGAGCTTCTTCTCCTCCTCCTCCGTCATGATGATAAACCCATACTCGGAGTACCGCGGAGCGTATGGAGGTGGAGCGGATGATCGTGTTGAGCGGCAAGGTCGGACGGGCGGCTCCTCCGTACGTCCTTGAGGTTCGGTGAACCTCATAGACGAGCTTCGTGTGGTCCTCATGCCACCGAGGAGAAGAGTGTCATTCCTCCTCGGTGGTGCCATGTCCTCCTCCATACTCCGAGGAGACTCGGAGACCGAGTGCCTCCTCGAAGAGGTTGTCAATGATGGCATGGACGACGATGATCCCTTCTTCTTGGTGAAAAAACTTGTAGTTTTCTTCCACATGGTTGCTGCACTCTCCTCACAAATATAAACCCGGGGTTTTCAACCGGTAACAAGGCACACAAATATTATTTGGAGTATGGACTTTGAGTGGATTTAGGATGGATTTTGTTGGACGAAACAAACTCGGAGTGGAAGGCTAAGTCTAAGGTGGTTCTGGACTATGAGCTCAAGCACACGAATAAGGAACGGAATAAGCGACTTACCTGCCGAAGGAAAGCACCAGGGGGCTTAAGAAGGGGGGAGGCCGGCCGGCCTGAGCCGACCGGCCTAGGTGGCCTGCTGCTCCTCCCAGCTCCGGCTTTCTCCAGCACACTCATGCTTGCTTTGTTGCTTTGTGACCGCGTGCTCCACGGGGTTGCACTGCCCAAATGCTCTCGTCCACTCCTTTGCTTGCATTATTGATCCCTCCACTTGATTGTTTTGCTTTGAGTCACTTCCATGCTCCCTTGCCTCACATGCCTCCATGATATTCCTGCAAAACAAAGCTTGGCTGCCCCCCATGCTTGTCCTTTGCATGTGGTTTGATGAAAGATGTTGGAAGGGCATCCCATGATGCATCATGGTGCATGCATGGTTAAGTTAACTAGATTGCCACCCACTAAGCATGTCTTAATGCTAAGTACTCCTCTAATTTCAAAAAATAAAAATAAACTCAGAGCTTGCAATGAGTTCAAATATAAATTTAGAGGAGTTTTTAAAGCATTAAAAACAATTGTAAGTCGAAAATGCTTTCCGACTACTTTTATTTTGGTCTCACCGGTATTGTTTGCTTCCATTAGTTGAGAGCAAGCTTTTCCCGACTTGATCATGGGGGCATAGGTTTAGGTTCTAATTTTGGTTAAATGAGAGAGATTTTGAATGAAATAAAATTAAATGAGGCTTAGAAAAATTCTAATCCTAGAGAAACCAAGGATATGGATTTTTTTAACCAACCAAAAGTCAAGTTTCTAGGTTCACGCGAGTCCTACCATGTGCTGAAATTTAAATAACACCTAGGTACAAAGCGTGGCTCTACTCGTGTGTTTTTAGCATATAAAACAAGTCAACCATAACATCATGAAGAGGATGAAAGGTTGAGATAGGTTCTGAATTTTTTTGGTCTTGGTTTCTCGAAAAGAAGCAAATAACACATAGGATAGCTCATATAAAGGGTTTATGATCCAAATAAAATATCCAATCAAGAATTATGTCTCTAACATTATTCAACCATTCTAAGTCTAATGTCTTGCGTAGCAAATTTCAAAACTAACTTACTTGAAAAGACTCGAAAAATCTTGAATCGGGTTGTCCTCCCGGTAGCTATTCTTTGACTCGATGAAACGGGTTGCCTCCTGCCTAGCGCTTCATTTATAGTCCATGGCTAGACTTCTTCACTTGATTACTTCTGATCAATGCTCTTTGCGGGCGTTGCAATCTTGGGTACCCACTTCCGCACCATCTTGGGCGCGGGCTTATTCTCCGGCTTAGTCATCTTTTTGGTCTTCACAGGCGGCTTTTGTTCCTTTATCTTGACGGATGCAACAACCTCTTTGATTTCCTTCGCTTCCTTCTTCTCCGGCTCTTCCTTCTTCCTTGGTTCTTCCTTACTAATGCGACGATGAGGCGGAATATATTTAACTTTGATCATATTGCATACCTCGAAGCGTGGTCGAAGCTTGAAGGAACTTCTCTCGCCGTTGATGTCGAACTTGATCTCCCCCTTGCCGACATCGATGGTAGCTCCCACGGTCTTGAGGAAAGGCCTCCCAAGGATGAGTGGTGGCTTCTCCCTCTCTCCCATCTCGAGCACTACGAAGTCGATGGGGATGAAGTGGTGTCCGACCTTAACGGGCACATCCACGGCGATGCCCAAAGGGTAGTGAATGGAGTTGTCACCCAACTCCAAGCACATGGCCGTAGGCTCTAACTCCGGTAGGCGTAGCTTCTCGAACACATCTCTTAGCATGACGCTCACACTTGCTCTAAGGTCGCATAATGCCTTCTCAAACTTGAATGAACCAACGGAACATGGAATCGTCGGGCATCCAGGGTCTCCTTGCTTCTCTAGTCTGTTTGCAATAGCGGCGCTACATTGCTCGGACATCTTGACATGATCTACCCCGAGTGTTGCTATCTCATACTTGTTTGCAAGAATATCTTTGAAGTAGCGAGAATATGTAGGAACTTGAAGGGCATCCAATAGCGGCATATTGATGCTTAACCTATGCACAACCTCCACAAACTTCTCAAAGTGATTATCGAGTTTACCTCGGAAGTAGCGTGGCTTAAGTTGCGGTATCTTCGTGTCTTCTCCCAGCACCTCAAACTCGGGCTCTTCGGTGACGATCTCGGTAACCTCCTCCTTAGCAAATTCCTCCGCCTCGGTGGATGGTTTAGGCTTTCTTGCTCCCGCGGAACGCTCCGGATCTTCAGTTTCCTTCCCCGAACGAGTTTGAATGGCCTTTGCCGTCTCGGGACCTTGAGGTTGTCCTGGAAGCTTCCCTTCATTAGCGGATAGGCGCCCGGCAAGTTGTCCCACTTGCGTCTCGAGCATCTTCATCATATTGAGCACTTGATGGTTGGAGCTTCCGACCTCCGTCACCTTGCTATCGATGTTCTCCAACACCTTGTCTATGGCTTTGAACTTGGTGACGGTGTCCTTGTTGATCTTAGCTTGCTCGTCCATGAAGTCCTTCAATTGTATACGAAGCGGAACCGAATTTGGAATGGATGAGCTTGCATTAAATTGAGGTCTACCTTGCCCGTAGCGGAAGTTCGGCAAATCCCCTTTCCTCATGTAGTCGAGCATCTTGGCTTCCTCCGGGCAATCCTTTTGGACATGGCCATATTCTCCCCACTCTTCACATGTGGATCTTGCTTCGGCAGCCTTTAAATCTTGAGCTTCTTTCTTCTCTATCTCCATCTTCTCCAACCTCCGCATAAGCGAATCAATCTTGCCTTCGAGTATATCTTCCTTCTCCACTTGCAAGACTCCCTTGACGTTCCCCGTGGGTTGAACAGGAAGTAAGCGTCCGGATGACGCCCATGTGTCATTGTCCGCGACCTTCTTGAATAGAGTGAAAGCTTGGGTCGACGTAAGCTCGATGATGGATCCTCCCGCCGATGCATCGATGATTGTCCTTGACGCCATGGTAAGTCCTTGATAGAACTTTTGAACGAGATCCTCCTTCGGGAACTTGTGATGTGGAACCGCCCGAGTGTACTCATTGAAGCGCTCGAATGCCTCCGATATAGTCTCCGTAGGATATTGAGCAAAAGTAGCAATCTTATTGCGCAAGCTTTGAGTCTTACCCGGCGAGTAGTATTCCATCATGAAGGCCCTCATCAAGGTGTCCCAATTTTGCACCATCTCCGCCGGTTGAGAGTAGAACCATTGCAAAGCCTTCCCGAGTAACGAGAACAGGAAGAGCCTTGCCCTCATTTGATCTTGAGTCACCCCGTCCATGTTGAATGTTTGACAAAGTTGAACGAATGCTTGAAGGTGAAGGTTCGGATCCTCTTTACCGGTTAAGGGTGAATGTTGCACCATGCGAATCGTTGAGGTCTTGATCTCGAACGGCCTTCCGATCTCCGCGAGGATCAAGATTGGTAGGTCGACGATGTCCGGGGTGCATAGCTCCCCGATCTTGCGCTCCGGCTGCGGTTGTTCTCCCATCGGTAGCGGTGGAAGTTGATTCTCCTTAGGGCTTGGAGGTGGTGATTCCTTTGGAGACTCCGACGATCCTTCGGCCTCCGCTTTTGGATCTACAAATTCCAGCTTTTTAGCTTGTGCTTCACATCTTCTTAGCCTGTAAAGTTTTTCTGGATCATCCACAAAATTTTTGGGGTTTGTTGGAGAGGTAGCCGTCCATCTCCTGTTAGGGTTAGCAATAAACAAAATATATACAAAACAAAATAAAAACAAATCTACGAAAACTAGGGTTAGTCAAATTAGATTAGATTGATTTTGAGGATGATCAAAAGTTAGTAGATGCAAAAAGAAAAACCAAAAGAAAACTGAAAATATTCACAAAAAGCAATAAAAGATCGAATCTTGATCACTTGTTCCCCGGCAACGGCGCCAGAAAAAGGGGCTTGTTGATGGTGTATATGCGTATCAAACTTTGTTTGGACTTGCAAGCGGACAAGTCCTCCATCGTAGTCAAGGGACCCTTCTTCCCTCAAGTGTGAACCCAAGGTATCGAATCCGTGGAACAAATGTGTGATGCAAAATCCTATCTATTAAAGCTGAGAACACTTAGATCTTCAAAGGGGAATCATATGCATCTAATCTAAAGAACATCATAAAAATGAATCTAATCTATGAAAGCCGGAGGTACCAAGAGGTAGAGAGGGATAGGTAAAACCAATCTAGAGAGATTGGATCAAGCTTTTGTTGAAGTTCCGAGTAAAGAAGAAATAGCCAAGTCGAATCTCATAAAAAGCATCTTTAAATCACGGTTTCCCGTCCAACTCCGAAAATGCCCGCCTTTTGGAGCCACCGTTGTATCACAACGCACTCCTATTCGTGCGGGTTAGCCTAGGGCGAGTCCAATGGACAAGTTGAAATCTCTCGGAAGGTTAGGCATGCACCTCTAGCCACCACGGCTACAAGAACACCCTCTATGATCTATCTCGAGAATATATCTTAAAGTAAGAAAAGCAGATTGAAATCAAAGTCGTAGGAGAAACACTCGATCGCTAGAAATCGGATTGCAACTTGATAATTCAACATAGTACATGATACATAAACAAGATCACCACCGGGATCCTACCTTGATCTTGCTTCTAGCTCCTGGAACACCGACGTGGTCTTCCTTGCAAGGTTCCCACGTCGGCTAGGGAAACCCTAGACAACTAGCTCGACCCTCTCCTCTCCGGAATGGTGTCCCTCTCTTCTCTGCTCCTCGGCAATGAATGACGAATGAGTTGATGTGTGGCTCTCGACCAGGGGGCTATAAATAGTCCGAGAGGCAGCTAGGTCAAAGGGGGGTGCGAATGGGCCCCGAAATGGGCTGGGCCGGTCGGCCTGGGCCGGCCGACCTGGGCCCATTTCGACCCATCTCGCGGCCTCCTTTGCTGGTGATGCTTCCCAAGTCTTCTAGAGTATTCTCCCTTCTGCATGTGGGCCCTTGACGTCAGTTTCTCCGTGGTTTAGATGAAGCTCCTTGTCCCGCAAGATTCAGCATTTTCTGTTCAGGTCCTCGGAGTTTTCCATCTTCACGGGTTGGTCCTTGGGCTTCTTGGAGTCATGTTCACTTCATTGCTTGACTCGTACCGGGCTTCAAGGTCTTGTCACGAGGTGCTTGATGAACTTTACTCGAAAATCATGCTTTCAACGCTAAATTCCTGCATAAACATTAAACTCCAAAACCGACATGCACAAACAAACTTGTTATACCAAGGGGGTTAGTACCAATGGATAAGATATACAATTCATGCCAACACCGAAGGTAAACTCACAGCTAGGTTGACGGAAATTCACCGTCAACACATATTTATACACATAGTTGTGGTATGGTATGGTATGGTATGGTAATCAATCCATTTAATCACAACATTAACGTGTAATTGACTTGCCGTTTATAGTCGAGGTCAATCACCATTAATATGAAAATAATTGTTTGCCAAAAACTAAGCCAACACAATTTTCTCCATGCATGCAAACTGGACGGAAGTTGACTGGTGGTGGTTGTTCTCCATGGCGAGCGGCGGTGGCCCCGACTAGCCAAGCACCCAGCTTGGGAGGCTGCAGACCGCCTTGGGAGGCTGCAAAATGGTCTGGCACCCACTGCATACCATCATGGGAGGCTGCATAATAGCCTGGCACCCATTGTAAACCGCCCTTGGAGGCTGCAGACTGGCTTGGCATCCAGCTTGGGAGGCTAAGACTGGCTTGGGAAGCTCTCGACTGACCTGGGAGAGCCCTGTTCTCAATCATGCTTGTGTGAGTGCCTTTGGGATTTATTGGAATTAACATTTTGATCAAGTCCAAATCCTTTAACAATCCTCCACCGGGTTACAGGAGTACGCTTCAAATCCCTTGTACCAAAGCACTGTTAATATACTAGTTTTTTGATGGAGACTGATTAAGGCCGAACATCCATCTAGAGCGACAATATAGACTCAATCACTACTGCACAATGGAATAGGCCTTGAATTGACAATTTGGTGTGAAAAAGCTTCACTTGGCATCTTGACTGATACTAGGCTGCAAAATGCCTACTCCGCGGGTGGAGCATATAAGTCATACTCCTGTATCACTTCATGAGCTTCTTAAAGAGTTTCTAATTCTTACAAACTGCAACCAATAGATAGGCTCACATAGGTGTGTTCTTTCAAGAATACTTTGTAGGACAGCATCTTGCTATGAAAGCCTTAAAAACACATTAAGAAAAAGGTCGTCCTACCTTACAAAAATAAGAGTACCGCAACTCCACCAGAGTGGGTAAAAAGTATATTGTACTCTTCAATTGACCTATATCTTGTTCTTCCCACATCCTACTTCACGGGATCTCCGATCACATAGGTTGGGTTGCCATTGAGGTTACCTCACATGGGTCTCGATCTTATCTCCTTTGATGCATTATCAATCACATTACATGCTGGCCCCTTAATAAAGGGATCTGCCAGGTTCTTAGCTGATTGGATGTAGTCCACAACTATTACTCTAGAGGTTCTCAGTTTCCTGACACACTTCAATCTACATTTCACATGCTTATGGGATTTCATATTATTCTTATATATTATTCTTTACCTTGGTAATGATTGTTTGATTATCACAGTTCATGAGAATAGTAGGGACTTGTTTTTTCAACCATAGGTAAATCCATTAAAAGCTCTCTTAGCCACTCAACTTTAGTAGCGGCTATGTTGAGTGTTGTGAGTTCTGCTTCCATGGTAGTTTTTGTTATTATTGCCTTCTTACAAGATCTCCACGAAACAACTCCTCCATCAAGAGTGAATATGTATCCACTAGTGGCCTTTAGCCCATCAACATTTGTCATCTAATTTGAATCACTATATCCTTCAAGTACACCTAGGTACCCTGAATAGTGAATGTCATAGCTCTTTGTTCCCCGTAGATAGCGCATAACTCGATCAACACCACGCCAATGATCAGATCCTGGATTGGATGTGAACCTACTCAACTTGCTTACAACAAATGAGATGTTAGGGCGGGTTTCACTAGGTTGGTACATCATCAAGCCAATGATCTGAGAGTATCTCATTTGATCCTTTCCTAATTCTTTATTAGTTTGCAGGATTAAACTAGGGTCATATGGTGTTGGAGAAGGTTTGCAATCCATGTAGACAAAACAGCTCGGTACCTTTTCCACATAATGGGATTGGGAAAGAGTAATCCCATTCTCACTCTTACCAAGTTTAATATTAAGGATCACATCAGCTACTCCCAGATCTTTCATGCAAAAATTTTGGGACAAAAATGGCTTTACATCATTTATTTCATTGATACTTATCCCAAAAATTAGTATGTCATCAACATCCAGGCACAAGATTACTCCCTTACCCCCACCATAGTGGTGATACACACAAGTGTCGGCTTCATTTACTACAAACCCATCAAATGTTAAAGTTGTATCAAACTTCTCATGCCACTGCTTGGGTGCCTGCTTTAAGCCATATAATGATTTAAGAAGCTTGCACACCTTGCCTTCTTGTCTTGGTACTATAAATCCATCAGTCTGATCCATATAAATTTCTTCCTCTAGCTCTCCATTAAGGAAAGTCGTCTGCACATCCATCTAGTGGACAAGAAGACCATGAGAAGAAGCCAAGGATAATAGCACATGGATTGTAATTAATCTGGCAATAGGTGAGTAAGTATTAAAGAAATCCTCTCCTTTTTGTGTGTAACTTTTAGCCACAAGTCTTGCCTTATACTAGTACCATATGGCCTAAGTTTCTTCTTGAACACCCACTTGTACCCAATTGTCTTGCATCCCACTGGTAGATATGTTACCTCCCATGTTCCATTTGTAGTGATGGAGTGCATCTCACTATGGACTGCATCCTTCCAATATTTTTCATCAGGTGATACATATGCCTCTGCAATGGTTGTGGAAGTTTCACCTACAAGATATGCAGTGAAGTCATCACCAAAAGATTTTTGCAATCCTCAGTCTCTTACTCCTAGGAGCTGGATCATTGTCATCCTCTTCGTTTCTATGTGGGGGTTCAATAGACTCGTTGGTAGGTATAAGAGTAAAGTCATTTGATGTCTTAGGAAAAGAACAAGCTTCTTTCATCGGGAATATGTTTTAAAGAATGTGACATCCCGAGACTCCAAAAGTGAATCAACTAAAATATCAGGCGTAAGAACTTATATGTCAAAGTTAATTAATAGATCAAATTGCTTCTCCGTGCTCTTTGGCTTTTAATATTGTTGTTGCATGCTTCGGCGATTGCGGATCTGTTGTTGCATATTGCAACGATTTGTTCCAAGTTAATTTATTTGAGGTTTGTAGAAATTAATAGATGAAATTAGATTGCTTTTCATGCTCTTTGGCTTTCTAGATTGTGGTTGCTTGCTTGGGTAAATATGGATCTGCTATACTCTATTGCTTCCAGGACACCATCTTTAATTATCGTTCTCCTTTTCCAATATTTTTTTGCCTAGTGATTGTTCATGAATGTTCTTCATTTATACTAAAACAAACGCAGCAACTCAGTTTGGCTATATCATGTTTCAGCGGGCCAAAGGGTCAACATCTGTAGTCACTCTTGTTTAGACCTGCTCCAGGGTAACAAACTTAACACATTCCTTATTTCCTTATTAATTTGAATTAATTATCAGATGCTAATCTGACTTGGGGTCCACTATTGTTAGATGGAAGTCACCAAGTCAATGATTCTTCTTCCCAAACAAGAACGTGCAGAGGCAGCGGAGTACTCAACTATGTGTACCAAATTCATATGCAATAGTGTTGATGAAGAGCAAGCTGAAGTTCCCAAACAGGATGGGGTACAACTTTGGCAACGGTTTGTTGCTCACTGGAAAGAGTTATCTAGCTTGAAGAAGAAGACAAAAGAATCAAAATCAACTCTCAAATTGCAGTCGGCTAAGATTAAGAGATTGCAGATGGTAACAGAAGATAGTGAAAACTCCTTCATTGACTGCTAAACTGTACATGATGAAGAGGTTAAGAGCAATGCTCCACTCTGTCTCTTGAGATTATGACATGATGTTGCTTTGTTAATCTCCATTCCTTGTGAGACAATTATCTTGTAATAGTTAGTGATATGTGATGAACAGTATGGTAGTGCTTGTCTTGATGGGAAACAACAATGTGTTTTATTGCATAAATAAATATGTAATGTTTATTATTTTTCCGACCGAATCGAAATTTAAATGAAATCAATTAATATTGAGGCACAGTTCATTAATGTAATGTTAGCCTTAAGTGGGATTATCCCACATATAATTGAGACAAAAGTTAATTTTATCCAAATAAATGGGACAAAAAGGGTCACAAATAATTTGCACAACTTTTGGATTCAACCCAACAACAAATGAGCCCAATGAAAGAAAATTGGCCTTTTTAAAAAAATTTGGGCCCAATCCAATAATAAAATGGCCCTACCAAAATCAATTTTGGGCTATCTGAACAACATCGGCCTACCTGAACAGTTTTGGGCTTGAGCCAACAACAAATGGGCCAAATTCGTTTTATGACAAAATATTTCGTCACAATTGGCATGCCACATCAGATGCCACTTCAGATTTCGTTCAATGTGGCAAAGCTGCAAGAGCTAAGTTATGACGTTTTGTTTTGTCGATTTGCACGCATAACAATTTTTGTGACACACTGAAACAAGGAACGTCACTAATCATGGTTTATGATGCTCGATTAATGACGGTAGGTTTTAGTAACACTCAGCGTCATAAATTGCAGTTTATGATGAGAAAACTATTTTTCTTGCGTCACTAGTCGGCGTTTTTCCTATAATATTACTTATAATCGAATCACATAGGCATTAAAAAGAACGAATACTAACTTATACAAAGAAGAAGCATTCACAGAGGTACAAGAATTGATGCATGATGAACGGATCATAGCTCCTCTAGTCTGCATCTCACTACGTCTACCCCTTTGTACCTCTGCGGATGCTTCTTAACAGTCGTCAACAACACCCCCCACACTTGACCTTTGCTCATCCTCGAGTGAAGGAGAGAGTATCAAGGTAAGACATGAATAAAAATGTATGAAATGAGCATAAGAGATATTCTAAGCCATACCTTGTACCCTTGAACTCTTTGGAGTGTCCATCATAACATATTGGGTAGCTGAGGAATAGAACAATCATGAATCAAATCACTTTAACCCTTTGTGTAAGTAGCTTGGTGCTTTCCAATAAATTTTCACAAACAAATCCATGCTTAGCTTCCTCGTTTGATTCTCTCGGGTCACTCAATGTGTATATCTGAGGACCAGGTGTGTCCGAGGACCAGTGGATGGTCGCTTCTCAATCATGAGTGATTGACAACATTGTGTGGACGGACTCTTGGCCTAGTATTGCAGGTGTTGGATGCAACTTGGTTTGCGTTGTTGCATATGAAGAACAAGCGCAAAAGGTTTTAGCCAGAGTGGCCTCCGAGTGATGGAGAGACAAGTAGGCTTGGTTCAAGGGACCCAATGAACGACGGGATCAAGTGCGGTCCGCTTGGTGCAAGAAGAGTAAGACGAAGTCGTGTACATGGAGCCGGTGCAACGGTGGCGGCCAAGTCAAGGAACTAGGAAAGACCGAGTAGACCGTCTGGGTGCTAGAGGTGAAAGGCTTGGCATGCTCGAAGATTGGTGTCGTGACACCGTGCCTTGTACGCGGGGTTTGTTGGTTTGGCCACAAAACCAACCCACGACGATTTCTTGGTTTGGCCTCAAAACCGAGCCCGGAGGCCCGGCGCAACAGAGACGAGATCTGTGTGCGATGGGAAGCTTTGAAGCGGGAGACACGTAGCATGATCATGGAGCTTGCATCAGAGGGAAGCAAGGTCCAATGGATGCGTGCCCGGCCGGAGGAAATATCTACAACTTACCGGATTCGCCCCTCGGGGGTGTGTATCTTCTATCCAAATGACTTCCTGTATATAGGTGCCTAGTGGTGGATGCTGCCATCTCTTAGACCTTTGTTTCATTTTCTCATCTCTAGGCTAGCCAAGTGCTTTGAGGTTGGGAGAGTTGAGAGGTGGAGGTCTCTCCCTAAACCCTAAACCCTAAACCACAAAGTGGGTAGGATGAAGGGAGGAGGCTAGTCCTAGTTTTGTAAAGAACCTTTCCATGGATATATAGAATATTCAGCGTTCTTTACTTGTTCCTCTTGTGCTCTCTTTGATTCTT
The DNA here is from genome assembly GCA_036936925.1 of Cenchrus fungigraminus. Taxonomy (NCBI): domain Eukaryota; kingdom Viridiplantae; phylum Streptophyta; class Magnoliopsida; order Poales; family Poaceae; genus Cenchrus; species Cenchrus fungigraminus. Next base: position 75,181,828 of record CM072770.1, read on the forward strand.
GGTGATTTTCTTTTGTCCATTTTTGGAGCTATTTTTGTGGATTTTCGAGTTCATCGATTTGACTGTGATTTGGCAGAGTTCTTGTGAAGGGAATCACGCATGGGCTCCTAGAGACCTTTTTCTTAGTGATCCTTGCCCTTCCTACTCCTTGGATCGATGCAGAATCGAAGTTCTTTGAGACAAGGTTGGGGTTTTCTTTGGAGAGCTTTGATTCTCGATTCCGCCTGATTGAGTGTAGATGCAGGGCTGATCTACTAGCTATGACTTGTCCATGAGGCAAGGTTCCTATCCCCAAAATCTCACCTCAATATGTGGTGTGACTCTGTGAGTTGAGAGTTCCGTGGATTTGAAGTTTGGTCACGGGCCTTTTTTTGTCTGTCTGTGTTGTACCGATTCTTGCAGTGGAGGGCTGCACACCACACCGCAACAGTCAGTGGACAGGTGGCATTACGGGACTGGTCGTGTTCTTCATGAGTTCTTCGTTGCTCCTGTTTGTATCACACTGACTTATACGGTGAGGCTCGTCCATGCCCATCGGATCAGTCAGTGGTGACGAGATTTGAATTATGGGCCTTCCTCGGTTTCTCTGCCCACACTAACCCTTGAAGTGAGGTATGCATACGCACACCGCATTAGTCAGTGATCGGCTCTTTTGCTTGGCTTGGCTCAGATTCGGCTCGGGTTGTTTTGTTGCTTTGCACTGACCCTTGCGGTGTGCTTCTGTAGTGAGCACTGGAACAGTTGGTGAGGCAAGTCTGTAGCTTTCTTCACTGCCTGCTCTACATTGATCCTTGTGTTGCTTGTCTCACCGTAGCGTCGGATCAATCGGTGCATACAGGTCTATAGATCTTGTAGTTACCCACGCTCCATCGATTCTTGCGGTGACACTTACCTGTGGTCAGCGCATAGATCGGTGCCTTCTACTCAGTGATATCTCGAGTACGTTTCGTGGAGGCATTGTTGAGTTTACTTCCGTTCGTTGTTGTGTGACTTGTGGAGTTGATTTTGGGATACTGGATGAGTTCTCTCCTAGCGAGATGAATTTTTATCGGCTCCCATTCACTCACCTCACCCCCCTCTATGGTCACCAATCTAGTCCTTCAATATCCTTGTTAAGGCATAACTTTGATTTTCTTCACCCTACTTTTGATGATAGCTGTATGTGGAGCTCAAGTTAGGATATGAAACATAGAGCATACTTGCATCACATATATTACAAAATTAAAAAGTGGATCCAAAGAGAAAATTAATTTATGCAATTAAGATTAAGACATGCACGTGGGAGGTGACATGGGAATGTGGATGGTAGCTCCTTTTAGTGTGATCTCTTCCTTTTTCTTTTTAGTGAGATAAAAATGAGAAAGTCCATCTCTTTATTTTTCTTTTTTTCCTTTGTTTTCATGGACCTTCATGTGTCTGTCTCGCTCTTTTTTTTGGAAATGCTTAGACCTGTGTCCAGCTGCTCTCTCTTGTTTTTTACATATATAGCCCATGTCTCTTTGTAACAAAAACTGAGAGAGAGAATGAGCAGCTTGTGGTGGAGCCTTTTATTTGGGGATGGTACAATGCTTGTAAAAGTATAGCAAGGGAGGGTATGCGGTATGCACATGGATCTTGTGTATGTTTTATTTCTAGCTATTTATCTTGATGGTTGGGAAAAAATATCATAGGGTAACATGCTTATTTAAGTAGTTGATGTTTGTGATATAATTTACACGTGCATGTCCAACAAGATAAGCACATGAGGAAATTTCTTGAGTTTGATTTTAGAGACCAAAGATAAATTTCATCAAAACTCAGAAAACATTGAGGAACTAGGTGATACCCCGCGCGTTGCTGCGGGAATTTATTAAACAAAATTTTAAAATGAAATGTGAAAATATAAACACCAAAGTGATTGCATGATAACATTCTTTCGTAAACAACATTGTAAATGGAAGTATATTCATTTTATTGAGAAAGAAGCATTCCTAAATGATTGATCCTACATGTATTTCTACTATTGGAATTTTGTGGCATGCTACTCACAAAAAATATGTTCACAAAAAATCAGTTGAAGACATGAATAAATGGTCTAGTGGATGGTGACATGACACATAATGGATGATGATGTGTGTAGGGGTGAAAACCGTCTCCCTAAGAGGAGTCAACACTCATAAAAGAAGATGCATCACAAGGAGAAAAATAGACAAGTGAGGAGGGGGAAGTCCCCTCTCTCAACCCCCTTGGGTTGTTTATATAGCTAAGGGTAGGGATGGCATTTTAGCCCCAAGCCGTTGGTGGGTACAATTATTACATCCGAGCCCCTAGACCTACGTAGGGGGCACCTTGTGAATAATTTCCCCCAACACTAGCCCCTCAGCTACTTTGGTTTGGCTGGTACAACAAAGCGCAGTAGATGAGAACAAGGTGAAAATGATTCATTAAACTTTTTCTTCGGCCCGAGGACATGCCCCCGTGACCTCCTGTCCATACGCCGTGCGGATTTACATATACAAAGTTATCATCTAATCCAGCTATTGTGGTCTTCGGTCTTCATTTGACGATGATGGTTTCTTCAGTGGTGTCGTCGGCTTCGTCATTCTTGCTGAAAGAGATCTTTCCCGCTTCGTTCTTGCTTCATCCTCCTGAAGTTGTTTCCTCCGTGTCGTCAATGTAGCCAAAGTAGAGGAAGTCGTGCGATGCTTTCTTCATCCTCCCGGTCTTCGTTCACCCGCATCGGGCAAGATGGGAGAATTGGTTCTCCAAGATCCAAGATCCCTCCAAGCCCCTCTTGGCCGATGCTGGTGGCGAAGACTGTGTGTCGTGGAAGTATTAGAGTAGCTGATGTAGATTAAGATTGATGCTGATGTGAAGATGAAGCCGATGCTTGCGAGGATAATGCATTTGTCGGTGGTAGGGACACAACTTCCATATGACCTCTTCACATGAGGCATTAACTGAAGAAATATTGAAGTCCACTATGATAACCCAAAGAGCCATATCAATATAACCGGAGAGCCAACACTGAAATACTCGAAGCACCATGGCTCGCAATCCACTCTTCCGAAGATTAATTCATGATAACCCGAAGAGCCATAGAGACGACCGAAGAGCCAATGCTGAAATATACGAAGAGCCTCGGCTAGCAATTCATTATTGTGAAGATTAATTCGTGATAACCCGAAGATCCAAATCAATATAACTGGAGAGCCAATGCTAAGACACCCGAAAAATTCAGCTAGAAATTCATTTTTCCGAAGACCAATTTCCATGATAACTTGATTGTATTTGCAACATAATGTCCTGAAAAAATTTTATGACAAGGAACTACTTCGGAAGTAACATGTTTTTATGTCGTAGAGTTAGTTAACATGTGATGTAGCATGATGAGATAAATACGAGTTATGCATAACAGGTAGCTGGTCTGCCATGCAAGCCCCAGCTACACGAAGTGGCATGATAGCTCGACTTCGATTATCCTCCGAAGAATATGACCTCGAGGTCGCTCGTCAGCCCTGCCTCACAATTTGCTTTGCGCATTCATCACCGAAGGCTTCTTCACTTGTGATAAAGTGGATGATTTTGCGACCACGCCGTTTAACGGGTCGACTTATGTTGGTGTTTTAGACCGGTAAACCCACCAAGGGGGTACCCGAGGTGGTTGATTGTGCGGTGTGGGATCGTGATCATGAGACCTGGAACTCGAAGGTACAGGCAGGGACATGGGCACAAGGTTTATACAGGTTCGGGCCGCCAGAGTAGCGAGCCCTACATCCTGTTTGGGCTAATAAGTATAGTACCCTGCGCTTGGTGTTGAGTTGATGAAGGACCGAACTGGCGACCAGAAAGGGGAGGAGTGAATGGGAGCTGATTAAAATTCTTCTCGAAGGAGATGGCTACTCCAACAAGATGAACACGGCTAACCAAAACACGTCTCTGGATCAACTACCCAAGTTGACCAAGACCACGTAGCCACTAGAGTGCTACTGGTCCTAGAAACCAACAACCACCGAAACCTACTCGAGAACGCAGTGGAACAAGCAACTCGAGTAGCAACTAACCACACCGGTCAGACCGGTCACCTGCACTGGTCAGACCGGTCAAGGCCGGATCACCCGGACTAAGCCGCCGGATCACCCGACACCCTCCAGAGACACACCGGGTCACCCTGGACCCTGAGCCGGGTCACCCGAGCAAAACCTGAGGACTTCCACAGAAAGCTCCTACACCGGTCAGGCTGGTGTAGCACGCCGGTCAGACCGGTCTAAGCCAGGAAACCCCAAATCTGCCAAACAGACCTACCGAGCTCCAAAACTAACCAAATTCGAAATAGTAGCAACACAAGACACCAGAGAACACACCAAGACGTTCACCCAAGCAAAACTCAACCAAAGGTCAGCACCGGTCAAGACCTGAGCTCTCGGGATGAACAGCAACTCGCGGGTTAACTCCTCCAAATCCAAATCCTGATATCCCCATTCGCTCCACGGATTCGCACAAGAATTTGGGGATAGTAGGAGTACCTCATGGGCATTCCATAGCCAAGATTTGGTCCACCAAAACTTGCTAAATCAAGAGGAATCGAAGGATTTCCACCAAGAATGCCTCTAACCCTAGAACGATGAAAACCCCAAAATTGAGCCCCTTTACTCACGGATTTGGGAGGGGAATCAAAGGGAAAAGAACCACGAAGGGTTCATGCATACATCCCCCACCAAATTCGAAAGAGAAAGGTCTCAAAACCGCCACAAGAAAATAGCCAAGAAAACGCTCCGAAAATCACCAAAAAGGGAAAACGGGAGAGAAACAATCAAGCCTTGAGGAATCACGCTGAATCATCTATACATACCATGAAGGTTCATACAAGGTCTAGCTTGCCTCCCAATCATCCTTCCCTCTCACAAGATCTCACCATGAAGCTCTCAAGCTTGTCCTCTAAATCCAAAGGAAAATAGGAAGGGAAAATAGCAAAAGCAAATGAGCTAGGGTTCCAAGAGATGGCTGCCATCCTCTCACCACTTGGGTTATATGGAGGCTAGCCGAAAGACGAAACTGCCCCTATTACATTAAACTAAGATACACACCCCCGAAGGGCCTTTTGGGAAACTTCGTCGTAGCACCATCGGACGGATGGCCGGCGACCACAAACTTGCTTAGCCTCGACGCAAGCCTTGCGATCCCGACGCGTGTCCTCCGCTTCGAAGTCTCCGGACTGCGTCGTCGCACACCAGTCAGACCGGTGTACCCCACCAGTCAGACCGGTCCTGGTGCTGCTGCCTCCGGCCTTCGGTCTTGGCTTTGTGGATCAACCAAGGAACCCAGTGGTTTTCTGGTGAACCACTGGAAACCCCACGAACTCGGTGTAGCCTTCGCCAATCACCACTCATGACTCGGCTCCCACGCAGTCCCGGCTCGACCTTGGTTTTGAGGCTCAACCAAGAAACCATCCATGACTTCGTCTTGCTGTTGTTGCCACCATGCGGCCCGCACTTGGCCCCGCTGGCCACCGGGTCTCTCGAGCCAAGCCAACTTGTCTTCTCCACACCTGGAGGCCTACCCGGCAATGACCTTTCACGCTTGCTCTTCACCTGCACCAACACCAGTCAAGCCGCAACCTGCACCTGCAATACTTAGCCAAGAGTCAGTCCACACCACGTGGTCAATCACTCATCACACCAGGAAGTGACCATCCACCGGTCCTCGAACCACACAGGCTCTCAATCTCCCCCTTGATGAGTGCATTGACAACACACACATTTGGTAACCAAAGAGAAAAGGAAAAGAAAAAATGACTAAAAAGAAACTCAAACAAGCGATCGAAAGCCAAACCAAAGCAAAGAGCAAGATCACTTGAAAGAGGAAAGACTCGGTCCCCTTAGGCAAGGGCAACGGCTCGACACAACCGAGTCAAAAACAAGCTCAAGCAAAGAGCAAAGACCACCAAAGCAAAGCTCGAAAACCACAAAGAGCTCCCCCTGCACACATGCAAGCTCCCCCTGAACCAAATGCAACTCCCCCTGGACGAATGCATGCAAACCACTTCATGAAACAGAGCAGCTGCAACAGCCTTACTCTGACCGGTCAGACCGGTCCTCCCCACCGGTCAGACCGGTGCACTAGATCGCCCAGCACCTGACACTCACACCAGTCAGACCGGTGCCTCCCACCGGTCAGGCCGATGACCACCTAGGAATTGCACGAGCTCAAAAATAACTCGAAACCACTTGGAAACCTTCTAAATGCATGCAGCAAGCCAAAACATGCTCAAACTTCTCCCCCTTGTTGACAATGCATGAATCAAGGCAAAAATGCAAAAAATGCAACCTAGAGCTTCTCAAATAGACAAAATTCAACAAAGGATGCTACACATGTCCAAATGAGCAAGTTAGATACTCTATAGCTTCGTAATGACATCAACTACAAGACTACCAAGTTTCACAACCATTGGGCGAAGCTAAGATAGAATTGAGCAATTCTGCGAAAATTTACCCTCTCATGAGCAAAGTCCTAAACATGAGCAAAACATGTCAAAAAGGCAAAGCCACACAAACTTCATGCTAGGACAACCATTCTAAGCATAAGACCATCATAAACACCCACAAGCACCTCATGTCATGTCAAAGCCACCGAGCCATGTGCCTACTTCTATATATGAGACTTCTCATTGGTAAGCAACATGCAACGGTTTAGCACCCAAAAGCAAGTAAATTAAGCACATATGACATGGGAACACATTTTCCAAGCAATTTACATTTCATTTTCAGATTTATAATTGGTACATGAAATGTCTTTGCAACAAAAAGGAACTTATGCCCCTCCACAAGATGAAGCATGGGGGCTAAACATTCATGATGGCAAATGAGCCTTTGGCCCCATATGATCAAAATAAGCTATCCAACCACAAATTAAGCATAGCCAAGCCACAAAAACATGTCAAGATCATGTAAAAGCATTTACTCACAAGAGAGCATACATATGAAATTTTTCAAAAACATAGCCATCAACCATGGATATAAACCAAGATTATCAAGAGCCAAGCCAAACTAACCATAGCTTACCAAATTAGCTCACAAAGACATATATATCATTCCATGGAGAATAATGTATATAGGAGAAGCCTTTCCTAAACAATGCATATGATACAAAATGCATGCAACCTAAGATATAAAGATGCCTATACATCATGTTACATATGCCATGCCAAATGCAAGAAATGCACAAAGGAAAGCTATACATATGCTACAAAGGAGCTCCCACACACAAAGCTCACAAACGACCGGCTCCTCGAGCGGAGGCAAAAAGGGCTCGACACCACCGGCAAAAGAGCAAAGGAGCGCAAAACTCACAAACTCCCCCTAAACACATGCACTAGGGCCAAAGAGCATACAAAGCTCACCCTTAGTACACATGATAGAGTAAAGAGCACACTAAGCACACAGACTCCCCCTAAACTCATGCATTAAGGTCAAAGAGCATACAAAGCTCACCTTACACACATGAGATAGGGCAAGGAGCGAAACGAACCAAGTGGCTTGACCAAGGCCACACACTTGAAGGTCACAAATTCACTTACCTTTATCATTTCTTCAGAATTCACCCGTCCTTGTCCACCATCCTCGAAAGTGATGTACCTCCATGTCACCACCGGGGTATGAGGCCGGAGAACCACCCCCGATATCAACCAAATGTTCTCCGAGCCTCCCACCTGCAACTCAAAACCAAGAGCGAGAGCGAGCAAATGACTCAACACTGGGGTTAGTACCAAAAGTGTCAAACCAGTGCTGAGCCATCTCCTCAAAAGTAGGGTTAGCAACATCCATCCTACCGCACCTATCAAAACTGCGATCCATCATATCAAACCTATCAAACCTGGAACCACCATGGGAAAACCACTCCCGTCTCACTGCAGGAGTACGAGTACCACGAAAGGGAAAGCGTGGTCCGTAGCCCCTCTGAGACTCAAAGCTGCGACCTCTCCCAAACTCGTATTGATCACGAGGTGGAGAACGTCCAGCAAACTCAACACCACCAGACTCAAAGTGCCTACCATCGGTTCCACGACCAAAAGGACTGAACCCTCTAGCATCACGGCCCCGGAAACCAAACTGTCTAGCACTCTGCCTAGCACCGGTCTGACCGGTCACTCTGACCGGTCTGGCCGGTGGTCCTCGGCCAGCAAACTTGCCTCCACCTGAAGCTCTCCTATCTCTCCGTGGTGGAACCGTATGCACAACACCCTTTCCCTTAGGTAGTGGCATACGAGGCTCAGGCACACCATGAGAAGGATGGTACCTGTCCTTGTTTGCCCCCTCCTTAGCCATTCTCGCCTCTCTTCTTCTCTTATAGCAAAACTCTCTCTTGTGACCATCCTTTCCACAAAACTCACAATGGAAACGGATTGGTCTTGGCTTAGGCTTGGAGTGAGGCTCTTCACACGGCTTCTCGCTAGGTTTCCCACTTGGTTTCTCACTAGGCTTTTCACTTACCTTCTCACTTGGTTTTTCTCTCGGTTTAAGCAACTAGTTTGGGTTGGGTGCAAACTTGTCTTTGGGCGTGGGTTGTGGTGGAGCTGGAATATTCCCAAATTTCCCTTCTCTCTCACCACTGCTCTCACCAAACTTAACAGATCCCAAAGCCCAACCATCAAAGCGCTTATAACCAGCAATCATCATGCCAAGCTGAGGTTCCTGACTAGACAACCAACTCAGCACTTCACGCAACTTACTGTTCTCATCCTGCAAATGATCAACACATTGTGCAAGTTCCAAATTCTTCACAGCATGCAATTCACATGTAGAGCAAGAAGTAGGAATAGGCACTTTCAAATCAGCCTCAAGCAAAACAATGCGAGAACGAAGCTCAGCAATCTTATCAGTGCGGAGGACCTGAACCCCGTTCCTGGTACGCCATCTTTGGATCTTAGACTGGTAAGAGTCAATAAAGACCCGAACCGGCTCTGATACCAATTGAAGGACCGATTAGGCGAACCAGAGAGGGGGGGAGTGAATGGGAGCCGATAAAAATTCTTCTCGAAGGAGATGAGAACTCCAACAAGACGAACACAGCTTCCAAAACACGTCTCCGACTCAACTACCCAAGTTGGCCAAGACCACGCAGCCACTGGAGTGCTACTGGTCCTAGGAACCAACAACCACCTTCACAGACTCGAGAACGCAGCGGAACACCAACTCGAGCACCACTGACTTACACCGGTCAGGCCGGTGAGCAGCACCGGTCAGACCGGTCCCTGCTGGTAAAACCTGGGAACTTCCACAGAAGGCCTCTACACCGGTCAGGCCGGTGTAGCTCGCCGGTCAGATCGGTCCAAGCCAGGAAACCCCAAATCCACCAAACAAGCCTACAGAGCTCCAAACTGACCCAAACTCGAAACAGCAGCAACACGGGACTACAACGAACTCACCAGAATGTTCACCCGAGGCAAAACCTACAGAGCCTCTGCACCGGTCAGACCGGTGAGCAGCACCGGTCAGACCGGTCAGGCTGGGCCGCTCGGGGATGAACAGCACCCGCGGGTCAACTCCTCCAAATCCAACTCCCGATCTCCCGAATCGCTCCACGGATTTGTGCAAGACTTTGGGGATAGTAGGAACACCTCATGGGCACTCAATAGCCAAGATTTGGTCCACCAAAACTTGCTAAATCAAGAGGAATCGAAGAAATCCCACCAAGAACGCCTCTAACCCTAGAGCCACGAAAACCCCAAAATCGAGCCCCTTTACTCACTGATTTGGGAGGGGAATCAAAAGGAAAAGAAACACGAAGGGTTCATGTGTACATCCCCCACCAAATCCCAAAGAGAAAGGCCTCGAAATCGCTCCAAGAAAATCGCCAAGAAAGGGCTCCGAAAATCACCAAAATGGAGAAACGGGAAAGACACATCCAAGCCTTGAGGAACCACACCGAATCATCTATACATACCAAAGAGGTTCATACAAGGTCTAGCTTGCCGCCCGATCATCCTTTCCTCTCACAAGATCTCACCATGAAGCTCTCAAGCTAGTCCTAAGAAAATCCTAAGGAAAATAGGAAGAGAAAATAGGAAAGCAAATGAGCTAGGGTTCCAAGAGATGGCTGCCATCCTCTCACCACTTGGGTTATATGGAGGCAACCGAAAGACGAAAATACCCTTACTAGCTAACTAGGGATACATGCCCCTCATGGGTGAATTCGGAAATCTTTGTCTTCGCTCCATCGGACGGATGCCCAGCGACCGCAAACTTGCTTAGCCTCGACGCAAGCCTTGCGATCCCGACGTGTGTCCTCCGCTTCGAAGATTCCGGACTGCGTCGTCGCACACCGGTCAGACCGGTGCTCGTCACCGGTCAGACCGGTACCCACCGGTCAGACCGGTCAGACCCACCGGTCAGACCGGTCTGGAGCTGCTGCACCTCCGTCTTCGGTTCTTCGGTCTTGGCTTTGTGGATCAACCAAGGAACCCAGTGGTTTTCTGGTGAACCACCGGAAACCCCGCGAACTCGGTGTAGCCTCCGCCAATCACCACTCATGACTCGGCTCCCACGTAGTCCCGGCTTGACCTTGGTTTTGAGGCTCAACCAAGAAACCGTCCATGACTTCATCTTGTCGTTCTTGCCACCATGCGGCCCGCACTTGACCCCGCTGGCCACCGGGTCCCTCGAACCAAGCCTACTTGTCTTCTCCACACCTGGAGGCCTCACCGGCAACGACCTTTTGCGCTTGTTCTTCACCTGCACCTGCACCAGTCAAGCCGCAACCTGCACCTGCAATACTTTGCCAAGAATCAGTCCACACCATGTTGTCAATCACTCATCACACCAGGAAGCGACCATCCACCGGTCCTCGAACCACACCTGGCTCTCAATCATGCTCTACTTGTGAAATAAATGTTGTGAAGAATATGGAGCTTGCACACTATGTTGATCGTTTGCAGGATGAGAATGATGAGTTGAGAAAGATGATGGGTTGGTTGTCTAGTCATGAGCCTCAGCTCCGGATGATGATTGAGGCATACAAGCGCTATGATGGGCAAGCGCTTGGGGCAGACAAGATTGATGAGGGAAATGGCGAGGATGAGGGGAAGATTGGAGATATCCCAGAGCCACCAAAAACCCACCACAAAAATGCCTATGCTCCTAAGCCAAACCCACTTAGGAACTGACTAGACACAACCCCAGCTCCACCCGTGTTTCCTCCACACACAAACAACTTTCAGAAACCCATCAAGTTCAGGAGTGACTTGGGGAATGAGTTCTTTGGGAAGAAGGGAGAGAAACCGAGTGAGGAGAAGCCAGAGCCCAAAGAGAGCCCAAAACCAAAGCCAAAACCAAAATCCTTCCATTGTGAGCATTGTGGGAGGGATGGGCACCTAGCAGAGTTTTGCTTCAGGAGGAAGCGTGAGGAGAGGTTGGCTAGGGAGATGGCCAACAAGGACAGGTACCGCCCTTCTCGTGGTGTTCCTGAGCCTAGGTTGGTGCCAAGAGGAGAGGGTATGGTGCGTACCATTTACCCTCGAGAGAGGCGTGTGTTTGTGCCTCGAGGTGAGTCACCACATAGAGAAGGTGGTAGGCGTATTGGGTTTGGGCGTGGTGAGTTTGCTGGACGTTCCTTCGCTCATGGGCAATACGAGCATGGGGGGAACGATCGCAGTTTTAGGTCCCGGAGGAGCTACGGGCCACGGTCTCCACCTCGTGGTGCGTGTAGTCCTCCAAGGGGACGTGTGGGTGTTCCACCTAGAGGAGATAGGATGGGTTTTGCTAACCCCACTTTTGAGCAAATGGCATGGCACTAGTTTGATTCATTTTGTACTAACCCCAGTGCTGAGTCGTTTGCTCACTCTCGCTCTCGTTTTTGATTTGTAAGTGGGAGGCTTGGAGGGTTTTTGGTTGATCGACTCCGGTTGCTCTCGACACATGACCGGAGATGAAGGTGGTTCTCCAGCCTCACCCCGGTGATGACCAAAGAGTACATCACTTTTGGGGACAATGGGAAAGGTAGAGTGCTTTCAGTGGGCACGGTGAAGGTGAGTGAGTCTGTGACTCTTAGGCGTGTCTCTCTTATCAAGTCTTTGGGGTACAATCTTCTTTTGGTTTCCCAACTTCTTGATGAGGGTTTTGAGGTCCGTTTCAAAATGGGCGCTTCACGTGTCTTGGATTCTCGAGGTGATCTTGTGTGCACGATCATCCCCGAGGGTCAGATTTTCAGAGCCGATTTTTCTCAGTGTGTTGGCTCTTCTCGTTGCTTGGTTGCGGGCGTTTCGGCGGAGCTTTGGAAATGGCATAGGAGACTAGGTCACTTAAGTTTTGACTTGTTGTCACGCTTGAGTGGGCTAGGATTAGTCCAAGGATTGCCTAAGTTGAAATACCAAAAGGACTTGGTATGTGCTCCGTGTAGGCATGGTAAGATGGTCGCCGCCTCTCTCCCGCCTCTGACATCCGTTATGACACAAAAGCCATGCGAGCAATTCCATATGGACTTGGTTGGTCCAGCTCGTGTGTGCTCGGCGGGTGGGAAATGGTATGTCCTGGTGATAGTGGATGACTATTCTCGCTATGCTTGGGTCTTCTTTTTGGCTGACAAGGGGGAGACATTTGGTTTTGTGAGGGATCTAATCTTGAGGTTGAAGAATGAGAGGAATGGAGATGCCATTCGAGCTATCCGTAGCGACAATGGCTCTGAATTTAAAAACTCTCGTTTTGAAACCTTTTGTCGTGATTTGAGTCTCGAACAACAATTTTCTTCTCCCTATGTGGCTTGTCAGAATGGTGTGGTCGAGAGGAAAAATCGTTCCCTTTGTGAGATGGCTCGGATGATGCTCGACGAGCATAGGACTCCGAGGAGATATTGGGCTGAGGCGGTGAATACCGCGTGCCATGTTGGGAATCAGATTTTTCTTAGGGCCTTCTTGAACAACACGTGCTATGAGCTCATGCACGGGCGAGCAACAAGAGTAAGCCATTTCAGGGCTTTTGGTTGTCGGTGCTTTATTCTCAAGAAGGGTAGGCTTGATAAGTTTGAGTCGAGGTCTTCCGATTGGGTTACGCTAGTCATTATCGAGCATTTTGTGTGCTCAATCTTGATACTAACCTAGTCATGGAAACTCGCGAGGTTACCTTCGACGAGACCCAGCCATGCAGTTCGTCTATCTTTGAGTGTGCAGGTGACGACGAGATTGGCAAGAAGATCTTTGAGGACGAGGAGGATGATGCTGGAGAGGATGATTGTGATGATGAAGCTCCAGCCGGGCATGTACCCTCTACTTCCACTACGACGACTACGGTGCAGGATGGTCCAGCCCCTACACCGACTACGATCCAGCAAGATCAAGTGGAAGTTGCAGCTGAGGGGGAGGTTGTCTCTAGGCGAGAGGCACCGAGGCGCGTTCAAGTTGATCATCCTCCCTCAAGAATCATCGACGACATCAATGAACGTACGACACGGTCAAGGTCCAGGAATGTTTCTCACTTTGCTCATTCGGCTTTTGTTGCTACCTTTGAGCCGAAAGACATTGGACACGCCCTCTCTAATCCTAATTGGGTGAACGCAATGCATGAGGAGTTAGAGAACTTTGAGAGAAACCAAGTTTGGGAGTTGGTAGAGCCACCACCACATTGCAAACCTATTGGGACAAAATGGGTGTGGAAGAACAAAGAGGGTGAGAATGGTGAGGTGGTGAGAAACAAATCGAGGTTGGTTGCTCAGGGGTATTGTCAGAAGGAGGGGATAGACTATGAGGAGACATTTGCTCCTGTAGCCCGTTTGGAGGCAATTTGGATCCTTCTAGCCTTTTCCGTGGCTAAAGGGTTCAAGTTGTACCAAATGGATGTGAAGAGTGCCTTCTTGAATGGGTTTTTAGAAGATGAGGTTTATGTGAAGCAACCACTGGGCTTTGAGAGTGCTGAGTTTCCTCACCGGGTGTATAGGTTGAGGAAGGCGTTGTATGGGCTGAAACAAGCTCCCCGTGCTTGGTATGGCCGTTTGAGGGGGTTCTTGTTCAGCAAGGGGTTTGAGATGGGCAAGGTTGATAAGACTCTTTTTCTCCTCAGGCAGGGCGATGATATCCTAATTGTTCAGGTGTACGTGGATGATATTGTCTTTGGCGGCTCGTCTCACTCTTTGGTTGCGAGGTTTGCAGAGGACATGAGCAAAGAATTCGAGATGTCCATGATGGGAGAATTACAGTTCTTTCTCGGGCTTCAGATCAAGCAGGCGAAGGAGGGCACCTTTGTGCATCAAGCCAAGTACACGAAGGACATCCTCAAGAAGTTCAAGATGGATGACTCGAAGCCCCTGTTGACACCGATGAGTACGACTACAGCGTTGGATGCGGACGAGGACGGAGAACCCGTGGACTAGAAGGAGTACCGGAGCATGATCGGCTCCCTCTTGTACTTGATGGCGACGAGGCTGGACATTCAGTTCTCTGTGTGTCTGTGCGCTCATTTTCAGGCGTCGCCGAGGACTTCACATCAGCAGGCCGTCAAGCGGATCTTCAGGTATCTTTGATATACTCCTGAGCTTGGTCTTTGGCACTCGGCGTCTTCTTCTCTTTCGCTTCTTGGGTTTTCGGATGCCGACTTTGCGGGGTGTCGAGTCGATAGGAAGTCGACTTCGGGGACTTGCCAGTTTTTGGGATCTTCGCTTGTTTCTTGGTCTTCTCGCAAATAGTCTAGTGTAGCTCAGTCTACCACAGAAGCCGAGTACGTTGCTGCCGCTAGTTGTTGCTCACAGCTGCTTTGGATCACATACACGCTGAGTGACTTTGGTGAGGAGTGTTCCCATGTACCTCTCATGTGTGATAGCACGAGTGCCATTAGCGTTGCCAAAAACCCCGTGCTCCACTCCAGAACCAAACATATAGAGGTGAGGTACCACTTCCTGAGAGACAATGTTGAGAAGGGAAACATAGACCTCATCCATGTCCCAACCGAAAAGCAGCTTGCCGATATCCTAACCAAGCCTTTGGACCAAGCTACATTTGCCCGTTTGCGAGGGGAGCTTGGTGTTATTTTTCCCTTTTGAGTTTTGGTTGGGGGTTTGATGTACATACTCATGTTGAATTTTCATTTATGTATCTTATCATGCTTGCATCTTTGTATCATAGACTGCATATGTACCATATGAGATGTGCTTCTCATATATACTTGGATCACTATGATATGCTAGATAGGAGATTAAGACTTTGCTTTTGATGCTCATATGATGGATAGCGATGCTCTTGATAGATTTGGGATGTATGCGCTTGTCGATGGCTTATTTTTGTGAAAATGCTATATATGATCCTCTCTTATGAGTTGAATGCCTTTCAGGCTAAATTTGTGCACTTATGGCTATAACTTGCTTAATTTATGCTTGGGACCATGGTCTTTTCATATGGGGTCAAAGACCCATCTATCATCATGGATGTTTAGCCTACATGCTACCTTGTGGAGAAGCCTAAGCTTCTTTTTGCCGCAAAGGCACTTCATGTACCATGCTTAATTTGTAAATCTTGAAATTGGTATATGAAATGCTTATGCTTGAAAAATATGCTTCTATGTCATGTATGCTTTTTTTTCGGGGTAACTATGTCATGTATGTTTTAAATTCCTTATCTTGGGTGCTAAACCGTTGCATGATGTTCACCGTTGAGAAGTCTCACATTTAGAAGTGAACACATGGCTCAGTGGCTTTGACATGACATGAGATAGCTTGTAGGTGTTTATGATGATCTTGTTATCAGAATTTGTAACCTTGCATAAAGTTTGTGGGTTATATGTTGTTTGTGCTCATTTTGCTCATGTTTAGGTCCTATGCTCATGAGAGGGAAGTTTTTGTGAAAAATGCCTTATTTTGATCTTGGCTATGTCACATGCTTATATGTCCCTATCTATCTCGTTGGCGATGCTTGTGCTAAATTTGTAGCAATCTTGCTTGTCTATGTCTCTTTTTAGCATGTTGTAGTGCTCTTTGTCTATTTGAGAAGCACATGCTTGCATTTGTAGACTTGATTCATGCATTACCAACAAGGGGGAGAGATAGTACCCAATTCTTCTTTTGGGGGAGAAATGCATTTATTCAGGGTGCATTTGTTCAGGGGGAGCTTGCATTCATATGCATTTGGGAGCTCTTTTTCGCCTGAATTTTAGTTGTGCTCTTTTGCCGATGGTGTCGAGCCCTTCTGCCTCACCTTGAGGAGTCGGCAATTTTGGAGCATTTTATCTCGGTTGTGTCGAGCCGTTGCCCTTGTCTTAGGGGACCGAGACTTTCTCTTTCAAGTGATCTCGTTTTGGCTTTTGTTTGGCTTTTGATCACTTGTTTGATTTTTTCAGTCGTTTCTTTTCTTTTTCTCTTTTCTCTGAATTGGTTACAATGTGTGTGTTGTCAATGCACTCATCAAGGGGGAGATTGAGGACCGGAGCGTCCGAGGACCGGTGGATGGTCGCTCCTTGGTGTGATGAGTGATTGACAACGTGGTGTGGACTGACTCTTGGCAGAGTATTGTAGGTGCAGGTTGCGGCTTGATTCGTATTGGTGCAGGTGAAGAGCGGGCACGAAAGGTCTATGCCTTGCGGGGCTTCAAGGAGTGGAGAGACAAGTAGGCTCGGCTCGAGAGACCCGGAGCCGGTGCAGGGTAGCGGCTCACGACCGGAGTCTGCACGCGGGGTTTTCAGCGGTTCACCACAAAACCGTCGGGTTACTTGGTTGAGCCACAAAATCAAGACTGGAGGCTCGGCGGGCGGAGACGGGATGCGGGCACGCCGAGAAGCTTCGATGCCGGCGGACACGTGGCGGGATCACAGGGCTTGCGTCGGGAGGACGCGGACTGCGGCGAAGGCGTGGCCATGCGATGAAGAGGAGTGCTACATGACCTATTTGCCCCTGAGGGGTTTGTATCCTAAGTTTAAGTGCTAGGGGTAGCTTGGTCATTTGCCCAACCCAGAGTGACTCATATATATGGCTCTAGGGTTTTCTGGGCAAACCATCCATCTGGACTGCTTCTCATTTCCTTGCTCCATAGGCGTAGATTTTCTTCACTGCTTTGTAGAGAATCTGACCTCCGAGTGTGTGGAAGCATTCATGGTTGCGTTGATTTCCTTCTTGTAGCTCGTGTGATTTTCGTGTCTTTTTCGGGCTATTTTCGTTGGATTTTCGTGCGCGCCTTGTTCCTTCGATTCTAAGGTGTTTGGGTTCGGATTTGTTGGTGGGGATCATGGATAGATGTCTTGTGCATCTTTGTGCTTGATCTTGACCCCCCAATCTCCGGATTTGGCCTTCGATTGAAGGATTTCGGTTGGAACCCTAGCTTTTTGGTAGAGCTCGGTTGCGATTCGATTCCCGGCGATTTAGTTCGTTTGAGGTCTCAAGTTTTGGGGTATAGCATCTCCTAGGGACGCTTCACATCTCCCCCAAATCTTACCTCAAGAGCTCAAGCTGTTTGGGAGATCCATGGATGGATAGGAAGGGTTGACTTCTCGTTTTCGGGCTCGAGCTGCTCTGTCCGCACCTGGCGGACAGTCCGCCTGGTAGGCGCGGACAGTCCGCGCGACCCGGAGTTCGTCCAGTTCGTCGCTTGTTCTTGCGTGTTCGTGGTTTGATCCGTCGGGGAAGTTGATTTTGTTTGCACGGTGTTTGCGGACAGTCCGCCTGCTCGTCGCGGACAGTCCGCGCGGTACGGGTTGCCCTCGGACAGTCCGCCGGTAAGGCACGGACGGTCCGTTTTTCGAGGTGCGGTACTGGAAGTTCGGGTGGCATTTTTGGACGGTCCGCCCTGTGCTTGCGGACGGTCCGCCTAGCCCCCGCGGACAGTCTGCCGCCTCCACGCGGACGGTCCGCCCCAGGCTGTGCAGATTGCCTAAGTCCTTTGCTTCTTGAGTTGCGCTTCCGTGTTGCTTTGAGTTGGGGTTTGTTCCTAGGGTTGGTAGGTCCGTTGTGACTACGCGACCATGGCAGACTCGTGTGGGAACCCTTGGTTGTGGATTTCGGGCATAGGCCGAGTTCATCCTTCGGGAAGAATTTTTATCGGCTCCCATTCACTCCCCCCCCCCTCTCTGGTCGCCTAATCGGTCCTTCATGGATATCAATTAAGCTCTTCCCACAAGTAATTAGCCATGCTCCCAAATTTCAAATGAATCTCAGAAATTTTGAAGTGTAGAGTAAGATGAATAAAAAGAGCTAAACCAAGTTCAAAAATTTAAACCTTCTTGCATCTTGCTCATGAACTTTCATCTCATCTTGTCTCTCAAGCCTATTTGTTCTACTCCTTTCCCTCTCAAAATATATATATAAGTGGTAGGCTTTTTATGGAGCTTTTGGGAAAAGTTTAGTCCTACCAAGATATTATTATTGAGATATTATCAAAACAAGACAAGCTTCTCATGGTCTTACCGAGACTCGTCAAAAAGGTCTTTAGAAAATAATGTTGTTTCAAGGAGGGGGAGAGAGAAAAAAATACACACACTTGAGATAGGTGGACATGTGCAAATGGCAAAGAGTGATCCCGAGGCACAAGCAAAGTCCTCGTTATCGGATTGCACATGGTTGGAAAGATGAGTATGGGTCTTGATCTTGAATTCTCTTGAAACTCTTAATGCATCTAGAGAGCCGGGGAGCTTTATTTATTTATTTATTTTTCTTTCTCATATATATATTTTTTCTTCTCTCTTTTTTTCATACTTCTCCTTTCTCTCTATATTTTTTTTCTTTTCTCTTTTTTTTCTTTCTTTTTCTTTTTTTATATACTCCCCTTGAACTCTAGATTACATTGTACCTACTCCTTGGCAGCTCCCCCCCATGCTTAGACGATTGCATGTCCTCAGGCAATGAGGTGGAAAACTTTTTGTGCCAAGGTAGGTACTAAAAGTTCTATGTTTTCCTGGTAAGAAGCACTTGAAATCTTCTAGGGATCATTCACGCAACCTTCATGTCGTCTTGGAGGTCTCCCTAAATTATACTTCAATCCTTGGCACCTTCATTCTTGTGATCTTCCTTGAAATATTCATCCATACTCATATGATAGCTTGTGGTTAAGGAGGTAAACACAAAAAGATATATTGGGTTTTATGGGTGGATATCCGGCGAGGTTTGCGAAATTTCCGATGTGGAGATTCACAATGCACGGATAGAAAAGGCTAGCAACAAGATAGGTACGCAAAAACGGAATGACCAGCTTCTTAGTCTCGGGCCAGAGAAATCAAGCCCTAAATTAATTCACCCAAAAATAAATCTTGTATACTAAGTTTTTGCACTCAAATAAATTTAAGGCTTTGGATAGGTAGAGCAACATGCAAGAGTTATTAATGACAAGGTTAGCATAGTTTTAAGAACAAAAATAAATCATCTTTAACCCATCCAAAATTGAGAGCATGAAAAGAAAACTATGGGTCTTATCTTTATCATAACCTCCGGAAGGGATTAAGCTAGCATTTAATCTAATTTCAGATTTGCATTTATAGAGAGCATTAGCTTAATCATGCATAAAACTAGTACCAAGATAAATAAAGTGGCAACTTTCATCATATATCAACATGGCATCAACTTATTATCTTTACTAAAGGTGATAATCATGGTGGCAAACTTTATTCATGTTGATTTAAAGCAAACACTACTACTAACACACATGCTGAAAATAAATAAAAACTGAAAATGCTAGGCACACACAAATTTGCATAAAAGCTGAAAATAAGGAAAAGAGAAAAGAGAAAATCGAACCGAAATTGAAGGCATCATTATTATTTTTCTTCTTCCTCCTTCTCCATTCTTCATCTTCTGGTGGTTGAAATTGATGATCTTTTGCGTTGTATCCTTGCTCGTAGCATGATCGCGCCGGTCTCTTCTTTTACTTGACTTGGTTAGGATGAGGCGCCATGAAAGCTTCGTTGGGCGCCATGTATGGTGGAGGAAGTGGTGGCACGGCTGCCCCACTCCCCCATGCTTGTATCAGCACACTTCATAATATGGTGGAGGCGTTGGTATTCCTCCATAAGGTGGTGGCATCGGGATCCCTCCGTATGGTTGTTTATTAGCTTGATGTGTAGCCCCTTCTTCACCTTGGGCTACGGAGGATGATCCTTCTTCAACAATTCTTCCTTTTTATTCTTCTTCGCCGGCACAAGAAGTCCTTCCTCTAACCAAATTTTGTCTCCATTCAACAAATAATTTCAGCCCCATGTTGGAAAGAGCGAGGAACATCAACTTGCACCCTCTCCTCTCATCTCCACTAATATATTTTCCTTGCTTCATGTACTCGACCCCCAAAGAAATCCCAACGAGGAGAAATTTTGGGTTCCTTGTAGTCTTCTCCCGAAATCATTCCCCAAAATCCTTTTTGCATATTTTCTTGGACTTCAACTTGCTCCGGAGCTTCCTTCTTGGGACCGAGTAGTTCTTTAATATATCCATAAGGAACTAGTTGCCCTTCTCCTTCAAGGCGGAATGAGAGGCACGACACTCCTTCATCAATGACCGGTGCTAAGGCAAGCTCCTTGTGAGTGCTTACACCAACTCCATTAAAGAATTCCCCCGTCCAAGGTTGCTCAAGATTTGATAATTATCCGAGTAGAATCCCAACACTTGGAGGGCGTCATCAAAGTCAATTCGGCACATGCCTCTACTCAAGACGAACAAGCCTCTCCTCCTCCTCCTTGTCTTCATGATGAATCCATTGGAACGCTTCGGAGTGTATGTTGGTGGAACGGATGAACGAGTTGAGCGTCATGGTGGAACGGGTGGCTCTTCCGTGTGTCCTCGCGGTTTAGTGTACCACATGGACGAACTTTGTGTACTCCTCATGCCACCAAGGGGCAGCGTGTTGCTCCTCGGTGGTGCCACGTCTTCCTCCATGTTTCAGGGAGACTCGGGTCGAGTGCCTCCTTGAAGAGCTTGATAATGGCACCTTTGATGGTGATGAACGTGTCTTCTTGGTGAAGACATTGGTGGCTATCTTCCACATTGTTGCTGCTCTAACTCACAACGAGTACACCGGGGGTTGCTTGCCGGTTGGAGAAACACACAAGGGAGGTATATGGAGGGTGGAGTTTATTATTATTATGATTATTTTTTTAGAGGGTGGAGCGTGAGGTGCACAAGATAGGATGGATATTAGCCCATAGGGTTTGTGGATTACTTGAACATGCAACCGCCTATCAAGGTGAAGCTAAACTAATTTATTGAGGTGTGAACATGAGGCCACTTTAGCTAAACCTACAAATGATATGTTGATGGGATCTACGGGAGTAGTGAGACATGTACTCCCGAAAAATATGGTGGCTAACCTTAGGCATCAAAGCATTATCAACATAAACAAAAGATTGAAACAAAAGAATCGGCGATAACATGACAAGATCCTCATCCCCATGGAACTCAAATATATCTAGGTTGTTTCTAGAACTTATGGGCTATGAACTCAAGAACACGAATTAACAAATGCATACAATACTTACCAGGTGAAAGGGAGCACCGGGGGCCATAAGTGGAGGCTAGGACGGCCGGCATAGGCTAATCGGCCTAGGGGCCCTTCTACTCCATTTGCTTTGATCCTTCTCCGAGATACTTATTGCTCCCTTCTTGCCTTGTGTCCGCGTGATCCACAAGATTCCTCCACCAAATGTTCACAATCACTCCTTTGCTTGCGCGATTAACCTCCATTGTTTTACTTCATGTCACATCTTGTTCCCTTTCCTCTTGTGCTTCCACCAATTTCCTACAAAACAAAGCCCTTGCTTCCCCCCATGCTTGTCCTTTGCATGTGCCCAAGATGCCAAATGATGGACACATGATGCATCGTGGGGCACTATATGTTAATCAAGCTCAAAAACCTCCCTTAATCATGTTTAGATGCTAATCACTCCTCTAATTTTGAAACTTTAAGAATTAACCCAGCGCTAGCGATGAGTCCAAATATATCATTAGAGGAGCTTTTAGGCATCAAAAACAATTATAAAATTTATTTTGGTTGCACCGGGATCGATTGCTTTCATTAATTGATAGCAAGTTACTCCGGCTTGACCGTGTGGGTATAGGTTTAGGTTCTAATTTTGGCCAAACATGAGAGAGATGTTTTGAATAAAAATAAAGTCAATGGGGCTTAGAAAAATTCTAAATCTGGAGAAACCGGTGGATGTTAAGTTGAATGAAACCAAAAATCAAGTTCCTTAGGTTCACGCGAGTCCTACCATGTGTCAAAGCTTAAAAACATTAAGAAACATAGAAAGGCTCCACTCGTGTGTTTTTATCATGTAAGACAAGCCAACCTTATCATCATTGAGAGGATGAAAGGTTGGGGTAGGTTCTGAATTTTTGGTACTAGTTTCTCAAAAACAAGCAAACAAAACATGGGATGGCTCAAGTCATCGGTTTATGATCAATATAAACTTCAAATAAAATGACCGAGCAATTATAATGTCTCCAAAAATTATTCAACCACATAGGAATTTATAATATGTAATGCGTAGCAAATTCTAAGACCAACTTACTTGAAAAACTTGAAAAATTCTTCGGGTTGCCCTCCCGGTAGCTTGACTCTTCAACAGGTCGTCCTCCCGATAGCTTATTCATGACTCGACGATCGGGTTGCCTCCCGCAAGCGCTTCGTTTATAGTCTATAGCTAGACTTCTTCTCTTCTTCACTTCAGATCAACGCTCTTTGTGGGCGTTGCAATCTTGGGGACCCCACTTCTACACCATCCTTGGCCTTGGTGTAGTTTATTCTTCGGCTTAGTCATCTTTTTGGTCTTCATAGGCGGGCGTTGATTCTTGGTCTTGACGGATGCAACACCTCGAATCATGGTTGACTTGAATGCACTCCTCACGCCATCGATGTCGAACATGACCTCCCCCTTGCCGATGTCGATTGTTCCAACGGTCTTGAGGAACGATCTCCCTAGGATGTGTGGCGATGAGGTTGATCTCCTCTCAATCTTGGAGGTGGAGTTTCTCTTGGAGATTCCGACGATGTTCGGCCTCCGCTTTTAGATCTTGTGTTGCACGTCACCTTTGCCTGCAAAATTTTTTCTAGACCATCCACAAAATATATGTTTTTTTTTGTTGGAGATGTAGCCGTCCATCTCCGGTTAGGGTTAGCAAATATAAACAAAAAAATAACTAAAAGAAAACTAGGGTTTAGCAAAACCCTAGATTAGATTGATTTTTTTTCGAGGATGGTCAAAATCAAGAGATGCAAAAGAAAAATCAAGAGAAAAACTGAAAATATTTACAAATGCAACACTAGATTGAATCTTGATTACTTGCTCCCCGGCAATGGCGCCAGAAAAAGGGGCTTGTTGACGGTCTATATGTGTATCAAACTTCGTTTGGACTTGCAAGCGGACAAGTCCTCCGTCGTAGTCAAGGGACCCTTCTTCCCTTAAGTGTGAACCCAAGGTATCGAATCCGTGGAACAATGTGTAACGCAAGATCCAATCTAATAAAGCTAAGAACACTTTGATTATGAAAAAGAGAGCTAATGCATCTAATCTAAGGAAACACCAAGAAAACCAATCTAATCTAAGAAACACCGGGGGTAGCAAGAGATGGAGAGGGATAGGTAAAACCAATCTAGAGAGATTGGATCAAGCACTTGTTGAAGTTCCAAGCATAAATGAATAAAGTAAATCGAATCTCATAAAAAGCCTCTTTAAATCATGGCTTCCATTCCAACTCAAAAGACGCCCGTCTTTTGGAGCCACCGTTCTGTCACAACGCAATCCTATTCGTGCGGGTTAGCCTAGGGCGAGTCCAAAGAACAAGATGAAAACACTTGGTATGTCAGGTATGCACCTCTAGCCACCATGGCTACAAGAACATCCTATGCAATCTATCCGGAATAGATTGGAGAAGAAGAAAACCCAAGCGAAGACAAAGTCGTAGTGAAAGCACTTGATCGCTAGAAATCGGATTCAAACTTGCAAATTCAACATGAGAGTATAATATATTGACAAGATCACCACCGGGATCCTACCTTGATCTTGATCCTAGCTCCGGGAACTCCGACATGGTCTTCCATGCAAGGTTCCCACGTCGGCTAGGGAAGCCCTAGTCAACCATCTCGACCCTCTCCTCTCAGGAATGGTGCCCCTCCCTTCTCTGCTCCTCAGCGGCGGATGATGAATGAATTGATGCGTGGCTTTTTGCACCGTGGCTTTAAATAGACAGAAGAGGGGCTAGGTCAAAGGGGAGCCCGAACCGGGCCGAAAACGAGCCAGGCCGATCCGACCAGGCCGGTCGGCCCAGGGCCTTTTTGGCCCGATTCCGCGCCATTCTTCGCGGGCGAGCTTCTTGCATTTTTCCCTATTTGCACCCTCCTGCATGTGGGTCCTTGATGTTGTTTCCTTCGCGATTAAGTTGATGAAGCTTGCAATCCAAGCTTCCCTATCTTCTGTTTAGGTCCCTGATGTTTTCCACGTTGACGCTTCGGTCCTTGATCCATTTGGAGTCATGTTCATCGTGTGTCTCGACTCTTGTCGGGCTTCATGATCTTCTTCCAAAGTGCTTGATGAACTTGTCCCGAAAGTCTCCTCTTTATCGTTGATTTCCTGCGTAAACAATAGACTCCAAAATCGACATGCAAAGGTGAACTTGACATATCATGAGGGTTAGGATCCTTAGTTTGGATATTAAATCAATACCAACATTGAAGGTAAACCCATGGCTAGGTTGACGGAAATTCACCGTCAACAGTGAACAATGGCTTTACCCCTAGGCAGTGGCATACGAGACTAAGGCACACCATGAGATGAGTTGTACCTGTCCTTGTTTGCCCACTCCTTAGCCATTCTCTCCTCTCGCTTCCTCTTGAAGCAAAACTCCCCTTTGTGACCATCTCTCCCACAATAGTCACAATGAAACCGGATTGGATTTGGCTTTGGTTTTTGTTGGGGTTGCTCACTCAGTTTCTCCTCACTTGACTTCTCACCCTTCTTCTCTCCAACCACACTCTCCTTAGGGCTCACAAACTTCACCGGTTTTTGGAAGTCATTTGTTGGGTGAGGAAATATGGGTGGATCTGGAGTTGTGTCAAGTTTGTTTCTCAGAGGGTTGGGCTTAGGAGCATAGACATTTTTCTGGTAGGTTTTAGGTGGAGCTTGGATATCACCAATCTTCTCTCCTCCCTCACCACTACACCCTCCAATCTTATCCAACCCAAGCGCTTGCCCATCATAGCGCTTGTAAGCCTCTATCATCATCCTAAGCTGTGGTTCATGACTCGACAACAAACCCATCATTTTCCTCAACTCATCATTCTCATCCTGCAAGCGATCAACATAATGTGCAAGTTCCAGATTCTTCAAAGCATGCAATTCACAAGTAGAGCAATAAATGGGAATAGGCTCCTTCAACTTAGCCTCAAGCGAAACAGTGTAAGCATGCATCTCATCAATCTTTCCATGCAAAACAGGGCAAGAAGTGCAAGCACCAAGCAAAGCAGGTCTAGACTTAAGCTCAGCCACTTCAACCCTAAACACATCTAGTTCATCACAAGTAGAAGCATGCTTATCCTTAAGACTAGTAAGATCAGCTAGGTACACAGAGCAATCACAACAATCAATCTCATCAGAAACCACAGGTGAAGCCTTAATCAAAACTATCTCAAGCTTAGCATCAAGGTTCTGGGTTTCTAGCTCAGCTACTCGGTTCCTAGCATCTTCTAGTGAGGCCCTAAGCTCTTTCCTCATCTTCTTTGCCTCTCTAAGCATGTCATCACGATTATCAAGCAACTTTCCAAGACGCTCATTCTCCTCACGCAAGAAGGGAAGCTCGTCACGTACCTCATCCTCGGAGTCGGAGTCCGAGTCGCTCTGGTGACTCTTCTTGCTGCCAGAGCTACGAGCCATGCCGCAGAAGCCATCTCTCGAGTAGCAACTCAGCCCGCTCAAGTTCTTGGATGACTTCTTGCTCTTGCGCCGATCACCTTCATCCTCGCTGCTACTCGAGCTCGAGGAAGAGTAGGCGGAGCTGGAGTCGACGTCGCTCGCTCCGACCATCGCTCGGGCCTTCCTGCTGCGGCCGTCATTCTTCCTCGATCGTCGCTCGTCCTTGTTCTTGTGCTTGTGCTTGTGATCGCACCTCGATCTATGCTTGTTGTCCGTCCTCGACCGGTGCTTGTAGTTGTCCTTGTTCTCCATCTTCTCGGGGCAGTCGGCGATGAAGTGTCCTGGCTTACCGCACTGAAAGCATGTCCTCGTGTTCCTCCTTGTGTTCACCCGGTTCTCGTGCATCCTCTCGAAACGCCTGGTCAGCAGCGCCAGCTCGTCCTCTCCAAGCACGTCGAACTCCTCATCTGACAAAGTCATCAAAGAGGACAAAGAGTACATCTTGTTGGATGGGTTAGCGTTAGGCTTAGTACCTGAGCCACCGACGAGAGCGAGACTATGAGAGTCAGTTGGGCTCTCGAGCTTGGCTGTCATGCCCCTATCCACCTTAGCCGACTTGAGCTTCGAGAATAGCTCATTCACCGTGAAAGTGTCATACTTCTCGGACTCAAAAATAGCCTCGACCTTTCCGTCCCATACTGTACGATCCAGCGAGTGTAAGAACTTCACGGCTCTATCATGATCGTCATATGGGAGCACGGCCACATTGGCTCTCATGTTGTTCACCACAACCGTAAACCGCTGGAACAAGGCATCAATGGACTCACCGGGGAGATGAGTGAAGTTCTCGTACTCTCTTCGGTAAGTCGCATACATCCGAGTCTAAACCTAAGCGTTCCCAGCATGAGCATCCTTCAACAGCTCCCAAATCCTACAAGCTAGGTCCTCTGTCTGAACCCGATCGAATTCGGATTGACACAAAGCACAAAACAAGTAGTCGACCGCCTTGTTATTGGCGTCGAACATGTCCCTCGATCCCGGAGCAAGGAAGTTAATCAGATGAACATAAGTTGTGTTCACCGTAACATCCCAAAGGATCTGTCCCTTACCACGGAGGAACGCAGCCATCCGTCTCTGCCACATCTGGTAGTTCTTTCCATCGAAGTGCGGAGGACCCGATCCCCGTTCCTGGTACGCCATCTTTGGATCTTAGACTGGTTAGAGTCAATAAAGACCCGTAACCGGCTCTGATACCACTTGAAGGACCAGAACGGTGAACTAGATAGGGGGGACTGAATGGGAGCTGATAAAAATTCTACTAAAAAATTCAGCCTATGAACCCAAAATCACTCGGACACCTCCACAAACTTCTCTTGCCCAATCCAAGTAGCCACTGGAGTGCTACTGGACCTAGGAGCAAGATCCAACCAACAGCCACTCAAAACACGCAGCGGAAAACAACTCGAAACAGCTGCTGGAAGCCAAAACCAGTCAGGCCGGTTTCTGAAACCGGTCAGACCGATCTTCTGGGGCTTAGCCTCTCATAGGCAGGGCAAACCGGTCAGGTCGGTTTGCGAAATCGGTCAGGCCGGTTTTGTCCAGGAAATCCCCAAAAGACCTTCGAGACCAAACCTAGCCCAAAACACCTCAAAAACCCTTCAACCTTTGAACAAGAAAAGCCATAGCATGAACGAGACTCTCCTGTTCAAAAACTCCTCTCGACAGCCCACTGGGGCTAAACCGATCAGGCCGGTTTGGGAAACCGGTCAGGCCGGTTTTGCCTGGGCAGTCGGGAAGAACTCAGCCCGCGGGAAAAAGCCAACCTTCACCTCGATCGATCTCCCGATTCGTTCCACGGATTCAAGTGAGACTTTGGGGATAGCTGGTGTACCTCATGGGCTACCTTTGGCTAGAAGCTCGGTCCCCGAAACCTACCTAATCAAGAGGAATCGGAAGTCAACCCTCAAGAACACTCTTCCATGAACTCCACCGAAAACCACCAAATTGAAGCCGTTTCGGATGGTTTGTTGGAGCAAGATAACCAAGCAAAGAGGCACAAGGTCCTCATATGTGACATCCAACAAGAATCCCTCAAAGAAACGCTCCCAAAACTTCTCCACGTAAATTCCAAGAAAAGGCTCCGAAAATCGCCAAAAAGGGAAAACGAGAAGAACACAATCAAGCCTTGAGGAACCACGCCGAATCATCTATACATACCATGAAGGTTCATACAAGGTCTAGCTTCCGCTCGATCATCCTTCCCTCTCACAAGATCTCACCATGAAGCTCTCAAGCTAGTCCTAGAAATCCTAAGGAAAATAGGAAGGAAAATAGCAAAGGGAAAATGAGCTAGGGTTCCAAGAGATGGCTGCCATCCTCTCACCACTTGGGTTATATGGAGGCTAGCCAAAAGACTAAACTACCCCTATTACATAAACTAGGATACACGCCCACCAAGGGCACTTTGGGAAATTGTCTTTGTAACACCATCGGACGGATGCCCGGCGACCGCACTTCGCTTAGCCTCGACGCAAGCCTTGCGATCCCGATGCGTGTCCTCCGCTTCGAAGCTTCCCCACGCCTTGCAACCCCAAACCGGTCAGACCGGTTTTGGCCTGACAGCCACACCGAGTCTTCGGCCTTGGCTTTGTGGCTCAGCCAAGCAACCTAGTGGTTTTTTGGTGAACCACTGCAAACCCCGTGAACTTGATGTAGCCTCCGCCAATCACCACTCATGACTTGGCTCCCACGAAGTCCCGGCTCGACCTTGGTTTTGAGGCTCAACCAAGAAACTGTCCATGACTTCGTCTTGCAGTTCTTGCTACCATGCGGCCCGCACTTGACCCCGCTGGCCAACGGGTCCCTCGAACTAAGCCTACTTGTCTTCTCCACACCTGGAGGCCTCACCGGCAACGACCTTTCACTCTTGTTCTTCACCTGCACCAACACCAGTCAAGCCGCAACCTGCACCAGCAATACTTAGCCAAGAATCAGTCCACACAACGTTGTCAATCACTCATCACACCAGGAAGCGACCATCCACCGGTCCTCGAACCACACATGGTCCTCACTGGTCCACGTGTTCACCGTCCTCGTCTGCATCAAGAGCTGTAGTCGTACTCATCGGAGTCGCCATGGCCTTGGAGTCCTCCATCTTGAACTTCCTCACAATGTCCTTGGTGTACTTGGCTTGGTGTAAGAATGTTCCTTCCTTCGATTGCTTGATCTGGAGCCCGAGAAAGAACCGCAACTCGCCCATCATGCTCATCTCAAATTCCCTGCTCATGTCTTCTGCAAACCTTGCAACCAAAGAGTTAGACGAGCCACCAAAGACAATATCATCCACGTACACCTGCACAATTAGGATCTCTTTGCCCTGCCTGAGGAGAAACAAGGTCTGATCTACCTTCCCCATCTCAAAACCTCTCTCACACAGGAACCCTCTCAACCTACCATACCAAGCCCTAGGCGCCTGCTTCAACCCATATAGCGCCTTCCTCAACTTGTACACCCTGTGGGGGTACTTCTCGCTCTCAAACCCCGGTGGTTGCCTCACAAACACTTCTTCCTCCAAAACACCATTTAGGAAAGCACTCTTCACATCCATTTGGTACAATTTGAACCCTTTAGCCACGAAAAAGGCTAGAAGGATCCTAATCGCCTCCAAACGGGCTACGGGAGCAAAGGTCTCCTCGTAGTCTATTCCCTCTTTCTGTGTGTACCCCTGAGCAACAAGCCTTGACTTGTTTCTCACCACTTCTCCTTTGTCTCCCTCTTTATTTTTCCACACCCATTTTGTCCCAATCGGCTTACACCCCGGTGGAGGCTCCACTAACTCGCAAACTTGGTTCCTCTCAAAATTCTCCAACTCCTCATGTATCGAATTGACCCAATTATGATCAGATAGCGCATGTCCAATGTCCTTGGGCTCAAAAGTAGCAACAAAAGCAGCATGGGCAAAGTGAGAATCATTATGAGACCTCGACCGAGTAGTGCGTTCGTTGATGTTCCCGATGATCGTTGAAGCTGGATGAACCACTTGTACTCGCCGGGGAGCTTCTCGCCTCAAAACCACCTCCCCCTCAGCTGGAGCTTCCTCACGATCTTAGCACGTCGTCGTAGGTGTGGGAGAAGGACCATCCACGATCGTAGTCGAAGTAGTATGTACATGCTCAGCCGTGGGTGCCACACCACCATCTTCATCATTACCTTGCTACACCTCATCCTCAAAAATTTCCTCGCCAAGTTCCTCGTCACCTGCACACTCAAAAGCAAGCTGACTATGTGGTTGTGTCTCGTCGAAAGTAACCGTGGCAATCCTCGGACCAAATTGAGTTTACTCAAGCAAGACAAAAGGTCAAAGCTCAAGTGACCCAACTTCCTATGCCACTTCCACAACTCACTCGAAGAACCAGCCAAAAAGCAACGAGCCACACCAGAAGACTGAGAGAAATCAGCTCGGAAAACTTGACCCTCGGGAACGACCATGCAAACTAGGTCCCCTCGAGAATCCAAAATCCGAGAACCACCAGGCCGAAACAACACCTCAAAACCCTCATCCAAAAGCTAGGAACTAGAAAGCAAATTGAATCCGAGCGATTGAACAAGAGCAACCCGCCTGAGAGTGACCTTGTCACTTACCTTAATCTCACCTTCTGAAAGTACACGCCCTCGCCCATTGTCCCCAAAGGTCATGTATGTCTTGGACACCACCGGGATGAGACTTGAGAACCACCCCTTGTCTCCGATCATATGCCTCGAGCAACTAGAACCAATCAACCAAACGTTCCTCAAGTCTCCCACCTGAAATTCAAAAATGAGCACGTGAGTGAACAAACGACTCAGCACTGGGGTTAGTACCAAAAGAGTAAAACCAGTGCCGAGCCATTTGCTCCAAAGTGGGGTTAGCACAAACCATATCAACACGCCTATAAAAGCTTCCACCACGAAAACTACCACGGGAACCACCACTAGGGAACCACCCCAGTCTCACTGGAGGAGAACGAAAACCACGAAAAGAAGACCGTGAATCGTTCCTCCTCTCAAACTCAAAGCTACGACTCCTCCCACCATCGTTTTGAGCACGAGGTGGAGAATGTCTAGCAAACTGACCACCACCAGACTCACCATGCCAACCACCTGTAGCATGACCAAAGGAACTGAACCGAGCATCCTCACAAGCACGAAAACCAAACTGCAGGCCACCCAGACCAGCAACGGTCTGACCGGTCACCCTGACCGGTCTAACCGGTGGCGCTCGGCCAGCATCACCACTTGCCACCTTTCGATCTCCCCAAGCCGGAACCGTCCTCACAATCGCCTTGGCCCTGGGCATTTGCATACGAGGCTCAGGTACACCATTTGAAGGGCGGTACCTGTCCTTGTTAGCCCACTCCTTAGCCATTCTCTCCTCACGCTTTCTCTTGAAGCAAAACTCACTCTTGTGACCATCTCTCCCACTATAGTCACAATGAAACCGTATGAGCTTAGGTTTAGGCTTGGGTTGGGCTGCTCACTTGGTTTCTCCTTACTCGGCTTCTCTTTCAGTTTCTCCTCACTAGGCTTCTCACCCTCTTTCCCAAAGAACACATTCCCCAAGTTGCTCATGAACTTTATGGGTTTTTGGAAATCATTTGTGGGGTGAGGGAATATGGGTGGATCTGGGGTTGTGTCAAGTTTGTTTCTCAATGGGTTTGGCTTAGGAGCATAAGCATTTTTGTAGAAGGTTTTTGGTGGAGCTTGGATATCACCAATCTTGTCTCCTCCCTCACCACTACACTCTCCAATCTTATCCGACCCAAGCGCTTGCCCATCATAGCATTTGTATGCCGCTATCATCATCCTAAGTTGTGGTTCATGACCCGACAACCAACCCATCATTTTTCTCAACTCATCATTCTCATTGTTGACACTCAAAATTGGCAAAAGCTGACTCAGGTGAGGCAGGCCGGTCAGACCGGGTACCAAGGGCGGTCTGAACGGGTCGCGCTGTAGCTGGTCCAGTAAAAGTGGCCAGGGCGGTCAGACCGTGTGGTCGGGGCGGTTAGACCGCCTCCCCCTGAGTCCGAACCAAATTGAGGAATCCTTGTAGATTTCGAGTTGTAAAAGGTTTCCTTGCGGGGCAAGACCTCCCCACCCTATTTATAAAGGGCCATGGCCGATTGAGGGCCTATCACCCAATCGATCAAACATTTATCTTACTTTTATCTCCAAACCCTACTTTTCCAACCCCTTTGCTTCCTTTTTCGTCTCTACGGCGATTTAGGGTGTTCTAAGTGGCCTGCCGACCTTTGAACAACCCTAGGCTCGTTGTCCCTGACGGGGTCCCTCCCGGGGCAGCGGATTTAGGTTTTTGGCGATCCTCTGACAGAGGCGGTTAGACCGCCCCCCATAGGCGGTTAGACCGCCCCCTGCTGGTGGTTTCGACGAGGAGCGTTTCGACGACCGCGCGACCTAGCACACCAGTGTGTTCGACCGGAAAAAGCGTCAACACACTTTTGGCGACTCCACTGGGGACAAGAAGATCTGGTTTTCAAAACCGTTCAATCTTGCCCTAGTAAGATGGGATCTCGGTGCGAACTTGATATGGAGAATATCATCACGGCTTCGATGGAGGATCTCTCTCTGGAGGAGCAGCAGAAGTTCCAGGCGCTGCAAGAGTACATGAAGGTACAATTTCTAGCAGGCGTCAAGAAGGATCGTCATGGCAAGGTAGCAAGATTGAAGGAATTCGAGCTGCCAGCGATCAAGTTAAACGACAATAATGTTGAGGTAATTACCGTTGTAAGTCAATCTCCACAAAATCCTTCTATTTCTCAAAAAAACGACTGTGGAAAGTGATGAGTTGATTGCCTCGTATATTGCTCGTTTAGAAAGATTAGAAGATCTTGAAAAGGATAGGAGTGCTGGTTTTTACAATAATAATGAAACTAGTAATAGTGTTCCTAAAATTAATACTAGTGGGGTAGTTAATCCTAGCTTAGCGCCTTTGCCTAATACTAACACTGCAAATTACATGTATGGCATGCCACCTGACTTCAACGTTGGTCAACAAACGCCGATCCAGCCGCAATGGCCGAACACGGCCGGGGCGGTTAGACCGCCCCTGACAGGCGGTCAGACCGGCCTGACCAGCGCCATGGAATTGGTGCCCGAACAGCCTTTACCACTTTCTGTTGTGCCGAGTTCAGTGGTTCCTAATTTTTCTAATACAGTTGGTAATGCTGGACCTCACTATAATACAACAGTTAACACATCTGCTCAACCAAATTTAATTCCTGATGATGTGTTTGAAAGTTATAGGCTAGCTCAAGCTAAGATAGCTCCCTACTTAAATAAGATGAATTTGGTGAATGCAGCCCCGCAACAGCCAAATAATCCTAATTGGGCGGAATTTAATAAATTTAAGGAAGATTTGGCTAGCGTGGTTAAAAATAAACTTGGTGTTGATATTGGTAATACTAATCTATATCAAAAGCCATACGATCCTGAGTTTGATAGGTTTCCTCTCCCACATGGTTGGCGTATGCCTGATTTGATCAAATTTAGTGGTGATGATGACCGAACCACATGGGAGCATATTAGTCAGTATACGGCTCAACTTGGTGAAGCGGGTGCTTATAATGCTCTTAAAGTGCGTTTATTTTCTTTATCATTGACTGGCACCACTTTTGCTTGGTTTTCTTCACTTGCTCCCAGCTCTATTATATCTTGGGATATGTTAGAGCGTAAATTTCATGATCACTTTTATAGCGGGAGTGTGCAATTAAAATTGACAGATTTAACATCGGTTAGGCAAGGTAGAGATGAAACCGTCTCTTCTTACATTAAAAGGTTTAAAGAAACTAAAAACCGGTGCTTTAATTTGTCAATTACTGATATGGACCTTGCTGATATTTGCTTAAAGGGCTTAAGGTCTTCAATTAGAGAGAAAATAGAGGGTTCTGATTTTCTTTCGGTTGCTCAAGTTCAAGTGAGAGCTTTAATTATTGAAAACCGAATGAATAAGGAAAAAGATAGCTCTAAGTCACGTCGTTCTAATATGCTTATTATTGACTATGATTCCGATAGTTCGAGCGATAGTGACAAAGAGGTATATGCTGCTGAATTTGTTTGGCCCTCTAAAGAAAAAGCTTATTCTTGTTCATCACTTAAACCGGCTCATAAGGGTCGGCAAGAAGAAGTAAAATTTACTTTTGATGTTTCTAAATGTGATCGTATCTTTGATGAATTACAAAAATCTGGAAACATTCAATTGACTCATACTTTGCCTCCACTTGAAGAAATAAAAAGACATGCATATTGTAAGTATCATAATTCTTATTCTCATGCTACTAACGATTGCAATGTGTTTCGTCGTCAGGTTCAATCGGCCATAAATGAAGGTCGTTTGATGTTTCATGAGATGCAAGTGGACAAGCAACCTTTTCCTGTCAATACCATGGATTTGCAGCAGCCCAAGGTACTGGTTCGGCCTCATCAAGTCGATTCAACCAAGGGAAAGAATGTGGTAGTCGGGGAGGCAAAGCCCGATTTGAGAGGAAAAGAGTTGACAAGGGAAGTAGCATATGAGAAGACCCCTGATGGCAGAGAAACGTTTAAAATTACTGTCAAAGCTTCTGGACATGGGGGGCAAGGGTCGTCCACATCTGCAACACCTACTGATCAACAGCCGTCTGCACCTGTTCAGGTAGGGGCAGTTAGACCGGGTGTGGCAGGCGGTCAGACCGCCCCTGTACATGGCCGTCCAAAGATGCTTATTCCGAAGCGGCCGGAAGTTGGAAACTGGAAGCTCAACATGGCAAAGAATCAGGGGAGTGTTTCAAAACCAAAGGTCACATTTGATATGCTATTTGACAAATACTCTAAACAAAAGGTCGTTACAAGTGATCGGCCATTAAAAAAAAGGATGAGATCACCTCCACGTCAAGAGAGGCCGTCGTCGTCTCCAAGAGCAGCTACAAGATTCAAAGGTGATTTATCACAGCAAGGACAATGCTTTACTCCACAATGGGAACCTCGTCCAGTTTATGATGACAATGGAGTAATGTGGGTGCCTTTTCAGCAGTCCTTCCATCCTGGATGGGGAGGGCCAAGAAGACCAGCATTGGATCAGATTTCACGACCTACACAGGATCGTTGGGCTCCACGTTGGTCAGGGCAGCATCAGTTGGCCAACGCGGTCAGACCGCCTTCTACACGCGGTCAGACCGCCCTGGGGGCCAACGCGGTCAGACCGCCCCATATACGCGGTCAGACCGCCCTACCCAGAGAAAATGTTCAATCTCCTCCGCGACAGGTGTACAAGCCCAAGATCAGAGAAGAGGAGGTTAAGAAGATGGATATTGATCCAGAGAGAACTACTGGCCAAGATATCATACAGATTGGAACAATGGATGTTCCTATTGAGAAAGGTGGCAAAGGACCAGTTGTGTTAAACAATCAGGTTATGACACCTGTTCAGAAAGGATGTGCTGCTAATGATCATGAGGCCAGTGGGAGTGGTTCCAACTCCAAGTACTTCTTACCAAGGTGGTGTCCTCCCGGTTTGACACGTACACAAAGGAGGAAGCTTCAACGCTTGAGGTTTCGAGAGAAGAAGGAAAATGAGTTGGAGAAACAGAGAGATGATATGTTCAACCTCTACAGACCAATGGCACCACAAGGGAAAGAGTGGAGAGTCAAGGCGACACTACAGGCAGCACCTCAGGCAGAGGCGGTCAAAACACCAGCTGAGGCGGTTAAACCGCCAGGGGCGGTCAGACCACGTCTAGACGCGGTTAGACTGCCTGGTCCAGAAAATTTACCCGTTTCAGATTCTTCGACTCCGATATCTTCAGTGCCTGCGCCAGAGGATCATGAGCAGCTTGTTGACTACAGTTCCTCTCCTGAGCAGATGAACCTTGAAATTAATGTTATACATATGTCTAGTGATGGTTTTATGCTTTCAAAGGAGGACATTGCTCACCTTGATTTGGGGCCGAAAGATGCTGTATTCCAGAAGCCAAAAGAGACTGAAAATCATCTGAAGGCTTTATACGTCAAGGGGCACATCAATGGGAAGCCAGTCACTCGGATGCTTGTTGATGGGGGAGCGATCGTCAACTTAATGCCATACTCCTTATTCAAGAAACTTAGAGGTTCAGATGAGGAGTTGATCAAGACCAACATGACCATCAGCGGTGTGGGAGGAGGCGAGCCGATGAGTGCCAAAGGCGTTGCTTCTATGGAGCTCAACGTTGGGAGCAAGACGTTAGCTACAGCTTTCTTCGTCGCTGAGACGCAAGGTAACTATAGCTTAATCCTTGGTCGTGATTGGATTCATGCAAATCAGTGTGTGCCTTCTTCCTTGCATCAGTTTTTAATACAATGGGTAGATGAGGAGGTAGAAGTTGTGCATGGTGATAATTCTGCTTGTGTAGCTATAGCTGATAGCAATTCTATAGGAGTGCA
Source organism: Cenchrus fungigraminus (assembly GCA_036936925.1). Lineage (NCBI taxonomy): Eukaryota > Viridiplantae > Streptophyta > Magnoliopsida > Poales > Poaceae > Cenchrus > Cenchrus fungigraminus. The sequence continues at coordinate 75,218,046 of CM072770.1, forward strand.
TGATGACATAAAATGTCTATCTAGCTTAGATTTATCTAATTATGAGTTCATTAGTTGTTCTAAAGATGGCTTTGTCCCTGCTGTCATAAAGCCGGTGAATAATCGGCTAAACCATTTCATGTGATTCGATGGAGTCAAATCAAGAGTGGTTGCAGCGGAGACTTGAACACTATCGGGCGCAAAAGAACGATACGTGTGAAGCTATCGAAGATCTTGATGATTTGGGCAAGCTAGGACAAGGATTTACGTCGGCCGATCCTCTTGAGGAGGTAGACATTGGTGACGGCACTATACCCAGGCCGACATTTGTAAACAAGAATCTTGATCCTGTTTTTAAGTCCAAATTAATAAAGTTATTAAAGGAGTATGTTGATTGCTTTGCATGGAGTTATAATGAGATGCCTGGTTTAAGTCGTGATTTAGTTGAACATAAATTGCCAATTAAACCTGGTTTTAGGCCTTATAAACAACCTCGTAGGAATTTTAATCCTAATATTTATGACTGAGTGAAAGAATAAATCAATCGGTTACTTGATGCTAAGTTTATTAGGCCTTGTCGATATGCTGATTGGATCTCTAATATTGTGTCTGTGGAGAAAAAAGGAACTAACAAACTTCGTGTTTGCACAGACTTTAGAGATCTTAACAAAGCTACTCCTAAAGATGAATATCCTATGCCTATAGCCGATTTTCTTGTTAATGCTGCATCCGGACATAGAATTCTTAGCTTTCTTGATGGTAATGCTGGTTATAATCAAATCTTTATGGCCGAAGAGGATGTTTCTAAAATGGCCTTTATATGTCCGGGATTTGTAGGCTTGTTTGAGTGGGTAGTCATGACTTTTGGTTTAAAAATGCTGGTGCTACTTATCAAAGAGCTATGAATTTGATTTTTCATGACTTGCTTGGTATAATAGTAGAAGTTTATATCGATGATATTGTAGTCAAATCGGCTGGTTTAAATTCTCATTTAGCTGATTTAAGACTTGCATTTGAAAAAATGCACCGGTATAATTTAAAAATGAATACACTCAAATGTGCCTTTGGTGTATCGGCTGGTAAATTCTTGGGCTTTATTGTACATGAGAATGGTGTTGAGATAGATCCTAAAAAGATTGAGTCCATTCGAAAAGTACAAGCTCCTACTTGCAAGAAAGATTTGCAAAGATTCTTGGGCAAGGTAAATTATTTGAGGTGATTTGTTTGTAACTTGTCCGGGAAGGTAAATGCTTTTACTCCTTTACTTCGGTTAAAAAGTGGAGCTGAATTTACTTGGGGGGCAAAACAGCAAGAGGCATTTGATGAGATTAAAAATTATTTAACTTCGCCACCCGTTCTTCAAGCCCCCAAGAGTGGTATTCCTTTCAAGTTATATATAGCGGCTGAAGATAGTTTTATTGGGGCTGTTTTGACTCAAGAAACTGATGGCAAGGAGTATATTGTGGCTTATGAGAGTAGAAGGTTATTGGACGCCGAGACAAGGTACACTTTTATTGAGAAATTATGCTTATCCTTATATCATGCTTGTACCAAGTTAAGGCATTATTTGTTATCAAGTATTTGTGTGGTAGCATGTCAAACCGACATAATTAAATATATGTTGCAAAAACCTATTCTAAGTGGTAGAGTCGGCAAATGGGCTTATGCACTTGTTGAATATGATTTATGTTATGAGCCATTACAAACTATGAAAGGACAAATTGTAACCGACTTTATTGTAGAACATAGAATTGATAAACAACTTGATTTAGATGTCGGTTACATTACTTTTACTCCATGGAAATTGCATTTTGATGGATCGGTTTGCAAAAGTGGTTGTGGTGTTGGAGTAATTATTATTTCCCCCACTGGAACGATTTTTGAAGCTCTTAACCGATTGGATCATGATTGTACTAATAATCAAACTGAATATGAGGCTCTCTTGTTTGGTTTGCAAATCTTGCATGACATGGGAGTAAAACATGTAGAAGCTTATGGTGATTCTCTACTGGTGGTGCAGCAAGTTTCCAAGGTATGCCAGTGTTTAAATGGTTATTTAAATGCTTATCTTGATAAATGCTTGGACATTATATCTTGTATGGATGAGTTTGTGATTTATCATGTGCCACGAGAAGAGAATCCAAGGGCAAATGCTCTAGCTCAGCAAGCATCTGGTTATGATGTTCAGAAAAGAAATTTTCATGAACGAAAACCGATGTTTAGCAAAGCTGAGGGTTATGCCCTGGAGGAGGTGGTCAGACCGCGTACTCCACCCGGTCAGACTGCCCCACCCGGTCTGACCGCCCTGCCAGGCCGGTCTGACCGCCCTGCAGAGGAAGAAGTCGCTTCGGCCATTGTTTCTTCCAAAACTGATAAGGACAAAGTTGACGATTGGAGGAAGCCTCTGATTAACTATTTGCAGGATCCTAAAGGTACAGTTGACAGAAAAATCTGACGATGGGCTCTCAAGTTTGTTTTGGAAGATGGTGAATTGTATCATCGGACTGCAGATGATTTGCTTTTCAAATGCTTAGGACCTGATCAAGCAAGGTTAGCTATGGCAGAGGTTCATGAAGAAATTTGTGATACTCATCAATCGGCTCCTAAGATGAAGTGGCTCCTTAAGAGAGCTTGCTTTTATTGGCCTACTATGATAGCTGATTGTTTTCGGTACTACAAAGGGTGTGAAGATTGTCAAAAGCATGGGGATATTCAGTTGGTACCTGCTGCGTTGATGCATCCGATTATTAAGCCATGGCCTTTCAGAGGTTGGGGTTTGGACTTTGTTGGCAAAATTCATCCTCCTTCATAAAAGGGACATTGCTTTGTGATTGTGGCAACTGACTATTTTACCAAGTGGACTGAAGCAATTCCTCTTAAGAATATGACTCATCGGGAGGTAATTGAGTTTATTACGGAGCATATTATTCATAGGTTTGGCATTCCACAAACTTTGACTACAGATCGAGGAACTTCATTTGTATCTAAAGAGGTGCGTGATTTTGTCAATTCCTATGGTATTAAGTTGCTCAATTCATCTCCATATTATGCTCAAGCTAATGGTCAAGCCGAGTCTAGCAATAAAACCTTGATTAAGCTCATTAAGAAGAAGATAGAGGATAATCCTAGAAGATGGCATGAGGTATTATTTGAGGCTTTATGGGCTCATCGTATTTCTAGACATGGTGCTACTAAAGTTACTCCTTATGAGCTTGTGTATGGTCAAGAGGCCGTTTTGCCCGTTGAGGTGAATCTAGGCGCATATAGACTTGCAAAGCAAAATGATCTTGATTTTGACACATATTATGCTTTGATGATGGATAATATTGATGAGGTGACCGACAAGCGATTGGAGGCCTTGGAGGCAATTGAAAGGGACAAGAGGCGAGTTGCTAGAGCATATAACAAGAGAGTTAAAGCCAAATCTTTTCAGGTAGGTGATCTGGTTTGGAAAACTATTTTGCCTATAGGATCTAAGAGCAACAAGTTCGGTAAGTGGTCTCCAAGTTGGGAGGGACCATACAAGATTGTGAGAGTTTGCTCTGGAAATTCTTATATGGTGGAGACTTTGCAAGGACAGCAGCTGCCCAGGGCTATCAATGGGAGATATTTGAAGAAGTTCCATCCAAGTGTTTGGCAAGATGCTTGAGAAGACATGGCCGATTTGATAAATCGCCCTTAGAATAAAAAATGGCCGATGAAAGATATCACATCGACCTTAGATTTATTTTTTAGCACGCAAGCTTTACTAAAAAACAGGGGGGCATATGTTGACACTCAAAATTGGCAAAAGCCGACTCAGGTCAGGCAGGCCGGTCAGACCGGGTACCAAGGGCGGTCTGACCGGGTCGCGCTGTAGCTGGTCCAGCAAAAGTGGCCAGGGCGGTCAGACCGCGTGGCCGGGGCGGTTAGACCGCCTCCCCCTGAGTCCGAACCAAATTGAGGAATCCTTGTAGATTTCGAGTTGTAAAAGGTTTCCTTGTGGGGCAAGACCTCCCCACCCTATTTATAAAGGGCCATGGCCGATTGAGGGCCTATCACCCAATCGATCAAACATTTATCTTACTTTTATCTCCAAACCCTACTTTTCCAACCCCTTTGCTTCCTTCTTCGTCTCTACGGCGATTTAGGGCGTTCTAAGTGGCCTGCCGACCTTAGAACAACCCTAGGCTCGTTGTCCCTGACGGGGTCCCTCCCGGGGCAGCGGATTTAGGTTTTCGATGATCCTCTGACAGAGGCGGTTAGACCGCCCCCCATAGGAGGTTAGACCGCCCCCTGCTAGTGGTTTTGACGAGGAGCGTTTCGACGACCGCGCGACCTAGCGCACCAGTGTGTTCGACCGGAAAAAGCGTCAACACTCATCCTGCAAGCGATCCACATAATGTGCAAGTTCCAGATTCTTCAAAGCATGCAATTCACAAGTAGAGCAAGAAGTGGGAACAGGTGCTTTCAACTCAGCCTCAAGAGAAACAATGTAAGCATACATCTCATCAATCTTTTCATGCAAAACAGGGCAAGAAGTATAAGCACCTAGCAAAGCAGGTCTAGACTTAAGCTCAGCCACTTCAGCCCTAAGCACATCTAGTTCCTCACACTTGGAGGCAGGTTTTTCCTTTAAAATAGTAAGATCAGCTAGGAACACAGAGCAATCAGCACAATCAACCTCATCAGAAACAACAGATGAAGCCTTAAGCGAATCAATTTCAAGCTTAGCATCTAGGTTCTGTGTTTCTAGCTCAGCCACTCTAGTCCTAGCATCCTCAAGCGAGGCCCTAAGCTCCTTTATCATCTTCTTAGCCTCTCTAAGCATGTCATCACGATTATCAAGCAACTTGCCAAGTCGTTCATTCTCCTCACGGAAGAAGGGAAGCTCGTCACGTACCTCATCCTCGGAGTCGGAGTCCGAGCCGCTCTGGTGAGTCTTCTTGTTGCCGGAGCTTCGTGCCATGGTGCAGAAGCCGTCTCTCGCGTAGCAGCTCAGCCCGCTCAAGTTCTTGGATGACTTTTTGTTCTTGCGCCGATCACCTTCATCTTCGCTGCTACTGGAGCTCGAGGAAGAGTAGGCGGAGCTGGAGTCGACGTCGCTCGCTCCGACCATCGCTTGGGCCTTGCCGCGGCCATCCTTCTTCCTCGATCGTCGCTCGTCCTTGTGCTTGTGCTTGTGATCGCGGCTCGATCGGTACTTTCCCTCCATCTTCGACCGGTGCTTGTAGTCGTCCTTGTTCTCCATCTTCTCAAGACAGTCGACGACGAAGTGTCCTGGCTTGCCGCACTGAAAGCACGTCCTCGTGTTCCTCCTTGTGTTCACCTGGTTCTCGTGCATCCTCTCGAACCTCCTGGTCAACAGCGCCAGCTCGTCCTCTCCAAGCACGTCGAACTCCTCATCTGGCAAAGACAACAAAGTGGACAAAGAGTACATCCTGGTGGATGGGTTAGCGTTAGACTTTGCACCAGAGCCATCGATGAGGGCGAGACTATGAGAGTCAGTCGGCCCTCAAGCTTGGCTGTCATACCGCGGTCCACCTCAGCCGACTTGAGCTTCGAGAACAGCTCGTTCACCGTTAGAGTGTCATACTTCTCAGACTCTACAATAGCCTGTCATGATCATCGTACGGGAGCACGTCCACATTGGCCCTCATGTTGTTCACCACTATCGTGAACCGCTGGAACAAGGCATCAATTGACTCACTGGGGAGATAACTGAAGTTCTCGTACTCTCTCCGGTAAGTCGCATACATCCGAGCCTGAACCTGAGCATTTCCAGCGTGAGCATCCTTCAACTGACTCCAAATCCTACAAGCTAGGTCTTCTGTCTGAACCCGATCGAATTCGTATTGACACAGAGCACGAAGCAAGTAGTCGATCACCTTGTTGTTGGTGTCGTGCATGTCCCACGATCCTGGAGCAAGGAAGTTAATCGGATGAACATAAGTTGTGTTCACCGTAACGTCTCAAAGGATCTGAACCTTACCGCGGAGGAAAGCTGCCATCCGCCTTTGCCACATCTGGTAGTTTTTGCCATCGAAGTGCGGAGGACCAGAACCCCGTTCCTGGTATGCCATCCTTGGATCTTAGACTGGTTAGAATCACGAAGATCCGTAACTGGCTCTGATACCACTTGAAGGACCGAACTGGCGACTAGAGAGGGGGGGAGTGAATGGGAGCCGATAAAAATTCTTCTCGAAGGAGATGGCTACTCTAACAAGATGAACACGGCTAACCAAAACACGTCTCCGGCTCAACTACCCAAGTTGGCCAAGACCACGTAGCCACTGGAGTGCTACTCGTCCTAGGAACCAACAACCACCGAAACCTACTCGAGAACGCAGCGGAACAAGCAACTCGAGCAGCAACTGACCACACCGGTCAGACCGGTCACTTGCACCGGTCAGACCGGTCAAGGTCGGATCACCCGGACTAAGCTGCCGGATCACCCGACACCCTCCAGAGACACCCGGGTCACCCTGGACCCTGAGCCGAGTCACCCGAGCAAAACTTGAGGACTTCCACAGAAAGCTCCTACACCGGTCAGGCCGGTGTAGCACGCCGGTCAGACCGGTCTAAGCCAGGAAACCCCAAATCTGCCAAACAGACCTACCGAACTCCAAAACTGACCAAACTCGAAACAGCAGCAACACAAGACACCAGAGAACACACCAAGACGTTCACCCGAGCAAAACTCAACCAAAGGTCAGCAACGGTCAGACCGGTCAGGACCTGAGCTCTCGGGATGAACAGCAACCCGCGGGTCAACTCCTCCAAATCCAAATCCCGATCTCCCGATTCGCTCCACGGATTCGCACAAGACTTTTGGGATAGTAGGAGTACCTCATGGGCATTCCATAGCCAAGATTTAGTCCACCAAAACTTGGTAAATCAAGAGGAATCAAAGGATTTCCACCAAGAATGCCTCTAAGCCTAGAACGAAGAAAACCCCAAAATTGAGCACCTTTACTCACGAATTTGGGAGGGGAATCAAAGGGAAAAGAACTACGAAGGGTTCAAGCATACATCCCCCACCAAATTTGAAAGAGAAAGGTCTCAATACCGTCACAAGAAAATAGCCAAGAAAAGGCTCCGAAAATCACCAAAAAGGGAAAACGGGAGAGACACAATCAAGCCTTGAGGAACCACGCCGAATCATCAATACATACCATGAAGGTTCATACAAGGTCTAGCTTGCCTCCCAATCATCCTTCCCTCTCACAAGATCTCACCATGAAGCTCTCAAGCTAGTCCTCTAAATCCTAAGGAAAATAGGAAGGGAAAATAGCAAAAGCAAATGAGCTAGGGTTCCAAGAGATGGTTGCCATCCTCTCACCACTTGGGTTATATGGAGGCTAGCCGAAAGACGAAACTACCCCCATTACATTAAACTAAGATACATGCCCCCGAAGGGCCTTTTGGGAAACTTTGTCGTAGCACCATCGGACGGATGCCCGGCGACCGCAAACTTGCTTAGCCTCGACGCAAACCTTGCGATCCTGATGCGTGTCCTCCGCTTTGAAGTCTCTGGACTGCGTCGTCGCACACCGGTCAGACCGGTCCTGGTGTTGATGCCTCCGGTCTTCGGTCTTGGCTTTGTGGATCAACCAAGGAACCCAGTGGTTTTCTGGTGAACCACTGGAAACCCCGCGAACTTGGTATAGCCTCCGCCAATCACCACTCATGACTCGGCTCCCACGTAGTCCCGGCTCGACCTTGGTTTTGAGACGCAACCAAGAAACCGTCCATGACTTCGTCTTGCTGTTCTTGCCACCATGCGGCCCGAACTTGACCTCACTGGCCACCTGGTCCCTCGAGCCAAGCCTACTTGTCTTCTCCACACCTGGAGGCCTACCCGACAATGACCTTTCGCGCTTGTGAAGGACCGATTAGGCGAACCAGAGAGGGGGGGTGTGAATGGGAGCCGATAAAAATTCTTCTCGAAGGAGATGAGGACTCCAACAAGACGAACACAGCTTCCGAATCACGTCTCCGACTCAACTACCCAAGTTGGCCAAGACCACGCAGCCACTGGAGTGCTACTGGTCCTAGGAACCAACAACCACCTTCACGAACTCGAGAACGCAGCGGAACTTGCAACTCGAGCGCTACTGACCTACACCGGTCAGGCCGGTGAGCACCACCGGTCAGACCGGTCCCTGCTGGTAAAATCTGGGAACTTCCACAGAAGGCCCCTACACCGGTCAGGCCGGTGTAGCTCGCCGGTCAGACCGGTCCAAGCCAGGAAACCCCAAATCCACCAAACAGGCCTACCGAGCTCCAAACTGACCCAAACTCGAAACAGCAGCAACACGGGACAACAACGAACTCACCAGAACGTTCACCCGAGACAAAACCCACAGAGCCTCTGCACCGGTCAGACCGGTGAGCAGCACCGGTCAGACCGGTCAGGCTGGGCCGCTCGGGGATGAACAGCACCCGCGGGTCAACTCCCCCAAATCCAACTCCCGATCTCCCGAATCGCTCCACGGATTTGTGCAAGACTTTGGGGATAGTAGGAACACCTCATGGGCACTCCATAACCAAGATTTGGTCCACCAAAACTTGCTAAATCAAGAGGAATCGAAGAAATACCACCAAGAACGCCTCTAACCCTAGAGCCAAGAAAACCCCAAAATCGAGCCCCTTTACTCACTGATTTGGGAGGGGAATCAAAGGGAAAAGAACCACGAAGGGTTCATGCATACATCCCCCACCAAATCCCAAAGAGAAAGGCCTCGAAATCGCTCCAAGAAAATCGCCAAGAAAAGGCTCCGAAAATCACCAAAAAGGAGAAACGGGAAAGACACATCCAAGCCTTGAGGAACCACGCCGAATCATCTATACATACCAAAGAGGTTCATACAAGGTCTAGCTTGCCGCCCGATCATCTTTCCCTCTCACAAGATCTCACCATGAAGTTATCAAGCTAGTCCTAAGAAAATCCTAAGGAAAATAGGAAGAGAAAAAAGGAAAGCAAATGAGCTAGGGTCCCAAGAGATGGCTGCCATCCTCTCACCACTTGGTTTATATGGAGGCAACCGAAAGACGAAAATACCCTTACTAGCTAACTAGGGATACATGCCCCTCAAGGGCGAATTCGGAAATCTTTGTCTTCGCTCCATCGGACGGATGCCCAGCGACCGCAAACTTGCTTAGCCTCGACGCAAGCCTTGCGATCCCGACGCGTGTCCTCCGCTTCGAAGATTCCGGACTGCGTCGTCGCACACCGGTCAGACCGGTCAGACCCACCGGTCAGACCGGTCTGGAGCTGCTGCACCTCCGTCTTCGGTTCTTCGGTCTTGGCTTTGTGGATCAACCAAGGAACCCAATGGTTTTCTGGTGAACCATCGGAAACCCCGCGAACTCGGTGTAGCCTCCGCCAATCACCACTCATGACTCGGCTCCCACGTAGTCCCGGCTCGACCTTGGTTTTGAGGCTCAACCAAGAAACCGTCCATGACTTCATCTTGCCGTTCTTGCCACCATGCGGCCCGCACTTGACCCCGCTGGCCACCGGGTCCCTCGAACCAAGCCTACTCGTCTTCTCCACACCTGGAGGTCTCACGGGCAACGACCTTTCGCGCTTGTTCTTCACCTGCACCTGCACCAGTCAAGCCGCAACCTGCACCTGCAATACTTAGCCAAGAATCAGTCCACACCACGTTGTCAATCACTCATCACACCAGGAAACGACCATCCACCGGTCCTCGAACCACACCTGGCTCTCAATCTCCCCCTTGATGAGTGCATTGACAACACACACGTTTTGGTAACCAAGAGAAAAAGAAAAGAAAAGAAACAACTAAAAAAACTCCAACAAGCGATCGAAAGCCAAAGAAAAAGCAAAGAGCAAGATCACTTGAAGAAGACAAGTCTCGGACCCCTTAGGCAAGGGCAACGGCTCTACACATCCGAGACAAAACATGCTCAAGCAAAGAGCACAAACCAACAATCCAAAGCTCGAAAGGCACAAAGAGCTCCCCCTGCACACATGCAAGCTCCCTCTGAACCAATGCAACTCCCCCTGGACGAATGCATGCGAACCACTTCATGAAACAGAGCAGCTGCAACAGCTCAGCTCTGATCGGTCAGACCGGTCGACACCACCGGTCAGACCGGTGCTCAACATGTGAACAGGACCAGCACTCTGACCGGTCAGACCGGTGCACAACAGAGCCCAGAAATGGCTCGAAACCACCTGAAAACGTTTTAGATGCATTCAGTAGGCCAAAACATGCTCAAACTTCTCCCCCTTGTTGACAATGCATGAATCAAGCCAAAAATGCAAAAAATGCAACCTAGAGCTTCTCAAATAGACAAAATTCAACATAGGATCCTACACATATTCAAATGAGCAAGTTAGATACTCTATAGCTTCGTAATGACATCAACTTCATGATCACCAAGTTTCACAACCATTGGACGAAGCTAAGATAGAATTGAGCAATTTTGCGAAAAGTTACCCTCTCATGAGCAAAGTCCTAAACATGAGCAAAACATGTCAAAATGGCAAAGCCATACAAACTTCATGCTAGGACAACCATTCTAAGCATAAGACCATCATAAACACCCACAAGCACCTCATGTCATGTCAAAGCCACCGAGCCATGTGCCTACTTCTATATATGAGACTTCTCATTGGTAAGCAACATGCAACGGTTTAGCACCCAAAAGCAAGTAAATTAAGCACATATGACATGGGAACACATTTTCCAAGCAATTTACATTTCATTTTCAGATTTATAATTGGTACATGAAATGTCTTTGCAACAAAAAGGAACTTATGCCCCTCCACAAGATGAAGCATGGGGGCTAAACATTCATGATGGCAAATGAGCCTTTGGTCCCATATGATCAAAATAAGCTATCCAACCACACATTAAGCATAGCCAAGTCACAAAAATATGTCAAGATCATGTAAAGGCATTTACTCACAAGAGAGCATACAAATGAAATTTTTCAAAAACATAGCCATCAACCATGGATATAAACCAAGATTATCAAGAGCTAAGCCAAACTAACCATAGCTTACCATGCTAGCTCACAAAGACATACATATCATTCCATAGTGAACAATGTATATAGGTGAAGCCTTTCCTAAACAATGCATATGATACAAAATGCATGCAACCTAAGATACAAAGATGCATATACATCATGTTACATATGCCATGCCAAATGCAAGAAATGCACAAAGGAAAGCTATACATATGCTACAAAGGAGCTCCCACACGCCAACTCAAGAAATCAAACAAACACCAAGCTCCCCCCGCAAACGAGTGAAAGTTGCTTGATCTAGGGGTTTGGTGAAAATATCGGCTAGTTGGTCATGTGTGGGTACATGGATCAAAGCTATCTTCCCTTTCTCTACGTTGTCTCTCAAGAAATGATACCTCACTTCTATGTGCTTGGTTTTGGAATGGAGCACTGGGTTCTTTGCAACGCTTATGGCACTGGTGCTATCACATTGAAGTGGGACATGGGTATACTCCTCACCAAAGTCACTCATGGTGTATGTGATCCAAAGGAGCTGAGAGCAACAACTAGCTGCAGCCACATACTCTGCCTCGGTAGTGGATTGAGCAACACTTGACTGTTTGCGGGAAGACCAAGACACCAAAGAAGAACCCAAGAACTGGCAAGTCCCAGAAGTGGACTTCCTATCCAACCGACACCCGGCAAAATCTGCGTCTGAAAATCCATGAAGCGCCAAAGAAGAAGACGCAGAGTACCAAAGGCCGAAGTCGGAAGTGTGTCGCAAATACCTGAAAATGCGCTTGACTGCTTGCCAATGCGAAGTCCTCGGAGACGCTTGAAAACGAGCGCACAGACATACCGAGAATTGGATGTCTGTCCTCGTCGACGTCAAGTAGAGGAGCGACCCGATCATGCTCCGGTACTCCTTCTGGTCCACGTGTTCACCTTCCTCGTCCGCATCAAGAGCTGTAGTCGTACTCATAGGCGTCGCCATGGCCTTGGAGTCCTCCATCTTGAACTTCCTTACAATGTCCTTGGTGTACTTAGCTTGGTGCACAAATGTTCCTTCCTTTGATTGCTTGATTTGTAGCCCGAGGAAGAACTGCAACTCGCCCATCATGCTCATCTCAAATTCCCTGCTCATGTCTTCTGCAAACCTTGCAACAAGAGAGTTAGACGAGCCACCAAAGACAATATCATCCACGTATACCTGCACAATCAGGATATCTCTGCCCTGCCTGAGAAGAAACAAGGTCTGATCGACCTTCCCCATCTCAAACCCTCTCTCAAACAGGAACCCCCTCAACCTACCATACCAAGCTCTAGGCGCCTGCTTCAACCCATACAGCGCCTTCCTCAACTTGTACACCCGGTGGGGGTACTTTTCACTCTCAAACCCCGGTGGTTGCCTCACAAACACCTCTTCCTCCAACACACCGTTCAGGAAAGCACTCTTCACATCCATCTGGTACAACTTGAACCCTTTAGCCATGGAAAAGGCTAGAAGGATCCTGATCGCCTCCAAACGAGCTACAGGAGCGAAAGTCTCCTCGTAGTCGATCCCCTCTTTCTGACTGTACCCCTGAGCAACAAGTCTCGACTTGTTCCTCGTAGTCGATCATAGTCTCTCCCTCTTTATTTTTCCACACCCATTTTGTCCCAATCGGCTTACACCCTGGAGGAGGGTCAACCAACACCTAAACTTGGTTGCTCTCAAAATTCTCCAACTCCTCATGCATCGAGTTAACCCAATTATGATCAGATAACGCGTGTCCAATGTCTTTGGGCTCAAAGGTGGCAACAAAAGCAGCATGAGCGAAATGAGAATTGTTCCGAACCCTCGACCGTGTAGTACGTTCATTCATGTCGCCGATGATTCTCGAAGCTGGGTGATCCACTTGCACTCGCCGGGGAGGTTCTCGCCTTGATGCTACCTCCCCCTCAACAGTAGCTTCGCCTTGATCTGGGTTTGTCATTGTAGGTGTGGGAGAGGGCCCGTTCACGATCGTCGTCGAAGTAGTAGGTACATGTTCAGCTGCGGGCACCACACCGCCATCTTCATCATCTCCATGTTCATGCTCCTCCTCCTGAAAGATCTCCTCGCCAAGTTCGTCGTCACCTGCACACTCAAAAACAAGCTGACTACGTGGCTGTGTCTCGTCGAAGATTACCTCGCAAGTCTCCACGATTTGGTTAGTTTCAAGATTGAGCGCACGAAATGCTCTAGAATGAGATGCATAACCAAAGAAAATGCCATCGACAGACCTAGTCTCGAACTTGTCCAACTTCTTCCCTTTCTTCAGAATGAAGCATTTACAACCAAAGACATGGAAGTGACTCACCTTGGGTGTGCGACCGTGCATCAACTCGTAACAGGTTTTCTTCTTATGAACCCTGAGATAGATCCTGTTCGACACATAGCACGCGATATTGACCGCCTCAGCCCAGAACCTTCTCGGAGTCCTATGCTCGTCGAGCATCGTCCGAGCCATCTCGCACAAGGTTCTGTTTTTCCTTTCCACCACGCCATTCTGGGGAGGCGTATACGGACTCGAAAACTGGTGTTCAAGACCCAAGTCATGGCAAAAGGTTTCGAAGCGAGAGTTTTTGAATTCCGAGCCATTGTCACTGCGGATCGCTCGTATGGCATCTCCGCGCCTCTCGTTTCTTAACCTCAAGACAAGATCTCGAACAAAGCCAAACGTCTCCCCTTTCTCCTCAAGAAAGAACACCCACGCATACCGAGAGTAGTCGTCCACCACAACAAGGACATACCACTTCCCACCCGCAGATTGCACACGAGCTGGGCCAACAAGGTCCATATGGAGCAGCTCGCATGGACGCTCAGTCATCTCATCGGTGAGAGGCGGGTGAGAAGAGGCTACCATCTTGGCATGCCTATACGGCGCACAAAGCAACTCTTTCTCAAACCTCAACCGTGGCAATCCTCGGACCAAATTGAGTTTACTCAAGCGAGACAAAAGGTCAAAGCTCAAGTGACCCAACTTCCTATGCCACTTCCACAACTCACTCGAAGAACCAGCCAAAAAGCAACGCTCCACACCAGAAGACTGAGAGAAATCAGCTCGAAACACCTGACCCTCGGGAACGACCATGCAAACAAGGTCCCCTCGAGAATCTAAAATCCGAGAACCACCAGGCCGAAACAACACCTCAAAACCCTCATCCAACAACTGGGACACAGAAAAAAAATTTAACCCCAGCGATTGAACAAGAGCAACACGCCTGAGAGTGACCTTGTCACTTACCTTGATCTCACCTTCTGAGAGCACACGCCCTCGCCCATTGTCCCCAAAGGTGATGTATGTCCTGGACACCACCGGGACGAGACTTGAGAACCACCCCTTGTCTTCGGTCATATGCCTCGAGCAACCGGAGTCAATCAACCAAACGTTCCCCAAGTCTCCCACCTGAAAATCAAAAGCGAGCACGTGAGTGAACAAACGACTCAGCGCTGGGGTTAGTACCAAAAGAGTAAAACCAGTATCGAGCCATTTGCTCCAAAGTGGGGTTAGCACAAACCAAATTATCACGCCTATCAAAGCTACCACCACGAACACCACCACGGTAACCACTACGAGGGAACCAACCCTCTCTAGCTGGAGGAGGACGAAAGCCACAAAAGGAAAACCGTGGATCGTTCCTCCTCTCCATCTCAAAGCTACGACTCCTCCTACCTCTGTATTGAGCACGAGGTGGAGAACGCCTAGCAAACTGACCACCTGCAAACTTTCCAGACCAACCACCAGAACCACGACCTCCAGAACCAAACCGAGCATCCTCACGAGCACGAAACCCGACTCGCTGTCTGCCTAGACCTGCACCGGTCTGACCGGTGTAGTGCACCGGTCTGACCGGTGTAGCTCGGCCAGCAGCACCACCTGCAGCCTTCCGGTCTCCCCAAGCCGGAACCGTCCTCACAATCGCCTTGGCCCTCGGCGTCTGCATACGAGGCTCAGGTACACCATTAGAGGGGTGGTACCTGTCCTTGTTAGCCCACTCTCTAGCCATTTTCTCCTCACACTTCCTCTTGAAGCAAAACTCATCCTTGTGACCATCTCTCCCACAATACCCATAATGGAACTTTATGGGCTGTGGCTTAGGCTTAAGCTTGGGTTGTGGCTGCCCACTCGGTTTCTCACCCTTCTTCTCTCCTTTCTCACCTCCTGAGAGCCAGGTGTGGTTCGAGGACCGTTGGATGGTCGCTTCCTGGTGTGATGAGTGATTGACAACGTGGTGTGGACTGATTCTTGGCTACGTATTGCAGGTGCAGGTTGCAACTTGACTGGGGCAGGTGCAGGTGAAGAACAAGAGCGAAAGGTCGTTGCCGGTGAGGCCTCCAGGTGTGGAGAAGACAAGTAGGCTTGGTTCGAGGGACCCGGTGGCCAGCGGGGTCAAGTGCGGGCCGCATGGTGGCAAGAACGGCAAGATGAAGTCATGGACGGTTTCTTGGTTGAGCCTCAAAACCAAGGTCGAGCCGGGACTACGTGGGAGCCGAGTCATGAGTGGTGATTGGTGGAGGCTACACCGAGTTCGCGGGGTTTCCGGTGGTTCACCAGAAAACCACTGGGTTCCTTGGTTGATCCACAAAGCCAAGACCGAAGAACCGAAGATGGAGGTGCAGCAGCTCCAGACCGGTCTGACCGGTGGGTCTGACCGGTCTGACCGGTGGGTACCGGTCTGACCGGTGAGGAGCACCGGTCTGATCGGTGTGCGACGACGTAGTCCGGAATCTTCGAAGCGGAGGACACGCGTCGGGATCGCAAGGCTTGCGTCGAGGCTAAGCAAGTTTGCGGTCGCTGGGTATCCGTCCGATGGTGCGAAGACAAAGACTTCCAATTTCGCCCTCGAGGGGCATGTATCCCTAGTTAGCTAGTAAGGGTATTTTCGTCTTTCGGTTGCCTCCATATAACCCAAGTGGTGAGAGGATGGCAGTCATCTCTTGGAACCCTAGCTCATTTGGTTTTCCTATTTTCCTTCCTATTTTCCTTAGGATTTTCATAGGACTAGCTTGAGAGCTTCATGGTGAGATCTTGTGAGAGGGAAGGATGATCGGGCGGCAAGCTAGACCTTGTATGAACCTCTTTGGTATGTATAGATGATTCGGCGTGGTTTCTCAAGGCTTGGATGTGTCTTTCCCGTTTCTCCTTTTTGGTGATTTTCGGAGCCCTTTCTTGGTGATTTTCTTGGAGCGATTTCGAGGCCTTTCTCTTTGGGATTTGGTGGGGGATGTATGCATGAACCCTTCGTGGTTCTTTTCCCTTTGATTCCCCTTCAAAATCCGTGAGCAAAGGGGCTCGATTTTGGGGTTTTCGTGGCTCTAGGGTTAGAGGCGTTCTTGGTGGGATTTCTTCGATTCCTCTTGATTTGACAAGTTTTGGTGGACCAAATCTTGGCTGTGGAGTACCCATGAGGTGTTCCTACTATCCCCATAGTCTTGTGCAAAACCGTGGAGCGAATCGGGAGATCGGGAGTTGGATTTGGGGGAGTGGACTCGCGGGCGCTGTTCATCCCGAGCTGCCCAGGCGCGACCGGTCTGACCGGTGCTCTTGACCGGTCTGACCGGTGCTAGCCCTTGGTGGGTTTTTGTCTCGGGGAATAGCCTTGTCCGTGTAGTTTTGTCCCGTGGTCCTGCTGATCAGTTCTTGGCGTGTTTGGAGTTGTTTTGCTAGGTTTTGTGAGGGGTTCTTCTTCCTTCCAGGTTGTATTTCGAAGGTGGTTTTTGTTCCAGGGCCTAGAGGAGTCACTGAGGCTTCCTGGAACGTTTGCTGTGCAGCTGCTGTAGCCACCGGCCTGACCGGATCTGTCCACCGGTCTGACCGGTGTCACCGGTCTGACCGGCGTAGGTCATCGGTCTGACCGGTGTAGCACAGGCAGCAAGCCGTGCAAGTTTCCGCCGTGTGGTTTGGTGAGTTCTGGCTCGGAGGGTTGAGTGTTGGTTCCTAGGACCAGTAGCACTCCAGTGGCTGCGTGGTCTTGGCCAACTTCGGTAGTTGGGACGGAGACGTGAGTTGGAAGCCGTGTTCGTCTTGTTGGAGTTCTCATCTCCTTCGAGAAGAATTTTTATCGGCTCCCATTCACTCCCCCCCTCTCTGGTTCGCCTAATCGGTCCTTCAATTGGTATCAGAGCCGGTTAGGGTCTTTATTGACTCTTACCAGTCTAAGATCCAAAGATGGCGTACCAGGAACGGGGTTCGGGTCCTCCGCACTTCGATGGGAAGAACTACCAGATGTGGCAAAGGCGGATGGCGGCGTTCCTCCGCGGAAAGGGTCAGATCCTTTGGGATGTCACGGTGAACAAAGCTTATGTTCATCCGATGAACTTCCTTGCTCCAGGATCGAGGGATATGTTCGAAGCCAACAACAAGGCTGTCGACTACTTGTTTCGTGCTCTGTGTCAGCCTGAATTCGATCGGGTTCAGACAGAGGACTTAGCTTGTAGGATTTGGGAGCAGTTGAAGGATGCTCATGCTGGGAATGCTCAGGTTCAGGCTCGGATGTACACGACTTACCGGAGAGAGTACGAGAACTTCACTCATCTCCCCGGCGAGTCCGTCGATGCCCTTTTCCAGCGATTTACGGTCGTTGTGAACAACATGAGAGCCAATGTGGACGTCCTCCCATACAATGATCATGATAGAGCCATGAAGCTCTTGCACTCGTTGGATCGTACCGTATGGGATGGGAAGTTTGAGGCTATTGTTGAGTCCGAGAAGTATGACACCTTGACGGTGAACGAGCTGTTCTCGAAGCTCAAGTCGGCTGAGTTGGACCGTGGTATGACAGCCAAGATCGAGAGCCCGACTGATTCTCATAGTCTCGCTCTCGTTAGTGGCAAAGGAGCTAAGTCTAACGCTAACGCATCCTCCAGGATGTACTCTCTGTCTTCTTTGATGTCTTTGCCAGACGAGGAGTTCGACGTGCTTGGAGAGGATGAGCTGGCGTTGCTGACCAGGCGGTTCGAGAGGCTGCACGAGAACCGGGTGAACACGAGGAGGACAGCACGGACGTGCTTTCAGTGCGGCAAGCCAGGACACTTTGTCACCGACTGCCCGGAGAAGACGGAGAACAAGGACGGCTACAAGGACGGCTACAGGCACCGATCGAGCAAGGATGGCAAGTACCGATCGAGGCGCGATCACAAGCACAAGAACAAGCACAAGGACGAGCGACGGTCGAGGAAGAAGGATGGCCGCGGCAGGAAGGCCCGAGCAATGGTCGGAGCGAGCGACGTCGACTCCAGCTCCGCCTACTCTTCCTCGAGCTCGAGTAGCAGTGAAGATGAAGGTGATCGGCGCAAGAACAAGAAGTCATCCAGGAACTTGAGCGGGTTGAGCTGCTTCGCGGGAGATGGCTTCTGCGGCATGGCCTGTAGCTCCGGCAGCAAGAAGAGCCACCAGAGTGACTCGGACTTTGACTCCGAGGATGAGGTATGTGATGAGCTCTCTTCTTTGCGCAAGGAGAATGATGACTTGGTTGACTTGCTTGATAATCGCGATCACATGCTTAGAGAGGCCAAGAAGATGAGGAAAGAGCTTAGGGCCTCACTAGAAGATGCTAGGAACCGTGTGGCTGAGCTAGAAACCCAGAACCTAGATGCTAAGCTTGAGATTGATTCGCTTAAGGCTTCTCCTGTGGTTTCTGATGAGATTGATTGCTGTGATTGCTCTGTGTACCTATCTGATCTTACTGCTCTTAAGGATAAGCATGCTTCTACTTGTGATGAACTAGATATGCTTAGGGTTGAAGTGGCTGGGCTTAAGTCTAGACCTGCTTTGCTAGGTGCTTGCACTTCTTGCCCTGTTTTGCATGGAAAGATTGATGAGATGCATGCTTACACTGTTTCGCTTGAGGCTAAGTTGAAAGAGCCTATTCCCACTTCTTGCTCTACTTGTGAATTGCATGCGGTTAAGAATTTGGAGCTTGCACATTATGTTGATCGCTTGCAGGATGAGAATGATGAGCTGAGAAAATGTATGAGCTGGTTGTCGGGTCAGGAGCCTCAGCTTGGTATCATGATAGCGGCTTTCAAACGCTATGATGGTCAGGTACTTGGGGCTGACAAGCTTGGAGAGAACAGTGGTGAGGGAGTTGAGAGAGTTGGAGAGATTCCTATCCCACCACCAAACAAACACAAGAACAAGTTTGAGCCCAAGCCTAACCATCTCAGAAACAAACTTGACACTACTCCAGATCCACCCATATTCCCTCACCCAACAAATGATTTTCAGAAACCGGTGAAGTTTGTGAGCCCAAAGGGAGGTGAGGAAGGAGAGAACAAGGGTGAGAAGCCGAGTGGGCAGCCCCAACCCAAGCCTAAGCCTAAGCCACAGCCCTTAAGGTTCCATTGTGGGTATTGTGGGAGAGATGGTCACAAGGATGAGTTTTGCTTCAAGAGGAAGCGTGAGGAGAGAATGGCTAGAGAGTGGGCTAACAAGGACAGGTACCACCCCTCTAATGGTGTACCTGAGCCTCGTATGCAGATGCCCAGGGCCAAGGCGATTGTGAGGACGGTTCCGGCTTGGGGAGACCGAAAGGCTGCAGGTGCTGCTGCTGGCCGAGCTACACCGGTTAGACCGGTGAGACCGGAAGGCTGCAGGTGCTGCTGCTGGCCGAGCTACACCGGTTAGACCGGTGTACTACACCGGTCAGACCGGTGCAGGTCTGGGCAGACAGCGAGTCGGGTTTCGTGCTCGTGAGGATGCTCGGTTTGGTTCTGGAGGTCGTGGTTCTGGTGGTTGGTCTGGAAAGTTTGCAGGTGGTCAGTTTGCTAGGCGTTCTCCACCTCGTGCTCAATACGTTGGTGGGAGGAGTCGTAGCTTTGAGATGGAGAGGAGGAACGATCCACGGTTTCCCTTTCGTGGCTTTCGTCCTCCTCCAGCTAGAGAGGGTTGGTTCCCTCGTGGTGGTTACCGTGGTGGTGTTCATGGTGGTAGCTTTGATAGGCGTGATGATTTGGTCTGTGCTAACCCCACTTTGGAGCAAATGGCTCGGCACTGGTTTTACTCTTTTGGTACTAACCCCAGTGCTGAGTCGTTTGTTCACTCACGTGCTCGCTTTTGAATTTCAGGTGGGAGACTTGAAGAACATTTGGTTGATTGACTCCGGTTGCTCGAGGCATATGACCGGAGACACGGGGTGGTTCTCAAGTCTCGTCCCGGTGGTGACAAAGAAGTACATCACCTTTGGGGACAACGGGCGAGGGCGTGTGCTGTCAGAAGGTGAGATTAAGGTAAGTGACAAGATCACTCTCAGGCATGTTGCTCTTGTTCAATCGCTTGGATACAATTTGCTTTCTGTGTCCCAGTTGTTGGATGAGGGCTTTGAGGTGTTGTTTCGACCTGGTGGTTCTCGGATTTTAGATTCTCGGGGGGATCTTGTTTGCATGGTCGTTCCCGAGGGTCAAGTGTTCCGAGCTGATTTCTCTCAGTCTTCTGGTGTGGAGCGTTGCTTTTTGGCTGGTTCTTCGAGTGAGTTGTGGAAGTGGCATAGGAAGTTGGGTCACTTGAGCTTTGACCTTTTGTCTTGCTTGAGTAAACTCAATTTGGTCCGAGGATTGCCACGGTTGAGGTTTGAGAAAGAGTTGGTTTGTGCGCCGTGTAGGCATGCCAAGATGGTAGCCTCTTCTCACCCGCCTCACACCGATGTGATGACTGAGCGTCCATGCGAGCTGCTCCATATGGACCTTGTTGGCCCAGCCCGTGTGCGATCTGCGGGTGGGAAGTGGTATGTCCTTGTTGTGGTGGACGACTACTCTCGGTATGCGTGGGTGTTCTTTCTTGAGGAGAAGGGGGAGACGTTTGGTTTTGTTCGAGATCTTGTCTTGAGGTTAAGAAACGAGAGGCACGGAGATGCCATACGAGCGATCCGTAGTGGCAATGGCTCGGAATTCAAAAATTCTCGTTTCGAAACCTTTTGCCATGACCTGGGTCTTGAACACCAGTTTTCGAGTCCGTATACGCCTCCCCAGAATGGCATGGTGGAAAAGAAAAACAGGACCTTGTGCGAGATGGCTCGGACGATGCTCGACGAGCATAGGACTCCGGGAAGGTTCTGGGATGAGGCGGTCAAAACCGCGTGCTATGTGTCGAACAGGATCTACCTCAGGGTTCACAAGAAGAAAACCTGTTACGAGTTGATGCATGGTCGCACACCCAAGGTGAGTCACTTCCATGTCTTTGGTTGTAAATGCTTCATTCTGAAGAAAGGCAAGAAGTTGGACAAGTTCGAGGCTAGGTCTGTCGATGGCATTTTCTTTGGTTATGCATCTCATTCTAGAGCATTTCGTGTGCTCAATCTTGAAACTAACCAAATCGTGGAGACTTGTGAGGTAACCTTCGACGAGACACAGGCACGTAGTCAGCTTATTTTTGAGTGTGCAGGTGACGACGAACTTGGCGAGGAGATCTTTCAGGAGGAGGAGCATGAACATGGAGATGATGAAGATGGCGGTGTGGTGCCCTCACCTGAACATGTACCTACTACTTCGACGACGATCGAGAACGGACCCTCTCCCACACCTACAACGACAAACCCAGATCAAGGCGAAGCTGCTATTGAGGGGGAGGTAGCATTTAGGCGAGAACCTCCCCGGCGAGTGCAAGTGGATCACCCAGCTTCGAGAATCATCAGCGACATGAATGAACGCACTACACGGTCGAGGGTTCGGAACAATTCTCATTTCGCTCATGCTGCTTTTGTTGCCACCCTTGAGCCCAAAGACATTGGACATGCGTTATATGATCATAATTGGGTTAACTCGATGCATGAGGAGTTGGAGAATTTTGAGAGGAACCAAGTTTGGGTGTTGGTTGACCCTCCTCCAGGGTGTAAGCCGATTGGGACAAAATGAGTGTGGAAAAATAAAGAGGGAGAGAAAGGAGAAGTGGTGAGGAACAAGTCAAGACTTGTTGCTCAGGGGTACAGTCAGAAAGAGGGGATCGACTACGAGGAGACTTTCGCTCCTGTAGCTCGTTTGGAGGCGATCAGGATCCTTCTAGCTTTTTCCGTGGCTAAAGGGTTCAAGTTGTACCAGATGGATGTGAAGAGTGCTTTCCTGAACGGTGTGTTGGAGGAAGAGGTGTTTGTGAGGCAACCACCGGGGTTTGAGAGTGAGAAGTACCCCCACCGGGTGTACAAGTTGAGGAAGGCGCTGTATGGGTTGAAGCAGGCGCCTAGAGCTTGGTATGGTAGGTTGAGGGGGTTCCTGTTTGAGAGAGGGTTTGAGATGGGGAAGGTCGACCAGACCTTGTTTCTCCTCAGGCAGGGTAGAGATATCCTGATTGTGCAGGTATACGTGGATGATATTGTCTTTGGTGGCTCATCTAACTCTCTTGTTGCAAGGTTTGCAGAAGACATGAGCAGGGAATTTGAGATGAGCATGATGGGCGAGTTGTAGTTCTTCCTCGGGTTACAAATCAAGCAATCAAAGGAAGGAACATTTGTGCACCAAGCTAAGTACACCAAGGACATTGTGAGTAAGTTCAAGATGGAGGACTCCAAGGCCATGGCAACGCCTATGAGTACGACTACAGCTCTTGATGCGGACGAGGAAGGTGAACACGTGGACCAGAAGGAGTACCGGAGCATGATCGGGTCACTCCTCTACTTGACAGCGACGAGGCCGGACATCCAATTCTCGGTGTGTCTGTGCGCTCATTTTCAAGCGTCTCCGAGAACTTCGCATCGGCAAGCAGTCAAGCGCATTTTCAGGTATTTGCGACACACTCCCGACTTCGGCCTTTGGTACTCTGCGTCTTCTTCTTTGGCGCTTCATGGATTCTCAGACGCGGACTTTGCCGGGTGTCGGTTGGATAGGAAGTCCACTTCTGGGACTTGCCAGTTCTTGGGTTCTTCTTTGGTGTCTTGGTCTTCCCGCAAACAGTCGAGTGTTGCTCAATCCACTACCGAGGCAGAGTATGTGGCCGCAGCTAGTTGTTGCTCTCAGCTCCTTTGGATCACATACACCATGAGTGACTTTGGTGAGGAGTATACCCATGTCCCACTTCACTGTGATAGCACCAGTGCCATAAGCGTTGCAAAGAACCCAGTGCTCCATTCCAAAACCAAGCACATACAAGTGAGGTATCATTTTCTGAGAGACAACGTAGAGAAAGGGAAGATAGCTTTGATCCATGTACCCACACATGACCAACTAGCCGATATTTTCACCAAACCCCTAGATCAAGCAACTTTCACTCGTTTGCGGGGGGAGCTCGGTGTTTGTTTGATTTCTTGAGTTGGTGTGTGGGAGCTCCTTTGTAGCATATGTACAGCTTTCCTTTGTGCATTTCTTGCATTTGGCATGGCGTATGTAACATGATGTATAGGCATCTTTGTATCATAGGTTGCATGCATTTTGTAACATATGCATTGTTTAGGAAAGGCTTCTCCTATATACATTGTTCACCATGGAATGACATATATGTCTTTGTGAGCTATTTTGGTAAGCTATGGTTTGTTTTGGCTTAGCTCTTGATAATCTTGGTTTATATCCATGGTTGATATCTATGTTTTTGAAAAATTTCATATATATGCTCTCTTGTGAGTAAATGCCTTTACATGATCTTGACATGTTTTTGTGGCTTGGCTATGCTTAATTTGTGGTTGGATAGCTTATTTTGATCATATGGGGCCAAAGGCTCATTTGCCATCATGAATGTTTAGCCCCCATGCTTCATCTTGTGGAGGGGCATAAGTTCCTTTTTGTCGCAAAGACATTTCATGTACCAATTATAAATCTGAAAATGAAATGTAAATTGCTTGAAAAATGTGCTCCCATGTCATATGTGCTAATTTTAAATTGCTTTGGGTGCTAAATCGTTGCATGATGCCTACCAATGAGAAGTCTCATATATAGAAGTAGGCACATGGCTCGGTGGCTTTGACATGACATGAGGTGCTTGTGGGTGTTTATGATGGTCTTATGCTTAGAATGGTTGTCCTACCATGAAGTTTGTGTGGCTTTGCCATTTTGACATGTTTTGCTCATGTTTAGGACTTTGCTCATGAGAGGGTGATTTTTCGCAAAATTGCTAAATTCTATCTTAGCTTCGCCCAATGGTTGTGAAACTTGGTGATCATGAAGTTTATGTCATTACGAAGCTATAGAGTATCTAACTTGCTCGTTTGGACATGTGTAGCATCCTATGTTGAATTTTGTCTATTTGAGAAGCTCTAGGTTGCATTTTTTGCATTTTTGGCTTGATTCATGCATTGTCAACAAGGGGGAGAAGTTTGAGCATGTTTTGGCCTACTGAATGCATTTGGAAGGTTTTCAGGTGGTTTCGAGCCATTTTTGGGCTCTGTTGTGCACCGGTCTGACCGGTTGAGGTCACCGGTCTGACCGGTCAGAGTGCTGGTCCTGTTCACATGTTGAGCACCGGTTTGACCGGTGGTGTCGACCGGTCTGACCGGTCAGAGCTGAGCTGTTGCAGCTGCTCTGTTTCGTGAAGTGGTTCGCATGCATTTGTCCAGGGGGAGTTGCATTGGTTCAGGGGGAGCTTGCATGTGTGCAGGGGGAGCTCTTTGTGGTTTTCGAGCTTTGGTTTGATGGTTTGTGCTCTTTGCTTGAGCATGTTTTGTCTCGGATGTGTCGAGCCGTTGCCCTTGCCTAAGGGGTCCGAGACTTGTCTTCTTCAAGTGATCTTGCTCTTTGCCTTTTCTTTGGCTTTCGATCGCTTGTTGGAGTTTCTTTTAGTCGTTTCTTTTCTTTTCCTTTTCTCTTGGTTACCAAAACGTGTGTGTTGTCAATGCACTCATCAAGGGGGAGATTGAGAGCCAGGTGTGGTTCGAGGACCGGTGGATGGTCGCTTCCTGGTGTGATGAGTGATTGACAACGTGGTGTGGACTGATTCTTGGCTAAGTATTGCAGGTGCAGGTTGCGGCTTGACTGGGGCAGGTGCAGGTGAAGAACAAGCGCGAAAGGTCGTTGCCGGTGAGGCCTCCAGGTGTGGAGAAGACATGTAGGCTTGGTTCGAGGGACCCGGTGGCCAGCGGGGTCAAGTGCGGGCCGCTTGGTGGCAAGAATGGCAAGATGAAGTCATGGACGGTTTCTTGGTTGAGCCTCAAAACCAAGGTCGAGCCGGGACTACGTGGGAGCCGAGTCAAGAGTGGTGATTGGCGGAGGCTACACCGAGTTCGCGGGGTTTCCGGTGGTTCACCAGAAAACCACTGGGTTCCTTGGTTGATCCACAAAGCCAAGACTGAAGAACCGAAGACGGAGGTGCAGCAGCTCCAGACCGGTTTGACCGGTGGGTACCGGTCTGACCGGTGGGGAGCACCGGTCTGACCGGTGTGCGACGACGCAGTCCGGAATCTTCGAAGCGGAGGACACGCGTCGGGATCGCAAGGCTTGCGTCGAGGCTAAGCAAGTTTGCGGTCGCTGGGCATCCGTCTGATGGTGCGAAGACAAAGGCTTCCAATTTCGCCCTCGAGGGGCATGTATCCCTAGTTAGCTAGTAAGGGTATTTTCGTCTTTCGGTTGCCTCCATATAACCCAAGTGGTGAGAGGATGGCAGCCATCTCTTGGAACCCTAGCTCATTTGGTTTTCCTATTTTCCTTAGGATTTTCATAGGACTAGCTTGAGAGCTTCATGGTGAGATCTTGTGAGAGGGAAGGATGATCGGGCGGCAAGCTAGACCTTGTATGAACCTCTTTGGTATGTATAGATGATTCGGCGTGGTTCCTCAAGGCTTGGATGTGTCTTTCCCGTTTCTCCTTTTTGGTGATTTTCGGAGCCCTTTCTTGGCGATTTTCTTGGAGCGATTTCGAGGCCTTTCTCTTTGGGATTTGGTGGGGGATGTATGCATGAACCATTCGTGGTTCTTTTCCCTTTGATTCCCCTTCTAAATCCGTGAGCAAAGGGGCTCGATTTTGGGGTTTTCGTGGCTCTAGGGTTAGAGGCGTTCTTGGTGGGATTTCTTCGATTCCTCTTGATTTGACAAGTTTTGGTGGACCAAATCTTGGCTATGGAGTACCCATGAGGTGTTCCTACTATCCCCAAAGTCTTGTGCAAAACCGTGGAGCGAATCGGGAGATCGGGAGTTGGATTTGGGGGAGTTGACTCGCGGGCGCTGTTCATCCCGAGCTGCCCAGGCGCGACCGGTCTGACCGGTGCTCTTGACCGGTCTGACCGGTGCTTGCCCTTGGTGGGTTTTTGTCTCGGGGAATAGCCTTGTCCGTGTAGTTTTGTCCCGTGGTCCTGCTGATCAGTTCTTGGCGTGTTTGGAGTTGTTTTGCTAGGTTTTGTGAGGGGTTCTTCTTCCTTCCAGGTTGTATTTCGAAGGTGTTTTTTGTTCCAGGGCCTAGAAGAGTCACTGAGGCTTCCTGGAACGTTTGCTGTGCGGCTGCTGTAGCCACCGGCCTGACCGGATCTGTCCACCGGTCTGACCGGTGTCACCGGTCTGACTGGCGCAGGTCATCGGTCTGACCGGTGTAGCACAGGCAGCAAGCCGTGCAAGTTCCCGCTGTGTGGTTTGGTGAGTTCTGGCTCGGAGGGTTGAGTGTTGGTTCCTAGGACCAGTAGCACTCCAGTGGCTGCGTGGTCTTGGCCAACTTGGGTAGTTGGGACGGAGACGTGAGTTGGAAGCCGTGTTCGTCATGTTGGAGTTCTCATCTCCTTCGAGAAGAATTTTTATCGGCTCCCATTCACTCCCCCCTCTCTGGTTCGCCTAATCGGTCCTTCACCTCCCTTTGGGCTCACAAACTTCACCGGTTTCTGGAAATCATTTGTTGGGTGAGGGAATATGGGTGGATCTGGAGTATTGTCAAGTTTGTTTCTGAGATGATTAGGCTTGGGCTCAAACTTGTTCTTGTATCTGTTTGGTGGTGGGATAGGAATCTCTCCAACTCTCTCAACTCCCTCACCACTGTTCTCTCCAAGCTTGTCAGCCCCAAGTGCTTGACCATCATAGCGTTTGAAAGTCGCTATCATGATACCAAGCTGAGGCTCCTGACCCGACAACCAGCTCATACATTTCCTCAGCTCATCATTCTCATCCTGCAAGCGATCAACATAATGTGCAAGCTCCAAATTCTTAACCGCATGCAATTCACAAGTAGAGGAAGAAGTGGGAATAGGCTCTTTCAACTTAGCCTCAAGCGAAACAGTGTAAGCATGCATCTCATCAATCTTTCCATGCAAAACAGGGCAAGAAGTACAAGCACCTAGCAAAGCAGGTCTAGACTTAAGCTCAGCCACTTCAACCCTAAGCATATCTAGTTCATCACAAGTAGAAACATGCTTATCCTTAAGAGCAGTAAGATCAGCTAGGTACACAGAGCAATCACAGCAATCAATCTCATCAGAAACCACAGGAGAAGCCTTAAGCGAATCAATCTCAAGCTTAGCATCTAGGTTCTGGGTTTCTAGCTCAGCCACACGGTTCCTAGCATCTTCTAGTGAGGCCCTAAGCTCTTTCCTCATCTTCTTGGCCTCTCTAAGCATGTGATCGCGGTTATCAAGCAAGTCAACCAACTCATCATTCTCCTTGCGCAAAGAAGAGAGCTCATCACATACCTCATCCTCGGAGTCGGAGTCCGAGTCACTCTGGTGGCTCTTCTTGCTGCCGGAGCTACGGGCCATGCCGCAGAAGCCATCTCCTGCGAAGCAGCTCAACCCGCTCAAGTTCCTGGATGACTTCTTGTTCTTGCGCCGATCACCTTCATCTTCACTGCTACTCGAGCTCGAGGAAGAGTAGGCGGAGCTGGAGTCGACGTCGCTCGCTCCGACCATCGCTCGGGCCTTCCTGCCGCGGGCGTCCTTCTTCCTCGACCGTCGCTCGTCCTTGTGTTTGTTCTTGTGCTTGTGATCGCGCCTCGATCGGTACTTGCCATCCATGCTCGATCGGTGCCTGTAGCCGTCCTTGTAGCCGTCCTTGTTCTCCATCTTCTCCGGGCAGTCGGCGACGAAGTGTCCTGGCTTGCCGCACTGAAAGCACATCCGTGCTGTCCTCCTTGTGTTCACTCGGTTCTCGTGCAGCCTCTCGAACCGCCTGGTCAGCAACGCTAGCACGTCCTCTCCAAGCACGTCGAACTCCTCGTCTGGCAAAGACATCAAAGAAGACAGAGAGTACATCCTGGAGGATGCGTTAGCTTTAGACTTAGCTCCTTTGCCACCAACGAGAGCGAGACTATGAGAATCAGTCGGGCTCTCGATCTTGGCTGTCATACCACGGTCCAACTCAGCCGACTTGAGCTTCGAGAACAGCTCGTTCACCGTCAAGGTGTCATACTTCTCGGACTCAACAATAGCCTCGAACTTCCCGTCCCATACGGTACGATCCAACGAGTGCAAGAGCTTCACGACTCTATCATGATCATTGTATGGGAGGACGTCCACATTGGCTCTCATGTTGTTCACAACGACCGTAAACCGCTGGAAAAGGGCATCGACGGACTCGCCGGGGAGATGAGGGAAGTTCTCGTACTCTCTCCGGTAAGTCGCGTACATCCGAGCCTGAACCTGAGCATTCCCAGCATGAGCATCCTTCAACTGCTCCCAAATCCTACAAGCTAAGTCCTCTGTCTGAACCCGATCGAATTCAGGCTAACACAGAGCACGAAACAAGTAGTCGACAGCCTTGTTGTTGGCTTCGAACATATCCCTCGATCCTGGAGCAAGGAAGTTCATCGGATGAACATAAGCTGTGTTCACCGTGACATCCCAAAGGATCTGACCCTTTCCGCGGAGGAACGCTGCCATCCGCCTCTGCCACATCTGGTAGTTCTTCCCATCGAAGTGCGGAGGACCCGAACCCCGTTCCTGGTACGCCATCTTTGGATCTTAGACTGGTAAGAGTCAATGAAGACCCGAACCGGCTCTGATACCAAT
The DNA here is from genome assembly GCA_036936925.1 of Cenchrus fungigraminus. Lineage (NCBI taxonomy): Eukaryota > Viridiplantae > Streptophyta > Magnoliopsida > Poales > Poaceae > Cenchrus > Cenchrus fungigraminus. The sequence continues at coordinate 75,246,845 of CM072770.1, forward strand.
TGAAGGACCGATTAGGCGAACCAGAGAGGGGGGGAGTGAATGGGAGCCGATAAAAATTCTTCTCGAAGGAGATGAGGACTCCAACAAGACGAACACAGCTTCCGAATCACGTCTCCGACTCAACTACCCAAGTTGGCCAAGACCACGCAGCCACTGGAGTGCTACTGGTCCTAGGAACCAACAACCACCTTCACGAACTCGAGAACGCAGCGGAACTTGCAACTCGAGCGCTACTGACCTACACCGGTCAGGCCGGTGAGCACCAAATTTGAAAGAGAAAGGTCTCAATACCGCCACAAGAAAATAGCCAAGAAAAGGCTCCGAAAATCACCAAAAAGGGAAAACGGGAGAGACACAATCAAGCCTTGAGGAACCACGCCGAATCATCAATACATACCATGAAGGTTCATACAAGGTCTAGCTTGCCTCCCAATCATCCTTCCCTCTCACAAGATCTCACCATGAAGCTCTCAAGCTAGTCCTCTAAATCCTAAGGAAAATAGGAAGGGAAAATAGCAAAAGCAAATGAGCTAGGGTTCCAAGAGATGGTTGCCATCCTCTCACCACTTGGGTTATATGGAGGCTAGCCGAAAGATGAAACTACCCCTATTACATTAAACTAAGATACATGCCCCCAAAGGGCCTTTTGGGAAACTTTGTCGTAGCACCATCGGACGGATGCCCGGCGACCGCAAACTTGCTTAGCCTCGACGCAAGCCTTGCGATCCCGATGCGTGTCCTCCGCTTTGAAGTCTCTGGACTGCGTCATCGCACACCGGTCAGACCGGTCCTGGTGTTGATGCCTCCGGTCTTCGGTCTTGGCTTTGTGGATCAACCAAGGAACCCAGCGGTTTTCTGGTGAACCACTGGAAACCCCGCGAACTCGGTATAGCCTCCGCCAATCACCACTCATGACTCGGCTCCCACGTAGTCCCGGCTCGACCTTGGTTTTGAGACGCAACCAAGAAACCGTCCATGACTTCGTCTTGCTGTTCTTGCCACCATGCGGCCCGAACTTGACCCCACTGGCCACCGGGTCCCTCGAGACAAGCCTACTTGTCTTCTCCACACCTGGAGGCCTACCCGACAACGACCTTTCGCGCTTGTGAAGGACCGATTAGGCGAACCAGAGAGGGGGGGAGTGAATGGGAGCCGATAAAAATTCTTCTCGAAGGAGATGAGGACTCCAACAAGACGAACACAGCTTCCGAATCACGTCTCCGACTCAACTACCCAAGTTGGCCAAGACCACGCAACCACTGGAGTTCTACTGGTCCTAGGAACCAACAACCACCTTCACGAACTCGAGAACGCAGCGGAACTTGCAACTCGAGCACTACTGATCTACACCGGTCAGGCCGGTGAGCACCACCGGTCAGACCGGTCCCTGCTGGTAAAATCTGGGAACTTCCACAGAAGGCCCCTACACCGGTCCGGCCGGTGTAGCTCGCCGGTCAGACCGGTCCAAGCCAGGAAACCCCAAATCCACCAAACAGGCCTACCGAGCTCCAAACTGACCCAAACTCGAAACAGCAGCAACACGGGACTACAACGAACTCACCAGAACGTTCACCCGAGACAAAACCCACAGAGCCTCTGCACCGGTCAGACCGGTGAGCAGCACCGGTCAGACCGATCAGGCTGGGCCGCTCGGGGATGAACAGCACCCGTGGGTCAACTCCCCCAAATCCAACTCCCGATCTCCCGAATCGCTCCACGGATTTGTGCAAGACTTTGGGGATAGTAGGAACACCTCATGGGCACTCCATAGCCAAGATTTGGTCCACCAAAACTTGCTAAATCAAGAGGAATCGAAGAAATCCCACCAAGAATGCCTCTAACCCTAGAGCCACGAAAACCCCAAAATCGAGCCCCTTTACTCACTGATTTGGGAGGGGAATCAAAGGGAAAAGAACCACGAAGGGTTCATGCATACATCCCCCACCAAATCCCAAAGAGAAAGGCCTCGAAATCGCTCCAAGAAAATCGCCAAGAAAAGGCTCCAAAAATCACCAAAAAGGAGAAATGGGAAAGACACATCCAAGCCTTGAGGAACCACGCCGAATCATCTATACATACCAAAGAGGTTCATACAAGGTCTTGCTTGCCGCCCGATCATCCTTCCCTCTCACAAGATCTCACCATGAAGCTCTCAAGCTAGTCCTAAGAAAATCCTAAGGAAAATAGGAAGAGAAAAAAGGAAAGCAAATGAGCTAGGGTCCCAAGAGATGGCTGCCATCCTCTCACCACTTGGTTTATATGGAGGCAACCGAAAGACGAAAATACCCTTACTAGCTAACTAGGGATACATGCCCCTCAAGGGCGAATTCGGAAATCTTTGTCTTCGCTCCATCGGACGGATGCCCAGCGACCGCAAACTTGCTTAGCCTCGACGCAAGCCTTGCGATCCCGACGTGTGTCCTCCGCTTCGAAGATTCTGGACTACGTCGTCGCACACCGGTCAGACCGGTGCTCCTCACCGGTCAGACCGGTCAGACCCACCGGTCAGACCGGTCTGGAGCTGCTGCACCTCCGTCTTCGGTTCTTCGGTCTTGGCTTTGTGGATCAACCAAGGAACCCAATGGTTTTCTGGTGAACTACCGGAAACCCCGCGAACTCGGTGTAGCCTCCGCCAATCACCACTCATGACTCGGCTCCCACGTAGTCCCGGCTCGACCTTGGTTTTGAGGCTCAACCAAGAAACCGTCCATGACTTCATCTTGCCGTTCTTGCCACCATGCGGCCCGCACTTGACCCCGCTGGCCACCGGGTCCCTCGAACCAAGCCTACTTGTCTTCTCCACACCTGGAGGTCTCACGGGCAACGACCTTTCGCGCTTGTTCTTCACCTGCACCTGCACCAGTCAAGCCGCAACCTGCACCTGCAATACTTAGCCAAGAATCAGTCCACACCACGTTGTCAATCACTCATCACACCAGGAAGCGACCATCCACCGGTCCTCGAACCACACCTGGCTCTCAGCTTGCTCTTCACCTACACCAACACCAGTCAAGCCGCAACCTGCACCTACAATACTTATTAGCTAAGAGTCAGTCCACACCACGTTGTCAATCACTCATCACGCCAGGAACAACCATCCTCCGGTCCTCAAACCACACAGGCTCTCAGTTGAGTTGTCCTCCTAGGTACCCGGCCCTCCTTTATATAGTCCAGGGGGCGGGTTCCTAGTCGGTTACAAGGTAGGGGTCCTAGTAGGATTACACGGAATGAGTCCTAGTAGGATTACAGGGGAATTCTAGTAGGAGTCCATCTTCATCCTTCCTTGTATGAGTACCCGGGGTGTATGCCCGACAAGCCCCCGAGCACGTTGTAGTCGAGAGTAGTTCGAGTAGTCTTGAAGCCTCTTCGAGTAGTTCTTGAGCGTACTCGAGTACTTCTTGGAGAAGTCTTCAATAGTACTTGAACTGCCACGAGGCTGGAAGGTGGTCCAGCTCATCAGTCTTGAAGTCGAGACTATATGGAAGTGTGATTGCAAAATCGCACTCCATATGGAGTAGCTCCCGAGCCTTAGGTTGAGTCGCGGACTCTAGCTGAAGGTCAATCTTGATTCTGAATCTTCCGTCTTGAAAAAATTGAATGATGGGTGTAGCATAGCAGCCCCCGAGCCTTGAAATGATTATGTAATCAATCCAAGGGTCTTCAGTGTTCACGAAAGCCATCATCTGAGTACTCTTGCAGCGTGTAGCCCCTGAGATAAGGGAGCCGTATGAGCCACGTCGAGTAGTTGTTGTAGAGCCCCCGAGCTTGAGAGCTAGCAAAGTCTACTAGAGTTGTTCTAGAGTAGTAATTTGAATAAAACCCCCAAGCTGGAGAGTTTCCGAGTAGTAATTTGGCGTGAAACTGTGGAGCTTGAGAAGTAGCCGTGCTATCCGAGCGGACTTTAGATGTGACCGAAGTTGACTTTAGATGCCGATGAGCGGACTTTTAGAATGCGACCTGAAAACCGAAGTCGACTTTGTGCCGCGCGGAGCGGACTTTGAGATGCGACTTGAAAACTGAAGTCGACTTTAGTTGGCACGGAGCGGACTATGAGATGCGACTTGAAAACTGAAGCTGACTTTAGTTGCCGCGTGGAGAGGACTTTAGTTGCGACTACAGTAGTCGACTTTGTGCCATGCGGGGTGGACTTAAGATGCAAAAAACGAAAAGCACTCCCGGAAGGCAAAATTGAACGGAAAAATCAGAGAAAACGAGTAGTTTTGCCTCCGGAGTGGGCTTAAGATTGCGACCGTTGAAGTCGACTTGAGATTACGACTACAGAAGTCGACTTGTGCCACCGGAGTGGGCTTGAGTGCGACCGTTGGCGTCGACTTGTGCCACCGGAGTGGGCTTGGTTGCGATCGTTAGCGTCGACTTGTACCACCGGAGTGGGCTTGAGTGCGACCGTTAGCGTCGACTTGTGCCACCGGAGTGGGCTTGGGTGTGACCGTTAGCGTCGACTTGTGCCACCGGAGTGGGCTTGGGTGTGACTGTTAACGTTGACTTGTGCCACCGGAGTGGGCTTGGGTGCGACCGCTGGCGTCGACTTTTGCCACTAGGGTGGACTTGAGGTTGTGACCGTTGAAGTCGACTTGAGTACTTAGGGTACTAGGACCCATGGTACGGTGCGCCCATGGTACGGTGCGCGAGTACTTAGGGTACAAAACCCATGGTACGGTGCGCGAGTACTTAGGGTATGAAACCCATGGTACGGTGCGCGAGTACTTATGGTACTTGGACCCATGGTACGGTTGCCGCTAGAGCAGGCTTGAGATTGCCTTCTTGGGATACAGTCATTGTGACCTCCGAAAACTCGGTACACCCAAAACCGTGCCCAAAGCCCCCGTGATGTAATGTACCGAACTCGTGGTGGAGCCTCCGAAACTTAGTGTACCAAACTCGTGGCCGGAGCCCCCAAGATTCAGTGTAGTAAGCTCGTGGCGGTTTGGTCGATATCCCAAGAGTAGTCGGCAGGGTGTAGCTCTCGTGAAAACCCGCCGAGAAGCATACACAGATGAGTAGTCGTTGGGACTGTTCCGCGTGGCGGAAAGAAGATAGCACATGGTGTGCGTGGTGCCTCCTTAGAGTGAAGCTGATGTGCGCCTCCAGTACTTGATACATGAAACATCGTGGCAACAGCCGTCTAATTTAGTGATCCAAGGCCTGTGGCAGTCGGCATCATGCCGAAAAAAATAGTTGGCAAAGTGCAGCTCTGCTGGCAAGTAGCCGTTGAGAGACGTACACAGAGGTAGTCGGCACGTTATCCTGCATGATGAGGAAAACAAGCCAATGAAAAAATAATTATTTAAATAAATGGCTTAGCTTTTGCCGCTAGGGCGGTCTTGAAGATGAAGCCGTGGCAATCGGCGATGGAGCCGCGACAGTTGTTGCTGAAGTTGACCGGTCAGAGTTGATTCCGACTAGTTGTTGGGGGTGTGACAGCCATTCTCGTCTCGACTAGTTTGGAAAACTAGTCGAGATAAACTAGTCGAGATGAGTAGTTGACGCGACCGGAAGATGATGTCGCGACGGCGCGCGGCGTACTCGAAGTAGAGCCGGTGCAGCTGTAAGACGAGTATTCGTGGCGCACGACACAGTTGATGTAGAACCGCTGCGGCCGGGAGACGAGTAGTCGCGGCGCACGGCGTAGTTGATGTAGAGCCAGTGCAACCGGGAGACGAGTAGTCTCGACGCACGGCATAGTTGATGTAGAGCCGGTGCGACCAGGAGACGAGTAGTCGCGGCGCACAGCGTGGTTGATGTAGAGCCAGTGCGACCTGGAGACGAGTAGTCGCAGCGCACGGCGTGGTTGTTGTAGAGCCGGTGTTGCCATAAAACGAGTAGTCACGGTGCACGGCGTAGTTGAAATAGAGACAGTACACCCGAACAACAAGTCGAGCGGCAGCGCACAGCGTAAGCGAGGTAAGCCTGTGTCTCCGTGAGACAAATAGTCGCGACGCACGACGTAGCTGAAGTAAGCGACCAGCAGTTGGCATTGCCAACGTTGATGTAGTTGAAGAAATAATGTACTAGCGTACGTCTTTTGGAGGCGTGTAGCACTGATCTTGGAGAGGCATGTAGCACTGATCTTGGAGCACTCTTGGTGGCCTTTGTGCACGTGTAGCAGTTTTGGGGCAAAAAACTTTTTTATGCACCACCGCAGGAGGTCTTCTTGATCCTGATGCTTGAAAATCGTGGCCGATGCACGTGATGATGATTGCTGCAGGTTGAGTCTCCGTATGAGACTCGATCACGGTGCTGATGGCGGTGGCGTGTATTCTCGGCGGACGCGCACACACGCTCGAAATTTCTTCACGTGCGGCCCGTAGTGCATGCCTATTTTCTAGAGACCAACGAATCGGAGGCGTTGTCGGCCCACAGAAAAATCAGCACTGTATCAGCGTTTCCGCTTCGGACTTGAAATCGAACTGCAAGATCCTCGTTTGACGGGGCAGGCGAGTAGTAATCTTGACTTCGTTATTGATTCGATCTTGGAGACAAAGCAGCAACGACGTGGCAGGCTGGCCGCAGACGCCCTGCCAGGCGCGTTGGGGCTTGTACGCCTGCGGACGAACAGTCCTCTGCTTCGACTCCGGCTGAGTGATGGATTAATGCATCGAATTGTGTAAGAATCCAAATCGCGTTAGTAGATTGATTTTAGACAGTCAAACCCACCAAAGAGGTACCCGAGGTGGTTAATTGTACGGTGTGGGATCGTGATCGTGAGACCTGAAATTTGAAGGCACTGGCAGGGACACGGGACACAAGGTTTATACATGTTCGGGCCGCCAGAGTAGCGAGCCCTACGTCCTGTTTGGGGTAACAAGTATGACGCCCTGCACTTGGTGTTGGGTTGGTTGAGTTGAGTTATCCCTCCTTTATATAGTCCAGTGGGCGAGTTCCTAGTCAGTTATAAGGTAGGAGTTCTAGTAGGATTACACGGAACGAGTCCTAGTAAGATTACAGGGGAATTCTAGTAGGAGTCCGTCTTCATTCTTCCTTGTGAGCGTACCCGGGGTGTATACCCGACAACTTATCCCTGCGGTTTTCCCGAGGGGCTACGCATATTGGCTGCCGAAGATTTTTTGTTCGCGGGAAGTGGGACTTTAAGCGAATCATGCACTCCTCTTTGGAACAGATTGTTGCATGTTCCTTAACATCTTCGCTACTTTTGCAGAAAAGTTATCACATACGCCCACGCTTGTATATATTTTTCTTAAGTGAACTAAATGCGACTTGTCCTCATCGGACCAGGCGCATGTGTTCACTTATTTCTTCATTGTTTTCCCGAAAGTAGCAATCTCTTCGAATGATTGTTACTTCGGGACCGATGATAGATAACGATCGTCTGGATAGTAAATATAAAGACATTCATTACAGTCATATTGAAAGGACAATATTTGAACAAAATGGAAACACGTACATGAAAATCTTACCCAAAAAAGAAGTTGGAAGTGTACCCAAAAAGGTAAGGCCTATCTTCGCTGGCTCATATAAGTGATGTGATGTGCTACTGCCGTTTTTGTGCTAGTGGAAAAAACAAAGTGGTCAAAATAACATGCGAAGTATAAATCTCTTTGCTTGCTGACCAAAATCAAAATATTGATTTATACTATACTGGTCAACTTAGCTGACCCTTGCACGTCTAACTATGTGATGCAAAATTAAGTTGTAGGGTTTACCTGAAGGTATGTTTTCATTTTATTTTTTTCTTCATTTGTAAAGTAAAAAAAAGAATAACTTGCCGATAGCACAACGTTTTATATAGAGAGAGCCCCATGCATAAGTACCACACTTTTTTTTTAAATACAATAGTAAAATTGCATACTGCCGAAGCTACGCGAAGCTCCCTGTTTCAATTTAAAATAAGTTGGCAATCAAAAGGCATTTCACAAGATCCAACACTACGTTCCACCGAAGTAAAATAAAATGGTACAGTATTCGGACTTATATTTTATCCAACTATTTTGCTTAGTCAACTATATAAAAGTAGCCCCATTGCTTGTGATAAAGATGACCGAAGAGATGTTCACAAAAACAACTAGCAAGTGAGAGAAGATGCACAAATCCTCGACTTTTCGGCCTTACTATCGAGTGAAATAGAATTTTTTGTATGTTTTGCAACAACTTATGGCGCTCGAAGAGACTGAGTTCGGGATGGAACAAGAAACATCTTATAAAGAAGGATGGTGTCTTGTCGTACCTTCGCACGAAGATAAGTCATAGATGTCTCAATACAAAATGATGTCCAAACAATGAAAGCATGGCGACCGAAGAACCATAAGATAATAATTGAAGAGCCCCTTGACAATAATTGAAGAGCCATAAGGCTATCCATGAACTCCAGCTCAAGTGTAACAGAGTCAGAAGGCTGAGTATGATTCCATATGGGGAAAGCCATTATCTAGATTAACTCCGAAGAGCGAAGATTTGTCGCCTTATCAATTGCGAATAGTGAAATCCATTCCGAATAGTGATAGCCGCTCTCATGAAACCACCGAGATGGTTCCGCGAAGTGTAAACGCAATAACTCAAACACTTTGTTATGACCAAGAACATGACATAAAAAGTAGGTGATACAATATGACAAGTAGCAGTACTAGCACATTCTATAACGATGCATTTTTTCACTACATCAGCGTATTCTTCGACAAATAAATGGTAAATTTAAAAACAAAAAATGAGCTATGAGCCAATACGGGTAAGAGGTAAAGTACCGGCACTAAGTGGAAAAATATGTCTCGGGCATCTTTCATTAGCCTTAGTTATGAGCAATTAATTTTGACAAGGTAAGAAACAAAGACCCTCGGTATGAGTAAAGAACAGACTGAAATATGCATAGATGCAAATGAAGAGGTCGTGCAACCAACAAGGGTCATGTACAGTGCATCTATGCAGCTTGATAGAGGCAGAGTGCTCGATCTTTCGGTGAGTGGAGATAAATCCGATTCGGCGGGAGTAGACCCTCACGATCCAACTACGACGAGTAAGCCCGAAGTGACAATGCAATCGCTGAACCAACTCCCTGTGGTTACCGACCTTGTTGGAGCAAGATCGGCCTGATCACGAAGATCAATTCCCGTGCGCAATTGACGAACAAACAAGAATTTGAGGCAAGCAATCTTAATATCACTCGAAGGTGGAGTTCTGAATCACAGAGATCAACACGTATTTGTGCGTGGTCTGGTGTAGATAAAGCTAGATGTAAAACAAAACTCAAGTCTAAAAATAAAAGAGGGGTCTATCTAAATAGAGGGGACGCAGCCCCTAGCGGCAGGAGGGGCGTGAACAGTCCTAGGGTGCCCGGACTTGGACATCCTGTTGGGCCAGCTTTATTCTTCTAGGCCTTCGTTCTTTAACAGCATGATGTAATTCAATTCCTTCGCACGAGCCCGAGTAATTGCCCCAGTTGGCGGGAGTGGCGCCTGGGCCTGAAGTGGAAGCGAGAATGGCACCCGAGCCTGTGCAGGTGGTGCCTGGCGTGCTGCTGGAGGAGATATACTCATGTCGTCGGTGATGTCCGCATCATCCTCCCCTTCTTGAACTGAAGTCGTCCTCGACGGCAATTCCTCATCTTCGCCCGCATAAGGTTTCAAATCTGCAACATTAAAACTAATGGAAACACCAAACTCCGCAGGCAGGTCAAGGATATAAGCATTATCATTAATCTTGGTTGGCACTTTAAAAGGACCAGCGGCACGAGGCATCAATTTAGAATGGCGCAAAGCAGGAAAACGATCCTTTCTCAAATGCAACCAAACCATATCACCAGGTTCAAAAGTAACATGTTTTCTACCTCTACTACCAGCAACCTAATACTTAGCATTAGCAGCAGCAATGTTTTGTTGAGTTTGTTCATGCAAGTTAATCATTTGTTCAACATGTGCAACAACATCTATGTGCGAGACGTCCGCAGCATCAAGCGAAAACAAATCAATAGGCGCCCGAGGAATGTAACCATAAACAATCTGAAAAGGGCACATCTTGGTAGAGGAATGTGTTGCATGATTATAAGCAAACTCAACATGAGGCAAGCAATCCTCCCAACGTTTCAAGTTTTTATCTAAAACAGCCCTAAGCATGGTTGACAAAGTTCGATTAACCACCTTAGTTTGCCCATCAGTTTGAGGGTGACAAGTTGTGCTAAACAACAATTTAGTACCCATTTTATTTCACAGTGATCTCCAAAAATGACTGAGAAACTTAGCATCACGATCCGAGACTATTGTATTTGGAATACCATGCAAACGAATAATCTCTCTAAAGAACAATTCAGCCACATTGCTAGCATCATCAGTCTTATGACAAGGTATAAAATGAGCCATTTTAGAGAATCGATCAACAACCACAAAAATGATGTCCCTCCCCTTCTTAGTTCTAGGCAATCCCAAAACAAAGTCCATAAAAATATCAAGCCAATGGGAAGTAGGAACAGGCAAAGGCATATACAAACCATGTTTGTTCAGTCGTGACTTAGCTTTCTGACAAGTAGTGCAGCGTGTAACAAAACGCTCAGCATCACAGCGCATCTTGGACCAAAAGAAGTGGGTAGCCAACACCTCCTGTGTTTTGTAAACGCCAAAGTGTCCCATGAGACCGCCTCCATGCACTTCCTGTAACAACAAAAGATGAACCGAGCTTACTGGAACACACAGCTTGTTAGCGCGAAACAGGAACCCATCCTACATGTGAAATTTGCCCCATGGTTTCCCCTTTAAACAATTAGCAAAGGCATCTTAAAATTCATCATCGTCGACATATTGATCTTTTATGGTCTGTAAGCCAAAGATTTTAAAATCTAATTGGGACAGCATAGTATATCGACGAGACAATGCATCAGCAATGACATTTTCCTTCCCGTTCTTATGTTTGGTGTCATAGGATGTATAATTATTTTTTGACCCTTAAACATGAGAGAATAATGATTCGAATGACCATGATGCAAGCTATCAGTATCATATTGCCAGGGTCGACCAAGTAACAAAGAGCATGCATCCATAGGAACAACATCACAATCAACATAATCAGAGTAAGCACCTATCGAAAAATGAACACACACCGTTCGAGTTATTTTAATCTTCCCACCATCATTAAGCCACTGAATGGAATATGGATTCGGATGCTTGCGAGTGGGTAATGGTAACGTCTCTACCAGCATGTTACTCGCCAAATTGTTGCAACTACCGCTGTCGATGATGATGCGAATTGACCGCTCCTGTACGACACCCTTTGTATGGAACAAAGTGTGTCGTTGATTCTTCTCATCTGGGCGACCTGTGTACTAAGAACACGCTGCACAACAAGACTCTCGTACCTATCGGCGTCGCCCGGATTGACATGTATGTCCGTCTTAGCTGCATGGTCAGTGGTAAGCAAATTATGTCCAATTTCTTCTGAATCACTAGCTGAAGAGTACTCACCATTGTCACGAATGAGCAATGTGCGCTTGTTCGGGTAGTCCCGAAACACGTGGCCAAATCCTCTGCAGCAATGAAACTGAATATCTCGTGTACGGCCAATGGTGGGAGGAGCTGCGCCTGTAGGTGGGGTGGTGCCTGTGGCTGGGGCGGCTCCTGCAGGCTTAGCTGTCCTCTCACGCGGTGCAGTGGTGGGTGTGGATGGCGCAGGGAGAGCAGGTGCTGAACTGGACGACGAGCTTCTACCTACAAAAGAGTTAGAATATGTCCTCGAGCGGCGTCCCTGCACTTCACGTTCAGCTTTGCAAGCAAACTCAAATAAATGGGTCATGTCAGCATATTCTTTATAATCAAGTATTTCTTGAATTTCACGGTTCAAACCACCACGAAAGCGTGCCATTGCAGCGTCGGGTTCCTCCATGATACCACAATGAATCATAACTTTTTGTAACTCCTAGTAATAGTCCTCAACTGGCTGAGAACCTTGCTGAAAATGCTGCATTTTGTTAAGCAAATCACGAGCATAATACGAGGGCACAAATTTATGTCGCATAGCAGTTTTTAATTGCTCCAAAGTGGTCGGAACAGCAGTAGGGTGTTTATTTTTATACTCACGCCACCAAATCAAAGCAAAATCAGTAAACTCACTAATGGCAGCCTTAACTTGAGAACTAGCAGCAATATCATGACATGAAAATTTCTGTTCAACTTCTAACTCCCAATCAAGATATGTAGCAGGATCATATTTGCTGTTAAAAGGTGGAATTTTAAATTTGATTTTAGAGAATGAATTGGTACCGGCGGGGCGGCGTGGTACACGGCGGGCACGACCGCAGCTGTCTCCGACGTCCAGCTCCAAGTCACCACCATAATCCTTCTGTAACTCTGTGATCGTGGTGTGCAATGCGTCGAGTCGTGCCACAACGGTGTCGAGTGTGGTCTTAGCAGCCGTCTGTGCGAGGTCGATCTGATCAAACCGCTCGTTCGACGAAGTAACCGTCGAATCCAGCCATTCATGTAGCGTCTTCATGTCCGTGGCCAGTCCCTCAATCTGCGTCCGCATGTCCTGCAGCTGGTCATCCTTCTTGTCGTCGCCGTCTACCATGGTTAGCGCAAACACAAAAACAAAATCGACGACAACAATAGGGTGTAAAGCTCACAATGGCGCTCAAACTAGTGTTGTTATCAAATCCTTATCCATTCTTACCAAGCACACAGGGGTGAACTGCAACCAACCGGTGGAACCTGCGAAAGATTGGAGCAGCGATTGCCTAGGGGAACAAAACCTGCTCGTCGGAGAACTTTGTGGAGTTCTGGGAAGGCTGCACTCAATTGAAGGATTAGCACAATCAAACAATAATGCGAAGTTGAATTACTAAACACGAACAAAAAGTTGCTGGAAACGAGTGCAAAAGCGGAGGGAACAAGGGATCAAACCGTGGGAAGGGGGAAAGGGGTTCGGTCGGAAGGGGGAAAAAAGAAACGGTGTTGTCCAGCAAGGAGATCGCGACCAGGGAAAACGCAGCGCGCGAGAGGTTCGGTGGACGTCTGGATCGGTCTCCCTTCTCTGTTTTTTTTCTTTCCTTTCTTTTTCTTGATTGCCTCATATTTTTTACTTGCCAAACAAACCAGGCAGAAGGGAGCCCACGGAGTGGACGCCAGCACGCGCTACGCGAGCCGGGCCGCGAAGGAGTGTCCCGCGATGGAGTCCGGCGCAACGGAATTCCGCGAGGGGGAGGGTGGCACGGGGGACACGGCGCGCCCTTGGACTTCCTTTTTTGAACTTTTCCTTTTCTTTTTTTAGATAAAAGGCCAATAGGCCCGGCTTTACTTAAAAAGCATTACTGGGGATACCAGTTCTTACAAGAAAGGCACACATGTGCAAGAGTTACAAGCCTAAAGATGGAAAGACTAAAGAGCCTACTTGTAGCCTTGCCCCTCTCTAAACTCACTCTACTTACCAAATGCCAAAATAGGTGGCAAAACAGGAAAGAGAAGAAAAAAGCTAGCATATCGACCATTGAAGATTTCATGTCCATCAGATTATCCCTCAGATCTTAATAAAGACAGTTGGAGTTGCAGCTTGGGTATCACCGAATCTATCCACCGTCGCCCCTGTTCATTGTGCAGTATTCTCCATTTCTGCATAAAGGAGATTGTGCGAAAATACTTACATCAGGATGAGTTACAACTACATCATTGAACACTAAGTCATTCCTAATGAGCCAGAGGCTCCAAGCAAAACAGTCGAAGATGAAAACAAAGAAACCAATTGTTCTGGTTGACCCCTCTACCAGCTTCTTATGTATCTCATCTAAATTTGTTGGTGCAGCAATCCATTCCAGGACGTCTCTCAAGATGCACCACCCAAGTTGCGCCATCACACAATGCGCAAAGATGTGTTCAGTACTTTCATAGTGGCCACATAGCTTACATTCATTCGGGCCCTCCCAATTTTTCCTAGCAAGCTGATCAGCAGATTGAATTTTGTCGTTGCACACTTGCCATAGAAACATCCTGATTTTCAGAGGTAGCTTGGCAGTCCAAGTGTTCATCATCCATCTGTTAGTCACCCCTGGGAAGGTAAGCTCCCTGTAAAGGGATGCTGTGGTGAAGGTTCCAGATCTCTCAAAAACCCATCTGACAGTATCTATTTCTGTATTTAGAGCCACACTCTCTATAGTTCTCATGAGATTATCCCACTCTTCTTGTTCTTCCTCACCAAAATTCCTTCTAAAAGTCAGATTTATGGAACCATTTCTGAGAACCTTAGCCACAGACCATCCTTGTTGGTTACAGATAGCATAAATTTTAGGGAAGGTAACCATCAATGAGCATGTCCCACTCCAAACATCAAGCCAGAATCTCACCTTCTATCCATTCCCCATAATGTATACTAGCCCTCTAGCAATCTCATCTTTGAATGTCATCAGCCCCTTCCAAAACTATGAGCCATTCCTTTTTTTGCAGCTGTAGATCCCTTTCTCTCCTAGATACTTCCTTCTCAGCAAATTACAGCAAAGGGTGTCATCTCCCCTCTCAATTTTGTAGATCCACTTAGACAACAAGCATCTATTCATCACTCTAGTGTTTGTGAGGCCAGCGCCCCCGGCTTTCTTTGGTGAGGCTATGTCAGATGGTGAGATCTAGACAACCCACGGGGGTGTTAATCCATGTGGTTTAGTTGTTCGGTGAGGGGAATCTAAGGCTAAGAACTCGAAGGTTGCGCACGAGCACACGGAACACAGAGAACACGGTGAGTTTATACTGGTTCGGGCCTCCGGAGAGTAAAACCCTACGTCTAGTTGCTGGTGTAGATTGCTTGAGGATTGCGTGATTGTACAAGGGTCGCCCTGCCCGCCTTATATTGGCCAGCGGACAAGGTCGGTTCCCAGATTCCTGGTCGGTTACGTCCAGGAGACCTAAGTCTAGTTGATTACACCGCTTGCCATATCCGTCGATCTGCTTTGGTCGGAATCCACCGATGTCTTGTCTTGCACGTCAAGTCTTGTGGTCGTTCTGGATAAGGTTATCTGAGGAATCTTCTGGAAGGTCTTCAGGAGGTCGTGTGGACCACCAGCTAGGTCGGTTGGGCCCACTGTCAGGTCAGCGGGTCTTCTTGTAGGCCGGACCTACTTGTCAGGGACGGCCATGAGCCTGGTCAGTGGGGACCCAGGGGTACCCATGTCTCACAAGCCCCCGAGCGAGGTGTAGGCGCAGCGACCTTAGAAAGGTCATGACGAAGTCATAGAGTTATCGACAGGTCGAATAGCATGCACGTCGGTCCAAAAGAAAAAAGGAACAATATCAGCTTTAGCAGCCGACCTGTTTTGTAGTCTTGCCGAACGAAGAGAGGTCGAGTGACGATCTATAGAAAGCGGGCTTTCAATAGGTCAAAATGATGATGAAAAATTCAGAGGGCATCGAAGATGCACTCATAGAGTAGTTTCCGAGCATCGTGGCGGGCAGGATGGCCGGTATGATGATCCAAAAAGGAAAGAAAATAGGTCGAGTGACGACATGAGGAGAAACGGGTTTCTCAACAGGTTGGTACAATGAAGAAAACAAGACGATGTCAGAGACGCTCTCGTAGAGTAGTCCCCGAGCATTGAAGCAGGCAGCATGGCTGGTTTGATGCTCAAAAAAGAGAAGAAAACTGAGTCACGGTCTTGATCAAATGAAGTGTAGGGACACCCAGATCTCCGAGCATGGCTGCAAGGAGTCTGGCAGGGCCGACCTCAGGGAGGCCTTGTAGGCGTGCTGTCCTCGAAGAGGCCTCAATCAACTATGCCCAGTATCCGAGGATACCCAGCAAGGTCTTGAAAGGCACGTCGAATGAAGAGGTCGGCAATGATGTTGTAGCTAAAGTTGTGATGTCTAAAATCATCGACGATGAAGCTATGATAATATATGGATCTTGAACGAATGGAGTGTAGAAACACCAGATATCCTGCATAGCTGCAAAGAGTCTGGCAGAGCCACCCGAGGCATGCCGACCTCAAGAAGGTCTCAAATCAAGAAGCGCCCAAGCACCCGGAGATACTTGGCAGGGCCATTAGGCATGCACCCCACAGGGAGGCCTTCATTCTCGATGTAAAATTCCTGGGTGTCCAGAGGAGGCTGGCAGAGCTATAAGAGCACACCGACCTCAGGATGGTCATGCTTCTGGGGCGCCCAACTAGGTTGGTAGAGCCGTAAACATAACGAGGTATTGCAAGGCCTAGGTATTAAGGCACGCCGACCTCAGGAAGGCCTTTTTGGTGCCTAGACAACCAACATAGCTGCTAGCCATCCAGCAGAGCCATGGCACTAAGGTATTGACGACCTTAGCAATAGGCACACCGACCACGGGGGCCCGACGAAATCGTACACATGAAGCTTCTGATCTTCAGGCGCCCAGACGGATCTGGCAAAGCGGTGAGGCACGCCTACCCCGGAAGGTCTTCAATCGAACCTACGACCATTCTGCTTAGGAAACAGAAATATAGGTTGATTGGAATCGGTCCGTTTACGTGCAGAGCCATAGCGGGTGCACCAGGACGCAGAGCCTAGCGGGTGCGAGTGAAAAACATCAAGTCATAGAAAGAGGTCGTTGAGTTGTTGTCGCTTGTAAATATACCAAGGCGCTGAGCCCTCTGACATAGAGCCAGGCTTTGTCTTTTTCCGTAGACTGCAGGGTCACGGGTCAACAGTGGTCGGAGATTCCCTTGCCACCCAGAAAACGACAAACAGCCCACGAATACTGTAGCCATGTGACTCTGCGGCGGGCTCAGGCATCATTGATGCACAAGCGACAAAGACATCACGAGACAGGGGGTAAAGTCATCGCCTTTAATCGTGCACATGTCTGTAGGCCCTCTAAACCACGTGGTGCAAGTGTCATCACTTTGCCAACCGCCCGAGGTCTGGCTTCGGCTATAAATAGCATCATGATACTGAAGGAGGCAAGCACCGAGCATTGTTGAGCTATGAAGCTGCAGGATAGTTTTGAGGCCATGCCATGGGCATGTAACCGTCCACCAGATTGTAGGATGTTGTGTTTTGTAGAGGCTTGGAGCTAGAAGAACTCTTGCGAAGTATAGGCAGCACCCCCACTCCTTGTATCGTGTCTCTGCAAGGTACCAAGGAGAGTTTGGAGGTGATGCTGTAGAGGCTCGAGGTGCAGCTGCAAGTCGCTGGTGAGCATCAGATGCTCGTCGGAGACTTGTGCCCCGCGTCGAAGAGCAAGCTCGTGTCTGCATTCCATAGTCCGGCATAGAGCATGCCCTGCTACGTGCGGTTTCATGCAACTGCTGACCGTAAGGCCACTATCGAGGTCCTGAGGCTAGAAGAATTCTTGCGACGTGCCCGGCTATAGCTGGGTACACCTCAAGGATTGCTCTAGGTAGATCAGGTCTTCGAGTACGTTTATATTTTTGTGCTGGGTTCTGGATCCAATAAGGTCGCAGGCGACTTGTGTACCTTCGAAGGACCCGTGTAATGTTCGCTCTCTTCTATCATGTACTGCTCGTTCTGACGAATTTATTCATCAAAGACCTAAATGATGTGATTGGGGGCTTATCGACCTTGTGAAGATCGAAATATTGTTACCAGGACGACCTGATAACTTTGTCATTCCCCACGACCTAAGCTCAGGGTGTAGGTCGCTGGATTATCCGTTGGCGCAAAATCCGGCGAGATCGACTCCCGAAATTGTCGGCGCAGAGCCGTTAGGGGGAGCTCCGTACAGTAGAAGGAGCCGCAACGGGCGGACCCGGTGGGGCCCGTATAAATAGACCGCCGGAGACTGTGGTTGACCACACGTTTCATCTTCTTACTCCCGTCGCCGTCACTGCCAGAGCCACCACGCCATAGCCACCGTGGTTCCGCATCCAGCCTCTGCCCTCACTTTCCCAATCCGCCACCGTCTCTAGCCGGCTGCGCGCTAGCTCCGCCATTTCGCATCCTGTTCCTCTTGCGCATGCGCATCAAAACCCTAGTGACATTTAGATCCAGATCCATTCCAGCCCGAGAAATGGTGGTGCCGGCTCGTGCGATCCCGGACCCGCGGATGGTGTGGGAGCCTTCAACGATGACGGAAGCAAAGATCCAAGCACTGGTGGACCGCGGGCTGTTGAGGCCTAAGGCGGAGGTGGAGTGGAAGGCGCCAACGGGCGAGGCTTTCCCGACGGAGGACGACAAGGAGCAGGTCGTCTTCGGTTCCTTCTTTGAGCGCGGGTTCAACATCCCTGCCGGGGATTTCTTTTGAGGTCTTCTTTTCTACTACAAGCTGGAGCTGGTACACCTTGTCCCCAACTCCATCACTGTAGTATCGACATTCATTCACCTCTGTGAGGCATATCTGGGGATATCGCCTCACTTCCTTCTCTGGAGACATCTTTTCTGTGTGAAGACCACTGGCAAGCACGCCGGTGTTGTCGGGGCTGTGATGTTCTGCTTGAGGTCGGGCCTCAAGTCGGAGTGGATTGATACGGACTTACCGGACAGTACCTCTGGGTGGAGGTCGGATTGGTTCTATATTGCCGATCAACGGCCGACGCTCCCGAAGCGAACTGGGCACAAGCCCGTCAAGATTCCAGAGTGGGACCTGCAGCTGTCCTCACGATAGGTGGACGACGTCAAGGAGGTTCTTGCACTGGTCAACGACCTCAAGGAGAGGGGTGTGACGGGAGGTTCTGTCGCTAGGTCTTTCTGCCGGCGTCTAATCCAACCGATCAAGGACCGGGTGCACCCAGCGTACGAGTACTGGGGGCAGTCAGACCCCACTCGCGAGGTGAACCGCAAGGTCCCTAAGGACGAGATGATGGCCAGGGTGTCCCAGATCTACGCCGGGAGGGCACGAATCAAAAAGTGCCCAAAGGCGTATTCGCTGAGTCGGCCAGCTGACCCAGTAAGTCCTGAGACTGCTAGGTCGTTTGCTCTATTCTTTTATTTACGTCGTTCTTACTCCTTTGCTCTTTACTTGTCACAGGAACGAGAGAGGCAGTTTTGGTGCCCGGCCCCTCTTCCGAAAGGTGAAGAACCACGTCGGAAGCTGAGGTCGGACAAGTATCAACCTCCAGCGGCTGGACTGCTGGAGAATTATGAGTCAGATTCGTCGGTGGAGGCTGATGAAGACACTGACCCCGAGGTTGGTGATGATGCAGCAAACCGCCAAGTGGCGAGCTCCGCCGTAAAGCCCACGCGCAGAATGAGGGCGGCGGTGGCGAAGCAGTCAACCACGACGGCTGCTACCAAGGTCGGAGCGGTGAAGACCGCCAAACTCGAGGCGGAGAAGAAGAAGAGGAAGAGGAGGGTAAGTCCTCCCCCGGAGGTAGAGACGCCGGTAATTCCTACGCCTCCGACTAGGGAGGTCGAGTCTGACGAGGAAGATGAAGCCACCGATGATCCGCCGATCGTTGAGGATCGGATGGCGAGGAGGTCATTGAGTCCCGCAGCCAAGAGGCAGTGGGAATTGACGCAGAAGACGACGGAGGACGACCTCCGTCAAGGGATGGAGGCGCAGCGGGCTGTCGCCGAAGCGCAGGCAAGGATGCCTGTGCTGGTGAAAGTTCAGCCCTTCAGGCCTAAGCTACGCGCCCCAGCTACTGTGAGGTAGGGTCGGTTTTCTGAAACTTGTTCATGTGTTGGTCTTTTATTGGGTTTTCTTTTTCTTTACATTGTTTCTGACGACGACGTCTGCAGGCCGGTTGTCCAACCTGACCGCGCCCTAGGCGATCAAGGGTCACCTTCGCGAACCAGGTCAGATGACCATGAGGTCGGAGCTCGGACCCTGGTTGACGATGCGAGGACAGCAACTCCTCCGCCTGCTGCTTATGCTGGGGCACAGGGCTCTTTAGGCAACGTCGGGGCGTCGACCTCTCCCCCGGTCATCGACGTGGACCCCATCAACGCGGTGCCCAGCACGTCGGATCAGGACCTGACTGGGGACCCGATTCAAATCGAGCAGCCGCCAAAGAATCCAGAAACATCCAGCGCACAGGTACCGAGTTCGCCATCAACAGGGCCAACGTTGAGGCGTAGGGAGATTGACTGGAATGGTACTCCTTGGCAGGAGGATATCTTAGACGACCATGAGGATATGGTGGCGCTCCGGAACACTATCTTGACGTTTAACGAGGCGTTGACGGTAAGCTTCTTGCATTATCTATGAAGACATAATTTGAAACTGTATTTGACGACCTGATTTCTTGGAGCAGTCACTGGCTGACCGTGCGAAGGGCAGGGCCGACCTGCTGAGGAATGCTGCGGCCACCCAGCTGTGAGTGGTCGAGCTTGAGCAAGAGCTCAAGCAGGTCCGTGAGGCGGTGGCTGCGGACAAGAAGAAGCTTGAAGACGAGCTGGCTGAGGAAAAGCGCAAGACCCGGGAGGCTAATGCGCAGTGCAACACCGTGAACACCGGTAAGATCGAAATCGTACAATTTTCTTCACCATTGTTGTCAGAGTCTTGCTCTACCGAGGTTCTGACCTCAGGATGTTACTGGCGTGTTGCAGAATTTCACCGTCGGGAAGATGAGCTCAAAAACGAGCTAAAGAACACCAAGGAGAAGGTTCGAACCTTGGAGGTGAACCTCCGGGAGGTCGAGGCTGGGGGCCAGGAGCTGAAACGGATGATGAAGGAGACCGTTGACAGTGAGTACACTGTATCTCAAAAGCTGGCTTATGAGAAACAAGCTCGGCAGGACCTTGAGGTCAGTCTCGAGGTAGCTTTGAAGTCACTGCAGAATGACCAAGTAACCATTGCAGGGAAAGAGGTGGAGTTGAACGACTTGAAGAACACTACCCATTATGCAATGGACATGATAGCGTCGCAGGTCGAGGGAGAGGAGCCGAAGTCTGCTCTTGACCGTCTCATAGCCATACCCGAGAAGCTTCTTGAGCTGCTGAAGGCGACGAGTTTGGCGGCGGCCACGGAGGCGCTAGTGCAGGTAAGGTCACACCAACCTGAGGTTGACATGATCAAGGTCGAGGGGGGATCAGACACTACAAAGGACCTCAAAGCCCTGGAGCTTGAGGTTCGTAACGCCGCTTCGGCGGTGATGGACGCTCTTGACTATGAAGGCGACGATGGCGAAGAATAGTCTTAGTCTAGGAGCTATACCTCCTCCTTGTCTCAGCCATGTACAATGTGATTTGATGAAACCTTCTTTTGTTGCCTGCATGATGTACTTACTTTGTGCCTGCGCGAACTTGGTAGCCTTTGAGGTGACGACGTCTTGTATCTTGCCTCGCTAACCACCACTCACGAAGAGGCTGGCATACCGACCACCACGGCTCAGCAGGGAGGCTTACGTGTGATCGGCGTGCGAGAAGGAGTCTAGGACTCAGGTTTAGCAACCTTAACGACCAAGCAGGCTCGCAGCGACACAAAGCGGGTAGTCATGAGGGATGATGTCCTCAGGTCGAACGACCCTTAGGTTGGCTTTGAGCCATGCCCCCGAGCATGTCGAGGGGGAGGAACAGAAAAAATTTAACCCCCAGGTCTTTTACGACCCGTGTTCTGGCTTAGGCCAAGCCCCCGAGCATGTCGAGGGGGAGGGTTGATGACTTGAGAGAGGAGAAAGTAGGGCTCAAGACACAGCAGATGACTGCTTGAACTAATATTTATTAAACTGAAAAAAGGTACAAGGTCGAGGAATACATAGCTGTAATAAAAACTATTCTACGGATAGAATCGTCGTAGATGCTCCACGTTCCAAGGGTTGGGTACGCCTTGCCCGTCACCCCATTGGAGGCGATATGTGGATGGGCTGATGACTTCGATGACGATGAAGGGTCCCTCCCAAGGGGCAGAAAGCTTATGCATGCCGTTGGTCTTCTGGATGCGCCTTAGGACTAGGTCGCCAACGTTGAAGGAGGTCTCTTTAACGTTGCGGTCGTGGTACCGACGAAGTTGCTGGTCGTGACGAGCTTGCCTCATAACTGCAGCCATTCTCTGCTCTTCGAGGCTGTTAAGGTCGACACGACGAGTCTGCTCGGCTTCTCCCTCTTCGTAGTATTGTATACGTAGGGCTCCAAAAGTGACGTCGGTGGGTAGGACGGCCTCAGAGCCGTAGACCAAGAAGAAGGGCGAAAAGCCCGTAGCAGAACTAACTTGGGTCCTGAGACCCCAGATTACGTGTGGTAGCTCGGCTAACCACCGGGTAGCATAGTTTGAAGCGTCGTCAAAGATACGATCTTTGACAGCTTGGAGAACCATGCCGTTGGCACGTTCGACCTGGCCGTTGCACCGAGGGTGCGTGACCGAAGAGTAGTAGACGTCTATCGTGTTGTCTTGACAAAAATCCCAAATGGCGGACCCTGTGAAGGCCATCCCTAGGTCGGTGATGATCCTATTGGGCACACCGAAGCGGTGTGTTACGTCTTGCATGAATTTTGCTGCTTCTTCCGATGTTACTTTCGCAACAGGTCGGACTTCAATCCACTTGGTGAATTTGTCGACGGCCACGAGGATATACCTATAGCCGCCTGGGGCAGTTCGGAACGGTCCCACAGAGTCCAGGCCCCACATGGCGAAGGGCCATGATGGGGGAATTGTGCGCAGGGCCTGAGCTGGCAGGTGCTGCTGTTTGGCAAAGAATTGGCATCCTTTGCATCTCTTTACGAGGTCTTTAGCATCTGCCATGGCCGTGGGCCAGTAGAAACCCGATCGATATGCTTTACCGACCAAATTGGCGGATGCCGCGTGGCAGCCACACTCTCCACCGTGAATTTCGGCCAAAAGCTGGATCCCTTCTGACCGCAGAATGCACTTCATCAGGACGCCAGTAGAGGCGGCTTTTCTATATAGGTCGGTACCAATCACGACGTAGTTGGCACTTCGTCGTGTGATACGCTCGCGTTCTGCCTTGTCTTCTGGGACTCGTTGGTCGAGTAGGAAGGCTAAGAAAGGCTCGCGCCAATCATCCTCTTTTTCTGTCATCAGCACATCACGGGGAGGCGCTGGAGTTTGGTCGTGTTGAGCTAGGTCTGGACTATCTGGATCCAGCAGCTTGATCGAAGGTTTGCGTAGGTCTTGGACAAACACGCCTGCCGAGACTAGGGCTCGCCGGGAGCCTAGTTTAGAAAGTACGTCGGCGGCGACATTATTGTTGCGTGGCACGTGCTGAAATTCAATTCCCTCGAAGTGGCCTTCGAGCTTGCGGATCTCAGCGCAATATGCGTCCATTGTGTCTTTGACACAATCCCACTCTTTATTGACTTGTTCGATGACGACCTTGGAATCGCCAAAAGCCAAAAGTCGCTTGATGCCAAGGGACACTGCTATACGGAGCCCGTGAATTAGAGCTTCGTACTCTGCTCCATTGTTGGAGGCTTTGTAGTGTATCTATAGGACGTACTTGAGTTGTTCTCCCTGAGGAGAGATGACTAGCACACCTGCTCCTGCGCCTTCGAGGTTGAGGGCGCCGTTGAAGTACATTATCCAGTGCTCAGGCCGCTCCTCGGGAGGGGGCATCTGGATTTCTGTCCACTCCGACACAAAGTCAGCGAGGATCTGTGACTTGATTGCCTGCCTGGGGCAGAACTCGATGTCGAACTCTCCAAGCTCCACCGACCATTTGACTATGCGGCCATTGGCGTCACGGTTGCGGATGATCTCTCCTAGAGGGAACGACGGGGGCACCGTGATCTTGTGGGCTTAGAAGTAGTGACGTAGCTTTCTTGATGTGATCAGGAGTGCATAGAGCAACTTCTGAGGCTGTGAATATCATGTTTTAGCGTCGGCCAGGACCTCACTTACGTAATACACAGGTCGTTGAACGGGATAGGCCTGCCCTTCTTCTTCTCGCTCTGCGACGAGAACCGTACTGACCATGTTAGTAGTGGCGGAGATGTAGAGGAGGAGTGTTTCGCCTGGAATTGGTGGTGTCATGATTGGAGGTGAGGTCAAGGACTCTTTGAGAGCCTCGAACGCCTTCTGTGCTTCTTCGTCCCATACGAACTTATCTGCCTTCTTCAATAGTTTGAAGAAAGGCAGACCTTTCTCGCCGAGCTTGCTGATGAAACGACCTAGAGCTGCCATCATACCTGTGAGCTTCATGACGTCTTTCTTGCAAGATGGCCTGGCCATGTTGCGTATTGCATCAACCTTCACAGGGTTGGCTTCAATGCCTCGGTGTCCAACCATGAAGCCCAGGAGCAATCTGGAGGGAACACCGAAGACACACTTGGTCGGGTTGAGCTTCCACTAGAATTCTCGTAGGTTGGTGAAAGTCTCGGCGAGGTCGGCGATGAGCTGGTCTTCCTCGGTGGTCTTGACGACTACATCATCGACGTAGGCTTCGATGTTCTTCCCGATCTGCGACTTCAGACATTTTTGGATTGCCTTCTGATACGTTGCTCTAGCGTTTTTCAGGCCAAAAGTCATGACCTTGTAGCAGTAGATGCCATGGGGTGTTATGAACGCCGTTTTGTCTTCGTCGTCGGGATTCAAAGCTATCTGGTTATAGCCTGAGTAGCAGTCGAGGAAGCAGAGTAGGACGCTACAAGCCATGGAGTCCACGACCTGGTCGATACGAGGAAGAGGGAAGGGATCTTTTGGGCAGTGCCTGTTGAGGTCGGTGTAATCGATACACATCCTTAATCCTCCAGTCTTTTTGGGTACAAGGACCGGGTTTGCGAGCCAAACCGAGTATTTACATTCGCGAATAAATCCTGCAGCTAAGAGCTTGCAGACTTCGGTTTCTATAGCCTGTTTTCTATCTTTTGCAAAGCGCCGAAGCTTTTGCTTGATAGGTCGAGCGGTCTTGCTTACTTCAAGGGCGTGCTCAGCCAGCTCCCTAGGGACACCGGGCATGTCGGACGGACTCCATGCGAAAATGTCGGCATTGTCCCTGAGGAAACTGGTGAGCGCGAATTCCTATTTAGGGTCGAGGTTGGCTCCGATAGTGACTTCCTTGGACGCGTCGGGCAGGCCGAGGCAAACTTTCTTCACAGCGGGACTTGGGTCCAGAGCTGTGGTTGTACGCTTCTGCTCTGGCACCTCTAGAGTGGTTTGGTCGATCTTGGCAGCTTGAGCGATCATGACCGTGGCTGCAGCTTTGCAGGCAGAGTCTTTGGCGAGCTCGACGGTAGAGCTCTCACAGTTGTAGGAGACCATTATGTCGCCGAGGACGGAAAGGATTCTGTTTGGTGCTGGCATCTTCATGATGAGGTAGGTGTGATGGGGTATGGCCATAAACTTAGCCAACATAGGTCGTCCGAGGATGGCGTGGTAGGAGGAGCGGAAGTCCGCGACCTCGAACGTCAGGTACTCAGTACGGAAGTTCTCCTCTGTGCCAAATGTGACCGGTAGGCATACACGACCTATGGGGTACGCAGCCTTGCCGGGCACAACCCCATAGAAGGGTTCGTCGCAGGCAGTCATCTTGCTGAAGTCAAAGTCCATCTTTCGCAGTGTCTCTGTGAAGATGATGTTTAAGCTGCTGCCCCCGTCGATGAGGGTCTTAGGCAGGAACGCGCCATCGACTATGGGGTTGACGACCAGCGGGTAGGTCCCGGGGTCAGGTATATGGACCCAATGATCTTTCCTGGAGAAAGTGATTGGGTACTCCGACCAACGCAGGGGTTGTGGAGTTTCAGTATTGACTTGGCCGATCTCCCTTGCGTTCAACCATATCTTCCTGTTGCTTTTGGCAGCTTGGCGACCACCGACGATGAAGTTAATCTCCCGGTTGGCGGTCTGAAACGCGCCATTGGGGTTGCCCCCTTTTGGCGGTGGTGGTGGAGAGCGTTCCTTGCGGTTGTTGTCATTACGGTTGTGGTCGTCTTGGCGACGACGATCATCACGTCGGTCATCGCGGCGCTCATCACGTCGGTCGTCGCGACAGTCGTCTCGCTGATCATTGCGGTTGTCCTCATGATGATCGTTGCGGCGGTAGTCGTTGCGTCGGTCATCACGATGATCATCGCGGCGATAGTCGCGGTGATAATCACGTCGGTCCCTATCATCATTGCGACGGTAAGGGCGTCGGTCACGGTAATCACGTCGATCAGGTCGACGGTTACGGTTGTCGTAGCGGCGGCCGCTGTTTTGGTCGTCGTTACTCCCACTCTTGGTCTTCTTGGGTTCCGGGGGCACCCCTAGAGCACGCTTCAGTTGTTCACACTCCCTCATGGTGTGCTTGGCATCGCGGTGGAATTGGCACTGGTCGTCCATGACCATGTTGAAGTCGCCTTCCAGGAAGGTGGAGGGTCTGGGTGGTTCTATTGCGTAGGCCTCGCCGGATCGCTTGCGCGACCTGTTTCCTCCGTCGTCATGGTCTTCTCCGTTGAAGTCATGCGTCACCGCGTCCTGAGTGTCGACGAGCTTGTTGACGTATGCCATGAGGTCAGCAATGGTGTGAGCGTCAGCTTCATGGATCTTCTCAAAAAGCTTGATGTTGGTGACTCCTTTCTTGTAGTAGGCGATGACGTCTTCGTCTTTGACACCTGCAAGGGTGTTGCGATTCTCAAAATAGCGGTCTCCCGGAGAGTTTCGTCGCGCCTCATCCGCACACTGGCGAGGTGGTGAGTATTCCCAGGGCGGTTGCATGTCGCCTGGTAGTTGGTCGTGAAAAGCCGTGACAAAGTCGCCCAGGAAGTGATGCACTCCGCTGGGAGGTTATCGAGCCACAGGAGTGGTGCTTTGCCCATCACAAGGGGGAAGTATCCCGCCATGTGGTCTTCATTGCCGCCAAAGGCGCGTGCTGCGATGATGTACATCTTTAGCTAAATACTTGGGTCGGAGCGACCGTCGTATTTTTCGATGGCTGGCTTGAAGTCTTTAGGGTATCTGATCGTCCTGAGACGTCGTGAGAATGCTGGGAAGTTGTTGACCGCTCCAGGACTAGCTGACGGGGCATAGGCCGTCGTGATGATGTAGAGGTCGTCTGGAGGACCATTATCTTGGTCGTACTGGGCACGACGTAGAAGCTCTTGGTCATGCATCTGCCGGATTTCCGTAGGCTGAATAGGATTGTTGGCATTGAGGGGATCAGGGACCCCGTGGTCGCGATCGTAGTAAGCACGGCGCGCTATTTCCACTTCATCTCGTATCCGACGACGTTGACTGCTCTCAGCGCGGTTAGCCTGAACTGGTGGAGGCTGAGCTCCAGCATTCTGTCCTGCATTGGGGGTGGCGTTTTGCTGAACGCCGGCAGCGTTAGCTGCGTTGTTAGCGACATTGCCTGTAGCGTTGGCGGCGGCGTTGGCTGGAGGGTTAGCTGCAGCATTAGCGGCGACGTTAGCAGCAGGGTTGACCGGCTGCACCACTTCGTTTTCGCCTCGTCCCTCTTCAGCCACGGGCTCAAGGGGACCGTTGCTGCGACGTCGCTAGCGAGGGTGCTCAGATCTACTTCTGGAGTAGGAGCTTGCGGCGGATCTGCTGTATCATGGGCCTCTTTCTTCGACTTGAGCGGTGGCGACGCGGATGTGAACTTGGAGTCGCCGTATTGCGGGAGTGTCCTCGAGCTGACCTAGCGCGGCAAGAGCTGCGCCCAGGTTCGCTTGAGGGGAGTTGTAGACTTCGTGGCCGTCTTGCTCGAAATCGCGTAGGAGGTCTCGAGCACGCAGGCGGTTTCGACGAGGTTCGTTGCGTTGTTGAGGAGCTGCTGGAGCTGCGGGTGCTTGCGCTCCGTTGTTGCCTGCTGGTAGATTGCCGTCGCCTTGACCGGCATTGCCTGCATGCTGACCTGCAGCCGGGGTAGCTACGGCTAACTCCTGCTGACGACGTACAGCTCTTCCAGCGTTGGCGTTTTCGCACTCTATGCGCTGTTCATCTGTCTCTCCGTCTTGAGGCGGTACATCTGCAGAGACTACCAAGACCTCGCGGTCTGGGGTCTCGAACGTTTCTCCCGAATAGTTCGGGGAGATAGTTGTACGGGCGATCTGAAACACGAGGTGGTCCAGAGACGGCTCGCGATTGATCTGGCAGCGATGAACCGCGGTGAGAGGTCGGCGAAGCTTCTTGAGCACACGGCATTGGCGAGTTGTGTGTTTGGAGTTCTCATGGATGGGGCAAGGGTCGTCGAGGTGGCTTCTGCAGTTTCCACGATCTGGTGTCTTAGGTCCAGATTCGATCTGGATCTTGCGCTTCATGTAGCGAGATGCTACGTGGGTTGCATTCCGCAGGCCTAGGGGCATGCTGGATGAGGACGAAGGGGTCCTGCGAGGTCGTTTGACGCGCTCACAGACCTTGATCGTGTCAGAGAGCATGCCTTCGACACGATTGAGTCCCGCGATTAGGTCGCTAGGAGCGGGTGGGTGGGTTTCCGCCAGCAGATCTGTCCCGACCTGCGGGTTGGAGGTGACCGTGTTGCTTTCAATGAGGAGGCAAACGGCTGGAGTGGTGGATTCCGCCGGCATAGAGCCAAAGCAGATGTCGATGGGATTGGCGAGGATGTCCGCCATGCTCTCCGGGAAGATGACGCCTTTGGTCGAAGCCATCGAGTTGCACGAAGAACCTTGAATTCCACCCCTACCTGGCACGCCAACTGTCAGATGATGAGATCTAGACAGCCCACGAGGGTGTTAATACCTGTGGTTTAGTTGTTCGGCGAGGGGAATCTAAGGCTAAGAACTCGAAGGTTGCGCACGAGCACACGGAACACAGAGAACACGGCGAGTTTATACTGGTTCGGGCCTCCGGAGAGTAAAACACTACGTCCAGTTGCTGGTGTAGATTGCTTGAGGATTGCGTGATTGTACAAGGGTCGCCCTGCCCGCCTTATATTGGCCAACGGACAAGGTCGGTTCCCAGATTCCTGGTCGGTTACGTCCAGGAGACCTAAGTCTAGTTGATTACACCGCTTGTCATATCCATCGATCTGCTTTGGTCGGAATCCACCGATGTCTTGTCTTGCACGTCAAGTCTTGTGGTCGTTCTGAATAAGGTCGTCTGAGGAATCTTCTGGAAGGTCTTCAGGAGGTCGTGTGGACCACCAACTAGGTCGGTTGGGCCCACTGTCAGGTCGGCGGGTCTTCTTGTAGGCCGGACCTACTTGTCAGGGACGGCCGTGAGCCTGGTTGGTGGGGACCCAGGGGTACCCATGTCTCACAGGCTAATAGTTCCCATTTAGCCATATGATACTTCCTTTTCATGTACGGCCCATGCCAGAAGAAATTCGCTCTAGCTGAGTCCATTTTCTGGTGAACTTCATCCTGTAAAAGGTACACACTCATGGTGTAATTTGGTACTGAACTGAGACATGCTTCTATTAAGATCATTTTGCCTCCAGAAGATAGGCCCACACTCTTCCAGGTGGGAACCCTTTTCTCCACCTTCTAAGACACATAGCTGAGATCCACCGCAGTCATATGTCTGTTGCTTACCATAATTCCTAGATATTTCATAGGCAGTTAGCCTGTGTTACAGTTTAACATTTCAGCCACTCTGGTAGTTTCCTCATCTGTACCCCCAACACAAAGACTTCACTCTTTTGGTAGTTAATTCTCAGGCCTGACATGTTCTCAAAGCAGTATAACAGAAATTTTGTGTACACAATTGATTGTTCATCCAAATTTAAAAAGATTATAGTATCATCCGCATATTGCAGATGTGTGATGCCACCCTCTACCAGATGCGGAACCGGACCTCTGATCTCCCCCCCCCCCACTCTTTGCATTTTCCAGCATAGTCGCAAGGGCGTCACTCACCAAGTTGAATAGCAAAGGCGACAAAGGATCCCCTTGTCTCAAACCTTTGTGTGTGTCAAAGAAGTTGCCGGGGTTCCCGTTAATATTTATCCCTACTTTCCCACCCTCAACTATCTGTTTAATCCACTCCAGCCATTTGTCTGGGAAATTCTTCCTCCTCAACACTTCCATTATAAAACTCCATCGAACCTTGTCATACGCTTTCTCGAAGTCAAGTTTCAGGATTATTCCTTTAAGTTTTCTCACTCTTAGCTCATGCAAAATTTCATGCAGTACTACAACCCCCTCCAGAATATATCTGCCAGGGATGAACGCAGTCTGTGTGTTGCTAATTAATTTCCCTGCATACGGAGTTAATCTCATTGTCAACACCTTAGTGAACCATTTGTAATCTACATTAAGCAGGCAGATCGACCTGTATTGCTTGATGTTATTCGCTTCCTTGGTTTTGGGTATTAGGGATATCATTCCATAATTCAGCCTGCTCAGATTCAGTTCTCCTCTATATAACTCCATAAACATTTCCAACATCACATCCTTGATGTTGTGCCAAAACTCTCTATAAAATCCTACTGGAAGGCCGTCTGGCCCTGGAGCAGAATTAAGTTTCATGTCTTTAAGTGCATCCTCTAATTCCTTCAACGTAAATGGTTTGATTAGTTCTTGAGCTTCCTCCTCTATTAGTCTCCCCTTTTCTGCCTAGAAGTTTTCCCCAAGAGAGATGGATCCTTCCGCCTCTTTACCAAATAAGGTTTTATAATACTCTTCCACATGATCTCTGATTGCCTTTTGGTCTCCAATCTCACGCTCTCCATCCTTTAGCGAGAAGATAGTGCATTTCTTCTTCTTATTGTTAGCAATCCCGTGAAAGTACCTGCTGTTAGAGTCTCCTTTTAGTATCCAATTAACCCCTCCTCTCCTCTGCCACTGGATCTCTTCAAATTGGTAAATTGCTTCCAGCTGTCCCTCCACCTCATATCTTTCCTGCCATTGTTGTGTGTTCAGCCCTCTATTATCTGCCTCTCTATCTATTTCCTGCAGCCTTGCAAGCAAGGCTTTTTTATCCTTTTTTATCTGACTGTTTGTGTTGGCTCCCCATCCCTTACAAAATCTTCTTGTTGAGGCTTTAAGCTCTCTCCAGTAATCTTGTATGGGTTTCTCCCCTCTCTGGCCAGTTGTCAATCACTCTCTCCTTGAAACCCTCCTACGTCATCCGTGCCATATCAAACCTGAAGCAATGTTGTTGTTTGAATCTGTGATCATCAGAATTTACCAGGATCAGACAATGATCTGACCCCACTCTAGTTAGTGTATCACATGACGCTCTTCTGTAAAATTGGTCCCATCTCGGACAAACTAACACTCTGTCAAGAGCACTCATCACTGGGTTTGACTGTTTGTTAGTCCATGTAAATTTGCTGTCTTTCCTCATTAGCTCTTTGACACCATTACCTCTGATGAAATTATTGAAAGCATCCATCCACACTTGGTGTGTGTTGTCAGAAGATTTTTCCCACTCAAACCTGATTAAATTGAAATCTCCTCCTATGATAAAAGGATCACTCATATTTGATATTTTTTGACTTAGCTCCATCAGAAACTCCGACTCTCTCTCTATTTGCACTGGACCATAGACATTCACTATTTCCCACTTGAAGTTATCTTGTCTCGATGCTATCTTCATACTGGTGAAGAAGTTCCCCTTGTCCCTCTCCAAAACTGCAACATCATCTGTCTTGACACCCATCAATGTCCCTCCCGAATGTCCCTGCGCTGCTGTCCAATTCCACTCAAAGTTATCCCCATCACTTAATCCTGCCAGCTCCCCCAAAGTGAAATCCACTTTAATAGTTTCCTGCAAACAGACCACATTCACTCTCTGTTTTTGCCTTAACTCTCTAAGTTGTTTCTTTCTCCCTACAGCTCCAATCCCTCTTATGTTCCAGAACAATATCTTCATTTTTGTTTCTTGTTCTTGCGGCCTTTGCCGCCGCTTCCTTTATTCCTCTTTCCTGACTGATTCTTTTTGGGAGGTTTCTTTGGTCTGCTTGTTGTATATCCTCCACCATAATTGCTTCTCTATTTACACTTTCATCATCCACAACCCCCTCTAGTTCTTCATCTGTGTATACAGAATCATCAATCTCTGTCCCTGTTTGTTTTGTTTATTTGTTATCCCCCTGATCAGACCCTTCCAGCCTGTTTTTGTCATATCTTGCTCCCTCTATTTCTTTATATGTCAGTTCACTCTCTTTTTCTTTTTGTTTTTGCCATCAAAATTCTTTGTTTTGCAGCTAACAAGGTAGCTTTGGCTATCTCATTTGCTTGAATAGTAGATATGGATTTAGCAATGTCTTTAGTACATCTTCCTAAGTTAATGTTACTAGTAGAAGCCAAGTTTTCTAACAGAGAAGGATCAACAGAATTAAGAACAGCGAAGGAAGAGAGTTTACCTGATATTTCGTTGTTCTTCTTCTTGACAGCCTCCGCTTTCTCCTGAATCTTGCCACTATCTATCTTGTTCCTAGCACTCCTGCGAAGTTATACCCCCCCCCCACCCCACTCTTGGGTTTGTTTGTTAAGAGCAGCTCCTCCTTTCTGACCTCCCCCTCCTTGCTGAAGAGGTTAGCCCCCACTCCCTCCCAGTCAATCTCCATACTATCATCTGAGCTGGTGTCAATTTTCATCCTCTCCCCACTTTCTGCCCCCCCTCCCCCCTTCCTTGGTTGTCTGTATGTTGATAGCAGCTTCATTCAGTAGTTTACTGGCCCGCAGCTCTATGTTCTTTTACAGGGCTTCCATCTCCAACTTCCCCTTGAACATAGGGTCTTCTTCATAGTCAAGCAGTTCCTCCTCACTCAATTCCCCCCCCCCCCCCCTTCTCCCTCTACAGCTGTTATTTCCTCACTTGCTTGTTCTTGCGTGGTGCTTTTCTCCCAGCCAGTGTTCAACGTACTCACCTGAGCCCCTTCAGCTATCTCGGTGGCAAAAAGTGTGTCGTTCTTTTCAGCTCCAACCAGCCCTGCCTCCTTTCTGTTTTTGTTGCTGGAGCTTAATTCAGATTCATTGTGCACATATGCTTCCCCGTCCTCTTTGTTACAGCTATCTCTACCTTCTGCCTGTGTCGGTTCCGACGGGTCAGCCTGACAGGTTTTCTGATTTTGGCTCTGATATCCACCCCCCGTACCTTTACTAGCTTGACTAAGCGGATTACTTTCCTTTTGTTTTTTTTTTGTCCAACACACACAGGAGGGAAGGGAAAACCGAAACACGTGTGGAATCCCGCGGTGCTACGCACACGCGCCACCAGGGGGTCGTGACCAAGGGGTTCTCGCGGCACAAGGGTGTGGCGCGAGGGGGGAGGGTCGGCGTGAGGAAAAGAAAAAAACAGCAGAGGCAGAGGTTCACGACGCGAAGGTGCAAGGCACTGTAAGATACAGACTTTAGAGACGCGGGTTAACTATCAAAAGAGACGTGTAAAAAACGCATCTCTAAGTCTGCGTCTCTGATGACAAGTCATAGGAGACGCGTTTTTTTCACGTCTCCTTTGAGAGGAGTCAAAGGAGACGCGTTTTTACCAACACGCGTCTCTAATGACTCTCTCAAAGGAGACACTTGTTGTCAACCCGTTTTACCAACACGCGTCTCTAATGAGTCTCAAAGGAGACGCTTGTCAACCTGCGTCTCCTTTGAGTCATTGGAGACGCTTATTGGCAACCCGCGTCTCCTTTTGATGACTTAAAAAAACAAAAATAAATAAAACAGCAGAAATTACAAATAGGTCCCTACTCATTTATCACCCCATGTCTTTTTACAAACAGCTGCCCGAAGAAATCAGAAATTACAACACATGCCTCAAGACACATCTCCAGGAGCTAAAACACATCAGTTTGAGAACTCTTTTACAAACAACTCCCTACAAAAATAGAAAATTACACCACATGCCTCAAAACACATGCTACAGCCTTTCATTTGTATCAGAAGCTTAATCTCAGACTTGAAAGATATATTTCTTAATTGTGATGACCAAGCATCTCTGGATAGCGATACTGACCAAGCATATATAAGCATAAGTATGACTGTCATTAGAGACGCAAACTTGTCATAGTGTACGAAAGTTATTAGCAAAGATGTTAATGGGGCTACTGAATTACCTGTGGCCTTTTAGCTTCCTCAGCACTCTCTTCAGCTAGGCTCTGCATATAGAAATAAACATCGAAGTTCAGTACGGGAAGGCACTCTAGGCAGCCATTATTTCTTATCTCAGACTTGGACATGAAAAAAGGGTAATAAGATGCTCAGACTTGTCAGCAAAAGTGCAAGGGAATTAAAGATAAGTATTGCATTAGTTTGCTGATGATCTTAGACTTGAAAGATATATTTCTTAACTGTGATGCCCAGCTCTTTGTATCTCTTGCTCCTACACACACTCCGTTCAACAATTTTGAAAGCTAAATCAGAGAGGAAGAGGGAGCATACACAGCTAGTATCTTCTACAGCAGAAACACAAATTTGTACCTATCTAACCCAGCAGCTCAATCTTCACTCATGTGTCCTCTAGACTTTTATTTACCTGGAATCAGAACATAAACACAGGGATACAATTTCACAACAAACTTAATCTCGAACTCAAAAAAGGTTAGGATGTTCAGTAATGAATGTGCATAGCACAATTTCCTTTGCCATATGGGTTGGGAGACATACTATCAGCAGGTTCAGTGAAGGAAAGGTAGCTACAGATGGAAACCTACAATTGTCAGTTCATAGATACAAGGATTTTTCAACATCTTAAATTGTTGTGGCCTTTTAGAATGAACAGGTTACTATTTTTTTTACTAGACAATGATCAGAGATAGCTTGTTTATTAGCACTTGAAAAGATCAGCTTAAAAATGACACAACAGCCTTGTGAAGCTTTTGCATATGCCTACATGTACATGATCAGAAAGAAAACAAAAGGACCTGATTGTTTCTTTCAGCAGCCCAGAACAGATGAATTAATTATCAGACAATTAACCCTACCGCAAGCATGTCATTTCTACAATATAACAGTACATAAACAAGCATAGGAGATTTTGGCAACTGTTTCTAAATTCCAACATGTTAATAAAAAGAGGAGGCACAAGTTTTCTGCTCATATTAAGTAGTTGACCATGAAGAAGGAAAATGCAAAGAAATACCTCTAAGGTGCTCTCGTTGGTGACATCAAACAATAGCACAGTGAGGCGCTCGGGCGCATGCTCATTCCGGAGGTTCTGTAGTCGAGGCACAGTTCATTATTTAAATGCTAAAGTCACTTAATAGAAAGAAGAAATGACCAGGTATAAGATACATTAAGGTATATGGACAGAAGTTTCTTTACCATGTTCAGATTTGGAACTTTCCCCTAGAATCAAATAAAGTAGGTGTAGTGCTAGGGTTACTCGCAGCTATGGCTGGAACACTGCTGCTCTCTGAAGAATCCACAGTATGCAAATGGAAAAGAAATCAATATAGTAAGCAAGCAACTAGCGATTATAAAATTAGGACCAGCTCAGTCTCAGCTACTAGAAATTGCAAGTATTCAGTATTCATTTATTCAAATAGCCTATTCAGTATCCTACTCTCCAATTCAGTGCCACTGTAAGTGTGCTCTGTCCATTTAGCATACAAATTGCTCTGTCCATTCAATTAACCTTGAATCACTACACATTTTAGCCTCTTAACAATGAGCCTAATCTAAACTCTAACTACTACACGAATTGAATCACTGAAGTATGCATCTCTGGATGGTCAAACAATCTGACATGCATTTAGTTTTTACATTGACAGCAACAAATTGTATAGACAAGAGCCGGGTCGTTGTTGGGCTTAGAATGCAACTAAGAGCTGTTCAAAAAGATTCACAACAGCCCAGGGCAACTAAATTTTTAGAGGTGAAAATGAACAAACTGAAAATAGTCATATGCAAACCGTGTCACATGCCATTCATTCCCATGTGTAAATGAAAAATAATCAACATTGCATTATTTCGAGCAGTTTGTGTGCGGCATTCAAAGAGCATGCGGGGATAGACAATAGCTAACCATGTCACACAAAATTAACTCGCAAGATTGCAACAATCCAAACTGAAGCCTACAGACTACACATGGATCTGACATCCTCGTGCGAAATTGGAAGCCAATCGAAGCCCAAACATCAAAACCCTTCCTAATCCACCCTCCCAAACCCTAACATCAGAACCCTATGGAATCGAAGGGCAGAGGGGAAAGATGGTACCAATCGAGAGCTCCCGGCGAGCGGGCGCGGGCGCGTCCTTCAGGAAGAGCGGTCGTGAGCGCAGATCCACACCGCAGGTAGGGGAGGATGGGAGCGCCGCCTTCTTCCTCCGTTGCGACGGGAACCTGGTGGCACCAGGGTGGCCTGCAGTTGCCTCCCTTTCTTTTCCGAGGCGCACGGCAGCGATGGTGTGTGGCGGCGGGGTGGCGTCGTGGATCCTGGACGGAGCTAAGAGATGAGAGAGATGGTGAAGGACGACACAGCTCCCCCGCCACTACCTCTCGCCGTCGGCGCCAACCGCCGTCGGGATCTACAAGGGAGGAGAGGAGGGAGGGAGGGAGGAAGGGGAGCGAAGGTGGTGTCGGCGGCGGCACCGGAGAAGGAAAGAGAGGGAGCGAACGCGGTTCGAGGACGGGATGGAGAGAGGGAAGGGAAGGGAGCGGACGCGAGAGCGTTGACTTACTGTGACTTATTATAATTTTTTCGGGTCCAAACGTAAAGACGCGTTTTACAGATCGGAAATCCTCCTGATCGGGCGTCTGACGGGAAAAAAAAATCAGACGCCCTCCCAACCGTCCATCAACCACGTATCTGACGGCCACCACACACTCACAACCGTCACCCCTCTCTTCCCCATTTCGACCCCTACACCGTGCGCGCAGCCTCATTCCCCACCTACCCCCACTCCTCTCTCCAACCGTTGGCGACGCGGCGGCGGCGGAGGACTCCGATTGGGAGCCAAGCGACGGCGAGGAAGGCGACGCCTCCCCGCGGACGCGCGCACATCGCGCCCCTTCGTCCAGCGGTGACCCAGGCGGCGCGAAGGTCCCTGTGGACGCGAAGCGGACGCCGCGGCCGCGCCGTACGAGGGCGGCGGCGGATGGCGATGTTGGGGAGGACTGCGGCGTCTTCTCGCGGACGCGAGGACGTCGCTCGCGCTCGGCCAGCGGCGATGCAGACAGCGCGGATTCTCCGGTGAACCACGAGCGTGCGGTGAGCGAGACCCCGCGACGGCATTCAGGCGAACAAGCGCACGAGGCAGCCCAGTAAGTACATCACCCGCGCATCCCCCTCTCCCTGCTAGTTGTGCGGCACTTTTTGCGTTGAATTTCACTCCAAGCTAGGATTAGGGTTACGAAATGACTGAATTAATAGGGTTACAGGGTGAGATTTCGACACTGTGTGGCTCCATGGATGCTGTAGGGGTGCGTGCTGTAGGGGGTGCTAGTAGTGATTGATCTCTGTACTCTAGAAACTATGCGAGCCCTACAGGAAACTCAACTCAGTTTCTTTAGTTTTTGTTCTGTGGGTGCAGTGATGCTGCTTTTTAGATTCATAGGTTTTTACTAAGACATCGCAATCGATAGGTTTTTTGATGATGTAAGGACAATGCAAGAAATTTAGGCATCATAAGCGCTCGGTGCCAATTTTTTTTTTGTGTAAACCAATAGTTTTCACTTTGACAAATTCGAAACTGCTACTTGTTGATTCTAAGCTCGAGAAAAAGAACACAAAACTTCCTCATGCTGGATACCTTTTCCGGTGGCTGATTGGAAAAGGAGCATGTTGAATCATGCTTTTTGTGATCCATCACCATCATCACGGTCATGCATTGCTACCCTTTTTATCTTTGAAGTTGAACACTGCACACACGACACCTTCATTGCACACCCATCAGTTTTGGAGAAAACAGAGCCCTCGCCCCCCCAACCCACACTGTGATGTTTTTTTATGTTTTGATAATGTTTATCTTTCACGCATCTTATGTTGCATTCATTCATTTGTTATGTTTCAAGCTAACACAGTTATCATTATTTTTTCAGAGAAGACAAACATCAGCACAAATGAAGAGCATTTCAAGAGTCAGTTTTCTGTCCGCAGGATCCGTTCGCTTGTACCAGAGCTTGATGCCCAGCAAAAGCAATGGGTGATCGATGCGGGTTTTGGTGCCCTGTTGTCCATGCATGAATTTCCTGTCCCTATCAAGCTTGTCAAGTGGATGATGAAGCGTGTAGACCCACTTCTCAGTGAATTCAGATACAAGAATAGAGTCATTGTTTTCAACCGCGAGCTTATCTGTAAGATTCTTGGGTTGGAAAACAATGCTAGAGTTGTGAGGCTTTCTGGGGATTCAGACGAGGTGAACAAACTCAAAGAGCTGTATAGGGATGGAGATAGAGCTAAAATTACAAAGTGCATCTCTCTTGCTAAAGAGAGTAAGGATAGGGAGTCTTCCATCAATTCCTTTAAATTGGCTTTAGGGAGTGTGTACAATCCTGGTACGGGAAATGATGTGAGCCTAAAGTACCTCAACAGCTTAGAAAATGTTGAGTTGATCAGCACCTATGATTGGGCTGGGCACATTTTAAAGGAATTGATGGATGAAGTGAAGAAGTACCAGAAGTTCTCTCCTGAACGTCTTGAGAAGGATCATCAGATTGGATCATGCCTCATCATTTTAGCGGTATGGTTATCCCTTTATTCCCAATGATGCTCATTGTTGTGTGCTATTATGTTGTTTCATATGTTGCAAAAGTCATATGCTACTGTTTCAAGGTTATAAATTTGTGAATTCATGTTCTGCCTTTTTACACAGATTGCCTATATGGACCATCTTGATCTGCCATCCGACAGAGGGCACCAAATCAACTACAATCTACCCCGCATCTGCAACGTTAGAAACGCGAACTTCAACTTTGTGATGGCGGTTGACAAGAATAAGTTGTCATTGGGGAATTCTTTTGAGAGGCTACCGGTATGTGCAATATTACATCCCCTCTCCCCTTTCATCATTTTTTCTTTTCTGCTTTGCAACTTCCTCCTATTATTCATAGGCACTTATACCTACTTTTTTGCTGTAGTTCCGCGACTTCTCTCTCACTCCTATGCCCCTGCCCCTGCCCCAGCCCCTGCCTCTGGATCTGCTGACCCTGCTCATCCACATGGCCCTGAGCCCTCTGAAGAAGTCCCTATCATCAATTCGCTAGATGAATGGCTGTAGCAACCTGCTCAAATTGACATCCAGGAGGTATATCAAGCCCCTCATTCTCTTTTGTTTTTTGAGTCTTGTCGTCTACCTCTCTTCAAACATTTATATGTTGCAAATACCATTATTCTGTCGTTGCATACACACCCTCTTGATGTTGGAAACATTCTCTATGATTTTATAATTCTCTGTGATTTAACTGTACGCTTTTTATTTATGCGAAACATGGGTAGTACCCCCCTGCAACATAAAAGATGAACATGTGCAACATCATATAAATTCTGGATATTACCTGAAAAAAATCCCCATCTACACACCCACCTATTGATGTTGCAAAGGCCTAATACATGTTGATGTTGGCACAACTGCTACTACATGTTTCAAAATCAAATTAGAAATGTTTTCAGATCCATGTTCAGACAATCAATGTTTCAGGCTCAAAATATAAATGTTTCAAACTCTTCTTATACATGTTGCTGTAATAAATGCTAAACATTTTTGGATTTAGTGTTTTTTCAAGTGATGTTTCCCCAGTTGCTACCACATGTTTCAAAGTCAAATTATAAATGTTTCAGCCTATGCTCACCACCTGTTGATGTTTGCAAAGCCCTAATACCTGCGTACCATGCCTTTTTTTGCAGATACCGACTGAGTACCAGCAGGTTGATGCACTGTTGACGGTCGATTTTGGTACACCTAGCTATGAGTTTACCGTCAACATTTGCACGTATTTGATATCCTAACTAATGGTACTAACCCTTTTGATATGATAAGTTCGCACTCGCATGTGGTTTTTGAAGTATGTTGTTTACACAGGATTTAAGCGCTTAAAGGAGTACTTTCGGGTAAAGTTCATCAAGCATTTCAAGAGGAGATCATGAAGCTCGTCACAAGTCAAGACACGAAGTGAACAAGACTCCAAACAACCCAAGGACCGAAGCATCAACACGTAAAACTCCGGGGACTTGGAGGTTTACCAACGAGATCAACTCAGCCCGAGACATATTCTCGCAGCCCAAGACAGCATGATCTTTCGGTGCAGATTTGGAGACCTAAATGGCCTCTAATGGAAAAAGTTTGAATACCAAAGTTGTGCGCCTCGACGATAGCTTCGATTTGGACATGTGGAAGGCCCAATTCGGGTCAAGAAGCTAGGAGATATAGCCCTCGAAATACCTGCTACGCAGATAAGTCCGAAATCAGACAGAATATCTTCCGAGGCTGTTTTGGGAATCTTATCTTCGTTTCCAAGTAAAGCAATGAATACCAAAGTTGGAGATAATTTCATGGCACACAGCCTGGACACCGAATTTGTATTATTTGGAGTCCGGACGTGGAAGATATGGTGCCGGCAAGGAAGGGCTGCGAATCAGGAAAATTTGGACGAGGTTGAGTTTATGGAAACCAAGTTCCCTTCTCTCCTAAGGAAGATCTCGTGCAAGGCAAGGTGGAGCACGCCCCAAGGCTCCCCTAAGGTATAAATACAACCCCCTAGGCGCCCAAGAGGGTTATCCA
Organism: Cenchrus fungigraminus; assembly: GCA_036936925.1. Taxonomy (NCBI): domain Eukaryota; kingdom Viridiplantae; phylum Streptophyta; class Magnoliopsida; order Poales; family Poaceae; genus Cenchrus; species Cenchrus fungigraminus. The sequence goes on from CM072770.1 coordinate 75,287,155, forward strand.
TCCATCCATCCATTCATCAGAGAGCCGCTGCATGAAGGAGAAGCACCGGGAGGAAGCCGACGGCCGCCGCAAGTCCTCGGGTTGCCTAGGAGATGGCTTAGGCCATGCCCTAGCCGCCATGGTTGGCCCTGCGTGGTGAAGCCATGGTAGAGTTTCGGAGTCACGACTTGAATTCGTCAAGTCATTTGTACCTTCAACATTCGATGGTGATGTAATCATATCTTGTCCTACTTTGATCAACATCGATGAGTGTTTTATCCATATGTGTAGCTAGCATATGTTTTTAGTAGGAATAGATCTAATCATGGTGGTTAGTCTATATCTTGTGGATACATCGTTGTAGTGCACGGACCGAGGTTGTCGTTCGGTGATGAATATCCTTGCGTAGTGACAGTACGGTGGAGAAGAAAGCGGCGAATGAACGTGTATCGGACCACTCCATATCGGGTTACTCCATATCGAGTGTACTCCTTATCATAGTATATGTTTAGATTGGTTTGTCACTTTGGCCGAAATGGCAACAAGAAGACAGTAGGCTAGGGTTACCCTTTGGTGTTTACCTTTATGGCTAGGTGGATGAGATCCATACATCTCTTCGTGTTTGTATGTTACCTTTATGCAATCAATGCTTCATGATAGGTTAGATCATTAGATTAGATGGATAGCTTTAGGAGTTTGTTTCCGATCCTTGGATTGACAAATCTAGGGAAGACCCTCCTTGGTGAAAAAGGCACCAAGTCACCCGTACGCTTGCGGTGAACTTGAGCACGGTTTTGCACTGTCAACAAGCCCCTTTTTCTGGCGCCGTTGCCGGGGATCGGCAACTCGAACCCTAGGGCGATCTATCTTTCTTTTTAACTAACCCTAATTTTATTATTGCATATACCCTGTGTTTCTTGTTTGTGTCCTTGAATGCAGGTAAAACCCTAGACACAAAGCGATTGAGAAGTTTTCGACATTCGGACTTCAACAAGTCCAACCTCGCTCAACCAAGTTGATGGCTACACAAAGATTTGCTCTTTAGTGGTAGGTGCTAACCTTGGTTAGTGGCCCAACATCCGCTATCGAGGCCCCACCCAAAGCAAACGAAGATGAACAAGGTATGCCTACATGTGTCAATTAAGTTTTTAAGACTAATTTCTTTTGGAGGTTTGTATGTTCGAGCTATAGGTTTCGGAAACGACCATGTCAAGCGCGATGGAGAAGGATTCCATTACCATCAATATCATGCAGCGATGGTAATGATTTTTGAAGCCAAGGGATGCACGACATGGCGCCCTAAAAGACTACAAGATGAAGATCACACGTACATCTCCGGATCGATGGATGAAAGATAACGATGTCATCGAGATGTTTTGCACAACCTCAGCAGAAAACAACAATATATATTTGGATTTCAAAAGCCCCATGAAGTCTATGTTCCAACGAATCAAGCGGCAAGGCAATCGGAGGTTCCTACAAGCGGATATGGCCGAATCACCGAAGGTTGCACGTGCTGAAATTCTGGACAGCAAGTAATGCTGAAGTGAAACAGCCATAGCTCCTTCATCCGGACTCCGATCAAGACGAATGAGCACCCATTGGAAAGTTAATTTTATAAATTTTTCAATAGAACTATATTTTGGTATATATTCTGTTCTGGATGCAGGGGTAAATCCACGAAGAAGAGGCAGCAGCAAGGCGATGACGACAAGATAGAGGAGATGGACATGGTGTCAATAAAGAGAAGATGGGGCAACGGTTCCACAACACGTATATGATGAAATTCAGAAGCTAAGGACTGAATCAAACCCTTTGGAGCATGGATGAATGAAGACACAAGAGGCACCACTCAACACATGATGATTTTGGAAGCGAACCACGACCGATTTCATAAGGCAACATCAAGCTGCATGGCTACTTTGGATTCCCGCACAAAGAACCATGGCTTCACGATGATGAAAAGGTACGTGAGAAAGTCGAGCTCTATGACTTTAAATGAATCGCTTTGCGGGAGGCAACCTGATCTTTTTATATATCTATATAAACTATGACAAGTCTACATTGTGTTTTTTATTTGAAAATTTCAAGTAACATCGTACCAATGCTCTAATAAATGTCACAACCACATGTTGTATGCTTTAAATAGATATTGAGTGAGCACTATGCTACTTGATTTTGGAAAACTTGTAGACCACCTTTTAGTGTGCTATTTAGTGTTTTGAGTCTTTTTATTTGTGTCTTTTTAGAGAGATATATGAAGTATGATCCCCTTTGATTCTAAACTTGTGGCTAGTTGACTTAGACTAACTTTCATTTTGGTTTAGATCACCACCATATCATGTCATGTCATTTTTTGCTCATTCATATCATGTTCCACTTCATTCCACATTGTTCTCCACCTTTGCATTGTGTTGCATGTTGCATCTCATCTTTTATAACCCTTCCCCTTAAAAAACAACTTTGCCTAAACCTTCCTATCAAACCACACCTAGAACCTAGGCCAACAAAGGGAGGAATCGACTTATGTCAATGTGACCAAGTCTATCTCTATCCCTTTTCTAATTAAAATTTTTACGAGCCTCATCGTAAACCCTTAGGAAAAACCTCTCATACCTTTAGCAATCCTAAAACCGTAGGTTTGTTTTTCATCCAAAAATCTAACCCTTGTTTCCTTTTCTTCTTTTTCAAAACCACCTTAGATAGAATTTCTTCACCCGACTTGTCTTTTCAAAATTCTTGTCTTAAGCCAAAAATATAGGATACCCATAAGCCTTACCTTAAAACCTTGTTAGCATGTTTTAGGTCTTTTGATAAAACTTTTGTTGACATGACTCTACCTCTCATAAAGTGACTTGCTTGTCATTATTAAGGAACAACATCAAAAGCCTTTGCAAACATAGCTGACTCTTTTTTCTAACTCCTTTGCATTTGCATTTTGCATTAACCTCTTTGTTCTATCATGCATAGGTTAGCTTGGTTTCTTTGCAAAACTTTTTGATGAATGCTTTATTTCCATGTTAATGTTTCATATGGGCATTTTCCTTACCAATCTTGTGTAAACGTGGTGTTTAAACTTGCTTGCAGACCATCATCATTTAGTTCAATAAATCTTGCTAATTTACATAAGTGCATTGGTTGGTATATAAATTTTGCATTGAGCTTTATTTTTCTTGTGCTATAAGAATTATTAATCTTGGGATAGACATGGTGTTTTAACCTTGGATACATAAACATTTATGGCTATGGAGGAATTCGGCAACCTAGTTGTAAACATGGTGTTTAGAACTAGGTGTAAACATTATCTTTGTTTGTATGCTTTCCTCTCATTTGCATTTTTTCACCTACACGCACGTACACTCATTAGGTTCTCTTTACTTTTTACTAAGTAAGCTATGCCACAAGTTAAGATCTTAGAGATGTATTTGGTTTGTTGGCAATTGTTTCTACTCCCGACCATCACCCTGGGGGTAGAATGTGCATTTGATTTATTTTTACAGGCATGACAAAGTGTTCCTATGAGTTCTTGACCAATTGCAATCAAGATAGTTAGTCATCTACAAGGCTTGAGAAGGAAGTCGCTGTTTCCATCACGATTTGAGCACGTGTTCAGATATGTACAATGGAAGAAAAGTTAATATTCAGAAGCTCCTTCAAACCTTCTTTCCAGCGCATTAAGAATCATCAATTTTGAAGACCCGTACAAGGAGATATGGCAGAAACATTGAGCGCTGCGCGTCTGAAATCAGCTTTGGACAGATTGCATCGCCGGATTAAAATAGACACAACTCTCTTGTTCGGAACCCGTTTCATGCGAATGATGACTCGTTGGAAAGATAATTTCTTGAACTTCAACTTGAAGGGGTGTTTCAGTACATGTTCTGTTCTGTAAGCAAAAGAAAAACTGTGGAAGATGATGCAGCAACAAGGACGGGATGGAAGTCGGTGATGACGATATGACGAAGGATTGGAACTATGGCTTGATGATAATAAGAAGAAGTTGAAGGACAAATGAGTAACAAAGGCAAGAAGTGAAGATGATTCTCAAACACATGGCAATATGGAATTACAAGTGATTCAAGTTCTTCCACACTTAGCAACATGTTAAGCATGGAGGAGGATTTGAAAGACGAAAAGGGCAAGGTCACGTGGAGTACAAGGATCACCTTCACCACAAGATGCTCATCATTCTTTTTCCATGCTAAGCATAATGTTTAAGCATGGGGGAGGTCACGCTGCACTTCACTACGAGCATCGAAGAGGACGGTAACTCGCCCTTAACTTTATCTTTGTTCATCACCTTTTAAATGCTTACACATATATGCTTTCAACCATAAACAACCTTTGTATTTATCTCTCGATCAATAACATGGCTACTAGGAGGACAACCTAGGTTTGTTAGTTTTATTTTTTCAATAAATGAATCACCATCTCTTTTGAGCTTACCACGATGATATCATTGGTATGACTTGCTTATGGAAAAATGATGAAAGTTGCTGCTTTGTTTTACTTGCATGATGTTGTATATGGCTTGACTTTTTGCTCTCAATTAAAAGGAAATTAAATTGACTAAATACCGGCTCTTTTCATTTGTGGAGGTTAAATGACTAATTTCTAAGACTCACATACTTTTTGTTGCTCTTTGATTTAAGTTTACCGATGACCTATGCCTTGTACTTGTTTTATTTAAAATTATTATGCCATCTACATTTGTGAATCTCTTGCAAAGCTCTACCTACCAAAGCCTATACACATACAAGTACTTTTATGATATAACCTTTAGTTTGCAAACTTATATCTTGATGAGTTGGATTATGATTGATTTCTATGGTACGAGACTAAGAAGCTGGTTATTCCTTTGCGTATCTTTTTCATACTAGCCATTTTTGTTCATGCATTGTGAGTTTCTATATTGGAAATTTCACAAACTTCGCTAGGTATCCACCCTAAACCCAAAACATCTTTTTGTGATTACCTCCTTGACCACAACCCAAATTTAGTATGGATGATCTTTCGATAAATTTTCTGAAGATTTTCTGGTAAAGATTTCAAGATATATAACACATGGAGGGACTCATCAATGCAACCAAGATCATGCGGAGTTTCGACATGGAGGATGCCCCTGAAGATTTCAAAAGATTTATAGAGGAACACAAGGATTTCGTACTTCTCTAGCAACCATAGTCCCCTCACTTCTATGCTCGAGACGAGCAATCATTTAAGCATGGGGGAGGACTGCTATAGCAAGTACTATGTTGCTTAAAAGTTCGGAGGAGCATAAAAAAGGATGAATAAAAAATAAAAAAGAGAGAAGCAAAAAAATGAAGGAAAGAAAGAAAAAAAGAAGAAGAAAGAAAAAATAAGAAAAGGAAAAAAACAAAAGAGAGAAAAATAAAAATGCTCCTCGGTTCTTTTTAGCTTCATTTAAATCTTAGAGAGCTTTGAAGACAAGTCCATACTCAATCTTTTCCAACCATGTGCAATCCGATAACGAGAACTTCATTCGTGTCTCGGGATCACTCATTTGCCACTTGCACATGTCCACCTTTCTAAATGCGTGTGTTCCATCTCTCTCCCTTTCCAACATTTATTTTCCATGACCTTTTTGACTAGTCTCGGTAATTCCAATAGATCTCTCTCTTAGTTTGACAATATTTCAAGTATAATGTTTTGCTAGGATTGTTTTTACCTATCAAGCTCCACATAAACTTTCCACTTTCATATATATGAGTAGAATATGTTGAGATTAATCTAGTGTAGGCTTGAGTAACTTGACGAGATGAGTGTTTCCATGAGCTTTTGCAACAGAACTTCACTTGTGTTAGATATGCAACTTTTTGAAAACTCTTCACGATGCAACAAGGTAAAGGTTTGAAGTTTGCTTAAGTTGAGGGCACTATATTTGTTTTATTGTGGTATGTTCTTTAATGCTAGTCTATCTTCCATGATGAAGTAGCCGGTCAAAACTTGAACCTTAAATGCTAAATACTTGAGAGAGCAATATGTCTTGTTGTGTATAACTAAGTGCAGGGAAGACATCGAAGGGCAACGCTGATTTCCTAGTTAAGCAAAGATCTTGGACTTGCTCGAGGACGAGCAAGGTTTAAGCATGGGGGTATGTTGACGGTCGATTTTGGTACACCTAGCTATGAGTTTACCGTCAACATTTACACGTATTTGATATCCTAACTAATGGTACTAACCCCCTTGATATGATAAGTTCGCACTCGCATGTGGTTTTTGGAGTATGTTGTTTACGCAAGATTTAAGCGCTTAAAGGAGTACTTTCGGGTAAAGTTCATCAAGCACTTCAAGAGGAGACCATGAAGCCCGTCACAAGTCAAGACACGAAGTGAACAAGACTCCAAACAACCCAAGGACCGAAGCATCAACACGTAAAACTCCGGGGACTTGGAGGTTTACCAACGAGATCAACTCAGCCCGAGAGATATTCTCGCAGCCCAAGACATCATGATCTTTCGGTGCAGATTCGGAGACCTAAATGGCCTCTAATGGAAAAAGTTTGAATACCAAAGTTGTGCGCCTCGACGATAGCTTCGATTTGGACATGTGAAAGGCCCAATTCGTGTCAAGGAGCTAGGAGATATGACCCCTGAAATACCTACTGCGCAGATAAGTCCGAAATCAGACAGATTATCTTCCAAGGCTGTTTTGGGGATCTTATCTTCGTTTCCAAGGAAAGTAATGAATACTAAAGTTGGAGATAATTTCGTGGCACACAACCTGGACACCGAATTTGCATTATTTGAAGTCCGGACATGGAAGATATGGTGCCGGCAAGGAAGGGCTGTGAATCAGAAAAATTTGGACGAGGCTGAGTTTATGGAAACCAAGTTCCCTTCTCTCCCAAGGAAGATCTCGTGCAAGGCAAGGTGGAGCACGCCCCAAGGCTCTCCTAGGGTATAAATACAACCCCCTAGGCGCCCCAAGAGGGTTATCCATCCATCCATTCATCAGAGAGCCGCCGACACGAAGGAGAAGCACCGGGAGGAAGTCAACGGCCGCCGCAAGTCCTCGAGTTGCCTAGGAGATGGCTTAGGCCATACCCTAGACGCCATGGTTGGCCCTGCGTGGTGAAGCCATGGTGGAGTTCTGGAGCCACGACTTGAATTCATCAAGTCATTTGTATCTTCAACATTCGATGGTGATGTAATCATATCTTGTCCTACTTTGATCTACATCGATGAGTGTTTTATCCATATGTGTAGCTAGCATATGTTTTTAGTAGGGATAGGTCTAATCATGGTGGTTAGTCTATCTCTTGCGGATACATCGTTGTAGTACACAGACCGAGGTTGTCGTTCGGTGATGAATATCCTTGCGTAGTGACAGTACGGTGGAGGAGAAAGCGGCGAATGAACGTGTATCAGACCACTCCATATCGGGTTACTCCATGTCGAGTGTACTCCTTATCATAGTATAGGTTTAGATTAGTTTGTCACCTTGGCCGGAACGGCAACAAGAAGACGGTAGGCTAGGGTTACCCTTTGGTCTTTACCTTTATGGCTAGGTGGATGAGATCCATACATCCCTTCGTGTTTGTATGTTACCTTTATGATAGGTTAGATCATTAGATTAGATGGATAGCCTTAGGTGTTTGCTTCCGATCCTTGGATTGACAAATCTAGAGAGGACCCTCCTTGGTGAAAAAGGCACCAAGTCACCCGTACGCTTGCGGTGAATTTGAGCACGGTTTTGCACTGTCAACATGCACACTTTTCCAAGGTTATGGACGAAGATGTCCGCGAAATCGCTACTGCTGTATCAAAATCCCTTAATGATCAGATTTCGGTAAGGCTCAGGCAGCGTCAAGTGGAGATGTTGGCCAAGATGGCTGAGTTAGCTAGCAGGGCCAGGAAAAATGTTGATGGAGCAGGACCATCAACCACTGACGGTGATGCTGGCAAAACAAGTACTAGTGCTGCAGCTGAAGGAGGTACTAGCAAAAGCGCTACTGCTGCAGCTGAAGGAGGTACTAGCAAAAGCGCTACTGCTACAGCTGAAGGAGGCACCAGCAATGTCAACACACCTGTAACATCAACTAGTGCTGCTAGTTCTCCTGGTCACAAGAAAAGCAATGATTCCAGCCTCTATGACGACCTCCCTTCATTCGATCTACTGAATTCTGATGGGATTGATGATGATTGCTCGACCCCACCAGAAATCACACGCAAATGTGCCCCCTCCTCCTGCCTATCTATTTGTCTGCAAATTCAGCAATTTATGTTTTCATTTTTCTTTTTTTCAGCTGAAACAACTGTGCAAGATATTGAAGCAAACAAGCCTGGCTCAAGCACAAATGACAAGAAGAATAGGAGGAAGCGGGCTGCCATCAATTTGAATCAAGGAAAGAAATTGAAGAAACTGAAGTTGGATGAAGAAACAAAATCCGTGTATGAGAAGTACATCAGCAAAAGGATTTTGAAGAAGCCGGTCACTAAAGAAGAGATGTTCGAAGCGTAAGCTAATTCTCTAATTTTTGCCCTTCATTCTCGTCTCACTCCGCATATATAAATGTTTCGCACTCAAATTCCAGATTTTTAAATACATGCAGCAGCATAGCTGTGTGAATATTTTTGCCTTTTTCAATACATGTTGCAGCAGTAGTCAGTAGATGTTGTAGGCTTAGATTTAAAATGTTTCAGACCCTATTAAATACTGAGCAGCTTTGCCCTTTTTCAATACATGTTGCAACAGTAGTCAGTAGATGTTGTAGGCTTAGATTTAAAATGTTTCAGACCCTGTTAAATACTGCGCAGCTTTGCCTTTTTCAATACATGTTGCAGCAGTAGTCAGCAGATGTTGTAGGCTGAAGGCATCTAGGCCCCTAATACGTGTTTTGGTAATTAATAACAATCATTGTGGACTAACATTTTTATCGAGATATAAGAATAGGTTAGTCCGATGAAATGATGAGCTCATGAGATATGCAAAAGGATGTCTTGTATGTCATGTGTTGGAAAGGAGCTCAAGGCAAAGGTAAAAGCTAGGGTTTTTATTTTTGCCGGTCATAAGGTGGTTAGAGGATGATAAATGACCAGATTGATAGGATAGATAGCCGTACTATCAAGAGGGATCAATTTCATTGGCTTGACTTTCCATAGTGCCACTTTGATCAAGAATTTGCATGCATTGCATTTAGATGAGTGGCGATTTCATTTGATAAAAAGGTTTCGTTAAAAATCTTGAGAAAAGTCAGTTTTCTACTGTGGGGCGGACGGTCCGGGCCCTTGGGGCGGATGGTCCGCGGGCCTTTGAAGTTTATTTAATATCTGAGGTTTTTGGCAAAGTTTTTCGAGAAAAATCTCTTCCGGGCGGACAGTCCGCGGGTCCACAGCGGACAGTCCGAAATTAACCTCGAAACATACAGAATGGTGCGCAGCTCGGGTGGACCGGGCGGACGGTCGGCGGCCTACCTGCAGACGGTCCGCGTGGCCCTGGCGGACAGTCCGCGGGGTCCTGGCGGACAGTCCGCCCTGCCCAACGGGCAACTCTGACAACAGTTGACTTCGCGTTTTTACCGTTGGAATTCAAACGCAGACAGTCCGTGAGGCCATCGCGGACAGTCCGCGAGGTACGTGTTTTTGACATAACGGCTAGTAACGGGAAGGGGGAGTATAAATATTCCATGCCCGGGTTGGGAGAGCCTCTCTTGGCACTTTGAAAGGTTGATACTCCATTGTAGAGCTCTCCCTCTCCTCTCTCTCTCTCACTCACTTTGCTTAGTGGTTGCATCTTTGGTGAGATTGAGAGCATCTAGTGCATTGCATCAAGGTTTTGATCTTTGTGGCACTAGGGAATCATCAAGCAAGTGGTTGATTTGTTACTCTTGGAAGTTGCCGCTTCCTAGACGGCTTGGTGGTGGAAGAATCCGTTGAAGCTCGCAAGAAGATTGTGCGTGGCTCCGGATTTCTTGTTGTGAGAGGTCTTGTGCTCACCTCGCCGGAGCGGTGAAGAGCAACTCTAGTGGAATCGAGGTGTGGAGTGGTTCTTTGGTTCTAACCGGCTCAAGATCAAGTGGTGCCTTGATAGAGGAGCGGTTGAACATTGAATCTACCTCAACGTGGATTAGGGGTGACCGGCAAGTCATCGATACCACGGGATAAAATTCGTCTCTTGTGCTCGGTTATTCTTTTGCTCAATTTCCTTTCAAGTACTTTACTTTGAGCATTTACTTTCTAGAGATTGAATTATATCTTGTCACCCTAGGTTGCAAACCCCCAACATAGGAATAGTTTAGCTAGAAATTTATTTCCCCTTGTGGTTCTAATTAAATTTGTCTAGTGTTGTGCTTTTAGATTTTAAACCGCCTATTCACCCCCCCTCTAGTCGGTATCCTAGATCCTACAAGTGGTATCAGAGCTAAGGACTCCTTATTTGAGAGATTTAACCATCTCGGAGTAGGATAAATGGCTGAGGAAGAAAAGTTTCATGTTGGGAAGCCTCCGGTCTTTGATGGGAACAATTATGATTATTGGAAGAAAAGAATGGAGATTCACATCAAGGCCATGGGAAGAAATTTGTGGAGAATTGTAATGGAAGGATATGTCATTTTGGATCCTAAGAATAAGACGGATGATGATGATAAAAATGAAAAACTCAATGATCGAGCTTTGAGTGTACTCTACAATGCACTCACTCTTAGTGAATTCAATAGAGTAAATGGACTTGAAAAAGCAAATGAGATATGGGAGAAGCTTATGGAAATCTATGAAGGAACATCCACCGTCAAAGAAGCAAAGCTCTGTGTGTACAAGGGCAAGTTCAATGAGTTTACTATGAAGAAGGATGAAGATGTTTCAACTATGTTCAACCGGTTGAATGATATTGTGAATGAACTTAGGTGTCTTGATTTCAATGTTACAAACAAAGACTTCTCTCATAAGTTTCTTGGATGCCTTCCCGAAAAGTATGAGACAATTGTGACTTTGCTTGTGAGGACCGATTTGAATAAAATGACTCCTACGGAAGTGCTTGGTGAAGTGCGAACTCATGACTTGTTCAAGCAATCACAAAAGGAAGTTCAAGGTCAATCAACTAGTGAAGAGAAGAAAAATATTGCTCTTAAGGCCAAGGCTACTCAAGAAGAAAATGATGATGAGAACCAAGAGATTGACTCCGATGAGGAAATGGCTCTTATTGTAAGAGGGCTCAAAAGAATTATGAACAAGAAGAAGTTTGGCAAGAAGGGACAATCATCAAAGAAAAATCCTTTTGAAGGCAAAGATTGCTTCAATTGTGGTGAAATTAGACATATCTCAATTAATTGTCCAAACAAGAAAGAAGACAAATATGGCAAGAAGAAAGACAAGAAAAGTGTGCCTAAGAGGAAGAAATATTACAAGAAGGAGAAGAATGGCCAAGCCTACTTTGTTGAGTGGGATTCCGATGCAAGCTCCTATGAAGATGATGATGACAAGCCTTCAAAGGGTCTTGCCGGGGTTGCTATCAAGGAAGCTCCTTCACTCTTCTCCAAGCCATATTGTCTCATGGCAAAAGGTGAATCAAAGGTAATAGTTGAGGAGGATGATGATGATTGTGATAGTGATAATGATGATAATGCTTTATCTTATGATGATCTAGTTGCCATGGTCATTAAGTCCGATGACAAATTGCGCATGGAGAGATCAAAGTTGAGGGATTTGGAGGTGAAAAATGTTTCACTTCAAAATTCTTTTGAGGAGCTAAAGACTACTCATGAAAATCTTAAGATTTCTCATGAAACACTTAACACTTCTTGGGGAACTCTTAAAGAGAAGCATGAGGAGCTTAAGAAAGCTCACAACTCTCTCCTTGCACAAGAGGTCAAAGGAAAAATGAGCATGGGTGTTGAATGTAATATATTGAATATTTCTACATGTGCAACTAACCCATCTTGTAGCACAAGCACTAGCTCTTGCATTAGTGAGGATATGTCTTGTGATTCTCTATTGTTGGAAAATGAATCTTTGAAGAAGGAGATTGAGTGTTTGTCAAAAGATCTTGCACAGTATTTTGGAAGTCATGTCCGGTTTAATCATATTTGGACAAATCAAAAATTCACCTTGGAGAAAAATGGGCTTGGCTATTTGCCCAAGAAAGGAAAAGAGGTTTCATTCCTAAGGAGAAAATTTTTGTGACTTCAAATGTGACATATGAGGAAGAAGAAGTCAAGATGTGTCATAAGTGCAAGACAAAAGTTGACGTGAATCACCAATGCAAGAGCAAGAAGACCGTATCCTTGGATCCTTCCTATATTCTTAAGAAAGATTCTAAGGGTGTTGTTTGTGCTAAATTTGTTGGTCGCTCTCTTGGTAGTAATAAAAAGAAGTCCATTTGGGTGCCAAAAATTTTGGTCACTAACATTGAAGGACCCAAGAAAATTTGGATACCTAAAACGAAGTAATTTCTTTTGTAGGTGAATTATAAAGTCGGAGGAAGACATTAGGTTATTGATAGTGGTTGTACAAATCACATGACTGGCGAAAGAAAAATATTCTCTCATCTTGATGAAGATATTTCCGACTTCGACAACATCACTTTTGGAGATGATAGCAAAGGAGGTGTAAAAGGAATTGGAGAAGTACCTATCTCTAAGGATTACAATCTCTCTAATTCTTGCTAGTTGATTCTCTCAATTTCAATTTGCAATCTATTGGTCAACTTTGTGACAATGGTTATAAATGCACATTCACTAGCAATGATTTTGAGGTCACCTCACTTGATGGGAAAGATTCTATTTTTAAGGGTTTTCGTCATGAGAGCTTATATCTAGTGGATTTCTCATCTAAGAAGGCTAGTTTGACTACTTGCTTATTCTCAAAGACCTCTATGGGTTGGTTATGACATAGAAGACTTGGTCATGTTGGCATGAAACAACTCAACCAATTAGTGAAGCATGACTTAGTTTTTGGCTTGAAAGATGTCAAATTTGAGAAAGATAAATTGTGTAGTGTTTGTCAAGTCGGAAAGCAAGTTGCCAACCCACATCCTAACAAGAGCATTATGTCAACCACAAGACCATTGAAATTATTACATATGGATTTATTTGGTCCCACTACCTATAGAAGTATTGGTGGAAATACCTATTGTCTTGTGATTGTGGATGATTATTCAAGATACACATGGGTATTCTTTCTTCATGACAAATCTAATACTTGTGACATTTTCAAGACATTTGTGAGAAGGGTCGAAAATGAATTTGAGTTAAAATTGAAGAAAGTGAGAAGTGACAATGGTAGTGAATTCAAGAACACAAATGTTGAAGAGTTTTGTGATGAGAAAGGGATCAAGCATGAATTCTCAACTACATATACACCGGAGCAAAATGGTGTAGTTGAGAGAAAAAATAGGACCTTAATTGAGATGGCAAAATCAATGCTAGATGAGTACAAAGTTTCGGATTCTTTTTGGGCCGAAGCTATCAACACCGCTTGCCATGCTTCAAATAGGCTATATTGTCATAGATTCTTCAACAAGACACCATATGAACTCAATGGAAGGAAGCCAAATATTTCTTATTTTCGGGTTTTTGGTTGCAAGTGCTATAGGTTGTCTAAATTCCAAAGCAAGTGTGATGAGGGATTTCTTCTTGGATATTCTTCAAATTCCAAGACTTATAGAGTATACAACAAGTCCAAGGGATTTGTTGAGGAAGCTTATGATGTGCAATTTGATGAAACAATGAGCTCTCAAGATGAGAAAGAAAATCTAGATGATGTTAGAGGTGAAGAATTGAGTAAGGCAATGAAGACCATGGCTATTGGGGATATCATGCCTAGAGAAGAAGATGATGATGAAGGTCCATCAATTTCTATTCAAGCAAATTCATCTACCTCCACAACAAATGATCAAAATCAACAAGAGGGTAACTCAAGCAACAATGACTCTCCTCAAGAAGATGATCAAATGGCCTCTATGACTACACCTTCTACATCAACTCAAGAACCGATTGATCAACCTAGAGTTCATCATCAAGTCGCCAAAGATCATGCCATTGACCAAATTATGGGTGATATTAGTAAGGGTGTTCAAACTCGATCTCGTGTTGCTTCATTTTGTCAACATTACTCTTTTGTATCTTTTCATGAGCCTAAGCGTGTAGATGAAGCACTTGATGATCCGGATTGGGTGATTTCCATGCAAGAAGAATTAAATAATTTTACTAGAAATCAAGTTTGGGAGTTGGTTGAAAGACCTAAGAATCATAATGTCATTGGTACTAAATGGGTCTACCGGAACAAAGAAAATGAAGATGTATTGTGGTGAAGAACAAGTCTAGATTGGTTGCTCAAGGCTACACTCAAGTGGAGGGCTTGAATTTTGATGAAACTTTTGCTCCCGTAGCTAGACTTGAAGCTATAAGGATCTTGCTTGCTTATGCTTGTTCTCGCAATATCAAGTTATATCAAATGGATGTCAAAAGTGCTTTCTTGAATGGGAAAATTAGTGAACTAGTATATGTTGAGCAACCTCCCGGTTTTGAAGATCCTACAAAGCCTAATCATGTGTACAAGCTTTCTAAGGCTCTATATGGGTTGAAGCAAGCCCCTCGTGCGTGGTATGAAAGGCTTAGGGATTTTCTTCTCTCTAAGGGCTTCAAAATTGGAAAGGTTGATAATATGTTGTTCACCAAGAAGATTGGAAATGACATCTTTATTTATCAAATTTATGTTGATGATATTATCTTTGGTTCAACAAATGAAGATTTTTGTAAAGAATTTGGAGAAATGATGTCGAGGGAATTTGAAATGTCTATGATTGGTGAATTGAGCTTCTTCCTTGGTCTTCAAATCAAACAAATGAAGGAGGGCACATTTGTTTGCCAATCTAAATATGTGAAGGACATCTTGAAGAAATTTGGCATGGAAGATGCAAAACCCATCAAGACTCCTATGGCTACTGAGGGACATCTAGATCTTGATGAGGAAGGTAAACCGGTTGATCTTAATCTTTATAGGTCTATGATTGGTAGTTTGCTTTACCTTACCGCATCTAGGCCCGATATCATGTTTAGTGTGTGCATGTATGCTAGATTTCAAGCCGCACCTAAAAAATGTCATTTGACCGCCGTAAAGCGCATAATGAGATATTTGAAGTATTCTCCTAACATTGGTCTTTGGTATCCAAAGGGTGCTCAATTTGAATTGGTTGGTTATTCGGACTCCGATTATGCCGGTTGCAAGGTTGATAGAAAAAGTACTTCCGGTGGTTGTCAACTTCTTGGATGTTCTCTTGTATCTCGGTCATCAAAGAAGCAAAATTCCGTGGCTCTTTCTACCGCCGAGGCGGAATATATCTCGGCGGGAAGTTGTTGTGCACAATTATTGTGGATGAAGCAAACTCTTCTAGATTATGGGGTAAAATTCAAGAAAATTCCTCCTATGTGATAATGAAAGTGCCATCAAGATTGCTAACAATCCGGTTCAACATTCTAGAACCAAGCATATTGATATTCGGCATCATTTTCTTAGAGATCATGTGAGCAAAGGGGATATCAAGATTGATGGAGTGAGCACAGACGATCAATTAGCGGATATATTTACCAAGTCTTTAGATGAATCTCGTTTTTGCAAATTGAGGAATGAGCTAAATTTCATTGACTTCTCAAATGTGGCTTGAGAGCTAGCACATGTGTTTCTTCATATGTTTTATCTTTGTTTTATCTCTCTTAATCATTTCTTGCTTACTTTATGTTTTTTGTTCTCTAATCTTTGTGAAGCTTGTTTTTCGCATAATTGTCTTGCATTCTAACTACATTGCATCATATGGCAAGTTTCCTTCATGGTTAATGAGCAATGATCCCAAAATATTCATCATTCCAATCTTTATCTCGAAGCATCTTGAGCTGAAAAGAACAAGGGTCACGGACTGTCCGCGGCAGATGGCTGGACCGTCCGGAGATACCAGGCGGACCGTCCGCGAGTACCCCACGGACTGTCCGCGCGAGTCGCAGGGGCGCGGGGAGGTACTGGATGTTCTGGAGCATTTTTCGGACCGTTCGCGCCGGGGTCCCGGACCGTCCGCGCGTCCCGCGGACTGTCCGCAGGTGCTTCGCGGACTGTCCGCGCGTGCCGCGCGCAGGTGGGACCGGGTCGCGGGCAGTAAAGTCCACAGGGAAGCCTCCCTTCTTCTCAAACCCGCAAAGCTCCTCTCCCCCATCTCTCTTTCTTGCTCTTGGTCAAGAAAGGACCCCCTCCTTCGGGACTTCGATTGGGGCACTCCCCGGACCATCCGAGCACATCCACAGACTCTCCGCGAGGTTCTCCACCATGTCATCCGGGTATTTTATCGAATAACTCACTCTCTCTCTCTCAGATTTTGAGCAAGAAGGTGGTTAGGGTTTGATGTTGTGATCCAAAAATCGTTCATGATTTCAAGTTTTTGGCTTGGTGAATGAGTTTGGTATAATCCTATGATGCTACGGCTAATTTTTAGTGGATCAACACTTGGTATTTATGGAGTAATGGGGATTGAAAAATCGGACGCTATTGTTCACCTGTGTGCGCCTGCCCGGACCGGGCGGACTGTCCGCCGCCTCTGCGCGGACTGTCCGCGCGGCCCTGGCAGCCACACATGTGGCTAGTAGCTTTATGGATTGGGCTTCAATTCTACTAATAATTGTTCCACATTGTTGATACTCATTCAAATACCTGATTTATGACAGTGCTCGCAAGGCTATTGCATCGATTACCAAGAAGGTCACTAAAAAGGCTACTTCAAAGAAGAAAACCAAGGATGTGAGCACATCTAAGAGGCATCGTAAAAATGATACATCTGAGGAAGAAGAAGAGCCTGATAATCCCAATGACAGCGATTTTGATCCGGCTGATGAAAGTGCAAGTGCATCATTCATGGTAAATGAAGAGGAGATCAATCAAGGGGAGGTAACATTACTGACATTATTGATGTGCTCAATTACGCAGTCCCTAGGAGGCAGTGGACCCAAAGGGAATTTGCTATTGCTAGGAATGCAAATGCTTATAATGAACCTCGTGACACATACAATCTATATTTCTGTACCTCTGTGCAAGAACAAGCTTTCTTCAGTAGTTTAATGGATTACACTGTATTTGCTCATCAGAGGATTGACTTTGGATATCTTGAGTCTAAACCTGTTTTAGCTGGTGTGGCCACTAAACTTGAGAATTTAGGCTTGAAACCATTCCTTGAGCATAAATGTGATTGGAATGACACCATTATTAGACACTTTTATGCCACCTATGAGATGGATTTTGATGTAAAGAATATTAAGTGGATGACAGGAAAAAGTGAATATAAAGCCACTTTTGCAGAGTTTGCAGCAGCAAATCATCTTGACTATGAATATTTCAGTGTTGGTGTCAATGTGTATAGTGAAGATATTCTTGAAAACATTACTTTCTTTTATGAGCTTGGTATACCTGCTTCATCTATAATGAACTGGCTAGCAACAGGGCTTAGACATCATCCTGCTGTCATCAATAACATCATAAGACATTCATGCCTAAGAGTGGAAATAAGAACAAAGTCCGAGAGTACTATTGGAATGTGATCAACCACATAATGAATTAGACTAGGTTTGATGTTGTGCTTCTTATTCTTGAGCAGATGATTATTAAGAAACATCTTGTGAGAGACAGTATATATTTTGCTCCATACATTATGTCTTTGATCAAAGCTAAAACTGGGTTCAATGGTCCATGTGATGAGAAGCATGAACTTTATCAACCTTTCTGCAACGCCAAAGCTTTTCTCAACAAACCATTGACACCTTTTTTTTTTTTGTATATGGCCATGAACCCACCTAGAGGTATGTTACAAAATTTACCACCCATTTGATTCTATGCAGAAGTCGAGCCAACACTCAGTCATCAATTATCACACTCTGGTAAACAGGAGGTGCACCATTTAGCTCATATTATAGTGCTCGATTTCGATATCATTTGCGCCTCCCCCAAATCTTCAAGAAATCTGCAATAGAACATTGAGAAAATCATGCAAAAACAGCAAATCTTCCAAACCTTATCTTCCAAACCTTACAAATCCACCTCCAAAAAAATCATGGGTTGAAAAGAAAATGTTGCTTCACAGTTGATACCTCTTCGAATTCAAAACCACTGAACCTCCAAGGAAGAAACGAACTCCAGTATTTGCTGCATTATAAAGGGCTACTGATCTCGCTTCCTCGTAAGTTGTACCTCCAACAATGAATATGACCACATCTTGAGGCCTGTGGAATGCAACAATAAACAATCAAATTTTCAAAATAAATAATCTTAGTTGACAAAACAAAAGGGGGGCGGAAACTAAAAGTTAATGATTTGAAATGTCCATTCTCGTTCATGCCAAAAATAAATAACCTTAGTTGGCTTCATTTCAAAGGGAGTGATTGAGTGAAGAGTTGCTCGTACATGCCAAAAATCAAAGTCTTCTGATTAAATTTCACACAACACAACCCTTCTCAGACTAACCTGCCCTGCTGGAACTGGTTGCCAACAAGTGGATAGTCCACATCTCGTAATCGCCCTTTCACAATTCCTTCCATCGTTTGGAAGAGAAGAGGCTGGTGTTGGGTGTAGACATTTTCGACTCCCTGCAACCAATAAGCACCTCAGAACAAGCCATGCTTCATGTACATTCATTTGTATAACTTTTGTACAAACCTTAAGCCCACGAGCCATGTTGCGAGCAATATTTAATAGATCACGGTTCCCATACAAGTCACCTGTTCTCTTATCAACACCAGCCTGCTTAAGGAGGAATTGAACAAGCTGCACATAAAAATGTTAATATTCATTAGGCTTGTGAAGCACTAGGAAAAAATAAATGCAGGGCATCTTTTTAACTATAGTACAAAGCAAATAGGTAGTCAACTAAATGAGACCCCGGTAACTGGTGTTCTTTGTACATGTATAATATAAAATACAATTCCCTACAAAACTGCCATGACATATCAATACATGTGCACAGCTCTTTGGTTCTGTCCTGTGCCAATTTATAAGTTAGCGACGACCACAGGCATGGTCATATTAACCAGTTCTACTTAAGGGCCCATTTGGCACAACAGCTCTGGCTCCTCTAGGGGGTGATTGGTTCCATGGATATAGCTCGACCAGGCTCTCCAGATGCAATTTGTCTGTGATTGGTAGCCTGGTTCAGCTCTTGGGCCTGGCCGACGAGATGCAAAAAGGCTCCTCGGGCCTGGCTCTGCGCATACGAAAGAAATGGTCGTTTCCTCGCAGCCTGGCTGGCGCGGGCGCAGCGGAGCACACAAGTATGTGTAAAAACATAGATTGGAGTGCGGCATCCAGCTAACCAATCACTTTCTCCATTTGACCTGGTTGAGATGGACCAGCTAACCAATCATGACCCCCTTGCATCCGCCAGACCTGGCCAGCCGTGGCCTGGTTCCTTCATGCGAGCCAGGCTCTACCGAGAAGTGAACCAATCACCCCCCTAATGAAGCAGCTTTTCTAGCTTCGGCTTGTCTTCTTGGCAAAATGTTACGCAAAACAGATTCATCTGGCTTTTTACAATAGGTAGAGAGGTGAAATGTTGATAGTACCCTCTTTCTTTTTATTTATTCTTTCTTTATTTTTCACGTTCAACTTTCTATTCCATTCCTTTTTTTTTCTTATTTCTCCTTTCTATTGCCATCGTCTCTTATCCGGTCTTCCCCATCCGTTCTCTCATTCTTCCTCTATCTCGTCTTTTCTCCCACTTTCTCATATTCCTTGTTCTCTCCGCCGCCTGATTCAAGACCCTACCCGCCAGCCTGATCCGTGGGCGCCACACCCGCACAGCCACGCCACCATTGGTCTGCCCCAGGTCGCCCTACCGTGCGCAATGTTCCACATATCCGCTAAAAAGCGGCCTCCCTTCCCGGCGTGTGGGCCACTGTTGCCTTTCCCCCGACAAGCTGTCGACTAGCACTGCCTAAGCAGGGCATTTTCACCCAGGCGTTCAGTGCAAACCGTTTTGCAGCTTTCTCGCATCGAAGCTGTTTTGAAGATACCCATTTGACAGGGCTTCACCGGATGCCGGTGAAGAAGCCCTGCCAAAGGGGAGGGGGTGCTAAATGAAAAGGCCTAGATAGACTGATAGGTCAGAAACAAGGTGTCATCAGCCATTTTCCAGTGGCTTTTATATCAGCTTCTTCTTATTTTTTCCATCCAAATTCTTCATTCTTGTTACCATAGCCTTCCACAGTTTTTCAAATGGCTAATTTCATGGCATTCCCTTCTAATATCTAGGCCCAATCTCGAAGTTTTGACACCAATCATGGACAGGATTGAACAAAGGTTACGTGCATGTTCATCCTTTCTGTATTCAGGAAGATTAGAGATTGTTAATACAGTTATAACTCCGATAACAGCATATGCCATGTGTACAATCAAGCTCCCTTTTATATCAGCTTCCACAGTTTTCCAAGTCACTAATTTGATGACATTCCCTTTTAATATCTAGACCAAATCTCAAAGATTTGACACCAATCATGGACAGGATTGAACAAAGGTTACCTACATGTTCATCCTTTCTATACTCAGTCAGGAAGATTAGAGATGGTTAATACAGTTAAAACTTCGAGAACAACATATGCCATATGCACAATCAAGGTCCCTATTGGGGTGATTGAGAACATTGACAGGTTCAGGAAGCAATGTATTTGAAGGGGCAATGATCAACCTAAGAAAGGAGGTAACTTGGCAAGTATGGCCAATGGTTCTTAAACCAAAGATCAAGGGTGGCATATGTGTTCTTAACCTGATATTGCAGAATGAAGCTCTATTGCTTAAGCAGCTACACCATTTCTATAGAAAGATGGATGTACCTTGGGTTTGATTAATCTGGTCAAGGAATTGTAGAAACAGAATCCCTCATGCTACCAGAGGTAGGATCCTTGTGGTGGAAGGACATTTTTCGGCTAAACACAATGCACAATTGGAGTGTGTCCAGGGAAGATCTATGGTCTGACAGTATTCTAGCAGCCCAATTCCCCAGACTATATTCTTTTGCTCGCAAGACACAAGCATCCGTCAAACAAATCATGGAGTCAGAAAGCCTAGACTCAGTTTTCCATGTACCCCTATCAAAAGAAACCCTAGAAGAATACCATTCCTTACAGGATCATCTGCAGATGATCCCCATACTTGACCAATGATGCTTCATTTGGGAAAATGATACATATTTGTCAAGGAAACTCTACGCCTTGGGCTTTCAAATCAAAATGTTTATCATGACTGAAATTCATTGCCTGGCTCATTATGATGGAAGGATTGACCACAAAGTTCATTGTTCACAAGAGGAACCTTAATGTTCAGCCGGAAATGAACTGTGTTTTGTGCAGTAGCCAATGTGTTGAAGATCTTCATCCTCTGTTTTTTTACTGCAGTTTTGCAGTCACATTGGCAAAAACTTGGGATACAATGGCAAGATGCATCTGATATCCATGACCTTGGGAAATATGGAATATGAAGAATGGGAAGATCTTTGAAGTTTGATCCCTAGCCATTTGGACCGTAAAGTTTATTAGCAGCTCCATAGAGGTAGTGACATTTTTAGACCAGTAGTAATGCAATGCCTTACCACTGTTGTAAGCCCCCCCCCCCCCCTCCAAATCTCTCTTTTTGCTATGCAACTGTATGTGGTGTGGGGAACTTCCCCCACAGTTTTACCGTTAAAAAAAATTCTAGTCCCAATCACTTAAAGATTTGCAGGCAAGTGAAACTGAACCCTGGTTCCAAACCAAAGGAAACAGAATGGATCTTTAGCTGTAGACTGATCCAAAACCCGGTTAGTCCACAAGTGGAGTTTTCTATCAAATGTACATTATTGCTATAAACAGAAAAAATACTTTGGTTATGTCATAATATGAACTAACTAGGGATAACCTGAAAAACCTATTTGTAGCCCTCCCACAGGAGGCTCTGGTAACTTTTAGGGTTCTTCTTGTGTGATCTCAACTGATACAAGGGTGTCCCTTTTATAGATACGACTGACTTGACCCCTAAGTTATCCTAGAACTCGTGGGCCAAGGCCTAGAGCCAGCCCACTTGCCATAACATGTCAATAGTGCACATGGAACATTTATGATTGGAAAAAGTCCATTTCACTCCCCTCACCTATCCACTTTGTCCACATAACCCCCTGAACAAAATTTAGGCTCACTTTACTACCCTAAACTATTTTATTTAGTCCAATCTACCCCCTTTAGATTTCTATTTTTTGTTTCTCCGTATATGAGTTGAATTTTGACTTCAAATTTTGTGAGCAGATACAAAACATGATGCCTTATGTTAAATAATTACACTAAGATTTTTTTAGGTTATTTTCATAGGTTAGGAATATTTCATACAAATTTGATCTTAGATATACAAAACTGTATGAAAAGTAATCATGACAAAATGCTGATGTATTTTTCTAACGTAGAGTATCATGTTATAAGTCATTTAGAAAAATCTAAAATTAAAACTCTCTTGTATGCGAAGAAACAAAAAAAAGAAATATAATTAGGGGGTAGATAGAATCAAATGAAATAGTTCGGGGGAGTAAAGAAAGCCTAAATTTTGCTTAGCCAATTGGACAATGTAAATAGGTGTGGAGAGTAAAATGGACTTTTTCCTTTATGATTCAAAACTAGCTTCCTCCATAAAAAGGGGAACAAATAAACCAGAAAGGCAATTAACAGCAACACAGCCAAATACCATGTGCAGAGTGTAGAGACTTAAGAGAAATATATCATATATCACAGAGCTGGTTAAATTTACATACCCCAGACTTGTATTTGGCAGAACAAGAAGCCAGTTTGTTGAAAAGCTGCATCAGCTGAACAGAACTCTCTTTTTCATACCGCAAAGCATAGAGCATTACTAGTCGTAAGCAGTCAATATCAGATACACTTTCACTGTTTAGCAAGGAAGTGACAGCCTGAAGAAAATCAAACAGGTAAACATCTGTAATCAACAAGCATAAAATAACAAGCACATTATGTATCAGATTTGATAAGACAAAAGGGTGATGAATTAATATAATATTTAATCATGACAAGTCAAGAGAGTTCCACAGTTGTAAGATAAAGTATTCTCATTTTTATGGAAAAATCAACTCAAGCTAAGGAACTCAGAAAGCTTGCAACCAATCTTTGAAGCCTATGGTTGCTTTAAATAAGAAATCCAATCCTAAAAGCATGAATATGGTTCGCAACAAAAAGAGAACAATTTTAGTTAGTATTTCTGTACTGATATAGACCATAGATATGCAGGCATAAACTCATCACTTAATATAAGAAAAGGAACACAGACCTACAATGTCACCTTGGACTAGGCATAACCTCATCACTATCAGCAGACACAAGCTTTTTTTGTGCATGTGAGTAACAAAGCGTCACAAGTGTAATTATTTCAATAAACTGGAAAAGATTGCAGATCACATTTTTCTAAGTTCTTTGGACCAACAAAAACAAAAGGGAAAAAGGAAAGGGCAATAAGCAGGACTAACTTACACCCACAAATTTTACATGGTTCTTGTTTTTATCAGGAGCAACTTTGCCCTTTGACTTATCAGCCTGATGTGGAATAGACAGTCTGGTGAGGACCCTGTTCCACTAGGCGCTCGCCTAGGCGGGTTTCACGGCGACTAGGCGCTAGGCGAAGGGGTACCGCGGAGCCTAGGGGGGTTATCGGTGTTCTAGGCGGGCTCGGCGCCTAGGCGGCGTCGGGCGGCGATTCCACCCCGATTCGGCGCGCGCATGCGCTGCAGGCGGCGCGTAGGCGGGCGAGCGGAAGCGCGGGCGCGTTTTTGAGGCCGCAGCGGGAGCGCGCGCGCGAAAGACATCGAGCGCGGGAGGAATCGGGGCCGCGCGCGGGAAAGATAAGACCGGCCCCGTCGTTTCCCGCTCGCAGACGCCGCTCGTCCGCATGCCTGGAGGTCGACCCGCTCGTCCTGGCGGCGCTGCTCCTTCCCTCGGTGCTGCTCCTCCTCCTCCCCGCCGGCCTGCTGCTCCTCCTCCCCGCCGGCCCCCCTGCTCGTCGTCCTCCTCCCCGCCGGCCTGCTCGTCCTCCTCCCCGCCGGCCCCCCTGCTCTGCTCGGCTGCTTCCAAGCAAGGTGAGTCATCCCCTCCGCTCCCGGCCTCCCCTGCTCTGCTTTAGTTGCTGATGGTGATGACTGAATCTGCTACTGCTATGAGACTATGACTGAATCTGCTATGACCTATGACTGAATCTGCTATGTAAATGCTTTGAATCTGCTATGACTGATGAATGATTGAATGCTTTGAATCTGCTATGACTGAGGAATGATTGAATGCTTTGAATCTGCTATGACTGAGGAATGATTGAATGCTTTGAATCTGCTATTGCCACTGTATGAACTGGCTGTCATGCCTTATTTTTAAATTGTGTTGTGCTGTGTGACCATGAACTATTTGCTTGCTGCCATGTGCTTGTGTAGTGTAGTTGTGTTTATGCTTTAAAATTACTAATTATTGGCTGCTGATATAGTGTGCTCATGGATGGGAGGTGGCTGGAATAATTGAGATAAGTGTCAACTTCTTGTTTCCTACTTCTTTTCATGAACTGCTTGCTGTATATTAAGAATTCAATATTTACAAGATGTTAAAATGTGTTGTAGGACAACATGAGGAAGGAACTTGGAAGGCTCCAAGGTCAGGTATGTCTACTAGCCCTTTCTAATGAGTAATTATTAGCTGCTGATATATATTCAGCTATATATACTAATATATATATATATTATGCTAAATTGGCAAAATGCCAAAATGCCGCCTAGTCCCGGGTACTCCCGACTAGATGCTAGGCAGAGGGTCGCCGAGGAAAATCCGCCTAGCGCCTAGCGAAACATTGGGTGAGGATCAATATGATGGTCTATGTATGTGGAGTTTCGTTATTGCCATTTGGATTGATTTGGAGTATTTTAAGTGGACAGGGAAAAATACTTCATTTAGAATCATGGTTGAATTTGAAATTCAAAAGGACAGAGGCCAAGACTTGCTATCTACATGTCTACACCAAGCCTTGTTGGTGCCAACTCACTGCCAACTGGTCCAACGACAAGTGCCCACAGGGAATCTAGAATTACATATAGTGGGTTTAAGTGGTCGAAAGCAAGACGCAGGTGAGCTTATCAATACTTGGAACATTGCATAGATATGTTACAAAGAATAAATGATAATTTCAAAATAGCAATATGCATAGTGATTACATGGAATATGATTGTCAACCCAAGCTAAATATACTACATAAAATGGAAAACCCATATCAGTTTATCAGCACAGGCTCAATTTTTTATAACTATGTCCAAGGCGAGAAAATTCACATATTATATAAGGGCAAGTTTGTCAATTGTCAATGATGTCATGATATACTTCGCAAGCATCAAAATGTATACCTCAAAGGCTGCTGCTTGTCCACTCGTACATGCTAGCTCTTGCTCTGTCTGTGAAACTAGCATAAGCTTCCTTTCCTCCACGATTCTGCTCATCTCACTCACCAAGGCGACATGTTTTGTCACATTTCCATGTGTCTTTCGATATTCAGGATAGTTGCTCACAAACTTTGCCATGTCACCTAAAACCACTGACGCATTAAATTTTGCAAAATACTATTGGCATATTAAAATACTTTCCAATGTTTTTTTACGCGTTCCAATGTTTTTTTATTTCACAGTATATAACCCAAAATGAAATCTAAATTACCTATACTCTGAAGATTAAGGCTGCTCTTCGAAAGATGCTGAAAGTCATCTACCATTCTTTTGATGTTCATACCAAGGTCCCCAAAGTTCTCAAACATGTTAGCTCTAAAAAAATCATCTTGAACCGATGATAAAACAACCTCCTATTTAAGTATATTTGAAATGGATTAACATTCAAAAATACTTAGCAATTGTTTCATCATATTACATAGGAGAGATTCAACATATATTTACCTTCTGGTCTTTAGGTACATTGGCAAAACCCTTAAGATCCACTTTGTTGTTCTCGATTCCAATAAGCTCATGAACCATTGCCTGCAATTCATAAGATTTATTGCAAATTAGAAAAAAAACATTTGAACAAGGGAAAAACAGATAAAAGGTTTTCAGGTTACCTGGTATGTCCATTGGTTAAGTAGAGGCGTAACAGGATCATCCCTCCTGTCAATCACCAACAACAACGAAGAGTTTTCTGTTCGTCTAAAATCAAACAGGCCACTCTCCTGCTCATACATCAATCTCTGCATTATCAAAATTATAAGTGCTTCAGAACAAGTTCCATATGATTTCTCATTCCAAATAAATGTTGCAATTGCAACCATTATTTCCTTTTGTCACAAGAAAAAAAAGAGGCTGACAGAAGATATTTTGGTGTTCCTCTACTACAAATTGAACTTTTTGCAAAACAAGAAGCAGATAGTGATGGTGTTTGTGAAGTGAATACAGAAACAAACACTTCTGCAATACTCACATTGATGAATGTAACACGTAGAAATTCATAATGGCACTCATATACTGATCTTCCCTTTTAGATCACAGAAGGTAACTATACACTTTCACGTCTATGTTGCATTCTTATGTTTGCTCAAATGGTCAAAGACATATGTTCTTCCGATTTTGAAAGAAATACATTGGGATAACAATTTCATAACTCAAGTGTTATAAACAATTTATAACAAGAACAGATCATAATCAACAAGCATTGACAGGAAAAAGTGTTTTTAGAAACAAATTGTGTTTCTCTAGTTTTGATTCTAATAATTAGTTGAAAGCATCTTTTGTATAACCATAGTAGAAAAGCCTTACTAGAATTAACATAAATGCTCATGAGTCATGATGACTAGATTCTCAAGTGTGGTATAGCAAGCATAAACTAGGCCTGTGAGTTAACAACGTGAGATGTGCAGTAACAAAAATCTAAAGGGCTGTGACCTATGAACACAACATATTCACAGTCGTCTAGTTTTGGGACTTCAGTAGCAATGTTTCACAGTTAGAATTGACACACCGCAGTTTCTTGTGCAATCCTTTTTGCAACATCTGATGTCCTCTGATATCTAATGACAGGACGGCGCTTGAGAGCCAAAAAGACAGAAGCAATGCCATCAACAGCTCGATCACAAAAACTCTGCATGCCGGGAGGATCGACCACCGTTGGAAGCATGTACATGTGGTTATTTTGAAAGTTGAGAGTGAAATGGTATGGGTCAACCGCACAAAAATCAGCATAGAACTCCTGCAGAAACAGAATAAGAAAACATATACAAATGTAATCCTCTCCATCTCAAGCATTTGCAATTGCCATTGCAAGAAGCAAATAAAATGTATTCAACACCACCGACCTGAACTTGCTGAACAACCTCCTGCTCATCAGAATCAGCTAGTATCTGAATCTGCGGAATCTTCAATATATTGGAGAAGACTGCGAGGGCACAAACCATAAAAGAATCAAATGAATAAGGAAAATCCCACTGCACCAAATTCCATAGAAAATCAGTGATTGGTCACGCACAGAGGTGGTACTCGGCAAAGCGCGGCATGGCGAGGTGCCTGCGGAGCTTCTGGACGTTGTCAGCGGAGGGTCGGAGGAAGTAGACGGCCTTGAGGTGCGCCATGGACTCCCTGGAGCTGGAGGCATTGTCCATCGTCTCCACAAGGAAAACCTCCTTTCGCAGCAGATCCGACTGGCTGTACACCACGCTCACCATCCCGACCTGAGATCAGATCTGGTAAGATCGAAAAAGAGGTGGAGCCGAATATGGGAATTCCGGGAAGCGGGCACGTACTGTTTGGGGGTCGAGGACGAGGACCTTCATCCCCGGGATGTCGTGGAGCATGCGGTCGATGTAGTCGCGGACGAGAGAGATCAGCACCATTGTTGCTACTGCAGCCGCAGCTGCTGGTTCTTCTTCGAATTTGGTAAAAACTTTGCACTCGGGCGGAGGAGCTCAGGCGGCAGTAGAATCCGGTGGAGAGAGCTGGCAGCGAGCGGATTGAGGAGAGGTGACTGTTGATGACAGCACTGAGTTGATCATTTCTAATCTTCCTGTGTATGACAAATAGGATGAGCAAACCACAAGCTTTCTTTCCACTCTATCCATGAGAGGTGTGAGGTCTGCAAAGTGTGGCTTTGTAGTACACATGGGAAGTCCTAAATAGGTGAAAGGCATGGATGAGATCTGGCACGGTAGTGCTTGATTATTATGAAACTTGTTCTTTGTTGATGTTTATTTACTAGTTGTTCCTCCTGATCATAATACATAGTGTTATGAAACTTGTTGGTGCTTATGTTTTCTTTAGGTCAGCCAAGCGAAAAAGGGATCAACAATGGGAAGGATCCTCAGAAGCTACTGCCGCTGAGCTGCAGAAGGTGAAGGGACAGCTGCAGGATGGAGCTATGGAAGGAGAATCAACGCCTACAGATGTAAATTGATGATCATTTCTTATCGTTATGATTACAAATGGGTGGTTATGATTATTTTGAAAATTGTAATGATGATCATCCTATGATGTTTGCTACTTGGTGTTGTGAACTTTGTGGTCATGAGTTAAGAAACTTGTTGCTACTTCGTGTGATGATCATCCTATGATGTTTGCTACTTGGTGTTGTAACTTGTTGCTACTTGGTGTTGTGAACTTTGTGGTCATGAGTTGAGAAACTTGTTGCTACCTGATCATAATATGATGTTTGCTGCTCGGTGGACGGCAAAGTTCCGGTCTGTTGATGTTTTGCTGGAAGGACCTTCCTGAGGAACGATCATGAAACTGCTTGTTTCCTACTGTGGTTCCAACTTGTCATAAAAATTAATAAGGTCCCACAAGTCAGTCTGATAAAAAACAGAGGAAAATTAAAAGGATACTATGTCGATAGCAGGGGTCGAACCCGCGACCAACGGCTATATCAACCGCGTACCCTGCAAGGGGCTTGTCAGCACACTCCTGTGGGTCGTTGTGGCAAATATCTAGCCTAGAGGCCTTGGTGCACAGATCTACAACCCACGGCGGGAATGGCGGATCCTTGCATCGAAGGGAGGAGAGTGAGCTACGGACAGGTCAGTACCCTGTTTTGTGCCTCTGCTTTCCCCTTTCATCAGAGGGAAGTGATATTTGGAATTAGGGATTTCGGTTGAAGCACGATTGTTGTTACAAGTTGATTGATAGGCTTTAGTTTAGAAAGTGCAAAACTAAGCATTGATTTCAAGTTGCAATGAATTTTTTTGAAGCATCCGTGTACTCCAGCATCTTCTTCCATTGGTAGTTACTTCTCGGTGACATCTTCCTGTGAGGACCAGAGCGTCCGAGGACCGGTGGATGGTCGCTCCCTGGTGTGATGAGTGATTGACAACGTGGTGTGGACTGACTCTTGGCTGAGTATTGCAGGTGCAGGTTGCGGCTGGACTCGTGTTGGTGCAGGTGAAGAGCATGCGCGAAAGGTCTATGCCTTGCGGGGCCTCCGAGGAGTGGAGAGACAAGTAGGCTCGGCTCGAGGGACCCAGTGGCCAGCGGGGTCAAGTGCGGGCCGCATGGTGGCAAGAAAAGCAAGACGAAGTCATGGACAGGAGTCGGTGCAGGGTAGCGGCTCACGACCAGAGTCTGCACGCGGGGTTTGCGGCGGTTCACCACAAAACCGTCGGGTTACTTGGTTGAGCCACAAAACCAAGACCGGAGGCTCGGCGGGCGGAGACGGGATCCGGGCACGCCGAGAAGCTTCGATGCCGGCGGGCATGTGGCGGGATCGCAGGGCTTGCATCGGGAGGATGCGGACTGCGGCGAAGGCGTGGCCGTGCGATGAAGAGGAGTGCTACATGACCTATATGCCCCTGAGGGGATTGTATCTTAAGTTTAAGTGCTAGGGGTAGCTTAGTCATTTGCCCAACCCAGAGGGACTCATATATATAGCTCTAGGGTTTTCTAGGCAAACCATCCATCCGGACTGCTTCTCATTTCCTTGCTCCATAGGCGTAGATTTTCTTCACCGCTTTGTACAGAATCTGACCTCCGAGTGTATGGAAGCATTCATGGTTGCGTTGATTTCCTTATTGTAGCTCGTGTGATTTTCGTGTCTTTTTCGAGCTATTTTCGTTGGATTTTCGTGCGCGCCTTGTTCCTTCGATTCTGAGGTGTTTGGGTTCGGATTTGTTGGTGGGGATCATGGATAGATGTCTTGTGCATCTTTGTGCTTGATCTTGACCCTCCAATCTCCGGATTTGGCCTCCGATTGAAGGATTTCGGTTGGAACCCTAGCTTTTTGGTTGAGCTCGGTTGCGATTCGATTCCCGGCGATTTAGTTCATTTGAGGTCTCAAGTTTTGGGGTATAGCATCTCCTAGGGACGCTTCACATGTCCCCCAAATCTTTCCTCAAGAGCTCAAAGCCGTTTGGGAGATCCACAGATGGATAGGAGGGGTTGACTTCTCGTTTTTGGGCTCGAGCTGCTCTATCCGCACCTGGTGGACAGTCCGCCTGGTGGTCGCGGACCATCCGCGCGGGTCGGCGTTCGTCCAGTTCATCGCGTGTTCTTGCGTGTTCGTGGCTTGATCCGTCCGGGAAGTTAATTTTGTTTGCACGGTGTTTGCGGACCGTTCGCCTGGGGGTCGCGGACCGTTCGCGTGGCACGAGTTGCTCGCGGACCGTCCAAGGATAGGGCACGAACCATCCGATTTTCGAGGGGTGCATACTGGAGGTTCTGCACATATTTGCGGACCGTCCGCCCCTGACTCGCGGACAGTCCGCCGGCTCTACGCGGACCGTCCGCCTGGTCATCGCGGACAGTCCGCCTGGGGCTTTGCAGATCGCCTAAGTCCTTTGCTTCTTGAGTTGCGCTTTCGTGTTGCTTTGAGTTTGGGTTTGTTCCTAGGGTTGGTAGGTCCGTTGTGACTACGTGACCTTGGCAAACTCGTGTGGGAATCCTTTGTTGTGAATTTGGGCCATAGGCCGAGTTCGAGCTTAGGGAAGAATTTTTATCGGCTCCCATTCACTCCCCCCCCTCTCTGGTCGCCTAATCGGTCCTTCAATTGGTATCTGAGCCGGTTACGGATCTTCGTGATTCTAACCAGTCTAAGATCCAAAGATGGCGTATCAGGAACGGGGTTCGGGTCCTCCACACTTTGATGGTAAGAACTACCAGATGTGGCAAAGGCGGATGGCTGCTTTCCTCCGCGGCAAGGGTCAGATCTTGTGGGATGTCACGGTAAACACAGCTTATGTTCATCCGATGAACTTCCTAGCTCCAGGATCGAGGGATATGTTTGACGTCAACAATAAGGCGGTCGACTACTTGTTTCGTGCTCTGTGTCAATCCGAATTCGATCGGGTTCAGACAGAGGACTTGGCTTGTAGGATTTGGGAGCAGTTGAAGAATGCTCATACTGGAAATGCTCAGGTTCAGGCTCATTTGTTTGCGACCTACCGGAGAGAGTACGAGAACTTCACTCATCTCCCTGGTGAGTCCATTGATAGCATGTTCCAGCGGTTCACGGTGATTGTGAACAACATGAGGGCTAATGTGGCTGTGCCCCCGTACGATGATCATGACAGGGCTGTCAAGCTCTTGCACTCTCTGGATCGTACCGTGTGGAGTGGGAAGGTCGAGGCCATTCTTGAGTCGGAGAAGTATGACACCCTCCCGGTGGACGAGCTGTTTTCCAAGCTCAAGTCGTCCGAAGTGGATCGTGGGGTGCGTGCAAAGATCGAGAACCCGACTGACACTCATAGTCTGGCTCTCGTTTCTGGATAAAGGACTAACGCTAACATGTCTTCGAGACAGTTCTCTTTGTCTTGTCTTGTGTCCATGCCAGATGAGGAGTTTGACGTGCTAGGCGAGGAGGATCGCGCGTTGCTGAGCAGGCGGTTCGAGCGCATGTACACGAACCGGAAGAATGCTCGGAGGACCTCGGGCATGTGCTACCGGTGCGGGAAGCACGGGCACTTTATCGCTGAGTGCCCGGAAGCCATGGAGGTCAAGCCCGACCACAAGCACCGTCCGAGGAACGACCACAAGCACCGCTCGAGGGACGACCACAAGGGCAAGAACAAGTCCGAGCGGAGGCCGAGGAGGAGTGGTGGTCACAAGAAGAAGGAGCGAGCGATGGTTGCCGGAGCGAGCGACATCGACTAGAGCTCTTGCTACTCTTCATTGAGCTCAAGTGATGAAGATGAGAACCGACACAAGGGCAAGCGGTCAAGCAAGAACATCAACGGCTTGTGCTTCGCCGCCCAAGGCTTTTGCGGCATGGCACATAGCTCCGCAAGCAAGAAGGGCAACAAGGATGACTCGGGCTCCGACTCCGAGGAAGAGGTAAACAATGATCCATCCTTCTTGATAGCGGAGAATGCTAGGTTGAATGACTTGCTTGACAACCGTGATGATGTGCTTAGAAAGACCAACAAGGAGAAGAGGGAGTATAGGTCTTTGCTTGGAGAGGCTAAGGAGAAGGTGGTTGAGCTAGAGTCTTTGCTTGTTGATGCTAGGGCTCAAATAGATTCCCTTAAGTCTGCTCCTATTGTGACCGATGAACCCGAATGCACTGATTGTTCCACTTTTCTTGGTGAATTGACTGTGGTTAAGGAGAAGTATGCCTCCAAGGTCGAGGAACTAGATGTGCTTAGGGTTGAGCTAGATGAGATGAAATCTAGGCCCTCTTTGCTTGGTGCTTGCACTTCTTGTCCTGTTTTGCATGAAAAGCTAGATGTTTCGCTTGTTTATGCTAGATCACTAGAGGCTCAGCTGAAAGCTCCTATTCCTACATCATGCTCTACTTGTGAAATAAATGCTGTGAAGAATATGGAGCTTGCACACTATGTTGATCGTTTGCAGGATGAGAATGATGAGTTGAGAAAGATGATGGGTTGGTTGTCTAGTCATGAGCCTCAGCTCCGGATGATGATTGAGGCATACAAGCGCTATGATGGGTAAGCGCTTGGGGCAGACAAGGTTGGTGAGGGAAATGGTGAGGATGTGGGGAAGATCGGAGATATCCCAGAACCACCAAAAACCTACCACAAAAATGCCTATGCTCCTAAGCCAAACCCTCTTAGAAACCAACTAGACACAACCCCAGCTCCACCCGTGTTTCCTCCACACACAGACAACTTCCAGAAACCCATCAAGTTCAAGAGTGACTTGGGGAATGAGTTCTTTGGGAAGAAGGGAGAGAAAATGTGTGAGGAGAAGCCAGAGCCCAAAGAGAGCCCAAAACCAAAGCCAAAGCCAAAACTCTTCCATTGTGAGCATTGTGGGAGGGATGGGCACCTAGCAGAGTTTTGCTTCAGGAGGAAGCGTGAGGAGAGGTTGGCTAGGGAGATGGCCAACAAGGACAGGTACCGCCCTTCACGTGGTGTGCCTGAGCCTAGGTTGGTGCCGAGGGGTGAGGGTACGGTGCGTACCATTTACCCTCGAGAGAGGCGTGTGTTTGTGCCTCGAGGTGAGCCACCACATAGAGAAGGTGGTAGGCGAGTTGGGTTTGGGCGTGGTGAGTTTGCTGGACGTTCCTTCGCTCGTGGCCAATACGAGTATGGGGGGAACGATTGCAGTTTTAGGTCCCAGAGGAGCTACGGGCCACGGTCTCCACCTCGTGGTGCGCGTAGTCCTCCAAGGGGATGTGTGGGTGTTCCACCTAGAGGAGATATGATGGATTTTGCTAATCCCACTTTTGAGCAAATGGCACGGCACTGGTTTGATTCGTTTTGTACTAACCCCAGTGCTGAGTCGTTTGCTCACTCTCGCTCTCATTTTTGATTTGCAGGTGGGAGGCATGGAGGGCTTTTGGTTGACCGACTCCGGTTGCTCTCGACACATGACCGGAGATCGAAGGTGGTTCTCCAGCCTCACCCTGGTGATGACCAAAGAGTACATCACTTTTGGGGACAATGGGAAAGGTAGAGTGCTTTCAATGGGCACGGTGAATGTGAGCGATTCTGTGACTCTCAGGCGTGTTTCTCTTGTCAAGTCTTTGGGGTACAATCTTCTTTCGGTTTCCCAACTTCTTGATGAGGGTTTTGAAGTCCGTTTCAAAATGGGCGCTTCGCGTGTCTTGGATTCTCGAGGTGATCTTGTGTGCACGATCATCCCCCAGGGTCGGATTTTCAGAGCCGATTTTTCTCAGTGTGTTGGCTCTTCTCGTTGCTTGGTTGCTAGCGTTTCGGCGGAGCTTTGGAAATGGCATAGGAGACTAGGTCACTTGTGTTTTGACTTGTTGTCACGCTTGAGTGGGCTAGGATTAGTCCGAGGATTGCCTAAGTTGAAATACCAAAAGGACTTGGTATGTGCTCCATGTAGGCATGGTAAGATGGTCGCCTCCTCTCACCCGCCTCTGACATCCGTTATGACAGAGAGGCCATGCGAGCTGTTCCATATGGACTTGGTTGGTCCAGCTCGTGTGTGCTCGGCGGGTGGGAAATGGTATGTCCTGGTGATAGTGGACGACTATTCTCGCTATGCTTGGGTCTTCTTTTTGGCTGACAAGGGGGAGACGTTTGGTTTTGTGAGGGATCTAATCTTGAGGTTGAAGAATGAGAGGAATGGAGATGCTATTCGAGCTATCCGTAGCGACAATGGTTCTGAATTTAAAAACTCTCATTTCGAAACCTTTTGTCGTGATTTGGGTCTCGAACATCAATTCTCTTCTCCCTATGTGGCTTGTCAGAATGGTGTGGTTGAGAGGAAAAATCGTTCCCTTTGTGAGATGGCTCGGACGATGCTCGACGAGCATAGGACTCCGAGGCGATATTAGGCTGAGGCGGTGAATACCGCGTGCCATGTTGGGAACCAGATTTTTCTAGGGGCCTTCTTGAACAAGACGTGCTATGAGCTCATGCACGGGTGAGCACCTAGAGTGAGCCATTTCAGGGCTTTTGGTTGTCGGTGCTTTATTCTCAAGAAGGGCAGGCTTGATAAATTTGAGTCGAGGTCTTCCGATGGGATCTTTCTGGGTTATGCGAGTCATTCTCGAGCATTCCGTGTGCTCAACCTTGATACTAACCTAGTCATGGAAACTTGCGAGGTTACCTTCGACGAGACCCAGCCATGCAGTTCGTCTGTTTTTGAGTGTGCAGGTGACGACGAGATTGGCAAGAAGATCTTTGAGGACGAGGAGGATGATGCTGGAGAGGATGATGGTGAAGATGAAGCTCCAGCCGAGCATGTACCCTCTACTTCCACTACGACGACTACGGTGCAGGATGGTCCAGCCCCTACACCGACTACGATCCAGCAAGATCAAGTGGAAGCTGCAGCTGAGGGGGAGGTTGTCTCCAGGCGAGAGGCACCGAGGCGCGTTCAAATTGATCATCCTCCCTCAAGAATCATCGGCGACATCAATGAACGTACGACACGGTCAAGGTCCAGGAATGTTTCTCACTTTGCTCATTCGGCTTTTGTTGCTACCTTTGAGCCAAAAGACATTGGACACGCCCTCTCTGATCCTAATTGGGTGAACGCAATGCATGAGGAGTTAGAGAATTTTGAGAGAAACCAAGTTTGGGAGTTGGTGGAGCCACCACCACATTGCAAACCTATCGGGACAAAATGGGTGTGGAAGAACAAAGAGGGTGAGAATGGTGAGGTGGTGAGAAACAAATCGAGGTTGGTTGCTCAGGGGTATAGTCAGAAGGAGGGGATAGACTATGAGGAGACATTTGCTCCTGTAGCCCGTTTGGAGGCAATTAGGATCCTTCTAGCCTTTTCCGTGGCCAAAGTGTTCAAGTTGTACCAAATGGATTTGAAGAGTGCCTTCTTGAATGGGTTTTTAGAAGAAGAGGTTTATGTGAAGCAACCACCAGGCTTTGAGAGTGCTGAGTTTCCTCACCGGGTGTATAGGTTGAGGAAGGCGTTGTATGGGCTGAAACAAGCTCCCCGTGCTTGGTATGGCCGTTTGAGGGGGTTCTTGTTCAGCAAGGGGTTTGAGATGGGCAAGGTTGATAAGACTCTTTTTCTCCTCAAGCAGGGCGATGATATCCTAATTATTCAGGTGTACGTGGATGATATTGTCTTTGGCGGCTCGTCTCACTCTTTGGTTGCAAGGTTTGCAGAGGACATGAGCAAAGATTTCGAGATGTCCATGATGGGAGAATTGCAGTTCTTTCTCGGGCTTCAGATCAAGCAGGCGAAGGAGGGAACCTTTGTGCATCAAGCCAAGTACACGAAGGACATCCTCAAGAAGTTCAAGATGGACGACTCGAAGCCCCTGTCGACACCGATGAGTACGACTATAGCGTTGGATGGGGACGAGGACGGAGAGACCGTGGACCGGAAGGAGTACCAGAGCATGATCGGCTCCCTCTTGTACTTGACGGCGATGAGGCCGGACATTCAGTTTTCTGTGTGTATGTGCGCTCGTTTTCAGGCATCGCCGAGGACTTCACATCGGCAGGCCATCAAGCGGATCTTCAGGTATCTTCGATACACTCCTGAGCTTGGTCTTTGGTACTCGGCATCCTCTTCTCTTTCGCTTCTTGGGTTTTCGGATGCCGACTTTGCGGGGTGTCGAGTCGATAGGAAGTCGACTTCGGGGACTTGCCAGTTTTTGGGATCTTCGCTTGTTTCTTGGTCTTCTCGCAAACAGTCTAGTGTAGCTCAGTCTACCACAGAAGCCGAATATGTTGCTGCCGCTAGTTGTTGCTCACAGCTGCTTTGGATCACATACACGCTGAGTGACTTTGGTGAGGAGTGTTCCCATGTACCTCTCATGTGTGATAGCACGAGTGCCATTAGTGTTGCCAAAAACCCCGTGCTCCACTCCAGAACCAAACATATAGAGGTGAGGTACCACTTCCTGAGAGACAATGTTGAGAAGGGAAACATAGACCTCATCCATGTGCCAACTGAAAAGCAGCTTGCCGATATCCTAACCAAGCCTTTGGACCAAGCTACATTTGCCCGTTTGCGAGGGGAGCTTGGTGTTCTTTTTCCTTTCTGAGCTTTGGTTGGGGGTTTGATGTACCTACTCATGTTGCATTTTCATTTATGTATCATATCATGCTTGCATCTTTGTATCATAGACTGCATATGTACCATATGAGATGTGCTTCTCCTATATACTTGGATCACTATGATATGCTAGATAGGAGATTGTGACTTTGCTTTTGACGCTCATATGATGGATAGCGATGCTCTTGATAGATTTGGGATGTATGTGCTTGTGGATGGCTTGTTTTTGTGAAAATGCTATATATGATCCTCTCTTATGAGTTGAATGCCTTTCATGCTAAATTTGTGCACTTATGGCTATAGCTTGCTTAATTTGTGCTTGGGATCATGTTCTTTTCATATGGGGTGAAAGACCCATCTATCATCATGGATGTTTAGCCTACATGCTACCTTGTGGAGAAGCCTAAGCTTCTTTTTGCCGCAAAGGCACTTCATGTACCATGCTTAATTTGTAAATCCTGAAATTGGTATATGAAATGCTTGTGCTCGAAAACTATGCTTCAATGTCATGTATGCTTTAAATTCCTTATCTTGGGTGCTAAACCGCTGTATGATGTTCACCGTTGAGAAGTCTCACATTTAGAAGTGAACACATGGCTCGGTGGCTTTGACATGACATGAGATAGCCTGTAGGAGTTTATGATGATCTTGTGATGAGAATTTGTAACCTTGCATGAAGTTTGTGAGTTATATGTTGTTTGTGCTCATTTTGATCATGTTTAGGTCCTATGCTCATGAGAGGGAACTTTTTGTCAAAAATTGCCTTATTTTGCTAATGGTTATGTCACATGCTTGTATGTCCCTATCTATCTCGTTGGCGATGCTTGTGCTAAATTTGTGGCAATCTAGCTTGTCTATGTCTCCTTTTAGCATGTTGTCGTGCTCTATGTCTATTTGAGAAGCACATGCTTGCATTTGTAGACTTGATTCATGCATTACCAACAAGGGGGAGAGATAGTACCCAATTCTTGTTTTGGGGGAGAAATGCATTTGTTTAGAGGGAGCTTGCAATCATATGCATTTGGGAGCTCTTTTTCGTCTGAATTTTAGTTGTGCTCTGTTGTCGATGGTGTCGAGCCCTTTTGCCTCACCTTGAGGAGTTGGCAATTTTGGAGCATTTTATCTCGGTTGTGTCGAGCCGTTGCCATTGTCTTAGGGGACCGAGATTTTTCTCTCTCAAGTGATCTTTTCTTGGCTTTTGTTTGGATTTTGATCACTTGTTTGAGTTTTTCAGTCGTTTCTTTTCTTTTTCTCTTTTCTCTAAATTGGTTACTATGTGTGTGTTGTCAATGCACTCATCAAGGGGGAGATTGAGGACCGGAGCGTCCGAGGACCGGTGGATGGTCGCTCCCTGGTGTGATGAGTGATTGACAACGTGGTGTGGACTGACTCTTGGCTGAGTATTGCAGGTGCAGGTTGCGGCTTGACTCGTGTTGGTGCAGGTGAAGAGCGGGCGCGAAAGGTCTATGCCTTGCGGGGCCTCCGAGGAGTGGAGAGACAAGTAGGCTCGGCTCGAGGGACCCGGTGGCCAGCGGGGTCAAGTGCGGGCCGCATGGTGGCAAGAAAAGCAAGACGAAGTCATGGACAGGAGCCGGTGCAGGGTAGCGGCTCACGACCGGAGTCTGCACGCGGGGTTTGCGGTGGTTCACCACAAAACCGTCGGGTTACTTGGTTGAGCCACAAAACCAAGACCGGAGGCTCGGCGGGCGGAGACGGGATCCAGGCACACCGAGAAGCTTCGATGCCGGCGGGCACGTGGCGGGATCGCAGGGCTTGCGTCGGGAGGACGCGGACTGCGGCGAAGGCGTGGCCGTGCGATGAAGAGGAGTGCTACATGACCTATATGCCCCTGAGGGGATTGTATCTTAAGTTTAAGTGCTAGGGGTAGCTTGGTCATTTGCCCGACCCAGAGGGACTCATATATATAGCTCTAGGGTTTTCTGGGTAAACCATCCATCCGGACTGCTTCTCATTTCCTTGTTCCATAGGCGTAGATTTTCTTCACCGCTTTGTTGAGAATCTGACCTCCGAGTGTATGGAAGCATTCATGGTTGCATTGATTTCCTTCTTGTAGCTCGTGTGATTTTCGTGTCTTTTTTGAGCTATTTTCGTTGGATTTTCGTGCGCGCCTTGTTCCTTCGATTCTGAGGTGTTTGGGTTCGGATTTGTTGTTGGGGATCATGGATAGATGTCTTGTGCATCTTTGTGCTTGATCTTGACCCCCCAATCTCCGGATTTGGCCTCCGATTGAAGGATTTCGGTTGGAACCCTAGCTTTTTGGTTGAGCTCGGTTGCGATTCGATTCTCGGCGATTTAGTTCGTTTGAGGTCTCAAGTTTTGGGGTATAGCATCTCCTAGGGACGCTTCACATCTCCCCAAAATCTTTCATCAAGAGCTCAAGCCGTTTGGGAGATCCACGGATGGATAGGAGGGGTTGACTTCTCGTTTTTGGGCTCGAGCTGCTCTGTCCGCACCTGGCAGACAGTCCGCCTGGTGGTCACGGACCATCCGCGCGGGTCGGCGTTCGTCCAGTTCATCGTGTGTTCTTGCGTGTTCGTGGCTCGATCCGTCCGGGAAGTTGATTTTGTTTGCACGGTGTTTGCAGACCGTCCGCCTGGGGGTCGCGGACCATCCGCGCGGCACGAGTTGCTCGCGGACCGTCCAAGGATAGGGCACGGACCGTCCGATTTTCGAGGGGTGCATACTGGAGGTTCTGCACATATTTGCGGACCGTCCGCCCCTGACTCGCGGACCGTCCGCCGGCTCTACGCGGACCGTCCGCCCGGTCATCGCGGACAGTCTGCCTGGGGCTTTGCAGATCGCCTAAGTCCTTTGCTTCTTGAGTTGTGCTTCCGTGTTGCTTTGAGTTTGGGTTTGTTCCTAGGGTTGGTAGGTCCGTTGTGACTATGTGACATTGGCAAACTCGTGTGGGAATCCTTGGTTGTGAATTTGGGGCATAGGCCGAGTTCGAGCTTAGGGAAGAAT
This sequence comes from Cenchrus fungigraminus, assembly GCA_036936925.1. Taxonomy (NCBI): domain Eukaryota; kingdom Viridiplantae; phylum Streptophyta; class Magnoliopsida; order Poales; family Poaceae; genus Cenchrus; species Cenchrus fungigraminus. Next base: position 75,327,013 of record CM072770.1, read on the forward strand.
TTTTATCAGCTCCCATTCACTCCCCCCCTCTTTGGTCGCCTAATCAGTCCTTCATCCTACAATAGTAGCCATTGGCGTCCTAAAGACAAGTGCAAACACGGGTTGAGAGCTGTGGTGAAGTATGCTTGGACCATTCTCAAACCTGGCCGCCGGTTTGCTGGCTGCCCAAAGGTAATGGCTAGTTGGCTACCTACTTATGTGGTGCCTGTGGTCAACGGCTATTTCTAATGGGTCGTTTAATTTGCAGAAATAAAAAGAGCAATGCGATTACTTCTGCTGGATTGATCCAGAATGGGATGAAAGATCGTATGCTGTTATGCTGAAGCTCATGAAGAAGAAAGCGAAAGCTGAGAGGATGCAAAGCAGTGCGAGGGGGAATTGGGAAAAGCTAACTGTGATCTTAGAGAGATTAGGAATGAGCTCAAAATAGCGCGACAAAAACTTCAGAAGGTTACCGCTGAGCTGAAGTCAATTGGGAATTATAGGCACAATGTCAAACTCGCGTATGTGCTGCTTGCTTTATTTGTTTTTTCGCGGGAATGGCGGGATTGATGCTCGGTGGTAAGGCTAATTAGATGTCTCGATCATGTATTCTGCAAGTGACACTTTTGTATTGTGAACAATGTGTCGATCATGTATTCTGAACATTGTGCCCTATGCTTCTGAGCATTGTACTGATGATGTATTACCAAAATCTACCAAGAAATGCGCGGTAGTTAGTATCCACCACATTGTATTGACCATTTAGTCCGACCTGTTCACATTTCCAAGAACGTAATTTCCGTTAGGTTCTCCAACAGTCATAATGAATTATCATTGTTATCCCGAAATCAACGGAGCAGCAGCGAAGGTTGTTTTGGGTGGCGAAGGAGTGATGAATTTACTATAAATGCGGAGAAAGGAACGGTGGATTTGTTGTAAATGGGGCATTGATCGACTTCTTCCACCTGGGGTACAGAAAATATTTTTACAATTGCATCTCCTCCTCTCGGAAGGAAGATCCGTGAGAGTACAGTGCTCTATTCCAAGTCTCTGTATCAATTTGAATGTGCATTTGACCTGGCACTCTGATGTTTGATGAAACTATTTTCAGGACGCCCGTAGGTCAGTAATCATGTCGTCGAGGCGGTTGCCGTTATCGCTGGTGGTGCTCCCTACAGAGGTGAACATTGACATCGTCGGCCACCTCGCTGCGACCTCAGAGCGGCCCATGGATGACCTCCGTAGCCTATGGGTGACCTGCCGGGAGATGCGTCGTGTGTGCAACAACGTGGCCGTTGGTCGGCGCTTGGCGCTAGAGCGATTTGCCGTTGAGCTGCAGTGGAATGACCGCAAGGGCTACGACGCCCTCCTCGATTGCCTGACCCGCATAAGAAACCCGGAGGCATGTTTCATCTCCGGGATGGACATCCTGTTCGGGGAAAACTACAGCTCCCGGTCATCCATCGCCAAGCTCGAGGAGGCCGCCCAGGCCGGGCACAATGTGGCGGCCTACGTAGCCGCCATGGTCCTTTACAGGGCCAATGGCGGCGCCGGTGATGATGACACTGCGAGGCGGTACATCAGACAGGTCGAGGGCGAGGAAGAATCGGCGGCCGCGACATCGATGATGATGTGGACGAACAAGGGTTGCCTGCGGTGCCGTGAGGCAGCCTCAGAGGTGATCCGGCGAGTGACATGGCGCCGATGTGCAACGCTGGCGCCGCCAGTGGCGCGCGGCAATCATCAGTGCGCAGGCCGCCTGTGCTTCAAGATGAGCTGGGAAGAATGGTCACATTTTTGTAATGAGGAATGTAGAATTCACGCTGAATGTGATCTGTTCTTTAGCAAAATAATTGGATATCTGCATCCAAACAAATTACCCTGACATGTGAGAGTGATTTTAGATATATTTGTTTCTAGATCAATCCACTGATATCTGTTTCTATCTCTCTTCCTTGATTCCCGTGTAGCAATACTCGCACACGCATTGACGTGATGGAAACCAACTTCTGGTATTCCCCCATTTATTTACCACGGCTGGTAGTTGGAATAGTTCATCGCAATTTAGAGAGGTGGAAATCAATATTGGATAATTAAAAAACAAATAATGTGATCTCACTATCTCAGAAACTACGAAATCCGTAATCAGGTTTGCCCAATTCAAAACAAGCAACTTTTGCCAGGAAAGGAATGAAATTTTTTGTCCGGTCTGTTAATGTTTCGTATACCCAAACATCCAGTCCTGCCCGGGTTATATTGCCTATCGCATTGCATGTTTTCATTTTGTTGTTACCAAGCATGACTCGTCAACAAGGAAGAATGAAGCCGTGGTTCAAACTCTAAGGCAGCTTGCTTGTCTTCACTATTCTTTCCTACTAACCAAGTCTTTGAAAAACAAATCTTTGCTAGATGGGGTAGTGTACACTAGATAGAGTAGACACAATCTTACTGAAAGCCAATTTGTTGCCCATCGCTTCAAATTGCTCTACCTAAGCCATGGCTCCACGTTCGAATTGTGCACGTTTTTGGCTCTCCCTAACAAGGATGATATCATATCTCACCTTATCCATATTTAAAACAAGCATCTTTTTGCCATCAAATGATTAAAAATATTTCTCCAGTCTACTGATGGTTCGTAAACCGAAACATCCGACCTCGTATACCAGAATAACCGGTCTCGTGGGAACTTTCGATCTCATCATGTTCAAGTGAATTAAGTTTGCTCCAAGTTCAACGAGATTGCAAGTTACGCGCCTAGGCCATTTGCCTGACATGATCCCCCATGAGACCCTGCGCCTTTCACTTGGCAAATGAGATCTATTAATATATACTGGAAAATACTTTTGCATCTCCTCCTCAACGAAAGAAAACCCCATCGGCATCTCCTCCTCTCGGCACTAGAAGACCCCATCGGCATCGCCTCCTATCGGCGCAAGTACCGTGGTCCTCTCTCCCAATTCAATCGATTTCTTTGTTCTTTCGACCTTTTCCGCCTCTTTGAGCAAACTAATTTCTATGTGCATTTCAGAGCATCTCCCCCAATGGCCGGTGACAATCATCGCGTGCCTCCTGTGGAGCTCGCTCTCCTACCATCCACGCCGGCTAAAGCTCCGGCGGGCCCGAGTTGCGGCGACTGCGGCATGACAGAAACACCGCAATAGATGGCCGGGCCGATAGGGCCCGGTACGCTCTATGCCGACTGCGGCCTTCGTCGCTGGCATGCCGGGCAGCGGTGGGACAGGCGTTCTCTCCGCATCTATCAAACCACGATTCCCGTCTCACCGTCACCACTAGAAGCTGGCGTGCAGTGGGTGGAGTGCCCGAGAGGCCGGGTTGGTCGCACGTGGCAGCCATGGCCCTCCACTCTGCCATTGATGTCAAGTGCACCCGCCGCTTGGACTGTCCCGGAGAGCTCAGGTGCACGGTCGTTCCCGTCCCTGCTCCACAGGCCGGCGGCGTTACCAGCCGCTTGGCCATTGATGTCAAGTACGCTCGCCGCTTCGACTGTCCCGAAGAGCTCAGGCGCACGGCCATACCCGTTGCCACCAGAAGCTAGCATGCAGTGGGTGGAGTGCCCGAGAGGCCGGGCTGGTCGCACGTGACAGCCGTGGCTCTCCACTCCGCCATTAATGTCAAGTGCGTCCGCCGTCCCGGAGAGCTCAGGCGCACGGCCGTTCCCGTCCCTGCTAGACAGGCCGGCGGCATTGCCAGCCGCTCAGCCATTGATGTCAAGTGCGCCCGCCGCGCCGACCGTCCCGGAGAGCTCAGGGTCACGGACGTTCCTGTCCCTGCTCGAAAGGCCGGTGGCATTGCCAGCCACTCAGCCCCTGATGTTGGACCCGTTCCTGCTCGACGGCGAGGCGGCGCCTTTCATCCTCGATGACCCAGACTGGATGAAAAGATAATTGCCAACAATAACAAGTGTCACTTTGCTGTAATGCTTATTAGTGTATGATCAGAGAACTCTATTTCCTCCTATGGAGTACTTTGGATGGATGTTCGTTCAACAAATAATTTAGTCCGGTCTTGTCACTTTTTCTTAACAGTAACATCCGCCCGTTGCCATCCTCGTGCCACAACTTCCCATGGAAGGTGGTTGCCATCATCAAGAGATCACAGACGTGTTTGTCATACGGCGCGGGGACCTGCACATCAGCCCCTCAATGGTGGAAGATGAATGGAATCCACTCAAGAGTCAAGACTCAAGAGGCGCCCGTTGCTTACCTTCTCACTGAAGCGGCACAACTTCCCAGGCAAGGCAAGTAACTCCACATAAATCGCCATTCCTACCCCCCACCATTGGCATCCTCGCCAGTTCCGAACCACGCTACCACTTCCCAAACACTCGCGCCTCACTCCTACCCGACTGACGCAATGAAGCAATCAGGCTCCCCGTCGCGCCGGTGATCCCCCACCGGTTCCCCGTCGCGCCGGCTCTCACCCTTTCCCTTCAACCGATCCTCCGGCGCCACATCCTCTTTGCGCGCCCGTGACTTGGTGCCGCCGCGCGACAACCAGCACTTCGCCCGCATGTTCACGGAGGCGCTGTGGGGCCACATCCACGGCACGCCGTCGGCGCGCTCCGCCGCCGCCAACGTCGACCCGCCGCCGCCGAGCTCCGACGCCACCAACATCGACCCGCCGTCGCTCGTCGGCCGTTTCCCAGGAGCCGGTGGTGGCTCGCCGGCGGATTCCCAGCCTCCTCCACCGTCGCTGCCGCCACCCTCCGTTGATGCCAATGTCGACCCGCCGTCGATCGCCGGCGCTTTGCCAGGAGCAGCTGGTGTCTTGCCGGCGGATATCCAGCATCCTCCACCATCGCCGCCTCGGAAGCTGAAGTTTACAGTTACCCTTCCTGCTGGTGAGTTTGACTCTGACTCCGACTGCCAAGCTAACACAGACTCGTCTGAGGACCGTTGCCACGGCTACATCCCTTTGGTCCCCCGGGGCGATGCTTTGTGCGTCTTCCGGCGCTTCGACGCCACATACGGGTGCCCTGTCTGCCCCAACCTTATGCACCGGTGGCGCAAGCTGAATAAGGTCTAGGACCATGTCCTTGGGATGGCCAGGTCTGCGCCCCTGAGGGAGAAGTACAAGAAGAAGTGGAGCCACCACCGCGTCGTGGCCAGGAATAAGGGATGGATGGAGTAGATGGAGTGAGGGAGCCGCACCGGTGGAAGATCTATGCTGTTATGTTATCTGTGATGTTAATTAGTATCTTTAGATTTCGTTGGAACATTGTCTTATGTATGTGAACTTTGTGATGTTATGTTATCAGTGATGTGAATTAGTATCGTTAGATTTCGTTGAAACATTGTCTTATGTATGTGGAAATTGTGATGTTTAATTAGTCACTTTAGAATGGACTCTGTTTCCTACTTTGGATGGATGTTCGTTCGAATAATGCGATCGTATTTTCCTAATAACAATTCAACGAACCATTTAGTCCGGTCCGCTCACTTTTGCAAATTAGTAAGATCCGGTCGTAGTCATTCTATTTTGTCCACAAAATCAACACTGAATTTAGTCCGGTCTGGTCACCTTTTCTTATCAGTAACATCCGGCCGTAGCCTTTCTCGACAGGCCAAGGCGCCATTGCCTAATTTCCCATGGAAGCTTGCCACAACGCCCCATGGAAGCTTGTAGATGAATCGCAGCCACTCGATCTAGAGGCCCGTTGCTTAGCTTGTCACATAAGCTTGCACAACTTCTCATGGAATCTGGCCATTGTATTCCTACCACCATCGGCATCCTTGCCAGTTCCGAACCACTCTACCCATAGTTCTCTTCCCAAACACTCGCGTTTCAGTCCTACTGCCCATCCGATGCAATGAAGCAATCAGTGTCCCCCAGACACACAGAGCTCAGGCGCATGGTCATACCCGCCCCTGCTCGTCGGTTCAGCGGCGTTGCCAGCCTCTCGCCTACCGCCTCCTCAGGAGCCGAATCCGGGTCCTGGCTGTCACCGCGCGGCCTCCACTTCATCCGCTCCTACTTAGAGTGGCAAGGGCGTCAATTCCACGGTATGGAGCCGCCCCACTGCGACGCCGCCAACATCGACCCGCCAATGCCCGGAGCCGCTGGTACGTCGCCGGCGGATTCCCAGCCTCCTCCACCACTTGCAGAGTTGGACTCCAACTCCAATTCCGACTCCAACTCCGACACCTTTGCTCTGTGCGTCTTCCGGCGCACTACCAACACCTACGGGTGCCCTGTCTGCCCCAACCGTATGCACTGGTGGAGGAACCTGAATGAGATCAAGGACCACATCCTTGGGATGGCCAGGTCTGAGGCTCTGAGGGAGGGCAACATGAAAAAGTGGAGCCGCCACCGCGTCCTGGCCAGAAATGAGGGATGGATGTAGATGGAGTGAGCGAGCCGCGCCAGTGGAAGACCAATGCCAATATGTTATCTGTGATGTTAGTTAGTATCTTTAGATTTCGTGGGAACATTGTCTTATGTATGTGAACATCGTGATGTTAATTAGTAACATTACATTTCCATGAAACATGGTCTCATGTGTTGTCCGGCCTATTCGTGTTTCTAGACAAGAACATCCGCTCTTATTGTACTTATACATGATCGTGTTTCCTAGCTTGACACATTTTTTTTTTCGAATCGAGGGCATCCCCCATTTCCATTGCAACAACGGAAATACCGAACAAGTCACAGAACAGGGATAAAAGAGGAGTTCACTGGCCCTTGACTCGCCCTAACCTACATTGACTCAAGCTAGATTAGGACAACGATCACCCCTAGGACTCCCAGGGAGAGTAAGCATCACCAGACAACGAGTCTGAACATCATCACAAGTTTCCAACCCAAAACATAGCACCACTAGACAGACCTACACCAACATCTGCCAATCGCTTGACAATGTCAGTTTCCTAGCTTGACACATGATCTGGAGAAGTTGAAGATCAATATTGGACGATTAATAAGAAATAGCAATGTGATCGTTGCTCACCTTGACCAAATTCAAAACAAGCATGCGGTTATTGCCAAACATCCAAAACGCTAATGCATCCCTAACCCAAACCATGTTTGTGATTTTGGTTATCGTTTGTTTGTTGATCAATCCCCTTGTTTGAAGTTGTTTATGCTTTGTTTCCCAGACCATCTCTGTTCCTTGTCTCCCTATAAATGTTATCCTATTTTATCACTCTCATAAACTATGAAATCATAGATCACCTTTGCCCAAAATCAAAACAAGCATCTTTTACAGGTCCTGAAATATTTGTCCTTTCTGTATCTTTTTCTAGACCAAAACATCCAGTCTGTTAATGCAACCCATACCCGAACATCTGGTTTAATGGCAGTAAACAGTTCATCTCTGCATGTTGAAGTGCTTGTAAATATAGTTTGCTCCAAATTCACTAAGATTACAAATTTACATAGTTCTTTTCTTTGCAAAAGACCATTACATTATTAGAGATCGAGACGCCTCCTTGCATTAGCGTGATACAACTCCCGAAGAGACACCTCGACTCTCCCTGAAACTGAGATCTATTAATATACCGGACTCACCCAACTCCCTCCATTGCCTTCTCTCAAACTCTCTTCCACCAGAAAACCACAACCACCATGCTTTCTTCTCCGATTCGACTTCCCGCCTCCCTGTTCCCTTCCAACCCCACCTCCATCGGGACACCACCCGACTCCCCCCAACCAAGCGCATGCGAGCCATCCGAGCCCTCCTTGAGTGAATCTGATGTAGAAGACATGGAAAGGCAGGAGAGCGAGGACAACGAGGATGAGTACAACTACGTGGAAGAGGATGAAGAGGAAGAGGAAGAGGAAGAGACGTGGGCGGCCATTGAGAAGAAATGATTGGCGGCCAAGAAGAGGAAGCGGGTGGAGGCCAAGAGAGGAATCAACAGATGGAGGCGTTTGTGAGGCAACTTTTGAAGGATGACAAGGCCGGTAAGCTTAATTCGTTCAAGGACATTCCGTCGGTGAAGAAGAACAAGGGTGCGGAGGAGGAGGAGGTGGACTCGAAGAGGACCAAGAAGAAGAAGGACCTCGGCGGTGGTCCTTCAAATGCCGGCCCCGCCAATCCCGGTCCCGTGGCTCCCCCAGCCATTGAAGCTCCATCGACGCCAGAGTCATCAGGGAACTCCTCGGAGCGGTCGTCTTAGATTACTCGGATTTGGGTTTTCTTTTTCACTTTCAAATAGGTGGTCTTGTGGATGGAAAGATCAATTGTATGTTTTCTTTTGGATGGAAAAGATCGATCCCCTGTTTTCTTGCTCTGTGAATCTTGTAGTGGTAGGAAAATCCCCTATATCCCCTGTGATCCATGAAGAACATGGGTGTTCTTCTTTTCCATGACCGCCTTCCTTACTTCAGTGGATTTCCCTGGTCATGATGCGTTGCCATAGTCTGAGATGTAATGTCTTGTCATGTAATATTTTAATCTTATCCCACCGCACCGCATTGCAGATACACACGTAAATGATGACCAATTTTACAAATTTACCGTTTGACTAAATTCACCGTTTTGCCAAGAATATACAAAATGTAAATGATGGTCACCTTGCCCAAATTATTCAACTTAAATGTGCACATACATGATACATCCCCATAGACCTACACCCGTACAGTGGCACTGGCACAGGTGTGCACAAACACACACCCAGCAACGAAATCTTTGGACTTGGCAACGAGGAAGACAACAGACACGGTCGTGGAGATGGATACGACACACGCCTATCCCGCCATACCTAATGCACGACGGAATGTAGCATAACGAGGATCCGTGCGGAGATATTCCTCCAATGCACGGTGCCTACCCCTCGACTTCATGGTACGTCCCGAGCGACCAATGCCAGAAGCATGCTATAGGATGTCACGGAAACCCCACTGCCGGTTAGCAAGATTGCAGTAAGGGCACACACAGCGACCATGGCAAAGCACACGAGTGTAACCCTGCTCCTGCAGCCAAGCCAAAGCATCTTTCTTCATCTCCTCCGTTTCTTCCTCGTCCGCTTTGTCCATGTCGTACAGATCATATGGATCCATGTATCCTGGCCGCTGCGGAGGTGGCACAGCATGGGACTTGGCAGTTCCTCCGTTCGCATCAGAAGCCATCCTCCTACACACTCGCCAACAACGTAAACATGATAAGCACTGACCAGAAACAATGATTGTATCCTGTAAAAACACGATGCGGAAGCTAAGAGCTCACCTCTTTTCATAGAGCGCAGAACCAAATAGAGAGGTCTGCTAGCACAATGCGTGGAGGACGTAGAGGCAATGAGCAAAGGCCTTGGGGGCACGCCTATTTATCGAACCATGACCGATACTAAGGCAGCGTGCACCTCGTGGCAGAGCATGCCCTCACGGGATTACAGTAGCCATGAAAATACGTGGGATGCTCGGAATAGGAAGGCCTACACTGCTGAGGAATCCTGTCACAAGTATAGGGCGGAATATGCAGGCTTTTCCCCCGGTGGGTACACGAGTGTGCTTTGGTCCAGATAAGAACGCAGAAGGAAGATCCTTATATCCGTATGACTTAAAAAAATAGACGTGTAGGCATTGTAGTGGGAGAAGCAGCTGTTAGGTTTTGTGATCTTCGACTGGAAACGCACCCAGCTTCACTGAAGCGTGGGCCTCTTCCAGATATCCGGCTCCCGCCTATATTGTACGCCACCGGAATCCCACCCAAACTTGCTGACAATATGGGGCCGCCATTGCACGGTCTCACTTGTCAGTGGCCCCGAAGCAAGTGCAGCTTACCAAACTTTCATTTCGCGGTCAGGAAGTCGAAAGCGGGATTTTCAAATTCTGTATTCCCTCTCCGCCCCGAAATAATAAATACTCTACTCCATTGCTACCGCATTGCGCCACTAAACTCCCGCCTTCCATTTCCAAAAAGCATCACTCTGCTCAGCTAGATCTGCGGTGGCGGTCCGACCTCGCGTCGCCGGTGGAGGGGGAGGGGTATCTCAGCAGATGGTGAGTGGCAGATATCGGTGTTCTGCTTGCGTCTGCTGTACTGGCCAAGCTGAGCAGTTGAGTGAGGATACGGCGCAAGCACCGGCTCCCGATGCCCCCTCAATCCATGGGCCCCTGAATCTTGGAGCTTCACAACACTACGTGAAAACCTCAGATAGGTCACGCAGCATTTGTAACGGGCCCTTAACGCCCGTTACATGCACCCACATCTGTAACGGTTGTTGTTTGGCACCCGTTACCCATAAGTGCGGCAGGCCAACCTCGGGGTTGGCCTCCACTACGCCCGTTACCAATTTGGACTTCTGGTAACGGGCTTCTTAAACGCTCGTTACATGAATTCGTTGTAACGGATGTTAAATTGAGTCTGTTACAACAGTTAAAGCTATTGGTAACAGCCTTGTAAAGTCCATTACCGATCAATGCCCTGTCGGTAACGGGTCCTTTAAGTCCGTTACTGATCGCTGTGAGAGCCTGTGTGGTTCGAGGACCGGTGGTAGGTCGCTTCCTGGTGTGATGAGTGATTGATAATGCGGTGTGGACTGATTCTTGGCTTAGTATTGCAGGTGCAGGTTGCGGCTTGACTGGTGTTGGTGCAGGTGAAGAACAAGCACGAAAGGTCGTTGCTGGTGAGGCCTCCAGGTGTGGAGCAGACAAGTAGGCTTGGTTCGAGGGACCCGGTGGCCAGTGGGGTCAAGTGCGGGCCACATGGTGGCAAGAATGGCGAGATGAAGTCATGAACGGTTTCTTGGTTGAGCCTCAAAACCAAGGTCGAGCCGGGACTACGTGGGAGCCGAGTCATGAGTGGTGATTGGCGGAGGCTACACCGAGGTCGCGGGGTTTCCGGTGGTTCACCAGAAAACCACTAGGTTCCTTGGTTGATCCACAAAGCCAAGACCGAAGACCGAAGACGGAGGTGCAGCAGCATCAGACCGGTCTGACCGGTGGGTCTGACCGGTGTGCAAGACGCAGTCCGGAGACTTCGAAGCAGAGGACACGCGTCGGGATCGCAAGGCTTGCATCGAGGCTAAGCAAGTTTGCGGTCGCCGGGCATCCGTCCGATGGTGCAAAGACAAAGATTCCCAAAGTGCCCCTCGGGGGTGTGTATCCTAGTATTTGGCCTTATGGGTAATTTAGTCTTTCGGCTTGCCTCCATATAACCCAAGTGGTGAGAGGATGGCAGCCATCTCTTGCTCATTTTGTTTTGCTATTTTCCTCTTCCTTTTTCCTTTAGAATTTCTAGGACTAGCTTGAGAGCTTCATGGTGAGATCTTGTGAGAGGGAAGGATGATCGGGCGGCAAGCTAGACCTTGTATGAACCTCTTTGGTATGTATAGATGATTCGGCGTGGTTCCTCAAGGCTTGGATGTGTCTTTCCCGTTTCTCCTTTTTGGTGATTTTCGGAGCCCTTTCTTGGTGATTTTCTTGTGGCGGATTCGAGGCCTTTCTCTTTACTATTTGGTGGGGGATGTATGCTTGAACCCTTCGTGGTTCTTTTCCCTTTGATTCCCCTCCCAAATCCGTGAGCAAAGGGGCTCGATTTTGGGGTTTTCTCCTCTCTAGGGTTAGAGGCGTTCTTGGTGGGATTTCTTCGATTCCTCTCGATTTAGCAAGTTTTGGTGGACCAAATCTTGGCTATGGAGTGCCCATGAGGTGTTCCTACTATCCCCAAAGTCTTGTGCAAATCCGTGGAGCGATTCGGGAGATCGGGAGTTGGAATTGGGGGAGTTGACCCGCGGGCACTATTCATCCCGAGCTGCCCAGCCTGACCGGTCTGACCAGTGCAGTCGACCGGTCTGACCGGTGCAGAGGCTTTGTGGGATTTGCCTCGGGTGAACGTCTTGGTGAGTTCCCTGTTGTCTCGTGTTGCTGCTGTTTCGAGTTTGGTCGGTTTTGGAGCCTGGTAGGTCTGTTTGGTGGATTTGGGATTTCCTGGCTTGGACCGGTCTGACCGGCAAGCTACACCGGCCTGATCGGTGTTGGGGCCTTCTGTGGAAGTTATTAGGTTTTGCCAGGTTGCTCCAGCAGGGACCGGTCTGACCGGTGCTGCTCACCGGTCTGTCCGGTGCAGTCCAGTGGTGCTCGAGTTGCTTGTTCCGCTGCGTTCTCGAGTAGGTGTAGGTGGTTGTTGGTTCCTAAGATCAGTAGCACTCCAGTGGCTACGTGGTCTTGGCCAACTTGGGTAGTTGAGTCGGAGACGTGCTTTGGAAGCTGTGTTCATCTTGTTGGAGTTTCCATCTCCTTCGAGAAGAATTTTTATCGGCTCCCATTCACTCCCCCCCTCTCTGGTTGTCAGTTTCGATCCTTTAAGTGGTATTAGAGCCGGTTATGGATCTTCGGATTCTAACCTGTCTAAGATCCAAGGATGGCATACCAGGAACGGGGTTCGGGTCCTCCGCACTTCGATGGCAAAAACTACCAGATGTGGCAAAGGCGGATGGCGGCGTTCCTCCACGGAAAGGGTCAGATCCTTTGGGACATTACGGTGAACACAGCTTATGTTAATCCGATTAACTTCCTTGCTCCGGGATCGAGGGACATGTTCGACGCCAACAACAAGGCGGTCGACTACTTGTTTCGTGCTCTATGTCAGTCCGAATTCGATCGGGTTCAGACAGAGGACTTAGCTTGTAGAATTTGGGAGCAGTTGAAGGATGCTCATGCTGGGAATGCTCAGGTTCAGGTTCGAATGTACGCGACTTACCGGAGAGAGTACGAGAACTTCACTCATCTCCCCGGCGAGTCCGTCGATGCCCTTTTCCAACGGTTTACGGTTGTGGTGAACAACATGAGAGCCAATGTGGCCGTGCTCCCATATGATGATCATGATAGAGCCGTGACGCTCTTGCACTCGTTGGATCGCACCGTATGGGACGGAAAGGTCGAGGCTATTCTTGAGTCCGAGAAGTATGACACCCTGACCGTGAACGAGCTGTTCTCGAAGCTCAAGTCGGCTGTGGACCGTGGTATGACAGCCAAGATCGAGAGCCCGACTGACTCTCATAGTCTTGCTCTCGTTAGTGACAAAAATGCGAAGTCTAACGCTAACGCATCCTCCAGGATGTACTCTCTGTCTTCTTTGATGTCTTTGCCAGACGAGGAGTTCGACGTGCTTGGAGAGGACGAGCTGGCGTTGCTGACCAGGCGGTTCGAGAGGTTGCACAAGAACCGGGTGAACACAAGGAGGAATCCACGGACATGCTTTCAGTGCGGCAAGCCAGGACACTTCATCGCCGACTGTCCGGAGAAGATGGAGAACAAGGACGGCTACAAGCACCGGTCGAACAAGGACGGCAAGTACTGATCAAGGCGCGATCACAAGCACAAGAACAAGCACAAGGACGAGCGACGATCGAGGAAGAAAGACGGTCGCGGCAGGAAGGCCCGAGCGATGGTCGGGGCGAGCGACGTCGACTCCAGCTCCGCCTACTCTTCCTCGAGCTCGAGCAGTAGTGAAGATGAAGGTGATCGGTGCAAGAACAAGAAGTCATCCAAGAACTTGAGCGGACTGAGCTGCTACGCGAGAGATGGCTTCTGCGGCATGGCTCGTAGCTCCGGCAGCAAGAAGAGTCACCAGAGCGACTCGGACTCCGACTCCGAGGATGAGGTACGTGACGAGCTTCCCTTCTTGTGTGAGGAAAACGAGCGTCTTGGCAAGTTGCTTGATAATCATGATGACATGCTTAGAGAGGCAAAGAAGATGAGGAAAGAGCTTAGGGCCTCACTAGAAGATGCTAGGAACCGAGTAGCTGAGCTAGAAACCCAGAACCTTGATGCTAAGCTTGAGATAGATTCGCTTAAGGCTTCACCTGTGGTTTCTGATGAGATTGATTGTTGTGATTGCTCTGTGTACCTAGCTGATCTTAAAGCTCTTAAGGATAAGCATGCTTCTACTTGTGATGAACTAGATGTGCTTAGGGTTGAAGTGGCTGAGCTTAAGTCTAGACCTGCTTTGCTAGGTGCTTGCACTTCTTGCCCTGTTTTGCATGGAAAGATTGATGAGATGCATGCTTACACTGTTTCCCTTGAGGCCAAGTTGAAATAACCTGTTCCCACTTCTTGCTCTACTTGTGAAGTGCATGCTTTGAAAAATCTAGAACTTGCAAATTATGTGGATCACTTGCAGGATGAGAATGATGAGTTGAGGAAAATGATGGGTTGGTTGTCGGGTCATGAACCACAGCTTAGGATGATGATTGAGGCATACAAGCGCTATGATGGGCAAACGCTTGGTTCGGAGAAGGTTGGAGAGTGTAGTGTTGAGGGAGGAGAGAAAATTGGTAATATCCTAGCTCCACCAAAAATCTTCCACAAAAATACCTATGCTCCTAAGCCCAACCCACTGAGAAACAAACTTGACACAACTCCAGATCCTCCCATATTTTCTCGCCCAACAAATGATTTCCAAAAACCGGTGAAGTTTGTGAGCTCTAAGGAGAGTGAGGTTGGAGAGAAGAAGGGTGAGAAGCCGAGTGAGGGGCAACCAAGTGAGCAGCCCTAACCCAAGCCTAAACCTAAGCTCATACGGTTTCATTGTGACTATTGTGGGAGAGATGGTCACAAGGGTGAGTTTTGCTTCAAGAGGAAGCGTGAGGAGAGAATGGCTAAAGAGTGGGCTAACAAAGACAGGTACCGCCCTTCAAATGGTGTACCTGAGCCTCGTATGCAGATGCCCAGGGCCAAGGCGATTGTGAGGACGGTTCCGGCTTGGGGAGATCAAAAGGTGGCAGGTGGTGCTGCTGGCCGAGCACCACCGGTCAGACCGGTGTACTCCACCGGTCAGACCGGTGCAGGTCTGGACAGACAACGGTTTGGTTTTCGTGCTCGTGAGGATGCTCGGTTTGGTTCTGGTGGTCGCGGTTCTGGTGGTTGGCTTGGAAAGTCTGCAGGTGGTCAGTTTGCTAGACGTTCTCCACCTCGTGCTCAATACGAGGATGGGAGGAGTCGTAGCTTTGAGTTTGAGAGGAGGAACGGTCCACGGTCTTCTTTTCGTGGTTTTCGTTCCTCTCCAGCTAGACAGGGGTGGTTCCCTCGTGGTGGTTCCCATGGTGGTGTTCGTGGTGGTAGCTTTGATAGGCGTGATGATTTGGTTTGTGCTAACCCCACTTTCGAGCAAATGGCTCGGCACTGATTTTACTCTTTTGGTACTAACCCCAGTGCAGAGTCGTTTGTTCACTCACGTGCTCATTTTTTGAATTTCAGGTGGGAGACTTGAGGAACATTTGGTTGATTGACTCCGGTTGCTCGAGGCATATGACCGGAGACAAGGGGTGGTTCTCAAGTCTCGTCCCGGTGGTGTCCAAGACATACATCACCATTGGGGACAATGGACGAGGGCGTGTGCTTTCAGAAGGTGAGATTAAGGAAAGTGAGAAGGTCACTCTCAGGCGTGTTGCTCTTGTTCAATCGCTCGGATTCAATTTGCTTTCAGTTTCCCAGCTTTTGGATGAGGGTTTTGAGGTGTTGTTTCAGCCTGGTGGTTCTCGGATTTTGGATTCTTGAGGGGACCTAGTTTGCATGGTCGTTCCCGAGGGTCAAGTGTTCCGAGCGGATTTCTCTCAGTCTTCTGGTATTTCCTCGCCTAAGCCTAACCCACTGAGAAACAAACTTGACACAACCCCAGATCCTCCCGTATTTCCTCGCCCAACAAATGATTTCCAAAAACCGGTGAAGTTTGTGAGCTCCAAGGAGAGTGAGGTTGGAAAGAAGGAGGGTGAGAAGCCGAGTGAGGAGAAACCAAGTGAGCAGCCCCAACCCAAGCCTAAACCTAAGCTCATACGGTTTCATTGTGACTATTGTGGGACAGATGGTCACAAGGGTGAGTTTTGCTTCAAGAGGAAGCGTGAGGAGAGAATGGCTAAGGAGTGGGCTAACAAGGACAGGTACCACCCTTCTCATGGTGTACCTGAGCCTCGTATGCCACTGCTCAGGGGTAAGGCGGTTGTGAGAAGTGTTCTGACATGGGGAGATGCGAGTTCCCGCAGCCGAGGTGGTTTTCTGGAGAGGGCGGTCAGACCAGCCTGGAGGGGCGGTCAGACCAGCCCTGCCCAGAGGGGGGCGGTTAGACCGGCCTGGCTAGGCGGTCAGACCGCCCCCCCCCCCAGAATTCTGGGCGGTTGGGCTTTCGAGGTGGCGATTCGAGTGGTTTCAGTTCTGGTGGTTGGCATTGTGAGTCTGGTGGTGTTCAGTTTGCTAGACGTTCTCCGCCTCGTGCTCAATACGATGGTAGGAGAGGTCGTAGCTTTGAGTTGGAGAGGAGCAACGGCCCACGGTCTTCCTTTCGTGGCTTTCGTTCTCCTCCAGCAAGACAGGGGTGGTTCCCTCGTGGTGGTGCTCGTGGTGGTTCACGTGGTGGTAGCTTTGATAGGCATGATGATTTGGTTTGTGCTAACCCCACTTTGGAGCAAATGGCTCGGCACTGGTTTTACTCTTGTGGTACTAACCCCAATGCAGAGTCGTTTGTTCACTCACGTGCTCGTTTTTGAATTTCAGGTGGGAGACTTGAGGAACGTTTGGTTGATTGACTCCAGTTGCTCGAGGCATATGACCGGAGACAAGGGGTGGTTCTCAAGTCTCATCCCGGTGGTGTCCAGGACATACATCACCTTTGGGGACAATGGGCGAGGGCGTGTGCTTTCAGAAGGTGAGATTAAGGTAAGTGACAAGGTCACTCTCAGGCGTGTTGCTCTTGTTCAATCGCTCGGGTTCAATTTGCTTTCGGTGTCCCAGCTTTTGGATGAGGGCTTTGAGGTGTTGTTTCGGCCTGGTGGTTCTCGGATTTTGGATTCTCGAGGGGACCTAGTTTGCATGGTCGTTCCCGAGGGTCAAGTGTTCCGAGCGGATTTTTTCTCAGTCTTCTGGTGTGGAGCGTTGTTTCTTGGCTGGATCTTCGAGTGAGTTGTGGAAGTGGCATAGGAAGTTGGGTCACTTAAGCTTTGACATTTTGTCTCGCTTGAGTAAACTCAATTTGGTCCGAGGATTGCCACGGCTGAGGTTTGAAAAAGAGTTGGTTTGTGCGCCGTGTCGGCATGCTAAGATGGTAGCTGCTTCCCATCCACCCCTCACTGATGTGATGACGGAGCGTCCATGCGAGTTGCTCCATATGGACCTTGTTGGCCCAGCTCGTGTGAGATCCGTGGGTGGGAAGTGGTACGTCCTGGTTGTGGTGGACGACTACTCTCGGTATGCGTGGGTTTTCTTTCTTGAGGAGAAAGGGGAGACATTTGGTTTTGTTCGAGATCTTGTCTTGAGGTTGCGAAACGAGAGGCACGGAGATGCCATACGAGCAATCTGCAGTGACAATGGCTCGGAATTTAAAAACTCTTGCTTCGAAACCTTTTGCCATGACTTGGGTCTTGAACATCAGTTTTCGAGTCCGTATACGCCTCCCCAGAATGGCGTGGTGGAAAGGAAAAACAGGACCTTGTGCGCGATGGCTCGGACGATGCTCGATGAGCATAGGACTCCGAGAAGGTTCTGGGCTGAGGCGGTGAATACCGCGTGCAATGTGTCGAACAGGATTTACCTCAGGGTGCATAAGAAGAAAACTTGCTACGAGTTGATGCACGGCAGAACACCCAAGGTGAGTCACTTCCATGTGTTTGGGTGCAAATGCTTTATCCTGAAGAAAGGTAAGAAGTTGGACAAGTTTGAGGCTATGTCTGTCGACGGCATTTTCTTTGGTTACGCGTCTCATTCTAGAGCCTTTCGAGTGCTCAACCTTGAAACTAACCAAATCGTGGAGACTTGCGAGGTTACCTTCGACGAGACACAACCACGTAGTCAGCTTGTTTTTGAGTGTGCAGGTGACGAGGAACTTGGCGAGGAGATTTTCCAGGAGGAGGAGCATGAACATGGAGATGATGAAGATGGTGGTGTGGCACCCGCGGCTGAGCATGTACCTACTACTTCGACTACGATCGTGGATGGTCCTTCTCCCACACCTACGACGACAAACCCAGATCAAGGCAAATCTGCTGTTGAGGGGGAGGTAGCATCAAGGCGAGAACCTCCCCGGCGAGTTCAAGTGGATCACCCAGCTTCGAGAATCATCGGCGACATCAATGAACGCACTACACGGTCGAGGGTTCGAAACAATTCTCACTTTGCTCATGCTGCTGTTGTTGCTACTTTTGAGCCCAAAGACATTGGACACGCGCTATCTGATCATAATTGGGTTAATTCGATGCATGAGGAGTTGGAGAATTTTGAGAGGAACCAAGTTTGGGAGTTGGTGGATCCTCCACCGGGGTGTAAGCCGAGTGGGACAAAATGGGTGTGGAAAAATAAAGAGGGAGAGAAAGGAGAAGTGGTGAGAAACAAGTCGAGGTTGGTGGCGCAAGGGTATAGTCAGAAAGAGGGGATCGACTACGAGGAGACCTTTGTTCCCGTAGCCCGTTTGGAGGCGATTAGGATCCTTCTAGCCTTTTCCGTGGCTAAAGGGTTCAAATTGTACCAAATGGACGTGAAGAGTGCTTTCCTAAATGGTGTTTTGGAGGAAGAAGTGTTCGTGAGGCAACCACCAGGGTTTGAGAGCAAGATGTACCCCCACAGGGTGTACAAGTTGAGGAAGGAGCTGTATGGGTTGAAGCAGGCGCCTAGAGCTTGGTACGGTAGGTTGAGGGGGTTCCTGTTTGCGAGAGGTTTTGAGATGGGGAAGGTCGATCAGACTTTGTTTCTCCTCAGGCCGGGCAAAGAGATTCTAATTGTGCAGGTATACGTGGATGATATTGTCTTTGGTGGCTCGTCTAACTCTTTGGCTGTAAGGTTTGCAGAAGACATGAGCAGGGAATTTGAGATGAGCATGATGGGTGAGTTGCAGTTCTTCCTCGGCCTCCAGATTAAGCAATCAAAGGAAAGAACATTCGTTCACCAAGCCAAGTACACCAAGGACATTGTGAGGAAGTTCAAGATGGAGGACTCCAAGGCCATAGCGACGCCTATGAGTACAACTACAGCTCTTGATGCGGACGAGGAAGACGAACACGTGGACCAGAAGGAGTACCGGAGCATGCTCGGGTCACTCCTCTACTTGACGGCGACGAGGTCGGACATCCAATTCTCGGTATGTCTGTGCGCTCGTTTTCAAGCATCTCTGAGGACTTTGCATCGGCAAGCAGTCAAGCGCATATTCAGGTATTTGCGACATACTCCCGACTTCGACCTTTGGTACTCCGCGTCTTCTTCTTTGGCTCTTCATGGTTTTTCAGACGCGGGTTTTGCCGGATATCGGTTGGATAGGAAGTCCACTTCTAGGACTTGCCAGTTCTTGGGTTCTTCTTTGGTGTCTTGGTCTTCCCGCAAACAATCGAGTGTTGCTCAATCCACTACCGAGGCAGAGTATGTGGCCGCAGCTAGTTGTTGTTCTCAGCTCTTTTGGATCACATACACCATGAGTGACTTTGGTGAGGAGTATACCCATGTCCCACTTCAATGTGACATCACAAGTGCCATAAGTGTTGCAAAGAACCCAGTGCTAGATTCCAAAACCAAGCACATAGAAGTGAGGTATCATTTCCTGAGAGAGAACATAGAGAAAGGGAAAATCGCTTTGATCCATGTACCCACACATGACCAGCTAGCCGATATTTTCACCAAGCCCCTAGGTCAAGCAACTTTCACTCGTTTGCGGGGGGAGCTTGGTGATTGCTTGATTTCTTTAGTTGGGTGTGTGGGAGCTCCTTTGTAGCATATGTATAGCTTTCCATTTATGCTTTCTTGCATTTTACATCTTGCATTGCATTTGTATCATGATGTATAGTCATCTTTGTATGATAAGTTGCATGCATTTTGTATCATATGCATTTTGTAGGAAAAGCTTCTCCTATCACTACAAGGGTTTGTGTCAAATGCAACAACGAAGAATTGCAACGTCGAAAATTTGGTTGTTAGAGATCGTTGTATTACAACCATTCTAAAAAATGGTAGCGATACATGCCTTTAATACAACAGTTTTCAAGATGTTGCGAAGCTCTGTTGCATTTGGTGGATGATATTGCAATGGTGAAAAATGGTTGCAGTAGAATTGATTTTGGTTGCAATTGTGTGGTAGTACTGCAACCACATTTGCGTTTGTTGCATTTGGTTGTGACTATTACTACGAGTTTGTTGTGTTGCGATAGCTACATGCTTATTGCAACGAGAACTTTGATAGCCGAAGCAAAAGTGGTTCTCAATTGCAATGCTGTTTTGGGGTTGCAACTGCTATAGCTTATTGCAACTAGGACTCAAGGGGGAGAAGCCAAAGTGGTGCAACGCTTTGTTGGTGTTGCAACTGTTATATGATTATTACAATGAGGACTCTGGAGGGCGAAGCAAAAGTGATTCTCAATTGCAACACTTTTTTGGAGTTGCAACTGTTACATGCTTATTGCAACGAGAACTAGGAGCTGTGGCTGATTTAGATTGGGTCTTGTAGCGTGTATGATATATTATGAGAACATACAATTCATAGTAAAACTAGAACTTGGCTAATTTTGAATTTAGATTTTATTCTAATTATTAATTTTGAGAAATAAGTTTGAATTGGTGGGAAAACAATATGTCATTAGAGACAAAATGGAAAAAATAAAAAAGTGTCATGGTATGGAATTGAACCAAGGACCTCAATACTACACAAGTATATGACTTACCACAGCACCATTATTATGTTAGTGTTAGCTAGCATGGTTCAAGTCTTTTTCATATTTCTATGTGGTCAGCTTATAGTATCCTTATAAATATTAAAATAGAAAAGTTACTTTACAAGATTCTATTAGTTAGTTATTTAAAAACACAAAGAAGTAAAGTTTCCTAAAAATATTATTGTTTTTTGTCTAATGCAACACCAAAAAAGTGTTGCAATAGGCCCAAAATGGTTGCAATAGACACAATGCCATGTCACCCGGTCCCACCTTGAGGGCGTGGTGATGCGGTCCCACCTTGAGGATGCAAAAAAATGCAAAACAAATATGCTTTATAATGGGTTTGAACTACAGACCAACAACCCCATACCAATTTGCCTTACCATTGAGCTACAACACCTTTTGTGATATTATAGTAGACGTTACTATGTAAACGTACCAATACGAGTCATAGATGGAAATAAATAGAGAAAAGAGACATAATCGCAACTCGAGACCCTCCGGTACCCGCTGGCCTGCCCTGCATTGCCACTCCTAGCCGGCCGCACCCCTAGCCGTGGCCGGCTGCACCCTGGCCACGGCCGGCCGCACCCTGGCCGTACCCTAGCAACGGCCGACCGCACCTTGGCCGTGGCCGGAATATAATCCGGTGCACTAAAAAAAGGTTGCATCCAAATTTGAGGTGTCCATTGGGTAAGAAAGTACTTGAGCGTGTAAAAATTTTGAAGTTTAAATTGAGTTGTATGAAACAATGTGATGGACTATCTAGTTTTTGAAGAAAGTATACTTCATTTTTCATAAAATTTTATGAAATATTTTTTGTCAAGCTTGCAAATCCATAAAATGATTTTATGCCAATTTACATAATCTTTAGATAAATTTTAGGTATTATTATTAGAGACAAAATAGAAAAAAAATAAAAAAAAGCGTCATGGTATGGAATTGAACCAAGAACCTCAATACGGCACTAGTATATGACTTACCACTACACCATTATAATGTTAGTGTTAGCTAGCATCGTTCAAGACTTTTCCATATTTCTATATGGTCAGCTTATAGTAACCTTATAGATATTAAAATAGTAAAGTTATATTAGTTAGTTATTTAAGAAAGAAGAAGTAAAGTTTCCTAAAAGTATTATTATTTTTTGTCTAATGCAACAGCAGAAAAGTGTTGCAATAGGCCCAAAATGGTTGCAATAGACAAAATGCCAATTTCATAATTTTTGGATAAGTTTTATGTATTATTATTATTATTATTATTATTATTATTATTTTATAACAAGGTGACTAGTAGAAGTTCGAGTTTTCCCTATAATTCAATTGAATTTTTCGTCAATCTCCTAGATGTGGGCTACAATGGGCCATAGGCGCCTAAATATAATTTTTTTTAATTTTTTGAATCTTATTAGAGGTACATATAGGTCAGTTTGAAATTACTTTTAGTAAACATGTAGAAATTCATTTAAATGATATAAAATAGCAAATGTACTTATTAATTTGTTAATTTGTGAACAATGTATGGCGACACATTATTAAAATGATTCGAAGCTTATAGACATTTTTTAAATTTGGATAAATAAGTTTGAATAGGTGCGAAAATGACCTATGTAGTCAGCTCATAGTAACCCTATCGTTTCTGGATGACTAGAAATAAGTTTAATACCAAACATTATTGTAACAAATCTTGCAACCTAATGGTAAGGCACCTACCACCCAAGGCTTAGGTCTCAAGTTCGAACCACCATACCTTCTACATATAGTGATGTTTTTCGTTTTACTTGATTACATTTTGCTGACGTAGCGTTGGTTTTTCGTTTAAATTGATTACATTTTGCTAGCATGGCGTTTAAATGATTTTCGACAAAGTGTACTATACATCATTCACAACCAGGAACATCTGTCACTTAGTCATATAGGACTTTGTGAGCCAGATATGCCTTTGTGATGAATGTGCAAAAACACTTTATTGAAATCACTTAAACTTTTTATGTGATGCTTATACACCAAAATCATGTGCGTATATAAGTTTTTGATTTTTCTAGCCAAATTATTGCATTTTAACATTTATTCTTTAGTAATTGAATAAATAATTATAGTGATAGCTAAACTTGGTCAGAAAATTACACATATTCACACAACAATATATTTTAGATCCATAACCATCCCATAAAAATTTCAAATAATTTCAACAAAGTATATTATACATCCTTCACAATCGGGAACATGTCTATCATAGTCATATAGGACTATATGAGCCATATCGATGGACGTGCACCAACACTTAGTCGAAACCATTTGATTTTTTTACGTGATGCTTATACACCAAAATCATGCGCATATGCAGATTTTTAGATTTTTTTAGCCAATTCACGACATTTTAACATTTATTCCTTAGTAATTCAACAAAAAATTACAGTAATATCTAAACTTGATCGAAACATTTCACAAATTCACACAACAACATAATCAGGATCCATAACTATTCCATAAAAGTTTTAAATGATTTCGATAAAGTGTACTATACATTCTTCACAATCAGGAACATTTCTCACTTTGTCATATAGAGTCATGTATGCCTTTGCGTTGGATGTGCAACATAACTTTATCATAATCACTTGAATTTTTTATGAGATGCTTGTACACCAAAATCATGTAGCTATGCAATTTTTGAGATTTTACTAGCCACTTTATGGTATTTTAACATTTATTCCTTAGTAATTCAACAAATAACTAGAGTAATAGCTAAACTTGGTCAAAAAATTTCACAGATTCACACAATAACATATTTTTGCTCCACAACCATCCCATAAAAATTTTAAACGATTTCGATAAAGTGGTACTATATATTCTTTACAACTAGTAACATCACTCACTTAGTCATATTTAAAAAAGAAAAAAAAGAAAGAAAACAGAAAAAAGAAATAGAAAAACAGAAAGAAAAAGAAAAAAAGGCCCATAACAGTCGGCCCACTTTCTCCGCCCCCCGCTCCACGCATTTAACCTAGTTCAACAGTCAATCCATCCCCGTTCCAATTTCTCCCCGCCGCCGCTCCCTGCGTGCATCGCCCCTCTCTGCTCCAGGCTGTCGCCCCTCCCTCCGCCAGGCCGCCGGTGCTCCCTACTCGAGGCCGCCGCGGCACCATCGCTCCCTGCTCGAGGCCGCCGCTCCTTCAGGCCACCGCACCCCTACTCCAGGCCGATGTCCCTCCCTCCGCCTGGCCGGCTGGCGCCTGGATCCGACACAATGCCGCGGTGCAGGCCTCCAGCACGTCTCCCTCCTCTTCCTCTGTGGCCGGCAGCGACGCGAAGCTGCCCTCGTTTGCAGGCCTCCGATTATACGGTAGCAACTAGTGTAGGTCAACTATCTTCTTCTTGAAGTTACTAAAGGAGTAACAGGTTCCTAACAATTTTGTGTTGTGAGGCATGGTGGCAGCGACCTGGCAGTTCCATTAAACAGGAGGAAAGCACTCATGCTTGATGATGGCATTGAGTATATGAAGCACCTTCAGCTACAAGTGCAGGTGACCAAACCGATGATGTTTTTCTAATTTTGCTGATGCTTTGATTGCCACCAATTGGGATAGATACACTGCTAAACTGCACAGTATTAGCTGAAAATGCTGAGTGCTATTCGAATGGTACTAGGACGTCAGTGAATGCCAGGTAGTTGAATGTTCTGTAGTCAGGTGAAAATGATTTAAACATGCCCATATGAGCTTCATGGGTCCGATGGCTCTTGCCCTCAGCAAACTTTCCAACCTTAGGTTTTGAGATAACTGTATGATTTAAACATGGGCTAGAAACATTCATGTTTACGATAATATTTTCACCAGATGCTATTGAAAATAATTTAAATGAACTCGACTCTGGAGTGAAATTCACTGCCCTATACATGGATAAGCTCTGATTTTTTCCCCACATCAACACCTAATGATGCGGCCAGTTGCCCAATTCCTTCTACTCTGTGTCATTTCGGAATTGGAAAAGTTACTGCTGTTAATACCAGTCAATTGGAACTAGTTCACTAAGTGGTCGAGTGATAACAGGATCAGGCTGTACTTCCTGTTTCTAGCTTGTATTTAGCAGTTGCCTTCTCACTTTTGGCTATGGTTTAGTATGCAGGTTAATGCAGCAACAGTTTCTGAAATTAACCATCGCTGTATCAGCCTTTTTGGGCATACGAAACCATCTGTACATTCCACGGTCAGGCCTTCTGGTTGAACAGCAACTTATCACATTCCAGTTGTAGACAAGAACAAAAAAAATTGTGTTTTCATCATCTAGTAACCTCCCTGCATAAAGTGTTATTGGTTGAAATTTGAATGATTTCTTTAGTTAGCATGATATATGAAGCCTGCATCCTGTTCCTTTTAAAAAAGCTTTGGCTATTAGCCGCTTTATTTTTCCTCCCCAACCTACAGTCATTAGATATTTCAGTTCGATTCATTTTAGTGCAATCAATATTCCGCACTTCTGAAGCATGAGGACTCTTCAACGATAATAAATAATTCCAGTTGGACATTGTTTTCCAATGATAGTAAATATTTTATATGAAGTTTCAATTGTCATATACATGTAATTTGAAGACCACTCATAGTAGTTTGAATGCATGTCTTTTCAATGATTAGATTTCGCTTATGTGACAGCAATAATTTCATTTATGCTTAACATGAAGTGTGAGCTGCTCGACATTACTACTGACATTGTGAACTGCATTGTCCAAAAAGAATGCACTTGTACTATGTGAAACCTTTTATCTCTCTATGCATTTAAAAGGAACATGTTCTCCTTTTTGGAGAAGTAGAGACCTATTCTTTTGTTCTACAATAGTATGCCATTATTCTAAATATATATATACTTCTAGAACTTTAGTTTAACTAATGCATGACAATGATTTTTTCAGGAGGAATCTTGAGTTCAAGGAGCATGTGAATGTGGGACGATGGCCAACATACATATCAAGGCAACCTTTGCTGCTATAGTAGACATTGGTCTTTGATAATGGGTCCAAACAGTTGTGTGCTGGATACATTATTATGTGTTAAGCAATTTGTGTTTTCATTTAGTTTGACACTCGGTGTGTTATGTTAAAGATTTGTAAGAACAAATTATATTTCGTTTTAATGCATGACGATGCTTCATTCATTATGTATTTGCTGTTTTGCGATTATTGATTTAAGCTACCAAACAAAGCGTCGCGACATGAATTATTAATATATTAATCAGGCATTGCAATATATGATGTAAATCAAACCAAATTGTGTTGCAACAATTGCACATATAACAACCACATTTAGTCGTGGCAATAGGTGCGATAATTGTGGTAATAGAGACAATCTCTTGCAACTAAAAAAAAGATGACAGTGGCAATAGAGGACCTCTCTGTAGCAACCAACCTACAGAAACGTTGCAATAACCTAAGCCACCTATTGCAACCATTTAGGAGACGTGGCAATAGAGAACCTGTATTGCAATGCTTTCTCTGCGTAGCAATAACCACGATTGCAACACCTACGTTGCGTTGCGATTGCATTGTGTTGCTACACGACCAGCGTGTCGCAATACGTATCGCTAGCAATGCCTAGTTCGTTGCAATTGATACTATTGCCACACCCATAGTGGTTGCAATTGCTTTTGTTACAACACTCACCATGTGTTGCAAAAGCGTCAAAACTGTTGCAATAGAGGGGTTGTGTGTCGCAACTAAAACGTAACCCGTTGCATTCACCTATTGCTACAGTCACAAGTGCAACGACATTTAACCAAAACAATGGTAACAAAAGTACTATTGCTACCATTTTTGGGTCTTTTGCAACACTTTTTCGGTGTTGCATTTGACCGAAAATCTTGTAGTATATACATTGTTCACCATGGTATGATATATATGTCCTTGTGAGCTAGTTTGGTATGGTATGGCTTAGTGTGGCTTAGCTCTTGATGATCTTGATTTATATCCATGGTTGATAGCTATGTTTTTGAAAAATGTCATATGTATGCTCTGTTGTGAGTAAATGCCTTTATATGATCTTGACATGTTTTTGTGGCTTGGCTATGCTTAATTTGTGGTTGAATAGCTTATTTTGATCATATGGGGCCAAAGGCTCATTTACCATCATGAATGTTTAGCCCCCATGCTTTATCTTGTGGAGGGGCATAAGTTCCTTTTTGTCACAAAGACATTTCATGTACCAATTATAAATCTGAAAATGAAATGTAAATTGCTTGGAAAATGTGCTCCCATGTCATATGTGCTTAATTTACTTGCTTTTGGGTGCTAAACCGTTGTATGTTGCTTACCAATGAGAAGTCTCATATATAGAAGTAAGCACATGGCTCGGTATGCTTTGACATGACATGAGATGCTTGTCGGTGTTTATGATGGTCTTATGCTTTGCCATTTTGACATGTTTTGCTCATGTTTAGGACTTTGCTCAAGAGAGGGAAAATTTTCGCAAAAATAGTCATTTCTATCTTAGCTTTGTCCAATGGTTGTGAAACTTGGTGATCTTGTAGTTTTTGTCCATACGAAGCTATAGAGTATCTAACTTGCTCATTTGGACATGTGTAGCATCCTATGTTGAATTTTGACTATTTGAGAAGCTCTAGGTTGTATTTTTTGCATTTTTGGCTTGATTCATGCATTCTCAACAAGGGGGAGAAGTTTGAGCATGTTTTAGCTTGCTGCATGCATTTAGAAGGTTTCCAAGTGGTTTCGAGCTAGTTTTGAGCTTGTGCAGTTCCTAATTTTTCCCAGGTGGTCATCAGTCTGACCGGTGCTGCTCACCGGTCTGACCGGTGTGAGTGTGTTGACGGCTGTTAAGTGCTTACTTTAGCCGTCAATTTACTCATGGATAAAGGAGCAAGATGCATTTCTTACACGCATTTTAGTTAAGAATAATGTAGTTCCACTTGTCCCTGGAGATTATGTGATTGCAGGAAAATAAGCACAAAAGAAGTGGCAAACTCACCTTCTATGATTCATGCCACGTCACCGCAAGGAGTGGCTGCCACCTCAGGTGCCATGCATACAAGCTAAGCCACCTCAGGTGCCACGCATGCATGCCATGTCACCAATCCGAAGGAGGCAAGCCCCGACAAATCAGAACGTGACACGTGGACTTCACATGGATCCATGGGCCCACTAGAGCGCCTAAACTGCCTCAAGAACACGTGTACACCGGGGATCGACTTAAGGGCCCACAGGACAGCCACCCCGAGGAAGCACACCCCGAATGGGGCCCACCTGGGGTCGGCCGACCCTAGGATCGGCCGAACCGACCTTGGGTCGGTTGATCCTGGGCTTCCACGTGGCGCTTGTCCATTGGTCCTAGAGGCCATCCCCGGGGTGTTTCACTCCTTCTTGCGCCGGTGCTCTGGCCTATAAATAGAAGGGGAGGGGGCTCATTTCTTACCAACACAACTTACTCCTCCTCTCTCACTTTTGGTTTCTAAGGCTAGGAGGTAGGCTAGAGTAGTTCTACTTCAGGCTCCAAGTCTACTTTGGGATCTAGGTATGAGTCTTCTTGTATCTTTATTTTATTGTATGACTTTGATCTACTTCAGTTATTCAGCTATTTCATATTACGTTGTGCTTGTACACATGGGTGATTTGTTCATGTGTTCTTCGCTCGTTCATCATTTAGAGGCTCCTATTCTTGATGAACAAGGCCTTTCGATCCAGTTGACGAGTGACTTATACATGTTTTCGGTGTATGTTCATAAGTTAGAGGCTCGTGTTCATCACGAACACGACCCTTTGATCTTGTTGAATAGACATAGGAAAGCACGAATCCGTTTGTGTGCTTAGCCTAGTTTGATCTAGTTAGATCTCATGTTCGTGTTGTATGAAGTTCGTGCTCAAGCTACAGTATTCGGTGTAATTGGCCGGTTTATCTGGCGGCTCTGACCTGGGTCACAATAGCCCAGGCCGGTCAGGGTCCTGCTAACAACGCAAGCGTGGTGCTTGGGTTGCGTAGCTACGTTGCTTACAAGTGTATCCCACGGTTTGTCTTGGGATAAGCCGCGGTGGTGACAGCCGTTGGACCCTCTGGAATCCCCCACGTTCGGATATGCTGTAGGAGTCTAAAGTGTAACAACCGGAGTCGTGCGTAAGCGACGCGGGAGGTTAGCTCCCCGTTTGTGCATGGGTGCTTGAGCCAGCATCATGCGATGCCAGTGTGTGACTAACTTGTCTGACTAACTTCATATGTTTAGTACTTTAGAACCTAGAACTAACTCGTATGTTGCCTCCTAAGCCTAGGACCTATAGAGAGAGTGTGTTTGTGTGTTCGCACTACTATCCTATCTATTTTATCTTACCCCTGCACTTGAGTATCTGGTTTGTCCCTGTCTATGATTTATACTCTTTGCAATAGTGTTGAACTAGTTAATCCGCCCAGCCTTCCTTAGATTCGATACCCTTTGGAATACTCCTTTGGGGAAATGCTACAATGGTACTTCCGTGCGCTTGCGGACTCTTGTAATCGTTAGGATTACCATTTGGATATTTCTGGCATCGTTGCTAGGGACCCGTAACTTAGCATCGAGGTTAAGAAATACCAACAAGCATTTCTAGCGCCGTTGCCGGGGAAGGCTAAGGATAACTTGTCAGCCCTTTGCAATGTTGATAATCATGACAGGAATAAAACAGTTCTCAATGCAGGCTAACTTTGAATGTCTTCTTTGTCTATCGATGATGAAGACAGGTAGTGTATGACTGGTTTTGACTTACCGCCGAATTTCACTGAATTTCACTTCTTTGTCACTCGTGAGGAGAGCTAGAACACATTTCAGTTCTCCCCAGCATGTACGCACGGAAGTCGATCCAGCTTCCTTTGTGCCATCTACATCAACTCCTATGGCCAATCTGGAGAAGACTCTTCGCGAATATTCTGCTCCCTCTGCTGATCAGGTGCCTACTGGCCCCGAGATCAACACCGGGAATGGAAACTTCGAGATCAAGACTGGCCTTATTACGATGGTATAGGCTAGCCCATTCTGTGGCAAACCTAATGAAGACGCGAGCGCCCACTTGTAACAGTTCCTGGAGCTGTGCAGTACCTTCACCATACGAGGAGTGGAGGAAGATGCCATTCGTCTGCGGCTGTTCCCATTCTCACTCCTGGGAAAGGTGAAGTAGTGGTTCTATGCGAACTGTGCAGATATTGACACCTGGGCAAAGTGCTCAGCAGTGTTCCTCGCGAAGTTCTTTTCGAAGGGCAGAACCAATGCTCTCCGGGGGAGAATTTCGAGCTTTCAGCAAGCAGCAAATGAAACCATTCCAGAGGCTTGGGAGAGGCTTCAGGAGTACATCCTGTCTTGTCCCCATCATGGGATGGACAACTGGCTTATTCTTTAGAGTTTCTATAATGGGCTGACTCCGACAGCCTGAGGCCACATTAATGCTGCTGCTGGAGGGGCTTTCTTCTCTCTCACCATCGCTGAAGCAACCAAACTTATCGAGAAGCTGGTCTCCAACCAAGGGTGGAGTGATGATCGACTCCAGCCACGTCAGAGGGGTACACATACCGTCAAGGAAGCGGATATGTTGCACGCCAAGATGGACCTACTCATGAAGAGAATGGATGCTCTGACCAGCGAGAAGGCTGCCATGGCCATCACTACTCAAGCTATGGATGCTCGCATGACCTGCGAAGTCTGTGGTGATACTGGGCATTCAGGGAATTATTGCCCCGCTACCCAGGAGGATGTGATGTACATGAATGGCAACAACAATGGTTATCGTCCACAAGGAGGTCAAATGTGGAATCAATCACGCCCTTACTATCAGGGGGGTAATCAAGGTAATACTTACAATCCCAACCAACCTTCCCTGAAAGATCTAGTTTTCGGGCAAGCCAAGATTAATGAAGGCTTTAACAAGAAAACGGCTGCCTACGATAAGGCTTTGGAAAGCCTCAACGTTAAAATCGATAGCCTTTCTTCTGCTCTCAAGAACCAGCTGAGCTTTAATAAAATGATAGAAACCCAGTTGGCTCAGTTAGCTGCTTTGGTTCCCTCTGCTGAGGACGGGAAGATTCCGGGGCAACTCGTGTCTTCCTGTGAGAATGTTTGTGCAGTGTCCACTAGATGGGGTAAGCCATCTGGGAGGGCACCAGCTGCTGACTATGCAGGGAGGCCCATACAGTAGGTTCTTGATCCATGGGAATCTTCAGCAATTGTGCACAGGAAGGATCCTGGTTATCCGGCTATCGCTTGCACTATATACTACCAGAAAATTAGGAATGCCCTCTGTGACCTTGGCACGAGTGTCAACCTCATGTCCAAGGCTATGTTCGAAAGACTGGGATATCCCGCTCTTACCCCAATCTCGAGGACAGTTCAACTTGCTGATGCGTCGATCCGGTATCCGAAGGGGGTTGTGGAGAGTCTACTAGTATTCGTCCAAGGCTCTTGCATCTTCGCGGATTTCGTGGTCCTTGATATGCAAGATGATGCGGAAATGCCACTCATTCTTGGGAGGCCGTTCCTGAGTGATGCTCGAGCAAGGATCAATGTGGAAAGTGGGACCATCCGTTTCAGCATTGGGAAGAAGAACTTGATGTTCCGGTTTTGACCAACAGAAGAGCAATGCTATTCAGTGCAAGGAAACGATGAGCAGACCTGGGGGTGGACGGAGCCACAACCCCAGCTCACTCGACCTCTGACCACACCAAGAAAAAAAAGGAAGTCACGGAAGGTGTGGAGGCAGGTACAGAGATCGCACCCCTCCACTTCTCGGGAGTGGGGTGACGAGTGGAACTAATCACCGAGAAAGGTCCCGCTCTCGGACTTAAAAAGATGAGTCCTTTTCGCCAAAAGGTAAAATTGGTGAGCTACCTCATATTTCCCTTCCAAAAATTTGATTTAATTTTTCTCAATGCATATTTGAATTTTTTTCCAGCTTTGCATCTGCAGGCTAGAATTTTTTCTAGCCAAATTTCCCTTTTCAATAAAGAAATTTTGAAAATAAAATTTTGGGTTGGAAAATCCCTAAAAATTTATTTGAGCAAGTTTCCGGGTGGGTTTGGAACGGTACACCTAGACAGGACCTCATGTGACCGTTAGAGAGCCATTGCAAAAAGCTGGAGGCAGGCGGACCCGAGGTGGGTTCGGCCGACCCCACAGGTCGGCCGACCCAGCCTAACAGCTAGCCCGGCCCTCCTTCCTCCAATGGCTCCTAGCCGTTGCACACGCCCCATGTCTCGGTGCCCGACCGCAATGCCTATAAATACAAGGGGGTTTGAGGGGTGTCTTCACCCATTGCAATACTCTCTCCCTCTCTTGTTCTTGCTCTCTGGTTTTCGTGGATTTCTCGCTCGAGATTGAGGTGCCAAGTATTCTCTCCAAGTGCTGCTGAAATATTGATCATTGGTGGAGCAAACTCAGTAAGAATTTCATTCGGTTTCACTAACCCATCACCGAGTCGCTTGTGTCGTCCGATAGTTGTGCAAGATGAGTTGGGCCTCCGACGCATTCCGGAAGTTGACTCACTCACGCCGTTCACGCGACGGGGGGAGCTCATCTCGTCACTCCGAAGCTGCACCAAGCCCAATGTCAACCGATCGTGAAGAAGAAGGAGAAGAAGAGCTACCCACGCCACAAGCCGATGAAGTGTACGCCGTCGACGCCGCCTTCATCGACTTGAGGAGTGATCGTGAGAGACAAGCCTACGCTCTCATCAAGGATCGAGTCTTCGCCAACACCAAGGAGTTCGACCCGGACCTTCTCGAGAAAACAGGTATGGACTCTGAGTTCAATTCCATTTGGCAAGCTCTAGGATGGGAGGAGTTCGTTCCAGTTCAGGAGGTTGGTTCTAGACCTACCACCATCCAGTTCCTCTGTACTCTTCAAGAGGATGCGTCTGGTATTTCATTTCGATTTCATGGAGTTCCATATCGAGTTTCGTGGAAAGATCTTAGTCGCACCCTCGGTTTTCATCGTCGCTGCGCTATTTCTCTTGAGCAAGCTTGCGCTGGTTTTAATCGCGAGAGTTTTTGGGAAGAGATCTCTGGTCGTCCTGTTCACGGCAAGTTGACACCTCGGTGCAACGATATCTTGCATCCTACTCTACGACTATGGCACAAGTGGCTCGCCATCACTCTCTTTCCAAGGGATGATGTACGAATCGTGTGCACTGACGAGATGATGATCTTATATGCCGCGGTCAGACGGATCAAGATCTCCCCTATGCAAGCTATGATTCGGCAGTGGTTGACAAATTTTAGGATGACAGGTTCTATTGAGTGTATGTCTCTGATTTCTCGCATTGTCATGAACCTTGGGATTACGCAAGGGCCTAATGTGCCCTCCATTGCTAATCCCCGGACTCAGATTGACGAGGCTTATTTGACTCAGGGGCATATTCTTAAGAAGGGTCCGGATGATTCTTTGGTTTTCTTTTACCCAGGCCATACAAACCAGATCCAGTTACCTAGCCCGAATTTCAGGTTGTACGGCCAGGGGCCACTGACCGTTCCTCTCGAGGAACCTTGTCGTTCTAGTGTCTTTGGTGACAGGGTAACTAGGAGCGCATCGAGGAGAGCAGCCGGAGCACAACAGCCACCACCACAGCCATCTCCGAAGCTGTCGCCTCAGCCACAGCCTACCACACCTCTGCCGGGTACGTGGACCACTACCGAGTACATGCCGGGGTCACTCCCGGGTATGCTCCCGGTTGGGACCAGCCCATGTACCAGCAGGGTGCGAGTAGCTCGGCTTGGGCTAGCGCGGGCAGTGGTGAGTGGGCCGTCCCTGCTGGTACTACCTACGGAGATGCGACATCTTCATCATCCGGATTGCGCTCGTCATCTCATGGGGCCACCCTCACTCAGCAGATGAGCAAGCTCAACATCCGAGTCGGCGACATGGAGGAGACCGTGCACCAGCATGTCGAGTCCACCCGGGACTGGCAGTGGATGTCCGGCGAGAGACTTCACGCCATCGAGCTGGCACAGCAGCAGCAGCTGGAGGAGCAGAGGGCCTACTACCGGTGGATGGGATTCCCTCCTCCATAGTAGTGAGCTTGAAGCTAGCTTGGGGGAGGACCCCCACTCTGAGGTAACCTGTATCTTTATTTTCAGAATCTCATATGCTAAAAACCCATAAAAATCTGCAAAAGCTAAAAAGACCAAAAATATTTTATTTTGCTTTCTTAAATTAGTTTGCTTTCATATGCGCGGTAAGAATGCTTTGTGACCCTTTATGGTCGAAATGATGAATAGTTGCTCTGTTTATTCCTCTTGTATGCCTTGCTACAGCTTAGTATCCTATCTCAGTTTTGAGTTTGTTGGCTTGTACGATCAAACCTTAGCTTGAAACTTGTGGGTAGCAAAAAGCATGACCTTTGCCTAGGTTGTTGTGAGGTATGATACTGTATAATAGGGTTGCTATGAGCCTGTGCTAAGTGATGTTTGATATCCGGAGTTTTCTTTTGAAAAACAATAAAATGATAAGTTCCTCAATGATGAGAAATTCCTATCCAAAGCCATATGTAGATCCTAGCTTTTGTTAGCCTCCGCATATGCTGCTTGTTTTCTTCATTGAGTCTTGTCGAATTGTTGTGACCCTCGGCGAGAAACTTGTCATGCTCCCATGATCAAGATCATGTACACAACCACTATTTGCTAAACTTCTACACCGGGAGTTAGCACCCATCATTTCGTCCATTCTCCATCCATTCCGCAAATAAAGCTCCGCGCATCGTTCATGATTACTCTCTCTCCAAAAATGTTCAGCAAGGACTATGGGCTATGAAAAAAAAGAAGTAGTACATGCTTTAGAGCATGAAAAGAAAAAAAAAGAGAGAAAGAATAAAGAGACATAGCCCAAGTCTCAAAAATCTCAAAAGGAGAGGAAAGAATCTTATACAAAAAGGAGTTTTTCATCCATCCACCATATACACACACATGCACATCTTGATCAGGCTGTATGACTTGTTACTCCCAAGGATCCGGTTTTCGACTCGACAATACATGAGGAACAGGTATGCCACATGTTTTCCCTACCTACAACCCCACATATCAGCTTATTAGAAGTAGGTGGAGAAAGAAGGTAAATCAATGCCTTGGTGAGGAATCATACACACTGAGCGATCCGAGAGTATCATTCGAGGAACTTTGATTTCTTTACAAAAATTTGCAAAACCTCCGGATTGACGACTGATCAAGGTACTCGTGATTAGTAAATCCTATACAACTGTTCTATCTTTCAACCACCCAAGGCAGGTGAAGCTACAAGCCCCATAGCTATCAAGCGTAAGGTAGGATCAATGCCAACTCATTCAATTCTTGGTAGAGTACCTAGTCGTATGCTTGTCATAAAATAGGAATACAACATCGTAGCAACTCCTGATCGACCAACCTAAGTCCTAAGTGTCTTGCTCGGGATGAGCAAGAGGCTAGCTTGGGGGAGTTGTTGACGGCTGTTAAGTGCTTACTTTAGCCGTCAATTTACTCATGGATAAAGGAGCAAGAGGCATTTCTTACACGCATTTTAGTTAAGAATAATGTAGTTCCACTTGTCCCTGGAGATTATGTGATTGCAGGAAAATAAGCACAAAAGAAGTGGCAAACTCACCTTCTATGATTCATGCCACGTCACCGCAAGGTGTGGCTGCCACCTCAGGTGCCATGCATACAAGCTAAGCCACCTCAGGTGCCACGCATGCATGCCATGTCACCAATCCAAAGGAGGCAAGCCCCGACAAATCAGAACGTGACACGTGGACTTCACATGGATCCATGGGCCCACCAGAGCGCCTAAACCGCCTCAAGAACACGTGTACACCGGGGACCGACTTAAGGGCCCACAGGACAGCCACCCCGAGGAAGCACACCCCGAATGGGGCCCACCTGGGGTCGGCCGACCCTAGGATCGGTCGAACCGACATTGGGTCGGTTGATCCTAGGCTTCCACGTGGTGCTTGTCCATTGGTCCTAGAGGCCATCCCCGGGGTGTTTCACTCCTTCTTGCGCCGGTGCTCTAGCCTATAAATAGAAGGGGAGGGGGCTCATTTCTTACCAACACAACTTACTCCTCCTCTCTCACTTTTGGTTTCTAAGGCTAGGAGGTAGGCTAGAGTAGTTCTACTTCAGGTTCCAAGTCTACTTTGGGATCTAGGTATGAGTCTTCTTGTATCTTTATTTTATTGTATGACTTTGATCTACTTCAGTTATTCAGCTATTTCATATAAAGTTGTGCTTGTACACATGGGTGATTTGTTCATGTGTTCTTCACTCGTTCATCATTTAGAGGCTCCTGTTCTTGATGAACAAGGCCTTTCGATCCAGTTGACGAGTGACTTATACATGTTTTCGGTGTATGTTCATAAGTTAGAGGCTCGTGTTCATCACGAACACGACCCTTTGATCTTGTTGAATAGACATAGGAAAGCACGAATCCGTTTGTGTGCTTAGCCTATTTGATCTAGTTAGAGATCATGTTCATGTTGTATGAAGTTCGTGCTCAAGCTACGGTATTCGGTGTATTTGGTCGGTTTATCTGGCGGCTCTGACCTGGGTCACAATAGCCCGGGCCGGTTCGGGTCCTGCTAACAACGCAAGCGTGGTGCTTGGGTTGCGTAGCTACGTTGCTTACGAGTGTATCCCATGGTTTCTCTTGGGGTAGGCCGCGGTGGTGACAGCTGTTGGCCCTCTGGAATCCCCCACATTCGGATACGCTGTAGGAGTCTAAAGTCTAACAACCGGAGTCGTGCGTAATCGACGCGGGAGGTTAGCTCCCCGTTTGTGCCTGGGTGCTTGAGCCAGCATCATGCGATGCCAGTGTGTGACTAACTTGTCTGACTAACTTCATATGTTTAGTACTTTAGAACCTAGAACTAACTCGTATGTTGCCTCCTAAGCCTAGGACCTATAGAGAGAGTGTGTTTGTGTGTTCGCACTACTATCCTATCTATTTTATCTTACCCCTGCACTTGAGTATCTGGTTTGTCCCCGTCTATGATTTATACTCTTTGCAATAGTGTTGAACTAGTTAATCCGCCCAGTCTTCCTTGGATTTGATACCCTTTGGAATACTCCTTTGGGGAAATGCTACAATGGTACTTTCGTGCGCTTGCGGACTCTTGTAATCATTAGGATTACCATTTGGATATTTCTAGGATCGTTGCTAGGGACCCGTAACTTAGCATCGAGGTTAAGAAATACCAACAGAGTGTCAGGTGCTGGACGATCTTGTCCACCGGTCTGACTGGTGAGGAGGACCGGTCTGACCGGTCAGAGCAAGGCTGAGACAGCTGCTCTGTTTCGTGAAGTGGTTTGCATGCATTCGCCCAGGGGGAGTTGCATTGGTTCAGGGGGAGTTTGCATGTGTGCAGGGGGAGCTCTTTGTGCTTTTCGAGCTTTGGATTGGTGGTTTGTGCTCTTTGCTTGAGCATGTTTTGTCTCGGATGTGTCGAGCCGTTGCCCTTGTCTAAGGGGTCTGAGACTTGTCTTCTTCAAGTGATCTTGCTTTTTGCCTTTCCTTTAGCTTTCGATTGCTTGTTGGAGTTTCTTTTAGTCGTTTCTTTTCTTTTCTTTTTCTCTTTGGTTACCAAAACGTGTGTGTTGTCAATGCACTCATCAAGGGGGAGATTGAGAGCTTGTGTGGTTCGAGGACCGGTGGTAGGTCGCTTCCTGGTGTGATGAGTGATTGACAACGTGGTGTGGACTGATTTTTGGCTAAGTATTGCAAGTGCAGGTTGCGGCTTGACTGGTGTTGGTGCAGGTGAAGAACAAATGCAAAAGGTCATTGCTGGTGAGGCCTCCAGGTGTGGAGAAGACAAGTAGGCTTGGTTCGAGGGACCCGGTGGCCAGCGGTGTCAAGTGCGGGCCGCATGGTGGCAAGAACGGCGAGATGAAGTCATGAACGGTTTCTTGGTTGAGCCTCAAAACCAAGGTCGAGCCGGGACTACGTGGAAGCCGAGTCATGAGTGGTGATTGGCGGAGGCTACACCGAGTTCGCGGGGTTTCCGGTGGTTCACCAGAAAACCACTGGGTTCCTTGGTTGATCCACAAAGCTAAGACCGAAGACCGAAGACGGAGGTGCAGCAGCATCGGACCGGTCTGACCGGTGTGCGACGACGCAGTCCGGAGACTTCGAAGCGGAGGACATGCGTCGGGATCACAAGGCTTGCGTCGAGGCTAAGCAAGTTTGCGGTCGCCAGGCATCCGTCCGATGGTGCAAAGACAAAGATTCCCAAAGTGCCCCTCGAGGGTGTGTATCCTAGTATTAGGCCTTAGGGGTAATTTAGTCTTTCAGCATGCCTCCATATAACCCAAGTGGTGAGAGGATGGCAGCCATCTCTTGGAACCCTAACTCATTTTGTTTTGCTATTTTCCTCTTCCTTTTTCCTTTGGAATTTCTAGGACTAGCTTGAGAGCTTCATGGTGAGATCTTGTGAGAGGGAAGGATGATCGGGCGGCAAGCTAGACCTTGTATGAACCTCTTTGGTATGTATAGATGATTCGGCGTGGTTCGTCAAGGCTTGGATGTGTCTTTCCCGTTTCTCCCTTTTGGTGATTTTCGGAGCCCTTTCTTGGCGATTTTCTTGTGGCGGATTCGAGGCCTTTCTCTCTGGGATTTGGTGGGGGATGTATGCTTGAACCCTTCGTGGTTCTTTTCCCTTTGATTCCCCTCCCAAATCCATGAGCAAAGGGGCTCGATTTTGGGGTTTTCTCCTCTCTAGGGTTAGAGGCGTTCTTGGTGGGATTTCTTTGATTCCTCTCGATTTAGCAAGTTTTGGTGGACCAAATCTTGGCTATGGAGTGCCCATGAGGTGTTCCTACTATCCCCAAAGTCTTGTGCAAATCCGTGGAGCGATTCGGGAGATCGGGAGTTGGATTTGGGGGAGTTGACCCGCGGGCGCTGTTCATCCCGAGCTGCCCAGCCTGACCGGTCTGACCGGTGCAGTCGACCGGTCTGACCGGTGCAGGGGCTTTGTGGGATTTGCCTCGGGTGAACATCTTGGTGAGTTCCCTGTTGTCTCGTGTTGCTGTTATTTCGAGTTTGGTCGGTTTTGGTGCCTCGTAGGTCTGTTTGGTGGATTTGGGATTTCCTGGCTTGGACCGGTCTGACCGGCAAGCTACACCGGCCTGACCCGTGTAGGGGCCTTCTGTGGAAGTTCTCAGGTTTCGCCAGGTTGCTCTAGCAGGGACCGGTCTGACTGCTGCTGCTCACCGGTCTGTCCGGTGCAGTCCAGTGGTGCTCGAGTTGCTTGTTCCGCTGCGTTCTCGAGTAGGTGTAGGTGGTTGTTGGTTCCTAAGATCAGTAGCACTCCAGTGGCTACGTGGTCTTGGCCAACTTGGGTAGTTGAGTCGGAGACGTTCTTTGGAAGCCGTGTTCATCTTGTTGGAGTTTCCATCTCATTCGAGAAGAATTTTTATCGGCTCCCATTCACTCCCCCCCTCTCTGGTCGCCAGTTTCGGTCCTTCACGCTGCGGTATCGGTAACCGGCTTTAGTGTCCGTTATCGATGACCATTTGACGCCCGTTACTAGACTGAGAGCTCAATAATTAAAGTCTAATAGCACTCTTCACTGCCGTGAAGCGGGAGCGCGGCGGCAGTGAACAAAGGAGACGGAGATTTGTTAATCCGTGTCTTCTTTGTGAAGAAAGGAGACGGAGTTTTGTGAATCCGCGTCTCCTTTGAGTCTGTCTTCATCGACAGGTCAGCTCGATCTCTCATTGCTTCCATTTCGACATACAGG
This sequence comes from Cenchrus fungigraminus, assembly GCA_036936925.1. Taxonomy (NCBI): domain Eukaryota; kingdom Viridiplantae; phylum Streptophyta; class Magnoliopsida; order Poales; family Poaceae; genus Cenchrus; species Cenchrus fungigraminus. The sequence goes on from CM072770.1 coordinate 75,366,282, forward strand.
CACAATCAACACATATATCTTTTGAGACAAAACAGACATCATAAGAGAGATAACTTGTCCACATAGATGAAGATAACTTGTCCACAGGAATAAAGAATAATTATTACAAACAGTTAACTTAACTTGTCCATCAGGCTAGGACTTAACTTGTCCATCACATTAATTATTTACTGTGGGACGTGCTATCTGACCATACACATCAACAAAAGCATGCCCCTTGAACATCCACAAAAGTATGGCTATCTGACCCTGCACATCAACAAGCTTGAACTTCCTCATGCCCCATCAAGATTGGCTCTTTTTGCAGCCTCTTCGTAAGCAACCAAGGATTCTTGAAGCCCTTCGAGCGCATCTTCAATGGGCTGAAGATTCTGTTCAGTAGGATACTTGTACCTCCTTATGTGCTTAGCCTTTTTGATGAGGATGTTCACTTCTTTCGTGATTTTTTCAAACTCAGGTTTCACATAATCCCAGACATTAAGGTTTAGAAGTAACTCAAGCTCTGCTCGCGACTCATAGAGTTTTGCCTGAAACAGGGTTAAACATGGTATACGAATAACATAGTTAATTCAGAACTAATTTGCCTCAGAACTTGGAGCAGTATAGAAACAGTAATCATCATAAGAAAATTATATAAGAAATTGAAAATTATCCTAGGCTTCATAGCAGGGTGACAAGTAAAAGCAGAACTTAGTTCAGAACTGATTTGCCTCAGAACTTGGTATAGGATCATGACAAGCATGGAAGACATCATCATAGGCACTAACTTTATCAAGCTCAAGCTCAAGCTCCATCTACAGAACAAGTAAAAAGGCAGTGAGATTCAGAGAAACTTGCCTCGCCGTCGTCGTGGTCATTGCCAGAGTCAGAGATGAGGTCCTCTACACCTTCGCCGCTCCCTCGACCCCTCTTCGTCATTGCCAGACACTTGTGCTCGCAGACGTGAGGCAGGCGCCTCGCCCACTTTGCAGCCCCCTCGCCGGCACACTCCTCCTTGCCGCTGCTTGGCCCCTCGTCGAAACCCGAGAGGATCTAGTCGAGGACCCTCGTCTCCGGCATTGGGTTCACTCCACCGCCGCTTGGCCCCTCTCCGGCGCTCATCGTCATCTCCCTCTTCGCCGCCTCGCCGGCACGCGCGCGGATCCAGTTGCGGCACCGCTTCGCGTTTCGGTTCTCCTCGATCCCGGGTGCACGGGGTCGTCCGCTGCTTGGCCCCTCGCCGGCGCTCATCGTCGTCTCTGTCTCCTCGCCTCCTCTCACCCTAGTGAGAAATGAGGAAAGCATCGTGTGCTACGCTTTTTTTAAGGAAAGTGCTGCGCTTATCCATTCAGAAGAAGAAGGGGAGAGTCAGGAGATGGAATGGGCCGGGGCGTTTGAATATTCATTTTGCAAAATGGATAGTCACTGCCGACGCGGGTTAGCAAACCCGCGTCGCTTTGTTGGCTGGTGCGCGGGCGGGCAACGATTACCTTCTTTATACTAGGCTGCTGACGCTGACGCGTGGGCCCGACACTTTATTTTTGAAATGATACTTGCTTCCCTCAAAAATTAGGGCCCATAAAATAGCACCTAAAAATTAATAAAAATACGAACAATTCTTAGTTTGTTTTTGAGAATCGAACAACTCATAGTTGGGCATTTGGTATTTGAATAAAATATGAACAGTCACACGTCTCCTTGTGACCACATGTCTCTTTTGTGGCCAAGAGCTCTCCTGATTTGTAACACAACTTAATAGATGAGCCATGCTTAGAAAGTAATTTACTTTATTTATTGTCTTAGATTTCAGATCCTTCTCTTACCTTGACCGCTCTAGATCCAGTTCCTGATTTGTAACTTTTTGTGCAGGGCCTAGCATCCCACTCCTGCATTGCTGAGATTCAATCACATGTCGTGGTATGTAACAGAACACATGATTATCCTGCTACTTTATTCTTAGGATTATTCTTAAGTTTATTTGCTTGCTTCGTTTAAGGTTCAAGTTTGACTTCTCCTTTCATTTTTAGGCTCAAATGTTGAGGACAATCCTTGCGGTCCAAATATCAAATTCCTGTCCCTCCAATGTGAAGTCAAAGCCATTCATTGATTACATGCCTCGAGATTATCCAGCTTTCGCTACATGCTAAAGACCTGAAGTTTCGTTGGGAGGGCTCGATGCAGTTGCTGACCTTGGTGAAATCTTTGTTGAACAGGACCAAGTTTTGACAGACTTGAAGATCAAGGCAGAAGCATCAGATGTAACAATGAAAGTGCAGACTGATGAGATTGAGAGGTTGAAGATACAAGTAGAAACTACTGAGACCCTCCTTCATCAACTGCTAAGCTCGCGCCTTGGGTAAGGCCACTGTGTTTCTTAGTCTTCTGCTTGTGTCCTCCCAGCTAGTTGTGCTGGTTTGTGAGTATGGAGCTTTGTTATCTTAGTGGGTTCTATTTCAATACTAGCTTTATTTGTTTTTTTTAGAGCATACCAGCTTTATTTGTGAGCATGGAGATATCATGTGTATTGGTTTGTGAGCTCCTACTTACAATCTGCTTGTGGTTGTTCTGTGTTCATTGATAATAATGTGTCATGTGTGATCCGAAACATTAATTTGTATCAGTGGTATGGAAATATTATCTGTGATGTCTATTACTTAATTGATTAGCATGTAATATGAGATTGAATTATATTTAATTAAGCGCAACCTGGAGTGCAGCCCAAAATAACAGGGAAAAATATGTGGGCTTGCCCCATCGGCCCATTATTTTTTTACGAATTCAAAAATGATTTATTAATAAAATGGGCCGTATCAAAAATGACGTCAGCAAATGGTGGGCTGGGTCCAATATCAGTTGGGCCTTAATCATTTTATGACGTCATCGAATATTGAACTCTATCCAACCAGTACTGGACCCAAAACAAATTAATGGCGAATGTAATTATTGGGCTCGGTCAACTAAAACCGGGCCTAAAACATTCTATGACGACCTCGATTTTTGGGTCGGTACAACCAGAACTAGGCCTAAAAGTGTGTATGACGACAACAATTATTGGGCTCCATCCAACCATAAATAGGCCTTAAACATTCTATGACGCAAACAATATTGGGCTCCATCCAACCTTAATAAGGCCTAAAACCAATTTATGATGAAAGAAACATTGGGCTCAGCTTAATATTAAGTGGGCCAAATTCAATCTATGATGACAAGGTATTTGGACCTTGGCCCGTCAAAATATGGGCTGAATTCACTTAATGACGAAACGGTTTGTCACAAAACGCCGTGCCACATCAGATTCTGGTCCGACGTGGCAGGTACCTTATGACGCCTTTGTGTTATGAATTTATACGCGTCATTAAACTCATGACGCCGGGAAATAAGGTCTCGTCATTAATCGCGGTTTGTGACGCTCGATTAATGACGGAGCGTTTTCGTAACAACCGGCGTCATTAATCGCGGTTTATGACGAGAAACGGCCTTTTTTTTGCGTCACTAGTCGGCGTTTTTCTTGTAGTGTGACAAGGTCACTCTCAAGCATGTTGCTCTTGTTCAATCGCTCAGATTCAATTTGCTTTCTGTTTCCCAGCTTTTGGATGAGGGTTTTGAGGTGTTGTTTCGGCCTGGTGGTTCTCGGATTTTGTATTCTCGAGGAGACCTAGTTTGCATGGTCGTTCCCGAGGGTCAAGTTTTCCGAGCAGATTTCTCTTAGTCTTCTGGTGTGGCTCGTTGCTTTTTGGCTGGTTCTTCGAGTGAGTTATGGAAGTGGCATAGAAAGTTGGGCCACTTAAGCTTTGACCATTTGTCTCGCTTGAGTAAACTCAATTTGGTCCGAGGATTGCCACGGCTGAGGTTTGAGAAAGAGTTGCTTTGTGTGCCGTGTCGGCATGCTAAGATGGTAGCCTCTTCCCATCCACCCCTCACCGATGTGATGACGGAGCGTCCATGCAAGCTGCTCCATATGGACCTTGTTGGCCCAGCTCGTGTGAGATCCGTGGGTGGGAAGTGGTACGTCCTGGTTGTGGTGGACGACTACTCTCGATATGCGTGGGTTTTCTTTTTGGAGGAGAAAGGGGAGACGTTTGGTTTTGTTCGAGATTTTGTCTTGAGGTTGAGAAACGAGAGTCACCAAGATGCCATACGAGCGATCTGCAGTGACAATGGCTCGGAATTTAGAAACTCTCGCTTCGAAACCTTTTGCCATGACTTGGGTCTTGAACATCAGTTCTGTAGTCCGTATACACCTCCCCAGAACGGCGTGGTGGAAAGGAAAAACAGAACCTTGTGCGAGATGGCTCGGATGATGCTCGATGAGCATAGGACTCCGAGAAGGTTCTGGGCTGAGGCGGTCAATACCGCGTGCTATGTGTTGAACAGGATTTACCTCAGGGTGCATAAGAGGAAAACTTGCTACAAGTTGATGCACTGTAGAACTCCCAAGGTGAGTAACTTTCACGTCTTTGGCTGCAAATGCTTCATTCTTAAGAAAGGGAAGAAGTTGGACAAGTTCGAGGCTAGGTCTGTTGACGGCATTTTCTTTGGTTACACATCTCATTCTAGAGCCTTTCGAGTGCTCAATCTTGAAACTAACCAAATCGTAGAGACTTGGGAGGTTACCTTCGACGAGACACAGCCACGTAGTCAGCTTGTTTTTGAGTGTGCAGGTGATGAGGAACTTGGCGAGGAGATTTTCGAGGATGAGGTGCAGCAAGGGGATGATGAAGATGGTGGTGTGGCACCCACGGCTGAGCATGTACATACTACTTCGACTACAATCGTGGATGGACCTTCTCCCACACCTACGACGACATGCCGAGATCGTGAGGAAGCTCCAGCTGAGAGGGAGGTGGTTTCGAGGCGAGAAGCTCCCCGGTGAGTACAAGTGGATCATCCAGCTTCAACGATCATCGGGAACATCAATGAACGCACTACTCGGTCGAGGTCTCGTAATGATTCTCACTTTGCCCATGCTGCTTTTGTTGCTACTTTTGAGCCCAAGGACATTGGACATGCGCTATCTGATCACAATTGTGTCAATTCGATGCATGAGGAGTTGGAGAATTTTGAGAGAAACCAAGTTTGGGAGTTAGTGGAGCCTCCACCGGGGTGTAAGCCGATTGGGTCAAAATGGGTGTGGAAAAATAAAGAGGGAGAAAGAAGAAGTGGTGAGAAACAAGTCAAGGCTTGTTGCTCCCGTAGCCCTTTGGAGGTGATTGGGATCCTTCTAGCCTTTTCCGTGGCTAAAGGGTTCAAATTGTACCAACTGGACGTGAAGAGTGCTTTCCTAAACAGTGTTTTGGAGGAAGAAGTGTTCGTGAGGCAACCACCGGGGTTTGAGAGCGAGATGTACCCCCACAGGGTGTACAAGTTGAGGAAGGCGCTGTATGGGCTGAAGCAGGCGCCTAGGGCTTGGTACGGTTGGTTGAGAGGGTTCCTGTTTGAGAGAGGTTTTGACATGTGGAAGGTAGATTAGACCTTGTTTCTCCTCAGGCAGGCCAAAGAGATCCTAATTGTGCAGGTGTACGTGGATGATGTTGTCTTGGTGGCTCGTCTAACTCTTTGGTTGCAAGGTTTGCAGAAGACATGAGCAGGGAATTTGAGATGAGCATGATGGGCGAGTTGCAGTTCTTCCTCGGGCTCCAGATCAAGCAATCGAAGGAAGGAACATTCGTACACCAAGCCAAGTACACCAAGGATATTGTGAGGAAGTTCAAGATGGAGGACTCCAAGGCCATGGCGACTCTGATGAGTACGACTACAGCTCTTGATGCGGACGAGGATGGTGAACACGTGGACCAGAAGGAGTACCGGAGCATGATCGGCTCCCTCCTGTACCTGACGGCAACGAGGCCAGACATCCAATTCTCGGTATGTCTGTGCACTCGTTTTCAAGCGTCTCTGAGGACTTCACATCGACAAGCAGTCAAGTGCATTTTCAGGTATTTGCGATACACTCCCGACTTCGGCCTTTGGTACTCCGCGTCTTCTTCTTTGGAGCTTCATGGTTTTTTAGACGCGGATTTTGTCGGGTGTCGGTTGGATAGGAAGTCCACTTCTGGGACTTGCCAGTTCTTGGGTTCTTCTTTGGTGTCTTGGTCTTCCCGCAAACAATCGAGTGTTGCTCAATCTACTACCGAAGCCGAATACATTGCCGCAGCCAGTTGTTGCTCTCAGCTCCTTTGGATCACATACACCATGAGTGACTTTGGTGAGGAGTATACCCAGGTTCCACTTCTTTGTGATAGCACGAGTGTGATAAGTGTTGCTAAGAACCCAGTGCTTCATTCCAAAACCAAGCATATAGAAGTGAGATACCATTTTCTGAGGGACAATGTTGAGAAAGGGAAAATCGCTTTGATCCATGTGCCCACACAAAACCAACTAGCGGATATTTTCACCAAGCCCCTAGATCAAGCAACTTTCACTCGTTTGCGGGGAGAACTTGGTGTGTGTTTGGTCTCTTGGTTTGGGTGTGGGAGCTCCTTTGTAGCATATGTATAGCTTTCCGTTTATGCTTTGCAATTTGCATTGCATGTGTAACATGATGTATAGGCATCTTTGTATCTTAGGTTGCATGCATTTTGTATCATATGCATTTTGTAGGAAAAGCTTCTCCTATATACATTGTTCACCATGATGTGCTATATATAAGATCATGTGAGCTAGTTTGTGTGATATGGCTTAGTGTGGCTTAGCTCTTAATGATCTTGATTTATATCCATGGTTGATAGCTATGTTTCTGAAAAATGCCATATGTACGCTCTCTTGTGAGTAAATGTCTTTATATGATCATGACATGTTTTAGTGGCTTTTCTATGCTTAATTTGTGTTTGGATAGCTTATTTTGAGTATATGGGGCCAAAGGCTCATTTGCCATCATGAATGTTTAGCCCCCATGCTTTATCTTGTGGAGGGACATAAGTTCCTTTTTGTCGCAAAGACATTTCATGTACCATATATGAATCTGAAAATGAAATGTAAATTGCTTGAAAAATGTGCTCCCATGTCATATGTGCTTAATTTACTTGCTTTTGGGTGCTAAACTGTTGCATGTTGCTAACCAATGAGAAGTCTTATTTTTAGAAGTAAGCACATGGCTCGGTAAGCTTTGACATGACATGAGATGCTTGTGGGTGTTTATGATGGTCTTATGCTTAGAATGGTTGTCCTAGCATGAAGTTTGTGTGGCTTTGCCATTTTGACATGGTTTGCTCATGTTTAGGACTTTGCTCTTGAGAGGGAATTTTTCGCAAAAATGGTCAATTCTATCTTAGCTTTGCCCAATGGTTGTGAAACTTGGTGATCTTGTAGGTTTTGTCCATTTGAAGCTATAGAGTATCTAACTTGCTCATTTGGATGTGTGTAGCATGCTATGTTGAATTTTGTCTATTTGAGAAGCTCTAGGTTGAGTTTTTGTAAATTTTGGTTTGGTTCATGCATTGTCAACAAGGGGGAGAAGTTTGAGCATGTTTTGGCCTACTGAATACATTTAGAGGGTGTTCAAGTGGTTTCGAGCCATTTCTGGGCTCTGTTGGGCACCGGTCTGACCGGTCGAGGTCACCGGTCTGACCGGTCGAGGTCATCGGTCTGACCGGTCAGTGTGCTGGCCCTGTTCAGATGTTGGGCACCGGTCTGACCGGTGAGGTGGACCGGTCAGACCGTTCAGAGCAAGGCTGTTGCAGCTGCTCTGTTTCATGAAGGGGTTTGCATGCATTCATCTAGGGGGAGTTGCATTGGTTCAGGGGGAGCTTACATGTGTGCAGGGGGAGCTTTTTCTGGTTTTCGAGCTTTGCTTTGGTGGTTTGTGCTCTTTGCTTGAGCTTGTTTTTGACTCGGTTGTGTCGAGCCGTTGCCCTTGCCTAAGGGGACCGAGTCTTTCCTCTATCAAGTGATCTTACTCTTTGCCTTTGTTTGGCTTTCGATCGCTTGTTTGAGTTTCTTTTTAGTTGTTTCTTTTCTTTTCCTTTTCTCTTTGGTTACCAAATGTGTGTGTTGTCATGCACTCATCAAGGGGGAGATTGAGAGCCTGTGTGGACTGACTCTTGGCTTAGTATTGCAGGTGCAGGTTGCGCCTTGACTGGTGTTGGTGCAGGTGAAGAGCAAGCGCGAAAGGTCGTTGCCGGGTAGGTCTCCAGGTGTGGAGAAGACAAGTAGGCTTGGCTCGAGGGACCCGGTGGCCAGTGGGGTCAAGTGCGGGCCGCATGGTGGTAAGAACAGCAAGACGAAGTCATGGACGGTTTCTTGGTTGAGCCTCAAAACCAAGGTCGAGCCAGGACTACGTGGGAGCCGAGTCATGAGTGGTGATTGGCGGAGGCTACACCGAGTCCGTAGGGTTTCTAGTGGTTCACCAGAAAACCGTTGGGTTCCTTGCTTGATCCACAAAGCCAAGACTGAAGACCGGAGGCAGTAGCACCAGGACCGGTCTGACCGGTGGGTCTGACCGGTCTGACCGGTGGAGGACACCGGTCTGACCGGTGTGTGACGACGCGTTCCGGAGACTTTGAAGCAGAGGACACGCGTCGGGATTGCAAGACTTGCGTCGAGACTAAGCAAGTTTGCGGTCGCCGAGCATGCGTCCGATGGTGCTACGACGACGTTTCCCAAAAGGCCCTGCGGGGGCGTGTATCTTAGTTTAATGTAATAGGGGTAGTTTCGTCTTTCGGCTAGCCTCCATATAACCCTAGTGGTGAGAGGATGGCAGCCATCTCTTGGAACCCTACCTCATTTGCTTTTGCTATTTTTCCCTTCCTATTTTCCTTAGGATTTTTAGGACTAGCTTGAGAGCTTCATGGTGAGATCTTGTGAGAGGGAAGGATGATTGGGAGGCAAGCTAGACCTTGTATGAACCTTCATGGTATGTATAGATGATTCGGTGTGGTTCCTCAAGGCTTGATTGTGTCTCTCCCATTTTCCCTTTTTGGTGATTTTCGGAGCCTTTTCTTGACAATTTTCTTGTGGCGGTTTTGAGACCTTTCTCTTTGGGATTTGGTGTTCGTGGTTCTTTTCCCTTTGATTCCCCTCCCAAATCCGTGAGTAAAGGGGCTCAATTTTGGGGTTTTCTTCGTTCTAGGGTTAGAGGCGTTCTTGGTGGAAATCCTTTGATTCCTCTTGATTTAGCAAGTTTTGAGGGACTAAATCGTGGCTATGGAATGCCCATGAGGTACTCCTACTATCCCTAAAGTCTTGTGCGAATTTGTGGAACGAATCGGGAGATTGGGATTTTGATTCGGAGGAGTTGACCCGCGGGTTGTTGTTCATCCCGAGAGCCCAGGTCGTGACCGGTCTGACCGGTGCCTCTCACCGGTCTGACCGGTGCCGACCCTTGGTTGGGTTTTGCTCGGGTGAACGTCTTGGTGAGTTCCCTGGTGTCTTGTGTTGCTACTGTTTCGAGTTTGGTCAGTTTTGGAGCTCTGAAGGTCTGTTTGGCAGATTTGGGGTTTCCTGGCTTAGACCGGTCTGACCAGCGTGCTACACCGGCCTGACCGGTGTAGGAGCCTTCTGTGGAAGTCCTCAGGTTTTGCTCGGGTGACCCGGCTCAGGGTCCAGGGTGACCCGGTGTGTCTCTGGAGGGTGTTGGGTGATCCGGCGGCTTAGTCCGGGTGATCCGGTCTTGACCGGTCTGACCGGTGCAGGTGTCCGGTCTGACCGGTGTGGTCAGTTGCTGCTCGAGTTGGTTGTTCCGTTGCGTTCTCGAGTAGGTTTCGGTGGTTGTTGGTTCCTAGGACCAGTAGCACTCCAATGGCTACGTGGTCTTGGCCAACTTGGATAGTTGAGCCGGAGACGTGTTTTGGTTAGCCGTGTTCATCTTGTCGAAGTAGCCATCTCCTTCGAGAAGGAATTTTATCGGCTCCCATTCACTCCCCCCCTCTCTGGTCGCCAATTCGGTCCTTCAACTTCACCCTTTGGCTGTTGATCCGCCATGATGGATGGGCCTCCATGTTCAGCCGGATCCCCCAGCTGGCTCTGCAGAAGCTATTGGCTCTGAGGTGTCTGGGGGAGATGCTGTGCTTGACCCTGGTGTGCTTGGAGCAGCCCAGGACTCTGCTGCTGTTATGACTTATGCTGTTTCTGAAGACTCTCCGGTTGCTGCACCTTTGGTGGTTGTTCCCTTTCAGATGCCTGTGGTTAAGGTGATCAACCTTCCCCGTTTCACCTATTCTATTCCTGCAAACTTAAAACACTTCTTTTTCCGTCATCTTAATCAGCTCTTTATCGACCTTGACACCCTCATCCCGCCTTACATAGCTGATGATGACATCCTTTTTCATTTGGCTTCGATTTCTGTTGATCAAGAGGATACTCCTCCGGTGTTTGGGCCTCAGCTGCCTCCAATTGGCCTTCCCCTGGTGCCCTACTCGGACAGCGACAGTGATGATGACGTGGTGGAGATTGCTGGCCCCATCACCTCTACTGTTCCGAAGAAACATCGTGCCCACAAGCTGAAAGAGCCTCTGCACTCCAAGTTTCTTCGCCGCAGTAGGAGGCTGAGCCAGGACAAGGACGGCTTCCGCACCTCGGCTGATGCTCAAGCTGCTACTGACAATCCAGGCACCTACTCCTCTGAAGCTCTGGACATTGCCCTAGCTGCTCCATATTTGTCAGTTGCCAACATTCAGGGCATGGCAACAGGCTTCCTTCAGATCCAGCCTGAGGCTGTGTCTGCTGCTGCTCTTCTTGAACTTGACGCCGATGATGAAGATCTTGCTATGTAATAGGGCCCGGTTGTTGTCAGTAGTTGCTCATGCCACTGTGTTGGCTCCTTTTGTTTCCTCAGCTATCTTGAACTGTTTAATCCTTCTTAGAACCTTAGATGGATCTTTATCAGTTGTTGGCGCAATCTCCATGCTTAATTAATGTTTCTGTTGGTCTGGTTATCCTATGGTGTTTTTTGGCTTTTGTGCTTTGCTCATTAGTCTGGTGTTGTTGGTCCATTATTTATCTCCCAATGGATAGACACGGAGCTTTTAACATCTTAGTGTGGAATGTGAGAGGCATTAACTCTCAAGGCAAATGGGATGCTCTTCGTGATAAAAGCAGGGAAAGCTTTGCCTCTATTGTTTGCCTGCAAGAAACCAAAAGGGAGATTTTTTATGCTTCTTACAGAAACTTCTGTGCCAGACAGTTGGATGATTTTGCTTTCTCCCCCTCGGTTGGGGCTTCTGGTGGTCTCATTGTCATTTGGAATTCAGGCTAGTTTAGTGGCTCAATTGTGCTTGTTAACTCATTTTCTGTCATTGTGAGGCTCTCTTGTAACCTTTCTAGAAAGGTTTTTTTTGTCTCACCAATATTTATGGACCCTGCACCTCTGATGAAAGGGTGTCCTTCATAAACTGGCTATACAGTTTTGACACCTCCAGCTTTGATGATTGGATCCTTGCTGGGGACTTTAATCTTATAAGATCACCAGCTGACAAAAATAGATCTGTAGGGAATACTAATGATATGCTGCTCTTCAATGACCTTATTCAACATTTGGACCTTGCTGAGATTGTTTTTCAGGGGAGGAGATTCACTTGGAGCAACATGCAGCAAGACCCTCTCCTTGAGAAATTAGATTGGGGTTTCACTTCCTCTACTTGGGCCATCTCCTAACACCAGTGCACAGTTGTTGGGTAGGCCTACTTCTGATCACTGTCCTTTTGTGGTTAAAGTTGGTACTCACTTACCAAAGCCCAATTTGTTTAGATTTGAAAATTATTGGATGGATTTTGGTGATTTTTTGTCAGTGGTGGATCTGCATTGGAACACTTCTCCATATTTTCCTAATGCTACACAGACTGTAAATGCTAAATTCAAGCAGGTCAGGGCTGGTCTGAGAGCTTGGAGTAGCAACTTTCAAATCTTGGAAAGCTCATTAATAATTGTAATTTTGTGCTGGCTTTGTTAGATGGTCTAGAGGACTAGAGACTTTTGAGCAGAGCTGAAAGTGGGTTCAGAAGGATTGTTAAACAGCATTTGGTCTCTCAATACAAAGAGATTTTTTTGAAAACAAAGGAACACTTCTAGATGGGTGAAATTTGGTGATGAGAACACCTCCTTATTTCAAGCTATGGCCACTTATTCCTTCAGAAGAAAGTATATTGCCAGTCTGACTCTAGATGATGGCTCCATAGTGTTTGATCATGATCAGAAAGCAGCAGCTCTTTGGGATTCTTACAGGAACAGACTAGGGTGCTCAGAGTACAGTGGAATTCTTTATGATTTATCTGAACTCATCCAAGCTTCTGAGCTGCCAGTGTTAGATGAACCTTTCTCCAATGATGAAATTTTGGTTGTTCTAAAGGACATACCCTCTGATCATGCACCTGGACCAGATGGGTTTAATGGAGCTTATTTTAAAAAGTGTTGGCCTATTATCAAAGCTGATATTATCAGGCTATGCAATGACTTTGCACAGGGCAATCTGAACCTGGAAAGTATAAATGGCTCTCTTATCACCTTGATCCCTAAGAAGGATAATCCACAGACAGTTAATGATTATAGACCTATTTCACTGCTTAATTAACTACTCGCTGAAATTCCTCACCAAGTTGCTAGCAAACAGACTTCAGCAAGTTATTCTTAGAGTGGTGCATGCAAACCAGTATGGCTTCATCAAAGGAAGGACTATCCAGGATTATTTGGCTTGGACTTTTCAATTCTTTCACATCTGCCACAGATCCAAGAAAGAGATTGTTATTTTAAAACTTGACTTTGAGAAAGCTTTTGACAAATTAGAGCATGAGGTCATCTTGCAGGTGCTACACCACAAAGGTTTTTCTGCAAAATGGATTTCATGGTTGAAATCCATTCTCTCCTCTGGACTTTCTTCAGTCTTGCTCAATGGGGTGCCAGGCAAGTCCTTTAAATGCTTGAGGGGGTCAGGCAGGGGGACCCCCTCTCTCCATTGTTATTTGTTCTGGGAGCTGATCTCCTACAGTAAGTGATTAATGCAGAAGCTCTCCTTGGTAATTTTTCACACCCTTTGGGACCTGACTTTGGTGGAGACTACCCAATCATCTAATATGCTGATGACACCCTCATCATAATGCCAGCAGATCCAGTGCAACTCTCTCATCTCAAAGATGTCTTAGCTACATTTGCAGCTTCTACTGGTTTAAGGGTTAATTTTGCAATGTCCTTTTTGGTGCCGATTAATGTGAAGGAATCTAAATGGCCTGATTTAACAGGTTCCCTTGGCTATCAGCTAGGCTCTATGCCTTTTACTTATCTTGGTCTTCCTTTGGGCGCTACTAGACCTGCAGTTCAAGAGTTCATGCCTATTTTGACCAGATTAGAGAAGCATCTTATGGGCATCTCTAGTTTTCTTACAATGGCTGGCCGCCTGACCTTGGTAAACTCAGTGTATTCAGTAGTCCCAACTTTTTATCTCTGCTCTCTGAAGCTTCCAGTGGAGATTCTGACCCAGATTGATAACTATAGGAAGCATGTTTTGTGGCATGGAGGCAACTTAACAAAAAAAGGTGGCTATTTAGTCGCCTGGAAACATGCTTGTCGAAGCAAAGAAGATGGTGGTCTTGGGAATACTAATCTTATAACTCACAATACGACCTTGCTGCTAAAGTTCCTACACAAATTTTACAATAAGCTGGATCGGCCTTGGGTTCGTCTGACTTGCAACTATTTATACAAAAATGGCACACCTGCTCATGAAAGGCATGGTGTGGGTTCTTTTTGGTGGAGAGACATCATGTCTCTGTCTGAGGAGTTCTTCATGCTCGCGGCCTGTTCAGCACATAAAGGAGACACGGTTTCAGTTTGGAATGATCTTTGGGATCTGGGAGTGCTCAAATGGAAATACCCTCAGCTTTTTTCCTTTGCAAGAAAGAAATCCTCAGTTTTTCAGTTCTTATCCTGGGATATTAGCAGATCTCTCTGGCTACCTCTTTCAGAATAGGCTTATGCACAGCTTCAGAATTTGACCGTTGCAGTTGATCAACTTTCATTTGACTCTCTCTCCAATGATGAATGGCATTACATTTGGGGTACGAATATCTTCTCTTGTAAACAAGCTTATAATAGTCTTCTGGGCTCCCATCCTGCTTCCATTTTGTTTAAATGGCTTTGGAAGTCAAAGGCTCAACACAAACATAGGTTCTTTTTCTGGTTGTTTCTCAAAGACAGACTCAAGACTAGGAATTTATTGCAAAGGAAGCACATGCATCTGGATTCTTATTTTTGTGTCCTTTGTGCCCAAAATTTGGAGGAAGACATTATGCACCTTTTCTTTGACTGCCCTTTTAACCAGGCCTGTTGGATTTATCTGGGCATTAACCGGGATACTAGCCTTGTGCTAGATCTAATGTTTCTTCGTGCCAGAGAGGATTTCAATTCAGTGATTTTCAGGGAGGTGGTGATCATTGCAGCGTGGTGCATTTGGTGTCACAGAAATGATATCATTTTTTATGGGAGTTCTCTCTCCTTTAATAGCTAGCGTCATTCTTTCTGTAAGGAGATGCAGGCGGTCACTCTAAGAGTTAAACCGTAGGTGAAGGAGAAAATCCTAATTTGGCTGAGTAGTCTCTTGTAATGCTCCTTTTTTCCTTGGGCCTAAGGCCTTGTAACATGTAAATATTCTTTTTCATATATATATGTATGTATGTATGTATGTATGTATGTATGTATGTATGTATGTATGTATGTATGTATGTATGTATGTATGTATGTATGTATGTATGTATGTATGTATGTATGTATGTATTTATGTATGTAAAAGATAGGTAGGGCGTTCCCTACTGATTCGGTCAAAAAAAAGATTGACAAATATTCAAGAGGTTTGTGAACTGAGCGTAGTTCAACCGATAAGATTTCTTGTGGTGAAACTTGTCCATCAAGGTTCGAACTTGGCACTTGTGCATATCCATAGCGAAACACTAGTGATGATTTTATCAATTTCAGAATGCTCATAGGATAGAATTACGTGGGTGTATTCCTAGTGTGCCTAAGTGCAAATTTTGAGTGTACGTGTGATTCACAAAAAATAAATAAAAGTAATGAGTATATCTAGCTCGCGGAGCAAAAGCTGACAAATATTGGTGTATTTAAAAGAAATATGAATATTTAATATTAGAAAAATAATATTTAGTTTGTCAATATTATTTTATCTTCATGCATGTTGACACCCATTTTTTTTTGTTTCGCTCTGGTGAAGGAAAATGCAAAATAATTTTTTTCCTTAGGCTATCATGGTCGTTGTATTGTGCTTTTCTCTGCTGCGCTGCAGGGCCCACCACACAGTCCGCACCTCCTCCCAAACCACACAGCCTCCACGCACCTCGCAGGCACAAACGTACGTCGTGCCTTGAAGAAGGCACGACACCGAATCTGTGTCCGGTTGGGGGAGGCGCACGTGCGGGGAGGAAGGGAGACACGGAAGAAAAAGTAGGAAAAATTGGATCTTGCCATCAAAAGTTGGCTTTTGGACGTGGCAAAATTTGCCACCGGACATCGTTAGAAAGAGGTCTTTGTTGTATACCACTAAAAAAGAGTGTCACTACAAAAATAGCTCCATTTGCTGAGAGACACTATGGCTGATAGAATAATATTGTCAACTCAAAACACTCTAACTTGGACAACTATACCCTCCATTTTCATCATTGTCTTCACACTGCGCACCATCCGGAGCTCCGTCGTCGTGCCGCCGAGGACACGCGCCGTGAGGGGTCCTCCGCCAGGTGCGATCGCTGCAGGGGAAAGGCCTCCACCGGGATGGCTTCCCTCGGGCGTGGCCACCGCTAGGAGGAGCCACGCATGGGAGAGCTCCCGGGCCATGGAGGTCCCAGCGCAGGAGAGCTCAAGGCTCAATCCCCGCGAAGGAGGAGCCATAGCAGCTCCTCGCGCCCCAATCCTCGCTAAGGAGGAGCCGCTGCTCCGACTAGGGATGGAGGGGTGGGCGGTGCAGGGAGCTGGCGTACAGCTCGTCGGCGTCTGCGCGCCCTATTGCTCCAGGCTAGAGAGAAGGGGAGGGAGAGGGGATCCGACAGAGGTAGGAGAGGGGGAGGCCGATGCGACGGGAGGGGAGGGTCTTCTGGCCGCGGCTACCGTCAGGGAGGGGCAGCGCACCGAGAGGAGCCGCCGCCGCTGCCGCCTAGGAGCGAGAAATCGTGCGATGCCCGGAGACTTGGACCGTGAGAGGAGTAGATAAGTTAGCAGGGGCAAATGAGTCATTTCAT
Organism: Cenchrus fungigraminus; assembly: GCA_036936925.1. Classification (NCBI taxonomy): domain Eukaryota; kingdom Viridiplantae; phylum Streptophyta; class Magnoliopsida; order Poales; family Poaceae; genus Cenchrus; species Cenchrus fungigraminus. Next base: position 75,382,430 of record CM072770.1, read on the forward strand.
GTGGTGCTCCAATTAAATCGAATACAATAATGTTTCTAGTATCTTCCGGCAAATGACCTCGATTATTAGTTTGATGCGGCAGTGGCAGTGAATTTTAGCGATCTGAAGCAAAGAGAATGTTCTAACGGTGTCCCAGGTCAAATTTTGTGATATACCTTGAAGGGTAAAAATTTATCATGAAAGATTTGGGATTACAGCTGTTGACACCCAAAATTGGCAAAAACTGACTTAGGCTAGGCAGGCCGGTCAGACCGGGTCCCCAGGGCAGTTTGACCGGGTGTCCTGTAGTCGGTCCGACACGAGGCTACCAGGCGATCTAACCGCCACCCAGGGGCGGTCAAACCGGTCACCCCGAGTCTGAGTAGAATTAGGAGTTTGGCTTGATTCTGAGATGTAAATTCCTCGCAGGGCAAGACCTCCCACCCTATAAATATAAAGGGTTGTGGCCGATTGAGACCTATCATCCAATCGACAATATCAATTTTACCTTATTTTCTCCAAACCCTAGCTTTTCCAACCCCCATTGCTCTCCTCCTTCGTCCCTATGGTGGTTGAGGAAGTTCTGAGTGGCCTGTCGATCTCAAGACAACCCTAGGCGCACTATTCCCGACGGGGTCCCTCCCGGAGCAGCGAACTTAGGTTTTCGACGACGCTCCTGTCCAAGGTGATTAGACCGGTCCCCCAGGCGGTTAGACCGGCCCGTGTTGGGAGTTTCGGCGAGTGGATTTCCGACGACCGCGCGATCTAGCGCACTCGTGTGTTCTACCAGAAAAAGTGTCAACACACTTTTGGTGACTCCGCTGGGGATAGATCTAGTTTTTACAACTGATCTTTCGATCGTTGCATGGGAGCATGTTGCGATCTCGACAAGAACAACGTGATCATGGTGAACATCAAAGAGCTCAGCGAGGAAGGACAGAGGAAGTACAGCGAGCTGCAGGAATACATCAAGCAGCAATTTCTCTCTGGCGCCAAGAAGGATTGCTTAGGCAAGGTGACGATTGCTCAAGAATTCGAGTTGCCAGCAGTCAAGATGAACAAAGACAAGGTTGAGGTAATACCCACTGTAAGCCAAACACCTCCCGCTGATTTAATTACGCAATTATCTACTATTTTCGATAAATTTGAACATGCGTTTAATGATCAGAATAGTTTGGTTGCTAGTGTTATTACTCGCCTTGAAAAAGTAGAGGGTAAGCATGTAGTTAATAATATACCTGATGATCATATCCCTCAAGTAGATTCATAGGGGATCTTACATTCAAACACATCAGCAGCACTAGAAACTTCACCTGAAGTTCCTGTGTATAGTATGCCGACGGGGTTTTATCCGGGACAATCACCATTACCCAAACCGACCCCGGTCAAACTGCCCCCCAGGCTGGTTTGACCGCCCCGTCTGGTCAGATGGTGATGGTTCTGGACCAGCCATTGCCTTTGTCGGTTGTGCCTAGTACATTGATTCAGAGTCAAAATAATGCTTATGGTACTGTTCCACCAATGTATATCACAATAGCTCACACATCATCACCTATTCCTAATGTTTCTTCATCCTATGGTGTGCCTAATGATGTGTTTACCGACTTGCATCGCATTCAAAATCCTAATCAACCCCTTATGAGTAGAGTTGATTTATCAGCTGCAATGCAATCCCAGTTAGCTGCTAGGAATGAATTTGCTCAATTTAAGGAAGAAGTAGCTAACATGATGAGAAATAAGCTCAGCGCTGATATGGGTACTACTAGATTGTATCAAAAACCATATAGGGCCGATTTTGATTATGTGTCTTTTCCCCCTGGTTGGCGTGTGCCCGATTTTGTTAAATTTAGTGGTGATGACAACCACACAACCTGGGAACACATTATACAATACACTTCTCAACTAGGTGAAGCTAGTACCTTTAATTCTTTAAAAGTTCAATTATTTTCATTGTCTTTGACTGGTACCGCTTTTGCTTGGTTCTCTTCGTTAGCTCCCAACTCTATTGATTCTTGGGATCAATTAGAGCAAAAGTTTCATGATCACTTCTTTAGTGGGAGCTATCAATTAAAACTGACAGATTTAACATCGGTTAGGCAAGGTAAAGAGGAGTCGGTTTCCGATTAAGCGCTTTAAAGAAGTTAAAAACCGTTGTTTTAATTTGTCTCTTACTAATTCTGACCTTGCTGATTTAGCTGCTAAAGGATTAAGATCTGCTATTAGAGATAGATTAGAAGGTACAGAATTTCATTCTCTTGTTAATGTGCTTGTTAGAGGTATGACACAAGAATTAAAACTGAATAAGGAAAAAGAACACTCTAAGCCTCGTTGGTCTAATGTTCATATGATTAAGTATGATTCTGATAGTTCAGACGACGAGAATGAGGTTTATGTTGCTGAATTTGTGTGGCCTTCAAAGGCTAAAGCTAGTTCTTGTGCGTCACTTAAGCTGGCTACTAAGGGTCGGCAAGAAGAACTAAAATTTACTTTTGATGTTTCTAAGTGCGATCGTATTTTTGATGAATTACTTAAGCTTGGAAACATTAAGATTTCTCATACTATGCCTCCACTTGATGAAATTAAACAACGTACATATTGTAAATTTAATAATTCTTAGTCTCATGCCACTAACAATTGCAATGTGTTTCATCGTCAGATTCAATCGGCCATTAATGAAGGTCGTTTGATGCTTCATGAGATGCAAGTGGACAAGCAACATTTTCCTATCAATACCATGGAGTTGCAGCAGCCCAAGATTTTGGTTCGGTCGCATCAAGCTGAAGCTACCAAGGGCAAGAACGTGGTGGTCGGGGAAGCTAAGCCCGATTTGAGGGGAAAAGAGTTGACAAGAGAAGTAGCATATGAGAAGACCCCTGATGGCAGAGAGACGTTCAAGATTATTGTCAAAGCTTCTGGATACAGGGGGCAAGGATCATCCATGTCGTCTGGTCAACAAACAACCGGGCCTGTTCTGGACAGGGTGGTTGGACCGGTGGTACAGGGCAGTTAGACCGCCCCTACCCATGGTCGCCCGAAGATGCTCATTCCGAAGCAGCCGGAGATTGGAAACTGGAAGCTCAACATGGCAAAGAATCTGGGGAGTGTCCCAAAGCCAAAGGTCACCTTTGATATGCTATTTGACAAGTACTCTAAGCAAAAGGCCGTTACGAGCGATCGACCATTAAAAAAAGGATGAGGTCACCCCCGCATCAAGAGAGGCCTTCATCACCTCCCAAAGCAGCTGTCAGGTTCAGGGGTGAATCATCTTAGCAAAGGCAACACTTTACTCTAGCTTGGGCTTCATCAAGTTCAAATCCGCCTTGTCCGATCTACGACGACAATGGAGTGATGTGGGTGCCATATCAGCAACCCTTCCATTCTGGATGGGGAGGACCAAGGAGACCAGCTTTTGATAGGATTTTACGACCTACACAAGATCGCTGGGCGCCATGACAGTTTGAACAGGGTCACCAGGACCACCCGGTCAGACCGCCCCCTATAGGCGGTCAGACCGCCTTGCCCAAAAAGGTGCAACTTCCTCCGAAACAGGTGTACAAGCCCAAGATCAGAGAGGAGGAGGTTCAGAAGATGGACATTGACCCAGAAAGGACTACAAGCCTCGACATTATCCAGATTGGGACAATGGAAGTTCCCATTGAGAAAAGTGGCAAAGGACCAGTTGTGATAAACAATTAGGTTGTGACACCTACTCAAAAGGGATCTATCGCTGCTAATGATCATGAGGCCAGCAGAAGCAAATCTCGTTCGGAGTACTTCTTACCAAGGTGGTGTCCTCCTGGTTTGACTCATACTCAAAGGAGGAAGCTTCAACGCCTGAGGCTACGGGAGAAGAGAGAGAGGGAGCTGGAGAAACAGAGGGACGAGATCTTCAACAGCTTCAGGCCCATGGTGCCACAAGGGAAGGAGTGGAGAGCCAAGATGACACCCTAGGCAGAGGCGGTCAAACTGCGAGAGGGGGCAGTTCAACCGCCCGAGGCGGTCAGACCGACCGACCAGGCAGTCAGACCGGGTTCTCCAGAGACGCCACCCGATTTCGCTTCTTCGGTCCCCATGGCTTGTGATGATAAGTTATCATCGGTACCTGCTCCAGAAGACGACGAAGAACTTGTGGATTACAATTCTTCTTCAGAGCGGATGAACCTTGATATTAATGTGGTTCACTTGTTTGTTGATGGTTCGATGCCTACGGAGGAGGACTTTGCTCATCTTGACTTTGGGCCAAAGGATGCAATATTTCAGAAGCCCAAAGACGCTGATAATCATCTTAAAGCTTTGTACATGAAGGGTCACATCAATGGGAACCTTATATCTCAGATGCTGGTGGATGGAGGTGTGATTGTCAACTTGATACCGTACTCTCTATTCAAGAAGCTTGGAGGTTCAGATGAGGAGCTGATCAAGACCAACATGACCATTAGTGGAGTTGGAGGAGGTGAGCCGATAGGAGCTAAAGGCGTGATCTCTATGGAACTCACTATTGGAAGCAAGACGCTCGCCACTGCTTTCTTCGTCGCTGAGACACAAGGTAACTTCAGCCTTATCGTTGGTCGTGATTGGATTCATGCAAATAAATGTGTTCCTTCTACCTTGCACCAAATTTTAATACAATGGATAGATGATGAGGTAGAAGTAGTGCATGGTGATAATTCTGCTTGTGTAGTTGTAGCTGATAGTCATTTTATAGGTGTGCATGATGATGTAAAATGTCTATCTGGCTTAGATTTATCTAATTATGAGTTTGTAAGCTGTTCCAAGGATGGCTTCATCCCTGCTATCATAAAGCCGTTTGATAATTGGCTAAATCACTTCATATGACTCAATGAGTTCAACAAAAGAGTGGTTACAGCAGAGGATTGATCACTATCGGGCGCATAAGAACGATACGTGTGAAGCTATTGAGGATCTTGATGATTTGGGCAAGTTAGGACAAGGGTTTACGTCAGCTGATCCTCTTGAGGAGGTAGACATTGGTGATGGCACTGTACCTAGGCTGACATTTGTAAACAAGAATCTTGATCCTGCTTTTAATCTTGAATTAATAAAGATATTAAAGGAGTATGCCGACTGCTTTGCTTGAACTTATAATGAGATGCCTGGTTTAAGTCATGATTTAGTAGAACATCGTTTACATATTAAACCTGGTTTTAAGCCTTATAAACAGCCTCGTAGGAATTTTAATCTTGATATTTATGACCGAGTGAAAGAAGAAATCAATCGGTTGCTTGATGCTAAGTTTATTAGGCCTTGTCGATATGCTAATTGGATCTCTAATATTGTGCCTGTCGAGAAAAAAGGAACAAAGAAACTTCGTGTTTGCATTGACTTTAGAGATCTTAATAAAGCTACTCCTAAAGATGAATACCCTATGCCTATAGCCTACTTTCTTGTTAATGCCGCATCTGGACATAGAATTCTTAGCTTTCTTGATGGTAATGCTGGTTACAATCAGATCTTTGTGGCCGAAGAGGATATCTCCAAAACGACTTTCATATGTCCAGGATTTGTAAGCTTATTTGAGTGGATAGTCATGACTTTTGGTTTGAAGAATGCTGGTGCTACTTATCAAAGGCTATGAACTTGATTTTTCATGACTTTCTTGGTATAATCTTAAGAGTTTATATCGATGACATTGTTGTTAAATCGGCTGCATTAAATTGTCACTTAGCCGATTTAAGACTTGCATTTGAGAAAATGTGCCGGTATGGTTTAAAGATGAATCCACTTAAATGTGCTTTTGGATTGTCGGCTGACAAGTTTTTGGGTTTCATTGTGCATGAGAAAGGTGTGGATTGATCCTAAAAAGATAGAGTCAATTAAAAAGGTTCAAGCTCCTACTTCTAAAAAAGAGTTGCGGAGATTCTTGGGCAAAGTTAATGACTTGAGGCGATTCATTTGTAACTTGTGTGGGAAAGTTGATGCTTTTACTCCTTTACTTCGATTGAAAAGTGGAGCTGAGTTCACTTGGGGGGGGGCAAAACAACAAGAGGCTTTTGATGAGATTAAAAACTACTTGACTTCGCTGCCTGTTCTTCAAGCACCTAAGAGTGGTGTTCCTTTCCGGCTTTATATTGCGGCGGAGCAAAGTGTGATTGGGGCTGTTTTGACTCAAGAGACCGATGACAAGGAGTATATTGTTACTTATGAAAGTAGAAGACTATTGGACACCGAAATGAGGTACACTTTTATTGTATCTTTATATTATGCTTGTACCAAGTTGCGGCATTATTTGTTATCTAGTACTTGTGATGTTGCATGCCAAACTGACATAATTAAATACATGTTGCAGAAACATATTCTAAGTGGTAGAGTTGGCAAGTGGGCTTATGCTCTTGTTGAATATGATTTGCATTGTGAACCAATAAAATTAATGAGAGGTCAAATTGTAGCCGACTTTATTGTTGAACATAGAATTGATAAGCAACTTGATTTAGATGTCGGTTATGTAACCTTTACCCCATGGAAATTGCATTTTGATGGATCGGCTTGTAGAAGTGGTTGTGGTGTTGGGATCATTATTATTTCACCTAATGGAGCTATTTTCGAAGCCCTTAGCCGGTTGGATCATAAATGCACTAATAATCAAATTGAGTATGAAGCTCTCTTGTTTGGTTTGCAAATTTTACATGACATGGGAGTAAAACATGTGGAAGCTTATTGTGATTCTTTGCTAGTGGTACAACAAGTATCCAAGGTATGCCAATGTCTAAATGGTTCTTTAAATGCTTATCTTGATAAATGTTTAGACATCATATCTTGTATGGATGAATTTGTGATTTATCATGTACCACGAGAGGAGAATCCGAAGGCTAATGCTCTGGCTCAGCAAGCATCTGGTTATAATGTTCAGAAAAAAACTTTCAAGAACGAAAACCGATGTTTAGCGAAGCCGAGGGTTATGTCATGGAGGAGCCAGTTCAAGCGCCCCCTCCTGCCGGTCAGACTAGGTCACCCGGTCAGACTGCCCCCTCAGGCCGGTCAGACCGCCCCTCGGGGCGCAATCCCGCTTCGGCCGCCGTTTCTTCTAAAATTGTTGAGGACGAAGTGATGATTAGAGAAAGCCTCTGATTGAATATTTGCAGGATCCTAAAGGTACAACTGACAGGAAAGTCTGACGATGGGCACTTAACTTTATTTTGGATGATGGTGAGTTATATCGTCGGACGACAGATGATCTACTTCTAAAGTGTTTAGGTCCTGATCAAGCAAGATTAGCTATGGCAAAGGTTCATGAAGGAGTTTGTGGTACTCATCAATCGGCTCCCAAGATGAAGTGGCTCCTTAGGAAAGCTTGCTTTTATTGGCCTACTATTGACGGTTGTTAAGTGCTTACTTTAGCCGTCAATTTACTCATGGATAAAGGAGTAAGAGGCATTTCTTACACGCATTTTAGTTAAGAATAATGTAGTTCCACTTGTCCTTAGAGATTATGTGATTGCAGGAAAATGAGCATAAAAGAAGTGACAAACTCACCTTCTATGATTCATGCCACGTCACCTCAGCCAAGGAGGGGCTGCCACCTCAGATGCCATGCATGCAAGCCATGTCACCAATCCAAGGGACGCAAGCCCCGACGAATCAGATCGTGACACGTGGACTTCGCATGGATCCATGGGCCCACCAGAGCGTCTAAACCGCCTCAAGAACACGTGAACACTGGGGACCGACCTAAGGGCCCACAGGATAGCCACCCAGAGGAAGCACACCCTGAGTGGGGCCCACAGGGGGTCGGCCGACCCCACAGGCTGCCGAACCGACCTTGAGCCCCCCACTTAGGGGCTTCCACGTGGTGTCTCCCCATTGGTCCTAAAGGCCATTCCCGGGGTGTTTGGCTCCTCTTGACACTGGTGCTTAGGCCTATAAATAGAAGGGGAGGGAGTTCATTTCTTACCAACACACCTTACTACTCCTCTCTCACTTTTGGTTTCTAAGGCTAGGAGGTAGGCTAGAGTAGTTCTACTTCACGTTCCAAGTCTACTTTGGGATCTAGGTATGAGTTCTCTTGTATCTTTATTTCTTTGTATGACTTTGCTCTACTTCAGTTATATAAATATTTCATATAAAGTTGTGCTTGTATACATGGGTGATTTGTTCATGTGTTCTTCACTTGTTCATCATTTAGAGACTTATGTTCTTGATGAACAAGGCCTTTCGATCCAGTTGACAAGTGACTTACTCATGTTTTCGGTGTTTGCTCATAAGTTAGAGGCTCGTGTTCTTCACGAACACGACCCTTTGATCTTGTTAAATAGACATAGGAAAGCACAAATCCATTTGTGTACCTAGCCTAGTTTGATCCAGTTATATTCCATGTTCGTGTTGTATGAAGTTCGTGCTCAAGCTATGGTACTCGGTGTAATTGGTTGGTTTATCTGGTGGCTCTGACCTGGGTCACAATAGCCCGGGCCGGTCAGGGTCCTACTAACAACTTAAGCGTGGTGCTTAGGTTGCGTAGCTACGTTGCTTATGAGTGTATCCCATGGTTTGTCTTGGGGTAGGCCGCGGTAGTGACAGCCGTTGGACCCTTCTGGAATCCCCCACGTTCGGATACGCTGCAGGAGTCTAAAGTCTAACAACTGGAGTCGTGCGTAAGCGACGCGGGACGTTAGCTCCCTGTTTGTACCTGGGTGCTTGAGCCAACAGTCATGCAATGCTAGTGTGTATCTAACTTGTCTTACTGACTTCGTGTGTTTAGTACCTTAGAACCTAGAACTAACTTATACGTTGCCTCCTAAGCCTAGGACCTTTAGAGAGAGAGTGTGTTTGTGTGTTCACACTACCAACTTATCTATCATACCTCACCCCTGCACTTGAGTGTCTAGTTTGTTTCCGTCTATGATTTATACTCATTGAATTCGATACCCTTTGGAATACTCCTTCCTTGGATTCAATACCCTTTGGAATACTCCTTTGGGGAAATGCTACAAAGGTACTTCCGTGCGCTTGCGGACTCTTGTAATCGTTAGGATTACCATTTGGTCATTTCTGGCATCGTTGCTAACTTAGCATCGACGTTAAGAAATACGAACAAGCATTTCTGGCGCCGTTGCCGGTGAAGGCTAAGGATAACATGTCAACACTTTGCATATGTTTATAATCATGACAGGAATGAAACAGTTCTCAATGCAGGCTAACTTTGATTGTCTTCTTTGTCTATTGATGATGAAGATAGGTAGTGTATGACTGGTTTTGACTTACCGCCGAATTTCACTGAAGATCCTGAGTCACTTGTAAGGAGAGCTAGAACTCATTTCGGTTTTCCCCAGCATGTACGTACAGAAGTTGACCCAGCTTCCTTTGTGCCATCTACATCAACTCCTATGGCCAACCCCGAGAAGACTCTTCGCGAGTACTCTGCTCCCTCTGCTAATCAGGTGCCCACCGGCCCCGAGATCAACACCGGGAACGGAAACTTCGAGATCAAAACTGGCCTCATTACGATGGTACAGGCTAGCCCATTATGTGGCAAGCCTAATGAAGACGCGAGCGCCCACCTGCAACAGTTCCTGGAGAAGTGCAGCACCTTCATTATACGAGGAGTGGAGGAAGATGGCATCCGTCTGCGACTGTTTCCATTCTCACTTCTGGGAAAGGCAAAGCAGTGGTTCTATGTGAACTGTGCTGATATTGACACCTGGGCAAAGTGCTCAGCAACGTTCCTCGCGAAGTTCTTTCCGTTGGGCAGAACCAATGCCCCCCGGGGGAGAATTTCAAGCTTCCAGCAAGCAGCAAACGAAACCATTCCAGAAGCTTGGGAGAGGCTTCTGGAGTACATCCTGGCTTGTCCCCATCATGGGATGGATAGCTGGCTTATTCTTTAGAGTTTCTATAAGGGGTTGACTCCGACAGCCCGAGGTCATATTGATGTTGCTGCTAGAGGGGCTTTCTTCTCTCTTACTATTGCTGAAGCAACCAAACTTATTGAGAAGATGGTCTCTAACCAAGGGTGGAGTAATGATCGACTCCAGCCACGTCAGAGGGGTACACATACCATCAAGGAAGTGGATATGTTGCACGCCACGATGGACTTGCTTATGAAAAGAATGGATGATCTGACTAGCAAGAAGGCTGCTATGGCCGTTGAAGGACCGGAACTGGCGACCAGAGAGGGGAGAGTGAATGGGAGCCGATAAAAATTCTTCTTGAAGGAGATGGAACCTCAACAAGATGAACAAGGCTTCCAAAGCACGTCTCTGACTCAACTACCCAAGTTGGCCAAGACCACGTAGCCACTGGAGTGCTACTAGTCCTAGGAACCAACAACCACCGAAGCTAACCCGAGAACGCAGCGGAAAAACCAACTCGAGCAGCTACTGGATTGCACCGGTCAGACCGGTGAGCAGCACCGGTCAGACCGGCCCCTGCTGGAGTACCCCAACAGATCCTGAGAACTTCCACAGAAAGCTCCTACACCGGTCAGGCTGGTGTAGCACGCTGGTCAGACCGGTCTAAGCCAGGAAGCCCCAAAATCACAAACCTGACCTTCCGAGCTCCAAAACGAACCAAACTCGAAACAGCAGCAACACGGGACAACAGGGAACTCACCAAGACATTCACCCGAGGCAAAAGCCACAAAGCCTCTGCACCGGTCAGACCGGTGAGCAGCACCGGTCAGACGGGTCAGGCTAGGACGCTCGGGATGAACAGCACCCGCGGGTCAACTCCCCCAAATCCAACCCCCGACCTCCCGTCGCTCCACGGATTTGCGCAAGACTTTGGGATAGTAGGAACACCTCATGGGCACTCCAAAGCCAAGATTTGATCCACCAAAACTCGCTAAATCGAGAGGAATCGAAGAAATCCCACCAAGAACGCCTCTAACCCTAGAGCCAAGAAAACCCCAAAATCAAGCCCCTTTGCTCACGGATTTGGGAGGGGAATCAAAGGGAAAAGAACCACGAAGGGTTCAAGCATACATCCCCCACCAAATTTCAAAGAGAAAGGCCTCGAAACCGCCACAAGAAATTCGCCAAGAAAGGGCTCCGAAAATCACGAAAAAGGAGAAACGGGAAAGACACATCCAAGCCTTGAGGAACCACGCCGAATCATCTATACATACCAAAGAGGTTCATAAAAGGTCTAGCTTGCCGCCTGATCATCGTTCCCTCTCACAAGATCTCACCATGAAGCTCTCAAGCTAGTCCTAGAAATTCCAAAGGAAAAAGGAAGAGGAAAATAGCAAAACAAAATAAGCTAGAGTTCCAAGAGATGGCTGCCATCCTCTCACCACTTGGGTTATATGGAGGCAAGTCGAAAGACTAAATTACCCCTAAGGCCTAATACTAGGATACACACCCCCGAGGGGCACTTTGGGAATCTTTGTCTTCGCACCATCGGATGGATGCCCAGCGACCGCAAACTTGCTTAGCCTCGACGCAAGCCTTGCGATCCTGACGCGTGTCCTCCGCTTCGAAGTCTCCGGACTGCGTCGTCGCACACCGGTCAGACCGGTGCTCCTCACCGGTTAGACCGGTCACCGGTCAGACCGGTCCGATGCTGCTGCACCTCCGTCTTCGGTCTTCCGTCTTGGCTTTGTGGATCAACCAAGGAACCTAGTGGTTTTCTGGTGAACCACCAGAAACCCCGCGAACTCGGTGTAGCCTCCGCCAATCACCACTCATGACTCGGCTCCCACATAGTCCCGGCTCGACCTTGGTTTTGAGGCTCAACCAAGAAACCGTCCATGACTTCATCTTGCCGTTCTTGCCACCATGTGGCCCGCACTAGACTCCGCTGGCCACCGGGTCCCTCGAACCAAGCCTACTTGTCTTCTCCACACCTGGAGGCCTCACCAGCAACGACCTTTCGCGCTTGTTCTTCACCTGCACCAACACTAGTCAAGCCGCAACCTGCACCTGCAATACTTAGCCAAGAATCAGTCCACACCACGTTGTCAATCACTCATCACACCAGGAAGCGACCTACCACCGGTCCTCGAACCCCACAGGCTCTCAATCTCCCCCTTGATGAGTGCATTGACAACACACACATTTTTGGTAACCAAAGAGAAAAGGAAAAGAAAAGAAACGACTAAAAGAAACACCAACAAGCGATCGAAAGCCAAAGAAAAGGCAAAGAGCAAGATCACTTGAAGAAGACAAGTCTCGGACCCCTTAGGCAAGGGCAACGGCTCGACACATCCGAGACAAAACCATGCTCAAGCAAAGAGCACAAACCTCCAATCCAAAGCTCGAAAACCACAAAGAGCTCCCCCTGCACACATGCAAGCTCCCCCTGAACCAATGCAACTCCACCTGGACGAATGCATGCAAAACACTTCGCGAAATAGAGCAGCTGATTCAGCTTTGCTCTGACCGGTCAGACCGGTCAACCTCACCGGTCAGACTGGTGGGCTAGATCGCCCAGCAACCTGACACTCACACCGGTCAGACCGGCGAGCAGCACCGGTCAGGCCGATGACCACCTGGGAAAAACTGGCAACTGCACGAGCTCACAACTAGCTCGAAACCACTTGAAAACCTTCTAAATGCATGCAGCAAGCCGAAACATGCTCAAACTTCTCCCCCTTGTTGACAATGCATGAATCAAGCCAAAAATGCAAAAAATGCAACCTAGAGCTTCTCAAATAGACAAAATTCAACATAGCATGCTACACATCTCCAAATGAGCAAGTTAGATACTCTATAGCTTCGTATGGACAAAAACTACAAGATCACCAAGTTTCACAACCATTGGAAGAAGCTAAGATGGAAATGACTATTTTTACGAAAAATCACCCTCTCATGAGCAAAGTCCTAAACATGATCAAAACATATCAAAATAGCAAAGCTACACAAACTTCATGCTAGGACAACCATTCTAATCATAAGACCATCATAAACACCCACAAGCACCTCATGTCATGTCAAAGCCACCGAGCCATGTGCCTACTTCTATATATGAGACTTCTCATTGGTAGGCATCATGCAACGGTTTAGCACCCAAAAGCAAGTAAATTAAGCACATATGACATGGGAGCACATTTTCCAAGCAATTTTCATTTCATTTTTAGATTTATAATTGGTATATGAAAAGTCTTTGCGACAAAAAGGAATTTATGCCCCTCCACAAGATGAAGCATGGGGGCTAAACATTCATGATGGCAAATGAGCCTTTGGCCCCATATGATCAAAATAAGCTATCCAACCACATATTAAGCTTAGCCAAGCCACAAAAACATGTCAAGATCATATAAAGGCATTTACTCACAAGAGAGCATATATATGACAATTTTTAAAAAACATAGCCATCAACCATGGATATAAATCAAGATCATCAAGAGCTAAGCCACACTAAGCCATAACATACCAAACTAGCTCACAAGATCATATATATCATACCATGGTGAACAATGTATATAGGAGAAGCTTTCCTACAAAATGTATATGATACAAAATGCTTGCAACCTACCATACAAAGATGACTATACATCATGATACATATGCAATGCAAAATGCAAGAAAGCATAAATGGAAAGCTATACATATGCTACAAAGGAGCTCCCACACACCCAACTCAAGAAATCAAACAAACACCAAGCTCCCCCTGCAAACGAGTGAAAGTTGCTTGATCTAGGGGTTTGGTGAAAATATCGGCTAGCTGGTTATGTGTGGGTACATGGATCAAAGCGATTTTTCCTTTCTCTACGTTGTCTCTCAGGAAATGATACCTCACTTCTATGTGCTTGGTTTTGGAATGAAGCACTGGGTTCTTTGCAACGCTTATGGCACTAGTGCTATCACATTGTAGTGGAACATGGGTATACTCCTCACCAAAGTCACTCATGGTGTATGTGATCCAAAGGAGCTGAGAGCAACAACTAGCTGCGGCCACATACTCTGCCTCGGTAGTGGATTGAGCAACACTCGACTGTTTGCGGGAAGACCAAGACACCAAAGAAGAACCCAAGAACTGGCAAGTCCCAGAAGTGGACTTCCTATCCAACCGACATCCGGCAAAATCCGTGTCCGAAAATCCATGAAGAGCCAAAGAAGAAGACACAGAGTACCAAAGGCCGAAGTCGGGAGTATGACGCAAATACCTGAATATGCGCTTGACTGCTTGCCGATGCGAAGTCCTCGGAGGCGCTTGAAAATGAGCGCACAGACATACCGAGAATTGGATGTCCGGCCTCGTCGCCGTCAAGTACAGGAGTGACCCGATCATGCTTCGGTACTCCTTCTGGTCCACGTGTTCACCGTCCTCGTCCGCATCAAGAGCTGTAGTCGTACTCATCGGCGTCGCCATGGCCTTGGAGTCCTCCATCTTGAACTTCCTCACAATGTCCTTGGTGTACTTGGCTTGGTGCACGAATGTTCCTTCCCTTGATTGCTTGATCTGGAGGCCGAGGAAGAACTGCAACTCACCCATCATGCTCATCTCAAATTCCCTGCTCATGTCTTCTGCAAACCTTGCAACAAGAGAGTTAGACGAGCCACCAAAGACAATATCATCCATGTATACCTGCACAATCAGGATATCTTTGCCCTGCCTGAGGAGAAACAAGGTCTGATCGACCTTCCCCATCTCAAACCCTCTCTGAAACAGGAACCCCCGCAACCTACCGTACCAAGCTCTAGGAGCCTGCTTCAACCCATATAGCGCCTTCCTCAACTTGTACACCCGGTGGGGGTACTTCTCACTCTCAAACCCCGGTGGTTGTCTCACATACACTACTTCCTCCAAAACACCGTTTAGGAAAGCACTCTTGACATCCATCTGGTACAACTTGATCCCTTTAGCCACGGAAAAGGCTAGAAGGATCCTAATCGCCTCCAAACGGGCTACAGGAGCAAAGGTCTCCTCATAGTTAATCCCCTCTTTCTGTGAGTACCTCTGAGCAACAAGCCTTAACTTGTTTCTCACCACTTCTGCTTTCTCTCCCTCTTTATTTTTCCACACCCATTTTGTCCCAATTGGCTTACAACTCGGTGGAGGATCCACCAACTCCCAAACTAGGTTTCTCTCAAAGTTCTCCAACTCCTCATGCATCAACTTAACCCAATTATGATCAGATAGCGTATGTCCAATGTCTTTGGGCTCAAAAGTAGCAACAAAAGCAGCATGAGCAAAGTGAGAATTGTTTCGAACCCTCGACCGTGTAGTGCGTTCATTGATGCCACCAATGATTCTCAAAGCTAGGTGATCCACTTGAACTCGCTGGGGAGGTCTCGCCTTGATGCTACCTCCCCCTCAACAGCAGCTTCACCTTGATCTGGGTTTGTCGTTGTAGGTGTGGGAGAAGGACCGTTCACCACCGTAGTCGAAGTAGTAGGTACATGCTCAGCCGCGGGCACCACACCGCCATCTTCATCATCCCCATGTTCATGCTCCTCCTCCTGGAAAATCTCCTCGCCAAGTTCATCGTCACCTGCACACTCAAAAACAAGCTGACTACGTGGTTGTGTCTCGTCGAAGGTAACCTTGCAAGTCTCCACGATTTGGTTAGTTTCAAGGTTGAGCACTCGAAAGGTTCTAGAATGAGACGCGTAACCAAAGAAAATGCCATCGACAGACCTAGCCTCGAACTTGTCCAACTTCTTACCTTTCTTAAGGATAAAGCATTTGCACCCAAACACATGGAAGTGACTCACCTTGGGAGTTCTACCGTGCATCAACTCGTAACAGGTTTTCTTCTTGTGAACCCTGAGGTAAATCCTGTTCGACACATAGCACGCGGTATTCACCGCCTCAGCCCAGAACCTTCTCAGAGTCCTATGCTCATCGAGCATCGTCCGAGCCATCTCGCACAAGGTCCTATTTTTTCTTTCCACCACGCCGTTCTGGGGAGGCATATACGGGCTCGAAAACTGGTGTTCAAGACCCAAGTCATAGCAAAAGGTTTCGAAGCGAGAGTTTTTAAATTCCGAGCCATTGTCACTGCGGATCGCTCGTATGGCATCTCCGTGCCTCTCGTTTCTCAACCTCTAGACAAGATCTCGAACAAAACCAAACGTCTCCCCTTTCTCCTCGACGAGTTGACCCGTGATGGCTTCGGGAAGCGTCACGAGTCCAGTCTCCGGGTCAGGGGTCATGGTGAGGTAGCGCTGGAATGATCCAGCGTCGTCGGCGGTGCAGACCCAGGAGCCGAAGACGAAGGTGTCGCCACGGTTGAAAGCGGCGGTTGGCTTGATGACAATTGAAGCCGTCGAGTTCGCCATGTGATCTTCGGCGAGATCCCCTACCTGGCGCGCCAGCTGTCAGTGTTTTAACCCGGCAACCTACCAAGGGGAGTACCCGAGGTAGATGTTTGTGGCCTCGCCGAGATCGGGAACTCGAAGGAGAGACACGTGGCAGACAATTTAGACAGGTTCGGGCCGCGAGGTGCGTAATACCCTACGTCCTGTATGCTGCGTAGCTCTGGATTGATTGGGTGTGTTTACAAGATGATGCGGATGAAGAGATAGGGGTCCCTGCTTCGCCTTATATAGTCCGTGAGGCAGGGTTACAAGTCAGTTTGATAGGGGAGTATTAGTCGTGTACGGCTAGGAGTACTCTACACGGATCCGGACATGTTTAGCTTCCTAACCGAGTACTAGTCCTCCGTATGCCTTACGCTTCACGCCATCAGGTGCCGTGCAGCCCAAGTCGAGTAGTCCCAGGGGCCCACGTAGTAGTCGGTCATGGTACCCACCTGAGTAGTGGGCCCAGGGATGTCCGTACGACAGTGGATACTAGGTCCAGAATGGGTGCTAGATATTACCATATGTATAATGAACATTGTGATGATGGTAAGGTGTACACTAGGCCCGGAATGGGTGATAGTTATTACCATCTGATTTGTTGTAAGTCCATTTTGCATGATCCTCTCTCTCTATTTTGACTCTTTTGTGGACATGGCTATCTTTTCTTTTTCTTTTTTTTCTTAGACCTTCATGTGTCCAACTTTTTTTTCCTTGGACCTTCATGTGTCCATTTTTTCTCTATAGCCATGTCTCTTTTGTAATATTAACTTGGAGAGAAAGAGAGAGATCAACACATAGTGTGGAGCTTTATTTTGTGGAATAGATAGATGGTACAATGCTAGCTCTCAACTGAGCATAGCAAGGAGGATGTTGGCGTGTACGTGTGTCTTGATCATGAAAGCATGAAAAGAATTCTCACAAGGGTCACAACAATTTGACAAAGCTCAATGCAACGACAAGTAGCATATGTGCATGAGGTTTTGAAGATGTCTCATCATATGCCTCTGGTAGGACTTGGCATATCAAAGAGGAGCTTCGCAAAGGGTTTTCAAAATTTTCAAATAAATTTCCCAACCACTCAAACATTTGGAGCAAAGATCATTTCATCAGACCATATCTCAAACATCAACTACTTAGATGGGCATGGTTTCCTAAAGATATGTTGTTCACAAGCATCAAGATAATAGGTATGGAATAAAACTTATGCAAGCCAACCATAGGAAACATGTCGAGCATTGGGTGCATGAGGATTCAATTGAGTTTGATTTATATGATCGGATTTAAAGCTCATTTAAACTCATGATTTCCAAAAGTAGAGAGGTAGGGGTGCACATACCATCGCTCTTGGAGAAAGTGGGGAATGAGGTAGGCAAATGGTGATTCGGCCAAACCACAGGGGTGACTGACTTGCTCTAGTGCACTTACCTCATCCCTCGTCGATTAGCGTAGTCGGTGTTGTGCGGCACCATGGCGGGAGATCTCAATTTTGTGTTTCGACAAGCCTGAGAAATCTCCCCCACACTTGCTCTTGTACCTGGTGTTATTATTCAAAGAAAAAGATAGAAACAAAAAGGGAGGCTCTGCTAGCTGAAGAGCTAGGAAGCCTTTATTCAAATTCAAATATTTTTGTGCTTTTTTAAGAGAGTAAGATGCAAGAACCAACACCATCTTCAAACCAAAATAAGACTTACTATGAGAGAAACTTACTCGGGATACTCACATATCTCCCCCACACTTGGAGTTTTCATTGCTAGGCAACACAACTCAAGTGTGCGGAGTTCAAGCTTCCTTTGTCATACTTTCTCTCCCTGAATTACCTTGGTGTTGTAGTTGGTGTAGCCCTCATGTTTTTAGGCATTGCCTATCCATCGGTCCTTTCAATCTCCACCTGAAACGTTAGCGACCAAAAATACCCGAAGGACGACTAATCCTAAAGAGATGCTCTTGCTTTTATTTGAAAAGGAAATCTAAATGATTATTCAAGCTATCTCTCGATAGTGCTTTGTTTTGGGTCATAAGCTCGACCACTGGAGATCTTCATCTTGCAGCCAATCGAGATGATGAAACCATCATAGCTCTAGCTGCAAGGTTAGTACCATAAAAATGACCAAGAAATTTGTAATGTTTATGGTAAACAAAAGCATCTACAACCTTCCTTTTAAAGTTAGCATGCACAAGGAAAATGAGGAGGTTGTAGGTTTCGTAAAGGTCATTGGAAAGGGGGCTTGATAACTTTGGAAACTTTTGATGTGAGCATGGGATTTGTGATCCTTCTAGTATAAAACTTTCGTGCTCGAGTTTGTTTTCTGAATCCAAAGTCAATGCCTCGAGAATGTCCATAGACCACACATGTTCTTTCTTAACCTCAGGTCTATGACATTGGAGATGTGTATCTCGAACCTGAAGATGATATGGCTACTTTTCATGGTCGAGAACACTACTCAGTACCCCTTCAATGGGTCTTTCGATGAGAATTAAGGGTGGATCTCCTTTTGGGATGTCAAAGATATGATAATCTAGGAAGATCCCATACTCTCCAATCTTTGTTTGGATGACTCTAAGGATTCCCTCCGTCTCTATGGTTTGACCCGAAATCCATTGGAGACGCTTCTAAGAGAAAGAGAGGGGTTCGTCGGGAAAGGCCTCTAATACTAAGGATTTAGGAATGATATTGATATTGACCCTAGGGTCATAGAACACATCCTGGTAAGAGAGGTTTCCTACTTGGCATCAGAGTGACTTTAGCTCGGGATATAGCTGGATTACTTGATCCATGCCTTCTGCTTCTCTCAACCATTCCCGGCAACTGCTTGCGGAGATGTATTCCAACTTTTCTCTCCGTCTTTTTACCTCTTCTGGGTTGGGTAAGTTGACTAATTCTCTCTCGTGTGTTGAGTCTCTTTCCCTTCTCGGGAAGGATTTCTCCGTCCAATGTTTATCAAATAACTCATCATAGTATTCATAGATGAAGTCACACGAGGGGTGATCGAACTCTCGATAAGGTTGGAATGGTTCCCCTGTGAACCAAGTTCTGGTAAGAGGAGGATGGGTGTCTATGGATATGAATTTTTCTAGGATAGGCTCCTCCTCTATGAATTCCGATTCAGAGAGTGGATCGGAGTTTGTTGATTCCTCATCGAAGTCATGCGAGAAATCAGCTAGGTACACACGGGAATAGAGGAGTGGTTCTTCATGCAAAAAGGTGCTAGTGGGTTTCTCCTCTATGGGTATTTGTTCCGAGAAAGCATCGGGCTTGAGTTCTTCTTCTTCATCTGGAATTCGTCAAAAATTCCCATGTAGGGAGTGTTTTCTAAGATTTTTCCTAGAACCACCTTCCCTTCACTAGGAGTCAAATGAGAGAACGAGCCTCCTGATGAAGTATCCAAAAATTTGGCTGACTCGACATCGAGACCCATTGTAAAATGTTGTAGAAGAATAGGTTCTGAGATCCCAATGTCGGGTCCAGAGGCCAAAGAATTGGTGAATCGTGCCCAAGCAATCCCTAGTGACTCCTTGTCTAGTTGTTTGAAAGAGAGGATTTCTAGCCGTAGGGTCACTACTCGAGACATAGGGAAGAAGGTCGGACAAAACTTTTCTCTAAGCTTTTCCCAACTTCCCTCCACACTTCCGACTGAGGAAGAGTACCATTTCTTTGCTCCTCCTGTTAATGAAAACGGAAAGAGCTTCCATTTGAGGGTTTGTTGAGTCATTCCCTCAATTACGATTATCGAGCAAATTTGCTCGAAGCCTCACAAATGAATGTACGGGCTCTCCTCTTTCGTTCCGACGAACGAATTCTCTCGGACCAAGGCTATAAGAGCAGGGCGAAGCTTATAGCCATGTGTTTTGATGAGATGCGATGATGATGGAGGCTCTAATAAATCACTCTTTGGAGCCGAAAAATAAAAAAGGGTTGGATTTGAATCCATGTGATAAATGGGGTGATACACGAACGAACTGGGTTCAGAATCAAAACAGCTACCGTTCCCCGGCAACGGCGCCAGAAAGCTTGTTGGCACTTCTTACGTCGTTACTAGATTTGCAACGGCGCCAGAAAGCCTATTGGTATACTACACGATCACAGATAGATCCGCAAGCGCACGGATACCGCTGTAGCTTTCACCCGGGAGTATTCCAAGGTATCGATTTCCACGGGGAACGAGAAGTGTTGTGAACCTGAACTAATTCGTCCGGGGGATATGGTGATGAAGGATAGAAAGGCAAGGGTAGATTTTGGGTAGAGAGGGGATAGCTGATGAAGTTTGGGACTCGTGAGAGTCACGGATAGAATCAAGGCAAAACTTGTCGCTTGTCAGGGCCAGAGGGAAAAGAGCCACGGAAAGGGATGAGAAGGGGGCTCTGATGTCGTAACTCCTACCTGCCGGAACTAACGTGGTGGACTACAAAGCCCATCTGGAGCTGTCACCTCCCTAGGGTACCACAACTATTTCGTTGAACCGGGAAGCATTTCAAGGTACTGGGAAGCCTAGACACCACGTCTACACTAACGATGCACTACTTTACTCGGATCCAAAGCAAAGCAATCACAACAAGTAGAAACTACTAACTGCAATCGAAGAACCTAAGAGCGAACGATGAAATGACCTGAGACTTAGTTACTCAGGAATCCGAACTTACAAAACATCCCAGGTGTGGACGACCGTAGTTGTATCGCACCCGCCGAGGAAGGGGAAGAAGACCGACACTCCGGCTTCTACTCCAACACTAGGGGAAGAAGACCGACACTCTGGCTTCTACTCCAACACTCAACTCTCTCTCCCTACTCTCTGAATACTAACTTATGTAGGGCTCCGCCACTTGCTTCTAATCACTTGTGTCCTTCTACGAGGTGCTAGGCTCTATATATAGCCCCAATGGGTCGGTGGCTACAGGAGGGGGTACTTGTAGGTGAGAGGGAGCTGCAGTGCTGAGCAAGGAGGTGCGGCCGTGCCTCTATTGACAGAACTTACAACAAATTTCCGACCGTCAAAATCCCGGAAATGAGAAGGGTATATGACAAGTTTCATGCATATTTTTAGTACTAATAAAGTTCCACGAGTTGTGTTGTAAATTTTATATGCAGGTACACATTTGGGATAAAACAGGAGTCACCGGGCCACACCGAGTAGGCACGGCCGAACCATCAGGTGCGGCCGGCCCTACTGGTGCGGCCGGCCCTGCACCCCGCCACGTCTCAAGTCCAGGCGACCATCATTTCGACGAACACACCTTGGATGGATGGGATGTGCCGGGGTATGTCGGTTTGATCCAAAGGAGTAGAAAAGAGGCACTTGGATCCATGGGCCCACTTCTACATGCAACCAACCGCCACTTCGAAGTAATCCTGAGCATCCCCTATCATTGGCGGTGCATCACGCGGCTCGGAGTAGGCACAGCCGGATCAAGAGATACGGCCGCACCTACGAAGTGTTGAATCCGGCGGAACCGACCCAGGATACCGACTCACAACCGACCAAGGAGCGAGCATCAGGACCGTCCACGACGAAAGGCGGCACATCATAGGTGCGGCCGTGCCTAGCTCCCGCCGCCTCAGCACTCCACCGACCTCCCACTGCTATAAAAAGGACCCTCCACTCGCTGGAACAGGCGACACACAGCAGGAGCATCACTATTGTCCACTTTTGTATCTTAGAGTAGGAAGTAGTGTAGTTTGGGAGTTAGAGTCGAGTCGAGCTAGTCTTGGGGTTCTGGAGAAGTCTTCTTCAGAGTTCGGGTACTACTCTTGTATCTTTCCTTTATAAGACTTAAGTGCATTTCAAGTTATTTTTCTATCTTACATTTCGAGTCAATTACATTCAGCTTTTACTTAGCTAATAGAAGCTTTATTCTAGGTTTAGACTAAAGTGAGTTTTGCCTCGGTTAGTGTAGCTCTCTTGAACCCTATAGTGTTGTGGTCGTTCTTCGCTTGATCTCCGGTGTTTCATCGGAGAGAGAGACCTCTCTCTAAAGGCCTTAGGGAAGGTTCTTTGGTTCGTTGTGAGCGCGGTGCTCAGAGCTTTCCTTAGTCTTAGATTGGTATCCCGTTCAACAGAATAGTTGTGGTACCCTAAGGAGGTGACAGCTCCGGACGGGCTTTGTAGTCCACCACGTTAGTTTGGGCCGGTAGGATTCAGCGCGTCATCGTTCTCCCTTCTCATCCCAGTCCGAGAGCGCGGCTTTGCATGCCCCTGCAGCACTAGAAGAGCTTGTTGATCCTATCTTACCTTGGCTCTGCTTTACCTTAGTTCTTTTCCCGGAATTGACAAGATTAGATAGATTGCCCTAGGATCCTTTCTCGTCTCGTTGTCCTCCCAACTCACTAGGACCTCTCTAGTTCTTTTATCGAGATCTCCTCGCGTGTCCAATTACCCCCCGTATATCTTTATCATCACCCCTGCTATAAGACCCTTTCACCGAGCCTCGATCCTCTCTACCGTTTGTTTGATTATCTATGCCATAGTGCTTCCCTTGGGAAAATATAAATACGATAACCCGAATACCACCGGGTGAAGTGCTACAACGGTAATCCGTGCGCTTGCGGACCTTTCTGTGACGTGTGTTTTACCAAAGATGTTCCTAGCTCCATTACTAGGGGTATAAACCTAGTAGTGAGGCTAAGGAGCATCAACAAGCATTTCTGGCGCCGTTGCCGGGGAAGTAATAGGCACTAGATATCTTTTCGGTAGAGTTATCTCAGTTCGGTGAACCGTCTTTTAGCGAGTTTATCCCTACTCCGTTCCTAGTGTACGGAGTAATATCCGGTTTCGACAGTTCCGTCCCGTCTTCACATCTATTCAGAGTCACTTGTGAAGGATATTCCGACCTCGTGTCACTACCCTTCGAAAAGTTTCTCTCGATTTATCACGACGAACCCAGTCGATCCCGTAGACAGAACCATCTTTTTCATGGCCAAAGAAGCCAACCTTGAGTCCTCTATTTATCAATCCCATACCCTGACTAAGATGGCAATCCCAATCGGAAATAGAAATCTTCAACCAAGGATCTTCTCCAATGGAACTATTCCTCCAAAATTCCTCTCCATCGCCCAGAAAAACCCTTTTTCAGGATTCAAAGAGGAAAACCCATACAATCACTTGAGGAATTTCGAGCAATTATGCTCTACTCGTTCATGCTCCGATCTTTCTCCTGACGAATTCAGAGTTAGACTTTTTCCATTCTCACTAGCGGGAAAAGCAAAGGCTTGGTACTTCCAGCAAGAGAAGGAGTTCACCACAGATTGGAGAAATGTGCACGACAAGTTCTGCGCTAAGTACTTCCCCTTATCTCGTCTCATGAACCTTCGAAACCAAATTATCAATTTCCGACAGACGAAGACCAAATCCCTAAATCAAGCATGGACTAGATTCTATGATCTCATGCACATTTGTCCCGATCACGGCCTTTCAGATATAGTGCTGATTCAACATTTTCAGCACGGCCTTTTTCGAGACAACGTTTTTCGCCTGCTTGCACTCACAAAGGGATCACTTTTTCATGAAAATCCAACTGAGGGGCTAGAAATTTTAGAGAGGATTTTAGCTATGCCCGTCAGAAAAGAATCCCAGAGCGAGGAAATCAAGGACCATTCCCAATTGTGGATATATAGGATTATTATCTATCTATCGTTATTCTTCCGAGCTCTAGTGAATTACCTCTTTAATCGAGAGGATCACTCAAAGAAGAAATGATCATCGACAAGTCCAGCTCGAGGACTATAAATTCGATGCCCTCGCCGTGAGATAAACCGGCATTTATCCCATGCTTCCCTTCCTAAGCTTGTTTCATCAAGCATGTTTAATTTTAGAAATCCTTTTAGCCACTGCATGACTTAGAGTTTAGAAGGTTTAGGGAGTAGTTTCGGGCATTTTGCCCGGTGCGGCCGGCCCACTTGGCACGGGCGCACCACCCCCTTTGCCTTGGTGAGTGTGTGGAGCAGCCACTAGCTGCATGGAAGTGCTTTAGTTTGTGAGGAAGCAAGTCCAATCTGCAGTAATTTATTCCTCACCACTAATAGCATTGCCAGCAACCTTTGGACAATTGAGTGCACAAGTCTTCGAGGATCCTAAGCACTAGATGGTGTGGCAGTTGCCTGGCAGCAATTTTTGTGGGAACACTAGGGCCGGCCGGCCCTGTTGGTGCGGCCGCACCTGTGAAATCCACCAAGTTGTCACTTCCAGATCGCTGCAGCCTGCTCCTAGCCTCCTAGTCACGCACTGAGGCTGTCTCTCATTTTTAGTTGGCACGGCCGGATGGGCAGGTGCGGCCGCACCTGCCTCCTTCCACCTTCCTATAAAATGAGACCTCCCGTGCACTCTCCCAGAGCACCACATTCAAACTCCGAAGTTTCCACCCTTTGCTCCCTCGTTAAGCTCGTTCGTAATTAGTGGAAAGGAGTGCCGAGAGTGTGTCCCTCGTAGTGCAAGTCACTCAAGTTTTGTGGAGGTTTCATCACCCCATAAGGACCGCTAACTTTTGGACCGCTAATCCTCGAACGACTAACCTTCCCTAACCATCATTCTTCGGGTATCTGTTGCACTAACCTTTTGCAGAATGTCATGGCTCTGCAAGGCCGCTAAGGTGGTTAAGGGAAAACACATCAGGTTCCGGTCTAGTGACTCGAACTCGAGCCGCAGTGGCCACTCCTATACCTCAGGTTGGCAAGATCACTCGGTACCCCCGGGTTTCAAGCCTCAGGACAATGTGTCCATGGGTTCTGCCCGGGACATGTCCACAAGCTCGGTACATTATGATGGTTCAGGTTCGGAGGAAAGGACGTGTTTCCTTACCTCCGAAACACAAATCATCCTGCGTACCGATCAAGAGCGGAGGTTGTTCCAGCAACTAAAGGACTGGGAATTCGCACACATAAAGGTATATGATAACACCCTGCTTAATGAAACCGGTATGATAGGAGAGTTTGGCATGCTTGCTCAGCCTGCTGCTTCTTTACCTTCTTCTGAGTCGGGTGGAATCCCGGGGCAACCCGAGCCTACCCGAGAGAATGTTAGCGTTATATCCACCAGATGGGGTAAGCCATCTAGGAGGGTGTATGCACCTAACCATGTAGGAAAGCTCATACATCAAATCCAAGACCCATGGGAGGAATCAGTAGTCTTGCACAGGAAAGACAATGGATATCCGGCCATCACATGCACAAACTATCAAAAGATCAAGAATGCTCTTTGTGACCTTGGTGCAAGTGTCAACCTCATGTCTAAGGCCATGTTTGAGGAGTTAGGATATCCTGCTCTCTCTCCAACAACGATGACAATCCAACTTGCCGACTCATCGATCAAATATCCAGAGGGCATAGTGGAAAATCTCTTGGTGAATGTCAAAGGCTCATATGTCTTTGCGGATTTCGTGGTCCTCGACACACAAGAAGAGATGCCGCTTATTCTTGGGTGACCATTCCTAAGAGATGTCAATGCAAGGATCGATGTCGGAGCCGGAAGGATTCAATTCTGTATAGGGTGAAGAAACATGACATTCACATTCCAAGCAAAGGAAGAGCAATGTTACCTAGTGCAAGATGAGGAATCGAGGGAGTGGAGGAAGCCACAGCCCCAATACAAGGAAGATGAGGTGGCCCCGACCAAGCCCAAGGTGAAAGCATTCAAAGGGCGCCACCAACCCAAGAAGTCAAAGGAAATCAACAAGGCTAAGGGGAAAAAGAAGACGGAAACCAAAAACACCCCGCGAACGCCTCACCGACTTCTGCATCACCGAAGGAAACAAAGAGGGTGTGGCGTGTCAAGAGAGCATCGTCCGAGTCTTCCACTTCAGAACCGGACGAGTCCAAGATCAATTGAGCAAGGAGAGGAATCCCCGTCCAGGTAAGAACCAACCAGCCCTTCTTCTTCTTTTTCATTCCCTTTGTTTTAGTTGTTTTTCTTTTTATCTTAAAAAAAAGAAGTTTCAAGGGTGTAGTCTTTCGAAAGTAATAGTGTGCAGGAGATTAGTGAGAGTTCCATCAGTTATGTTGGAAAGTTTTTGGTGATACGGCCAAACCATGAGGTACGGCCGTACCTCCTCTCGACGAAATTTTTGTGCAGAACAATTGCAGGAGGGGAAGTGAGCACTTGGAGTAAAAGTAGTAGGGCCGGCCGAACCAACAGGTACGGCCACACCTATGAAATTACACAAGATTGTCCAGCAACCTTAGCATCGAGTCCCCAAGTGCTCCACTAAGCATCACAAGGAAAGACAAATCATCCAGGAGATCAGAATCAGCTTGGGGGAGAGCCCCGGTTCAATCAAAGAAGGTACGCCCATCCAGTTTAATCCCAACTTCATTTTGGAATAAAAGAAAACAACAAAAACATTTGCTCTCATCATGTGCTTGAAATCTTGTCTATACACCCTCTTTTGGAAATAATGAAAAAGTTGCAATGTTAAAACTTTGCAAGAACCTAGCGTACAACTTTGTACTCTACGAGCTTTTGAATTTGTTGGTATATTTTTAGACAAGAGCCTGAAATAAACCTTTGTGGGAAGCAAATGCTTATGACCAAACCTAGGGTGTTGACTAGTATGATATGGTAAGACAATGTTGATCTTGCTCTATCTCATAGTATGGTGAAAATCTCGGATGATTTCTTTTGAAAATAAAATAAGACAAGTTCCTCAATGGTCATATCACCTACCAAAGCCATATGTCGATATCAATGTATAAACCTTCTACATATGCTTGCTTGTGACCCATTGAGTTTTGCCAAATTGTTGTGACCCTTGGTAGAATCTTTTCATGCTTCCATGATCGAGATCACGTACACCCACATATACAAGCTAACTCCTACACCGGGAGTTACGCAAAACATGCCATCCAGCCACCAAGAATAAATACTCCAAAGTTCCAACGAGACTTCTCTTCTTGTAATTTTGCAAAAGGAGAGAGGGGTCATCAAAAGTAAAAGAAAAAAAAAGAGTATATGCTCAAAAAGCATAGAAAAAAATGTGCTCCAATCAAAGAGCATAGAAAAAAAATATGATGAAACATGACCCCCCTCCAAAATAAAAGCAAGAAGAGAATCTCCAAGCAAGGAGTACTTAGAGAAAAGCAAACAAAAATATTCCACACACTTGCACATCTCGATCAAGTTGCATGACTAGTTTCTTATCGGATCCGGTTTTTGGCTCGACAACATCATGTGGCACAAGTGAGTCTCATGCTTATCCTACCCAAAGCTCCACATACAAGCCATAGAGTAGGAAGTTGAGGCTCATTCAAAAGCCTTTGGTGAGGTAACAAATACCACTTGAGCGATCGAGGGAACCATTCGAGGAACTTTGTCTCTCTTTGCAAAAATTTCAAAACTCCGAGATAGGATCCGGAAAAGAGAAGAGTGAGTGATGCAAAGTCAAAACTGTTCTACTCTTCAACCTCCGAAGGCAAGGTGGAAAGTTACAAGCCCCACAGGTAAGACATGGCTAAGTTTCTCTCGTACCAATCCTTTCATTAGCAAGAAGAGTATGGGATTGTGCATAGGGACTTGCAGAGCGGTAACATCAGTGCAACTCCTAATCGTCCGAGGCCAAGTCTAGACTTTGCTCGAGGACGAGCAAACGTTTAGCTTGGGGGAGTTTGTTGACGGTCCTTACAACAAATTTCCGACCATCAAAATCCCAGAAATGAGAAGGGTATATGACAAGTTTCATGCATATTTTTAGTACTAATAAAGTTTCATGAGTTGTGTTGTAAATTTTATATGCAGGTACACATTTGGGATAAAACAGGAGTCACCGGGCCACACCGAGCAGGCACGGCTGAACCATCAGGTGCGGCCGGCCCTGCTGGTGCGGCCGGCCCTGCACCCCACCACGTCTCGAGTCCAGGCGACCATCATTTCCATGAACACGCCTTGGATGGATGGGATGTGCTGGGGGTATGTCGGTTTGATCCAAAGGAGTAGAAAAGAGGCACTTGGATCCATGGGCCCACTTCTACATGCAACCAACCGCCACTTCGAAGCAATCCTGAGCATCCCCTATCATTAGCGGTGCATCACGCGGCTCGGAGTAGGCACAGCCGGATCAAGAGATACGGCCGCACCTACGAAGCGTCGAATCCGGCGGAACTGACCCAGGATACCGACTCACAACCGACCAAGGAGCGAGCATCAGGACCGTCCACGACGAAAGGCAGCACATCATAGGTGCGGCCGTGCCTGGATCCCACCGCCTCAGCACTCCACCGACCACCCACTGCTATAAAAAGGACCCTCCACTCGCTGGAACAGGCGACACACCGCAGGAGCATCAGTATTGTCCACTTTTGTATCTTAGAGTAGGAAGTAGTGTAGTTTGGGAGTTAGAGTCCAGTCGAGCTAATCTCGGGGTTCCGGAGAAGTCTTCTTCAGAGTTCGGGTACTACTCTTGTATCTTTCCTTTATAAGACTTAAGTGCATTTCAAGTTACCTTTCAATCTTACATTTCGAGTCAATTACATTCAGCTTTTACATTTCGAGTCAATTACATTCAGCTTTTACTTAGCTAATAGAAGCTTTATTCTAGGTTTAGACTCAAGTGAGTTTTGCCTCGGTTAGCGTAGCTCTCTTGAACCCTATAGTGCTGTGGTCGTTCTTCGCTTGATCTCCGGTGTTTCATCAGAGAGGGAGACCTCTCTCTAAAGGCCTTAGGGAAGGTTCTTTGGTTCATTGTGAGCACGGTGCGCAGAGCTTGCCTTAGTCTTAGATTGGTGTCCCGTTCAACAGAATAGTTGTGGTACCCTAAGGAGGCGACAGCTCCGGACGGGCTTTGTAGTCCACCACGTTAGTTCGGGCCGGTACGATTCAGTGCGTCGTCGTTCTCCCTTCTCATCCCAGTCCGAGAGCGCGGCTTTGCATGCCCCTGCAGCACTAGAAGAGCTTGTTGATCCTATCTTACCTTAGCTCTGCTTTACCGTAGTTCTTTTCCCGGAATTGACAAGATTAGATCGATTGCCTTAGGATCCTTTCTCGTCTCGTTGTCCTCCCAACTCACTAGGACCTCTCTAGTTCTTTTATCGAGATCTCCTCGTGTGTCCAATTACCCCCCGTATATCTTTATCATCACGCCTGCTATAAGACCCTTTCACCGATCCTCGATCCTCTCTACCGTTCGTTTGATTATCTATGCCATAGTGCTTCCCTTGGGAAAATATAAATACGATAACCCGAATACCACCGGGTGAAGTGCTACAACGGTAATCTGTGCGCTTGCGGACCTTTCTGTGATGTGTGTTTTACCAAGGACGTTCCTAGCTCCATTACTAGCGGTATAAACCTAGTAGTGAGGCTAAGGAGCGTCAACAGCCTCTAGGTGCGGCCGGCCCTCCACTTTCCACCGCCTTCGATCGTGAGTCCGTGATTTGGTCCCTGAGGTGGTTTAAAGACGGTTGTGGGTCGGTTTGCTGAGTGAAGGAGGTGCAGCCGGACCTCTTGGTGCGGCCGGCCCTGGGCCCTCTTGTCATCCACTTCGGATCGTGCTCTAGTGGGTAGATGAAGTCTTGAACGCTGTCCCATGTCGGTTGTTCACTGGCTTGTGGGTCCATGGATCCAAGCGAGGCTAATCTCAACCTCTGGATCAAACCGACCTTGTTTCCTCGATCAGGATCATTTCTAGTTGTGTTCCCTGAAGTGACCGAGGCTTGGTGACACGTTTGGGCGAGTCAAGCAGGTGCAGCCGGTCCTAGTGGTGCGGCCAGCCCTGGAGGTTCGGCCGGCCCTAGTGGTGCGGCCGGCCCTGGCTCCTGGCCCCTGTGCAGCTCGCCTGTGGTGTGTTTGCTTGATCCAACACGATGTGATGGTTTTGGTCTTTTGGGAGCTGATGCACGGGACTTCACTCGGTGTGAACCTAAATAGTGGTGCAAGGTAGGGCCGGTCGTACCACTAGGTGCGGCCGTGCCTACCTTATGTGGCTTGGTGCTCCGGAATTGCTCCCTAATCTTGAACCTACAGATAAAATCTCAACACAACTCATGGAACTTCGTTAGCACCTAAAACATGCATGAAATTCGTTATAAAGTGCTACCATAGCCGAGATGTTGACGGTCAAAAATTTGTTGTAAGGACCGTCAACAAGAACTCTATTAGGATCTCCAAAGAGATCCAAAACATGATAGAACAACTAGCTGAAAGAGAGAAACAGCTTCAGTACACACCTAAGAACAAGAAAACTAAGGGCAGAGATTATTCTTCTTACCATAGACATTGGAATAAAAGCGTCAATAAATGGGTAGGACATTGAGTTTGTTCGGTCCGTCTTTTCTTTTAAATGTTCAAGAAGTTCGTTGTTAGTTGGACTGAAACGGGTACCCTTGCCTATTAGTACCCGTTTCAGTCTAACAGACAACGAACTTCTTGAAAATTGAAAAGAAAAGACTGATCAAACAAACTCAATATCCTACCCATTCATTGACGCTTTTATTCCAATGTATATGGTAAGAAGAATGATCTCTGCCCTCAGTTGTCTTGTCCTTAGGTGTGTACTGAAGCTGTTTCTCTTTTTCTGTTAATTGTTCTATTATGTTTTCGATCTCTTTTGATATCCTATAGAGTCCTCGCCCTGAGATGAGACATCCAGATCTTCTGAAAGAACATTAAGAAATGCAAGAGAGTCCCGCAAGGCCACAAAATTCACGGTAGGAGGTGCAGAAGGTGAAGGAACAGCTGCAGGAGGCTGAGGACCGGAGCGTCCGAGGACCGGTGGTTGGTCACTCCCTAGTGTGATGAGTGATTGACAACGTGGTGTGGACTGACTCTTGGCCGAGTATTGCAGGTGCAGGTTGCGGCTTGACTCGTGTTGGTGCAGGTGAAGAGTGGGCGCGAAAGGTCTATGCCTTGCGGGGCCTCCGAGGAGTGGAGAGACAAGTAGGCTCGGCTCGAGGGACCCGGTGGCCAGCGGGGTCAAGTGCGGGCCGCATGGTGGCAAGAAAAGCAAGAAGAAGTCGTCGACCGGAGCTGGTGCAGGGTAGCGGCTCACGACTGGAGTCTGCACGTGGGGTTTGCGGCGGTTCACCACAAAACCGTCGGGTTACTTGGTTGAGCCACAAAACCAAGACCGGAGGCTCGGCGGGCGGAGACGGGATCCGGGCGCGCCGAGAAGTTTCGATGCCGGCGGACACGTGGCAGTATCGGAGGGCTTGCGTCGGGAGGACGCGGACTGCGGCGAAGGCGTGGCCGTGCGATTAAGAGGAGTGCTACATGACCTATATGCCCCTGAGGGGATTGTATCTTAAGTTTAAGTGCTAGGGGTAGCTTGGTCATTTGCCCAACCCAGAGGGACTCATATATATAGCTCTAGGGTTTTCTGGGCAAACCATCCATCCGGACTGCTTCTCATTTCCTTGCTCCATAGGCGTAGATTTTCTTCGCTGTTTTGTAGAGAATCTGACCTCCAAGTGTATGGAAGCATTCATGGTTGCGTCGATTTCCTTCTTGTGGCTCGTGTGATTTTCGTGTCTTTTTCGAGCTATTTTCATTGGATTTTCGTGCGCGCCTTGTTCCTTCGATTCTGAGGTGTTTGGGTTCAGATTTGTTGGTGGGGATCATGGATAGATGTCTTGTGCATCTTTGTGCTTGATCTTGACCCCCCAATCTCCGGATTTGGCCTCCGATTGAAGGATTTCAGTGGGAACCCTAGCTTTTTGGTAGAGCTCGGTTGCGATTCGATTCCCGGCGATATAGTTCGTTCGAGGTCTCAAGTTTTGGGGTATAGCATCTCCTAGGGACGCTTCACACCTCCCCCAAATCTTTCCTCAAGAGCTTAAGCCGTTTGGGAGATCCATGGATGGATAGGAGGGGTTGACTTCTCATTTTCGGGCTCGAGCAGTTCTGTCTGCACCTGGCGGACAGTCCGTGTGCCCTAGTGTTCGTCCAGTTCGTCGCTTGTTCTTGCGCATTCGTGGTTTGATCCGTCGGAGAAGTTGAGTTTTGTTGCAAGGGGTTTGCGGACCGTCC
This sequence comes from Cenchrus fungigraminus, assembly GCA_036936925.1. Taxonomy (NCBI): domain Eukaryota; kingdom Viridiplantae; phylum Streptophyta; class Magnoliopsida; order Poales; family Poaceae; genus Cenchrus; species Cenchrus fungigraminus. The sequence goes on from CM072770.1 coordinate 75,414,549, forward strand.
GCCTGGGGGTCGCGGACCGTCCGCGCGGCACAGGTTGCTCTTGGACCGTCCGCGGGTAAGGTACAGACCGTCCGTATTTCGAGGTGCAGTACTGGTTGTTCAGGTTGCATTTTCGGACCGTCCACCGTGACCTCGCGGACTGTCCGCCTAGACCTTGCGGACCGTCCGCCTGGGCATCGCAGACCGTCCGCCCTAGGCATCGCAGATTGCCTAAGTCCTTTGCTTCTTGAGTTGCGTTTCCGTGTTGCTTTGAGTTTGGGTTTGTTCCTAGGGTTGGTAGGTCCGTTGTGACTACGTGACCTTGGCAAACTCATGTGGGAATCCTTGGTTGTGAATTTGGGGCATAGGCCGAGTTCATCCTTCAGGAAGAATTTTTATCGGCTCCCATTCACTCCCCCCTCTCTGGTCGCCTAATCGGTCCTTCAATTGGTATCAGAGCCGCTTACGGATCTTCGTGATTCTAACCAGTCTAAGATCCAAAGATGGCATACCAGGAACGGGGTTCGGGTCCTCCACACTTTGATGGTAAGAACTATCAGATGTGGCAGAGGCGGATGGCTACTTTTCTCCACGGCAAGGGTCAGATCTTGTGGGATGTCACGGTGAACACAGCTTATGTTCATCTGATGAACTTCCTAGCTCCAGGATCGAGGGATATGTTTGACACCAACAATAAGGCGGTCGACTACTTGTTCCGTGCTCTGTGTCAATCCGAATTCGATCGGGTTCAGACAGAGGACTTGGCTTGTAGGATTTGGGAGCAGTTGAAGAATGCTCATGCTGGAAATGCTCAGGTTCAGGCTCGGTTGTTTGCGACCTACCGGAGAGAGTACGAGAATTTCACTCATCTCCCCAGTGAGTTCATTGATAGCATGTTCCAGCGGTTCACAGTGTTTGTGAACAACATGAGGGCTAATTTGGCCGTGCTCCCGTACGATGATCATGACAGGGCTGTCAAGCTCCTGCACTCTCTGGATCGTACCGTGTGGAGTGGGAAGGTCGAGGCCATTCTTGAGTCGGAGAAGTATGACACCCTCACGGTGGACGACCTGTTTTCCAAGCTCAAGTCGTCCGAAGTGGACCGTGGGGTGCGTGCAAAGATCGAGAACCCGACTGACCCTCTTAGTCTGGCTCTCGTTTCTGGATCAAGGACTAACGCTAACATGTCTTCAAGACAGTTCTCTTTGTCTTTTCTTGTGTCCATGCCAGATGAGGAGTTTGACGTGCTAGGCGAGGAGGATCTCGCGTTGCTGAGCAGGCGGTTCGAGCGCATGTACACGAACCAGAAGAATGCTCGGAGGACCTCGGGCATGTGCTACCGGTGCGGGAAGCACGGGCACTTTATCGCTGAGTGCCCGGAAGCCATGGAGGTGAAGCCCGAGCACAAGCACCGTCCGAGGACCGACCACAAGCACCGCTCGAGGGACGACCACAAGGGCAAGAACAAGTCTGAGTGGAGGCCGAGGAGAAGTGGTGGTCACAAGAAGAAGGAGCGAGCGATGGTTGCCGGAGCAAGCGACATCGACTCGAGCTATTGCTACTCTTCATCGAGCTCAAGTGATGAAGATGAGAACCGGCACAAGGGCAAGCGGTCAAGCAAGAACATCAATGGTTTGTGCTTCGCCGCCCAAGGATTTTGCGGCATGGCACATAGCTCCGCAAGCAAGAAGAGCAACAAGGATGACTCGGGCTCCGACTCTGAGGAAGAGGTAAACAATGATCCAGTCTTCTTGATAGCGGAGAATGCTAGGTTGAATGACTTGCTTGACAACCGTGATGATGTGCTTAGAAAGACCAACAAGGAGAAGAGGGAGTATAGGTCTTTGCTTGGAGAGGCTAAGGAGAAGGTGGTTGAGCTAGAGTCTTTGCTTGTTGATGCTAGGGCTCAAATAGATTCTCTTAAGTCTGCTCCTATTGTGACTGATGAACCGAAATGCACTGATTGTTCCACTTTTCTTGGTGAATTGACTGTGCTTAAGGAGAAGTATGCCTCCAAGGTTGAGGAACTAGATGTGCTTAGGGTTGAGCTAGATGAGATGAAATCTAGGCCCTCTTTGCTTGGTGCTTGCACTTCTTGTCCTGTTTTGCATGAGAAACTAGATGAATCAGTTGCTTATGCTGGATCTCTAGAAGCTGCTTTGAAAGCTCCTATTCCTACATCATGCTCTACTTGTGAAGTAAATGCTTTGAAGAATTTGGAGCTTGCACACTATGTTGATCGTCTGCAGGATGAGAATGATGAGTTGAGAAAGATGATGGGTTGGTTGTCTGGTCATGAGCCTCAGCTCCAGATGATGATTGAGGCATACAAGCGCTATAATAGGCAAGCGCTTGGGGTAGACAAGGTTGGTGAGGGAAATGGTGAGGATGAGGGGAAGATTGGAGATATCCCAGAGCCACCAAAAACACACCACAAAAATGCCTATGCTCCTAAGCCAAACCCACTTAGGAACCGACTAGACACAACCCCAGCTCCACCTGTGTTTCCTCCACACACAGACAACTTCCAGAAACCCATCAAGTTCAAGAGTGACTTGGGGAATGAGTTCTTTGGAAAGAAGGGAGAGAAACTGAGTGAGGAGAAGCCAGAGCCCAAAGAGAGCCCAAAACCAAAGCCAAAACCAAAACCCTTCCATTGTGAGCATTGTGGGAGGGATGGGCACCTAGCAGAGTTTTGCTTCAGGAGGAAGCGTGAGGAGAGGTTGGCTAGGGAGATGGCCAACAAGGACAGGTACCGCCCTTCTCGTGGTGTGCCTGAGCCTAGGTTGGTGCCAAGGGGCGAGGGTATGGTGCATACCATTTACCCTCGAGAGAGGTGAGTGTTTGTGCCTCGAGGTGAGCCACCACATAGAGAAGGTGGTAGGCGTGTTGGGTTTGGGCGTGGTGAGTTTGCTGGACGTTCCTTCGCTCGTGGCCAATACGAGTATGGGGGGAACGATCGTAGTTTTAGGTCCCAGAGGAGCTACGGGCCACGGTCTCCACCTCGTGGTGCACGTAGTCCTTCAAGGGGACGTGTGGGTGTTCCACCTAGAGGAGATAGGATGGATTTTGCTAACCCCACTTTTGAGCAAATGGCACGGCACTGGTTTGATTCATTTTGTACTAACCCCAGTGCTGAGTCGTTTGCTCACTCTCGCTCTCGATTTTGATTTGCAGGTGGGAGGCTTGGAGGGCTTTTGGTTGATCGACTCCGGTTGCTCTCGACACATGACCGGAGATCGAAGGTGGTTCTCCAGCCTCACCCCGATGATGACTAAAGAGTACATCACTTTTGGGGACAATGGGAAAGGTAGAGTGCTTTGAGTGGGCACGGTGAAGGTGAGTGAGTCTGTGACTCTTCAGCGAGTTTCTCTTGTCAAGTCTTTGGGGTACAATCTTCTTTCGGTTTCCCAGCTTCTTGATGAGGGTTTTGAGGTCCGTTTCAAAACGGGCGCTTCGTGTGTCTTGGATTCTCGAGGTGATCTTGTGTGCACGATCATCCCCGAGGGTCAGATTTTCAGAGCCGATTTTTCTCAGTGTGTTGGCTCTTCTCGTTGCTTGGTTGCTGGCGTTTCGGCGGAGCTTTGGAAATGGCATAGGAGACTAGGTCACTTGAGTTTTGACTTGTTGTCACGCTTGAGTGGGCTAGGATTAGTCCGAGGATTGCCTAAGTTGAAATACCAAAAGGACTTGGTATGTGCTCCGTGTAGGCACGGTAAGATGGTCACCGCCTCTCGCCCGCCTCTGACATCCATTATGACAGAGAGGCCATGTGAGCTGTTCCATATGGACTTGGTTGGTCCAGCTCGTGTGTGCTCGGCGGGTGGGAAATGGTATGTCCTGGTGATAGTGGACGACTATTCTCGCTATGATTGGGTCTTCTTTTTGGCTGACAAGGGGGAGACGTTTGGTTTTGTGAGGGATCTAATCTTGAGGTTGAAGAATGAGAGGAATGGAGATGCCATTCGAGCTATCCGTAGCGACAATGGCTCTGAATTTAAGAACTCTCGTTTCGAAACCTTTTGTCGTGATTTGGGTCTCGAACATCAATTCTCTTCTCCCTATGTGGCTTGTCAGAATGGTGTGGTTGAGAGGAAAAATCGTTCCCTTTGTGAGATGGCTCGGACGATGCTCAACGAGCATAGGACTCCGAGGAGATATTGGGCTGAGGCGGTGAACACTGCGTGCCATGTTGGGAACCGGATTTTTCTCAGGGCCTTCTTGAACAAGACGTGCTATGAGCTCATGCACGGGCGAGCACCTAGAGTGAGCCATTTCAGGGCTTTTGGCTGTCGGTGCTTTATTCTCAAGAAGGGTAGGCTTGATAAGTTTGAGTCGAGGTCTTCCGATGGGATCTTTTTGGGTTATGCTAGTCACTCTCGAGCATTCCGTGTGCTCAATCTTGATACTAACCTAGTCATGGAAACTTGCGAGGTTACCTTCGACGAGACCCAGCCATGCAGTTCGTCTGTTTTTCAGTGTGCAGGTGACGACGAGATTGGCAAGAAGATCTTTGAGGACGAGGAGGATGATGCTGGAGAGGATGATGGTGATGATGAAGCTCCAGCCGGGCATGTACCCTCTACTTCCACTACGACGACTACGGTGCAGGATGGTCCAGCCCCTACACCGACTACGGTCCAGCAAGATCAAGTGGAAGCTGCAGCTGAGGGGGAGGTTGTCTCCAGGCGAGAGGCACCGAGGCGCGTTCAAGTTGATCATCCACCCTCAAGAATCATCGGCGACATCAATGAACGTACGACACGGTCAAGGTCCAGGAATGTTTCTCACTTTGCTCATTTGGCTTTTGTTGCTACCTTTGAGCCGAAAGACATTGGACACGCCCTCTCTGATCCTAATTGGGTGAACGCAATGCATGAGGAGTTAGAGAATTTTGAGAGAAACCAAGTTTGGGGGTTGGTAGAGCCACCACCACATTGCAAACCTATAGGGACAAAATGGGTGTGGAAGAACAAAGAGGGTGAGAATGGTGAGGTGGTGAGAAACAAATCGAGGTCGGTTGCTCAGGGGTATAGTTAGAAGGAGGGGATAGACTATGAGGAGACATTTGCTCCTGTAGCCCGTTTGGAGGCAATTAGGATCCTTCTAGCCTTTTTCGTGGCTAAAGGGTTCAAGTTGTATCAAATGGATATGAAGAGTGCCTTCTTGAATGGGTTTTTAGAAGAAGAAGTTTCTGTGAAGCAACCACCGGGCTTTGGGAGTGCTGAGTTTCCTCAGTAGGTGTATAGGTTGAGGAAGGCGTTGTATGGGCTGAAACAAGCTCCTCGTGCTTGGTATGGCCGTTTGAGGGGGTTCTTGTTCAGCAAGGGGTTTGAGATGGGTAAGGTTGATAAGACTCTTTTTCTCCTCAGGCAGGGCGATGATATCCTAATTGTTCAGGTGTACGTGGATGATATTGTCTTTGGCGGCTCATCTCACTCTTTGGTTGCGAGGTTTGCAGAGGACATGAGCAAAGAATTCGAGATGTCCATGATGGGAGAATTGTAGTTCTTTCTCGGGCTTCAGATCAAGCAAGCGAAGGAGGGAACCTTTGTGCATCAAGCCAAGTACACGAAGGACATCCTCAAGAAGTTCAAGATGGATGACTCGAAGCCCCTGTCGACACCGATGGGTACGACTACAGCGTTGGATGCGGACGAGGACGGAGAGCCCGTGGATCAGAAGGAGTACCGGAGCATGATCGGCTCCCTCTTGTACTTGACGGCGACGAGGCCGGACATTCAGTTTTCTGTGTGTCTGTGCGCTCATTTTCAGGCGTCGCCGAGGACTTCACATCGGCAGGCCGTCAAGCGGATCTTCAGGTATCTTCGATACACTCCTGAGCTTGGTCTTTGGTACTCGGCGTCCTCTTCTCTTTCGCTTCTTGGGTTTTCGGATGCCGATTTTGCGGGGTGTCGAGTCGATTGGAAGTCAACTTCGGGGACTTGCCAGTTTTTGGGATCTTCGCTTGTTTCTTGGTCTTCTCGCAAACAGTCTAGTGTAGCTCAGTCTACCACAGAAGCCGAATATGTTGCTGCCGCTAGTTGTTGCTCACAGCTGCTTTGGATCACATACACGCTGAGTGACTTTGGTGAGGAGTGTTCCCATGTACCTCTCATGTGTGATAGCACGAGTGCCATTAGTGTTGCCAAAAACCCCATGCTTCACTCCAGAACCAAACATATAGAGGTGAGGTACCACTTCCTGAGAGACAATGTTGAGAAGGGAAACATAGACCTCATCCATGTGCCAACCGAAAAGCAGCTTGCCGATATCCTAACCAAGCCTTTGGACCAAGCTACATTTGCCCGTTTGCGAGGGGAGCTTGGTGTTCTTTTCCCCTTTTGAGCTTTGGTTGGGGGTTTGATGTACATACACATATTGCATTTTCATTTATGTATCATATCATGCCTGCATCTTTGTATCATAGACTGCATATGTACCATATGAGATGTGCTTCTCCTATATACTTGGATCACTATGATATGCTAGATAGGAGATTAAGACTTTGCTTTTGATGCTCATATGATGGATAGCGATGCTCTTGATAGATTTGGGATGTATGTGCTTGTGGATGGCTTATTTTTGTGAAAATGCTATATATGATCCTCTCTTATGAGTTGAATGCCTTTCATGCTAATTTTGTCCATTTATGGCTATAACTTGCTTAATTTGTGCTTGGGACCATGTTCTTTTCATATGGGGTCAAAGACCCATCTATCATCATGGATGTTTAGCCTAAATGCTACCTTGTGGAGAAACCTAAGCTTCTTTTTGCCGCAAAGACACTTCATGTACCATGCTTAATTTGTAAATCTTGAAATTCGTATATGAAATGCTTATGCTTGGAAAATATGCTTCTATGTCCTGAATGCTTTAAATTCCTTATTTTGGGTGCTAAACCGTTGCATGATGTTCACTGTTGAGAAGTCTCACATTTAGAAGTGGACACATGGCTCGGTGGCTTTGACATGACATGAGATAGCTTGTAGGTGTTTGTGATGATCTTGTGATGAGAATTTGTAACCTTGCATGAAGTCTGTGTGTTATATGTTCTTTGTGCTCATTTTGATCATGTTTAGGTCCTATGCTCATGAGAGGGAAGTTTCTGTGAAAAATTGCTTTATTTTGATCATGGCTATGTCACATGCTTATATGTTCCTATCTATCTCGTTGGCGATGCTCGTGCTAAATTTGTGGCAATCTTGCTAGTCTATGTCTCTTTTTAGCATGTTGTAGTGCCCTTTGTCTATTTGAGAAGCACATGCTTGCATTTGTAGACTTGATTCATGCATTACCAACAAGGGGGAGAGATAGTACCCAATTCTTGCATCCAGGGGGAGTTTTGCATCAAAGGAGAGAAATGCATTTGTTCAGGGGGAGCTTGCATTCATATGCATTTGGGTGCTCTTTTTCGCCTGAATTTTAGTTGTGCTCTTTTGCCGATGGTGTCGAGCCCTTTTGCCTCACCTTGAGGAGTCGGCAATTTTGGAGCATTTTATCTCGGTTGTGTCGAGCCGTTGCCCTTGTCTTAGGGGACCGAGATTTTCTCTCTCAAGTGATCTCTCTTTAGCTTTTGTTTGGCTTTTGATCACTTGTTTGAGTTTTTCAGTCGTTTCTTTTCTTTTTCTCTTTTCTCTAAATTGGTTACTATGTGTGTGTTGTCAATGCACTCATCAAGGGGGAGGTTGAGGACCGGAGAGTCCGAGGACCGGTGGTTGGTCGCTCCCTAGTGTGATGAGTGATTGACAACGTGGTGTGGACTGACTCTTGGCCGAGTATTGTAGGTGCAGCTTGCGGCTTGACTCGTGTTGGTGCAGGTGAAGAGCGGGCGCGAAAGGTCTATGCCTTGCGGGGCCTCCGAGGAGTGGAGAGACAAGTAGGCTCGGCTCGAGGGACCCGGTGGCCAGCGGGGTCAAGTGCGGGCCGCATGGTGGCAAGAAAAGCAAGACCGAGTCGTCGACCGGAGCCGGTGCAGGGTAGCGGCTCACGACCGGAGTCTGCACGCAGGGTTTGCGGCGGTTCACCACAAAACCGTCGGGTTACTTGGTTGAACCACAAAACCAAGAATGGAGACTCGGCGGGCGGAGACGGGATCCGGGCGCGCCGAGAAGTTTCGATGCCGGCGGACACGTGGCGGGATCGCAGGGCTTGCGTCGGGAGGACGCGGACTGCGGCGAAGGTGTGGCCGTGCGATGAAGAGGAGTGCTACATGACCTATATGCCCCTGAGGGGATTGTATCCTAAGTTTAGGTGCTAGGGGTAGCTTGGTCATTTGCCCAACCCAGAGGGACTCATATATATAGCTCTAGGGTTTTTTGGGCAAACCATCCATCCGGACTGCTTCTCATTTCCTTGCTCCATAGGCTTAGATTTTCTTCACCGTTTTGTAGAGAATCTGACCTCCGAGTGTATGGAAGCATTCATGGTTGCATCGATTTCCTTCTTGTGGCTCGTGTGATTTTCGTGTCTTTTTCGAGCTATTTTCATTGGATTTTCGTGCGCGCCTTGTTCCTTCGATTCTGAGGTGTTTGGGTTCAGATTTGTTGGTGGGGATCATGGATAGATGTCTTGTGCATCTTTGTGCTTGATCTTGACCCCCCCAATCTCCGGATTTGGCATCCGATTGAAGGATTTCGGTTGGAACCCTAGCTTTTTGGTAGAGCTCGGTTGCGATTCGATTCCCGGCGATCTAGTTCGTTCGAGGTCTCAAGTTTTGGGGTATAGCATCTCCTAGGGACGCTTCACATCTCCCCCAAATCTTTCCTCAAGAGCTTAAGCCGTTTGGGAGATCCATGGATGGATAGGAGGGGTTGACTTCTCGTTTTCGGGTTCGAGCAGTTCTGTCCGCACCTGGCGGACAGTCCGCCTGGTTGGCGCGGACAGTCCGCGTGCCCTAGTGTTCGTCCAGTTCGTCGCTTGTTCTTGCGCGTTCGTGGTTCGATCCGTCGGAGAAGCTGAGTTATGTTGCAAGGGGTTTGCGGACCGTCCGCCTGGGGGTCGCGGACCGTCCGCGCGGCACAGGTTGCTCTCGGACCGTCCGCGGGTAGGGTACAGACCGTCCATATTTCGAGGTGCAGTACTGGTTGTTCGGGTTGCATTTTCGGACCGTCCGCCGTGACCTCGCGGACTGTCCGCCTAGACCTTGCGGACCGTCCGCCTGGGCATCGCGGACCGTCCGCCCCAGGCATCGCAGATTGCCTAAGTCCTTTGCTTCTTGAGTTGCGCTTCCGTGTTGCTTTGAGTTTGGGTTTGTTCCTAGGGTTGGTAGGTCTGTTGTGACTACGTGACCGTGGCAAACTCGTGTGGGAATCCTTGGTTGTGAATTTGGGGCATAGGCCGAGTTCATCCTTCGGGAAGAATATTTGTCGGCTCCCATTCACTCCCCCCCTCTCTGGTCGCCTAGTCGGTCCTTCAGAGGCCAAACATGAGATGGAGTTATGATTATGAATGAGTAGTGATGATTATTGTGAAACTTGTATCATGATTGTGTTTTGATGTTGGCTACCGGATCATCTTATGATGTTTGCTACTTGTTGGTGGACTGGTGGTGTGAACTTTGTGATGATGAGTTTCTATGAGATGTCATCTTATTATGCCAATTTGGTTTAATCTATTCCAAATTGATTCGAGCATACTCACCATTTCGAATTCATACGTATTGCAATGGAGGTCATTGAGAATTGCAGTTAACGACTGGCACCGGGCGTTAACCGACGAACTTGTGTGCACACCCCCTCTTAACGGACGTGTCGATCATTGTGAATCGCAATGCCTGGCCTTATTTACTCTCGGTCGCCGACATGTACCAAGTCGAAAGGTTGAAGCTGCACTGTGCATCAAAGATGTGGGACATGGCAAGCGAGGAAACTGTGACTTCATTTCTACGATGGGCAATTCAGGCTAATTGCACACAATTGCAGTACAAGTGCATGTCTCTCTTAGAGCGAATCTTTCCTCACGGAATACTCACATATGATTGGGCGGTTGTATACACTGATCATACCGAATTTATGCACAATCTCCGTAGAAGATCCAAACTCATTCGTTTCGAGCATACTCACCATTCAGAATTCATACGTGTTGCAATGGAGGTAGAGGAAGAACAATGGAGGTATGGTGGTAATAGATAGAGAAGGGGGAAGTTTTGATTGAGGAAACTCCGACCTGTTGATGTTTCTCAAGGAGGACCTTCCTAGTGGTAAAAAGGGAGGAAAAGCTAAGATGTTGTTTGTTTGGATTGATCCAGAATCGGATCGTCCGTCCTTTTGATGGTTTGCAGGAAGGACCTTCCTGAGAAACAATTGTGTAACTGCCCCAACAATAGCATGGAGCGGTTCTGGTAAGTAGGCGGGAGAAAAGCGTGCGCGACAGCCAAAAAAAAGTTTTCCCGCAGACAAGTGTATATATCTCATTTCTCTTGACGACGCGGCGTACACTACTGCAACTCTGCAAGAGACTCGCCGGCACCACGCTCCTTTTCCTTGTGGTAAAGTCTAGAGCTAGCGTCGGTGCTTAGATCTGCTATTGCCCGTGGCGGGAATGGCGAATCGTAGCGACCCTAGCGGCGAACGGAGAAGCAGGACTCGCTCCGATCAGGTCAGTCCTCTGTTTAGCCATGCTACTTTGATCTGTCATACTAGTTAAGGGGAATTCTGGATTTGGGGATCTGGGTTAACAGACTATATTCATGTATTTTAAAGGTGTTTGGAGTAGACTCCGAAAGCTCCAGATCGCCGACGCTTGGTCCTCGTGAAGTCATCGTTATAGATCCTAATGAAAACGAGTGCAAGGACGGGTTGCCTGTCCATCTGAAGTATGACTGGACAGGCGCCAACCCTGGGCGTCGATATGTATGCTGCTGTGAGGTAAATGATAACTTGTATCACTTCGAATAAATGTTGCATCTGTGTTTGATGTTAGTGTGGTCAATCGCTAATTATATGAACGAAATCAGTGATTACAGACTGATGGCATGAAGTGCGCGTCGTTTAGGTAGATAGATCCTGAATGGGATATTAGGACTCTGAAAGTTCTAGAAAAACTGATGGAAATGAAGGGAAAAGCAGAAGAGGAAGCAAGGTCATGGAAAGAAGCATCTACAACTGCTAAGGAGGAGGCCAATGTCAAAGCAGTTGAGCTGCAGACGATAACGTGATACTACGGGGAGGTAACTCATAACCTATTTGAGACGAGAAAGAAAATGAGAAACGATGCTCTGTTGTCTCCTACAGAAAAGGGTGAAGCCAACAGGTACCTAAAAGCTGAAAGGGAGGAAAGGATGTGGAAGGAAGAATGTGCAAAGGCTAAGAGGGAGATTTAAGAGACTGCCGCTGAGCTGTAGACGGTCAAGCAGCTCCTGGATTCTGCAACACTTGTGGTGAAGAAGGTGAGGGAATTGCTGAGACAGGCCTCATATAAGAGGTCGCTCAGCAAGGACAACAATGTGGAATAATGTGATTCGTGGTATTATTGCTAGGTAGACGGTTTAGAGGTGCTAATCATGCTTGTATTTTGGTATTTGCTACTTGTTGGTGGTGTGAACTTTGTGGTGATGAGTAGCTATGAGATGCCATCTTATGGTGTTTGATACTTGTCCGCTCTGTTGATGTTTTGTGGGAAGGACCTTCCTGATTATCGAATGCGTAACTGCTTGTTCCCTACGGTGATTGTGGTAGAAACTCATACATATGTGCGGAATAATTGACGAAGGGTGATAATATAGATATTTGTACATTGAATTGCATTACAGGTGGTACACAATCGAAGTTCCTCATTACGGATAGCTAGGCAACAGCCATGTTCCTCGCGACCAAATCCAGTCCCCATGAACCTGCTTAATGTGGATCGCCGGAGTAGTGTTGACGCCTGGATCAATACCTATTCCCTGCTGGTAGATCCAGTACTCATTCTTTTCATCGTGATGATAAGTTCGTAGGAAGTACATGTGATTTGCCCTCAGGTCAGCCAAACCAGAAATGGCATGCTCTTCTGTAACAATGCACTTGCCAGGACCAAACAAGATGATCTTATTCCGGAACTCAGGAGCTCTCTCCCAGGGAATAGGCTGCCAAATGTCCCCGACGAATGAATGCAAAGTTAATTCTACCACCTCAGCTTCTTTCTCCTCTAGAACAACAAAGAACAATCGGTCTTCACCTTCGAGTAGAGAAGAGTTGCCCATGCCAATGACCCATGACAACCGAAGCCAATAGGATGGGGAGGTGCTGAAAGATCTTGCCCCAAGTAGATCTGCATGTGTTCAGAGGAACTGCACCAGAAATCTTCCGAAGGTAGTGTAGTCCAGTCGGATTGGCTACCCAAATGCCAAATGGAAACGGGCAATGACCCAAGCGCTGCAAAAGATTTCTCTGGCCAAAAGAAAGTAATCACGACAAATGACTCTGCACCAGCTGTTGTCTCAAGGCACAAAATACAAGCTTGGAGAGTAGCCATTTGGCTCCATTTTGGAAGTTGAGGAAGGTGAATGTGCTTCCGAGGAGATAAAGGATTCAGCATGAGCGTGTTGCACCAATCTCTGCAATCTAAGGCGACTAGGCTTCCAGATCCGCCGCAACCAATCAATCTAGTCCATTTACCAGCCAATGCAGGAAAGGAGACCTCAAAAAGCTGCATATCAGCGACGGATGCGAATATCACTGCTCCAGATTCACCGATAAATTCAGATTTCGGAATCCAAGGTCAAACGGGTGTGCCTCACCTAAACGAGCACAGTTCCAACCCTTGCAGACAGCTTTGAACATGATGAAATGTCTTGCATCACTGATCTTATTCGCGACGCTCACAACAATGTCAAGAATAAGATTTGCCCAGGGACGAGGCATCATTGACAGGATAGCCAAAGAACAAGGTTGTGGGAGAACAATGGAGGAGTTACAGCTCCAACAAAGACAAATGAGTGGAAAAGGTAGTCCAGAAGGTCCGGTATACTGATGTATTGCTAAAAGGACCTTCTGGACTACAATTATTTCTTCTGGTCCATTAACATTCCGCTGAACGATCTTTCCCCCTTCCTCAGAACGTCCTCCCTCCATCCACAAAAGAATGCAATTCTCACTTCCCGATAAGTAGATATAAGTGTAAATTTTGTCAAAATTGAATTAGTTTGAACTGAACGGATCCCACAACTACTCTAATCTTTTCGGGAGCAGTTTTTTCAATAATGGCTGAATGGGTTCCTCTGGCCATAAACATCCCCCTTCCTCCCAGCGCCCTCTTCCACTCCCCACTCTTGCAACCAACAAAAAACCCCATTCTCGCACAGCGCCCTCTTCCTCTCCCAACTCTTGCAACCGACAAAAAAACTCCATCCTCGCACAGCGCTCTCTTCCTCTCCCCATGGAGCCATTGTCTCCTAGAGGTACGGCGCAAGCCACATCCTCCTCCTCTTCTGATGAAAGGGATGATCTCCAGTGGTCTGATGAAGAGGAGGTAGAGCGGAGGCCCATTCGGGTGGTGGTTGACACATCCTCTGATGACTCGGAGTTTGTGGAACAAAATAAAATCCAAGATCATGTGCCTCTGAAACATCGCACCCCTCGCAAGTTAGCAAGAGGTGCCAAGGGTCAGGGGCGCAGAAGCACTGCCACTCGCCGGGGAACTATCGTCTCCAAGCGTCGTCATCCTCTCTCATCCTCATCGGTCGGTGGCAGTCGATCTCTGCCATCCTCGCCGAGCAGAGACCATCATCAACCGGTCGTCATCATCCACCATGGAGCGGCGCCAAGGCCGTGCTCGACCGGCCGCCATGGAGCGACGACATCATCCTCTGGCGGCGGCATTAGAGGGACGGCCTCATCCGCGGACGGCGCCCTAGGAGGTCTGCCACCATCTTCCACGGGCGGCGGCAACAGAGCGACATCCTCGTCCGTGAGCAGCTGCAACAAGGCGCCGGGTGCACCATCGACAAAGAAGCGACGCCTTGATTAGTGTATTAGTGGTAACTCCTACTAGTAGAAGTAAGAGTAGAAGAAGCAGAATGAAGATTCGCCTTCTGTTCATCTGGTCTGGTTGAATACTACTACTACTATTTTTTCCTTGTAAGATGTTGGTTTTCTCATTGCGTAGTAGTGACAGTTTAATTCGGTCCGACTAAAAACTACAAACCGGACTTTCGTCTGTGTTCTTCCAGTATTTAAGAAATCAATGGAACGGAGTTTCTGTATACAACGAATTTATACCGAGGGAGTACACACACAATACCATTTTTATTAGAAACAACACAATCCAAATACAAACGACACAAATGCATGCATACGCATTGATTACACATGAGGATGGATGGATCCACCATAGCTCATACTACTACCATCACCACAAACTACTAGCATCTACCATCATGGCTCATATACTACTACCATCACCACTTACTACTAGCATCTACCATCACTGCTCATACTACTACCATCACCACATACTACTAGCATCTACCATCACGACTCATATACTACTACCACCACCATTTACTACTAGCATCTACCATCACTGCTCATACTACTACCATCACCACATACTACTAGCATCTACCATCACGGCTCATACTACTACCATCATGGGCTCATGGAAATCCAGCCGCTACACGGAGTGCAGCAAAACGTGTCTCCTGGATCAAATACTCCTCCAAAGCGTGATGCCTCGCCCTTGCATCCCAAATCCAGGCAGGCAAAACGGCGATGTTATGCGCGTGTAACAGTAGGTCACGAATGGTCCATTGCCTGTGACCCCTGTGGCAAAAAGGGCACACCCACATTCCTTCGTGATAAACACGGGCGGGCCCACCCTGCTGAAGCCAAAGCAACACAAACCATTTCAGGTCATGCGATTCATCTTGTTCAATGAGCACTGGCCGCGGGGGTGGCATTTCAACGGGCAACGGCAGAGGTGGAGGCCTAGGCCGTGGGTGAAAAGGTGGTGCCATGAGGTTCAGCTGATCCTGAGCTGTCGTTGCCAGCGGCTGAACTGGAGGTGGCATTAGCCCCGGGTGTTGCTGAGGTGCCGATGCCAGCGGAACTAGAGGTACCATTGGGGCCGGGTGCTGCTGAGGTGCCAATACCAGCGGAAGTGGAGGTGCCATTGGGGCCGGGTGCTGCTGCGGTGCCGATGGCAGCGGCTGAACCGGGTGGCGGTGAGATGCTATTGCGCCCGACAGCTCCCCCTTCCCCGACTCCTCCAAGTTCCATGCTCCGTCCCTTCCTTGCCCGGCCATTCCCCACGTACTGCATACACAAACGAAGAACAAACCCTACATAAGCTAACAATGTGACCGTCTCGTACCATGCATACATAAAGTAAACAAGATTAGCCAACAAAATGATCTCACCCTTGTATCCCACTAAAGTAGAGAAATGCAAGACGGGAAACCGATGAGTGTTGTCCTTGCCTTTCAAGAACGTTGTCCTGCACTTGCCTATTTATTGAGGACTACAACGGTCACATGAGCTCGGTGTAGCATTGCTAAAGTTACTAAGGAAAACGTGAGATGCTCGGAATATAGTCAGGCCTACGCATGATAAGAATCTATCTAGGTCAGAATCTTCAGTGGCGTGCATCGATTACATGTGTGGAGAATGGGTATCACGGGTTGAGCCCGATGTGTCTAGGTATGTATTTACTTCTGGACTTTCCTCTCTGTAGAGCATAGGAAAGTCCTGCGGACAAATCACGCAGCATCAGCTGCATCTAATGGCTGTCTCACTGCGTCAGCTCATGCCGCATCAACAACGAGACAACTCTCTACTGTTTATTTATGTAATGGTTTAGGTGTCAATTGCATCTGGAGAACAAGATTGGGTGCTGTAATCAGATGGACCGGATGGTCCTTGCATTGCAACACACAGGGTGCGGGATGACGTGACAAGTCATCCTCGATCAGGTACGCTGTGTGAGTCGTGACTGTAAAGGTCTACGAATGGCCTGGATTCGCACTTGATGATTTCTGCTGGCCTTGGAGACTGAGAAACGTGATGAACTTGTTGACGCGACAAGACCAAAATAGAATAAGCTGGAATTGGAATAGCAATATATGTTTTTTTGTGTGTGTGTAATATTAACATGCATATAAGCACAGAAGGGCATCTCGAATGGGTGTTTGGGAATGACACGCTCTCACAAGTTGATCCACGTGTCGATCATTGAGAATTGCAGTTAAGCACTGGCACCGGGCATTAACCGATGAACTTGTGTGCACACGCAGCGCACCCCCTCTGAACGGACGTGTCGATCATTGTGAATCGCACTTAAGGACTAGAACCAGGAAGTTCATGACCCGAACGTGGCCACACCCGCTCTGAAGGGACGCGTCCATTCCGAGTGGTAAGCACCATTCGCACCATGCTGGTAGAGAAGTTATCATTACCCACTCGTAAGCATCCGAATCCATATTCCGTTCAGTGGCTTAATGATGGTGGGAAGATTAAAATAACTCGGACGGTGCGTGTTCATTTTTCGATAGGTGCTTACTCTGATTATGTTGATTGTGATGTTGTTCCTATGGATGCATGCTCTTTGTTACTTGGTCGACCTTGGCAATATGATACTGATAGCTTGCATCATGGTCGTTCGAATCATTATTCTCTCATATTTAAGGGTCAGAAAATAATTATACATCCTATGACACCTGAACAAATTGTTAAAGATGATCTTGCTAGAGCTGCTAAAACTGCTAAACAACAGGAACCATCCCCATCGCCATCTGATAAATCTGAAATCAAGCTGCATGCTCCTGTTTTACATGCTACACGTGCTGATTTTGATGATATTTGAGATGCTCATTTGCCATGCTATGCACTTGTATGCTCTAGTGTGCTTGTTTCACTTGATGATGCACCATCTTTGGATATTCCTCCTGCGGTTGCTAACCTTTTGCAGGAATACGCTGATGTTTTTCCCAAAGACTTGCCACCAGGTATTCCACTGCTTCATGGCATTGAGCACCAGATCGACCTCATTCCCGGTGCCCAACTTCCGAACCGCGCCCCGTACCATACAAACCCGGATGAGACGAAAGAGATTCAGCGCCAGGTGCAGGCGTTGCTTGATAAGGGTTACATTCGTGAGTCTCTTTGCCCTTGCTCAGTTCCTGTGTTGCTTGTCCCTAAGAAAGCTGGCTCATGGCACCATTCATTATCGATACCCTATACCACGCCTTGATGATAGCTAGACGAGCTTAGTGGTGCCATTCTTTTTACTAAGATTGATTTGCGTAGTGGTAACCACCAGATTAGAATGAAATTGGGAGATGAATGGAAAACGGCTTTTAAAATGAAATTTGTCTTATATGAATGGTTGGTTATGCCGTTTGGTTTGACTAATGCTCCCAGCATTTTTATGCGCTTGATGAATGAAGTTCTAAGTCCCTTCATAGGATTGTTTGTTGTTGTCTATTTTGATGATATCTTGATTTACAGCAAGTCTATGGCAAAGCATTTAGAACATTTGAGTGTTGTTTTTGACGTGTTGCGGGCTGCCCATTAATTTGCTAACATTGAAAAATGCATCTTTTGCACACAACGTGTCTCGTTTCTTGGTTATGTTGTTACTCCACAGGGTATTGAGGTGGACAGCAACAAAATTGATGCCATTCGGGAGTGGCCTACACCGATGACGGTTACACAGATTTGGAGTTTCCTTGGCCTTGTAGGTTTCTACCGCCATTTTGTCCATGATTTTAGCACCATTGCAGCACGTCTACATTAGCTTACAAAGAAAGATGTACCTTTTGCTTGGAGTGATTCACAGGAGGTAGCGTTCAACACATTGAAAGATAAGTTAACCCACGCTCCTCTCTTGTAGTTGCCTGATTTTACTCAAGTGTTTGAGCTTGAATGCGATGCTAGTGGTATTGGGCTAGGTGCTGTTTTGTTACAAGAAGGTAAACTGGTTGCTTACTTCAGCGAGAAATTAAGTGGTGCTAGCTTGAAATACTCAACTTATGATAAGGAACTTTATGCTTTAGTGCGTACTTTGCAAACATGGCAGCACTATCTTTGGCATCGCGAGTTTATAATTCATTCTGATCATGAGGCTTTGAAACATATTCGTACCCAAACAAATCTGAACCATCGTCATGCTAAATGGGTAGAATTTATTGACGCCTTTCCTTACATTATAAAACACAAGAACGGGAAGGACAATGTTATTGCTGATGCTTTGTCTCGTCGCTATACTATGCTGTCACAGTTAGATTTTAAAATTTTTGGCTTGCAAACTGTGAAAGACCTATATGTGGACGACGCTGATTTTAAAGATGTTTTCGCTCATTGTGTTAATGGGAAACCATGGGGCAAATTTCACTTGCAGGACGGGTTCCTGTTTCGCGCTAACAAGCTGTGTGTTCCAGCTAGTTCGGTTCGTCTGTTGTTGTTGCAGGAAGCGCATGGAGGCGGTCTCATGGGGCACTTTGGCGTTTACAAGACGCATGAGGTGCTGGCTGTCGTACGGACATCCCTAGGCCCACTACTCAGGTGGGTACTGGGACCGACTACTCCGTGGGCCCCTGGGACTACTCGACTTGGGCTGCACGGCACCTGCTGGCGTGGAGCGCAAGGCCTACAGAGGATTAGTACTCGGTTAGGGAGCTAGACATGCCCGGATCCATGTAGAGTACTCCTAGCCGTACACGAATAGTACTCCTCTGGCAAACCGACTTGTAACCCTGCCTCCTGGACTATATAAGGCGAGGCAGGGACCCCTATCTCATTATCCGCATCATCTTATAAACACACCCAATCAATCCAGAGCTACGCAGCATACAGGACGTAGGGTATTACGCACCTCGCGGCCCAAACCTGTCTAAATTGTGTGCCACGTGTCTCTCCTTCGAGTTCCCGATCTCGGCGAGGCCACAAACATCTACCTCGGGTACTCCCCTTGGTAGGTTGCCGGTCTAAAACACCGACAGTTGGCGCGCCAGGTAGGGGTTCTCACCGAAGATCACATGGCGAACTCGGAGGCTTCAATCGTCATCAAGCCAACCGCCGCCTTCAACCGCGGCGACACCTTCGTCTTTGGCTCCTGGGTCTGCACCGCTGACGGTGCTGGATCGTTCCAACGCTACCTCACCATGACCCCTGACCCGGAGACTGGACTCGTGACGCTTCCCGAAGCCATCACGGGTCAAGTCGTCGAGAAATTCGACGAATTTTCGCTCTGCAACCAAGTCACCGACTTCGAGCTCGGATCCACCTCCAACTCGAACTCGACGTCACCCTGGATCGAATCGCGCGAGCTGGCTCCTGAGCCATCGTGCGAACTGATCCTCCCCCACGAGCACTTCCCATACGGCCTCTGCAACTCTAGCAGGGCCCACGCGGAAGCACTCGCCGCGCGTCGAGCCGGCAAGGAGATCGTCTCCGAGTACACCTCAGACTCCAACACCGTCCCCGACTACAACTCAGACTCCTCCTACGAGTTCGACTTCGGTCTCGATCCGATCGAATCCGAGTCCGAGCTCAATGCCATTGAGGAACCGTTATCAGGTCCTGCTGCTGGCTTGGTCATCACGTCTACTCCTGCCGGCAGATTTGTCTACTAGCCCGACCGCAAGCCCGTAGACCTGATCAACGACAACTCACGCTGCGTCGCCTACCTCGAAACACTCCCCTTCCTGGAGGGGACACTGTTGACTCCGACCGAGGAAGAGCACATGCCAACCGAGGTGGCGACTATCGACTCCGGACTCTGCACGCCTGATCGTGAAGTATTCATGGCTGCCAGAGAAGCTGGAACCTCAGACAACCAAGTTGATCGGTACCTTGAAGACATCTCAGCAGACGAGGAATCAGCCAATGCACCCGCAGATGAGACTACTGAGGCCAAGAATGCCCGGCGCGAGCGCAACAGAAGACGAGCTGATCGATGCAAGCGGCTTCGAGAAGCTTTTCCCATCCGGAACCTCACAGAGGCTCTGGATCAAGTCAAAAACCGGGTACACACCACCCCTGAGCAATGCCTCATGTCTATCTCCACGATAGCACGAATAGCTCAGGGGCACCGCGCAGGCGAACTCATCACCAAGCTCGCTGAAGACGCCTACTTCATGAGGGTCGACAACAGAGTCGCTCTCGCTGGAAACCACGAAGCCACTAGTCGCAGCCCAGCAGATGGCGGACGCAACCGCGTCCGTGGCGAACACCAACCAACCCCCAACCAGTCTAGAGCCTCTGTAGGAGGACCCTCACATGGTGGCCATAGTGGTGGGGGCGGTGGGGGAGGTGTCGGAGGCAGCAGCGGCGGTAGTTCCTCCCACGGCGGCGGCAGAAGAGCTGGTGGTGGCGGCGATCGTGGAGGCCGAGGCCACGCGAATAGCCACGCCACCGGCAATGCACGTGACGGCTACGATGCCTGCCATAGGATCGATGAGATCTGCTGCGCCAAGAAGACTACCGAAGTCAGCGACAGTGACGGCTTCCCCGCCTACTCTGCACGACTTCGCGATCTGCTTCTTCCCGAGAAATTCAAACCTCTCGGGATAACCAAGTACGACGCAAAACAAGACCCAGTTCAGTGGCTCAGGTGCTATGTCCTGTCCATTGAAAATGCTGGTGGCAACAACGACACCAAGTGTCTCTACTTCCCCTTCTGTCTGGACCAGGCTCCACTCACATGGCTCGAGTCACTTGAAAAGAACTCGATTGACCAGTGGGACCAGCTGAAGGCTCAGTTCACCAGCAACTTCGCGGGCGCCACGGGGCGCTCAGGTACTCGCATGGACTTGGCGATGGTCAAGCAGGAACAAGGCGAGATGGTCCACCAGTACATGCATCGCTTCTTCGACAAGCGTGCGACCGTAGTCGACGTCACCGACAATGAAGTCATCGACCTCTTCCAAGACGGTCTCTATCACCGTCGCACCTTCAAAGACTTCGGTCGCCGCCACCCGAGTTCCATCACCAAGCTCAAAGACATGATCACATCATGGGACGATGAAGAGGACAAGGCGAACGCCAAGTACGACTCCATTCGCGGCAAGAGCAAAAACAACACGGGCGGCAACAACAACAACAAGGATCAAGGGGGTTGCAACAACAACTACTACTCAGGTCCTAACCGCAAGCGCAAGCCAGACAATACAGTCGTGACTATACAGCGCCCTGTGAAGGACAACTCCAAAAAGACCTCCGGCGGCTTCAGAGACTTGCTCAAAGAGAAGTGCCCGTGGCATCTGGATGGCAATCATACAACCGACCAGTGCTACCAATCCCGACGAGCACTCAAGGATATTCCCGAGCCATGGCCTCCTCATGACAAGAAGGGCAAGAAGAAAGTCGGCGAAGGCAATGGCGACTTCCAAGAACCCGACAAGACGGTGAATGTCCTCTTCGGCGGACTACCCACCAGACGATCTCAGAAGCTCACTCGACGGGAAGTCTTGAGCATTGAACCAGCGGTACCGACACCTCTAAGGTGGTCGGAGGTACCCATCACCTTCTCCCGCGCGGATCAATGGACAAGCTTCTCTGAGCCAGGACATTTCCCACTCGTCCTGAAACCAGTAGTCGCGGGCTCCAGACTCAACAAAGAAGATGAAGCTCGACATCACCGACTTGCTCACCAAGAGCGCGTCACCTTTCTACGGCATCATCCCTGGTAACACGGCTATACCACTTGGCTCAGTGGTCCTGCCTGTTACCTTCGGGGATACAAGGGAGAACTACCGCACCGAGTACATCAAGTTCGAGGTTGCGGACTTCGAAACCTCCTACCATGCCATCCTCGGCAGACCAGCCATCGCCAAGTTCATGGCGGAGCCTCACTACACTTACTTGGTACTCAAAATGCCAAGTCCTGCCGGAGTACTCACGCTGCAAGGGGACTTGAAGATTTCTTACGACTGCGATACCAAAGCCGTGGAACTCGCAGCGACCAATCAAGTACCCAACGCAATGATGGAAATCTTCGCTGCATCCAAGAAGCTTGCCCCAACCGAACTCGAGATACCCACCGCAAACAAGCCTCAGCCAATAGAGGAAGTACAGGTGAAGGCCATTGACCTCGGGACAGGCGACAGCAGCAAGACTACCATGATCGGTGTGGGGCTCGACCCGAAATAGGAAGACACGCTCGTCAGCTTCCTCCGGGCTAACCGAGACATCTTCGCGTGGAAGCCAGCGGACATGCCAGGTGTGCCCAGGAGGCCGATCGAGCACTCACTCAACGTCGACCCTAAAGCTACCCCCATGCGACAACACCTCCGCCATTTTGCTGACGACCGACGGGACACCATCAAGAAGGAACTCGCGAAACTACTCGCGGCTGGCTTCATTCGAGAAGTCTTCCATCCTGAGTGGCTCGCCAACCCCGTCCTCATCCGCAAGAAGAACACGAACGAGTGGAGGATGTGCGTCGACTACACCGACCTCAACAAGCATTGCCCCAAGGACCCCTTCGGGTTGCCGCGGATCAATCAAGTCATCGACTCCACAGCGGGCTGCGACCTGCTCTGCTTCCTCGACTGCTACTCCGGGTACCACCAGATCGCTATCAAAAAAGAAGACCAGGAAAAAATTGTGTTCATCACCCCGTTCGGCGCATACTGCTACACGACAATGTCGTTCGGGTTGAAGAACACCGGCGTTACTTACCAGCGAGCTATCCAGGCCTGCTTCAAGAAGCAGCTCAACAAGAACGTCGAAGCCTATGTGGATGACGTGGTCATCAAGACCAGAAACTCCGATACGCTCATCGCCGATCTTGAAGAGACTTTCGCATCCCTGCGAGAGTACCAATGGAAGCTCAATCCCAACAAGTGCGTCTTCGGCGTACCATCTGGGAAACTACTCGGCTTCATCATCAGCCATCGCGGCATTGAAGCCAATCCCGAGAAGATCTCCGCCATCACCAATATGAAAGCTCCAACCTGCATCAAGGATGTCCAGAAGCTGACCGGGTGCATGGCGGCCTTGAAATGATTCATCTCGAAGCTCGGAGAACGGGGGCTACCCTTCTTCAAGCTACTCAAGCACCAAGAGAAGTTCGTGTGGACCGCGGAGGATGATCAAGCTCTGACGCAGCTCAAAGACTTCTTGTCCAAGCCACCGGTCCTCACAGCTCCTCACAAAAAGGAGCAGCTACTGCTCTACCTCGCTGCGACTACTCACGTGGTCAGTACTGCCATCGTCGTTGAGCGGCAGGAAGAAGGCCATGCTTACCCAGTCCAGCGACCAGTCTACTTCATCAGCGAGGTTCTGTCAGAGTCCAAGTCACGGTACCAGCCGGTCCAGAAGCTACTCTACGTAGTACTCATCACCTCGCGGAAGCTACGACACTACTTCCAGGAGTACTCGATTGTCGTCATCACCGACTATCCGCTCGGCGACATACTTTGCAATCAAGATGCTACTGGAAGAATCTCCTAATGGGTGGTCGAACTTGGTGCCCCCAACATCGACTTCAAGCCACGCACCGCTATCAAGTCTCAAGCACTAGTCGACTTCATGGCAGAGTGGCGGGAGAATCAGCTACCAACTCCTACAGAGCGACCAGAGCACTGGGTGATGTATTTCGGCGGCTCACTCAAGCTCGAAGGCGCAGGCGCAGGAGTACTCCTGATTTCCCCAAAGGGTGAACAACTCAAGTACGTCCTGTAGATCTTCTGGAAGGTCTCAAACCATGAAGCCGAGTACGAAGCCCTGCTGCATGGGCTCCGCCTCGCAATCTCACTAGGCATCAAGTGACTACTAGTCTACGGCGACTCCGCAATGGTCATCAACCAAGTCAACAAGTCTTGGGATCGCAACAAGGAGAACATGGACGCCTACTGTCTTGAAGTCCGCAAGCTCGAGAACAAATTCTATGGTCTCGAGTTTCACCACATCGTTCGCGACAACAACGTTGCAGCGGACGTCCTGTCGAAGCTTGGCTCTACTCGCGCACAAGTACCCGTTGGAGTTTACGTCCACGAGCTTCACGCGCCATCCATCCTGGAGCCGGCACCAATGACCACTGACCCTGTGCCACCACAGCCCAGTCAGGAGGTCATGATGATCGATGTGGACTGGCGACAACCCTTCATCGACTACATTCGCGAGCAGAAGGTTCCCTCCGACAAGAACAAGGCCGAACAACTCGTCCACTGAGCCAAGACCTACGTACTAATCGGAGACAAACTCTACAGGCGGGGTGCCAATTCTGGAGTACTCATGAAGTGCGTACCTCGAGATGAAGGCAAGGACATCTTGGAGGAGAACCACAAGGGCGTCTACGGCAACCACGCGTCTTCTCGCACGCTGGTGAGCAAAGCTTTCCGACGAGCTTTCTACTGGCCCACAGCTCTGGCCAATGCTGAAGAACTCGTCAGAAAGTGCCAAGGATGTCAATTCTTCGCCAAGCAGCAACACGTCCCGGCCTACAAGCTAGTCACCATACCACCGACCTGGCCCTTTGCCTGCTGGGGGCTCGACATGATTGGGCCTCTGCCAACTGCGCCAGGAGGATTCAACAGAGTCTTGGTGGCCATTGACAAGTTCACCAAGTGGATCGAAGTCAAGCTGGTCACCTGCCCAAAGGCCGACAAAGTACTCGACTTCTTGGATGAACTCGTGCATCGCTACGGGCTACCCCATCGCATCATCACAGACTTGGGTTCCAACTAAAACAACCATCAGTTCTGGGAATACTGCGAGAACAGCGGGATTGACGTCCGGTACGTCTCAGTCGCTCACCCGCGAGCCAACGGGATGGTACTCGACACCCTCAAGAAGCGATTGCACGACGCAGCCAACACCAAAGTGAAGGACCGATTAGGCGAACTAGAGAGGGGGGGAGTGAATGAGAGCCGATAAAAATTCTTCTCGAAGGAGATGAGAACTCCAACAAGACGAACACGGCTTCCAAATCACGTCTCCGACTCAACTACCCAAGTTGGCCAAGACCACGCAGCCACTGGAGTGCTACTGGTCCTAGGAACCAACAACCACCTTCACGAACTCGAGAACGCACCGGAACTAGCAACTCGAGCGCTACTGACCCACACCGGTCAGGCCGGTGAGCACCACCGGTCAGACCGGTCCCTGCTGGTACAACCTGGGAACTTCCACAGAAGGCCCCTACACCGGTCAGGCCGGTGTAGCTCACTGGTCAGACCGGTTCAAGCAAGGAAACCCCAAATCTACCAAACAGGCCTACCGAGCTCCAAACTGACCCAAACTTGAAACAGCAGCAACACAGGACTACAACGAACTCACCAGAACGTTCACCCGAGGCAAAACCCACAGAGCCTCTACACCGGTCAGACCGGTGAGCAGCACCGGTCAGACCGGTTAGGCTGGGCCGCTCGGGGATGAACAGCACCCGCGGGTCAACTCCCCCAAATCCAACTCCCGATCTCCCGAATCGCTCCACGGATTTGTGCAAGACTTTGGGGATAGTAGGAACACCTCATGGGTACTCCATAGCCAAGATTTGGTCCACCAAAACTTGCTAAATCAAGAGGAATCGAAGAAATCCCACCAAGAACGCCTCTAACCCTAGAGCCATGAAAACCCCAAAATCGAGCCCCTTTACTCACTGATTTGGGAGGGCAATCAAAGGGAAAAGAACCACGAAGGGTTCATGCATACATCCCCCACCAAATCCCAAAGAGAAAGGCCTCGAAATCGCTCCAAGAAAAACGTCAAGAAAAGGCTCCGAAAATCACCAAAAAGGAGAAACGGGAAAGACACATCCAAGCCTTGAGGAACCACACCGAATCATCTATACATACCAAAGAGGTTCATACAAGGTCTAGCTTGCCGCCCGATCATCCTTCCCTCTCACAAGATCTCACCATGAAGCTCTCAAGCTAGTCCTAAGAAAATCCTAAGGAAAATAGGAAGAGAAAAATAGGAAAGCAAATGAGCTAGGGTTCCAAGAGATGGCTGCATCCTCTCACCCCTTGGGTTATATGGAGGCAACCGAAAGACTAAAATACCCTTACTTGCTAACTAGGGATACATGCCCCTCAAGGGCGAAATCGGAAATCTTTGTCTTCGCACCATCGGACGGATGCCCAGCGACCGCAAACTTGCTTAGCCTCGACGCAAGCCTTGCGATCCCGACGCGTGTCCTCCGCTTCGAAGATTCTGGACCGCGTCGTCGCACACCGGTCAGACCGGTGCTCCTCACCGGTTAGACCGGTACCCACCGATCAGACCGGTCAGACCCACCGGTCAGACTAGTCTGGAGCTGCTGCACCTCCGTCTTCGGTTCTTCGGTCTTGGCTTTGTGGATCAACCAAGGAACCCAGTGGTTTTCTGGTGAACCACTGGAAACCCCGCGAACTCGGTGTAGCCTCCG
Organism: Cenchrus fungigraminus; assembly: GCA_036936925.1. Classification (NCBI taxonomy): domain Eukaryota; kingdom Viridiplantae; phylum Streptophyta; class Magnoliopsida; order Poales; family Poaceae; genus Cenchrus; species Cenchrus fungigraminus. The sequence goes on from CM072770.1 coordinate 75,440,820, forward strand.
CCAATCACCACTCATGACTCGGCTCCCACGTAGTCCCGGCTCGACCTTGGTTTTGAGGCTCAACCAAGAAACCGTCCATGACTTCATCTTGCCGTTCTTGCCACCATGCGGCCCGCACTTGACCCCGCTGGCCACCGGGTCCCTCGAACCAAGCCTACTTGTCTTCTCCACACCTGGAGGCCTCACCGGCAACGACCTTTCGCGCTTGTTCTTCAACTGCACCTGCGCCAGTCAAGCCGCAACCTGCACCTGCAATATTTAGCCAAGAATCAGTCCACACCACGTTGTCAATCACTCATCACACCAGGAAGCGACCATCCACTGGTCCTCGAACCACACCTGGCTCTCACAAAGGAGGCAAGTGGATTAAGGAACTACCCAATGCACTCTGGGGGCTTCGTACTCAACCTACTAAGCCAACAGGGCAGTCGCCCTACTTCCTAGTCTACGGCTCCGAAGCTATTCTACCTGCCGATGTGACGTGGGAATCTCCGGCAGTAGAACAATACGACAAAGGCATCTCAGAAGACAGCAGACGGGTTGACATCGACAGCCTCGAAGAAGCCCGCTGCGCTGCCCTCGTCCAGTCAGCAAGGTACCTAGAGGGTATCCGCCGCTACCATGATCGCAACATCAAGGAAAGCTCTTTCAACGTCGGCGATCTAGTCCTCTGTCGCATCTAGAACACGGATGGACTACACAAGCTCAGCTCGTGATGGGAAGGTCCCTTCTCAGTCTCCAAGGTGACCGGACCAGGCTCATATCGCCTCCAAACACTTGAAGGTGATGTCATCACCAACTCGTGGAACGTTGACCAACTGTGTCGCTTCTACGCGTAGTCGTTCGACTACTCCTCTACGGGTCCAGCCTATACGTCTACTCACGGACTCTTAGCTATAAGCGTTCTCTCGGTCCTAGCACAAGTCTCCGGACTACTCTTATCCAAGATCCAGCATCAACGGCTACTAACGGATCTTGGGCCGCACAGAGCAGAAGGACTCTGGCGGTGGTCTACAAACCATGTACTCTAGATCCAGCCTATACGGCTACTAACAGATCTTTAGCTGTAAGCGGCTCAAGGGCCCTAGCAAACACTTAGCTGTAGGCGGCCTACGGGTCCTGGCGACTACTCATTTGTAACGGCCCTAGCCATCCAGGTGTACTTCTTCATCAGTAATAAAGCTTGATTCTACTCAACTCATTTACTGTGCCTTCGAACTAGGCAGATCATACTGAGTACTACTACTCACGACTTCGCCCACGGCTTGGTACTCCGCGCACTTCGCTGCAAGTGGCGGCCATGAGTACTCATTACATATACAAGCAGTGGACAACTTTCATTGATATTTCAAACAAGTCTCTGACTACTTTGTTTGTTTTACATGAACTACTCTAAGCTACCTCTACAGGTACATTTACTGGAGATTCAGCTTCTCTGCCACCTGCTCAGTAATGGGCGCCATCTCTTCAAGGAGAGCCTTGTACTGCTCATCAGTGCAGTTCGCCGCAAGACCACCAGCTACCACATCCACCGGTGCTTTTGGGAAGTACGACTTCATGTACACCAACACCTGGTTCGGGATGGACTTCACCAGATGCTTGACGTATGTCGCCAAGCGCACGAGGGCTTCCTTCAGCCTGTCTACCAGTGGGGCTATCTTGGGTCCCCCCAGATGTGGCACCAGTAGCCTCGCAATGGGCAGTGCGGCTTCTTTAAGTTCTTTTAGCTGGCCTCGAAGCTTCTCGCAGTCTTCATTGAGCTTCTGCAGAGATTTATAACAATTGACAAGGTCACAATCTGAGGCTTCATGGAGCTCCATGTGCGTGATACACTCATGACGCAGCTTGGCGTACTCGTACTCAAGTACCTCTCTCTTGTCGGTTTCTCGGTACACGATGTTCTTGAGGTCCGTCTCCGACGGCTTCAGCTGGTCAACCTTTGCCTCAAGATCTGCAGATAACTCGTTGCAAGGTCAAACTACTCACACGTACTATAATAAGTACTCGGTGGCTTTGGCGGAAGACATACCTTTGTTCTTCTAGCGCAATGACTTGTTCTTCCGGATCAAGTCATCCCTCTTCGCCTGCATCTCCTGCACCTTGTTATGGTACTGGGCGAAGGCGCCATCCAGCTTGGATTGGAGCAGAGCCGCATGTTTCTTCGACTTGTCCAGCTCCTTCTCCAAGCCTTCGGCGTTAAGAACTGTGTCGCCGTATCCCTTCAGAAGTTCAGACTTCTGGCAGGATCTCTCCACCATGTCCTGCGCAAGACAGAACATCCAATGAGTAATCAAATACTCCACAAGACTAGACTACTCAGGGTACTCGCAACGTACCTTGACCCATTGTTGAGTACGGCGCCATGACTCCATGCTTAGAGCCACAACGGCCGGGTCCACCAGATTATCTTCCAGCAACTCGAGACCCCCGTGGCTTGAGGATCTTGTCTCTAGCATGGGCGCCGAGCGAAGCAGCGCAACCTCTTCTATTATCGCCTCACGGACGACGACTTGAGTACTCACCTCGGATTGTGGATCAACCCGCGTCTCTGCGCTTGGCTCGGGGGCTACCGCAGTCCCCAACCCGGGGGCTGTCACTGTCGTAACCCCAACAATCGGCTCTGTGGACTCCGTCTCCACAGTAGCCATCTCCATGGCTACTGCCTGGGGGATCGTAGCTCCCTCGGCTTGTGCTCCTATCAGAATCAGTACCAGAAGTCAAGACAACGGCTACGACTACCCTCTATGATGACTACTCGTGGTGGCAGGAAGCATACCTTCAATCAAGGTGGCCTCTTCAAGTACTGGCTCTACTGCGGCATCTGCTTGTGGCGGTGGTGTGGGTTCGCGCACTTCCGCTGAGTGGTCTCCTCCATCGGCCGGAGTGCTAGCCTCCTCGCCATCCCACGACAAGTCCGTGGATTTCCTGCACCACGAAGTATCCAGTCAACCACATAAGCTTGACGACTATACGACTACTCGAGAGTTCAGGGAACTTACAGAGTTGATCGAACAACGGTGACGGTCGGAGCGCCTAGTATGCTGGTGATATCAACTATGCCAGCCTCGCTTGCAGCTTCGGCTTCGACAGGAGTCTCCTCAGGCTGCTCTACAGTCGGAGCCGGAGGAGGGCCTTGTCCTTGTTCAACCGATGCCTGCAGCTCCACGACGCCGGTCTGCTGTTGTGCCTCTTCTGGCACGACGTCCTCAGTAGCTGGAGGCGGGCTGATGCTTTCCTCAGCTGCCGCCCCCACAGTTTCCCAGACATCGTCCTCACCCTGGACAGCGGGGTCTGAGGAGGGGACGTCCTGCAACAATACAAGTCAAACAGTCAGCAACAGACTAATCATTGGCGGTACTCGACTACTCTAGTCATGGTACGCACCTCTTGGCTGGTGGCTTTAGAGAGCTTCAACTTCTTCACGGCGTGTTTCCGCGCCACGTTGCGCGGCTTCCTAGGCGGCACCGGCAAGCTAGCCTCCAGGCTAGATGGCTTCTCGATGATCAGGATGTGTGCCATCCCAGCTCGGCTGAATCGCGAGAGGAGTTGGAACCGCTGCTGCAGCGTCTCTTCATCCTCGTCATCAGAGCTGTCCTCAACAACGACGGTATCGTCGCCCTCACCGACTTCGCGGCGCTCCTTCACCTTGGGTTCTCCCTTCCCCTGCGCTTGTCCCTCAAGTCGTGGAGGGGAGGTTGGGACGGAGACGTACTTCTCCAGATCGTCCTACAACATCAAGCAAGCTTGAGTACGACTACGTCAAGCAAATCAGTACTCGGGGGCTTATGTCACGAATACTGACTTGGTTTGGCGGCTGTGCCGCGGAGTACTCGGGCACTAGGCACGGTGTGTACGGGGGCATATCCTTGAAGATCCTGCCCAGTCTCTCGATGATGACGTCAGCATCAATCTCTTCGCTAGGCATCCGGGACGTATCTTCGTCGCCGGTGTACTGGTACTCGAGGGTGTCTCGCGCCATCAGTGGCTGCACCCTCCTCTTCATGAAACTGAAGGCCACGTGCTCGGCCCTCAGTCCAGCCTCCCGCAGGGCCTTGATCTTCTTCAGCAGCGGAGGTAGCTGAATACCTTCCTGCATGGTGGGCTCTGTGTTCCACCACGGCGCGTGCTTCGGTTGACGGCCGCTCGGCTTCGGCAGCTCGGGGTGGTGGCTGTTGATATAGAACCACTTCGCCTTCCAGTCTTGGTTAGAGTCGATGAGCTTGTACGGCAAGTACTGGCCGGCGGTGTCCTCGCGCATCTGAATCTCGGCACCTCCGACTCGCGGGTCATCAGTGCTTGGTTGCGGCTTCACCCGGAAGAATTTCCGGAACAAGATCCAATGGGGCTTGATCCCCACAAAGGCTTCGCAGAAATGCACGAAGATGGAGACATGGACGATTCCGTTGGGGTTGAGGTTGAGGTACTCGATGCCGTAGTACCTGAGCATCCCCTTGAAGAAGTCACTGGCCGGTAGCGTGAGTCCGCGCTCCACAAACCGCGCGAACATCGGGATCTCGTCCGGGTTCTTCTCCATCGGGTACGGGTCGCCGGTGGCGGTGCGCCAGAGATCCATCTCCTTCTCGCGAAGGAATCCGCTGTTGACCAGGGTGAGGAGGTCCTCGGTCTTCAACTTTGCCTTCTTCCACTCCTTTGCCGGATTGGGGCGAGGGGAGGAGGGCGGCGACGATGACTGGCCGACATCTCTTGCCTCATCGCGGCTCCTCTTCTTCGACGCGCCGGTCTTCGAGCTCTTCGCCGGGGACGCCTTCATCCTCCAAGTTACGGGTGTCTTCACTCGCATTCGCTCGGGGGCTACAGCGGCGGGCGGACTACGGCGGCGGGCGAATGTAGATCTAATCTACTTTGCGGCGGCGGCGGCAGCAGAGGAGCAGAGGGGGCAGTCACTCAGATCTAATCTGTGGGAATGCAACCGTTAGAAGTAAAAAAACCTTAAGGGGTTTCACCGATTATTTATAAGCCACCGGGCGGCTCAGTTCTGAACAGGCGGATAAGCGCCAGGCGGGTGATTCAGCGGCAGCAGCCTGACTCTTCACATTCCGGTACTCGACGCTCTCAGTCTCGGGGGCTCGACTACGTCAGATGGACTCAGTGGGCTACACCAGATCAAGATCCCACTCAGGACACATTCTACAGTCAAGATGACCCTTCAATTCGAGAGAAAAGTACTCGACTCAAGGCTTGGGGGCTCCGTGCCACGTGTCATTCGGTTTTTTCTTCGGATTTTTCGGGATAAGATTGGCAGAACTTCAGATTGACCCTCAGCTTGAATCTGCGATTCAACCTAAGGCTCGGGGGCTACATTCCATATGGAATGCGATTCTCCGAATCGCATTTTCCATATGGTTCTTTCATCAAGACAACACGAGTATTATTGAAGACCTTCGAGAGAAGCACTCGGGGACGCTTGGGAACTACTCGAGAAGACTTCTACTCAAAGATCAGCTGGAGTACCTTCCAGCCTCGGGAAGATTCAAGCATTCTTGAGGACTTTCGGCTTGTGGAACTCGGGGACGCTCAAGGACTACTCGCCAAGGCCATCAAGACTACTCGAAGACATCCTGCTCGACTACAAAGTACTCGGGGGCTTGTCGTACGGACATCCCTGGGCCCACTACTCAGGTGGGTACTGGGACCGACTACTCCATGGGCCCCTGGGACTACTCGACTTGGGCTGCACGGCACCTGCTGGCGTGGAGCGCAAGGCCTACAGAGGATTAGTACTCGGCTAGGGAGCTAGACATGCCCGGATCCATGTAGAGTACTCCTAGCCGTACACGAATAGTACTCCTCTGGCAAACCGACTTGTAACCCTGCCTCCCGGACTATATAAGGCGAGGCAGGGACCCCTATCTCATTATCCGCATCATCTTGTAAACACACCCAATCCATCCAGAGCTACGCAGCATACAGGACGTAGGGTATTACGCACCTCGCGGCCCGAACCTGTCTAAATTATGTGCCACGTGTCTCTCCTTCGTGTTCCTGATCTCGGCGAGGCCACAAACATCTACCTCGAGTACTCCTCTTGGTAGGTTGGCGGTCTAAAACACCGACACTGGCTGCCCACTTCTTTTGGCCTCGGATGCGCAAAGACGTTGAGCGCATTGTTGCACATTGCACTACTTGTCAGAAAGCTAAGTCACGTTTGAACAACCATGGTTTGTATATGCCTTTGCCTGTCCCTACTTCTCCTTGGCTTGATATTTCGATGGATTTTGTTTTGGGATTGCCTAGAACTAAGAAGGGGAGGGATAGCATTTTTGTGGTTGTTGATCGTTTCTCCAAAATGCCTCATTTCATACCTTGTCATAAGACTGATGATGCTAGCAGTGTTGCTGATTTGTTCTTTAGAGAGATTATTCATTTGCATGGTATTCCAAATACAATAGTCTCTGATCGTGATGTTAAGTTTCTCAGTCATTTTTGGAGATCACTTTGGAATAAATTGGGAACTAAATTGCTGTTTAGTACAACTTGTCACCCTCAGACTGATGGTCAAACTGAGGTGGTTAATAGGACTTTGTCAACCATGCTTAGGGCTGTTTTAGATAACAATTTGAAATGTTGGGAAGATTGTTTGCCTCATGTTGAGTTTGCTTATAATCATGCAACGCATTCTTCTACAAAGATGAGCCCTTTTCAGATTGTGTATGGTTATATTCCTCGGGCGCCTATTGATTTATTTTTGCTTGATGCTGGGGACGCCCTGCACATAGATGCTGTTGCACATGTTGAACAAATGATTAATCTGCATGAACAAACTCAACAAAACATTGATGCTGCTAATGCTAAGTATCAAGTTGCTGGTAGTAAAGGTACAAAACTTGTTACTTTTGAACCTGGTGATATGGTTTGGTTGCATTTACGAAAGGATCGTTTTCCTGCTTTGCGCCGTTCTAAATTGATGCCTCGTGCTGCTGGTCCTTTTAAAGTGATAACCAAAATTAATGATAATGCTTATGTTCTTGACCTGCCTGCGGAGTTTGGTGTTTCCACTAGTTTTAATGTTGCAGATTTGAAACCTTATGCGGGCGAAGATGAGGAATTGCCGTTGAGGACGACTTCAGTTCAAGAAGAGGAGGATGATGCAGACATCACTGACGACACGAGTATATCTCCTCTAGCAGCACCCCAGGCGCCACCTGCACAGGCTCGGGGGCCATTCTCGCCTCCACTTCAGGCCCAGGCGCCACTCCCGCCAACTGGGCCAATTACTCGGGCTCGTGCGAAGGAATTGAATTACATCATGCTGTTAAAGAACGAAGGCCCAGAAGAATAAAGCTGGCCCAACAGGAGGTCCAAGTGCAGGTGCCCTAGGACTGATGTGAACTATTCACGGGCTAGCTAGTGTGACTGTAGCGTGAATAGTATGACAAGGGCTAGCGTGAATAGCGCGGTACTGTTCACGGGCTAGCATGTACTGTAGCGTGAACTGTAGCGCGAGCTGTTCACGCCCCCCCCTTTGCCGCCAGGGGCTGCGGCCCCTCTATTTAGATAGACCCTTCTTTTATTTTCAGACTTGAGTTTTGTTTTACATCTAGCTTTAGCTACACCAGACCACGCACAAATACGTGCTGATCTCTGTGATTCAGAACTCCACCTTCGAGTGATAGTAAGATTGCTCGCCTCTTTTTCTTGTTCGTTCTTCGATTGCGTGCAGGAACGATCTTCATGATCAGGCTGACTTTGCACCGGCAAGGTTGGTAAACATCAGGAGTTGGTTCAGCGATTGCATTGGCGCTTCGGGCTTGCTCGTCGTAGTCGGATCGTCAGGGTCAACAATCACCAAATCGGATTTATCTCCACTCACCGAAAGATCAGGCACTCCGCCTCTATCAGCACCTGCAGGGCCGGCCGGTGGTTCGGCCGTGCCTAGCACATGGGGCACGTTGGTCCCAAATTCTCCCAAAATGTGTACCTGTCTATGAAATTCACAACACAACTCGTGGAACTTTATTAGTAATAAAAATGCGCATGAAACTTGTCACATACTCCTCTCGAACCCGAGGTTTTGACGGTCAAATTTTTGTTGTAAGGACCGTAAACACACGACAAGGTGGCCACGACCATGCTCCAGAGTGGAGGCATCCATGCGGCATACAGAGAGCGCTGGGGGGTGAAGAAGCCACAGCAGCAGGGGAGGAGGTGGCGACGGTGGCATTCTGCCCTGGAGGCCACGGGAAGATTTCACAGCAAGAGGGCGGCCTCGCCCACAGGGAGGGGAACGACCATCGACATCCACCAGCAGCGCAACACCCTGTGGGAGGGCCTCTAACGTGGCCACCGACGCAGTAGGGGAAGTGGCGGAACGAGCCGCACCACAAAGGAGGAAAGTTTATGGCGGAGGTGGTGGGGACGGCATGCACTCTGGGGCAAGGAGCACATGACGCACCTTCTCGGTGAAGGAGGGGGAGGAGCAAGGGGAGGAAGACAACCCCATGGTTGAAGAGTCCGAAACCAGTGAGCCCAAGTCATGGAGGGTCTGGAGCTCGAGTGAAAAGGGAATAGAGGCCCTCGGTTCCGCGGAGTCAGGCTCCATCCCTAGGTCGCCTGCCACCCGCCGGAGCCGTCGACCGTCGAGGGAGTGCCAGGCCCGACGTCAGACGTGGGAGCATGGGACGACGGAGTGGAGGGGCTGTCCACCTCGTCGAGGAGGTCCTCGTCCTCATCGAGCTCAAGGATGACCGTCATGGCGACGCAGCAACGCAGCAAGAGGGTAAGGGCGCTGATGACAGTAGGCGTTGATCTCCCTGTGCGAGGCACAGGAGGGTGGAAACTGTGATGGGCGGAGAGGGCAAGGCGTGAGGAGCACATATCTGGTGGCGGCGGGTGGAGGGATGGCCGGAGCAGGGAGATCCTACTCTGAGGGTTCCTAGCGGCGGAGGAGGTGCACGGGTGACGTGGAGGTAGAACAAAGTTTTCATTCATTTCTGACCTTTGTTTTAATGGCAATTGAGAAGAAAGTTTTAACCGAGAGCTGAACTTGGACGAGAAAGAAGCTCATGGTTTGTTTGGTTCCAGTTTTTTCAACCAAAGCCAACTCATTCACAAGGGCCAACCTAGGGTTGTAAGCTCGAAATGCCCAGATCCAGCTCTGGTGGTCTTGTAGACTTTAGGCCAAGCCAGGAAGCATTGTTGATGAGGACATCCCCAACGATGCTGAGTCACCATCCATTGATGAAGAGTATGACTCTTGTTACAGTGAACAAGAAAACAATGTCTACAAGGGGCCAATGACTCGAGCAAGAATGCAACACTTGCAACATGAGGTGAACTCGCTCCTAATTTTCTATGAACATGTGTTGACACTCAAATTTGGCACCTAGCCGACCAGGCAGGACGGACCGGTCTGACCGGTGCCTTAGAGCGGTCTGACCGGTCCTGGTTCCTGTAGCTGGTCCGGCACGCCACACCGGTCAGACCGGTGTGCCTAACCGGTCTGACCGGTGCCCCCGCGTCCGAACCAAATCAAGGAGTCCTGATAGGATTAGATTTGTAAAAGGAATTCCTTGCGGGGCAAGTCCTCCCCGCCCCAATAAGTATGAGGGGTCGCAGCCGATTGAGTATCATCCAATCGATCAAACATATTTACCTTTATTTGTCTCGTATTTACTTTTATCTCCAAACCCTAGCTTTTCCAATCTCATCTGTAGTTCTTCCTTCGTCTCCGCGACGTCTGAAGGCGTTCTAGGTGGCCTTGCCGACCCTAGAGCAACCCTATGTGCGCTAGCTCTGACGGGGTCCCTCCCGAGCCTGCGTTCTAGGTCTACTGCCGGAATCTCCCGGCGACCGGTCTGACCGATCCACCGGTCTGACCGGTGTCGACGTAGAGATGCTGCGACAACTGCCTTTGTGTGCTGTTGGCTCCAAAAGGTGCCAACAACATGCATCTACTAAGAACTATTTACTGCCTAATAGTGGTGCATTACTTGTGCTTAGGTTTGAAGATGATGAAATGCAAGTATAGGCCACTCAGCGTCCAAAGAAAGACAACTCGAAGACGGCGAGTTGCTGATTCAGATTCTGACTTTCAAGTTCGTGATGAATTATGTATCAATTCAAGAAGTTTCACCTTTATTACCCTATGCCATTAGAAGCGTCTTGAAGTCTATTTTCCAATGCAACTAACGAATCGTGATTTGGACTTTTGTAGCAAACGCTATGGCTGTTTTAGTGAAGACTGCTCTGGATGTCTAGTTCCTCCTGGTCTGAACTGAATGAGGCATATTTTGTTCCAGAGACTAGTTATATCGTACTGGGCCTTTGTGGAAGGCCTCCAACCCAACTAGGAGGGATGTTCCTAGTATAAATAGCACTTGTAAGCCTGGCGTGGAATCCCTAACCACGAATTGAACTCAGAAAATAGAGAAGCCAAGTGCTCTTATCCTTAGGGTTGTGCCATTGCTGCCCCCTTGAGGATTGGGAGTTTTCTCTACCACTTGTTCTTGTGTTTCCTTGTGATTTGCAAGAGCATTGCCTCTACCTTGCGTCGTTCAGGTTAGGCGTCGACCAAATCATGTGGTTGGGCGAAATCATTTGTCACAGGTGGCTGTTTGAGCAGCTGTTGGTGCCATCGGTTCGTCAAGTTGTACGGGTCAAGTTATCCCCAGATCCTACGACGAGAAGATCGGGCAAGCCCCCGCATCAATTGTCCTCCCTTCACCTCCTTCATACCTCCACCAAAGGAAAGCTTTTCAGATTTTTTCAATGGCCTTGAGGGCCCAAGCTGGTAGGTCAGAGACCATGATTAGTACCTTGTTTGTATCTTCATGGTTTTTTTCTCAGGTTTTTTCCTTAGAAAACCTGGCTGTATCTTGGGTTCTCAAACCCCTTTTCTTCTTAGTATATTGATGCACAGCTTTCCTACGTGTTGGAGAAAAAAGTGATCCATAGTTTGAGAGGAAAGATGCTTGAGCATATCTAACAAATAGGATATCCAGAAACACCGAAATGGGGTGCGGAGTGTGCAGCACAATTATATATTATTCCACTTCTAATAGAAAGTGTGTCTGAATAAAGTATCACCCCATTTCTAATTTAAAGTATTGTTTTCTAGTGCAAATTACCTGCAAATAAAATGTGCGTGTGAATAAATACAAAAAAAGAGAAAGATTGTAAAAACACCCAACAACAAGTAATATTGTAGATTTTGATTTTTCCCTCCTGCAACTATTTTTTGTCGCACTTTTGCTCCAACAGGTACACAATTGTTTGGAACTTCGCCCTGCCAATGCCATGGTTTTCGGTACTTGGTGGCAGGTAGCTGGGGTTCCCATATTTGTTTTGGTTTTTGAGTTTAGACAAATGGTCTTGAGTTTTGGTTGGTACTTTTAATAAAGCGGATGTGCTGTTTGGCTTTAATCAATATCTGATGTCAATGTGCAATTGTATTCCGGAACTTTCTCTGAGTGCAGAGAATTGTTCAAGGCAGAGGAGATAGTTGAGTAATACGGAGTGCAAAGAAAATTTTACCAGATATTTCTGTAGAAAGTCATTGTTGTATGAGAAGAAACCAAAACTTTTCCATTCAGGATAGCCAAAGAATACATTCTCATGTGCATTTTTTTATCTCAATTTACAGATTGGCCCAAAAACATCAAACAATAGAAGAACAAAAATCACTGATCACTGTAAAAATTTACTGATCACTGTAAAAATAACCACATGGTGAGAAGAAAAATCATCCCAAACTAGAAGAAGCGCAAATGGAGAAGCTTTAGATGTTTCATGTACTAGAAATCCCTCCTGCTGCCTATGCTCGACCTGGACTGGCTGTACTCCGAGCTGAAGTCCTGGCTGCCGAACGCCATCCTCTGGAACTGCCTGATGTCTGCCGTGTTGGCGACGTTGAACATCTGGCTCTTCCCAGGCTGCACGCCGTTGCTGAGATCAACGTCCGTCAAGCTGTCGAGGACCCTGACGACCTGGATGAAACCGGTGAGGCTCAGTTTGGTCAGCAACAAGCCAACAAGCCATCATGTAAGGAAGCGGGGTGTATTTCAACTTGTTAGATTTGCTACAGTACAGCAAAGGTTTTGTCAATGATCAGTAGTACCTGCCCCATCTTGGGCCTCCTGGCAGCTGAGTGCCGTATGCATGCCGCAGCTGCCTCAATCACACGGAACATCTCGATATCATCAAAATTCCCGTCGAGGCGGGGATCGACTAGCTCATCAAACACCTGGTTCTCGATTGCACGGTTCAGTAGTGGTCTTGACTGTAAGATGGATTGTGATTCAGAACACATGTTATCAGTAATTGGTACAAAGTGAAATAGTATGGTTTGCAACGGTTTCTGTTTGCAGCAGCACTATGCTGGAGCTTACGAAGTCAGACCCCTGAACCAGGGATGTCGCCCCCGACCCCTCCACCCAGCCACCGCCGCCGCCACTGCTGCGGCCGACCCCTGAGGACACGCCCCGCCTCCACCGCCGTGACCCAGGTCTGCACGCCTCCCCTGCCCCGACCTCTCCACAAACCCAGTCCGCGAGGGACGTCTTCTTCGCTGACTCGCCCCCTCCACCGCCTCGCCATGGCCGCCCACTTTTCCCCGACAACGAGATGGTGCCGGAGACGCTAGATCCGAGGGCCCGCGTGGTGGATCTGCTCCCTGCCTCCGTGGATCTGCAAGCCGACGCGTCGCATCGCGGGGCGTCCTACGCGGACGTCGTCAGGGCGGGGGTCAACGCCGCGGCCACGGTAGAGCGCCCCACCCTGACCTACCGCCGCTCGCAGGGGAAGCCCATTTACCCCGCCGAGGTAACCGCTACGCGGCGCATTTACTCCGGCGAGCACGCGCGCGTCCGTCGGGTTTGGCAACCGCGCCAGAACACCTCAAGAACCGCTGACCAGCCTCCTCTAGAGCCGGGCTGGACGCCTGCACGGAGCCACAGACATTCAACACGGCGTGCGCCGCCTAGCACGCCTCGACGCGACGATCGACATGACCGGCGACGCAGAGAGGCTTCAAGGCGGCCAACCACCGTTGGCCTCGACGCATTCATCAGCGCTACAGCAGGCAGGTGCTTCAACTGCCTTGCGAGGGATCACCGAGCGGCAGCCTGCAGGGACCCGGTCCGCTGCTTTCGCTGCCGCCGCTCGGGGCACCGGGAACGGTTCTGCACGGAGCAGCATTTTCGTCCTGCCTCCTCCAAGCGTCCAGTCACTACGCCTCCCCCTCCTCCACCACCACCACCCCCTCCGCCGCCCCCGCCACCGCCCCCGATGGCCATTGGAGATCCGGACAGTCTTCATCTCCAACTCCTTCGACCTGGTGCGCGACGCCAGGGATTAGGAGGCCTGCGCGCTGGTCCCCTGGGCCATGCATCTCCCGCAGGGCGCCGGGGCGCGTGACATCGCCGCGCTCCTGTCGCGGGATTTGAAGCTGCCGCGGGGTGAGGTCACGGTGACTCTGCACCAGCCGGAACCGTACCTCGTCCGCTTCGAGCGTGCAGAGCATGCCAAGCGCGCGCGACAAGGATCGACATCTGCCTCCGCCCCTGGAGGAGCTTGACGCGCGCCCTCAGCTTCCGGATCTTCTACAGGGTGCGCCTCTGCCTTGATGGAATCCCCGTGCACGCTTGGACGCCGGCCGTCGTCGAGCGCGTCATCGAGCACAAGTGCGCCCTGCAATGCATCATCACTGACCTTGTCCAGCCGGCGGACACGCGCCACATCGAGCTCTAGGCATGGACAGCGGACCCGCGCGAGATCCCAAGGAAGGTGTGGCTCGCCTTCACGCACGGGCCACTAGGCGCCTCCACGGAGGTCTACACCGGCTTGGGCCCTCCTCCGGAGGCATGGCACCAGGGCAACAGGTACGAAGTCTTCAACCATATGCCGCTCATGGAGGACTACACGGTCGTGGCGCGCAACCTGCAGGAAGTCATCGACAACCCGGCCAGCTTCACACCCATCGTCCGGCGCTACGACTGGTGCTACGGCCTGATCGATGGCTCGCCCCCTGAGGTGAAGCCGCGTTTTCCGATCCGCCTGCCCAAGCCGTCGAAGCTGCCGACCAACCACGACAACTCGCGCCGCGGCGCACGCGACGGCAGCGACGGCCGATGCACCGAGCTTCGTCAGGCTGCACAAAATGGAGGTCGCGAGCCAGCACCACGCAGCGCTAGCTTCGAATGCCGACAACAGCAGAACGACACCCGCGAGCGCGAGCGCGAGCGTGACCGTGCACGCGCCAAGGGCCGGCGCAGCTGCAAGAACGTGCCTTTCTCCTGGCCGCCACGACGCGACGACGAGGACGACGACGGCGGGGACTACGACCATCCAGGTCACGACCGGAAGTACGACGACTCCTACTGGGGGGTCGGTGACCTTGTCCAGCGGGAACATACCCGCTCTCCTCCACGACAACAACCACGGGTGGCACCAGGACCACACGCCAACGGTGGCTGGCGGTCAGGCTGTGCGCAGGCATCTGAGAGCCTTCTCGCCGCGGCTGCCTGGCGGTGACGAACTCAAGTCCATGAACACCGGCCAACTTCAGGCTCTCTTCGCGGCTCAAGCATCTGCACTTGCGAACTTCTTCAACTCCCAGGTGAACTCGTCTCCAATTGAAGTCCTTTCTTCTGATCCCGTTGCTTCAAATGTCAATAAGGACCTGCGGCTGGGAGGGGCGGTCGACTACCTCCACAAGGCTTGCTCCCTAGCCGACAAACTGGGGCTCCACGTCGAGACTGCAGGGGAACAGGCCTGGTCCGAGCCGGTGGCTGTGGCCGGCGTCTTCGACTGACTGCGCGCTGACCTCCTATAGGCGACGGTCCTGGAGCCGGCACCAACGGTGGCGGACATGACGTCCGCGCTGGACAACATGTTGCTCAGGGCTCGGTGCACCACGCCGCCGGCCGCCGAGCGCACGTCCTCGCCGGCCGTCGTCAACGCAGCGACGACACCAGCCATCGATCACTCGTCTTCGCCGATTGTTGTTCACGCAGCGACGCCGGCCGCTACCAAACCCACGGCTGTACAGGAGGACGCCCAGGAGGCCGGGCTGGGCGGGGTGGACGCCCTGTTCTGCGCTCCACCACCGCCGGGCGGGGTGGACGCCCTGTTCTGCGCTCCACCACCGCCGCTCTGCCAGCAACCGGCACCACGACGTCCATGGCAACGACGCGTCTTCGACATGACCGCGGTGCGTCGGAGTGCACGCCTGGCTACCAAGCCGCTCATGCCGGCGACGCAGCGCGCCCAACGCAACCTTTGCCGCAAGCTCGGCATCGGCAATGACGACGTGGCTCCGATCGACGACATCCTGCACGAGTACATCGACATGTTCAAGGGCCCCCTCCTGGAGCATATTGTGGCGGCCCTGACCGCCATCTTTGGCCTCGACGACGACGACATAGACCTTCTGGACCAGGCGCTACTGCGGCATGCCAGGGAAGCATTCGAGGAGCTACAGGCTGATGACGCGGCTTGATGCTCTGTCTTCAGTCTCCTTGCATCATCTGTTATCATTTATGTATCAGCACTACTTCAAACCCTCGTTTATGTTCTGCACTTGCCCTACTGGCTGCGACCTTCGGGCACTAATGCTTCCTAGCCCTACCGGCTTCGACCTTCGGGCATCGACTATTTGTGCTTTCATCCGGCGACGATCTTTGGATGTTTACATTTTGCGCCCCTGCATCGTACTTTTTGGTGGGCCCTACTCTGCGATGGACACCCTCTTAAAATGAATCACAACAAACCTCAAGTCTTGTCTTGGAATGTGAGAGGGTTAAACTCAGCGGCGCGTTGCCTCACCGTGCACAAGACTCTCGCGGCAACACCTTGCCAAATCGCCTGCCTATAAGAGACCAAGCTCCAATCAATTGATGCTGTGTTAGCAACCTTCCTTGGCGTGTATAGGCTAAACAACTTCGCCTTCAAACCTGCTGTGGGCACAAAGGGGGGTATCCTTTTGCTTTGGAACGACTCGGAAGTTGACTTGACGAACATTCGCTTAGGCCGCTATTCGCTTTCAGCGGACGCCATTTTACATCATTGCATGACCAACTTCACCATTACTAGTGTCTATGGACCTTCGAGAAGAGGTGAGAAGGATGCCTTCTTGCAACACATGCGCAGCCTGAAGCCTCAGGACGACGCTAAGTGGCTGATTTTGGGAGATTTCAATCTCATCTACAAGGCCAGAGACAAAAACAACAGGAACCTCAACCTTAGGTTGATGAGGGCATTTCGTCACGCGATCGAGTTTTGTGAACTTAAGGAGATGAGGCTACAGAATAGGAAATATACCTAGAGCAATGAACGGCGGCGCCCAACGCTCAGTCGCCTTGATAGGGTCTTCTGCAACCAGAATTGGGACTTGGCTTTCGACTCCTGCACCCTACATGCGCTCTCGTCCTCACATTCAGATCATTGTCCGTTGCTCCTGACAAACCATTCGGGCCCACGTCGACCAACTCCCTTCAAATTTGAAAACTTCTGGACAAAACTGCCCAATTTTTAGGAAACGGTGGCGCAGGCGTGGAACGCGCCTACGTCTCACACGGAGCCCTTCCACAGGTTGGGACATAAGCTTCGCCACACCTCCAAGGCTCTCAAAACCTAGGCGAACTCTCTGCTTTCGGAAGCTAGACAAAAGCTCCATACGGCGCAAGAGATCATTTTGCGTCTCAACGAATCGTAGGACTCTAGACCTCTTTCGGATGCAGAGCACTCTCTACGGAGCATGTTAAAGAAGTGCATCATGGGGTGGCTTGTAGTCGAGAAGTCTAGAAGAAAGCAAAGCGTGAGAATATCGCACATCTGCAAGGCAGATGTCAACACTAAATTCTTCCACTTGCGAGCAAACGGCAGGCATCGAAAGAACTTCATACAACGGCTGAAAAATGGTAGCGGCTGGATGTTCACGCATAACGACAAACAACAGCTTATTCAGGAGCACTTCGAAAGCATAATGGAAGACTCCACCCCACGCACACGCGACTTCTCCTGGCCACGGCTTCAGCTGCTAACGTGTGACCTATCATCCCTCGACACTCCTTTCTCCGAAGAAGAAGTCCTCTAGGCGATAAGACAAATGCCACAGAACAAAGCACCGGGGCCGGACGGTTTCACGGGTCACTTCTTTCGGAAATGCTGGCACATCAGACGACATGACGTTCTCGCGGCCATCACCTCATTCTACAACTTGCGTTGCCACGATCTTAATCTTTTAAACAAGTCCAACATAATCCTAATAACTAAAAAGGAGGGAGCAGAGGTCATTCGGGACTTCTGGCCAATAAGCCTAATCCATGCGATCGCCAAAATCATCACTAAGATCCTATCCCTGTGACTTGCACCGTTCTTAGGACAACTCATTCCCTCCTGCCAAAGCGCCTTCATAAAGAAGAGAAGCATCCACGACAATTTTCTCTATGTATAGAACCTAACCCGACGCTTCCACCGAACAAAAACACCCGCTCTGCTTTTAAAGCTCGACATTTCAAAGGCGTTCGACACAGTTACATGGGACTACCTGTTCTCTTTCATGCAACACAGAGGCTTCCCGCCAAGATGGCAAAGCTGGGTCACGGCAATCCTATCTTCATCCACCTCACGGGTAATGCTAAACGGATCACCCCTCCCGGCCATTCAGCATGGACGAGGGCTCAGACAAGGGGACCCCACTCCCCCTGCTCTTCATCCTAGCCGTCGACCCACTGAACCGACTGCTGCAGATCGCGACAGACAGAGGCCTCCTCACAAAGCTCAATGGACGGGTGGCTCGATTCAGAGTTTCTATGTACGCCGATGACACCGTCATTTTCCTGAAACCAACAATCGCTGACATGCGCAACCTAAGAGAACTGCTGGTTAATTTTGGTGCGGTAACCGGGCTTCAAACAAACCTGCAAAAGACGACAGTGTGCACAATATCTTGCAACAGTGTCAACATCGACGAGGTCCTAAGCTCCCTAGCTCTAGCCCGAGCTTACTTCCCGCTTAAGTACCTCGGATTGCCCCTCTCACCGAAACGCCTGCGTAAGGTCGACTTCCAGCTGCAAATCGACAAGGCGGCGGGCAAACTATCAACGTGGTACGGGAAAAATCTTACTCAAGCAGGTCGCGCTAGCCTCAGAAAATCGGTTTTATCCTCACAACCGGTCTATTCTCTCACGGTGCTGAAACCAACAAAAGATGTTTTCGAGGCGATTGACAAGATTCGCCGGCGCTTCCTTTGGGCGGGGGATAAGGCTCTTTCGGGTGGTAAATGCAAGATCAATTGGATGAAAACGACTCTTCCAAAGGAATTTGGGGGTCTTGGGATCCTTAATCTGGACAGATTTGCGACGGCCATCCGACTCAGATGGCTCTAGCACGAGTGGGCCTCTCCGGAAAAGGCCTGGGTGGCTGGGTGGGCACGGAAGTCCCCTGCACTGAGAGCGACCAACTCCTCTTCACTGCTTGCCCTAGAATTTCCCTCAGCAATGGCCAAAAGACACCCTTCTGGACGTCCGGCTGGCTGCACGGGCATAGGCCGAAGGACCTCACGCCGCTCCTCTTCAACAAAACAGGGAAGAAAAAGTGTACGGTAGCTGAGGCGCTGCACAACAACACATGGATCCGCGACCTCAACTACCGCACGGGCTTCACCAAAACGCACTTGGAGCAATTCGCCACCTTATGGACTCTAGTGCGCCCATCGAACTACAACAACAAGAGGACGACAAATTAATTTGGAGGTTCACAAGGAGTGGGGAATACACCTCTTCGTCAGCTTATAAAGCACAGTTCATCGGTTGCGCTAAAACCCCAGAGTTAGAGTTAATCTGGAAAACTTGGGCTACACCGAGCTGTAGATTCTTTACGTGGCTCATCTTCCAGAACAGGGTGTGGACCTCCGACAAGCTAGATAGTAGAGGGTGGGATCGCAGTCCCTCTTGCCCACTCTGCAGAGCAACGATGGAGACAACACACCACCTCGTCTCGGCTTGTCACTACACACGAAGGGTGTGGAGCTTAATTGCAGATTGGGTCGGACTAAGCGACCTTAAGCCAACTGAGTGGCCGCACAGCGAGTCGGCGCTACACTGGTGGAAGAACATCGCATTCCTACCGGATAACCCAAGGAAGGCCGCACGATCCATCACACTCCTGACGGTTTGGGTGATTTGGAAGGAGCGAAATCCTAGAGTTTTCGACCGCACTGAGGCGTCGGCACTATCCACGGTGGCCAAGATCAAAAGCGAGGCAAATGCTTGGGTAGCAGCGGGAGCGAAGGACCTCGCGGTCCTGCTAGCAAGAACGTAAATACCTTGTAATTACTTTGTGCCGGATCACGGCTTGTACTCTCCTTCTTTATCGATGAAATAGGCACATCCTGTGCCCGTTCGTTAAAAAAAAAATGCTGGAGCTTACCCACTCAACAAGGCTCTCATCGCCTAGGGGACGTGATGAATCGACAGGCTTCCGACCTGTGATTAGCTCCAAAAGCACGACGCCGAAGGAGAACACGTCTGATTTCTCGGTCAGCTTCCCCGTTGACGCATATTCTGGTGCCAAGTACCTGTGTACATCACAAATGCATAATTGGCACTGATGCAATTCCCCTTGTTTTACCTCCCTGCTGGTATGAACATTGATTGTGCTAGAGGTCATGCAAAGATGGATTACCCAAATGTGCCCATCACACGTGTTGAAATGTGTGTGACATCGTTCTCTGCTAGCCTTGCAAGCCCAAAGTCCGCCACCTGGTCATGGGTACCGTTCAAGTATCATCAGAGCTCAGCATACCTTCCCCAAGAGGTGAAGTGCCTAGAGTTCTTAAGAATATTGCAATTCAGCTGTGAGCAACAAACCTGAGCCTCAAATTGGTCATCAAGCAGGATGTTTGAGGATTTTATGTCCCTGTGGATGATTCTTGGATGACCTGCATCAGATTCACCAAAATTGGCTCCATTCCCTACAGAACAAACACTTGAAAACAAAGAAATCAAAGCCCAAGAAGATGGAATCCATCTTACAATCCTCATGCAGGTAGGCTAAGCCGCGCGCCGAGCCCGCCGCAATCTTGACCCTCGTCGGCCAGTCCATCACCGGCCTCCCCCTCCCTACATGTGCGACATTGTGACATTCAGATACACAAGAGCCACATCACAGTACTGTATTTTACAGGAAGAAACGAAAAGTGTTCCCCACCGTGGAGGTGGTGGTGCAGCGTGTCGTTGGGGACGAAGTCGTAGACGAGGAGGCGGTGGTCCTCGGCGATGCAGTATCCGACGAGTGAGACGAGGTGGCGGTGGTGCACGCGGCTGATGATCTCCACCTCCGCCTGGAACTCGCGCTCCCCCTGCCCGCCGCCGCCCTTGAGCTGCTTCACGGCCACCACCTTGCCATCGCCCAGCGTGCCCTTGAACACGCACCCGAACCCGCCCTCGCCGAGGACGTTCTCGCGCGCGAACCCGCCGGTGATGTGGTACAGCTCGTCGAACGAGAACGCCTTGGTGTTTCCCACGCTCATGTCGCTCGACGCCGCCACGCTCCGCGCCGGCCCCTGGCTCCCCGTCGTCGTCGCGCTGTAGTTCGCCGACGCGATGGCCCACGGTGGCTGGCCGTACCCCTGGCTCATCGGCGCCAACATGCCCGGGGCGCCTCCCCCGGCGGCGCCCATGCTGAAGTTCATCGACACCGGCGCGGACGGTGGGCGGAGGAACGGTGCCTCGCCGGACAGGTGCTGCGGCGTGTAGGACGGCACGGCGAAGCCGGCGTAGTAGTGGTCAGCCTGCTTCCGCTTCCGCCGCTTCGAAAGGCAGACGAACACGCCAGCGAAGCCGAGGACAACGATCACAACCACCACCGCCACGGCGGCAGAGGCGCTGGAGCTCAGCCCGCTGTTGCTGGACGGCGGCGGCGTGGCACTGCTATTAACAGCCGCAGGCGAGCGCGTGGCGGTCGTTGAGCTCGTCCGGGTCAGCGGAGGAGGGAAGTAATCCACGGTGGAGTGCGCCGGTGGCGGCGGTGTGACGGCTGCGGGAGACGCGGTTGGCTGCGCGGCGGGTGGCGGAGGAGATGGGCTTGAAGAGGGCGGGGTGGCGTGGGACCGCCGCGGTGGGGGAGCGGAGGGTGGCTGCGGTGTCTGGGTGGTGGAAGGTGGGGGCGCGGCATTGTCCGGCGGTGGCGGTGCGACGGTGGGCGGAGGCGACGGCGGCGAGGTCTCCGGCACGGGCGCCGGTGGCGGGGGCGGCAATTCGGCCGGTGGAGGCGGAGGTGATGCCACCGGTGGCGGAGGGGAGGCAACAGGTGCAGGCGGAGGTGGTGCAGCGACCGGCGGTGAGGGCGGCGGTTCTGAAGGAGAAGGTGGCGGCGGTTCCGAAGGAGAAGGTGGTGACGGAGCAGAGGATGGTGGCGACGGAGGAGGGGTGGAAGAAGAGGAAGACGTGTCACTAGGCGGCGGTGTTAGCGGCGACGATGAGGAGGGAGGAAGGCCACTGCCTGGGGTTGCCAGCGTGTTTCCTACGCTGCCAACAGCGCCGGCGGCCGCACCAGCGCCCGGAGCCTGGAGCAGTGCTCTCATTCTGTTGTACTACTTCTGCAAAGTTGAGATTGGAGAGAAAGCAATTAGAGCCACATTGTTCAAAGATGATCATATTATGATTGCTCATCTTGACTCAACTCAGAAGCACAAATATGGATTATAAACAGAGAGAAAAAAAAGGCTCCGACATCAATTTGTTTGCTCAAGAATTTCACTGCTCCGTGCATGAATGGAACCATATATGTCCCATTCGGCCATTCTGATTGAAGCAGCACTGTTCAGTCGTGACAACATCCCAGCGATAATCATGCAACAGTATTGTCGAATGAAGGATTCTTCCCCAATTATTTGTCACTAGCGGCCATCAAGAACCGCAATGTTCCTCCATCAAAAAACTTCTCAGGAAAAAAATGCATTATTGCTTTCTGGCACAGGTTGTAGCAAAAAATGCACAGCCATATTCTCTAACACCTCTTCTCAGGAAAAAAAAACTGAATTTGAAGAAGAAGGTGCATTGAACTAAACTGAAGTGATGAAGTCCAGCCTCCAGACATGGAGCCCCATCGCTGTGTACCGCGAATAAACTGCAAATGGACTGATTCCTATAAATTAGAATAGCCACAGTTCATAGAACGCGTAGCAATGACAGATTGGTGCTGGACATAAAAGAAGTGAAGAAAATAATCAAGCCTCCCCAACATATGACCTTTGACAAATCTCCCAATCTACAGATCAGAACATGATTCCTGGCCTTAAAAAATTTACATATCTTAAAGTAAAATAAAAAAAGATTCCTTCGGCTCTCCTAAAGTTCATGGAAACTTCGTTTCTTCAAGATCAAATTACGGTGGGCTGCACTTAATAAGGTCCAAAACAAAATCAATGGAAAAGTTGGATACCATTACCAGTAATGGTAAAATAATCTAGTACAATAATGATTAACTCTGAAAATAATAAGCTCACAATCCTGAGAAAAATCCAAATTACAAGAATTCTGAACAAAGTACACTGCTGGAAGCAGAAGATCAGGAGGAGCCATCCATGGAACCGTACCTTGAATCACAGTTAAGAAGCTAGCACCACCTCCAAAGATCAGGCCGAGAACCAAGCGCCCAGGGACGGCACCGCGGCGAGCTGATCGACCTGGCAATGCAGCTCAATTCCCATGCCGCATTTGCTCCGCAAGAGCTAGAGACGGGCTCGTGAAGAAGAGAGCAGATGTTGACAGAGGCCTAGAGATATTTCAAGAACGTGTTGCCGTCCACCACCACCCAGCAGCAACCAGCAATGCCCGTCTCCTTTTCTCTGCTCTTCTCTATTTGCTGTTGGGGGAGGAGCTCAAGAACGTGGCGGCGACGACTCTCTGGCCGGGCTGTACGTGCTTTGCTGGAACACGACGACCAGACCCTTTACTTTTACTGTATCTACTTTACGGCATCTACTTTTACAGCATCTACTTTTCGGCGACTTCGCCATTGCAATTTTTCTTTTTCTACAACGTCGTGTTTCGAGTTTGTCGGGCTGCATCAACTGATCTCCGGCAAGCTTGTGAGTACCGTTTTACCGAATAATCCTAGGCTTGAACCTCCGGGCGCATTGCTGAGATTTCGTCTAATTCTTTATTCACCCCTTACCGATATTAGCTAAATTCATTCACTTGCGGAATACACATAATTCCACCGCATACTGGACGTAGGGTTTTACTCTCCGGAGGCCTGAACCAGTCTAAACCCTTGTGTCCTTAGCCATTCTCACTGTATTCCGAGTTCTCCTTACGAACAACCACCTACGCTCTTAGTTTTCGATCCCCTCCATTAACTTACAACCGCTTGGGTAGCCCCCTTGCGGATCTGTCCAGGTCTCACCCCCTGACAGTTGGCGCGCCAGGTAGGGGTGATCGGGAACTCGCTGTGCAGCATGGTGGCCCGATCTGGCGTCGTTTTCCCGGCGAGCATGGTGGACGTCCTCGCCAACCCAGTGGAGATCTGCTTCGGTTCTTTCACGGCGACCTCAGCTACATCGCCGGTCGCGGCCTCTTCGACGACCGCAGTGAAGGTTCCGACGGCACCTGTCACCGCTCCAGTTTCCGATCTGTCGTCGGAGACCCACCCGCCCAAACCCTATGACATCGTTCAGGGAATGGAGCGCGTCATCGACATGATGGAGGAGACCCTCCAGATCTGTGAAAGAGCCCAGCGCTCAACGCAGACTGCGTCGCGCCGCAAGGCCTTCCCCTTCGGTCTGCGACCACCCAGCGACGTTTACATCCATCAGGCGGTCAAGTCCTCCCAGATCCAATCTGGGCGGCAGGAGTCATCTGGCGACCTCAAGCCCGAGCCCCGCGCCCGTCGCGATCCGCTTGACGTGCCGTGCACCTACCACAAGGGCGCGCGACACACCCTCCGTGGCTGCCGGCTGCGGAAGAAGATCGACCAGGAGCGTACTGCTCCTCGCAGCACGCGAACTCCCACGTCTCCAGACGTCGGTGAGTTTCAGAAGGTCCGGATCCACGTCTCCCCCAACGACCAGAGCTCCATCCAGCGGCGGGTCCTGGTGGTTTCGGCGAACGAACCACCGCAGGTCGGCGCGACGGACTCCGAGGAGGCACGTCGGATCCAGGGCAACGCCAACCGCGCCCAGCGACGGGCGGAGGAGCAACGCCAGGCGGTACCTCCGTGCGCACGAGACCTGCGTCTTGAGTTCGAGGAGGCAGGACTGCCGACGTTCAATAGTCCTCAGGCCAACCTGGGCGCAGCTATGGCACGTCTCCAGCAAGCCAACCCATCACCCGAGGCTGATGCAGCCATGACCTACCTTCGGGTTGCTACAGCCCTAGTAGAAGAAAGGAGCGCGGCATCCAAGTCCGCGGCATCCTCATCAAGCCGGCATTCGCGCAGTCGATCTAATCGACCTGCGCACAGCAAACTTCCCACCATCCAGGAAGAAGTCGACTAGCACAACCCCGACCAGCCTCGGGCGAATGGCGCGAAGGACAGCGACCTCCGCGCCAACCTCGACAAGAACAGGCGTGGCCGTGACGCTCGCGGCTACATCGATCAGCGCCATCGCGAGCGCGAGGAGCGGGAGCTGCGACGTCGTCTGGACTACGATCGCGAGTACGGACCTCCGGGCGCCGTCCATCGCATCATGGAGCGTGAGGAGCGCGACCGCCACGACGTCGAGAACAGGCGACGTGCCCAGTACGAGGCGGACTACGGCCACCCTGAGGGTCCTATTTCGATCCCGGATCGCCAGCCCAGATCCCAGGTCGTGGCCCCTGCACAGAACGGAGGCGACGACATGGCCATCACCGCCTTCCTTGCATTGGCCCCTCGCCTCCGATCGGTCGCCTACCCCGACAACTTCAAGCCGAACATCCAGAAGTACGACGGCCGCTCCGACCCCAACATCTGGTTGTCAACCTACTACGTCGCCGTCAAGGCGGCCGGCGGCAACTTCGATCACATGGCGGCCTACTTCCCGCTAGTAATGGGCGACGCACCGTCGCTCTGGCTCAACAACCTCCCAGCAGGCAGCATCAAGTCATGGGGCGACCTATCCCAGGCCTTCACGTCAAATTTCCAGGCAACCTATAATCGCCCTGGGAACGCCTTCAACCTCGGGAGGGTCACCATGAAGACCAACGAGCGGCTCCGCGATTACACCAACCGGTTCTTCGAGAACCGCAACACCTGTGTCGGCGTCCGGGACGACCAGGTCGTCAACAACTACAAGAAGGGCATCAGAGACCGCAAGGTCTTCGAGAAGATCCATGAGTCGGACGCCACCATAGTCGCGTCGCTCATGGAGGTCGTGAACAAGCTCATCGACACCAACGAGGCGCTGGTCAATCAGTTTGACTCTGACGCCAAACGTGATGCGGGCGTCTCCGGCACCGCCGGCGATTCAAGCTCCAAGCTCTGCAAGCGACCTTCAAAGGTGTTCGCGGCGGAAGGACGTCGACCTTCGATGTTCAACATCGACGAGTTCAACACGGTGCTCGACAGCCCCTGCACGTTCCACGAGGGGGCCACCCACACCGTCCGTGAATGCATGCAGTTCAAGAGAGCGTTCCGTACGCTCGACGACCCGAAGCGATCCAGAGGTGACGGCGATCGATCGTCTTCACGTCGCTACAACAACAACCGTCGGGACGATCGACGTGGCCGAGGTGACAACGATCGCCGCGACGACCGGCGACGTGATAACCAGCAGCCGGAGGACCACCACGACGAGCGCGACCTGCCTCCTCCGCCAGTAGCAGGCAACCCTAATGGCCCCTTTCAACAGGCCAAGAGGTCGATCAACATGATCGTCAGTGGCCTAAAAGCTAGCTCAAGCAGGAGGCGCTATCGCAAGGATAAGCGCGAGATCCAGCTCATCCACACCAAGCCGTCGCAGACCCTTCGGTGGTCGGAGCAGCCGATCACGTTCTCCAGGGCTGACCACTAGGTCCACATCCCAGATCTTGGGTCCTACCCACTCGTCGTCGAGCCCATTGTAGAGGGCGCCCTGCTCCCTCAGACCCTCATCGACGGGGGAAGCGGGCTCAATGTTATCTTCGTTGAGACCTTGAAGAAGATGGACTTCGACTTCAAGCGGATGACAGAATGCGATGAGCCTTTCTTCGGCATCGTCCCCGGCAAGGCGGCCTACCCCATGGGTCGGGTCTCCCTCCCAGTGACGTTCGGCACGGAAGAGAACTTCCGCACAGAGTATCTCAGCTTCGAGGTCGCAGACTTCAAGTCTTCGTACCACGCCATCCTAGGTCGCCCCATGCTAGCCAGGTTCATGGCTATCCCGCATTACACCTACTTGGTGTTAAAGGTGCCAGCCCCCAACGGGGTCCTCACTGTTTACGGCGACCTCATCGTCTCGTTCAAGTACGACAACGAGGCCCTGGACATCGCCACGACAAACGCCTGCATCGACGCCTCGGCAGTCATGATCGCCGAAGCAGCGAAGGTCGCCCCGAGCGACCTCACCGTCCCAGAGCAGAAGCGCACTGACACCGCCCTGGACGCGACGCCAGCGACAAAGAAGGTCTGTCTTGGCCTTGCCGACCCAGAGAAGACGGTGGTCATCGGCGACAACCTCAGGGAGAAATAGGAACCCGCGCTCACCAGTTTCCTCCGGGACAACGCCGACATATTCGCATGGACCCCATCGGATATGCCGGGTGTTCCAAGGGAGCTGGTGGAGCACTCCTTGGATGTAAGCAAGACGGCCAAGCCTGTCAAGCAGAAGCTACGCTGCTTTGCGAAGGATCGCAAGGAGGTCATTAGGGTAGAGATAATAAAGCTCCTAGCTGCCGGATTTATCCGTGAGTGTAAAAATCCGGTTTGGCTCGCCAACCCGGTGCTTGTACCCAAGAAAACCGGTCAATGGAGAATGTGTATCGACTACACCGATCTCAATAGGCACTGCCCTAAAGACCCCTTCCCTCTTCCGCGCATCGACCAGGTCGTCGACTCCACAGCCGTAAGCGTCCTGCTATGCTTCCTCGACTGTTACTCAGGGTATCACCAGATAGCCCTGAAGGTCTCTGACCAAGATAAAACGGCGTTCATAACGCCGCACGGCATCTATTGCTACACCGCCATGACGTTCGGCCTCAAGAATGCTGGAGCGACCTACCAGAAGGCCATACAGAAGTGCTTAGAGTCCCAGATCGGCGACAACATCGAAGCATACGTCGATGACGTAGTTGTCAAGACCACGGTGGAGGACAACTTCATCGCCGACCTCGCACAGACCTTCGCCAACCTTCGACGCTACCGCTGGAAGCTCAACCCGGAGAAGTGCATCTTCGGTGTCCCATCCGGTAAGCTCCTGGGCTTCATGGTCCGCCACCGGGGCATCGAGGCGAACCCCACTAAGGTCGGCGCCATCCGCAGGATGAAGAGACCTACCGGGAAGAAAGACGTCATGAAGCTCACCGGCATGATGGCTGCTCTAGGTCGCTTCATCAGCAAGCTTGGGGAGAAAGGCCTGCTCTTCTTCAAGTTGCTGAAAAAGTCTGACAAATTCGAGTGGATAGATGAGGCAGATCAGGCGCTCGAAGAGTTGAGGACCTTCCTCACGACGCCTCCAGTCATGGTGCCCCCGGCGCCTAAAGAGACCTTGCTAATCTACATCTCCGCGTCCACCCAGGTGGTCAGTGCAGTCCTGGTGGCGGAGCGACCTGAAGACGGTCAACCCTACCCCGTCCAGCGACCTGTCTACTACGTCAGCGAGGTCCTCTCCGATAGCAAAATCAGGTATTCGCAACCTCAGAAGATGTTGTACGCTCTCCTCGTCACCTCACGCAAGCTCCGGCACTACTTCCAGTCGCACAAGATCAAGGTCGTGTCAACCTTCCCCTTGGGAGAAATCTTACGCAGCCGCGACACCACAGGACGTATCGTCAAATGGTCGGTTGAACTGGGCGAATTCGAGCTCGAGTTCTGTCCAAGACAGTCCATCAAGTCCCAGATCCTCGCAGATTTCGTTTCTGAATGGACCGAGACCCAACAACCCCCACCGACGGAGAAGCCGGAGCACTAGAAGATGTACTTTGATGGTTCCCTGAACCTCGAAGGAGCAGGCGCGGGCGTACTCTTCATCTCCCCCCAGGGCGATCACCTGAAGTACGTCTTGCAGATACACTACAAGGCGTCCAACAACAGCGCCGAATATGAGGCCTTGATCCACAGATTGCGCATCGCTGTCTCCTTGGGAATCAAGCGACTCATCGCTTACGGCGACTCCAAGGTCGTCATCGACCAGGTCAACAAGGCGTGCGACATCAACAAGGACTCGATGAATGCCTATTGCACCGAGGTACGGAAGCTCGAGGCTCACTTCGAAGGCTTGGAATTCCACCACGTCTGCCACGACAACAACGTGGCGGCTGACGTCCTCTCCAAGTTAGGATCCAAGCGTGCGTTGGTCCCGGCCGGCGTGTTCGTCCAAGACCTGCGCAAACCGTTGATCAGACTCCTCAGCGACACAGATACGTCGTCCAGCGACGTGCTTCCTCTGGGCGGCCGCGACGTCCTCATGGCAGAAGCCGAAGATGACTGGCGCCTCGACTTCATCGCCTATATCTTGGAGCAGCGTGTCCCCGAAGACAAGGTCAAACGCGAGAAAATCGTCAAGTGCAGTGCCAACTACGTCGTCATCGGCAAGGAGCTCTATCGGAGGTCCGCCTCCAACGGCGTCCTGATGAGATGCATCCTCAGATCTGAAGGTCTCCAGCTCCTGCAGGAGATTCACGGTGGAGAGTGCGGCAATCACGCAGCCTCCGCCAACCTGGTGGGAAAAGCCTTTAGGTCGGGCTTCTACTGGCCTACCGCCCTGGCCGACACTCAAGACCTGGTCCGGCGATGCAAAGGGTGCCAGTTCTTCGCCAAGCAGTAGCATGTACCGGCACAAGCTCTGAGGACAATCCCTCCGTCCTGACCTTTCACCATCTGGGGCCTAGACTCGGTGGGACCGTTCAGAACGGCCCCTGGCGGCTACAGACACATCCTGGTGGCGGTGGACAAGTTCACAAAGTGGATCGAAGTCCGAGCTGTCGCCACTGTTACATCAAAGGAGGCGGCAAAGTTCATGGAAGACATCACCCACCGCTTCGGTGTCCCCAACAGGATTGTCACCGACCTAGGTACGGCCTTCACAGGATCTGACTTCTGCCAAGATAGCCTCATTGACGTTTACTACTCCTCGGTGGCGCACCCATGCTGCAACGGCCAGGTCGAGCGCGCGAACGGCATGGTGCTCCAAGGCATCAAGGACCGCATCTTCGACGATGCCTCCCAATACGCCACCAGGTGGCTAGCTGAGCTTCCGCACATGATCTGGGGTCTCCGGACCCAGGTCAGCTCAGCCACGGGTTATTCACCATTCTTCCTGGTGTACGGGTCAGAGGCTGTCCTCCCTATCGACCTAGCCTTTGGTGCCCCGCGTATCCAGCACTACGAAGAAGGGACAGCCGAGGAGACGCGCAAGGTTGACCTCGACAGCATTGAGGAACACCGTGTGGCTGTGCTGATGCGGCACACACGCCACGAGCAGCAGCTACGTCGTTACCACGACCGCAACGTGCGTGAACGATCCTTCAACGTGGGCGACCTCGTCCTGCGACGCATCAAGGACACCAAGGGGATGCACAAGCTCTCCGCGCCTTGGGAAGGCCCCTTCATCGTAATGGAGGTCGTCGATCCGGTGACCTATCGCCTCCAGTGGGCCGACGGTCAAGGCGTTCCGAACATCTGGAACATCGAGCACCTGCGTCGCTTCTATCCTTAGAAGATGTGTACCAAAATAAAAGCTATGTACTCTTCCCTTTTGTAATTTCCATATAATAAAGAAAGAGACTCCTTTCGGCAGTTCCCCTGTCGACCTGCATCTTGGTCTCCCTTTTACTTTCTGTTTTTACCCTTCCCCCTCGAAACGCTTGGGGGCTTGGTCTAGGTTAGGCCCCGAAGCGCTCGGGGGCTTGGCTTTGCCAACCTAAGGGTCTCACGACCTGAAGGCGTTTTCGCATACCTTACGCTTATGTGTATCCATCACATGTTTGGCTTTTACTTTCTTTATGAATGTTCCAAAGTCGCTGGGTTGCGAGACCTAGGGTTCACGACCCCCCTCCGCGCACCGGCTGTGCCTAAGCCTCCACGCTGAGCCGCACAGTCGGTAAGCCGTTCCTCCACTGAGTTGGGTTAGCGGAGGGCGCCCCTCGCGACCTAGTTATTTTTGAGCTTACATAACGATTGTCTTTGCTAATCAAATGATGCACACATTTTATATAGTTTGCAAAAGCTTTATTACGACAAAAGTTTGTTTACATTTGCTAGGCCTCGGCCTAACTTACACCTGCAATATGTTACAGCTTGACTTTTCAGTCAGTACCGAAATCGAACTTGTTGACGACCTCCTCTGTGGCCGCCACGACGTCCTCGCGCCTCACCAAGCCGGACAGGTCGACATCCTCCGAGACCTTGTGCAGGTCAAATGACGGCTCGTGGTACTTCACCGTCGACAACGCCGCAGCCGCCGTAAGCTTGGCGGTATCCAGCAACAGGTCCTTGATCCGGCTCTCGGCTTCATCCAGCCGGTCGACCAGACCTTTTAGCGGCGCCCCTTCCTCTTGAGGGACGTAGAGGTCCATCACATACTGCGCGGCCTCCTTGAGGTCGGCGAGATCCCTCCCCAGACCTGCGTTATCAATTGGGAAAGACCTATTATCTCGCCGGAGCAATGGCGGCAAGTCAAAATACACCGCTGTGGCGAAAGAACTACTCACCTTGCTGGACCTCTGCGGTCCTCTCCTTAAGGATCTTCACCTGATCCTTGGTCTCCACCAGCTCCTTCTTCAGGGCGTACTCGGCCTCCTTGGCGCCTGAATTCATTCAAGGTCAAGAAGTCAGAAAAAAAAGACCCACAGGGTACACAGATTCAACCCTTGGCGACTATCGGTGTTTTAGACCGGCAACCTACCAAGGGGAGTACCCGAGGTAGATGAATGTGGCCTCACCGAGATCGGAAACTCGAAGGAGAGACACGTGGCACACAATTTAGACAGGTTCGGGCCGCGAGGTGCGTAATACCCTACGTCCTGTATGCTGCGTAGCTCTGGATTGATTGGGTGTGTTTACAAGATGATGCGGATGAAGAGATAGGGGTCCCTACCTCGCCTTATATAGTCCGGGAGGCAGGGTTACAAGTCGGTTTGCCAAAGGAGTTCTAGTCGTGTACGGCTAGGAGTACTCTACATGGATCCGGGCATGTCTAGTGTCCTAACCGAGTACTAGTCCTCTGTATACCTTGCGCTCCACGCCATCAGGTGCCGTGTAGCCCAAGTCGAGTAGCCCCAGGGGCCCACGGAGTAGTCGGTCCCAATACCCACCTGAGTAGTGGGCCCAGGGATGTCCATACGACAAGCCCCCGAGTAATTTATAGCCGAGCAGGATGTCTTCGAGTAGTCTTGATGGCCTTGGCGAGTAGTCCTTGAGCGTCCCCGAGTTCCACAAGCCGAAAGTCCTCAAGAATGCTTGAATCATCCCGAGGCTGGAAGGTACTCCAGCTGATCTTTGAGTAGTCTTGAAGTCTTCTCGAGTAGTCCCCAAGCGTCCCCGAGTGCTTCTCTCGAAGGTCTTCAATAGTACTCGTGTTGTCTTGATGAAGAAACCATATGAAAAATTCGATTCGGAGAATCGCATTCCATATGGAATGTAGCCCCCGAGCCTTAGGTCGAATCGCAGATTCAAGCTGAGGGTCAATCTGAAGTTCTGCTAATCTTATCCCGAAAAATCCGGAGAAAAAACCGAAGGACACGTGGCACGGAGCCCCCGAGCCTTGAGTCGAGTACTTTCTCTCGAATTGAAGGGTCATCTTGACTGTAGAATGTGTCCGGAGTGGAGTCTTGATATGGTGTAGTCCACTGAATCTGGTAGCTGTAGTCGAGCCGCCGAGTTGGAGAGCATCGAGTACTAGAAGACGAAGAGTCAGGCTGCTGCCGCTATGTCACCCGTCTGGCGCCTTATCTGCCTGTTGAGAACTGAACCGCCGGGCCGGTTATAAATAACCAGTAAGCCCTTAGGGTTTTTCACTCCCAGCAGTTGTATTCCTCAGATTAGATCTGAGTCTTCGCCCCCTCCGCACCGCTGCTGCCACCGCCACTCAGAGAGGTAGAGCGCCCGCCGCCGGAATCCACCCACCTCCGTAGCCCCCGAGCGAATGCGAGTGAAGACTCCTGTCACTTGGAGGATTAAGGGGTCTCCCGCAAAGAGGAAGAAGACCAGTGCGTCGAAGAAGAGGAGTCGTGAAGAAGCCGGGGATGCCGGCCAGTCATCGTTGTCGCCGCCCTCGTCCCCTCGCCCCAATCCAGCGAAGGAATGGAAGAAGGCGAAACTGAAGACCGAGGATCTCCTCGCCTTGGTCAACAGCGGATTCCTTCGTGAGAAGGAGATGGATCTCTGGCGCACCGCCACAAGCGATCCGTACCTGATGGAGAAGAACCCGGACGAGATTCCAATGTTCGCGCGGTTCATGGAGCGCGGACTAGCGCTGCCGGCCAGCGATTTCTTCAAGGGGATGCTCAGGTACTATGGCATCGAGTACCTCAACCTCAACCCTAATGGGATCTTCCACACCTCCATCTTTGTCCACTTCTGCGAAGCCTTTCTGGGGATCAAGCCCCACTAGATCTTGTTCCGGAAGTTCTTCCGGGTGAAGCCGCAGCCGAGTACTGACGACCCGCGAGTAGTCAGTGGCGCAGGGATTCAGATGCATGAAGATATCGCCAGCCAGTACGTGCCGTACAAGCTCATCGACTCCAACCAGGACTGGAAGGCAAGGTGGTTTTACATCAGCAACCACCACCCTGAGTTGCCGAAGCCGAGCGGGCGCCAGCCGAAGCATGCGCCGTGGTGGAACACGGAACCCACCATGTAGGAGGGTATTCAACTACCCCCTCTGCTCAAGAAGATCAAGGCCCTACGGGAGGCCGGACTGTGGGCCGAGCATGTGGCCTTCAGTTTCATGAAGAGGAGGGTGCAACCGTTGATGGCGTGAGACACCCTTGGGTACCAATACACAGGCGACGAGGACACCTCTCGGATGCCTGGCTTTGAAGTCGAGGACGATGTCATCGTCGAGAGGCTGGGCAAGATCTTCAAGGACATGCCGCCGTACACACCTTGCCCAGTCCCTGAGTACTCCGCAGCTCGTCCGCCAAGCCTGGTTAGTAGTTGTGACAGAAACCCCCGATTACTGATTAGCTTGAAGTAATCGTGCTCACATGTGCTGTATGTTGTAGGACGATGTGGCGAAATACGTCTCAATCCCATCCTCCCCTCCACGACTTGAGGAACAACCACAAGGGAAGGACAAGAAGAAGGAACGCCGCGAAGTCGGTGAAGGTGATGATGCCGTCATCATCGAAAGTAGTTCCGATGAGGATGACAAGGAGACGCTGCAGGAGAGGTTCCAGCTGCGCTTGAGGTTTAGCCGGGCTGGGATGCCAGACATCCCAGTCATCATCGAGAGGCCATCGAGCCTTGAGGTTAACCTGCCGGTGCCGCCGAGGAGGCCGCGCAATGCGACGCGAAAACGCGCCACCAAGAAGCTGAAAATCTCCGAAGCCACCAGCCAAGAGGTCAGTACCACTACCAGAGTAGTCGAGTACCACCAATAAGTAGTCTTGTGCTGACAGGCCCAGTTGAACTATTACAGGACATTCCCTCCTCGGACCCTGTAGATCAGGACGACGAGGGTGCCTGGGATACGGTGGGGGCGGCGGCTGAACGGGGTGTCAGCCCACCTCCGACCACTGAAGAAGCCGTACCAGTGGTGGCACAACAAGAGACCGGCGCTGTGGAGTCACGGGCGTCGGTCGAAGAAGGACATGGCCCCTCTCCAGCTATTGCGGTAGAGCAGCCATAGGAGGCGGACACTTAAGCCGAAGTTGCTAGCGAGGCTAGCATAGTGGACATCACCAGCATTTTGGGCGCACCGACCGTGACTGTGGTGCGGTCAACCCTGTAAGTTCTCTGAGCTCTCGAGTAGAAATGCAGGTATTAATCTCGTGTTGCTGACTGGATACTTCATGATGCAGGAAATACACGGACTTGTCGTGGGATGGTGGGGAAACCAGCACACCCGCTGAAGGAGAGGACCGCTCAGCGGAGGCATGCGAACCCACACCACCGCCACAAACGGAAGCCGCAATGGCATCAACACTGGAAGAAGCCACATTGGTTGAAGGTATGTAGCCTGGCACCGATGGTAGTCATCATCTGTGGTAATCGTAGTTGTTGAAGTTGACTTTGCGTACTCATTTTGTCAGGAGCACAAACTGAGGGAGCCGCGATCCCGGAGGCCGTAGCCATGGAGACGGCGACTGTGGAGATGGAGCCCACAGGAGCAGTTGCTGGGGCGGCGGAAATGACAGCCCCCGATCTGGGAACTACAGTAGCCCCTGAGGTGGGTGTGGAAGCGCGAGTCGATCCGCTCCTCGAGACAAGCACGGACGTAGTCGTCCGCGAGCCCGTCATAGAAGAAGCTGCGCCGATCTGTTCGGCACCCATGCCCGAGGCGGCGTCATCTAGCCGTGGGGGTCTTGAGCTGCTAGAAGACAACCTCATCGACCCGGCTGTAGTCGCCCTGAGCATGGAGTCATGGCGCCGGACGGAGCAATGGGTCAAGGTACGTTGCGAGTACCCTGAGTAGTCTTGCATTGCGAAATACAGGATGCCCATTTGACTTGCTCTGTTTTGCGTAGGATGTTGTTGAACGGTCCCGCCAGAAGTCCGAGCTTCTGAAGGGGTTTGGCGACATGGTCCTCCGCGCCGAGGCTTTGGAGAAGGAGCTCGAGAAGTCGAGGAAGCATTCTGCTCTGCTCCAGTGCAAGCTCGACGGCACCTTCACCCAGTACCACAATGAGGTGCAAGAAGCGCAGGCGAAGAGGGACGACTTGATCTGGAAGAACAAGTTGCTGCGCCAGAAGAATAAAGGTATGTCCTCCGCTGAAGCCTTTGAGTATTTATTGGAATTCCTTGGAGTAGTCTGACATTGCGTTGAGTTGTCTGCAGATCTTGAGGCAAGAGTTGACCAACTGAAGGCTTCAGAGACGGACTTGAAGAATATTGTGTATCGGGAGACCGATAAAAGAGAGGTACTCGAGTACAAGTACACTCAGTTGAGCCATGAGTGCATCTATCACATGGAGCTCCGTGAAGCCTCAGACCGTGATCTTGTAAATTGCTATAAATCTCTGCAGAAACTGAACGAAGACTGCGAGAAGCTCCGAGGCCAATTGAAAGAACTCGAGGAAGCCGCGCTGCCCATCGCAAGGTTGCTGGTGCCGCACTCGGGCGGGCCCAAGATAGCTCCACTGGTAGACCGGTTAAAAGAAGCCCCCGGACGACTGGCGACGTATGTCAAGCACTTGGCAAAGTCTATTCCGAACCAGGTGCCGGCGTACATGAAGTCATATTTCCCGAAGGCGCCAGTGGATGTGGTAGCCGGCGGTCTTGCGGCTAACTGTAGTAATGATCAGTACAAGACCCTCCTCGAGGAGATGGCGCCCATTGCAGAGCAAGTGGCGGAGAAGCTCAATCTGCAGTAGATGTACCTGTAGAAGTAGCTTAGGGTAGTTTATGTAAGACAAACATAGTAGTTAGTAACATGTTTGAATTATCAATGAAAGTTATCCACACTGTGTATATGAAATGACTACTCGTGGCCGCCACTTGCAGCGAAGTGTGCGGAGTACCAAACCGTGGAGAACTCGTGAGTAGTAGTAATCGGTAGAGTCTGCCTGATTGAAAGGCTCAGTAGAGAAGTTGAGTAGACTTCAATCTTTATTACTAATGAATGAGTACACCTGGATGGCCAAGGCCGTTTACAAGTGTAGTCGCCAGGACCC
Organism: Cenchrus fungigraminus; assembly: GCA_036936925.1. Classification (NCBI taxonomy): domain Eukaryota; kingdom Viridiplantae; phylum Streptophyta; class Magnoliopsida; order Poales; family Poaceae; genus Cenchrus; species Cenchrus fungigraminus. Next base: position 75,476,735 of record CM072770.1, read on the forward strand.
GCAGGCTGCCTACGGCTAAGTGGTGCTAGGGCCCTTGAGTCGCTTATAGCTGGAGATCCGTTAGTAGCCGTATAGGCTGGATCTAGAGTACATGGTCTTATAGACCGCCGCTAGAGTCCTCAGTGCTCTGAGCAGCCCAAGATCCGTTAGTAGCCGTTGACGCTGGATCTTGGAGAGAAGTAGTCCGGAGACTAGTGCTAGGACCGAAAGGCCGCTTACAGCAAGGAGCCCGTGAGTAGCCGTATAGACTTGGACCCATAGATGAGTAGTCGAGCGACTAAGCGTAGAAACGACACAACTGGTCAACGTTCCACGAGTTGCTGATGTCGTCGCCTTCAAGTGTTTGGAGGTGATAGAAGCCTGGTCCGGTCACCTTAGAGACTAAGAAGGGACCTTCCCATGGCGAGCTGAGTTTGTGTAGTCCTTCCGTGTTCTGGATGCGACGGAGAACTAGATCGCCAACGTTGAAGGATCGTTCCTTGACGTTGCGATCATGGTAGCGTCGGATACCCTCTAGGTACCTTGCTGATTGGAAGAGGGCGGTGCAGCGGGCTTCTTCGAGACTGTCGATGTCGACCCGTCTGCTGTCTTCTGAGATGCCTTCGTCGTACTATTCTACTGCTGGGGATTCCCACATCACGTCGGCAGGTAGAATAGCTTTGGAGCCGTAGACTAGGAAGTAGGGCGACTGCCCTGTCGGCTTGGTAGGTTGAGTACGAAGCCCCCAGAGTGCATTGGGTAGTTCCTTGATCCACTTGCCTCCTTTGGTATTAGCTGCGTCATGCAATCGCTTCTTGAGGGCGTCGAGTACCATCCCGTTGGCTTGCTCGACTTGATCGTTGGCGCGGGGATGGGCTACTGAGACGTACCGGACGTCAATCCCGCTGTTCTCGCAGTACTCCCAGAACTGGTGATTGTTGAAGTTGGAACCTCGGTCTGTGATGATGCGATGGGGTAGCCCATAGCGATGCACTAGCTCATCCAAGAAGTCGAGTACTCTGTCGGCCTTTGGGCAGGTGACCGGCTTGACTTCGATCCACTTGGTGAACTTGTCGATGGCCACCAGGACTCTGTTGAATCCTCCTGGCGCAGTTGGTAGAGGTCCGATCATGTCAAGCCCCCAGCAGGCAAAGGGCCAAGTTGGTGGTATGGTGACTAGCTTGTAGGCCGGGACGTGTTGCTGCTTGGCGAAGAATTGGCATCCTTGGCACTTTCTGACGAGTTCTTCAGCGTCAGCCAGGGCTGTAGGCTAGTAGAAAGCTCGTCGGAAAGCCTTGCTCACCAACATGCGGGAAGACGCGTGGTTGCCGCAGACACCTCTGTGGATCTCCTCCAAGATGTCCTTGCCTTCATCCCGAGGTATGCACTTCATGAGTACTCCACAAGTGGCACCCCGCCTGTAGAGCTTGTCTCCGACTAGTACATAGGTCTTGGCTCGGCGGACGAGTTGTTCGGCCGTGTTCTTGTCGGAGGGAACCTTCTGCTCGCGGATGTAGTCGATGAAGGGTTGTCTGCAATCCACGTCAATCATCATGACCTCCTGACCGGACTGTGGTGGCATAGGGTCAGTGGTCGTTGGCGCCGGCTCCGGGATGGATGGCGCGTGAAGCTCGTGGACGAAGTCTCCGACGGGTACTTGTGCGCGGGTAGAACCAAGCTTCGACAGGACGTTTGCTGCGACGTTGTTGTCGCGGAGGACGTGGTGGAACTCGAGACCGTAGAATTTGTTCTCGAGCTTGCGGACTTCCAGACAGTAGGCATCCATGTTCTCCTTGTTACGATCCCAAGACATGTTGACTTGGTTGATGACCACTGCGGAGTTGCCGTAGACTAGTAGCCGCTTGATGCCCAAAGAGATCGCGAGGCGAAGCCCATGCAGTAGGGCTTCGTACTCAGCTTCGTTGTTTGAGACCTTCCAGAAGATCTGCAGGATGCACTTGAGTTGTTTGCCCTGTGGAGAGATCAGGAGTACTCCTGCACCTGCGCCCTTGAGCTTGAGTGAGCCGTCAAAGTACATCACCCAGTGTTCTGGCCGCTCGGTTGGACTTGGTAGCTGATTCTCCCGCCACTCTGCCATGAAGTCGACTAGTGCCTGGGACTTGATAGCGGTACGTGGCTTGAAGTCGATGTTGAGGGCGCCTAGTTCGACTGCCCATTTGGAGATTCTTCCAGTAGCGTCCTGATTGCGGAGTATGTCACCGAGCGGGTAGTCGGTGATGACGACAATTGAGTACTCCTGGAAGTAGTGTCGTAGCTTCCGCGAGGTAATGAGCACTGCGTAGAGTAGCTTCTGGACCGGCTGGTACCGTGCCTTGGACTCTGACAGAACCTCGCTGACGAAGTAGACTGGTCGCTGGACTGGGTAGGCGTGGTCTTCTTCCTGTCGCTCGACGACGATGGCAGTACTGACCACATGAGTAGTCGCAGCGAGGTAGAGCAGTAGCTGCTCCTTTTTGCGAGGAGCTGTGAGGACCGGTGGCTTTGACAGGAAGTCTTTGAGCTGTGCCAGAGCTTGATCTGCCTCCGCGGTCCATACGAACTTCTCTTGGTGCTTGAGTAGTTTGAAGAAGGGTAATCCTCATTCTCCAAGCTTCGAGATAAATCTGTTCAGGGCCGCCATGCACCCGGTCAGCTTCTGGACATCCTTGATGCAGGTTGGAGCTTTCATACTGGTGATGGTGAAGATCTTCTCGGGGTTGGCTTCGATGCCGCGATGGCTGATGATGAAGCCGAGTAGTTTCCCATATGGTACGCCGAAGACACACTTGTTGGGATTGAGCTTCCATTGGTACTCTCGTAGGGATGCGAAAGTCTCTTCAAGATCAGCGATGAGCATATCGGAGTTTCTGGTCTTGACGACCACGTCATCCACATAGGCTTCGACATTCTTGTTGAGCTGCTTCTTGAAGCAGGCCTGGATAGCTCGCTGGTAAGTGGCACCGGCGTTCTTCAGCCCGAATGACATTATCGTGTAGCAGTAGGTGCTGAACGGGGTGATGAACGCGGTCTTCTCCTGGTCTTCTTCCTTGATAGCGATCTGGTGGTACCCGGAGTAGCAGTCGAGGAAGCAGAGCAGGTCGCAGCCCACCATGGAGTCGATGACTTGGTCAATCCGCGGCAACCCGAAGGGGTCCTTGGGGCAGTGCTTGTTGAGGTCGGTGTAGTCGACGCACATCCTCCACTCGTTCGTGTTCTTCCTGCAGACGAGGACGGGGTTGTCGAGCCACTCAGGATGGAAAACTTCACGGATGAAGCCCTCCGCGAGTAGTTTGGCGAGTTCCTTCTTGATGGAATCCCGTCGGTCGTCGGCGAAACGGCGAAGATGTTGTCGTTTGGGGGTAGCTTTAGGTTCGACGTTGAGTGAGTGCTCGATCAGCCTCCTGGGCACCCCTGGCATGTCCGCTGGTTCCACGCGAAGATGTCTCGGTTAGCCCGAAGGAAGCTGACGAGCGCGTCTTCCTATTTCGGGTCGAGCCCTGCCCCGATTATGGTAGTCTTGCTGCTGTCACCTGTCCCGAGGTCAATGGCCTTCACTTGAACTTCCTCTGATGGCTGAGGCTTGTTCACGGTGTCGGTCTTCTCGGGAATCTCGAGTTCGGTTGGGGCGAGCCCCTTGGACGCAGCGAAGATCTCCATCATTGCATTGGGTACTTGGTTGGTCGCTGCGAGTTCCACGGCTTCGGTGTCGCAGTCGAACGAGATCTTCAAGTCCTCTTGCAGCGTGAGTACTCCGGCAGGACTTGGCATCTTGAGTACCAAGTAGGTGTAGTGTGGTACCGCCATGAACTTGGCGATAGCTGGTCTGCCGAGAATGGCATGGTAGGAGGTTTCGAAGTCCGCAACCTCGAACTTGATGTACTTGGTGCGGTAGTTCTCCCTTGTCTCCCCGAAGGTAACTGGCAGGACCACTGAGCCCAGTGGAATAGCCGTGTTACCGGGGACAATGCCGTAGAAGGGTGACGTGTTCTTGGTGAGCATGTCGGTGATGTCGAGCTTCATCTTCTTCAAGGTCTTGGTGAAGAGGACATTGAGTCCGCTCCCACCGTCAATGAGTACCTTGTTGAGTCTGGAGCCCGCGACTACAGGTTTCAGGACGAGTGGAAAACGTCCTGGTTCGGAGAAGCTTGTCCATTGATCCGCGCGGGAGAAGGTGATGGGTACCTCTGACCACCTTAGAGGTGTCGGCACTGCTGGTTCAATGTTCAAGACTTCCCGTCGGGTGGCCTTCTGAGACCGTCTGGTGGGTAGTCCGCCAAAGAGGACATTCACCGTCTTGTCGGGTTCTTGGAATTCGCCGTTGCCCTCGTCGACTTTTTTCTTGCCCTTCTTGTCGTGAGGAGGCCGTGGGTCGGGAGTATCCTTGAGTGCTCGCCGGAGCTGATAGCACTGCTCGGTGGTATGATTGCCGTCCAGATGCCACAGGCACTTCTCTTTGAGCAAGTCTCTGAAGCCGCCTGAGGTCTTCTTCGAGTTGTCCTTCGCAGGGCGCTGTATAGCCGCGACTGTGTTGTCTGGCTTGCACTTGCGGTTGGAGTTCGAGTAGTTGTGGTTGTGGCGACCCCCTTGATCCTTGTTGCTGTTGTTGTGGCCGCCCGTGTTGTTCTTGCTTTTGCCACGAATGGAGTCGTACTTGGCGTTCGCCTTGTCCTCTTCGTCGGCCCATGATGTGATCATGCCCTTGAGCTTAGTTATGGAACTCGGGCGGTGGCGACCGAAGTCTTCGAAGGTGCGACGGTGGTAGAGCCTGTCTTGGAAGAGGTCGATGACTTCTTTGTCGGTGACGTCGACTACGGTCGCGCGCTTGTCGAAGAAGCGCCGCATGTACTGGCGAAGCGTCTCGCCTTGTTCCTGCATGACCATTGCCAAGTCCATGCGAGTACCCGAGCGCCCCATGGCGCCCGCGAAGTTGCTGGTGAACTGAGCCTTCAGCTGGTCCCACTCGTCGATCGAGTTCTTTTCGAGTGACTCGAGCCATGTGAGTGGAGCTTGGTCCAGACAGAAGGGGAAGAAGAGGCATTTTGCGTCGTTGTTGCCACCAGCATTTTCGATGGCCAAGGCGTAGCACCTGAGCCACTGAACTAGATCTTGCTTCGCGTCATACTTGGAGATCCCGAGAGGTTTGAATTTCTCGGGAAGAAGCAGGTTGCGAAGTCTTGCGGAGTAGGCGGGGAAGCCGTCGCTGTCGCTTGCTTCAGTAGCCTTCTTGCGGCGGATCTCGTCGATCCTGTGGTGAGCGTCGTAGCCACCACGTGTGTTGCCGGTGGTGTGGCTATTCACGTGGCCTCGGCCTCCGCGATCGCCACCGCCACCTGCTCTTCTGCCGGCGCCATGGGATGAGCTTCTGCCGCTGTTGCCACCACCACCGCCGTCGCCGCGACTACCACCGGCGCCACCGCGGCTACCACCGGCACCGCCCTGGCTGTTGCCGCCCTGTGAGGGTCCTCTAGCCGAGGCCCTAGAGCGGTTGGGATTTGGCTGGTGTTCTCCACGGACACGGTTGCGTCCGCCATCTGCCGGGCTGCGACTAGTGGCCTCGTGATTTCTGGCTTCATGATTTCTGGCGGGGGGTACTTGAGCAACCCTGTTGTCGACCCGCATGAAGTAGGCGTCTTCAGCGAGCTTGGTGATGACCTCACCCGCGCGGATCCCCTGGGTCTGCCGTGCTATCGTGGTGATAGACATGAGGCACTGCTCAGGAGTAGTGTGTACCCTGTTGGCAACTTGATCCAGAGCCTCATTGAGGTTCCGGATAGGGAGAGTCTCTCGGAGACGTCTGCGTCGATCGTTCCACTTCCTGTTGCAGTCATGTTGAGCGTTCTTGTCTTCGGTGGTCTCATTGGGAGGTGCATTGGCAGACAACTCATCCTCTGAGATGTCATCAAGGTACCGGTCGGGTCGATTCTCCGAGGTCCCAGCATCCCCGGCCGCCATGAAGACTTCGCAGTCAGGAGTGCAGAGACTGGAGTCAGTAGTCGCCACCTCGGTGGGGGTGTGCTCGTCATTTGGAGCCAACGGTGTCCCCTCCTGGAAGGGGAGTGTGTCGAGGTAGGCGACGCAGCGTGAGTTGTCGTCCGTCAGGTCTGCAGGCTTGCGATCGGGCCAATAGACGAATCTACCGGCAGGAGTAGATGTAATGACCAAGCCGGTGGCAGGGCTTGACAGTGGTTCCTCAGTCATGTTGAGCTCGGACTCAGACTCGATTGGGTCCGATCTGAAGTCGAACTCATAGGAAGAGTCCGAGTAGTAGCCGGTCACGGTGTTGGAGTCCGAGGAGTACTCGGAGGCGATCTCCTTGCCGGCCCGGCTTGCAGCGAGAGCTTCCGTGTGGGCCCTGCTAGAGTTGCAGAGACCGTATGGGAAGTGCTCGTGGAGAGGGGCCGCTTCACACGATGGCTCAGGAGCCGGCTCGCATTAGGCAATCCAGGGTGACGTCGAGTTCGAGTTGGAGGCGGATCCGAGCTCGAAGTCGGCGACTTGGTTGTAGAGCGAAAATTCGCCGAATTTTTAGACGAGTGGGCCCGTGACGACTTCGGGAAGCGTCACGAGCCCGGTCTCTGGGTCCGGAGTCATGGTGAGGTAGCGCTGGAACGATCCAGCGCCGTCAGCGGTGCAGACCCAGGAGCCGAAGACGAAGGTGTCGCTGCGGTTGAAAGCGGCGGTTGGCTTGATGATGATTGAAGCCGTCGAGTTCGCCATGAGATCTTCGACGAGAGCCCCTACCTGGCGCGCCAACTGTCGGTATTTTAGACCAGCAAACTACCAAGGGGAGTACCCGAGGTAGATGAATGTGGCCTCGCCGAGATCGGGAACTCGAAGGAGAGACACGTGGCACACAATTTAGACAGGTTCGGGCCGCGAGGTGCGTAATACCCTACGTCCTGTATGCTGCGTAGCTCTGGATTAATTGGGTGTGTTTACAAGATGATGCGGATGAAGAGATTTTGGTCCCTGCCTCGCCTTATATAGTCCGGGAGGCAGGGTTACAAGTCGGTTTGCCAAAGGAGTTCTAGTCATGTACGGCTAGGAGTACTCTACATGGATCCGGGCATGTCTAGTGTCCTAACCGAGTACTAGTCCTCTGTATACCTTGCACTCCACGCCATCAGGTGCCGTGTAGCCCAAGTCGAGTAGCCCCAGGGGCGCACGGAGTAGTTGGTCCCAGTACCCACCTGAGTAGTGGGCCTAGGGATGTCCATATGACAGCAACCTAGCAAACTTACCCTCTACCACGGCTTGGAGGTCGTCAGCCGCGTCCTTCGCCTTCCGTTCGGCGACCTCCAGCTTCTTCTTTAAGGAGGCCACCTCCTTCCCAGCTTGGCGAGCCAAGGCCTCCTTCACGCGCTGAATCTCCTGCACGGCCTCAACCTTGGCCTGCAAAGTAGCCTCTCGAGCCGCGACAGCTTCTGCGTGGGCGTTGGCCGCCTCCCTCAATAAGCCTGCCCGAGCCTGAGCTCGTTCGGCAAGCGACTACAACAGAAAGAAACAAAATTCGATCTGAGACCTTACAAGACGACCGGGATCAGGGACAAGGATTGAAGTGTCAAGACACGAATCATTACCGCGAGTGTTCGCCCGATCGTGCGCGACGCCTCCTTAAATTCGTCGACGTCGCGGCGGTCGGCGATGACATCGCCCTCCCACGGGGTCCCGACGTACAGGCATTGGCGATCGTCGCCCTCGACGTTGGCCCTGCCTGCCTCGCCGGCCTGCAGATCCAGCGTCGGCTGCGGGTCAGCCATGCAGAGGTCATCCTGGTCGCCCCCAGCAGGCGGAGTAGCGCTGGCCCCGTCCTTCTCCGCCGCAGACGCCGCTGCTCCCCAGTCCCGGCGGCCGAGCTCGTGACATCAGCCGCCGAGACCGCCGGCAACTGCTCCACCGGCGCCTCCTTCCCCTTGCTCCCGAATGCCTCTTGACCTGAGGCATTCTTGGTGCTCTCCGACGTGGTCGGGGGTGCTCTGTGTACAAGCAATGGCCTAAACGATCAAAAGCAGCAGAGGAATTTGTGTACAAAACAAGAAGGGGAATAAGTCTTGTGACTTACTTGGTCGCCGACCTCAGCCCGGGCTTGCAGGGCTTAGGAGGGACCTTCCTCGCCCTCTTCTGCGACCCGGCGTCGCCCAATGTGTCCGCGCCCGACCTGGGGCGCTCCTCCGCTGTGGCAGTCCTACGGGGCGTCTCCGTCGCCCCCTCTTCTGTTGACACCGCTCTGCGGGGCGTCCCCACGGACGGGACCGTCGTTGTGCTCGGCGACTTGGCGTCGTCCTCCTCATCCTCGACGTTGATGGTCTCAACGCCGGAGCCGACCGTCGCCGTGTCCACCGACACAGTGGGCACGGTCCTCTTCCTCTTCTTCTTCTTGGCCTCCGCCGTCTGCGTGGCGGCGATCATAGCCGCAGCCCGAGAGGCAGACATCTTTCCAGCCGTCTGCCGTGTGCGCCGCGGCGCCGGCGCGGCGACCTTGGGAGGCGCCCTCCTCGCGGTGGGAGCGTCATCATCGCTCCCCACCGAAGAATCGGAGATATACTCCTCTATACACTGCTGCGAGGTCGCTTGCGTGTCCGCCGCAGCACGGACCTTGTAACTGCGCTCCTCCTCATTGCACAGCGGTGTAGGGCACCAGTAGATGCCTTCACGATGCTAAAAACAAGACAAGAGACAAGAAAGATAAAAAGACCTGCGTCACAATGGCTCGAGATCTAAGCTAGATGAAAACCAAGGTCGAAGACTCACCGCATCGGAAGGTCGATACACTCCGAGCGCCTTGGGGCACTCTCGGTCGCAGATGCGCCCGCCGAAGATGTTCTTCACCCGCGCCGCCATGTCCCCTTTGGAGACCTTGCGCTTGGCGACCCGGGTGGGGTCGGACTGGCCCTAGTACTCAAAGGCCCGGTGGACCCGGTCCTGGATGGGCTGAATCAACCGACGGCAGAAGCTTATAGCCACCGCGCCGCCGGTCAGCCCCCCCGCCTTCAACCTCTCCAGGTCGTCCAGCAGAGGGCGCAACTCTTCAGTCTCTCGCGACGTGAGCTGATTGGTCCACTCCGGGAAGGGGACAGGAACTCACCCCGTCCTGTCAGGAAGCGCCGGTGCAGGGTTGTCGAGGTAGAACCACTCTTGCTTCCAGCCGCTGGTGTTGTCGGGGAGCACGAGGTCGATGTACTTCGGCTTCATGTACCGACGTAGCATGAAGCCGACGCTGCCCACGACCTCGGCCTTCCCGGTCTTCTTGAGCTCGAAGAAATGGCGCCACAAATGGAAAGGTGGCGCTATGCCGAGGTAGGCCTTGCAGAGGTGAATGAATGAGGAGACAATGGTGATGGCATTGGGGACGAGGTGCACCGGCTCAATCTTGTAGAAGAAGAGGAGGCCGCGGAAGAAGTCACCCGCCGGGACCCCGAATCCGCGCTCGATGTGCGCGACGAACACGACGGTCTCGCCGGTCCCCTCCATCGGGAACTCCTCGCCCACCGCCGGCCTCCAGCCGACCTCTGCCTTGGGCCTCAGCAACCCGCGAGTCGCCAGGGCCTGGATCTGCTCCTCCGTCACCACGGACGGCTCCCAGACGGTCTGCGGCGGTGGAACCGGCGCCCGCTGCATCTTCTCTTCCTTGAAACCGGTGGACTTGGATCTAAACACTACGAGGGTCTTGGTTCGCATGCGAGGTCGCGGTGCGTGGCGGACCTAAGCACAGCGGCGCTGCTGTTCTCTCTGAGCAATGGAACGGCGGCGGAACCCTAGCGCGGAGTGGAAATGAAAGCAAGTAAAGGTCCCCAGCCCATGGACCGGCCTTATATAGTTGGGCCCCAGCGGCGCAACGGGCGACCTCGCCCAACGTCTCTTTGGCGAAAATCACGACGACCCAACGGCTCGGCGCCTCCCGCGGATCTACTGCCCAACGGCTCTTTCGGCGTGACGGAAAAATGGCAGTAACGGCTAGTTCCGTACGGGAATCTGCGTCCGCCGGCCTTCGATCAGTGCTTCGGCCGGCGTGGACTCGTTATGCCCCACATTCAAGCCCCCAAACATAAATATCTCCAGTGTGACATTCCAGGTCGCCAAGACCCACGGACGACCTATGGGCCAGTCCTATCACCCATTCAAGGTTGCCAAGGTACTGGTAGCCTTCTAGGTCGCCTCGGCCTCCTCACGGCGGATTCACGCTACGTCTTCTAGGCCCAGCTGCCTACATGCCTTCTAGGTCGCCTTGACCTACAGCGGCGACATCCTATCAACGGCTCCGTGCTTAAAGGCTCTACCGCCCGTTGACGACCTCTCGGTCCTCTTCACAGCTCTTAGCTGAGGCCCCGTTGCCTTCTAGGTCGGCTACGACCTACAGAGTTCAGGACTGACACCCTGCGTTGCACCACTGCGCAGCGGCCGTGTTGACCCAGGTCGACACGGGTCTTCTTGTCAATTACTATGGCCTTCTGAAGGTCGGCGTGCTAACACAGCCCCGCCGGGACCTTGGCCATGCCATTGCCGCCCGAGCACCTCATCACAATGGTCAAGACACATCAGTTGCCATGCAAGCATGTGTATAAAAGCTTCGTAAGCTACAACAGACTTTGGCCCAAGGCTAATTACAGGATACAAACATATTAAAGGTCCTGATCTACCTTATATGGTGCCTACGGCGCAACCTAGACTGATGAAGCGTGTCGCAAGCTTTCTTCTAGCTTCAGGACCTACTTGGAGACCTCCACCACCGCCGAGGTCGCGGCTGCCACACAGCCACCTCTACTCTAGCCCCAGAAGGTTTCTTGTGGAGTCCCATCTTTTGCTAGGGTGCTCTCACAAGATCCCAAAAGGGACCAGCTTCACCTCGGGCCCCTCCCGGCGCAGCATGATGGTTTCCAACACCACATTAGGCCTCCACTCACAAGGCCTGTCAAGGCATGTACTGCCCCATGCTGCACCTGGATTCCTTGCTGGGGGCGGGCGTAGAGGTTGGTGGAGTTCTCTCAACTTCGCAAGCATTCTTCGAGCCCCAAGGGATGATTCTCTAGCAATACGCTCCGGTGGACGCACACAAGACCAGGGCACCGCATAATTATCAAGCAGCTTTGCCATGGTACTCTAGCTTGGTTCAAGAAGTAAGCAGTGAGGCCTCTTATTTATAGCGGCGGAGCCCCGCTTTGGTTGCTGTCCACACCTCAGCTGACGCAGCATCCTTATCCGCAACACTGTTACCACGTGGAGCGCGAGGTCTTTGTCCATTCTTGGGTCTGCTGACACGTCTGCCGAATGCCTGATGACAACTTTTCAGCTTTTGTCTCCTAGTGGCAGCGGCTGCATCTTTGCCTAGGGCAGGCCCCGTGCTCGTACAGTACGCCCGTGGGATGCTGCGCGACAAAGACTCCTGGCACCCGACTCTGCTTCACAAAGATTCTGGAGGGTTTGTCCTTTTCAGTGGGCAGAGCATCTTAAAAGTTCAAGCAGAAGGCCGTAGGTTCTCGGTTTACTCTTCGAGCACCAACCCGACCTTACAGGTCGCCTTACTGCTCGGGGGCTACTCCACAAGTGCGTCTTGCGATGCTCTCTCCTTCTACGTCGCATCGACATACCGGCAGCAAGCTCCTGCTACATCTTTGCTCGACCTCCCTTTGGTCAGTATAAGGACCTTCTCTGACGGCATGACGATCTTATCTGACTCCGGTCAGGTCGGCGGTTCTTCAACACGACAGTGCCTTGCCTTCACTTCAACCTCCTGGATCTGCGTTCCAAGAGCTTGATGTTTGGCTTCGTGTGCGCTCAGATGGTTTTCTTTTTTGGATCCCCGTGCACCCTGCGCGACCTTGACGGCATCATGACTTCATCAAGCCTCGACATGACTTCGTCTCGACCGCTACGCCTACACGTCGATCGGGGGCTTGAGAGACATGGGTACCCATGGGTCCCCACTGACCAGGGTCCCAGAGGTCCCTGCCGTGTGGACCCGACCTATCAGAAGCCCCACCGACCTGCAAGTGGGCCCGGAGACCTTATCCACAACCCCGGTGACCTTGGAAGACTCCAAAAGACCTTATCCAGATCCCGGAAGACCTGTCGGGCTTGTGGTGCAAGTTTCTCCCCCAGGTCGCGGCTCGGCGCCCCCAGTAGGTCCGCAGATCGCGGGATTCACCCTGTAATCATGGAAGATGACCTTCCTAACTTGTAACCGACCCCGATGAGGGTCCACCGACCTCGAATGGAAGCCCTAGCCCGCTGACCATATAAGGCGGCCTAGAGCTCCGTTCGAGGGGACTTTCCCATTCACGCATAATTCCACCGCATACTGGACGTAGAGTTTTACTCTCCGGAGGCCTAAACCAGTCTAAACCCTTGTGTCCTTAGCCATTCTCGCTGTATTCTGAGTTCTCCCTGCGAACTACCACCTACGCTCTTAGTTTCCGATCCCCTCCATTAACCTACAACCGCTTGGGTAGCCCCCTTGCGGATCTGTCCAGGTCTCACCCCCTGACAGTTTGAGAGACATGGGTACCCATGGGTCCCCACCGACTAGGGTCTCAGCCGTCTCCGACAGGCGGGCCCGACCTGCGAAAAGACCCGCCAATCTGTCAGTAGGCCCTGCCCGACCTGACATGTGGGCCCAAGGACATGAAGACAGCTTGGAGTACAAGACAAGACAGACTAGCTCGGATAAACTTTCCCAGTTGTAACCGACTAGGATAGATGGAAACCAACTTGTAACCCAAGGCACGCCAGCCAATATAAGGCGGCCTGGGGCGCCCCTCAAGGGCACGACGTCGACGACTCCCTCCTCGGAGGCAGATGACTCTCGCATAATTCCACCACCAAACTGAACGTAGGGTTTTACTCTCCGGAGGCCCGAACCAGTATAAATCGCCGTGTTCCTCGTGTCTCGCCGGGATTTCCGTGCTCGTCCTACGTGCAACCATCTACGCTCTTAGTTCCCTGATCTCTCCATTAACCTACAACCGCTTGGGTCACCCCCTTGTGGATCTGTCTAGGTCTCACCCCCTGATAGTTGGCGCGCCAGGTAGGGGTGATCGGGAGCTCTTCGTGCAGCATGATGGCAGTTCGCTCCGGTGATTGTATCTTGCGAGACGGCGACACGCCAAAATTTTTCTCCACCCACCCACCCGACGATCTACGGCGGCGTTCACGAGTTCCCGCTGCATCTGCATGCGGCCGGGACGAATACATCTGCAAAAGTCAAGGCCGGGGTCAAGCCCTGAAATCCATCTACGTGGCGATGTATGTGAATCAAGGTTGGTGACGGCCTGGACCACTGCTCGCTCGTGTCAGCTTTGTGAGTCCATCAGGGAATATTTTTCCTTATTTTTACTTTTCTTTATCGGATTTCCTTTTTGCCCCGCAAGGAAAAACTAATCTATTTTCTTTTTCTTAACGTGATGAGATGCATCATGCATGTCCGTGAACCGTGATTCGCTGAAACACCCAGCAACAACGACGGGTTCTGTGAAGTACGGATCTCCTTGACGTCTCAAGCCCGGCGTACAATTTGAGGACCAGCGTCGCCGACTTCCAGCTGCCGCGACTACGTGCAGATGGCGTACAGTACGCCGACCTTCCACGGCCATTAGTTGATCACAATGATCTCCACGACTCCAGGTCACGTCGCCAGGCTACCTCGACAGCTTGTCACAGCGACCTGCTACATCATCACGGTGGACCTCTTTGACGTCTTCACAGCTCGGTGCAGCTTCGGCTCTTCCGACCTTCAACGACTCATCGCCGACCTCCGGATTTGGCGCTCTAGGTGCTTAGTGTCGTCAATGCGTGAATCGCCCTCGGCCTTCATCATGGGCGATCTGCTCTCCCGAGCACGTGCATCCCGAGGTTTCGGCGGTAGTAGTTGGCGTGTCGGCAACCGGCCCCCGTCCACGCATCATGTGTGCATGCAGGACTCCATCTAATAGGTGGACATGAAAACACGGAATAATCTCTTTCTTTCTTTATTTATTTGCTTCCAATCTGATCTCGAAGTATTGTTTAGTTGGCCCAGGATTATTCTAATATGCTATTTCTTCTACGTAATGCATGCGAGGTCTTCCGTATGGCAACTTGCCCATGTACCAAGCACTTGATGAAAGATCGTACGGGTTGGGTGTGTACCCTTGGCATTGGCGGCAGTTTCGGCGGCGACAACACTATGCCTGCGCATGCACCACACCTCGAGCTCAACACGACTTCAGGTCGCGTTGCCGACTACCCCGACCTCCAACGGTGCATCACCGAACTCGTCGACGATCTCGGCACGGTCTCAGCTCGCATCAACACCTCGTCGGCCTTCTTCGATTCCTCTGTAGCTCGGTACGGCTTCGGCTTGTCTCGGCGACCTGCTACGTCATCACGCGCATGCCGATGACCTCTTTGACGTCTTCACAGCTCAGCGCAGCTTCAGCTCTTCCGACCTTCAATGACTCATTGCCGACCTCTTCGGCGTCTCGAGCTTGCCACGTCGACCTCGGCCACGGTGACCCACAAGCTAAGTGCTAGTTTCAATTAAATATTCTTACTGCGATCATCTCGGTCTCCGCGACCTTCGCCGACCTGCTTTACATGTTTTTTCTTGCTCCTTCTCCCCTCCCCCTCGACATGCTCGGGGGCTTGGCGTAGCCGACCTCGACACGCTTGGGGGCTTGGCTTTGCCAATTTAAGGGTCGTCAGACCTGAGGGACTTAATTAACTTTTCTGCGTTCTCCCTTTAAATGTCTTTTACTTATTACGCACATTCTTAAGTCGTGTGATTGCGAGACCTTGGGTCCAAGGCCCCCCTCCGCGCGCCGGCTGCACCTAAGCCTCCACGCTGAGCCGTACAGTCGGTTAGCCGTTCCTCCACTGAGTTGGGTTAGCAGACGGGACACGTTTTGCAGCTTCATAGCTTTTGAGTTCGCATAATCTGCGCCTGGCACGATGAGGGGAATGCTTTCTGAAACAAAACACATTGCAACCATGTCTTAGACCCAGGTCAGAATTTCATCACATTTGTGCAGATTGATACACCGTCTTTGCATCTACTTTGTTTCGTAGGGCCAACTCCTTGTTCAGCTTCCGGAGTACATCTGACCTACGGACGTGTCTCCTGTTGCCTAGCGGACCTCTCTGGCTCGCCAACGAGATAGATAGGGACATATAAGCATGTGACATAGCCAAGATCAACATAAAGCATATTTCACAAAAACATGAAGGACCGATAAGGCGAACCAGAGAGGGGGGGAGTGAATGGGAGCCGATAAAAATTCTTCTCGAAGGAGATGAGAACTCCAACAAGACGAACACGGCTTCCAACTTACGTCTCCGACCCAACTACCCAAGTTGGCCAAGACCACGCAGCCACTGGAGTGCTACTGGTCCTAGGAACCAACATTCAACCTTCCGAGTCAAAACTCACCAAACCACAGCGGAAACTTGCACGGCTTGCTGCCTGAGCTACACCGGTCAGACCGATGGACTGAGCCGGTCAGACCGGTGACACCGGTCAGACCGGTGGACAGAACCGGTCAGGCCGGTGGCTACAGCAGCCGCACAGCAAACGTTCCAGGAAGCCTCAGTGAATCCTCTGGGCCCTGGAACAAAAACCACCACGAAACACAACCTGTGAGGAAGAAGAACCCCTCACAAATCCTAGCAAAACAACTCCAAACACTCCAAGAACTGAACAACAGGACCACGGGACAAAACCACACAGACAAGGCTGTTCCCCGAGACAAAAACCCACCAAGGGCTAGCACCGGTCAGACCGGTAAAGAGCACCGGTCAGACCGGTCGTGCCTGGGCAGCTCGGGATGAACAGCGCCCGCGAGTCAACTCCTCCAAATCCAACTCCCGATCTCCCGATCCGCTCCACGGTTTTGCACAAGACTTTGGGGATAGTAGGAACACCTCATGGGTACTCCATAGCCAAGATTTGGTCCACCAAAACTTGTCAAATCAAGAGGAATCGAAGAAATTCCACCAAGAACGCCTCTAACCCTAGAGCCACGAAAACCCCAAAATCGAGCCCCTTTGCTCACGGATTTGGAAGGGGAATCAAAGGGTAAAGAACCACGAAGGGTTCATGCATACATCCCCCACCAAATCCCAAAGATAAAGGCCTCGAAATCACTCCAAGAAAATCGCCAAGAAAGGGCTCCGAAAATCACCAAAAAGGAGAAACGGGAAAGACACATCCAAGCCTTGAGGAACCACGCCGAATCATCTATACATACCAAAGAGGTTCATACAAGGTGTAGCTTGCCGCCCGATCATCCTTCCCTCTCACAAGATCTCACCATGAAGCTCTCAAGCTAGTCCTACGAAAATCCTAAGAAAATAGGAAGGAAAATAGGAAAACCAAATGAGCTAGGGTTCCAAGAGATGGCTGCCATCCTCTCACCCCTTGGGTTATATGGAGGCAACCGAAAGACTAAAATACCCTTACTAGCTAACTAGGGATACATGCCCCTCGAGGGCGAAATTGGAAGTCTTTGTCTTCGCACCATCGGACGGATGCCCAGCGACCGCAGACTTGCTTAGCCTCGACGCAAGCCTTGCGATCCCGACGCGTGTCCTCCGCTTCGAAGATTCCGGACTACGTCGTCGCACACCGGTCAGACCGGTGCTCCTCACCGGTCAGACCGGTACCCACCGGTCAGACCGGTCAGACCCACCGGTCAGACCGGTCTGGAGCTGCTGCACCTCCGTCTTCGGTTCTTCGGTCTTGGCTTTGTGGATCAACCAAGGAACCCAGTGGTTTTCTGGTGAACCACCGGAAACCCCGCGAACTCGGTGTAGCCTCCGCCAATCACCACTCATGACTCGGCTCCCACGTAGTCCCGGCTCGACCTTGGTTTTGAGGCTCAACCAAGAAACCGTCCATGACTTCATCTTGCCGTTCTTGCCACCATGCGGCCCGCACTTGACCCCGCTGGCCACCGGGTCCCTCGAACCAAGCCTACTTGTCTTCTCCACACCTGGAGGCCTCACCGGCAACGACCTTTCACGCTTGTTCTTCACCTGCACCTGCACCAGTCAAGCCGCAACCTGCACCTGCAATACTTAGCCAAGAATCAGTCCACACCACGTTGTCAATCACTCATCACACCAGGAAGCGACCATCCACCGGTCCTCGAACCACACCTGGCTCTCAATCTCCCCCTTGATGAGTGCATTGACAACACACACGTTTTGGTAACCAAGAGAAAAGGAAAAGAAAAGAAACGACTAAAAGAAACTCCAACAAGCGATCGAAAGCCAAAGAAAAGGCAAAGAGCAAGATCACTTGAAGAAGACAAGTCTCGGACCCCTTAGGCAAGGGCAACGGCTCGACACATCCGAGACAAAACATGCTCAAGCAAAGAGCACAAACCATCAAACCAAAGCTCGAAAACCACAAAGAGCTCCCCCTGCACACATGTAAGCTCCCCTTGAACCGATGCAACTCCCCCTGGACAAATGCATGCGAACCACTTCACAAAACAGAGCAGCTGCAACAGCTCGGCTCTTACCGGTCAGACCGGTCGACACCACCGGTCAGACCGGTGGGCAACATGTGAACAGGACCAGCACTCTGACCGGTCAGACCGGTGACCTCAACCGGTAAGACCGGTGCACAACAGAGCCCAAAAATAGCTCGAAACCACCTGAAAACCTTCCAAATGCATTCAGTAGGCCAAAACATGCTCAAACTTCTCCCCCTTGTTGACAATGCATGAATCAAGCCAAAAATGCAAAAAATGCAACCTAGAGCTTCTCAAATAGACAAAATTCAACATAGGATGCTACACATGTCCAAACGAGCAAGTTAGATACTCTATAGCTTCGTAAAGACATAAACTTCATGATCACCAAGTTTCACAACCATTGGGCGAAGCTAAGATAGAATTTAGCAATTTTGCGAAAAGTTACCCTCTCATGAGCAAAGTCCTAAACATGAGCAAAACATGTCAAAATGGCAAAGCCACACAAACTTCATGCTAGGACAACCATTCTAAGCATAAGACCATCATAAACACCCACAAGCACCTCATGTCATGTCAAAGCCACCGAGCCATGTGCCTACTTCTATATATGAGACTTCTCATTGGTAGGCATCATGCAACGATTTAGCACCCAAAGCAAATTAAAATTAGCACATATGACATGGGAGCACATTTTTCAAGTAATTTACATTTCATATTCAGATTTATAATTGGTACATGAAATGTCTTTGCGACAAAAAGGAACTTATGCCCCTCCACAAGATGAAGCATGGGGGCTAAACATTCATGATAGCAAATGAGCCTTTGACCCCATATGATCAAAATAAGCTATCCAACCACAAATTAAGCATAGCCAAGCCACTAAAACATGTCAAGATCATGTAAAGGCATTTACTCACAAGAGAGCATATATATGAAATTTTTCAAAAACATAGCCATCAACCATGGATACAAACCAAGATTATCAAGAGCTAAGCCAAACTAACCATAGCTTACCAAATTAGCTCACAAAGACATATATGTCATTCCATGGTGAACAATGTGTATAGGAGAAGCCTTTCCTAAACAATGCATATGATACAAAATGCATGCAACCTAAGATACAAAGATGCCTATACATCATGCTACATATGCCATGCCAAATGCAAGAAATGCACAAAGGAAAGCTATACATATGCTACAAAGGAGCTCCCACACGCCAACTCAAGAAATCAAACAAACACCAAGCTCCCCCCGCAAACGAGTGAAAGTTGCTTGATCTAGGGGTTTGGTGAAAATATCGGCTAGTTGTTCATGTGTGGGTACATGGATCAAAGCTATCTTCCCTTTCTCTACGTTGTCTCTCAGAAAATGATACCTCACTTCTATGTGCTTGGTTTTGGAATGGAGCACTGGGTTCTTTGCAACGCTTATGGCACTGGTGCTATCACATTGAAGTGGGACATGGGTATACTCCTCACCAAAGTCACTCATGGTGTATGTGATCCAAAGGAGCTGAGAGCAACAACTAGCTGCGGCCACATACTCTGCCTCGGTAGTGGATTGAGCAACACTCGACAGTTTGCGGGAAGACCAAGATACCAAAGAAGAACCCAAGAACTGGCAAGTCCCAGAAGTGGACTTCCTATCCAACCGACACCCGGCAAAATCCGCGTCTGAAAATCCATGAAGCGCCAAAGAAGAAGACGCAGAGTACCAAAGGCCGAAGCCGGGAGTGTGTCGCAAATACCTGAAAATGCGCTTGACTGCTTGCCGATACGAAGTCCTCGGAGAAGCTTGAAAACGAGCGCACAGACACACCGAGAATTGAATGTCCGGCCTCGTCGCCGTCAAGTAGAGGAGTGACCCGATCATGCTCCGGTACTCCTTCTGGTCCACGTGTTCACCTTCCTCGTCCGCATCAAGAACTGTAGTCGTACTCATAGGCGTCGCCATGGCCTTGGAGTCCTCCATCTTGAACTTCCTCACAATGTCCTTGGTGTACTTAGCTTGGTGCACAAATGTTCCTTCCTTTGATTGCTTGATTTGTAGCCCGAGGAAGAACTGCAACTCACCCATCATGCTCATCTCAAATTCCCTGCTCATGTCTTCTGCAAACCTTGCAACAAGAGAGTTAGACGAGCCACTAAAGACAATATCATCCACGTATACCTGCACAATCAGGATATCTCTGTCCTGCCTGAGGAGAAATAAGGTCTGGTCGACCTTCCCCATCTCAAACCCTCTCTCAAACAGGAACCCCCTCAGCCTACCATACCAAGCTCTAGGTGCCTGCTTCAACCCATACAGCGCCTTCCTCAACTTGTATACCCGGTGAGGATACTTCTCACTCTCAAACCCCGGTGGTTGCCTCACAAACACCTCTTCCTCCAATACACCGTTCAGAAAAGCACTCTTCACATCCATCTGGTACAACTTGAACCCTTTAGCCACGGAAAAGGCTAGAAGGATCCTGATCGCCTCCAAACGAGCTACAGGAGCGAAAGTCTCCTCGTAGTCGATCCCCTCTTTCTGACTGTACCCCTGAGCAACAAGTCTCGACTTGTTCCTCACCACTTCTCCTTTCTCTCCCTCTTTATTTTTCCACACCCATTTTGTCCCAATCGGCTTACACCCTGGGGGAGGGTCAACCAACACCCAAACTTGGTTCCTCTCAAAATTCTCCAACTCCTCATGCATCGAGTTAACCCAATTATGATCAGATAACGCATGTCCAATGTCTTTGGGCTCAAAAGTGGCAACAAAAGCAGCATGAGCGAAATGAGAATTGTTCCGAACCCTCGACCGTGTAGTACGTTCATTCATGTCGCCGATGATTCTCGAAGCTGGGTGATCCACTTGCACTCGTCGGGGAGGTTCTCGCCTTGATGCTACCTCCCCCTCAACAGCAGCTTCGCCTTGATCTGGGTTTGTCGTTGTAGGTGTGGGAGAGGGTCCATTCTTGATCGTCGTCGACGTAGTAGGTACATGTTCAGCCGCGGGCATCACACCGCCATCTTCATCATCTCCATGTTCATGCTCCTCCTCCTGAAAGATCTCCTCGCCAAGTTCGTCGTCACCTGCACACTCAAAAACAAGCTGACTACGTGGCTGTGTCTCGTCGAAGGTTACCTCGCAAGTCTCCATGATTTGGTTAGTTTCAAGATTGAGCACACGAAATGCTCTAGAATGAGATGCATAACCAAAGAAAATACCATCGACAGACCTAGCCTCGAACTTGTCCAACTTCTTCCCTTTCTTCAGAATGAAGCATTTACAACCAAAGACATGGAAGTGACTCACCTTGGGTGTGCGACCGTGCATCAACTCGTAACAGGTTTTCTTCTTGTGAACTCTGAGGTAGATCCTGTTCGACACATGGCACGCAGTATTGACCGCCTCAGCCCAGAACCTTCTCGGAGTCCTATGCTCGTCGAGCATCGTCCGAGCCATCTCGCACAAGGTCCTGTTTTTCCTTTCCACCACGCCATTCTGGGGAGGCGTATACGGACTCGAAAACTGATGTTCAAGACCCAAGTCATGGCAAAAGGTTTCGAAACGAGAGTTTTTGAATTCCGAGCCATTGTCACTGCGGATCGCTCGTATGGCATCTCCGTGCCTCTCGTTTCCTAACCTCAAGACAAGATCTCGAACAAAACCAAACGTCTCCCCCTTCTCCTCAAGAAAGAACACCCACGCATACCGAGAGTAGTCATCCACCACAACAAGGACATACCACTTCCCACCCGCAGATCGCACACGAGCTGGGCCAACAAGGTCCATATGGAGCAGCTCGCATGGACGCTCAGTCATCACATCGGTGAGAGGCGGGTGAGAAGAGGCTACCATCTTGGCATGCCTACACGGCGCACAAACCAACTCTTTCTCAAACCTCAATCGTGGCAATCCTCGGACCAAATTGAGTTTACTCAAGCGAGACAAAAGGTCAAAGCTCAAGTGACCCAACTTCCTATGCCACTTCCACAACTCACTCGAAGAACCAGCCAAGAAGCAACGCTCCACACCAGAAGACTGAGAAAAATCAGCTCGGAACACCTGACCCTCGGGAACGACCATGCAAACAAGATCCCCCCGAGAATCTAAAATCCGAGAACCACCAGGTCGAAACAACACCTCAAAACCCTCATCCAACAACTGGGACACAGAAAGCAAATTGTATCCAAGCGATTGAACAAGAGCTACACGCCTGAGAGTGATCTTGTCACTTACCTTAATCTCACCTTCTGACAGCACACGCCCTCGCCCATTGTCCCCAAAGGTGATGTACTTCTTTGTCACCACCGGGACGAGACTTGAGAACCACCCCTTGTCTCCGGTCATATGCCTCGAGCAACCGGAGTCAATCAACCAAATGTTCTTCAAGTCTCCCACCTGAAATTCAAAAGCGAGCACGTGAGTGAACAAACGACTCAGCACTGGGGTTAGTACCAAAAGAGTAAAACCAGTGCCGAGCCATTTGCTCCAAAGTGGGGTTAGCACAAACCAAATCATCACGCCTATCAAAGCTACCACCACGGTAACCACGACGAGGGAACCAACCCTCTCTAGCTGGAGGAGGACGAAAACCACGAAAGGGAAACCGTGGATCGTACCTCCGCTCCATCTCAAAGCTACGACTCTTCTCACCCTCGTATTGAGCACGAGGTGGAGAACGCCTAGCAAACTGACCACCTGCAAACTTTCCAGACCAACCACCAGAACCACGACCTCCAGAACCAAACCGAGCATCCTCACGAGCACGAAATCCGACTCGCTGTCTGCCCAGACCTGCACCGGTCTGACCGGTGTAGTACACCGGTCTGACCGGTGTGGCTCGGCCAGCAGCAACACCTGCAGCCTTCCGGTCTCCCCAAGCCGGAACAGTCCTCACAATCGCCTTGGCCCTGGGCATCTGCATACGAGGCTCAGGTACACCATTAGAGGGGTGGTACCTGTCCCTGTTAGCCCACTCTCTAGCCATTCTCTCCTCACGCTTCCTCTTGAAGCAAAACTCATCCTTGTGACCATCTCTCCCACAATACCCACAATGGAACTTTATGGGCTGTGGCTTAGGCTTAGGCTTGGGTTGGGGCTGCCCACTCGGCTTCTCACCCTTCTTCTCTCCTTCCTCACCTCCCTTTGGGCTCACAAACTTCACCGGTTTCTGAAAATCATTTGTTGGGTGAGGGAATATGGGTGGATCTGGAGTAGTGTCAAGTTTGTTTCTGAGATGGTTGGGCTTGGGCTCAAACTTGTTCTTGTGTCTGTTTGGTGGTGGGATAGGAATCTCTCCAACTCTCTCAACTCCCTCACCACAGTTCTCTCCAAGCTTGTCAGCCCCAAGTGCCTGACCATCATAGCGTTTGAAAGCCGCTATCATGATACCGAGCTGAGGCTCCTGACCCGACAACCAGCTCATACATTTTCTCAGCTCATCATTTTCATCCTGCAGGCGATCAACATAATGTGCAAGCTCCAAATTCTTAACCGCATGCAATTCACAAGTAGAGCAAGAAGTGGGAATAGGCTCTTTCAACTTAGCCTCAAGCGAAACAGTGTAAGCATGCATCTCATCAATCTTTCCATGCAAAACAGGGCAAGAAGTGCAAGCACCTAGCAAAGCAGGTCTAGACTTAAGCTCAGCCACTTCAACCCTAAGCATATCTAGTTCATCACAAGTAGAAGCATGCTTATCCTTAAGAGCAGTAAGATCAGCTAGGTACACAGAGCAATCACAGCAATCAATCTCATCAGAAACCACAGGAGAAGCCTTAAGCGAATCAATCTCAAGCTTAGCATCTAGGTTCTGGGTTTCTAGCTCAGCCACACGGTTCCTAGCATCTTCTAGTGAGGCCCTAAGCTCTTTCCTCATCTTCTTGGCCTCTCTAAGCATGTGATCGCGGTTATCAAGCAAGTCAACCAACTCATCATTCTCCTTGCGCAAAGAAGAGAGCTCATCACATACCTCATCCTCGGAGTCAGAGTCCGAGTCACTCTGGTGGCTCTTCTTGCTGCCGGAGCTACGGGCCATGCCGCAGATGCCATCTCTCGCGAAGCAGCTCAACCCGCTCAAGTTCCTGGATGACTTCTTGTTCTTGCGCCGATCACCTTCATCTTCACTGCTACTCGAGCTTGAGGAAGAGTAGGCGGAGCTGGAGTCGACGTCGCTCGCTCCGACCATTGCTCGGGCCTTCCTGCCGCGGCCATCCTTCTTCCTCGACCGTCGCTCGTCCTTGTGCTTGTTCTTGTGCTTGTGATCGCGCCTCGATCGGTACTTGCCATCCTTGCTCGATCGGTGCCTGTAGCCGTCCTTGTAGCCGTCCTTGTTCTCCGTCTTCTCCGGGCAGTCGGCAACGAAGTGTCCTGGCTTGCCGCACTGAAAGCACGTCCGTGCTGTCCTCCTCGTGTTCACCCGGTTCTCGTGCAGCCTCTCGAACCGCCTGGTCAGCAACGCCAGCTCGTCCTCTCCAAGCACGTCGAACTCCTCATCTGGCAAAGACATCAAAGAAGACAGAGAGTACATCCTGGAGGATGCGTTAGCGTTAGACTTAGCTCCTTTGCCACTAACGAGAGCGAGACTATGAGAATCAGTCGGGCTCTCGATCTTGGCTGTCATACCACGGTCCAACTCAGCCGACTTGAGCTTCGAGAACAGCTCGTTCACCGTCAAGGTGTCATACTTCTCGGACTCAACAATAGCCTCAAACTTCCCGTCCCATACGGTACGATCCAACGAGTGCAAGAGCTTCACGGCTCTATCATGATCATTGTATGGGAGGACGTCCACATTGGCTCTCATGTTGTTCACAACGACCGTAAATCGCTGGAAAAGGGCATCGACGGACTCGCCGGGGAGATGAGTGAAGTTCTCGTACTCTCTCCGGTAAGTCGCGTACATCCGAGCCTGAACCTGAGCATTCCCAGCATGAGCATACTTCAACTGCTCCCAAATCCTACAAGCTAAGTCCTCTGTCTGAACCCGATCGAATTCAGGCTGACACAGAGCACGAAACAAGTAGTCGACAGCCTTGTTGTTGGCTTCGAACATATCCCTCGATCCTGGAGCAAGGAAGTTCATCGGATGAACATAAGCTGTGTTCACCGTGACATCCCAAAGGATCTGACCCTTTCCGCGGAGGAACGCCGCCATCCGCCTTTGCCACATCTGGTAGTTCTTCCCATCGAAGTGCGGAGGACCCGAACCCCGTTCCTGGTACGCCATCTTTGGATCTTAGACTGGTAAGAGTCAATAAAGACCCGAACCGGCTCTGATACCAATTGAAGGACCGATAAGGCGAACCAGAGAGGGGGGGGGAGTGAATGGGAGCCGATAAAAATTCTTCTCGAAGGAGATGAGAACTCCAACAAGACGAACACGGCTTCCAACTTACGTCTCCGACCCAACTACCCAAGTTGGCCAAGACCACGCAGCCACTGGAGTGCTACTGGTCCTAGGAACCAACATTCAACCTTCCGAGTCAAAACTCACCAAACCACAGCGGAAACTTGCACGGCTTGCTGCCTGAGCTACACCGGTCAGACCGATGGACTGAGCCGGTCAGACCGGTGACACCGGTCAGACCGGTGGACAGAACCGGTCAGGCCGGTGGCTACAGCAGCCGCACAGCAAACGTTTCAGGAAGCCTCAGTGAATCCTCTGGGCCCTGGAACAAAAACCACCACGAAACACAACCTGTGAGGAAGAAGAACCCCTCACAAATCCTAGCAAAACAACTCCAAACACTCCAAGAACTGAACAACAGGACCACGGGACAAAACCACACGGACAAGGCTGTTCCCCGAGACAAAAACCCACCAAGGGCTAGCACCGGTCAGACCGGTAAAGAGCACCGGTCAGACCGGTCGTGCCTGGGCAGCTCGGGATGAACAGCGCCCGCGAGTCAACTCCTCCAAATCCAACTCCCGATCTCCCGATCCGCTCCACAGTTTTGCACAAGACTTTGGGGATAGTAGGAACACCTCATGGGTACTCCATAGCCAAGATTTGGTCCACCAAAACTTGTCAAATCAAGAGGAATCGAAGAAATTCCACCAAGAACGCCTCTAACCCTAGAGCCACGAAAACCCCAAAATCGAGCCCCTTTGCTCACGGATTTGGAAGGGGAATCAAAGGGTAAAGAACCACGAAGGGTTCATGCATACATCCCCCACCAAATCCCAAAGAGAAAGGCCTCGAAATCACTCCAAGAAAATCGCCAAGAAAGGGCTCCGAAAATCACCAAAAAGGAGAAACGGGAAAGACACATCCAAGCCTTGAGGAACCACGCTGAATCATCTATACATACCAAAGAGGTTCATACAAGGTCTAGCTTGCCGCCCGATCATCCTTCCCTCTCACAAGATCTCACCATGAAGCTCTCAAGCTAGTCCTACGAAAATCCTAAGAAAATAGGAAGGAAAATAGGAAAACCAAATGAGCTAGGGTTCCAAGAGATGGCTGCCATCCTCTCACCCCTTGGGTTATATGGAGGCAACCGAAAGACTAAAATACCCTTACTAGCTAACTAGGGATACATGCCCCTCGGGGGCGAAATTGGAAGTCTTTGTCTTCGCACCATCAGACGGATGCCCAGCGACCGCAGACTTGCTTAGCCTCGACGCAAGCCTTGCGATCCCGACGCGTGTCCTCCGCTTCGAAGATTCCGGACTGCGTCGTCGCACACCGGTCAGACCGGTGCTCCTCACCGGTCAGACCGGTACCCACCGGTCAGACCGGTCAGACCCACCGGTCAGACCGGTCTGGAGCTGCTGCACCTCCGTCTTCGGTTCTTCGGTCTTGGCTTTGTGGATCAACCAAGGAACCCAGTGGTTTTCTGGTGAACCACCGGAAACCCCGCGAACTCGGTGTAGCCTCCGCCAATCACCACTCATGACTCGGCTCCCACGTAGTCCCGGCTCGACCTTGGTTTTGAGGCTCAACCAAGAAACCGTCCATGACTTCATCTTGCCGTTCTTGCCACCATGCGGCCCGCACTTGACCCCGCTGGCCACCGGGTCCCTCGAACCAAGCCTACTTGTCTTCTCCACACCTGGAGGCCTCACCGGCAACGACCTTTCACGCTTGTTCTTCACCTGCACCTGCACCAGTCAAGCCGCAACCTGCACCTGCAATACTTAGCCAAGAATCAGTCCACACCACGTTGTCAATCACTCATCACACCAGGAAGCGACCATCCACCGGTCCTCGAACCACACCTGGCTCTCAAAACTTCCCTCTCATGAGCATAGGACCTAAACATGATCAAAATGAGCACACACAGCTTATAACTCACAAACTTCATGCAAGGTTACAAATTCTCATCACAAGATCATCATAAACACCTACAAGCTATCTCATGTCATGTCAAAGCCACCGAGCCATGTGTCCACTTCTAAATGTGAGACTTCTCAACGGTGAACATCATGCAACGGTTTGGCACCCAAGATAAGGAATTTAAAGCATACATGACATAGAAGCATATTTTTCAAGCACAGGCATTTCATATACCAATTTCAAGATTTACAAATTAAGCATGGTACATGAAGTGCCTTTGCGGCAAACAGAAGCTTAGACTTCTCCACAAGGTAGCATGTAGGCTAAACATCCATGATGATAAATGAGTCTTTGACCCCATATGAAAAGAACATGGTCCCAAGCATAAATTAAGCAAGCTATAGCCATAAGTGCACAAATTTAGCATGAAAGGCATTCAACTCATAAGAGAGGATCATATATAGCATTTTCACAAAAATAAGCCATCCACAAGCACATACATCCCAAATCTATCAAGAGCATCGCTATCCATCATATGAGCATCAAAAGCAAAGTCATAATCTCCTATCTAGCATATCTTAGTGATCCAGGTATATAGGAGAAGCACATCTCATATGATACATATATGAGAGACATGGGTACCCATGGGTCCCCACCGACCAGGGTCCCAGAGGTCCCTGCCATGTGGACCCGACCTGTCAGAAGCCCCACCGACCTGTAAGTGGGTCCGGCGACCTTATCCGCATTCCCGGCGACCTTGGAAGACCCCTGGCGACCTTATCCAGATCCCGGAAGACCTGCCGAGCTTGTGGCGCAAGTTTCTCCCCTGGGTTGCGGCACGACGCCGCCAGTAGGTCCGCGGATCACGGGATCCGCCCTGTAATCACGGAAGATGACCTTCCTCGCTTGTAACCGACCCTGATGAGGGTCCACCGACCTCGAATGGAAGCCCTAGCCCGTTGACCATATAAGGCGGCCTAGAGCTCCATTCGAGGGGACTTCCCCTTCACGCATAATCCCACCGCATACTAGACGTAGGGTTTTACTCTTCGGAGGCCTGAACCAGTCTAAACCCTTGTGTCTCTCGCCATTCTTGCCGTGTTCCGAGTTCTCCCTATGAACTACCACCTACGCTCTTAGGTCCCGATCCCCTCCAATCAACCTACAACCGCTTGGGTAGCCCCCTTACGGATCTGTCTAGGTCTCACCCCCTGACAGTTGGCGCGCCAGGTAGGGGTGATCGGGAACTCGCTGTGCAGCATGGCGGCTCGATCTGGCGTCGTTTTCCCAGCGAGCATGGCCGACATCCTCGCCAACCCCGTGGAGATCTGCTGCGGCTCCTTCACGACGACCTCGACCACACTGGCGGCGGCGACCTCCCCGGTGATCGCTGTGAAGACGCCGGAGACACCCGTCGCCGCCCCCGCTTCCGATCTGAAGTTGAAGACCCACCCGCGCAAACCCTATGACATTGTTCAGGGAATGGAGCGCGTCATCAAAATGATGGAGGAGACCCTCCAGATCTACGAGAGAGCCCAGCGCTCAACGCAGACCGTGTCGCATCGCAAGACCTTCCACTTCGGTCTGCGACCACCCAGCGATGCCTTCATCCGCCAGGCGACCAAGTCCTCCCAGATCCAATCTGGGCGGCGGGAGTCATCTGGCGACCTCAAGACCGAGTCTCGCACCCGTCGCGATCCGCTTGACGTACCGTGCACCTATCACAAGGGCGCGCGGCACACCCTCTGCGGCTGCCGGCTGCGAAAGAAGATCGACAGGGAGTGTACTCCTCCTTGCAGCACGCGAACTCCCACGTCTCCAGACGTTGGTGAGTTTCAGAAGGTCCGGGTCCGCGTCTCCCCCAACGACCAGAGTTCCATCCGGCGGCGGGTCCTGGTGGTTTCGGCAAACGAACCACCACGAGTCGGCGTGACGGACTCCGAGGAGGCACATCGGATCCAGGGCAACGCCAACCGCGCCCAGAGACGGGCGGAGGAGCAGTGCCAGGTGGTACCTCCGTGCGCACGAGACCTACGTCTCGAGTTCGAAGAGGCAGGGCTGCCGACGTTCAACAGCCCTCAGGCCAACCTGGGCGCGGCTATGGCACGACTCCAACACGCTAACCCCTCGCCCGAGGCCGAAGCGGCCATGGCTTACCTCCGGGTCGCTACAGCCCTGGTAGAAGAAAAGAGCGCGGCATCCAAGTCTACGACATCTTCATCGAGCTGGCATTCGCGCAGTCGATCTAATCGACCTGCGCACAGCAAACTTCCCACCATCCAGGAAGAAGTCGACCAGTCGCGGGCGAATGGCGCGAAAGACGGCGACCTACGCGCCAACCTCGACAAGAACAGGCGTGGCCGCGACGCTCGCGGCTACATCGATCAGCGCCATCGTGAGCGCGAAGAGCGGGAGCTCCAATGTCGTTTGGACTACGATCGCGAGTACGGACCTCCGGGCGCCGTTCATTGCTTCATGGAGCGTGAGGAGCGCGACCGCCACGACGTCGAGAACAGGCAACGTGCCCAGTACGAGGCGGACTATGGCCACCCGGAGGTCCCGTTCCTAACCAGGATCGCCAGCCCAGATCCCAGGTCATGGCCCCCGCACAGAACGGGGGCGGCGCCCAGGTCGGAGATAACGGCGACGACATGGCCATCACCGCCTTCCCTGCGTTGGCCCCTCGTCTCCGATCGGTCGCCTACCCCGACAACTTCAAGCCGAACATCCAGAAGTACGATGGTCGCTCTGACCCCAACATCTGGCTGTTGACCTACTACGTCGCTGTCAAGGCGGCCGGTGGTAACTTCGATCACATGGCGGCCTATTTCCCACTAGTGATGGGCGACGCGCCGTCGCTCTAGCTCAACAACCTCCCGGCGGGCAGCATCAAGTCGTGGGCTGACCTATCCCAGGCCTTCACTTCAAATTTCCAGGCGACCTATAATCGCCCTGGAAACGCCTTCAACCTCAGGAGGGTCACCATGAAGACCAACGAGCGGCTCCGCGACTACACCAACCGGTTCTTCGAGAACCACAACACCTGCGTTGGCGTCCGGGACGACCAGGTCGTCGATAGTTACAAGAAGGGCGTCAGGGACCGCAAGGTCTTCGAGAAGATCCACGAGTCGGGCGCCACCACAGTCGCATCGCTCATCGATGTCGTGAACAAGCTCATCGACACCGACGAGGCGCTGGTCAATCAGTTTGACTCTGACGCTAAACGCGATGCAGATGCCTCCGGCACTGCTGGTGATTCAAGTTCCAAGCTCCGCAAGCGACCTTCAGAGGTGCTCGCGGCGGACGGACGTCGACCTTCGACGTTCAATGTCGATGAGTTCAACGTGGTGCTCGACAGCCCCTACGCGTTCCACGAGGGAGCCACCCACACCATTCGTGAATGCACACAGTTCAAGAGGGCGTTCCGTACGCCCGACGACCCGAAGCGATCCAGAGGCGACGGCGATCGATCGTCTTCACGTCGCTACAACAACAACCGCCGGGACGACCGACGCGGTCGAGGTGACAACGATCGCCATGATGACCGGCGACGTGATAACCAGCAGCCGGAGGACCACCACGGCGAGCGCGACCTACCTCCTCCACCGGTGACAGGTAACCCCAACGGCTCTTTCCAGGAGGCCAAGAGGTCGATCAACATGATCGTTGGCGGCCTGAAGACCAGCATGAGCAAGAGGAGGTATCGCAAGGACAACCGTGAGATCCAGCTCATCCACACCAAGCCATCGCAGCCCCTGCATTGGTCAGAGCAGCCGATCACGTTCTCCAGGGCCGACCACTGGGTCCACATCCCAGACCCCGGGTCCTACCCACTCGTCGTGGAGCCCATAGTCGAGGGCGCCCTGCTCCCTCAGACCCTCATCGACGGGGGAAGTGGGCTCAACGTTATCTTCGTCGACACCTTGAAGAAGATGGACTTCGACTTCAAGCGGATGACAGAATGTGACGAGCCCTTCTTCGGCATCGTCCCCGGCAAGGCGGCCTACCCCATGGGTCGGGTCTCCCTCCCGGTGACGTTCAGCACGGAAGAGAACTTCCGCACGGAGTATCTCAGCTTCGAGGTCGCGCACTTCAAATCTTCGTACCACGCCATCCTAGGTCGCCCCATGCTGGCCAGGTTCATGGCTATCCCACACTACACCTACTTGGTGTTGAAGATGCCGGCTCCCAACGGGGTCCTCACTGTCTACGGTGACCTCATCATCTCGTTCAAGTGCGACAACGAGGCTCTGGAGATCGCCACGACGAACGTCTGCATCGACGCCTCGGCAGTCATGGTTTGCCAAGGCTGTGAAGGTCGCCCCGACCGACCTTACCATCCCGGAGCAGAAGCGCACCGACACCGCCCTTGATGCCACGCCGGCGACGAAGAAGGTCTGCCTTGGCCTTGCCGACCCAGAGAAGACGGTGGTCATCGGTGACAACCTCAGGGAGAAATAGGAACTCGCGCTCACTAGTTTCCTCCGGGACAACACCGACATATTCGCTTGGACCCCATCGGATATGCCGGGTGTTCCAAGGGAGCTGGCTGAGCACTCCTTGGATGTAAGCAAGACGGCCAAGCCTGTCAAGCAGAAGCTACGCCGCTTTGCGAAGGATCGCAAGGAGGTCATTAGGATAGAGATAATAAAGCTCCTAGCTGCCGGATTCATCCGTGAATGTAAAAATCCGGTTTGGCTCACCAACCCGGTGCTTGTACCCAAGAAAACCGGTCAATGGAGAATGTGTATCGACTACACCGATCTCAACAGGCACTGCCCTAAAGACCCCTTCCCTCTTCTACGCATCGACCAGGTCGTCGACTCCACAGCCGGAAGCGTCCTGCTATGCTTCCTCGACTGCTACTCAGGCTATCACCAGATAGCCCTGAAGGTCTCTGACCAAGATAAAACGGCGTTCATAATGCCGCACGGCATCTACTGCTACACGGCCATGACGTTTGGCCTCAAGAACGCTGGAGCGACCTACCAGAAGGCCATCAAGAAGTGCTTAGAGTCCCAGATCGGTGATAACGTCGAAGCATACGTCGACGACGTGGTCGTCAAGACCACGGTTGAGGACAACCTCATCGCCGACCTCGCCCAGACCTTCGCCAACCTCCGGCGCTACCGCTGGAAGCTCAACCCGAAAAAGTGCGTCTTCGGCGTCCCGTCTGGCAAGCTCCTGGGCTTCATGGTAAGCCACCGGGGCATCGAGGCGAACCCCACTAAGGTCGACGCCATCCGCAAGGTGAAGAGACCTACCAGGAAGAAAGACGTGATGAAGCTCACCGGCATGATGGCGGCTCTAGGTCGCTTCATCAGGAAGCTTGGGGAGAAAGGCCTGCCCTTATTCAAGTTGCTGAAAAAGTCTGACAAATTCGAGTGGACAGACGAGGCAGATCAAGCGCTCGAAGAGTTGAAGACCTTCCTCACGATGCCTCCGGTCATGGTGCCCCCGGCTTAAAGAGACCGTGCTACTCTACATCTCCGCGTCCACCCAGGTGGTCAGTGCGGTCCTGGTGGCGGAGTGACCTGAAGAAGGTCAACCCTATCCCGTCTAGCGACCAGTCTACTACGTCAGCGAGGTCCTATCTGATAGCAAAATCAGGTACTCGCAACCTCAGAAGATGTTGTACGCTCTCCTCGTCACTTCGCGCAAGCTGCGGCACTACTTTCAGTCGCACAAGATCAAGGTCGTGTCCAGCTTCCCCTTGGGAGAAATTCTACACAGCCGCGACACCAAAGGGTGCATCGTCAAGTGGTCGGTCGAGCTAGGCGAGTTCGAACTTGAGTTCTGTCCACGACAGGCCATCAAGTCTCAGATCCTCGCAGACTTCGTCTCCAAATGGACGGAGACCCAGCAACCCCCACAGACGGAGAAGCCGGAGCACTAGAAGATGTACTTCGATGGTTCCCTGAACCTCGAAGGAGCGGGTGCAGGCGTACTCTTCATCTCCCCTCAGGGCGATCACCTGAAATACGTCCTGCAGATCCACTACAAGGCATCCAACAACGGCGTCGAATATGAGGCCTTGATCCACGGACTGCGCATCGCTGTTTCCCTGGGAATCAAGCGGCTCATCGCTTACGGCGACTCCAAGGTCGTCATCGACCAGGTCAACAAGGCGTGCGACATCAAGAAGGACTCGATGAATGCCTACTGCGCCGAGGTACGGAAGCTCGAGGTTCACTTCGAAGGCCTGGAATTCCATCACGTCTGCCGCGACAACAACGTGGCGGCCGACGTCCTCTCCAAGCTGGGGTCGAAATGCGCGCTGGTCCCGGCCGGCGTGTTTGTCTAAGACCTGCGTAAGCCGTCGATCAGACTCCTCAGCGACCCAGAAACATCGTCGGGTGACGTCCCTCCTCCAGGCAGCCGCGACGTCCTCATGGCGGAAGCCGAAGATGACTGGCGCCTCGACTTCATCACCTATATGTTGGAGAAGCGCGTCCCCGAAGACAAGGTCGAAGGCGAGAAAATCGTCAGGCGCAGCGCCAACTACGTCGTCATCGGCAAGGAACTCTATGGGAGGTCCGCCTCCAATGGCGTCCTGATGAGATGTATCCTCAGATCTGAAGGTCTTCAGCTCCTGCAGGAGATCCACGGTGGAGAGTGCGGCAATCATGCAGCCTCCGCCAACCTGGTGGGAAAAGCCTTCAGGTCGGGCTTCTACTAGCCCACCACCCTGGCTGACGCCCAAGACCTGGTCCGGCGGTGCAAAGGGTGCCAGTTCTTCGCCAAGCAGTAGCACGTGCCGGCACAAGCATTGAGGACAGTCCCTCCATCCTGGCCTTTCGCCATCTGGGGCCTAGACTCAGTGGGACCCTTCAAAACGGCCCCTGGCGGCTATAGGCACATCCTGGTAGCGGTGGACAAATTCACAAAATGGATCGAAGTCCGAGCTGTCGCCACCGTCACATCAAAGGAGGTGGCGAAGTTCATGGAAGACATCACCCATCGCTTCGGTGTACCCAACAGGATTGTTACCGACCTAGGAACGGCCTTCACAGGCTCAGACTTCTGGGACTTCTGCCATGACAGCCTCATCGATGTCTACTACTCCTCAGTGGCGCACCCACGCTGCAATGGCCAGGTCGAGCGCGCAAACGGCATGGTGCTTCAGGGTATCAAAGACCGCATCTTCGACGACGCCTCCCAATACGCCACCAGGTGGCTGGCCGAGCTGCCTCACGTGATCTGGGGTCTCCGGACCCAGGTCAGCTCAGCTACGGGTTATTCACCATTCTTCTTGGTGTATGGGTCGGAGGCCGTCCTCCCTACCGACCTAGCCTTTGGTGCTCCACGCATCCAACACTACGAAGAGGGGACAGCCGAGGAGACGCGCAAGGTCGACCTCGACAGCATCGAGGAACATCGCGTGGCTGCGCTGATGCGGCACACTCGACATGAGCAGCAACTACGTCGCTACCACGACCGCAACGTACGTGAGCGATCCTTCAACGTGGGCGACCTAGTCTTGCGTCGCATCCAAGACACCAAGGGAATGCATAAGCTCTCCGCTCCTTGGGAAGGTCCCTTCATCGTGATGGAGGTCGTTGGTCCAGCGACCTACCGCCTTCAGTGGGCTGACGGCCAAGGCATCCCGAATGTCTGGAACATCGAGCACTTACGTCGCATCTATCCTTAGGAGATGTGTACCAAAATAAAAGCTAAGTACTCTCATCTTTTGTAATTTTCATTTAATAAAGAAAGAGATCCCCTTTCGGCAGCCTTTCTGTCGACCTACATTTAGGTCTCCTTTTTACTTTCCGCCTTTACCCTTCCCCCTCGAAACGCTCGGGGGCTTGGTATAAGTTAGGCCCCGAAGCGCTCGGGGGCTTGTCTTTGCCAACTCAAGGGTCTCACGACCTGAAGGGGTTTTCGCATACTTTACGCTTATGAGTTTCCATCACATGTTTGGCTTTCACTTTCTTTATGAATGTTCCTAAGTCGCTGGTTTGCGAGACCTAGGGTCCATGACCCCCCTCCGCGTGCCGGCTGTGCCTAAGCCTCCACGCTGAGCCGCACAGTCGGTAAGCCGTTCCTCCACTGAGTTGGGTTAGCGGAGGGTTCCTCTCACGACCTAGTTATTTTTGAGCACTCATAACGATTGTCCTCGCTAATCAAATGATGTGCACTTTTTTGCAAAAGCTTTATCATGGTAAAAGTTCGTTTACATCTGCTAGGCCTCGGCCTAACTTACACCTACAATTTGTTTCAGCTCGACTCAGTCAGTACCGAAATCGAACTTGTTGACGACCTCCTCTGCGGCTGCCACGATGTCCTCGCGCCTCACCAAGCCGGACAGGTCGACGTCCTCTGAGACCTTCTGCAGGTCGAACGACGGCTCGTGGTACTTCACCGTCGACAACACCGCAGCCGCCGCAAGCTTGGCGGTGTCCAGCAGCGGCCTCGTCCAGCCGCTCGATCAGCCCCTTTGGCTCCGCCCCTTCCTCCTGAGGGACGTAGAGGTCCATCACGTACTGGGCGGCATCCTTAAGGTCGCTGAGCTCCTTCTCCAGACCTGTGTTACAAATAGACAAGTTCAATAACTCGCCCGCCAACTAGTTACGGCAGGCTACACCGCCCTGTTGCGGCGGACGAGCTGCTCACCTTGCTGGACCTCCGCGGTCCTCTCTTTAAGGATCTTCACTTGATCCTTGGTCTCCGCCAGCTCCTTCTTCAGGGCGTCCTCGGTCTCCTTAGCGCCTGAATTCATTCAAGGTCGAGAAGTCAGATAAAAGACACACGAGGTACACAGGTTCAACCTTTGGCAACCTTGGCAACTTACCCTCTACCACGGCTTGGAGATCGTCAGCCGCATCCTTCGCCTTCCGCTCGGCGACCTCCAACTTCTTCTTCAAGGCGGTCACCTCCTTCTTCCCCTGGCGAGCCATGGTCTCCTTCACGCGCTGGATCTCCTGCGCGGCTTCAACCTGGGCTTGCAAAGTAGCCTCGCGGGCCACGGCAACCTCTGCGTGGGCATTGGCCACCTCTCTCAACATACCTGCCCGAGCCTGAGCTCGTTCGGCAAGCGACTACAACAGAAGCAAACAAAATTCGATCCGAGACCTTACAAGACGGCAGGGATCAGGGACAAGGATTGAAGCATCAAGATGCAAATCATTACCATGAGTGTTCGCCCGATCGTGCGCGACGCCTCCTTTAATTCGTCAACGTCGCGGCGGTCGGCGATGACGTCGTTCTCCCATGGGGTTCCAACGTAAAGGCATCGGCGATCGTCGCCCCCGACGTTGGCTCCGCCCGCCTCGCCAGCCTACGGATCCAGCGTCGGCTGGGGTCGGCCATGCAGAGGTCGTCTTGCTCGCCCCCAGCAGGCAGAGCGGTACTGGTTCTGGCCTTCTCCGCCGCGGACGCCGCTGTCGCTCCAGCTCCGACGGCTGAGCTCGTCACATCCGCCGTTGAGACCGCCGGTGATTGCTCCACCGGCGCTTCCTTCCCCTTGCTCCCGAACACCTCTTGGCCCGAGGCATTTTTGCCGCCCTCCGACGTGGTCGGAGGCGCTCTGCGCATAAGCAACGATCTCAACCAATTTGAAGCACGAAGAATTTGAATATGTAAAACAAGAATGGGAATTGGTCCCGTGACTTACTTGGTCGCCGACCTTAGCCCGGGCTTGCAGGGCTTCGAGGGAGGCTTCCTTGCCCTCTTCTGTGACCTAAGGTCGCCCACTGTATCAGTGCTCGACCTAGGGCGCTCCTCCATTGTCGACGTCCTGCGGGGCGTCTCCGTCGCCCGCTCTTTCGTCGACGCCGCTTTGCGGGGTGTCCCCGCGGATGGGGCCATCACCGCGCTCGGCGACTTGACATCGTCCTCCTCAT
Organism: Cenchrus fungigraminus; assembly: GCA_036936925.1. Classification (NCBI taxonomy): domain Eukaryota; kingdom Viridiplantae; phylum Streptophyta; class Magnoliopsida; order Poales; family Poaceae; genus Cenchrus; species Cenchrus fungigraminus. The sequence goes on from CM072770.1 coordinate 75,513,280, forward strand.
CCTCGACGTTGATGGTCTCAATGCCAGAACTGATCGTTGCCGTGTCCGCCGACACTGTAGGCCCGGTCCTCTTCCGCTTCTTCTTCTTGGCCTCCGCCGTCTGGGTCGCGGCGATCGTGGCCGCAGCCCGGGAGGCGGACATCTTGCCCGTCGTCTGCCGCGTGCGCCGCGGCGCGGATGTGGCGACCTTGGGCGGCGCCTTCCTTGTGGCGGGAGCATCATCATCGCTCCCCACTGACGAATCCGAGATATACTCCTCGATGGACGGCTGTGGAGCCGCCTGCACGTCCGCTGCAGCACGGACCTTGTAACTGCGCTCCTCCTCGTTGCGCAGTGGTGCGGAGCACCAGTAGATGCCCTCGCGATGCTGAAAACAAGACAAGATAGATAAAGAGACCTGCGTCACAATAGCTCGAGATCTACGCTGGATGAAAACCAAGGTCGCAGACTTACCGCGTCGGAAGGTCGGTACACCCCGAGCGCCTTGGGGCATTCCCGATTACGGATGTGCCCGCCGAAGATGTTCTTCACCCGCGCCGCCATCTCCCCCTTGGAGACCTTGCGCTTGACGACCCGGGTGGGGTCGGATTGACCCCAGTACTCAAAGGCCGGATGGACCCGGTCCTGGATGGGCTGAATCAACCGACGGCTGAAGCTTATAGCGACAGCGCCGTCGGTCAACCCCTCCGCCTTCAGCTTCTCCAGGTCGTCCAGCAGGGGACGCAGCTCTTCCGTCTCTCGCGACGCGAGCTGGTTGGTCCACTCCGGGTACGGGACGGGAGCTCGCCCCGTCCTACCCGGAAGCGCCGGTGCGGGATTGTCGAGGTAGAACCACCCCTGCTTCCAGCCGGTGGTGTTGTCGGGGAGCACGAGGTCGACGTACTCCGGCTTCATGTACCGCCGCAGCATGAAGCCCACGCTCCCCACGACCCCAGACTTGCCCATCTTCTTGAGCTCGAAGAAGTGGCGCCACAAGTGGAAGTGTGGCGCTATGCCGAGGTAGGCCTCGCAGAGGTGGATGAAGGTGGAAATGATGGTGATTGAGTTCGGAACGAGATGTACCAGCTCGATCCGATAGAAGAAGAGGAGGCCGCGGAAGAAGTCGCCCGCCGGGACCCCGAATCCACGCTCGATGTGCGCGAGGAAGACGACAGTCTCGCCGGTCCCCTCCGTCGGGAACTCCTCGCCCGCCACCGGCCTCCAGCCGACCTCCGTCTTGGGCCTCAGCAACCCGCGGGTCGCCAGGGCCTGGATCTGCTCCTCCGTCACAACAGACGGTTCCCAGACGGTGTGTGGCGGCGGAATCGGCGCTTTCTCCATCTTCTCCTCCTCGAAGCTGTTGGATTTGGATCTAAACACTACGAGGGTCTTGGTTCGCATGTGAGGTCGCGGTGTGCGGCGGACCTAAGCACGGTGGCGCTGCTGTTCTCTCTAACCAATGGAGTGGCGGCGGAACCCTAGCGTAGAGTGGAAATGAAAGCAAGTAAAGGCCCCTGGGCCATGGATCGGCCTTATATAATCGGGCCCCAGCAGTGCAACGAGTGGCCGCGCCTCAACGTCTCTTTGGCGCAAATCACGGCGACCCAGCGGCTCGGCGCCTCCAACGGATCTACCGCTCAATGGCTCTTTCGGCCTAACGGTAAATTGGCAGTAACGGCTAGTTCCGTACGGGAATCTGCGTCCGCCAGCCTCCGAGCAGTGCCCCGGTCGACGTGGACTCGTTATGCCCCACATTCAAGCCCCCCAACATTAAATTCTCCAGTGTGACGTTCAAGGTCGCCAAGACCCACGGATGACCTATGGGCCAGCTCTATCGCCCACTCTAGGTCGCAAAGGCACCGGCAGCCTCCCAGGTCGCCTCGGCCTCCCTACGCTGGGTTCACACCACGTCTCTTAGGCCCAGCTGCCTACATGCCTTCTAGGTCACCCCGACCTACAGCGGCTCACCACTATCAACGGCCCTGTGCTTAAAGGCTCTACTGCCCGTTGATGACCTCTTGGTCATGATCACAGCGCCTCGCTGAGGCCCTGTTGCCTTCTAGGTCGATTCCGACCTACAGAATTCAGGATTGACACTTGTCAAAAATTGTGGCCTTCTGAAGGTCGGCGTGCTAACATAGCCCCACCGGGACCTTGGCCACGCCATTGCCGCCCGGGCGCCTCATCACAATGGTCAAGACACATCCGTTGCCATGCAAGCATGTGTATAAAAGCTTCGTAAGCTACAACAGACTTTGGCCCAAGGCCAATTACAAGATACAAACATATTAAAGGTCCTGTTCTACCTTATATGGTGCCTACGGCGCAACCTAGACTGATGAAGCGCATCGCAAGCTTTCTTCTAGCTTCAGGACCTACTTAGAGACCTCCACCGCCGCCGAGGTCGCGGCTGCCACGCAGCCACCTCTACTCTAGCCCCAGAAGGTTTCCTGTGGAGTCCTATCTTTCGCTAGGGTGCTCACACAAGATCCCAAATGGGACCAGCTTCACCTCGGGCCTCTCCCGGTGCAGCATGATGGTTTCCAACACCACATTAGGCCTCCCCTCACGTGGCCCGCTAAGGCATGCACTGCCCCATGCTGCACCTAGATTCCTCGCTGGGTGCGGGCACAGAGATTGGTGGAGTTCTCCTAACTTCGCAAGCATTCTCCTAGCTCCAAGGGATGGTACTCTAGCGCTATGCTCGGGTGGACACACGCAAGACCAGGGCATTGCATAATTATAAAGCGGCTTTGCCATGATGTTTCTACTTGGTTCAAAAAGCAAGCAATGAGGCCTCCTATTTATAGCAGTGGAGCTCCACTTCGGTCACTGCCTACACCTCAACTGACGCGGCATCCTTATCCGCAATACTGTTACCACGTGGAGCGCGAGGTCCTTGTCTGCTACCGGAAGTGCTGACACGTCTGTCGCGGGCTTGATGACACCTTTTCAGTTCTTGTCACATAGTGACAGCGACTGCATCTCTGCATGTCCGCCTGTGGGTCGATATACGACAAGGCTCCTGGCGCCTGGTACTGTCCTGCAAAGATTCCGGACGGTTTGTCTTATTCAACGGGAAGAGCATCTCAAAGCACATGCAGAAGGCCGTAGGTTCTCAGTTTCTTCTTCGAGCACCAACCCGACCTTGCAGATCGCCTTACTGCTCGGGGGCTACAACACAAGTGCGTCTTGTGACGCCCTCTTTGCCTACATCGCGTCGACCTACCAGAAGCAAGCTTCCGGCAACCCTCCGCTCGACCTCCCTTTGGTCGGCATAGGGACCTTCCCCGAAGGCGCGATGATCTTTCCTGACTCTGGTCAGGTCGGCGGTTCTTCAACAACTGCAGCGCCTTGTCTTTACTTCAAGCCCCTGGATCTGCGCCCCAGGAGCTTGACGTTCGACTTCGTACGCGCTCAAGAGGATTTTTTTTGGATCCCCGTGCACCCTGCGCGACCTCGACGGCGCCATCACGTCGTCTCAGCCGCTACGCCCACACGTCGATCGGGGGCTTGAGAGACATGGGTACCCATGGGTCCCCACAGACCAGGGTCCCAGAGGTCCCTGCCATGTGGACCCGACCTGTCAGAAGCCCCACCGACCTGTAAGTGGGTCCGGAGACCTTATCCGCAATCCCGGCGACCTTGGAAGACCCCTGGCGACCTTATCCAGATCCCGGAAGACCTACCGGGCTTGTGGCGCAAGTTTCTCCCCTGGGTAGTGGCATGACACAGCCAGTAGGTCCGCGGATCGCGGGATCCACCCTGTAATCACGGAAGATGACCTGCCTAGCTTGTAACCGACCCCGATGAGGGTCCACCGACCTCGAATGGAAGCCCTAGCTCGTTGACCATATAAGGCGGCCTAGAGCTCCATTCGAGGGGACTTCCCATTCACGCATAATTCCACCGCATACTGGACGTAGGGTTTTACTCTCCGGAGGCCTGAACCAGTCTAAACCCTTGTGTCTCTCGCCATTCTCGCCGTGTTCCGAGTTCTCCCTGCGAACTACCACCTACGCTCTTAGGTCCCGATCCCCTCCAATCAACCTACAACTGCTTGGGTAGCCCCCTTGCAGATCTGTCCAGGTCTCACCCCCTGACAATATGCAGTCTATGATACAAAGATGCAAGAATGATATGATACAAAAATGAAAATGCAACATGAGTATGTACATCAAACCCCCAACCAAAACTCAAAAAGGAAAAAGAACTCCAAGCTCCCCTCGCAAACGGGCAAATATAGCTTGGTCCAAAGGCTTGGTTAGGATATCGGCAAGCTGCTTTTCGGTTGGCACATGGATGAGGTCTATGTTTCCCTTCTCAACATTGTCTCTCAGGAAGTGGTACCTCACCTCTATATGTTTGGTTCTGGAGTGGAGCACGGGGTTTTTGGCAACACTAATGGCACTCGTGCTATCACACATGAGAGGTACATGGGAACACTCCTCACCAAAGTCACTCAGCGAGTATGTGATCCAAAGCAGCTGTGAGCAACAACTAGCGGCAGCAACGTACTCGGCTTCTGTGGTAGACTGAGCTACACTAGACTGTTTGCGAGAAGACCAAGAAACAAGCGAAGATCCCAAAAACTGGCAAGTCCCTGAAGTCGACTTCCTATCGACTCGACACCCCGCAAAGTCGGCATCCGAAAACCCAAGAAGCGAAAGAGAAGAGGATGCCGAGTACCAAAGACCAAGCTCAGGAGTGTATCGAAGGTACCTAAAGATCCGCTTGACAGCCTGCCGATGTGAAGTCCTCGGTGACGCCTGAAAACGAGCGCACAGACACACAGAAAACTGAATATCCGGCCTCGTCGCCGTCAAGTACAAGAGGGAGCCGATCATGCTCCGGTACTCCTTCTGGTCCACGGGCTCTCCGTCCTCGTTCGCATCCAACGCTGTAGTCGTACTCATCGGTGTCGACAGGGGCTTCGAGTCGTCCATCTTGAACTTCTTGAGGATGTCCTTCGTGTACTTGGCTTGATGGACAAAGGTGCCCTCCTTCGCCTGCTTGATCTGAAGCCCGAGAAAGAACTGCAATTCTCCCATCATAGACATCTCGAATTCTTTGCTCATGTCCTCTGCAAACCTCGCAACCAAAGAGTGAGACGAGCCGCCAAAGACAATATCATCCACATACACCTGAACAATTAGGATATCATCGTTCTGCCTGAGGAGAAAAAGAGTCTTATCAACCTTACCCATCTCAAACCCCTTGCTGAACAAGAACCCCCTCAAACGGCCATACCAAGCACGGGGAGCTTGTTTTAGCCCATACAACGCCTTCCTCAACCTATACACCCGGTGAGGAAACTCAACACTCTCAAAGCCCGGTGGTTGCTTCACATAAACTTGTTCTTCTAAAAACCCATTCAAGAAGGCACTCTTCACATCCATTTGGTACAACTTGAACCCTTTAGCCACGGAAAAGGCTAGAAGGATCCTAATTGCCTCCAAACGGGCTACAGGAGCAAATGTCTCCTCATAGTCTATCCCCTCCTTCTGACTAAACCCCTGAGCAACCAACCTCGATTTGTTTCTCACCACCTCACCATTGTCACCCTCTTTGTTCTTCCACACCCATTTTGTCCCTATAGGTTTGCAATGTGGTGGTGGCTCTACCAACTCCCAAACTTGGTTTCTCTCAAAGTTCTCTAACTCCTCATGCATTGCGTTCACCCAATTAGGATCAGAAAGGGCGTGTCCAATGTCTTTCGGCTCAAAGGTAGCAACAAAAGCCGAATGAGCAAAGTGAGAAATATTCCTGGACCTTGACCGTGTCGTACGTTCATTGATGTCACCGATGATTCTTGAGGGAGGATGATCAACTTGAACGCGCCTCGGTGCCTCTCGCCTGGAGACAACCTCCCCCTCAGCTGCAGCTTCCACTTGATCTTGCTGGATCGTAGTCGGTGTAGGGGCTGGTCCATCCAGCACCGTAGTCGTCGTAGTGGAAGTAGAGGGTACATGCTCGGCTGGAGCTTCATCATCACCATCATCCTCTCCAGCATCATCCTCCTCGTCCTCAAAGATCTTCTTGCCAATCTCGTCGTCACCTGCACACTCAAAGACAGACGAACTGCATGGCTGGGTCTCGTCGAAGGTAACCTCGCAAGTTTCTATGACTAGGTTAGTATCAAGATTGAGCCACGGAATGCTCGAGAATGACTAGCATAGCCCAAAAAGATCCCATCGGAAGACCTCGACTCAAACTTATCCAGCCTGCCCTTCTTGAGAATAAAGCACCGACAACCAAAGGCCCTGAAATGGCTCACTCTAGGTGCTCGCCCGTGCATGAGCTCATAGCACGTCTTGTTCAAGAAGGCCCTAAGAAAAATCCGATTCCCAACATGGCACGCGGTATTCACCGCCTCAGCCCAATATCTCCTCGGAGTCCTATGCTCGTCGAGCATCGTCCGAGCCATCTCACAAAGGGAACGATTTTTCCTCTCAACCACACCATTCTGACAAGCCACATAGGGAGAAGAGAATTGATGTTCAAGACCCAAATCACGACAAAAGGTTTCGAAACGAGAGTTTTTAAATTCAGAGCCATTGTCGCTACGGATAGCTCGAATAGCATCTCCATTCCTCTCATTCTTCAACCTCAAGATTAGATCCCTCACAAAACCAAATGTCTCCCCCTTGTCAGCCAAAAAGAAGACCCAAGCATAGCAAGAATAGTCGTCCACTATCACCAGGACATACCATTTCCCACCCATCGAGCACACACGAGCTGGAGCAACCAAGTCCATATGGAATAGCCCGCATGGCCTCTCTGTCATAACGGATGTCAGAGGCGGGTGAGAGGCGGCGATCATCTTACCATGCCTACACGGAGCACATACCAAGTCCTTTTGGTATTTCAACTTAGGCAATCCTCGAACTAATCCTAGCCCACTCAAGCGTGACAACAAGTCAAAACTCAAGTGACCTAGTCTCCTATGCCATTTCCAAAGCTCCGCCGAAACGCCAGCAACCAAGCAACGAGAAGAGCCAACACACTGAGAAAAATCGGCTCTAAAAATCTGACCCTCGGGGATGATTGTGCACACAAGATCACCTCGAGAATCCAAGATACACGAAGCGCCCGTTTTGAAACAGACTTCAAAACCCTCATCAAGAAGCTGGGAAACCGAAAGAAGATTGTACCCCAAAGACTTGACAAGAGAAACACGCCTAAGAGTCACAGACTCACTCACCTTCACCGTGCCCACTGAAAGCACTCTACCTTTCCCATTGTCCCCAAAAGTGATGTACTCTTTGGTCATCATCGGGGTGAGGCTGGATAACCACCTTCGATCTCCGGTCATGTGTCGAGAAAAACCGGAGTCGATCAACCAAAAGCCCTCCAAGCCTCCCACCTGCAAATAAAAAACAAGAGCGAGAGTGAGCAAACGACTCAGCACTGGGGTTAGTACAAAATGAATCAAACCAGTGCCGTGCCATTTGCTCAAAAGTGGGGTTAGCAAAATCCATCCTATCTCCTCTAGGTGGAACACCCCCACATCCCCTTGAAGGACTACACGCAACACGAGGTGGAGACCGTGGCCCGTAGCTCCTCTGGGACCTAAAACTGCGATCGTTCCCCCCACACTCGTATTGGCCACGAGCGAAGGAACGTCCAACAAACTCACCACACCCAAACCCAACACGCCTACCACCTTCTCTATGTGGTGGCTCACCTCGAGGCACAAACACACGCCTCTCTCGAGGGTAAATGGTACGCACCATACCCTCGCCCCTTGGCACCAACCTAGGCTCAGGCACACCACGAGACGGGCGGTACCTGTCCTTGTTGGCCATTTCCCTAGCCAACCTCTCCTCACGCTTCCTCCTGAAGCAAAACTCTGCTAGGTGCCCATCCCTCCCACAATGCTCACAATGGAAGGGTTTTGGTTTTGGCTTTGGTTTTGGGCTCTCTTTGGGCTCTGGCTTCTCCTCACTCGGTTTCTCTCCCTTCTTCCCAAAGAACTCATTCCCCAAGTCACTCTTGAACTTGATGGGTTTCTGGAAGTTGTCGGTATGTGGAGGAAACATGGGTGGAGCTGGGGTTGTGTCTAGTCGGTTCCTAAGTGGGTTTGGCTTAGGAGCATAGGCATTTTTGTGGTGGGTTTTTGGTGGCTCTGGGATATCTCCAATCTTCCCCTCATCCTCACCACTTCCCTCACCAACCTTGTTTGCCCCAAGCGCTTCCCCATCATAGCGCTTGTATGTCTCGATCATCATCCTCAGCTGAGGCTCATTACCAGACAACCAACCCATCATCTTTCTCAACTCATCATTTTCATCCTACAAACGATCCACATAGTGTGCAAGCACCATATTCTTCACAGCATTTATTTCACAAGTAGAACATGATGTAGGAATAGGAGCTTTCAGCTGAGCCTCTAGAGATCTAGCATAAACAAGCGAAACATCTAGCTTCTCATGCAAAACAGGACAAGAAGTTCAAGCACCAAGCAAGGAGGGCCTAGATTTCATCTCATCTAGCTCAACCCTAAGCACATCTAGTTCCTCGACCTTGGAGGCATACTTCTCCTTAAGCACAGTCAATTCACCAAGAAAAGTGGAACAATCAGTGCATTCAGGTTCATCGGTCACAATAGGAGCAGACTTAAGAGAATCTATTTGAGCCCTAGCATCAACAAGCAAAGACTCTAGCTCAACCACCTTCTCCTTAGCCTCTCCAAGCAAAGACCTATACTCCCTCTTCTCCTTGTTAGTCTTTCTAAGCACATCATCACGGTTGTCAAGCAAGTCATTCAACCTAGCATTCTTCGCTATCAAGAAGGATGGATCATTGTTTACCTCTTCCTCGGAGTCGAAGCCCGAGTCATCCTTGTTGCTCTTCTTGCTTGCGGAGCTATGTGCCATGCCGCAAAAGCCTTGAGCGGCGAAGCACAAGCCGTTGATGTTCTTGCTTGACCGCTTGCCCTTGTGCCGGTTCTCATCTTCATCACTTGAGCTCGATGAAGAGTAGCAAGAGCTCGAGTCAATGTCGCTCGCTCCGGCAACCATCGCTCGCTCCTTCTTCTTGTGACCACCACTCCTCCTCGGCCTCCGCTCAGACTTGTTCTTGCCCTTGTGGTCGTCCCTCGAGCGGTGCTTGTGGTCAGTCCTCGGACGGTGCTTGTGCTCGGGCTTCACCTCCATGGCTTCCGGGCACTCAGCGATAAAGTACCCGTGCTTCCCGCACCGGTAGCACATGCCCGAGCTCCTCCGAGCGTTCTTCTGGTTCGTGTACATGCGCTCGAACCGCCTGCTCAGCAACGCGAGATCCTCCTCGCCAAGCATGTCAAACTCCTCATCTGGCATGGACACAAGACAAGACAAAGAGAACTGTCTTGAAGACATGTTAGCGTTAGTCCTTGAACCAGACACGAGAGCCAGACTATGAGGGTCAGTCGGGTTCTCGATCTTTGCACGCACCCCATGGTCCACCTCGGACGACTTGAGCTTGGAAAATAGCTCGTCCACCGTGAGGGTCTCATACTTCTCCGACTCAAGAATGGCCTCGACCTTCTCACTCCACACGGTACGATCCAGAGAGTGCAGGAGCTTGAGAGCCCTGTCATGATCATCGTACGGGAGCACAGCCACATTAGCCCTCATGTTGTTCACAATCACCGTGAACCGCTGGAACATAGCATCTATGGACTCACCGGGGAGATGAGTGAAGTTCTCGTACTCTCTCCGGTAGGTCGCAAAGAGCCGAGCCTGAACCTGGGCGTTCCCGACATGAGCATTCTTCAGCTGCTCCCAAATCCTGCACGCCAAGTCCTCTGTCTGAACCCAATCGAATTCGTTGACACAGAGCACGGTACAGGTAGTCGACCGCCTTGTTGTTGGCGTCGAACATGTCCCTCGATCCTGGAGCAAGAAAGTTCACAGGATGAACATAAGCTGTGTTCACCGTGACATCCCACAAGATCTGACCCTTGCCGCGTTGGAAAGCAGCCATCCGCCTTTGCCACGTCTGGTAGTTCTTACCATCAAAGTGTGGAGGACCCGAACCCCGTTCCTGGTACGCCATCTTTGGATCTTAGACTGGTTAGAATCACGAAGATCCGTAACCGACTCTGATACCAATTGAAGGACCGATAGGCGACCAGAGAGGGGGGGAGTGAATGGGAGCCGATAAAAATTCTTCCCGAAGGATGAACTCGGCCTATGCCCCAAATTCACAACCAAGGATTCCCACACGAGTTTGCCAAGGTCACGTAGTTACAACGGACCTACCAACCCTAGGAACAAACCCAAACTCAAAGCAACATGGAAGCGCAACTCAAGAAGTAAAGGACTTAGGCAATCTGCGGTGCCTGGGGCGGACGGTCTGAGCTGACCTGGCGGACGGTCCGCGTGGAGCAGGCAGACGGTCCGCGAGGTCACGGCGGACAGTCTGAAAATGCAACTCAAACCTCCAGTATGCACCCTCCGAAAATCGGACGGTCCGTGAGCTCATTGCGGACGGTCCGCTCCTCGCGGACGGTCCGGCCTCACCGGGCGGACGGTCCGGCCAACAAGATCCAACCAAAACCTACTGGCCAAACGGATCGAAACGAAACGACTCAAGAACTCGTGAAGAACACGATGAACACCCGGCTGTAAGGCTCCTCGCGGACAGTCCACCGACCCCGCGCAGACGGTCCGCCAGGCACGGAATAGCAGCCCGAGCCCGACCTCCCAAAGGTCAACTCTTCCTTCCCTTTGCCCGATCTCCCGAATCAACCAAGGGATTGCTACCAAATCATAGGTGAAGATGAAGCATCTCTAGGAGATGCTATACCTACAAATTTGTAGCCTCAAACCCACTGAATCGAGAGGAATCGAGATTCTACCGAGCTCACACAAAGAGCTAGGGTTCCAACCGAAATCCTGCAATCGGAGACCGAATCCAGAGTTTGAGGGGTCATGATCAAGGACAAAGATGCATGAGACATCTATCCATGATCCTCACCAACAAATCCGGACCCAAACACCTCAGAATCGAAGGAACAAGGCGCGCACGAAAATCCAACAAAAATAGCTCGAAAAAGACATGAAAATCACAAGAGCTACAGGAAGGAAATCAACGCAACCATGAATGCTTCCATACACTTGGAGGTCAGATTCTCTACAAAGCGGTGAAGAAAATCTACGCCTATGGAGCAAGGAAAATGAGAAGCAGTCCAGATGGATGGTTTGCCCAGAAAACCCTAGAGCTATATATATGAGTCCCTCTGGGTTGGGCAAATGACCAAGCTACCCCTAGCACTTAAACTTAAGATACAATCCCCTCAGGGACAAATAGGTCATGTAGCACTCTTCTTCATCGCATGGCCACGCCTTCGCCGCAGTCCGCGTCCTCCCGACGCAAGCCCTGCGATCCTGCCACGTGTCCGCCGGCATCGAAGCTTATCAGTGTGCTCGGATCCCGTCTCCGCCTGCCGAGCCTCCGGTCTTGGTTTTGTGGCTCAACCAAGTAACCCGACGATTTCGTGGTGAACCGCCGCAAACCCCACGTGCAGACTCCCGTCGTGAGCCGCTACCCTGCACCGGCTCCTGTCCACGACTTCGTCTTGCTTTTCTTGCCACCATGCGGCCCGCACTTGACCCCGCTGGCCACCGGGTCCCTCGAGCCGAGCCTACTTGTCTCTCCACTCCTCGGAGGCCCCGCAAGGCATAGACCTTTCGCGCCCGCTCTTCACCTGCACCAACACAAGTCAAGCCGCAACCTGCACCTGCAATACTCGGCCTAGAGTCAGTCCACACCACGTTGTCAATCACTCATCACACCAGGGAGCGACCATCCACCGGTCCTCGAATGCTCCGGTCCTCAGCCGCCCGCGTCGATCTCCTTCCTCGCCGCCTCTCGGTCACCAAGGAGTCCCCCTGGAGCTTCGTGTGAAGGTGAGCAACACTCCCATGCCTTTTTTCTTGGTCTTAGGGTCTTCTAGCGCCCGCGCCAGAACGCCGGACTTGAGCCGTCGCCGCAGTCGGCCAAGGTGTCCTGGCCGCCGCCCTAGCTGCCCTCCGAAGCCCCTAGTCACGTTCGCAAGCTTCCCAGCTCTCTTCGAAGCTTTCCCGTGTTGAAATCCGAGGTTGGATGCTCGATTTGGAGCACCGCCGGTGAGCCCCGCCGATGGCGCAGCCGTGCGCCGCTGAGCCCGCCGCCGCCCGCCGCTTGCATCTGCCGCCGGCTGTCCATCGCGAAATCAGGGGCCCAGATCCACCCACCCTTCGAGTCAACTGTTCCAGTAATGGTCAACCCTAGCTGTCCGCCACCACTTTACAAAAAGGCCCCTGCAGTTTCTAATATCACAACGATACCCTTCCACCTTTGAAAACTCTTGCATATAAGTCCTGCCTTTTCTGCTTAGGCCCCTAAACTCAGTTTTTCTGTTCCATAGTCCACCCTTGATCTTTTACATGTTAGACCTCCTATTTTTATACATAATTAGGTTTAGGTCCCTGGTTTCTTGCATATAAGCCCCTGGAAGATAGTTTTCTTCACAATCTAGCTGTGAACCTTGTTTAAACCATATCTTTTCCATCTTAGCTCCGTTTTAAGCGTTCTTGGTGTCCATGCAATCGTCTCACCAAGCACGTTAGTTTTAGAAGTGTGTTTTAGTCTTTTAGTAATGTTTGATGTACTGTTTTATTTATTGCATGTTTTCTTGTATGATCGTAGACAACGCGCTGTTCGAGGAAGAGCAAGTGCAGAAGTTCGAAGAAGCTAAAAGTAACTTTTGGTTGGAGAAAGGCAAGTGACCCTAACCACCCTTCTACCTATGCTTTAATACAAGAATACTATAAATTAATCAGAACATGGAGAACCACCCAGGAAAACAGTGCAACTACAATCCATATGGCTCTGGCTTAGCCAATTAATTAGGTGTGCAATTGTACTGATGACCTTATCCGAAAGGAACACAGGGGGCTCGGGGTTGCAGGGGTATAGCCCGGTCCTTTTGGAGTAGCAACCTTTGCTAAGGTGCTGACCACCTTCAGTGTTATGGTCCGCCCTGAGCTGTAACTGTCGTGGGTTGTTGGTGCTTTTGCATATCTTTGTAAAGGCTTCGTAGCGTCCCTATGCAATCACACCTCAGAAGTGTGGTATTGTGCCTGATCAGCACATGCATGGTTGGGTTCAAAGTTCTTCAGAACTTTTACGCTAACTGTGGTGAAAGTGTGCAACCTCTTCAGAGTGTAAAACTGATTGATCAGCCGTGCTCACGGTCAAGAGCGGCCTGGACCCTCACATGATTAATGAACTTAAAGATGGATTTAAAATTGCTTCCGGTTATTTTTGTAGCCTTGCTGAGTACCAACCATAAGTGTACTCATCCTTGCTTATGCTGTTCAGAGAAGAACCCCGGAGTGGAGTACTTCAGTGACTACGAGGAGTTTTGAGGCATGCGATCCACCAGTCAGATGCCTATGGAAGATGAAGATGGTGTCGCATCATCATAGTTACCGTTGTTCGTGTAAAGACCTTCGTGTCTACCCTCGTGAGTGTAATAAAGGTTAATAAACCTTTTCTGTACGTTTTGAGCAATGTCTTGTGATACTACACTAATTTGTCTATCATATGTGTGAAATTCTGATCGTGGCACACATATGAGATGCATTCGGTTTTCTTCAGAAAAACGGGTGTGACACTATTTAAGATGAGTGAAAGTTTGCTATCTTATTACTATTATTAAGGCTGATTTACTACAAAAATTGATTCGGTCTAAATTACTCACACAACAACAAAGAGGAAATTTACATGAGCTCATGATTCACACACAAAGCTACTAACCAAAATTCACATTAAACTGAGCTAAATCCTAACCATCAAAAATACAACAACCTCTAGCTGTCACAAACAAGATTATATTTTTTTAAAAAAGATATGCACATGTTATGACCCTGATTTTCACCTACAACAATATGGTAACAAAACAAAGCCACACACCAAAATTTAGCTCCCGAAGTTATCTAAGTCAAGCTACACAAAAATGACAAGTTTCAGCCTAGCAAAACAAAAATAAATCATACAAAGAATTATATGAATCTTTTTGAGCTCAACTTTCTGCTACATGTCACACATGTCAAATATAGTGCTCAGACCAAAATTTAGGCCCTGGTTCAAAGTATATTTCAAGCTATGAATTTAAACTACTAAACATACATAAATCAAAAACATGCATCAAACCAAGCCATGAAATCCTATCTAATTTACCAGAGCCAGATCTAACTATAACAAGGCCACAGCCCAAAATGGAGCTTCCAAAGCTTTATATAAAGGACTTAAAAAACATCAAGAAAGATCTAGTAATAAGGCAAAACAATTTACATCTATAGATCTACTCAGCAACTTTGCCCCAACATTTGACACAAGCCTAATAAAGCCATAAAGCGGAACATATCCAAAATTCAGCCTCAGATTGTGTGTAGATTTCAAGTTATAGAGAAATCACCTCAAACTGAATTTGAATTTTAAATTTAAAACCGTACATCAAAACACTATATAACCTTTCTAGAAAAGGTAGATCTCAGTGCAAGGAAACCAACAAAATTGTGTTTACATTTTTCTGATTTATCTACGATTTTATATAGATTTTACAAGAATCAGCCTGGGTACCCCAGATCTGGAAATTAATTCTCGCAACAGGTCCCTGGTTTTGACACATAGGTCCTCAGAATGAAAATCCGGATTACAAATAGGTCCCTGGTCGCGGCCAAAGATGAGGGCCGCCGGATTCCGGCGAGGAGCTCGCCGGACTTAGCCGGTAAAGGGCGGGGGAGTGATTTAGGCTCACCTAGGGTTCCATTTTGGAGCTTGATTGGGGCGGAGAAGCAACCGGCGGCGGTCGTTGGTGGTGCACAGAATCTGTACCCGCCTTTGCTTGTGCACCGGTGAACTGAGCGCCCGGCTGGGGCAAGGGACGGCGGAGGGAGCTCCAGATGGGTCAAGGGGAGGCGTATGTGCACGTGGACGGCGGAGGAATCGAGCTGGAGGCGTAGCACCTTGCCGGTGACAATGGAGGCTCGACGGACGGCGAACTCTCGGGCACGAAGGCCTGTGGCTCCGTTTTATGGGCGAGCATTGCGAGGAGAGGGAGAAGCTTCTCTACAGAGATATTTAACTTTTTACCATTATAACGGTTGGCGACTCCCCGATTATCACTTTAACGGTGCCAATTATTTCTTTACCCTCGATGTTGTGATTTGGATACAAATTTACCACTTTTGCTGCGCTGGCGTGCCACGAAAGCGTTCCACGGTGGATCCAGGCCACGCTCGTGTGCAAAAAGACCTCATCTTCCCCTGCCCTTCGTCTTCCTCAGAATGGCCACCGGAGCTGCCCCCTCCTCCCCCCAGCTCCCCGGGCGGCCACCAAGCTCGCCGACTTGCACCTCCGCCTATTGCCACCGCCCGAGGAGAAGAGAAAAAACACGAACCCCCTCTGCTTCTCCTCCTCCCCTGATTGCTCTCGATCTGCCTGCCTACGGGCACCATGGCGCGATACACCAGCGCCGGTGATGGTGCGGGTGAAGTGGAGCTCCTCCTGGTTGGGTTGGCGGTAAACGAGGCAAACGGAAGCCTTGCGGCCCTTGGCCTCCTTGTCGTGGTCGTCGAGGGCGTAGATGAGGTCCTTGAGCTACGCGCTGCGGAGGTGCGCTGAGCGCACGCCGAGCACGAAGCTGATGGCATCCATCAGGTTCGACTTGCTGGCGTCATTAGGGCCGATGATGGCTGTGAAATCGAAGAAGGGCCCAATCGTCTGCGTACCCTTGTACGACTTG
Organism: Cenchrus fungigraminus; assembly: GCA_036936925.1. Lineage (NCBI taxonomy): Eukaryota > Viridiplantae > Streptophyta > Magnoliopsida > Poales > Poaceae > Cenchrus > Cenchrus fungigraminus. Next base: position 75,529,037 of record CM072770.1, read on the forward strand.
AAGTTTTCCACCTCTAGCCGGTGGATCTGACCGCCGCCACCGTCGCCCCTGGCCCGGATGTTGCTGGTGCGCCCATCCGCCGCCACCGCCACCGCCGCCATCTTCTACCCTCCACCTTGAAGCTAGGGTTTCGGTCGGACCGGAGGCATTCGAAAACAGAGAGACGGGGAGGAAGGGGATGAAGACGAGGAGGAGGAGGAGGAAGCGCGCAGAGCATATCGGATTCACCGGTGCTGACAGGGATGAGAGATGGTCGTGCAGGGTCCAAGGAGGCTGGAGGTTGAAGATAACTTACACGTGGGTCCCACGTGTAAGTGACGGGAGAGAGGATGAGGAGGAAGAGGACAAAGGGCATTAGAGACATTTCCCACTGTTCGCTGAGTCACATTCAAGCTCCACGGCCGTGCTGGCGTGTCACGTGAGCAAAAGTAATAAAAATGTATCCCTTTCACAACATCGAGGGCAAATATATATTTGGCACCGTTAAGATGAGAAACAAAGAGTGGCCATCCGTTATAATGGTAAAAAGTCAAATATCCCTTCTCTGCGAAGTACTCTGCCCGCAGCTTGGCTAGCTAGAGCACCAGCATGCGCGCTCGCAGCGGTGGCTGCGCGCGGCGGAGGGCGCGTGGTCCACGAATGAACTCGGTCGACTTGGCACATGACCTAGCGCACGGGCCCACGGCGCGGAGTGGTCGAGGAGGACCGTACACCGGCGCGGCCTCGGACGACGCGTGGCACGGTGTGGCGCCGCGCTCCAGCAAGCACAGGGCGCAGAGCACCGGTTTCTATTCGATTTGCGCATGTTCGACGAGTGATAACTCGAGATTTCCAAATATAAGTTCAAAATCTCCAAAAACAAAAGTCGTAGAGAAATGTTAGGGCTACAACTTTTACAAAGAGCGATATATCTTTTGTTGAACCGTTTGACGGGAAAAACATGGCGAAGTTGCAGTTTTTCCACGGCTCGATTTACTATTCAAAGTGGCTTTGACCAAGTTTTTGAGTATCTTCTGCTCAAAATTTGGGATGCCGTCAATTGGGAAAAACGTCTTCTCGGAGGTAGCGAACAACTTTCATATTGGCCGATTTTCAAGTTGATATACAAAGTTTTGAGATCTATCAATGCCAACTCGTTTTTTAGGAGTTTAACCTTAAATCAGGGCTTAACCCTTCATTAAAATATAGTTAAACACCTGGGGTGTTACATAAGGACAACACCCATAGAGGTTCGTTCTTCGGGAATGGTGCCAATGAATATGGCACAACCCTAAGTCACCACCTCACACCCCTCCTACTCTCTAAGCACTAGAGAGCCAGCACTTATCCTATGCAAAGGAGCTCTCCTCTCCTAAATGAAGAAGCCTAGAGGCAAAAGTGAAGAAGGAGGAGAAGAAGTGTGTGTCTCTAAGAGAACCTCCTCCCCTTCTATTTATAGGTGTGAAGCACTAGGGTAATGCTAGGATTATGCATTGCAAAGGTGGTGAAGGGGGCGCGTGGAAGCTAGAGGCAACCGAGTCCACTAGGGGTGTGGTTTCTAGGTGGGTCCCATAGTGGGTATAGGTGTGTACACGTTATTTCTTGCACATTTGTTTTCTGAGTGGGCCCTTGAATGCACGTACTTGCTTGTGGTCTGTTGAGATTTTGCTTCTTTGGATAGGTGGGTCCATGGATCCATGTGAGCCTATGAGGCTTAGGTGGCGGCCCCTTATTGGTTGGAGTGGAGTGGCATGGATCAATGAGGTGTGTTTCTCTCATTTTATGGGCTAAATACATGCATTCAAATATTCATCAACTTTGTGGAATTTGTTAGATATATGGAATTTGTTAGATATAATTTCTACCACTATGTTGATGACCACATTTTATGCAGGAATTGACAGCCTAAAAGTGGAGCTTAACAACCATCAACAGTCCTCCAAGTTAGTTTTGGTACTTTTCACAATGTCATGTGTCTTTCCAACATTGTCGTCCAGTCGTACTTGTTGATAGTACATTCTTAATTGGGAAATATAAGGGTACACTTTTGATGGCTTCTGTTGAGATCTTGAACAACAACTTGTGCCTTTAGTTTTTGCATTGACCGAGAGTGAGAACAATGAAAGTTGGTCATGGTTCATGAAGCTCATCCATTGACACATACGTTGGACCATCATGACAAGTATGTATGATCTTAGATCGGCAACATGCCTCCTAATTTGTGCAAACCACCACATAGATGAGTATACATCCCTTGTGCAGAGGTTTTGCAGGCACTTTTGCTGCCAATATGGGACATAACAATAAGGAGGTGATTAGAAAGTTGAAGCTTTTTTATGTGTGGTACATACAGAGACATAAATTGGTGAAAAGTTAGAAGACATAGTGAAGAATTTGAACAATGAAGCAAAATAATGGTTGAAGGTTGAAACGAAGGATAAGGATAAAATGGACCTAGGAGTTTGATGAGTACTAAATATAGCCGTCAATATACTTAAAAATAAATAAGAAATGACAATTCTTACTTGCATATTTAGTTTCGAATAATGTATTTCCATTTGTCCATGTATATTGTTTGATTGCCGGTGATTAAACACAAAATAAAGGAGAAACCGTACTCTGGATCCTAAAAGCACACTCCCGACGGATGAGAGAGTCTACCACGTGAGCATCTGTCAGGGGGTGAGACCTGGACAGATCCGCAAGGGGGTGACCCAAGCGGTTGTAGGTTAATGGAGAGATCAGGGAACTAAGAGGGTAGATGGTTGCACGTAGGACGAGCACGGAAATCCCGGCGAGACACGAGGAACACGGCGATTTATACTGGTTCGGGCCTCCGGAGAGTAAAACCCTACGTTCAGTTTGGTGGTGGAATTATGCGAGAGTCATCTGCCCCCGAGGAGGGAGCCATCGACGTCGTGCCCTTGAGGGGCGCCCCAGGCCGCCTTATATTGGCTGGCGTGCCTTGGGTTACAAGTTGGTTTCCATCTATCCTAGTCGGTTACAACTGGGAAAGCTTATCCGAGCTAGTCTGTCTTGTCTTGTACTCCAAGCTGTCTTCATGTCCTTGGGCCCACATGTCAGGTCGGGCAGGGCCTACTGACAGGTTGGCAGGTCTTCTGGCAGGTCGGGCCGGCCTGTCGGAGACGGCTGAGACCCTGGTCGGTGGGGACCCATGTCTCTCAAGCCCCCGATCGACGTGTAGGCGTAGCGGTCGAGAAGAGGTCATGCCGAAGCAAAGCGAAGGCATGGAACCACTGAGGTCGCGTAGGGTGCACGGGGATCCAAAAAAGAAAAAAAGATGCTCTGCTCTTGTGTGCGAAGTCGAACGTCGATCTGCTGGGGTCTTGATGCCAGGAGGTCGAAGCAGAAGACGAGCTGTCGAAACGTAGGACTACCGACCTGGCATGATCAGGTGAAGTAGAGTAGCTCACGCGACCTTTAGAAAGGCCGCAATGCCAACCGTAGGTAGGTCGAGAGGTCTGGTGACCTGAAGTGGAGGACAACGGAGATGCCAGGAGGTCTGGCGACCTGAAGACGGCGACGACGGAGGCGCCGGAGGTCCGAAGACCTACAGAAGGGCGACGACGGAGCCGCGGAGAGGTCTAAAGACCTACAGAAGGGCGACGACGGAGCCGCCAAGGGGTCCCAAGACCTATAGAAGGGCGACGACGGAGCTGCCGAGAGGTCCAAAGACCTACAGAAGGGCGACGACGGAGCCGCCGAGAGGTCCAAAGACCTACAGAAGGGCGATGACGGAGCCGCCGAGAGGTCCAAAGACCTAAAGAAGGGCAACGACGGAGCCGCTGAGAGGTCCGAAGACCTAAAGAAGGGTGACGACGGAGCCGCCGAGAGGTCCGAAGACCTATAGAAGGGCGACGACGGAGCCGCTGAGAGGTCCGAAGACCTACAGAAGGGCGACGACGGAGCCGCCGAGAGGTCCGAAGACCTAAAGAAGGGCGACGACGGAGCCGCTAGGAGGTCCGTAGACCTAAAGAGGGCGACCAGCCCCCGAGCGTGGAAGCTGGATGAGTCGTGGAAGCACCGAATCGCCTCCCGCCGCGATGCTTGTGCTAAATTTGTTGCAATCTAGCTTGTCTATGTCTCTTTTTAGCATGTTGTAGTGCTCTATGTCTATTTGAGAAGCACATGCTTGCATTTGTAGACTTGATTCATGTATTACCAACAAGGGGGAGAGATAGTACCCAATTCTTGCATCCAGGGGGAGTTTTGCATCAAAGGGGAGAAATGCATTTGTTCAGGGGGAGCTTGCATTCATATGCATTTGGGAGCTCTTTTTCGCCTGAATTTTAGTTGTGCTCTTTTGCCGATGGTGTCGAGCCCTTTTGCCTTACCTTGAGGAGTCGGCAATTTTGGAGCATTTTATCTCGGTTGTGTCGAGCCTTTGCCCTTGTCTTAGGGGACCGAGATCTTTCTCTCTCAAGTGATCTCGTTTTGGCTTTTGTTTGGCTTTTGATCACTTGTTTGAGTTTCTCATTCGTTTCTTTTCTTTTTCTCTTTTCTCTGAATTGGTTACTATGTGTGTGTTGTCAATGCACTCATCAAGGGGGAGATTAAGGACCGGAGCGTCCGAGGACCGGTGGATGGTCGCTCCCTGGTGTGATGAGTGATTGACAACGTGGTGTGGACTGACTCTTGGCCGAGTATTGCAGGTGCAGGTTGCGGCTTGACTTGTGTTGGTGCAGGTGAAGTGCGGGCATGAAAGGTCTATGCCTTGCGGGGCCTCCGAGGAGTGGAGAGACAAGTAGGCTCGGCTCGAGGGACCCGGTGGCCACCGGGGTCAAGTGCGGGCCGCATGGTGGCAAGAAAAGCAAGACGAAGTCGTGGACAGGAGCCGGTGCAGGGTAGCGGCTCACGACCGGAGTCTACACGCGGGATTTACGGCGGTTCACCACAAAACTGTCGGGTTACTTGGTTGAGCCACAAAACCAAGACCGGAGGCTCGGCGGGCGGAGACGGGATCCGGGCGCGCCGAGAAGCTTCGATGCCAGCGGACATGTGGCGGGATCACAGGGCTTGCGTCGGGAGGACGCGGACGGCGGCGAAGGCGTGGCCGTGCAATGAAGAAGAGTGCTACATAACCTATTTGTCCCTGAGGGGATTGTATCTTAAGTTTAAGTGCTAGGGGTAGCTTGGTCATTTGCCCAACCCAGAGGGACTCATATATATAGCTCTAGGGTTTTCTGGGCAAACCATCCATCCGGACTGCTTCTCATTTTCCTTGCTCCATAGGCGTAGATTTTCTTCACCGCTTTGTGGAGAATCTGACCTCCGAGTGTATGGAAGCATTCATGGTTGCGTTGATTTCCTTCCTGTAGCTCTTGTGATTTTCGTATCTTTTTCGAGCTATTTTCGTTGGATTTTCGTGCGCGCCTTGTTCCTTCGATTCTGAGGTGTTTGGGTCCGAATTTGTTGGTGGGGATCATGGATAGATGTCTCGTGCATCTTTGTGCTTGATCATGACCCCTAAAACTCCGGATTCGGTCTCCGATTGAAGGATTTTGGTTGGAACCCTAGCTGTGTGAGCTCGGTAGAATCTTGATTCCTCTCGATTCAGTGGGTTTGAGGCTACAAATTCGTAGGTATAGCATCTCCTAGAGACGCTTCATCTTCACCTATGATTTGGTAGCAATCCCTTGGTTGATTCGGGAGATCAGGCAAAGGGAAGGAGGAGTTGACCTTTGGGAGGTCGGGCTCGGGCTGCTGTTCCGTGCCTGGCGGACCGTCCGTGCGGGGTCGGCGGACTGTCCGCGAGGAGCCTTACAGCCGGGTGTTCGTCGTGTTCTTCGCGAGTTCTTGAGTCGTTTCGTTTTGATCCGTTTGGCCGGTAGGTTTTGGTTGGATCTTGTTGGCCGGACCGTCCGCCCGGTGAGGCCGGACCGTCCGCGAGGAGCGGACCGTCCGCAGTGAGCTCGCGGACCGTCCGATTTTTGGAGGGTGCATACTGGAGGTTCGGTTGCATTTTCGATCTGTCCGCCGTGACCTCGCGGACTGTCCGCCAGGTCAGCTCGGACCGTCCGCCCCAGGCACCACAGATTGCCTAAGTCCTTTGCTTCTTGAGTTGCGCTTCCGTGTTGCTTTGAGTTTGGGTTTGTTCCTAGGGTTGGTAGGTTCGTTGTGACTACGTGACCTTGGCAAACTCGTGTGGGAATCCTTGGTTGTGAATTTGGGGGCATAGGCCGAGTTCATCCTTCGGGAAGAATTTTTATCGGCTCCCATTCACTCCCCCCCCCCCTCTCTGGTCGCCTAATCGGTCCTTCAGCGGCGGAGCTCCAGTGGGCTTCTTCGGGGCGGCGGCGCTGCGCGAGCGGGGAGAAGGCGGGAGGAGGTACGAGGAGAGGGGAGCTCGGGCTCCTCCTTTTATAGGGCCAAGAGGGTAGGGGAGGGGGCGGCTAAGGCGAGCTCCGGTGGTGGCCGCCATTAAGGCACGGTGGAGTCATGGGGAGGCGGTTTCGGGAGAGGAGGGGGCAAGGCGGTGGTGCCGGCGCATTGAAGGCGCTCGGTGGAGGGAGGGGAAGCGGCGCGGGAGTGGGGAGGACGCTGGGGAGAGGCGGTGCGGCGCGGCCATGGCTGGAGGATGGGGCGGCCAGAGGTAGGGGAAGGACATGCGGGTGGGGCCCGCCTGTCGGTGAGAGGGAGAAAGGGGAGGGGCAGCTGGGCCGACGGATGTTAGGTGGGCCGCGGGAAGAAGATGGGCCGATTACTGGAGATTTGGGCCGGCGAGAGGGTAAAGAAAGAAAAAGAGAAAATGAGGGAGGAAGGAGAGGTGAGCCGGCGGGAGAGAAAAACGGGCCGAGCGCTAGGTTGGGCTGGCGGCCTGCTGCGAGATTTGGGCCAAAAAGAAGAAAAAGGGCTTCCGGGCCGAGACAAAAAGAAAAGGGAGGTAGGGAGAGATTGGGAGTGAAGTTGAGGGTAGTTTTAAGACTTTTGAACTTTTGAACTTTTGAACTTTTGCTTTTGTTTTAAAAACCACACAACAACAAGCAAAAACCAATGCAAAGGCACGAATGCTTCAAACACTTTGGTGATGCTAAATTTAAATGTTGTTTAAATTAATTAAAAGGCAAATTTATTTAGTCAAATTTATTTAATCCTTAGATAATAAAAACTAAACCATGTTTCTAACATTATTTTATTGTGATGGAATTTTCGGGTGTTACAAATCCTACCCCCTTGAAGCGAATCTCGTCCCGAGATTCGGACGGATTGGAAAACAACTGAGGAGATTCTAGTACATGCTAATCTTGAAAGGTGTTGGGGTACTTGCTCACAGCCTGAATATCATCCACGGATCTTGTTTCACTATTCCTTCTTCTTTGGGTTGGTAGTAGCAACAAACTCAATGCTATCTCCTTGCGGGCTTGTTAAGAGCACAGACTTCTTGGCACACAGAATAATTCCATCATATTTGCCTAACCAATCCATTCCAAGGACCACATCTATTCCAATAGACTTCAGAACCACTAAGTCAGCTATAAAATCTATCCCCATGATTTGAAGATTGACCTGTGAACATAAGTGACTAGCTTTCATTTCACCTCCTGGAGAATTGACTATAAGTTGTGTCTTCATAGGATTCATAGGTATATCATGCTTTGCCACAAATTGTTCAGTTATAAATGAATGTGATGCTCCCGAGTCAAATAAAACTGTTGCGGGTTTAGAGTTGACAGGGAACGTACCAAGAATGACATCCTTGGCCTCTTGGGCTTGCTCAGCTTCACGTGGTTCACTCTACCACGCACGTAGTTCTGTTGCCCCATGTTGCCTTGAGGACATGGATTCCCGGTGCGAGCTTGATTTCATTGTTGTCCGGGTCTTTGACCATTACCTTTCTGAGGTGTCTGCGTATTGCGTTGGGGGCAAATACTGGCATAGTGTCCCAATTCTCCGCAGTTAAAACAACCACATGGGTGAACTGGAGTATTATTCCTTACTAGTGCACCTGAGTGATTCTGATGAGGATTTGGAGCACGTGGTGTCATTAGGTTGAATTCTTCGGGTTGCTCAACCGAATGATAAAACTGTTGATTCTGTCCATGGCTTCCGCCTTGTACGCTAGAACAAAACTGAGAGTCATGTGACGAGTTGTAATGAGGGCAGGTGTTGCTGCTAGACTATCCCTGAGATTGAAACTTTCGCTTCTACTCACCAAGTTTATTGCGTTTATTTTCCAGCCCTATGGCCTTATTCAGCAACATCTAGAAGTTCAGAAATGTGTGGCTCTGCAAATGATAGTTAAGTGGCCCTATCAAACCATCCAGAAAGCGTTCTTATCTCTTTGCATCTGTGTTGACTTCATCTGGTGCATAGCGGGACCACCGAGTAAACTCATCCAGATACTCACTAACTGTCATGTTGCCTTGCTTTAGAGCGAAAAACTCCTTCTACTTGAGCTTTTTCACGCCAGTTGGGATGTGATGTGTACGAAAACTCTCCTAGAACTCCTGTCAGGTAATGGTGTTAGGAGCAGCATGTGCGGTTGTGTAAGCATCCCACCAATCAAAAGTTGCACCCTCTAGGCAGCCTGAGGCATACAAGACCTTCTCACGATCATTACATTGTGTGATATTCAGCATCTTGTTAATGGTCTTAAGCCAATCATCAGCATCGAGAGGATCCACTGAATGGGAGTAAGTAGGTGGGTGGTGGCTCATAAACTCTTTATGCTTATTTGGGGGTGGTGGGGGTGCATGAGGTGGCGGTTGATTCTATTGGGCTTGCAAATTCCGGACGGTGGCAGTGAGGTTTTGCAAGAGCTGCAAAGAACTATTGCATCACCGGATCCATTGTTGGTCCTGGTGGTGGAGGAAGTACTTGATTCTGCTGGTCAACGATGTGATCACATATCACCCGCGGAACGTCTCCACCTCCTGACCTGGTGTTTACCATCTGATTGTTAGGGAAAAGTATTCTCCGATAAGAAGTTGAATTGATAAAGATGAAAAGAGAAAAGGGGGCTAAGATTTAAATTTTAATTTAATTATTTTATTGATGCATTTGTGCCCATCACTCCACAAAAGCATTCCAATCATGTCAAAGATCCAAATCATGCATGTTCACAACCAACAAGCATTTACATCACACGTCCTCACAAGAACGGCTCTATCGAACAAAACTGATGGAAGGGTAGGCAACCTAAGAAGCTATCCTAGAAAACACGGATGGTAGATCATGGTGGAAGAACAAAACCAAACTCAGTGTAGAAGAAAAAAAAATGATATAATTTTGATAAAGAATAAAATATATTTTTAAGCGCAAATAAGATATTTTGAAAGCTGAAAAGGCTTTCTAGAAAGAGTCCTTAATCTCGACAATTTCTACCTGAGGCTGCGTCCTACAGTTAGCATTGCTCTGATACCACTCTGTCACACCCGTTTTTCCAAAGAAAACCGAATGCATCTCATATGTGTGCCAGGATCAGAATTTCACACATATGATAGACAAATGAGTGTAATATCACAAGAATTTGCTCAAAACGTATAGAAAAGGTTTATTAAATTTTATTACACTCACGAGGGTAGACACAAAGGTCTTTACACGAACAACGGTAACTATGACGATGCGACACCATCTTCATCTTCCACAGGCATATGACTGGTGGATCGCATGCCTCAAAGCTCCTCGTAGTCACTGAAGTACTCCACTCCGGGGTTCTTCTCTGAATAGCGTAAGCAAGGATGATTACACTTATGGTTGGTACTCAATAAGGCTACAAAAATAACCGAAAGCAATTTTAAATCCATCTTTAAGTTCATTAATCATGTGAGGGTCCAGGCCGCTCTTGACCATGAGCACGGCTGATCAATCAGTTTTACACTCTGCAGAGGTTGCACACTTTCACCACAGTTAGCATAAAAGTTCTGAAGAACTTTGAACCCAACCATGCATGTTCTGATCTGGCACAATACCACACTTCCGAGGTGTGATTGCATAGGGACGCTATGAAGCCTTTACAAAGATATGCAAAAGCACCAACAACCCTCAACAGTTACAGCTCAGGGTGGACCATAACCCTCCCTAGTGGTCAGCACCTTAGCAAAGGCAACTACCCCAAAAGGACCATGCTATACCCCTGCAACCTCGAGCCCCCTGTGTTCCTTTCGGATAAGGTCATCAGTACAATCGCACACCTAATTAGTTGGCTAAGCCAGAGCCATATGGACTGTGGTTGCACTGTTTTCCTAGGTGGTTCTCTATGTTCTGATTAATTTATAGTATTCTTGTATTAAAGCATAGGTAGAAGGGTGATTAGGGTCACTTGCCTTTCTCCAACCAAAAGTTACTTTTAGCTTCTTCGAACTTCTGCACTTGCTCTTCCTCGAACGGTGCGTTGTCTACGATCATACAAGAAAACATGCAATACATAAAACATTACATCAAACAATACTAAAAGACTAAAACGCACTTCTAAAACTAACGTGCTTGTTGAAACGATCGCGTGGGCACCAAGAACGCTTAAAACGGAGCTAAGACGGAAAAGATATGGTTTAAACAAGGTTCAGGTCTAGATTGTGAAGAAAACTATCTTCCAGGGGCTTATCTGCAAGAAACCAGGGACCTAAACCTAATTATGTATAAAAGCAGGAGGTCTAACATGTAAAAGATCAAGGGTGGACTATAGAACAGAAAAACTAAGGAGTTCAGGGGCCTAAGCAGAAAAGGCAGGACTTATATGCAAGAGTTTTCAAAGGTGGAAGGGTATCGTTGTGATATTAGAAACTGCAGGGGCCTTTTTGTAAAGTGGTGGCGGACAACTAGGGTTGACTATGACTAGAACGGTTGACTCGAAGGGTGATCTGGGCTGCTGATTTCACGATGGATGACCGGCGGCAGATGCAAGCGGCGGGCGGCAGCGGGCTCGGCGGCGCACGGCTGCACCGGCGGCGGGGCTCGCCGGCGGTGCTCCAAATCGAGCATCCGACCTCGGATTTCAACACGGGAAAGCTTGGGAGAGAGCTGGGAAGCTTGCGAATGCGACTAGGGGGTTAGGAGGGCAGCTAGGGCGGCGGCCGTGGCACCTTGGCCGACGGGGCCGACGGCGGCGAGGCTCAAGTCTGACGAACTGGCGCGGGCGCTAGAAGACCCTAAGACCAAGAAGAAAGACATGGGAGTGTTGCTCACCTTCACATGATGCTCCAGGGGGACTCCTTGGCGATCGAGAGGCAGCAAGGAAGGAGATCGACGCGGGCAGCGGAGCTCCTGCGGGCTTCTCGGGACAGCGGCGCTGCGTGAGCGGGGAGAAGGCGGGAGGAGGTGCGGGGAGAGGGGAGCTCAGGCTCCTCCATTTATAGGACCGAGAGGGGAGGGGAGGGGGCGGCTAAGGCGGTGGGGGAGGCGTGCTCTGGCGGTGGCCGCCATTAAGGCATGGTGGAGTTGTGGGGAGGCAGTTTCGGGAGAGGAGGGGGCAAGGCGGCGGCGTTGGCGCATTAAAGGCTCTCGGTGGAGGGAGGGGAAGCGGCGCGAAAGTGGGGAGGACGCCAGGGAGAGGGGGGGTGCGGCGCGGCCATGGCTGGAGGATGGGGCGGCCAGAGGTAGGGGAAGGACCTGCAAGTGGGGCTCGCCTGCCGGTGAGAGGGAGAGAGGGGAGGGGCAGCTGGGCTGGCGGATGTTAGGTGGGCCGCGGGAACAAGATGGGCCGGTTACTGTAGATTTGGGCCGGCGGGAGGGAAAAGAAAGAAAAAGAGAAAAGGAGGGAGGAAGGAGAGGTGGGCCGGCGGGAGAGAAAAACGGGCCGAGCGCTGGGTTGGGCTAGCGGCCTGCTGCGAGGTTTGGGCCAAAAAGAAGAAAAAGGGCTTCTTGGCCGAGACAAAAAGAAAAGGGAGGTAGGGAGAGATTGGGAGTGAAGTTGAGGGTAGTTTTAGGACTTTTGAACTTTTGCTTTTGTTTTAAAAACCACCCAACAACAAGCAAAAACCAATGCAAAGGCACGAATGCTTCAAACACTTTGGTGATTCTAAATTTAAATGTTGTTTAAATTAATTAAAAGGCAAATTTATTTAGTCATATTTATTTAATCCTTAGAAAATAAAAACTAAACCATGTTTCTAACATTATTTTATTGTGATATAATTTTTGGGTGTTACAAATAGCTCTTAATGTTGTGAGTTTGTTCTTCTCTAAGACACCTAATAACTACCCTTGTTGTGTTATGTAGTAAGATTAGTATGTTATTTATATGTGTACACAATCACTACCAAAATGGTGCTTAATCTTGTCCAAAACCACCTATTGCTTTTATAGGTTAAGTGTGCTATAAATTTCTTGTCGAGGTGAATGTGGCCAGCGTAAACACACATGTTTTACCTCTGTTTTTGTTTCTAATTTTCAGAATGAAACCTTGCTTAATTAATTCTAACTAATGTTGCATATGCATGCTTCGTGTAAAACTTCCGGACGGTACTTACACGTTGATCCAGGAGAGTAGTGAGGAAGGAGCCGAGGGAGAGTTGAACCAAGCTAGTGTGCAACAAGACCTGGACCAAAGTCCAGAAGAGCCCAAGGCTAGTTTTGAGGATGAAGGCAAGCACCGAATTGCATTAACCCAAATTTCCTAACTTGCAATTTAATTATGAATTTATGTTATGTATGTGCACTTGAGTTTCAGGAGTTGAATTGAAACCTTAGATGCATGATCCTTAGGTTCCTATGCTCTTTTACTAGTATGATAGGCTGAAGGAATGAAACTGGCGATCGGAGAAGGGGGGAGTGAATGGGAGCCGATAAAAATTCTTCTCGAAGGAGATGACTTCTCCAACAAGATGAACTCGGTCGGATACCCAAAATCACACTCTCCGCACGCAACCTTCCGTTTGCCAAAACCACGTAGCCACTGGAGTGCTACTGGTCCTAGGAACAAACACTACCTGCCGCTACAACTCCTACACACACACGACAGTGGAAATAACTCGGAAGCTGCCTGTCTGGAGGGGGCGGTTAGACCGGGTATGGGGGGTGGTTAGACCGCCTCCACCTGGTAACCAAGAAATCTTCTAAAACACCTCTTCCGAGCTCCAAAACTCTCCATGGTTTCACCAGCAGGATCCTCTAGTCAAGGCCAAGCAAGCTACCAGAGAATCTTGGCGAAAACCAAAACTTCACCCAAGGGGCCTAGGGGCGGTTAGACCGGCTACCAGGGGCGGTCTAACCTCCTGTACCCAGCAACGAACTCAAGGCAAGAACTCCTAGCAAACTACGCCGAAACGAACCAAGATTTCACCAGAACGCTCCTCTGATCAAGGCGAACGAACTCACATAGGAAAATCCGGCAAAACCAAAACTTGCACCTGGAAGGTCCAGGGCGGTTAGACCGCCCCCCTATGGCGGTTAGACCGCCCCTCCCAGGAAACTTGGCCGTGGGTCAAACCTCAACTTCCCATCGCCCGATCTCCCGATTCACCCCACGGATTGCAGCGAGACTTCGGGAATACCAGGGTTACCTCCTGGGCAACCTCTCCACCAAAGGAATCGAACCGAAACGCTTGCAATCAAAGGGAATCGCGGATCTTGGCCCTCTAGGTCATGAACTCGAGCAACTCGAAAAAGCACCAAATCGAGGTCGATTCAAGGGAGTTCTTGGGGCAAAGTCACCAGCCAAAGAGGCACAAGGTCCTCATACGTGACACCCAACAAGAATCCCGCAAGAAATCGCCCTCAAAACTCCGCCACGAAAATCACAAGAAAGAGCTCCGAAAATCACCAAAAAGGAACACGGGAAAGGCAACACAAGGCATGAGGAACCTCGCCGAATCATCTATACATACCATGAAGGTTCATACAAGGTCTAGCTTGCCACCCGGTCATCCATCCCTCTCTCTAGATCTCACATGAAGCACTGAAGCTAGTCCTAGAAAAACTAGAGGAAAATACAAACGAAAATGACAAAGGAAAATGAGCTAGTGTTCCAAGAGTTGGCTGCCATCCATCCCTCCAAGTGTTTATATGGGGGCAACCAAAAGACTAAACTACCCTTACTAGATAACTAGGGATACATACCCCTCAAGGGCGAATTCGGAAGTCTTTTGTTCAGCACCATCGGACGGATGCCCAGCGACCGCAAACTTGCTTAACCTCGACGCAAGCCTTGCGATCCCGACGCGTGTCCTCCGCTTCGAAGCTTCTCGGCGGCTGCGACCCGGGCGGTCAGACCGCCCCCCCTGGGCGGTTAGACCGGCCCAGGTGGTCTGACTGCCCCTCCTGGGCGGTTGAACTGGCCTGGGTGGCCACACCTCCTCGTCGAGTCTTCGGCCTCGATTTTGTGGCTCAACCGAGTAACCCAGTGGTTTTCTGGTGAGCCACTGCAAACCCCGCGAACTCGGTGTACCTCCGCCAATCACCACTCATGACTCGGCTCCCACGTTGTCCCGGCTCGACCTTGGTTTTGAGGCTCAACCAAGAAACCGTCCATGACTTCATCTCGCTGTTCTTGCCACCATGCGGCCCGCACTTGACTCCGCTGGCCACCGGGTCCCTCGAACCAAGCCTACTTGTCTTCTCCACACCTGGAGGCCTCACCAGCAACGACCTTTCGCGCTTGTTCTTCACCTGCACCTGCACCAGTCAAGTCTCAACCTGCACCTGCAATACTCAGCCAAGAATCAGTCCACACCACGTTGTCAATCACTCATCACACCAGGAAGAGACCATCCACCAGTCCTCGGACCACACAGGCTCTCAATCTCCCCCTTGATGAGTGCATTGACAACACACACATTTGGTAACCAAAGAGAAAAGGAAAAGAAAAGAAACGACTAAAAGAAACTTCAACAAGCGATCGAAAGCCAAAGGAAAGGCAAAGAGCAAGATCACTTGAAGAAAGAAAGTCTCGGTCCCCTTAGGCAAGGGCAACGGCTCGACACAACCGAGACAAAAACAAGCTCACACAAAGAGCAAAGACCACCAAAGGCACACACGGCCGCAAACCACAAACTTAGACAAGGAGCTCCCCCTGCACATATGCAAGCTCCCCCTGAGCCAAAGCACACTCCCCTGAACCAATGCAGCAATACAACATGGGAATGCAAATGAGGAACAAACTCCTGCACCTCTGCCCAGGGCGGTTAGGCCGCATGCCCAGGGCGGTTAGACCGCCCCTCTGGGATCTGACCACCTGGGGGCGGTTAGACCGCCCCAAGAAACCGACCCTGCGCCAAACTTTTCAAAACCTGCCCGAACCACTTGGAACACCTTCCAAATGCTCCCAGGTGCCCAAATCATGCCCAAACTTCTCCCCCTTGTTGACAATGCATGAATCAAGGCAAAATGCGAAAAGTTTCAACATATAGCTTCTCAAATAGACAAAATTCATCATAGCATGCTACATATATCCAAATGAGCAAGTTAGATACTCTATAGCTTCGTATGGACAAAAACTACAAGATCACCAAGTTTCACAACCAATGGGCAAAGCTAAGATAGAATTGATCATTTTTGCGAAAAATTACCCTCTCATGAGCAAAGTCCTAAACATAAGCAAAACATGTCAAAATGGTAAAGCCACACAAACTTCATGCTAGGACAACCATTCTAATCATAAGACCATCATAAACACCCACAAGCACCTCATGTCATGTCAAAGCCACCGAGCCATGTGCTTACTTCTAGATATGAGACTTCTCATTAGTAAGCAACATGCAACGGTTCAGCACCCAAAAGCAAGTAAATTAAGCACATATGACATGGGAGCACATTTTCCAAGCAGTTTACATTTCATTTTCAGATTTATAATTGGTACATGAAATGTCTTTGCGACAAAAAAGAACTTATGCCCCTCCACAAGATGAAGCATGGGGGCTAAACTTTCATGATGGCAAATGAGCCTTTGGCCCCATATGATTAAAATAAGCTATCCAACCAGAAATTAAGCATAGCAAGCCACAAAAACATGTCAAGATCATATAAAGGCATTTACTCACAAGAGAGCATATATATGACAATTTTTAAAAAACATAGCCATCAACCATGGATATAAATCAAGATCATCAAGAGCTAAGCCACACTAAGCCATAACATACCAAACTAGCTCACAAGATCATATATATCATACCATGGTGAACAATGTATATAGGAGAAGCTTTCCTACAAAATGTATATGATACAAAATGCTTGCAACCTACCATACAAAGATGACTATACATCATGATACATATGCAATGCAAAATGCAAGAAAGCATAAATGGAAAGCTATACATATGCTACAAAGGAGCTCCCACACACCCAACTCAAGAAATCAAACAAACACCAAGCTCCCCCCCCGCAAACGAGTGAAAGTTGCTTGATCTAGGGGTTTGGTGAAAATATCGGCTAGCTGGTCATGTGTGGGTACATGGATCAAAGTGATTTTTCCTTTCTCTACGTTGTCTCTCAGGAAATGATACATCACTTCTATGTGCTTGGTTTTGGAGTGGAGCACTAGGTTCTATGCAACGCTTATGGCACTTGTGCTATCACATTGAAGTGGGACATGGGTATACTCCTCACCAAAGTTACTCATGGTGTATGTGATCCAAAGGAGCTGAGAGCAACAACTAGCTGCGGCCACATACTCTGCCTCGGTAGTGGATTGAGCAACGCTCGACTGTTTGTGGGAAGACCAAGACACCAAAGAAGAACCCAAGAACTGGCAAGTCCCAGAAGCGGACTTCCTATCCAACCGACACCCGGCAAAATCCGCGTCTGAAAATCCATGAAGAGCCAAAGAAGAAGACGCGGAGTACCAAAGGCCGAAGTTGGGAGTGTGTCGCAAATACCTGAATATGCGCTTGACTGCTTGCCGATGCGAAGTCCTTGGAGACGCTTGAAAATGAGTGCACAGACATACCGAGAATTGGATGTCCGGCCTCGTCGCTGTCAAGTAGAGGAGTGACCCGATCATGCTTCGGTACTCCTTCTGGTCCACATGTTCACCGTCCTCGTCCGCATCAAGAGCTGTAGTCGTACTCATAGGCGTCGCCATGGCCTTGGAGTCCTCCATCTTGAACTTCCTCACAATGTCCTTGGTGTACTTGGCTTGGTGCACGAATATTCCTTCCTTTGATTGCATGATCTGGAGGCCGAGGAAGAACTGCAACTCACCCATCATGCTCATCTCAAATTCCCTGCTCATGCCTTCTGCAAACCTTGCAACAAGAGATCTAGACGAGCCACCAAAAACAATATCATCCACGTATACCTGCACAATCAGGATATCTTTTCCCTACCTGAGGAGAAACAAGGTCTGATCGACCTTCCCCATCTCAAACCCTCTCTCAAATAGGAACCCCCTCAACCTACCGTACCAAGCTCTAGGCGCCTGCTTCAGCCCATACAGCGCCTTCCTCAACTTGTACACTCGGTGGGGGTACTTCTCACTCTCAAACCCCGGTGGTTGCCTCACATACACTACTTCCTCCAAAACACCGTTTAGGAAAGCACTCTTGACATCCATCTGGTACAACTTGAACCCTTTAGCCACGGAAAAGGCTAGAAGGATCCTAATCGCCTCCAAGCGAGCTACGGGAGCAAAGGTCTCCTCGTAGTCGATCCCCTCTTTCTGTGAGTACCCCTGAGCAACAAGCCTCGACTTGTTTCTCACCACTTCTCCTTTCTCTCGCTCTTTGTTTTTCCACACCCATTTTGTCCCAATCGGCTTACACCCCGGTGGAGGATCCACCAACTCCCAAACTTGGTTTCTCTCAAAGTTCTCCAACTCCTCATGCATCGAATTAACCCAATTGTGATCAGATAGCGTGTGTCCAATGTCTTTGGGCTCAAAAGTAGCAACAAAACTAGCATGAGCAAAATGAGAATTGTTTCGAACCCTCAACCGTGTAGTGCGTTCTTTGATGTCGCAGATGATTCTCGAAGCTGGGTGATCCACTTGAACTCACCGGGGAGGTTCTCGCCTTGATGCTACCTCCCCCTCAACAGCAGCTTCACCTTGATCTGGGTTTGTCGTTGTAGGTGTGGGAGAGGGCCCGTTCGCCACCGTAGTCAAAGTAGTAGGTACATGCTCAGCCGCGGGCACCACACCGCCGTCTTCATCATCACCATGTTCATGCTCCTCCTCCTGGAAAATCTCCTCACCAAGTTCATCGTCACTTGCACACTCAAAAACAAGCTGACTACGTGGCTGTGTCTCGTCGAAGGTTACCTCGCAAGTCTCCACGATTTGGTTAGTCTCAAGATTGAGCACTCGAAAGGCTCCAGAATGAGACGCGTAACCAAAGAAAATGCCATCGACAGACCTAGCCTCGAACTTGTCCAACTTTTTCCCTTTCTTAAGAATGAAGCATTTGCACCCAAGCACGTGAAAGTGACTCACCTTGGGGGTTCTACCATGCATCAACTCGTAGCAAGTTTTCTTCTTATGCACCCTGAGGTAAATCCTGTTCGACACATAGCACGCGGTATTCACCGCCTCAGCCCAGAACCTTCTCGGAATCCTATGCTCATCGAGCATCATCCAAGCCATCTCGCACAAGGTTCTGTTTTTCCTTTCAACCACGCCATTCTAGGGAGGTGTATATGGACTCGAAAACTAGTGTTCAAGACCCAAGTCATGGCAAAAGGTTTTGAAGCGAGATTTTTTAAATTCCGAGCCATTGTCACTGCGGATTGCTCGTTTCTCAACCTCAAGACAAGATCTCGAACAAAACCAAACGTCTCCCCTTTCTCCTCAAGAAAGAAAACCCACGCATACCGAGAGTAGTCGTCCACCACAACCAGGACGTACCATTTCCCACCCACAGATCGCACACGAGCTGGGCCAACAAGGTCCATATGGAGCAGGTCGCATGGACACTCCGTCATCACATCAGTGAGGGGTGGATGGGAAGCAGCTACCATCTTAGCATGCCGACACGGTGCACACACCAACTCTTTCTCAAACCTCAACCGTGGCAATCCTCGGACCAAATTGAGTTTACTCAAGCGAGACAAAAGGTCAAAGCTTAAGTGAGCCAACTTCCTATGCCACTTCCACAACTCACTCGAAGAACCAGCCAAGAAACAACACTCCACACCAGAAGACTGAGAGAAATCCGCTCGGAACACTTGACCCTCGGGAACGACCATGCAAACTAGGTCCCCTCGAGAATCTAAAATCCGAGAACCACCAGGCCGAAACAACACCTCAAAACCCTCATCCAAAAGCTGGGACACCGAAAGCAAATTGAACCCGAGCGATTGAACAAGAGCAACACGCCTGAGAGTGACCTTGTCACTTACCTTAATCTCACCTTCTGAAAGCACACGCCCTCGCCCATTGTCCCCAAAGGTGATGTATGTCTTGGACACCACCGGAACGAGACTTGAGAACCACCCCTTGTCTCCGGTCATATGCCTCAAGCAACCGGAGTCAATCAACCAAACGTTCCTCAACTCTCCCACCTGAAATTCAAAAACGAGCACGTGAGTGAACAAACGACTCTGCACTGGGGTTAGTACCAAAAGAGTAAAACCAGTGCCGAGCCATTTGCTCCAAAGTGGGGTTAGCACAAACCATATCATCACACCTATCAAAACTACCACCATGTGAACCACCACGAGCACCACCACGAGGGAACCACCCCTATCTCGCTGGAGGAGAACGAAAGCCACGAAAGGAAGATCGTGGGCCGTTGCTCCTTTCCAACTCAAAGCTACGACTTCTCCCACCATCGTATTGAGCACGAGGCGGAGAACGTCTAGCAAACTGAACACCACCAGACTCACCATGCCAACCACCAGAACCACGACCACCAGAACTGAAACCACTCGAATCGCCACCTCGAAAACCAAACCGCCCAGAATTCTGGGGGGGCGGTCTGACCGCCTAGCCAGGCCGGTCTAACCGCCCCCCTCTGGGCAGGGCCGGTCTGACCGCCCCTCCAGGCCGGTCTGACCGCCCTCTCCAGAAAACCACCTCGGCTGCGGGAACTCGCATCTCCCCATGCCGGAACACTTCTCACAACCGCCTTACCCCTGGGCAGTGGCATACGAGGCTCAGGTACACCATGAGAAGGGTGGTACCTGTCCTTGTTAGCCCACTCCTTAGCCATTCTCTCCTCATGCTTCCTCTTGAAGCAAAACTCACCCTTGTGACCATCTCTCCCACAATAGTCACAATGAAACCGTATGAGCTTAGGTTTAGGCTTGGGTTGGGGCTGCTCACTTGGTTTCTCCTCACTCGGCTTCTCACCCTTCTTCTCTCCAACCTCACTCTCCTTGGAGCTCACAAACTTCACCTGTCGGGGACAGCCATAGGGGTCCCCTAACCATGGGGGAGATTACCCTTTCCAGAAATTAACACAAACCACAAAAACACCACCCAAACCAACCACAGCCCAAACACGAATAAAGCCCACGGTCCGCCGCGGCCTGATAACCTCCGCGGCCCATCAAACAGCCGTCCCCAGACGCCCTCGAGCGAACCTCCGCTTCGCTCGAAGGTCGGACGCCACGCGGCAAACTTCCGCCTCGCTCGAGGGGCCGGCACCTCTCGAGCGGGTCTCCGTCTCGTTCGAGGCTTCCCCTCGACCCGCGGCACCTCACCTGCTCCCCCCGACTGGAGCATTAAATGCCCTGACACGCCGCGGGCGCCCGGGTCAAAGGGCAAATCCTCGCCACGCTGATCCCCTGACGCCGCCTGGGAATCCGGCCCTGGCGCTGTGCGGACAACCCGCCACTATGCGGCCATCCCAGGCGCTGTGCGGGTGCTGTGCGGAGTGGCCGATGTCATTCCTCAACACTGTGCTACCCGCTCCCGTCCTTCCTACACACCGCGCCCCTCGAAAAGGGATGGCAACACCCTCGAGGAGCGTACGGCCGCCGACCCGATGCTCGCCCAGGACGGTGCCGTGACGCGGGGTGAGCGGAGCACGTCCCTTCCATCACCTCCGGCCTTGTGCGGCCATCCCCAGCCCTGTGCCACCATCCCGGGCGCTGTAGAACCATCCCCGACGCTGTGGAGCCCTGTTCCGATGGGGCGCCGCCACACCGGGCCCTGTACAGCACAAGTGCCCCCGTCAGCAAGACCCTCGAATTGATGTACGAACGGCGACCAGGTGTGAACACTGACCGGAATACCCTCGAAGCTACTCCCCGGCGAGTACAAAAGCCGCCACGACACCTGCGAGAACCAGGATCTGTCAGGACACCTATCAAATCGCAAGCACTGTACGCCGGTACTACAATGCTGTACAAAAACCATGCGGCACGTCTGTAAGCCGCCTCCCCTTGGCCTATAAAAGGAGGAGGCGGTCGCCCGGCCGCGGGGATGGCATCACTTTCATCTGCACTCACCCGTACGCTCTCTCCCCTGATATTGGCACTTCGCTTCAATCACCTAGCAGGGACTTGGAGGCTTTTCCTCCTCTCCCGCCTAGCTTGTAGCCCCCCTCTACAGGCACTACGGTGCATTGCAATACAGCGCACGAGCGCAACCTGCTGGACGTACGGCCCCGCGGCCGAAACCAGGATAAATCCGTGTCCTCGCATTGCTTAGCACTGGCCATCGAGAGACCGATCACAGCGCATTTCACTAGTTAGTGTCGGGACTAATCTCAACACCGACAGTTGGCGCGCCAGGTAGGGGGATCGCGCTGTGACCGACTCCTCACCAGCAGTCTCGATGGTGATTCGAACCGAGATGACATCCCAGAGGTACGCCATGGGCAGCTCTGACCCTTTCCCAGCCGGATTCGAAATCCGGTTCGGGAGCCTGAACTTTCAGGCCATGGGGAACGACTGCCTTATGCGTCTTACCAATCGGGGTGAACTCCACCCGTGGCGATCAACCGGGCAAGGCCCGATACCCGCCACGCCAACGACCGACGCCCCGGCACCGGAACCGGCGACGGTGGCAGCTGCCTCGACGTCCCGACGCCGTAGGCGCTCCGGTCAGCATTCGCGCCAGGCACGCACGGAGCGGCGCCGAGCATCACGCACCACCACGCGGAGGGACTCGCCGCCACTGACTGATGCGGCGACACTTCTCGTAGGAGAGCACGCGGCCGTGGGGCCGCAGTTCCCCCATGGGATGCGAAACTCCGCCGCGACGTACGCCTCATCTGTCAGCACCGACGTGGCCGCGTACCAGGATCTCCCGGGCCACCACCTGCTGTCAATCCGGAACCTCATCGCCACCACCAATGACGAGTCGTACCACGGCTCGGCCAGCGAACTGCCACCCGCGACCTCGCACGGCTACGCGGAGTGGGACTTCTCCGGCGTACCGGACCCCGTGATGTTCCGGTGATTCCTCGACGTCGCGGACTACTGGTTCGGTTGCTCCGACGAATCCAGCATTGGGAGCTATGACCCTGCACGCAAGTGCTTTGTGGTCGCCATCAACGAACACGCCGACGGGGCAGACGGAGCGGGCGACGGGGACGCACCCCAAGACCCGGAGCCGAACCCACTGCCCGCCCCGCCGGCAGGGCACGCAGACATCACCGCGCAGCTAGCCCAGGCGCGCGAGCTCGAGGCAAAGCTCGCAGAAGAATACCGGCAGGTGCGGGTCTTGCGTGCCACCATCGCGGGGGAAGCCTCGGCACGCGGCGATCGCATTCGAGAAGCCGGGAGGCAGGCCCGCGAGCGCACCAACGCCGACTTCAACGTGGACGACCCGCACACGCCACCTCGAGCCAGCCAAAAGCTCATCGCGGCAGCAACACTGCTTCTGGCCATGCCCGAGCCGTCGACACCCGAGGCGCGCAACCTACGCCGCGAGGCGCAGGCCCTCATCGAGCAAGCGGCCGTGCAGCAAGCCGAGAGTTCCGCATCCCGCATGCGCAACCAGTCCAGTGCGCGAGGTGGCAGCGGCGCACAGGACCAAGAAGCATCCGTCCAGGCGGGTGGCGCAGCGGGACAGCCAGCAAACCAGGGCAGGATGCCTGTCAGGGAGCGGATCCTCGACACGCGCGGCCAGGCCCAAGATGGTGATGCCCGCAACGTCCTGAACGCCAAGAGAAGGGGAGACACGGAGGCAAGAACGGCAGCAGGCTACCACCCTCGATGAGGTGGTCGCTACGACAGCCTGGAGGACCGCTCACCGACGCCGAAACCCCCTGGGACCCGCGTGTTCAGCCGGGAGATCCGCACGGCGAACATCCCCCAGCGCTTCCGCCAGCCCACGACCATCACCAAGTACACGGGGGAGACGGAGCCTCGAGTATGGCTCAACGATTACCGCCTGGCTTGCCAGCTGGGCGGCACCACTAATGATGCGATGATCATCCGCAACCTACCACTACATCTTGCGGATTCAGCCCAGACGTGGCTCGAACATCTGCCGGCCAGTCAGATCCACGGTTGGGACGACCTGGTCCGCACGTTCGTGGGAAACTTCCAGGGCACGTACGTGCGCCCCGGCAACTCCTGGGACCTGCGGGGGTGCACCCAGAAACCCGGCGAGTCGCTCCGGGACTTCATACGATGCTTCTCCAAGCGCTGTACCGAGCTCCCGAACGTTGCCCAGTCCGAAATCGTACACGCTTTCCTCGAGGGCACGACCTGCCGGGACCTCGTACGCGAGCTTCGAAGGAGCCCGCCGGTAGACTCCAATGAGCTGTTCGACATTGCCACCAGCTTCGCCTCTGGGGAAGAGGCGGTGGGGGCGATTTTCGATGGCAAGAAAGGCAAGCGCGTAGACGACGCGCCCGCGGAGGGCAGCAAGTCCAAGGAGCCCGCGAAGAAGCAAAAGCGGGCCAAGAAGGGCAGGAAGCCCCACCGTGACGCGCGCGCACAGGGACGCGGCGAGGATGACGATGAAGCCCTCGCGGTCGACCCTGCCCGAAAGGGTCCTCGAGGCCCCCCTCGAGGCCCCGACGTGTTTGATGACATGTTGAAGAAGCCATGCCCATACCACAATACCCGGGTCAACCACACCCTCGAGCAATGCGACATGCTCAAGAAATACTACAGCCGCGTCGCCGCGAAGGAGGACGAGGCCAAGAAGGATGGGGGTGACGGGGGCGCCGACGGTTTCCCCGCCATGGAAAACGTTTTCCTCATCTTCGGGGGACCGACGGTGGACATGTCCACCAGCCAGAGCAAGCATGAGCGGCATGAAGTTCTCGCCGCCGAGAAGGCCCCTCACTCCTTCCTCGTCTGGTCGGAGGAAGCCAACACCTTCAACCGCAAGGACCACCCGAACCGCATCCCTAACCCGGGCCAGTACCGGTTGGTCGTCGACCCTGTCATCGGCAATTCGCGATTCTCCAAGGTGCTGATGGACGGCGGCAGCAGCCTCAACATCCTGTACGCACACACTCTGCGGCTGATGGGGATCGGCCTGGATCAGCTGCGGCCTAGCACGACGCCGTTCCATGGCGTCGCGCCGGGCAAGCGCATCCAGCCCCTCGGGCAGATCGACCTGTCAGTCTGGTTCGGCACACCGGACAACTTCCACAAGGAGATCCTCACCTTCGAGGTGGTGGGGTTTCGGGGCGCGTACCACGCCATCCTCGGGTGTCCATGCTACGCCAAATTCATGGCGGTCCCGAACTACACGTAGCTCAAGATGAAGATGCCGGGGCCAAAGGGCGTCATCACGGTGGGCTCGTCGATTGAGCACGCGTTCGATTGCGACGTTTAGTGCGTCGAGCACGCCGGGGCACTCACGCTGGACGAGTCGCTCGTTGCGGACATGGAGAAGCTAGCCAACGAGGGCCCTGACTCCCCCACCAAACACGCGGGCAGCTTCGAGGCTGCCGAGCAGACCAAGGAGGTGCCCCTCGACGCCGCTGCCCTCGAGGGCAAGGTGTTGAGGGTCAGTTCCACCCTCAAACCAAAATAGGAAGTGGTGCTCGTCGACTTTCTCCGCGCCAACGCAGACATCTTCGCGTGGAGCCCCTCGGACATGCCGGGCATTCCGAGGAAGGTCGCCGAGCACTCCCTTGACATCCTACCTCACTCCAGAGCGGTGCAACAGCGCCTACGGTGCTTTGACGAAGAAATGCGTCGAGCGATCGGAGTGGAGCTGCGGAGGCTCCTGGAGGACGAATTCATCAAGGAAGTGTTCCATCCCACGTGGTTAGCTAATCTCGTACTGGTTAAGAAAAAGAATGGGAAGTGGCGAATGTGTGTAGATTACACCGGGTTAAATAAAGCATGTCCCAAAGTTCCCTTTCCTTTGCCACGGATCGACCAAATTGTGGATTCCACTGCGGGGTGCGAGCTCTTGTGTTTCCTTGATGCCTATTCGGGTTATCACCAAATAAAGATGAAGGAGTCCGACCAACTCGCGACCTCTTTCATCACGCCGTTCGGCATGTTTTGCTACGTGACGATGCCATTTGGTCTTCGAAACGCTGGGGCTACATACCAGCGATGTATGCAACACATTTTCGGAGATCACATCGGGCGGACCATGGAGGCATACGTAGATGACATTTTCATCAAAACTAGGAAGGCGGACGACCTGGTTAACGATTTGCGCGTTACGTTCGATTGCCTGCGGGTCAACGGGGTCAAGTTGAATCCCGAAAAATGTGTCTTTGGGGTGCCGCGCGGCATGCTGCTGGGCTTCATTGTCTCCCAGCAGGGCATCGAGCCCAACCCCGAGAAGGTCTCGGCCCTTGACCGGATGGGGCCAATTCGGGACCTAAAGGGGGTGCAGAAGGTATTGGGTTGTCTGGCCGCTTTGAGCCGCTTCATCTCACGCCTCGGCGAAAAAGGCCTGCCCCTGTACCGACTCCTGAAGAAGCACGAGCGCTTTTCCTGGACCGTCGAGGCCCAGGAAGCACTCGACAAGCTGAAAGCAACGCTTGCACATGCGCCAATCCTCACGCCGCCTCGAGACGGTGAACCCCTGTACCTCTACGTCGCTGCAACCACCCAGGTGGTCAGCGCGGTCATCGTGGTGGAGAGAACAGAGGAAGGTCACACCCTGCCAGTCCAAAGGCCGGTATATTA
Source organism: Cenchrus fungigraminus (assembly GCA_036936925.1). Lineage (NCBI taxonomy): Eukaryota > Viridiplantae > Streptophyta > Magnoliopsida > Poales > Poaceae > Cenchrus > Cenchrus fungigraminus. Next base: position 75,554,912 of record CM072770.1, read on the forward strand.
CATCAGCGAGGTGCTATCCGAGACCAAAGCACGGTACCCTCAAATCCAAAAGCTGCTCTACACGGTGGTACTTGCACAGCGCAAGTTGCGGCACTACTTCGAGGCCCACCCGGTCACTATGGTCTCGTCATTCCCACTAGGAGAGATAGTCCGCAACCCGGATGCCTCAGGTAGAATCGCGAAGTGGTCCGTGGAACTCATGGGTGAAACTCTCACCTACGCGCCGCGCAAGGTGATCAAATCCCAAGTTCTAGCGGACTTCGTCGCTGAATGGACAGACACCCAGCTACCCCCATTACAGATCCAAGCCGAGTGTTGGACCCTCTACTTCGACGGGTCGGTGATGAAAACCGGAGTGGGCGCGGGCCTGCTTTTCATTTCGCCCCTCGGAGAGCACATGAGGTACGTGGTGTGCTTGCACTTCCCCACGTCGAACAACATGACGGAGTACGAGGCCCTCCTCTATGGCCTCTGAATCGCCATCGAAACCAGCGTCAAGCGCCTCGACGTCAGGGGGGATTCACAGCTTGTGATCGATCAAGTCATGAAGAATGCGAGCTGCCACGATGAGAAGATGGAAGCATACTGCAACGCCGTGCGCGCACTCGAGGACAAGTTCTACGGCGTCGAGCTCAACCACATCCCCCGCAAGTACAACGAGGAGGCAGACGAGCTGGCAAAGATTGCCTCCGGGCGAATCACCGTTCCTCTGAATGTCTTTGCACGCGACCTTGCCAAATCCTCCATCGATCTTATCAAGGCCTCCATGAGTCCGGAAGAACCCTCGGGGGCTCCCTCGAATCCAGCGGGTGCGGAACCCATGGACGAGTACCCCTTGAACGAGGAATTTGTACTCTCCCTACTCGAGGGGTATGGGGTTGACGAAGCTGAGGTTATGGAGATCGACAAGGTCCTTCCCGCGGAGGACTGGTGGAGCAAGTACCTCGCCTGGATCGATCGAGGGGAGCTACCCTCGGACCGAACCGAGGCGAGGCGCATCGCCAGAAAGGCCAAGACATTCATCGTGATTAGCGGCGAACTGTACAAGCACGCCGCGTCAGGGATTCTACAACGGTGCATCCCCATTCCCGAAGGTCGTGAGTTGATACGGGACATCCACGCAGGCGTATGCGGCCACCACGCAGCGTCGCGCACCCTCGTGGGCAACGCGTTCCGCCAGGGCTTCTACTGGCCCACGGCAGTCGCTGACGCCAATGAAGTCGTGCGCACCTGCGAAGGATGCCAGTTCTACGCCCGCAAGACCCACCTTCCGGCTCACGCCCTCCAAACCATACCCATTACGTGGCCATTCGCAGTATGGGGATTAGACATCGTCGAGCCCCTGCGGAACGCGCCCGAGGGCTACACGCATCTGTTGGTCGCAATCGACAAATTCTCAAAGTGGATCGAGGCACGCCCCATTACCAACCTCAGATCCGAACAAGCCGTGTCATTCTTCACCGACATCGTCCACAGGTTCGGGGTGCCGAACTCCATCATCACCGACAATGGCACCCAATTCACCGGCAGGAAATTCCTGGAGTTCTGCGACAACTACCACATCCGAGTGGATTGGGCGGCCGTCGCACACCCACAGACCAACGGCCAGGTGGAGCGCGCCAACGGCATGATTCTATAAGGCCCCAAACCTAGGATATTCGACAGACTGAGCAAGTTTGGTCGAAAGTGGATTCAAGAGCTACCATCGGTCATTTGGAGTCTCAGGACCACCCCGAGCAGAGCCACGGGATTCACGCCGTTCTTCCTCGTCTATGGCGCGGAGGCCGTCCTCCCCACGGACCTAGAATACGGATCTCCCAGGCTCAGGACCTATCAAGAAAGCTCGAACCAGCGGGCTCGCGAAGACTCGTTGGACCAAGTCGATGAAGCCCGCGATGTGGTGATGATGCACTCGGCAAGATACCAGCAAACACTCCGGCGATACCAAGCCCAGAAGATCCGACACCGAGACTTCAGTGAGGGCGACCTAGTGCTAAGACTACGACAAGACAATCGAGGCCGACACAACCTGTCGCCGCCATGGGAAGGGCCTTACATCGTCGTCAAGGTGCTCAAGCCCGGCACGTACAAGCTTGCAAACTAGCAGGGCGAGGTCCTCACCAACGCATGGAACATGCAACAGCTACGTCGCTTTTACCCTTAGACCTCCAAGCTTCTTTTGTACATTTCGAGCCCGAAATAAAAAGGGCGACTCGGTTTGACCCTCGACCAGAGCCGCAGCACAAACCAAGTCCCCCTCGGGGGCTATGACGGGGGGTTCCCCCCGGAGTGTCCCGATTCTTTTTCGCAAAAAGCCGCACTTTCTTTCTTTCTTTTGAAATATGTTAAAATGTTACGTCTCGAAGCGTTAGGGAGAACGAAGGCCAAGCGCGAACTAGCTAAGCCCAGGGCCAGCCGAGACGTGGGACTGCTGACGCCTTCGAGAGGATAAGCATCCCTCTCTCTACCCTACGGCTAAGTTAGCTCGTGAATGCTAACTCCTTGGTCAAAATTCCCCGAAAGGCCCGAGAAAAAACATGACAACATATAAGACAGAATTCAAAAACAAACGTACGCACGGCACGATGCATTGTTTGTACAAACAACCGACATCTGTCCAAACATCTAACAAAATACTGACGGGCCTCGAGACCCGAGTCCTCAGGGAGCACGGGGGCTTGGTGCGGCGGCGGCTTCACCTTTACCAGCATTGGGGAACAGGTCCACCTCGAACATATCGGCGAGGGCTGCAGCAGGCTCCGCCATGGACGCATCGACCCTCCTCACCGCTTCAAGCTCGGCGTCCCCACCTACGACGTCCTCGGGGAGGATGTAGCCATCCCGCAGCAGGCCGAAGTCGAGAACGAAATGGGTCGAGGTCAACACCAACGTCTTCTGGACACCGAGTCGAAGAGCACCGCGCAGGCGCTCAGTAACCCGACCGCCAAGGGACCGCAGGTGGCTCGCCACAGAGCTGCCTGAGGCTTCGCCCTCAACCGCCTCGAGCTCACGGCACACTTCGAGAGCAGTAGCCTCCAGGGTCTTAAGCTCACCTTGAGCTTCATTGTAAGCGACCTGAAGATATTGCATCTCCCCCGAAGGGTCCGCCGCGCTCTTCTGCAGCTCTGCGGCACCAAAACAGACGTCAAGCCTCGAAAGAGCGCAACAAACAACTAAGAAAAGAACGAGACTTACCCTCGGCTCGCTTCTTCTCGGTCTCGAGAGCGGCCCACGCGGCGTCGACGTCCCACTGAAGCTGAGAGATCGAGGCGTCGCGCTGTTGAAGCGTATCCCTCGTTCCCCTAAGCTCCTCGCGCGCAAGCTGGAGTTAGGACTGAGCCTCTCGGAGAGCTGTGCCCGTCTGCTCGACCTCCCGGGCTTTCTCCGCAGCCTCACAAAGTTGAGCCTGAGCCTCGGCAAGGGCCGTGTCTTTCAGCGCGAGCTGAGACTGGGCCCCCTCATGAGCGGTGCGCTCCTCGGCGAGCTGGCCCTCCACAGCCGTCAAAGCGTCACCCTTCTCCTTCAGGGTGGCGGCGAGCCCTTCAGCCTCCTGGGCTTTCCGCTCCACCTGAGCGAGACGCGCCTGCACGTACTCTAGCGACATGCGCCCGCGCTCGGCACGGGCCTGCGCCTCGGCCAGGGCAGCGTCCTTCAGCGCGAGTTAGGACTGCGCCTCGCTCAACGCCGCGCGCCCCTGCTGGAGTTCCGCCTCCTTGCTCTGCAGCACAGCGCCGAGCTGCTCGGCCTCTTTGGCCTTCTGTTCCACCGCGGTGCGATGAGCGTCGCGTTCCTCCACCGCGCGGCGCAGCTTGCCTCCCTTCGACTCGAGGCTCGCCTTCGTCTCGAACATCTCGTCGCGGAGGCACTCCATCGCCAGGCCCAGGTGCTTGTTCTCCCGACATGCCGTCTCGTGGAGGGTGTGGAGCCTGGCGAGGAAGGAGATTTTGTCCCCCACGTCGCCCCACAACCGCTGCCAAAAAACAAACAAAACGAAAAAAGACTCAGACAAGACATAGCTGAGAAGGGGAAAAAGGAAAGCAAAGGGGGAGCGAGGCCACGGGACTAGTGCACGAACCTGGAACAGTGGCGCCGCCACCTCTTTGTGGAACTTCACGGCCTCGTTGAGCAGGTCCTGCACGTGGGATCCCGCCTCGAGGAATTCCCTCCAGTCGAGAAACTCCGCGTGCAAACGCTCCACTATGTCCTAGGGGGCATAGGGGTTGTCCAGCCCGGTGCACCAATCACCAGGGAACTCATCGTAGTCGCGCGCACGCGACGACGATGCGCCGGCTCCCTGCAGGGCGACTCCCTGAGATGGCACTCCGGACGTGCGCCCGAGCGAGGCCTCCCCCCGCAGCACGTCATCTTCCACTAGGGACCCGTCCCGCAGGGCGGCCACGTCCGCTGCGGGCGGAATCTCTTCCGCACCACATATTCGAGGGGTTCCGCCCCTCGAACCACCTCATGTCCTCGTCGCGGCCGCACGGGCCCTCTCCTCCCCTCGCGGGACGTCTCGCGATGCCACCAACTGTGAGGACGGCGCCGCCGCTGCCGGCCACGACGTCCTCGCCGAGCGAGGGCGCGTCGTGCGGACCGCGTCGCGTGGCCCCAACCTCAGCGCCTTGGTCGGCGCTAGCTCCGGCGCCACGGGGCCGCCGGTGCGGCTGGGAAGAACGAAAGGGGGAAATCAGGGCCTCGACCGAATAAGATTAGGCAAGATGAGCACGACACGACACTTACCATTGAGATGACACCTGACGCTTGCGTTTCTTTAAGGCCTGCACAGGCGGTGCACCTCCTACGACCGGCGCACCCCCCGCCGCGACGCCTTCACCAGCTGATGCCACACCCACCTCAGGGGCCGGCGCGGCACGAGCCCGCGCCGGCGGCGACGCAGGCCGAACAGCCGCTTCCTTGCCCTTGGCCCCCGAGGCCAAGGGCGCTTCCTCCTCATCATCATCCTCCTCCAGCTCGGACCAGAGGACGCCGGCGTCGCTGCCACTGCTGGTGTCCTCAGGGGTCGGCGGGGGGGAGAGGCCCTGCCCCTCCCGCTGCGCGCACTCCAGGTCGTGCGCCTTGCGGCGCTTTTCGCGCCTCTTCTTCTTCGCCTTATCGGCGTCCGCCTTTGCCTTCGCCTCCCGCTGCTTCTCACGGTTTGCAGTGTGGGAATTAGGCATAGGGGGATCCATGCCATAAGCACTCGTCTCCATTTCCGGCTGCCGGCACCGCAAATGTCAGCAAATCGACCCTCAAAACCAAAATCAGACCAAAAAATCTGACTGGGATCCCTTACCAGGACAATGGCCCCGTCGTCGGGTCGCATCCGGGGCGACCACATCACCTCCTCGGGGTCGCACAACACCTTCCTGGTATCCACCATGCGCTTCGCCCTCGTAGCCGCGTACGGCGGAGCAAAGGGCTCGGCCACCAGCTGCGACTGCGCCAGCGCGTCAGGGTCCGCGCCCTCCACCATCTCGTAGATGGGGAGCGCCCTCTCCATGAGGGGCACCACCCGCCGCTGGTGGCACTGAGCCAGGACAGCCGCCGCAGTCAAACCCGCGTCGGTCAAAGTCTTCAGCGCCCTCATGTAGGGCGCCAACTTCTCCCTCCGCACGGGGTCCGACACCCCCGGCCCTCAATGGAATGGGCGGTGGTCCAACACCTTGCCGGTGTACGGCGGAAGGCTATCGCTGTCGTTGCGGAGGTAGAACCACCCCCGATCCCACTCCGCATTGTTGCTCGTCATGGTGCAGGGCGGGTACACGCCGACCCCCTTCCCCCGTAGAGCAATCGTAAGCCTGCCGGCGCGGACGGGTCGACGCCGACCCTTGCCGCCGGCCGCCTGCGTAAACAGCTCGCCCCGGAATAGGTGGAGCCACAGATCCCAGGACACAGGAACGCCCAGGAAGCCCTCGCAGACGCCCACGAAGGTCGCCGCCTATGAGATGGCGTTAGGGGAGAAGTTGTGCAACTCCACGTCGTAGTGGTAGCACAGCCCCCGCATGAACCGCCCGGCGGGACCGTTGAATCCCTGCTCATGCAAACAAACGAGGCTCACCACGTACCCCCCGGGGGCTGCGGCTCCTGATGCCGCGCTGACGGGACGATCTACGCCGGCCGGTCCGGGTCGGTGTTGGCCGTCAGTTGCCCGCCGACAACTAGCCCTTCAAGGAGGTGTGCATCCACGTTGGAGCGACCCCACGGCCCGACCTCCAAGTACTCAACCATGGCGGACGGAGGAGTGGAAGAAGAATGCAGAGGCGGGGACTGCGAGGAAACACGGGCTCGGAAGGCGAGAGGAAGGAGAAGGCGAACGCAGTGTGAGTAAGAACGGCTAAGGTAAAAAACTCCTCCTCTTCACTCGTTCTTTTTATAATGAGAATGGGCGCGGGGATCGAACGGACAAGGGCCGGGACGCGCGGTCGCAGTTAATGTGATGGACGTCGCCCGGGCCCCGCCGTCCCGAAACCACCGCGCGTACACTCAAATGCCATCATTACGGCGCAGTAAAAACGCGAACTGCCGCCCACTCCCTCCACGTCGCCTAAAAAGGCGTGCACGACACTCTCCTAGAGCGCCACGTGGGCCACAACCCCACGCGCGCGACTGACCCCGCCCTGCGACCGAAAACAAAGGGACGGGGTGTTCCTTCCGCGAGAAGAAGCCTTTATGAGGCCCAGCGAACAGGGAATCGAGGCCCGACCCTTCGACGGCCCCGTAACGGACGGCTCGAGGGGTCAGGACAACCCCGAACGTGCTTGCTCGAGATAGCCCTTGAAAGCACAGTTTGAGAGTTTGAGGGCGCCTCACCCAGAACTCCTTGCTGGTCAGTGGCTCGAAGCCCGGCTCGTAAGGGGCTCTGTAAGCAACATGAACGCGCCACACGACGAGGCGCAACTGACTAGTGGTTCGAAGCCCTGCCTTATGGAATCATAATGGGAGCCGCAAGACAACTAAAGAGGGGGTTGCGCGAGAGCACCCCGTGAGGCCCCTACTGATCAGGAATCCGAGCCCTGGCCTGCAAAAGGTTCGAACAGGCGTTTCAGGTCAACAGAGTCAGGGACGACCAGGGCGCGCGCGACCGAGCCAGTCCTCGAACTCAAAGGTTTGAGGGTGCCCCATAGTTCGTATTCAAGGCTGAACGAGGGCAGCTAGTCGAGGGATCCCATCGAGGGAGAGCTTTCGCGCCCTCGGTCCTCATCGAACGGGACCGAGCCCTGCCTAGCATACCCACGTGAAGTGCTCCCATGGACGTGTCCCCGGACCACGAGCCGACCCTTATCGAACGGGACATGGACGTCCACTTGAATTACCCGTTAGCAGCTCAACGGGACATGGGAAGCATGGACCACCTCACCTCTCCCCCCTGCGGAAGGGTGGCGAGGGGCGCACAAACAAGTCGAAGAGTTCGTCCTGATCGCCCCGCATGGGCCCGGGCTCGGGGGCTCGTCGCGCGGCTACACCTCCTGGAGGTGCCTGACAAAAGTCACATTGCCCCCCCGCTTCGTCGAGGGCAGCGAGCGAACCTCCCAGGATTCATCCCGGGTGTGGTCAACACCGTTGTACACGCGTAAGACCGCCGAGGCCGGCTGAAATATCACCGAAGCCGGCTGAAACAAACGCCTCACGGATTGGCAGCTCAGCATAAAAACCTTGCACGAGTGAGCGTACTCCTCCAAGGCTTCGGGGGCTACACCCGCGGGTGTGCTAGCTCGCCCCCACGGAACGTCACACACATCCAGAAGGGAAGAAAGTCCTAACAAAGAGCTTCAGCCTTTGCGGATCCCTCCGGATACCCTTGCAAAGGCTCGGGGGCTACTGTCGGGGACAGCCATAGGGGTCCCCTAACCATGGGGGAGATTACCCTTTCCAGAAATTAACACGAACCACAAAAACACCACCCAAACCAACCACAGCCCAAACACGAATAAAGCCCACGGTCCGCCGTGGCCTGATAACCTCTGCAGGCCATCAAACAGCCGTCCCTAGCCGCCCTTGAGCGAACCTCTGCTTCGCTCGAAGGTCGGACGCCACGCGGCAAACTTCCGCCTCGCTCGAGGGGCCGGCACCTCTCGAGCGAGTCTCCGTCTCGTTCGAGGCTTCCCCTCGACCCGCGGCACCTCACCTGCTCCCCCCGACCGGAGCATTAAATGCCCTGACACGCCGCGACCGCCCGGGTCAAAGGGCAAATCCTCACCACGCCGATCCCCTGACGCCGCCTGGGAATCCGGCCCTGGCGCTGTGCGGCCAACCCGCCACTGTGCGGCCATCCCCGACGCTGTGCGGGTGCTGTGCGGAGTGGCCGATGTCATTCCTCAACACTGTGCTACCCGCTCCCGTCCTTCATACACACCGCGCCCCTCGAAAAGGGATGGCAACACCCTCGAGGAGCGTACGGCCGCCGACCCGACGCTCGCCCAGGACGGTGCCGTGACGCGGGGTGAGCGGAGCACGTCCCTTCTGTCACCTCCGGCCTTGTGCGGCCATCCCCAGCCCTGTGCCACCAACCCGGGCGCTGTGGAACCATCCCCGGCGCTGTGGAGCCCTGTTCCGATGGGGCGCCGCCATGCCGGGCCCTGTACAGCACAAGTGCCCCCGTCAGCAAGACCCTCGAATTGATGTACGAACGGCGACCAGGCATGAACGCTGACCGGAATACCCTCGAAGCTACTCCCCGGCGAGTACAAAAGCTGCCACGACACCTACGAGAGCCAGGATCCGTCAGGACACCTATCAAATCACAAGCGCTGTACGTCGGTACTACGATGCTGTAAAAAAAACCATGCGGCACGTCTGTAAGCCGCCTCCCCTTGGCCTATAAAAGGAGGAGGCAGTCACCCGGCCGCGAGGATTGCATCACTTTCATCCACACTCACCCGCACGCTCGCTCCCCTGATATTGGCACTTCGCTTCAATCACCTAGCAGGGACTTGGAGGCTTTTCCTCCTCTCCCGCCTAGCTTGTAGCCCCCCTCTACAGGCACCACGGTGCATTGCAATACAGCGCACGAGCGCAACCTACTGGACGTACGGCCCTGCGGCCAGAACCAGGATAAATCCGTGTCCTCGCATTGCTTAGCACCGGCCATCGAGAGACCGATCACAGCGCATTTCACTAGTTAGTGTCGGGACTAATCTCAACACCGACATCACCGGTTTTTGGAAATCATTTGTTGGGCGAGGAAATATGGGAGGATCTGGGGTTGTGTCAAATTTGTTTCTCAGTGGGTTGGGCTTAGGAGCATAGGCATTTTTGTGGAAGGTTTTTGGTGGAGCTGGGATATCACCAATTTTCTCTCCTCCCTCACCACTACACTCTCCAACCTTCTCCGAACCAAGCGCTTGCCCATCATAGCGCTTGTATGCCTCAATCATCATCCTAAGTTGTGGTTCATGACCGGACAACCAACCCATCATTTTTCTCAACTCATCATTCTCATCCTGCAAGCGATCCACATAGTGTGCAAGTTCCAGATTTTTCAAAGCATGCACTTCACAAGTAGAGCAAGAAGTGGGAACAGGTTCTTTCAACTTAGCCTCAAGCGAAACAGTATAAGCATGCATCTCATCAATCTTTCCATGCAAAACAGAGCAAGAAGTGCAAGCATCTAGCAAAGCAGGTCTAGATTTAAGCTCAGCCACTTCAACCCTAAGCACATCTAGTTCATCACAAGTAGAAGCATGCTTATCCTTAAGACTAGTAAGATCAGCTAGGTACACAGAGCAATCACAACAATCAATCTCATCAGAAACCACAGGTGAAGCCTTAGGCGAATCAATCTCAAGCTTAGCATCAAGGTTCTGGGTTTCTAGCTCAGCTACTCGGTTCCTAGCATCTTCTAGTGAGGCCCTAAGCTCTTTTCTCATCTTCTTTGCCTCTCTAAGCATGTCATCATGATTATCAAGCAACTTGCCAAGACACTCGTTCTCCTCACGCAAGAAGGGAAGCTCGTCACGTACCTCATCCTCGGAGTCAGAGTCTGAGTCGCTCTGGTGACTCTTCTTGCTGCCGGAGCTATGAGCCATGCCGCAGAAGCCATCTCTCGCGTAGCAGCTCAGCCCGCTCAAGTTCTTGGATGACTTCTTGTTCTTGCGCCGATCACCTTCATCTTCACTGCTACTCGAGCTTGAGGAAGAGTAGGCAGAGCTGGAGTCGACGTCGCTCGCTCCGACCATCGCTCGGGCCTTCCTGTCGCGGCCGTCCTTCTTCCTCGACCGTCGCTCGTCCTTGTGCTTGTTCTTGTGCTTGTGATCGCGCCTTGATCGGTACTTGCCGTCCTTGTTCGACTGGTGCTTGTAGCTGTCCTTGTAGCCATCCTTGTTCTTCGTCTTCTCCGGACAGTCGGCGGCGAAGTGTCCTAGCTTGCCGCACTGAAAGCACATCCGTGCTGTCCTCCTCGTGTTCACCCTGTTCTCGTGCAACCTCTCGAACCGCCTGGTCAGCACCGCCAGCTCGTCCTCTCCAAGCATGTCGAACTCTCGTCTAGCAAAGACATCAAAGAAGACAGAGAGTACATCCTGGAGGATGCGTTAGTGTTAGACTTAGCCACTTTGCCACCGACAAGAGCAAGACTATGGGAGTCAGTCGGGCTCTCAAGACAGGCTGTCAAACCACGATCAACCTCAGCAGACTTAAGCTTAAAGAACAACTCGTTCACCGTCAGAGTGGTGTACTTCTCGGACTCAAGAATGGCCTCGACCTTTCCATCCCACACGGTACGATCCAGTGCGTGTAAGAGCTTCACAGCTCTATCATGGTCATCGTACAGGAGGACGTCGACATTGGCCCTCATGTTGTCCACAACCACCGTGAACCGCTGGAACAAGGCATCAATGGACTCACCGGGGAGATGAGTGAAGTTCTCGTACTCTCTCCGGTAGGTCGCATACAACCGTGCCTGAACCTCAGCATTCCCAGCATGAGCATTCTTCAGCTCCAACCAAATCCTACAAGCTAAGTCCTCTGTCTGAACCTGATCGAATTCGGATTGACACAGAGCACGAAACAAGTAGTCTACCGCCTTGTTGTTGGCGTCGAACATGTCCCTCGATCCCGGAGCAAGGAAGTTCATCGGATGAACATAAGTTGTGTTCACCGTGACATCCCAAAGGATCTGACCGTTACCGCGAAGGAATGCCGCCATCCGCCTCTGCCACATCTGGTAGTTTTTGCCATCGAAGTGCGGAGGACCCGAACCCCGTTCCTGGTACGCCATCCATGGATCTTAGACTGGTTAGAATCCGAAGATCCGTAACCGGCTCTGATACCACTTGAAGGACCGAAACTGGCGACCAGAGAGGGGGGAGTGAATGGGAGCCGATAAAAATTCTTCTCGAAGGAGATGACTTCTCCAACAAGATGAACTCGGTCAGATACCCAAAATCACACTCTTCGCACGCAACCTTCCATTTGCCAAAACCACGTAGCCACTGGAGTGCTACTGGTCCTAAGAACAAACACTACCTGCAGCCACAACTCCTACACACACACAACAGCGGAAACAACTCGGAAGCTGCCTGTCTGGAGGGGGCGGTTAGACCGGGTATGGGGGGGTTAGACCGCCTCCACCTGGTAACCAAGAAATCCTTCGAAACACCTCTTCCGAGCTCCAAAACTCTCCACGGTTTCACCAGCAGGATCCTATGGTCAAGGCCAAGCAAGCTACTAGAGAATCTTGGCGAAAACCAAAACTTCACCCAAGGGCCTAGGGGAGGTTAGACTGGCTACCAAGGGCGGTCTAACCTCCTGTACCCAGCAACGAACTCAAGGCAAGAACTCCTAGCAAACTGCGCCGAAACGAACCAAGATTTCACCAAAACGCTACTCTGATCAAGGCAAACGAACTCACAAAGGAAAATCCGGCAAAACCAAAACTTGCACTTGGAAGGTCCAGGGTGGTTAGACCGCCCCCCTATGGCGGTTAGACCGCCCCTCCCAGAAAACTTGGCCGCAGGTCAAACCTCAACTTCCCATCGCCCGATCTCCCGATTCACCCCACGGATTGCAGCGAGACTTCGGGAATACTAGGGTTACCTCCTGGGCAACCTCTCCACCAAAGGAATCAAACCGAAACGCTTGCAATCAAAGGGAATCGCGGATCTTGGCCCTCTAGGTCATGAACTCGAGCAACTCGAAAAACCACCAAATCGAGGTCGATTCAAGGGAGTTCTTGGGGCAAAGTCACCAACCAAACAGGCACAAGGTCCTCATACGTGACACCCAATAAGAATCCCACAAGAAATCACCCTCAAAACTCCGCCACGAAAATCACAAGAAAGAGCTCCGAAAATCACCAAAAAGGAACACGGGAGAGGCAACACAAGGCCTTGTGGAACCACGCCGAATCATCTATACATACCATGAAGGTTCATACAAGGTCTAGCTTGCCACCCGGTCATCCATCCCTCTCTCTAGATCTCACATGAAGCACTCAAGCTAGTCCTAGAAAAACTAGAGGAAAATACAAACAAAAATGACAAAGGAAAATGAGCTAGGGTTCCAAGAGTTGGCTGCCATCCATCCCTCCAAGTGTTTATATGGGGGCAACCAAAAGACTAAACTACCCTTACTAGATAACTAGGGATACATGCCCCTCAAGGGCGAATTCGGAAGTCTTTTGTTCAGCACCATCGGACGGATGCCCAGCGACCGCAAACTTGCTTAGCCTCGACGCAAGCCTTGCGATCCCGACGCGTGTCCTCCGCTTCGAAGCTTCTCGGCGGCTGCGACCCAGGCGGTCAGACCGTCCCCCTAGGCGGTTAGACTGGCCCAGGTGGTCTGACCGCCCCTCCTGGGCGGTTGAACTGGCCTGGGTGGCCACACCTCCTCGTCGAGTCTTCGGCCTCGGTTTTGTGGCTCAACCGAGTAACCCAGTGGTTTTCTGGTGAACCAGTGCAAACCCCGCGAACTCGGTGTAGCCTCCGCCAATCACCACTCATAACTCGACTCCCACGTTATCCCGGCTCGACCTTGGTTTTGAGGCTCAACCAAGAAACCGTCCATGACTTCATCTCGCTGTTCTTGCCACCATGCGGCCCGCACTTGACTCCGCTGGCCACCAGGTCCCTCGAACCAAGCCTACTTATCTTCTCCACACCTGGAGGCCTCACCAGCAATGACCTTTCGTGCTTGTTCTTCACCTGCACCTGCACCAGTCAAGACGCAACCTGCACCTGCAATACTCAGCCAAGAATCAGTCCACACCACGTTGTCAATCACTCATCACACCAGGAAGCGACCATCCACCGGTCCTCAAACCACACTGGCTCTCATAGGCTCGATAGATGCCATGCTTTAAGAACATGGTAGAAGTCAAGTGATGTCTCCTTGCTCGCGAGATATAGGGTTCTTATGTTGGAATCATAAGATAGGATTAAATGGACTCACTCATGTGGTAATAGCAATCGGATCGATCTCGACCGAGTAGTATGTGCTGGTTAAGCGTTTGAACGTACCAAGCACTTGTCGTGAATGGGACTGGTAAGCCTTGTACCTTCTAAACAGGGGCAGGATCTTTCTAGCTACCCGCTTGGGTTGCGTCTCCGGGCTAGCTACCCGTGGATAGTGTGTGAGTCCGGACTGGTCGGTGTAGACCCTTCGGTAAACCGTGTACCAGAGTTTGTAGCTTCTGATCCCAAACCGAGGGACGTTGGGAACCGCCTGGTCGAGGTATACCCCGCATTCGATTTTATTTGGCTTCTTGGGGTATACTTTCTTCTGTGTGTTTGGGTTTGCCTTGCAAGGATTTAATCGATCGATCATCGGTCTCTCGCCGTTACATGAGACTGCTTAACCACTAGCTACCCCATCTTGTATTATGGAACTGATGGATTAATTTTGATGCTTGATTAATATTATTTGCACTACTGCTTATTTAGTTTAGGTGCTTACTTAGAATGGTTAATATACTAGAATTTGAGCTAAAACTTGGAAATAAGGATCAACTCTTAGTCACTTTTGGCAAAACAAACCCACCAGCCAAAAAGCCTTGCATGTCTAGTTTTATTTTTAATTGGTCGGGTCAGTCTTGCTGAGTATTAGAATACTTAGCATTGCTTTTGATGTTGTTTTCAAGTAATTATGTTTGCCCTGGCCAAATTCCCCCTGATTGGGAACTTGAATGGGAGAATGGTGATGATGATGAGTGATATGCTATGGATGGCCTCCCATGTGTATCATACGACTAGTTTACTTTTCTGCTGTTTGAAACTCTGAACTTTACTTTTATGCAAGAAACTTGGTTTGTAATAAATGAACCCTGTGGGATGTTTTGTAATTTGAATTCATACTTTGGACCCACCTTTGTGTGGGCTTTGTGCATATTATCGATCCTGTGTTGTAAGTGATTCACCGGGCTTGACCCGGCAGATACGACATAATACTTCTTTATTATCGCTTAATGGCCAAGTGGACCGACTTAGGCGATAATAAGACATTATTTTGGACGTGTCTATCACACCTTCAATTATAGTAAAGTGACTATTTCTGTATATTCTAATTAGACTAAAGTGGTGTTTTTGAGTGAGTGTCATTATTCTTCAATTAGAATAAGGTAAGTGCTCATGCATTTCTCTATTTACATCAAAGTCGCATCTGTGATCCTTTTCATGTGATAGTTGTGTATCTAAGCTAGTTCTAGTTTCTCCCTCGCTCTGTATTCGTAAGGAGTGCTATAGTGTTGCTACAGGTATACAGACATAGCCGTTCTATAATAGTAATCGGTGGTGTAGACATGGTGTCTGTACTACAGGTTATTCATTGTTTGCCTTGTATCCCATGGATAGACTGAGGTAGGCCACAGTACTGACAGCCGTTGGACCCTTTGCAATCCTTCACATTCGGATACAGCGTAGATCCAAAGGCCGGAGTCACCTGTTAGAGCCAGGGGTGAGCTGGTGCCCGAAGTGAGTGAACACACCAGAGAAATCGTTCTTGACTCTTTTTGCTATCAGCAAGATCCTTTCCATCTGTCTGATCCTATAAAGTGGTGTCCTTAGACCATATCTAGTCTTGGAGCTAGTTCACTATTCATTTGATTCGATACCCTTTGGAACACTATGACAACCCTACCCGAGATAATTCCATACTATCACCTAAACCACTCCATTTGGTCATTAAGTGATAATAAAGAATCATCACGTTGAGTGTTTGAGAGCCTGTGTGGATCAAAGACGGTGGATGGTCACTTCCTGGTGTGATGAGTGATTGACAACGTTGTGTGGACTGACTCTTGGCTAAGTACTGTAGGTGCAGGTTACGGCTTGACTGGTGTTGGTGCAGGTGAAGAGCAAGCGCGAAAGGTCATTGCCGGGTAGGCCTCCAGGTGTGGAGAAGACAAGTAGGCTTGGCTCGAGGGACCCGGTGGCCAGCGGGGTCAAGTGCGGGCCGCATGGTGGCAAGAACGACAAGATGAAGTCATGGACGGTTTCTTGGTTGAGCCTCAAAACCAAGGTCGAGCCGGGACTACGTGGGAGCCGAGTCATGAGTGGTGATTGGCGGAGGCTACACCGAGTTCGCGAGATTTCCAGTGGTTCACCAGAAAATCGATGGGTTCTTTGGTTGATCCACAAAGCCAAGACCGAAGACCAGAGGCAGCAGCACTGGACCGGTCTGATCGGTGGGTCTGACAGGTCTGACCGGTGGGGTACACCGGTCTGACCGGTGTGCAACGACGCAGTCCGGAGACTTCGAAGCGGAGGACACGCGTCGGGATCGTAAGGCTTGCGTCGAGGCTAAGCAAGTTTGCGGTCGCCAGGCATCCGTCCCATGGTGCTACAACGTAGTTTCCCAAAAGGGCCTTTGGGGGCGTGTATCTTAGTTTAATGTAATAGGGGTAGTTTCGTCTTTCGGCTAGCCTCCATATAACCCTAGCTCAATTTGTTTTATTATTTTCCTCTTCCTTTTTCCTTAGGAATTTCTAGGACTAGCTTGAGATCTTCATGGTGAGATCTTGAGAGAGGGATGGAAGATTGGGAGGCAATCTAAACCTTGTATGAACTTTCATGGAATGTATAGATGATTCGGTATGGTTCCTCAAGGCTTGATTGTGTCTCTCCCATTTTCCCTTTTTGGTGATTTTCGGAGCCTTTTCTTGGCAATTTTCTTGTGGTGGTTTTGAGACCTTTCTCTTTGGGATTTTGTGGGGGATGTATGCATGAACCCTTCGTGGTTCTTTTCCCTTTGATTCCCCTCCCAAATCCGTGAGTAAAGGGGCTCAATTTTGGGGTTTTCTTCGTTCTAGGGTTAGAGGCGTTCTTGGTGGAAATCCTTCGATTCCTCTTGATTTAGCAAGTTTTGGTGGACCAAATCTTGGCTATGGAATGCCCATGAGGTACTCCTACTATCCCCAAAGTCTTGTGCGAATCTGTGGAGCGAATCGGGAGATCGGGATTTGGATTTGGAGGAGTTGACCCGCGGGTTGCTGTTCATCCCGAGAGCCCAGGGCTTGACCGGTCTGACCGGTGCCTTCCACCGGTCTGACCGGTGCCAACCCCCTGTTGGGTTTTGCTCGTGTGAACGTCTTGGTGAGTTCCCTAGTCTCTGAGTTTGCTGCTGTTCCGAGTTTGGAGTGTTTTGGAGCTCGGGAGGTCAGTTTCGCGGATTTGTGTTTCCTGGCTTAGACCGGTTTGATCGGTGAGCTACACCGGCCTGACCGATGTAGAAGCTTTCTGTGGAAATCTTCAAGTTCTGCTCGGGTGACCCGGCTTAGGGTCCAGGGTGACCCGGTGCGTCTCTGGAGGGTGTCGGGTGATACGGCGACTTAGTTCGGGTGATCCGACCTTGACCGGTCTGACCGGTGTGTGCTACCGGTCTGACCGGTGCAGTCCAGTAGCTGCTCGAGTTGTTTGTTCCGCTGCGTTCTCAAGTAGATTTCGGTGGTTGTTGGTTCCTAGGACCAGTAGCACTCCAGTGGCTACGTGGTCTTGGCCAACTTGGGTAGTTGAGCCGGAGACGTGTTTTGGTTAGCCGTATTCATCTTGTTGGAGTAGTCATCTCCTTCGAGAAGAATTTTTATCGGCTCCCATTCACTCCCCCCTCTCTGGTCGCCAGTTCGGTCCTTCAGTAGGCTTGATAAGTTTGAATTGAGGTCTTCTGATGGGATCTTTTTGGATTATGCGAGTCATTCTCGAGCATTCCGTGTGTTCAACCTTGATACTAACCTAGTCATGGAAACTTGCGAGGTAACCTTCGACGAGACCCAGCCATGCAGTTCGTCTGTTTTTGAGTGTGCAGGTGACGACGAGATTGGCAAGAAGATCTTTGAGGACGAGGAGGATGAGGCTGGAGAGGATGATGGTGATGACGGTGAAGCTCCAGCCGAGCATGTACCCACTACTTCCACTACGACGACTACGGTGCAGGATGGCCCATCCCCTACACCGACTATGATCCAGCAAGATCAAGTGGAAGCAGCTGCTGAGGGGGAGGTTGTCTCCAGGCGAGAGGCACCGAGGCGCGTTCATGTTGATCATCCTCCCTCAAGAATCATCAGTGACATCAACGAACGTACGACACGGTCAACGTCCCGGAATGTTTCCCACTTTGCTCATTCGGCTTTTGTTGCTACCTTTGAGCCGAAAGACATTGGACACGCCCTCTTTGATCCTAATTGGGTGAACGCAATGCATGAGGAGTTAGAGAACTTTGAGAGAAACCAAGTTTAGGAGTTGGTAGAGCCACCACCACATTGCAAACCTATAGGGACAAAATCAGTGTGGAAGAACAATGAGGGTGAGAATGGTGAGGTGGTGAGAAATAAATCGAGATTGGTTTCTCAGGGCTATAGTCAGAAGGAGGGGATAGACTATGAGGAGACATTTGCTCCTGTAGCCCTTTTGGAGGTGATTAGAATCCTTCTGGCCTTTACTGTGGCTAAAGGGTTCAAATTGTACCAAATGGATGTGAAGAGTGCCTTTCTGAATGGGTTTTTAGAAGAAGAGGTTTATGTGAAGCAACCACCGGGCTTTGAGAGTGCTGAGTTTCCCCACCGGGTGTATAGGCTGAGGAAGGCGTTGTATGGGCTGAAACAAGCTCCCTGTGCTTGGTATGGCCATTTGAGGGGGTTCTTGTTCAATAAGGGGTTTGAGATGGGCAAAGTAGATAAGACTCTTTTTCTCCTCAGGCAGGGTGTTGGTATCCTAATTGTTTAGGTGTACGTGGATGATATTGTCTTTGGCGGCTCGTCTCACTCTTTGGTTGCGAGGTTTGCAGAGGACATGAGCAAAGAATTCGAGATGTCTATGATGGGAGAATTGCAGTTCTTTCTTGGGCTTCAGATCAAGCAGGCAAAGGAGGGAACCTTTGTGCATCAAGCCAAGTACACGAAGGACATCCTCAAGAAGTTCAAGATGGACGACTCGAAGCCCCTGTCGACACCGATGAGTACGACTACAGCGCTAGATGTGGACGAGGATGGAGAGCCCGTGGACCAGAAGGAGTACCGGAGCATGATAGGCTCTCTCTTGTACTTGACGGTGACGAGGCCGGACATTCAGTTTTCTGTGTGTCTGTGCGCTCGTTTTTAGGCGTCACTGAGGACTTCACATCGGCAGGCCGTCAAGCGGATCTTCAGGTATCTTCGATACACTCCTAAGCTTGGTCTTTGGTACTCGGCGTCCTCTTCTCTTTCGCTTCTTGGGTTTTCGGATGCTGACTTTGCGGGGTGTCGAGTCGATAGGAAGTCGACTTCGGGGACGTGCCAGTTTTTGGGTTCTTCACTTGTTTGTTGGTCTTTTCGCAAACAATCTAGTGTAGCCCAGTCTACCACAGAAGCTGAGTATGTTGTTGCCGCTAGTTGTTGCTCCCAGCTGCTCTGGATCACATACATGTTGAGTGACTTTGGTGAGGAGTGTACCCATGTTCCTCTCATTTGTGATAGCACGAGTGCCATTAGTGTTGCCAAAAATCCCGTGCTACACTCCAGAACCAAACATATAGAAGTGAGGTACCACTTCCTGAGAGACAATGTTGAGAAGGGAAACATAGACCTTATCCATGTGCCAACCGAAAAACAACTCGCTGATATCCTAACAAAGCCTTTGGACCAAGCTACATTTGCTCGTTTGCGAGGGGAGCTTGGGGTGGTTTTTCCTTTTTGAGCTTCGGTTGGGGGTCTAATGTACATATGCATGTTGCATTTTCATTTATGTATCATATCATGCTTGCATCTTTGTATCATAGACTGCATTTGCATCATATGCCTTAGGAATGTGCTTCTCCTATATACTTTGATCACCATGATATGCTAGATATGACCTTATGACTTTGCTAGTGATGCTCATGTGATGTATAGATATGCCCTCGGTAGCTTTGGGATGTATATGCTTGTGGATGGCTTAATTTTGTGAAAATGATATATATGATCCTCTCCTGTGAGTTGAATGCCTTTCATGTTCAAATTGTGCGCATATGACTTTACCTTGCTTAATTTGTGCTCGGGAACCACGTTCTTTTCATTTGGGGTCAAAGACCCATTTATCATCATGAATGTTTAGCCTACATGCTACCTTGTGGAGAAGTCTAAGATTCTTTTTGCCACAAAGGCACTTCATGTACCATGCTTAAATTTAAATCATGAAATTGGTATATGAAATGCTTGTGCTTGTGCTTCCATGTCATTTATGCTTTAAATTCCTTATCTTGGGTGCTAAACCGTTGCATGATGTTCACCATTGAGAAGTCTCATATTTAGAAGTGGACACATGGCTCGGTGGCTTTGACATGACATGAGATAGCTTGTAGGTGTTTGTGATGATCTTGTGATGAGAATTTGTGACCTTGCATGAAGTTTGTGAGTTATATGTTTTTTGTGCTCATTTTGACCATGCTTAGGTCCTATGCTCATGAGAGGGAAATTTGTGTTGAAAAATGCTTTATCTTGATCATAGCAATGTCACATGCTTATATGTCCCTATCTAACTTGTTGGCGATGCTTGTACTAAATTTGTGGCTCTCTTGCTTGTCTATGTCTCATTTTTAGCATGTTGTAGTGCTCTTTGTCTATTTGAGAAGCACACGATTGCATTTGTAGACTTGATTCATGCATTACCAACAAGGGGGAGGAAAGTACCCAATTCATGAATCCAGGGGGAGTTTTTGCATCAAGGGGAGAAAAATTGGGAGAAATGCATTTGTTCAGGGGGAGCTTGCATTCATGCATTTGGGAGCTCTTTGTCGCCTGATTTTAGTTGTGCTCTTTTGCCGATGGTGCCGAGCCCTTTTGCCTCACCTTGAGGAGTCGGCAATTTTGGAGCATTTTATCTCGGTTGTGTCGAGTCGTTGCCCTTGTCTTAGGGGACCGAGATTTTTCTCTCTCAAGTGATCTCATTTTGGCTTTTGTTTGGCTTTTGATCACTTGTTTGAGTTTTTCATTCGTTTCTTTTCTTTTTTCTCTTTTCTCTGAATTGGTTACTATGTGTGTGTTGTCAATGCACTCATCAAGGGGGAGATTGAGGACCGGAGCGTCAGAGGACCGGTGGATGGTCGCTCCCTGGTGTGATGAGTGATTGACAACACGGTGTGGACTGACTCTTGGCCGAGAATTACAGGTGCAAGTTGCGGTTTGATTCGTGTTGGTGCAGCTGAAGAGCGGGCGCGAAAGGTCTTAGCCTTGCGGT
Source organism: Cenchrus fungigraminus (assembly GCA_036936925.1). Lineage (NCBI taxonomy): Eukaryota > Viridiplantae > Streptophyta > Magnoliopsida > Poales > Poaceae > Cenchrus > Cenchrus fungigraminus. Next base: position 75,575,527 of record CM072770.1, read on the forward strand.
GCCTCCGAGGAGTGGAGAGACAAGTAGGCTCGGCTCGATGGACCCGGTGGTCGAACGGGATTAAGTGCAGGCCACATGGTGGCAAGAAAAGCAAGATGAAGTCGTCGACCGGAGCCGGTGTAGGGTAGCGTCTCACGACCGGAGTCTTCACGCGGGGTTTGCGGCGGTTCACCACAAAATCACCGGGTTACTTGGTTGAGCCACAAAACCAAGACCGGAGGCTCGGCGGGCGGAGACAGGCGCGCCGAGAAGCTTCGATGCCAGGGGACACGCGGCGGGATCACAGGGCTTGCGTAGGGAGGACGCGGACTGCGGTAAAGGCGTTGCCGCCCGATGAAGAGGAGTGCTACTTGACCATATAGCCCCTGAGGGGTTTGTATCTCAGTTTAAGTGCTAGGGGTAGCTTGGTCATTTGCCCAACCCAGAGGGACTCATATATATAGCTCTAGGGTTTCTGGGCAAACCATTCTTCCGGACTGCTTCTCATTTCCCTGCTCCATAGGCTTAGATTTTCTTCACCGTTTTGTAGAGAATCTGTCCTCTGAGTGTATGGAAGCTTTCATGGTTGCGTCGATTTCCTTCTTGTGGCTTGAGTGATTTTCGTGTCTTTTTCAGGCTATTTTCATTGGACTTTCGTGCGCGCCTTGTTCCTTCGATTCTGAGGTGTTTGGGTTCGGATTTCTTTGTGGGGATCATGGATAGATGTCTTGTGCATCTTTGTGCTTGATCTTGACCCCTCAAACTCCGGATTTGGCCTCCGATTGAAGGATTTCAGTTGGAACCCTAGCTTTTTGTGTGAGCTTGGTAGAACTTCGATTCCCGGCGATTTAGTTGGTTTGAGGTCTCAAGTTTTGGGGCATAGCATCCCCTAGGGACGCTTCACATCTCCCCCAAAATCTTGTCTCAAGAGCTTAAGTCGTTTGGGAGATCCATGGATGGATAGGTGGGATTGACTTGCAGTTTTCGAGTTCGGGCTGTTCTGTTCATGGCCGGCGGACTGTCCGCCAGTGGCCCGCGGACTGTCTGCGCACACCTTGTTCGTCAGGTGTTCGTCGCGTGTTCGTCAGTTCGTGAGCACGAGTCATTTTGATCCGTCGAATTTGGGTTTTTCGGTTGGAGGAGGTTTGCCGGACTGTCTGCCAGGTAGGGCCGGACTGTCTGCGGGAAACGCACTGTCCGCGGTGCTTGCCCGGACTGTCCGAAATTCGGGGGTGCGGTACTGGAGGCTTGGTCGCTATTTACGGACCATCCGCCGAGGAGTCGCGGACCGTCCGCCGAGCTCGCGGACTATCCGCCGTACAGTCGCGGACTGTCCGCCAGGGGCCTTCCAGATTTGGTTAAGTCCTTTGCTTCTCGAGTTGTGCTTCCGCTTTGCAACTTGTTTGGACTTGTTCCTAGGGTTGGTAGATCCGCTGTGACTACGCGACCTTGGCAAGCTTGTGTGGGAATCCTTGGTTGTTGATTTGGGGCATAGGTCGAGTTCATCCTTCGGGAAGAATTTTTATCGGCTCCCATTCACTCCCCCCTCCCTGGTCGCCTAATCAGTCCTTCAAGAGGTCTGATTCTATACAAATGCATGAAAAATCTAGCCTATGGAGCAAATGAATTAGGAAGCAGTCAAGATAGATGAGCTGCTACCCTGCACTGGCTTATGTCCAGGACTTCATCTTCTTTTCGTGCCACCATGCGGCCCGCACTTGATCCCGTTTGGCCACCGGGTCCATCGAGCCAAGCCTACTTGTCTCTCCACTCCTCGGAGGCCCCATAAGGCTTAAGACCTTTCACGCTTGCTCTTCACCTAGACCAATGCAAATCAAACCGCAACCTGCACCTGCAATACTCGGCCAAGAGTTAGTCCACAGCACGTTGTCAATCACTTATTACTAAGGAGCGACCATCCACCAGTCCTCGGATGCTCTGGTCCTCAGGAGGACACCTTCATTGGTGTTGCGCCTGTTGTCTTTGGTGTTTGTGGTCTGTTCTTGCTGACTGTTCTGCTGCTGCTACGGCCTCCACTCTGGGTCAAGCTGTTGTTGATGTTGCTGGGGTGCTCCTGCTGTTGCTATGGGTTATGCGCTTGCTAGTGCAGTGCTTGCTCTTGGTGGTGGTGCTCAGGCTCAGGGTCAGGTTCAGGGGGGTGCATTTGGTGCTGGTGGTGTTGGTGTGCCCAGAGGTGGTGGTGGTCCTGCTCTACCTCGTCCTCCTATGAGGTGGACCAGTGCCACCTCAGGGTTTGTTTTGCGCTGCATGTGCGAGCGGCACTGGTATCAGGACTATAAGGACTTCTAGGAGATCCACGTGAACAAGGTGGCCAAGGCCCTCGAGGAGTTCACAAGTGAGCATGTGACTGGCACTCAGATGTACAACCACCTGCACAAATGGCAGCAGAGGTGGGCTAGGGTCTGCAAGCTTAGGGACCTCAGTGGGGATCTATGGGATGGCATCACTTGCAGGAAAAGCTTGGAGCAGGAGCACTATCTGGGTTACTACAAGCTATTGTAGCACTATCTCACATCTACATTTTTTATTTATTGTTATTGCTTCTTTGTTGTCTTCAGTAATGTAAAATACTAATTGCATTTTTTTCTGGTTTTGGTGTTTCAAGATCATCCCAAGGATCAGAGTTGCTGAACAAGCCCATTGCCAACTACGAGCAGATGGAGCACATCTTTAGAGGTGGCATGGCTATAGGCAAGTGGTCTCTTGGGAGTGGAGAAGCACTGGGACTGTTTGGTGGCTTTGGGGGCAATGTGAAGGAGGTGGTGCACATCTCATCCACCAAGCAGGTGATGGACCTCTGCTCAGATTATCAGGATGAGCAAAATGTTGAGCAGAAGGCGGTCATCAAACCTCCTAGATCAACTGATGCTTCAAGGGCACCTGACCGCTGCGGTGGACATAAGAGGTAGAGGACGGCCTTGTCCAAGGAGGAGGTACTTGTGCTGACCAACATGATGGACGCAGTGAACAATGTGGCCAATACATTTAGAGAGACCGGCCCTGAGTAGGTGCACCCCGAGCTTTACAATGTTGTGATGCTGACCTCAGGGTTCACTAAGGAGGCTCTAATTGTTGCTTTCTCCCACCTCCTGGACAACAAGGCCTAGGGCAATGCCTTTGTGGAGATGGGGAGCATCACCGCACCCTCTGGCTTAGGACCTGGCTAGGCAAGCACTACTACTAACCATGTAGTAGCTGCAGCCTTCACAACTTAGGGAAAACAGTTGAGCTTGTCTCCATCCCTGACCACTCCCTTCTTTTGCACAAATCTCTGTATAGATAGGTCTGACCTGGTGTTGACGGCTGTTAAGTACCACTTTTAGGCCGTCAACTCCTGCACGAAATAAATAAAAAATGAGCATCAACACTAAGATATGGGTTTATACTGACAATTTCCACAAGTGTTGTTGTTTCCATCTTTTGTTGCAGGACACATTAAAATGCACATGAAATGATAGAGTTGAGAGCAAGCAAACCAATGGCATGAATATGGCATCATCATAAACAATATTAAATGCAAAATTGGATTGCACCACTACGACGGGCTCGTCGAGACGATCGAAATGGATATATCATTTGCATATTTCGGAGTCCTGATGAAAGAGATATGCACAAGACAGCATTTGGGACCGATGGGACCAACACCAGGCCACGTGGAGACGTGCTGCCACACAGGAGTCCATGTGTCCATGACACCTCATCGATCCCAGGAAACACACCTTCGACCAATCAGGAGCCAATACGCGGATCCAAGGGCCCACTTCCCCCAGGGAAACGGGCTAAAAACACTACATACACCATCATACCCACCTTGGGACCCACCTAGCAGTCACCCAGACGAAAGGCAGTGCAAACGGAACAAACTTGGGTTCGGATGACCCCCGGGGTCGCCCGACCCCAAGGTGAGGTGGTTCGTCCCCATCTTCCACGTGTCGTCTCTGCATTGGATCCTAAGGGCATTCCCGTGGTGCTTGGGGTGTTCTTGCGCGGTGACCCGGGCCTATAAATAGAAGGAGAGGAGGTAAGAATAGGGCCACACCGTCACACCCAAGGATGAGAGCTTCCCTTCAAAGGATAGGCCTCTCCTTGGTAGATTAGAGAATAGGAGAGTGAGAGAGAGGGTTGTATCTCTATGGATGATTGTTCTTCAATTAGAGTAAAGTAAGTATTTCTTCATTTTCTATTTAGACAAAAGTGTTATTCATACTTGAGTGATATGTTCTTGTGTTCTTCGCCTGTTCATCATTTAGAGGCGTGTGTTCTTCATGAACATGCCCTCTCTAGTTGATTAGGTGCACAAGTTTGTGTCCCGTTTGTTTGATTAGTCAATTAGAATAAAGTGGATATGCTTGCATGCTCTGATTACAATAAAGTGTGTTTGTGATTCCTTTCTAATAGTTTATGCTAGGTTGCATGAGTAGCCTTTTTCCTCTGCTAGTGCGTAGATCCTGGGTTTATGTGTTCGTCTACTGCAAGTCATTCGTATACGTTGGAAGCATAGTACGGGACCGAGTGCTCTCTCATATGCCTTTAGTTAAAGCTAATAGTACCTATAGTGAGTGAGATCAGTTCTCTTCCGTGGTCATAGTTCTATTAGTACAGAGTGCTTTAGTCCGTTGGGTACGGCAATAACCACAGCGTAGACGCAGTTGTCACGCTACCGGTTATAATTTGTTCGGCTTATCCCAAGGTTGGGTAGAGGTTGTCCAGGAGGTGGTGACAGCCCTTCTGGCCCTTGTTGATCCTCCGCGGCTAGATATAGTCAGAGCTCAGTTCCACATAGATTCGCATGCCGGAGTCGCCTGTTAAGTCAGGGCTATCGGTACCCTAAGCCAAGTTCTATCTAGAGATCGAGCTTTAATCTCATCTATAGTGCTATCTTTAGGAATCCTCCCTATCCTTGCCTCTTATCTAGGTGTTTCCTTGGACCGACTAGTACAAAGTTAGTGCACACACGCTCCCTTGGATTCGATACCCTTAGAATACTCTGAGGTGAAAGCTACAACGGCATTCGTGCGCTTGCAGATTTATTCGTGTGACGCTAAAATACCCAACAAGATTTCTGGCGCCGTTGACGGGGAACGGATGTTGTATCTATCTTCGAACATAGTAGTCCTCGTATTTATCTTTTTATTTTTTTTCTTTTTTCTTACTTTACCTTTATCATGGATGAACACACCATTCTAAGCTTCTCTGCTCCGAAAGGGGAATTCTTTGAGCCATCATCCTCTAAGCACCCAATTCTCACATCTTGCTATGAAATCCCTTCTAGCTACATCACTACGGTTTACAAACTTTCCTTCTCTGGGTCAAGCAGTGATAACCCATACCACCATCTGCGGGAGTTTGAGCAAGTGTGTTCATGCATCGCCATCGCAGGCATGTCACATGATACCCTTAAGTGGAAGTTGTTTCCTTTTTCTCTTGTAGAGAGGGCTAAATAATGGTACACGAAAACTGTAGGTAGCATGAACAGGAACTGGGATCACCTTGTAGACAAATTTTGTCTTAAGTTCTTCTCCATGACCCAGATCGTTGCTCTACGAAAGGCTATTGTATCCTTCCAGCAGAATGAGAAGGAATCCTTAGGTGCGGCCTGGGCTAGACTTTCACTCTTGGTGAAATTGGACCTTGTCCTATCGATACCCGATGCTATGTTGCTTCAGCAGTTTTACATAGGTCTTGATCAGGACGCCGCCCAATATCTTGACATCACCGCTAGAGGATCTTTTTGTGGAAGGACTTCGGATGAAGCTATAGAAATCTTAGAGCGAATTTCTAAAAATGCCTCCTTTGTAGCTGAGTCTGAACCCCTCCACAAAGAGTGTATGTCAAGCCATGAGAGTCTCTCAATAGCCGAACCAGAACCTATGATTTCCACATCCCAAGATTCGTCTATTGAGCTCTCTCCTGAACCACGAACACTAGAGGAAGAAGAAATTCAACCTCTAGAGTTCGCTTTCCGATTCGAGGATGATCCTTCTAGAAACCACAAAAACACCTCGGATTTATCAGATGTCCAACAAGGGAAGGAGCCCTCTTCTATCCAAATCACTACGTGAAAACCTCAAATAGGTCACGCAGCATTTGTAACGGGCCCTTAACGCCCGTTACATGCACCCACATCTGTAACGGTTGTTGTTTGGCGCCTGTTACCCATAAGCGCGGTAGGCTGACCCCGGGGTTGGCCTCCACTATGCCCATTACCAATGTGGACTTCTAGTAACGGGCTTCTTAAGCACCCGTTACATGAATTCTTTGTAACGGATGTTAAATCAAGTCCGTTACAAAAGTTAAACCTATCGGTAACGGGCTCGTAAAGT